>CM062818.1:230933685-233333685 GCA_031772625.1 Pinus tabuliformis
TGTTTCCTTGCATCATTCGTTGAGAACTAGCCCCTATTATTTAGGAAATTCCCTCAATTTAATTACACAATTTACTTTTAGTTTGATCATCTGACTGCATGCAACACCTTTTACACTCAAGACTAGTCTACATTAATGTTACATGCTGATTATACACTAAACTGGGCAAATCAACTTCTCTGCATGCACTAGATATTTTGGGTTGAATGATCAGTTAACTAGATGATCATACTGAGTTTGACTGAAGTCCACTGCTTTAACTAACCTTCCACTAGTTCATCACCAAAAGTTTAAAACTAGTTTTAAACTAAAAAAAACTTGAGATAAATGACTTTGATTACTATAGATTAGAAATCACACATGCATAACCCAACTATAACTCCTCCAACTTGAATTTACTGAGTAAACTATGTGACACAAGCCATATCACACAAGTTTACATCATCCAAGTAGTCTGTTGATGTGGAAATTCGAATTTTCTCAATTTAATCAAGGCAAAATCAAATTGAGAATTTCTTGCTGCATTTTTCAACAAATATATGTTATATTAGTTGTCTTATGAGCCAATTTAACTTGAATAAAGTGAGTATATTTGGTTAATTTGTCCACGATTACCATTGTGGATTGTGTGCATTTTTATCTTGAGTGACCTAGTGTTAAAATCAATTGTCACCACTTCCCATTTCTACCATGGAATTGATAACAATTGTATAAAACCTACTAGATGTCTCTACTCAACCTCTACCCTTTGATAATCCATGCACCTAGCTATATGCTCAACCACATCCTTCTTCTTGTTTGGCTAAAAATGTTGACTTCTTATTGTTGCAATTGTCTTCCAATAACCAAGTTGTCTAGCATATTGAGCATTATGATTCCATTTAGTATAAGTTTCCTTAAATTCATAAGAATTGCAAAAACTGGTGTTGTTTCCATCAATTAAATATTTTTCTACATAATTTGTTGCATTATCATTCTAAATGTGCATAACTTTGTCTAGTCCCACCTTTATGACAATTGATTATAAACTTTTTTTAAAGAAGCCAACACTCTTTTCTTAGATGAATTTATCAACAAATTTTAGGAACATTGTGCCCTTAGGCAAGAGACAAGAAAAATTGAGAAGGTTATGCTTATTTTACCCATCCACAACCTTTTAACATGATAATGCAAATTATTTTCTATTATTCATGAATGTGTTTCAAAATCTCAACAATCTCTTAGAAGGCTTCATTCTCAAAGCACAAGATGAAGGATGGCATCTAAACAATATTGATTTACTATAGAAGCATAAATTAATCCCAAGTCAAGCTTTATTGTAAACATTTGTTGATAAGATTTTTTAGTAGAACATATTTTACTATGACTTGATAGTATGTTTTAGAAATTTGGATTGAATATCTGATTTGGATGTAAATCATCTTAGTTGAGGATAAAGTAGAGGTGGGGAAGTTATCTGATTAGAGCGACAACTTGTGATTAGGAAGCAGTAAAATTTTATTATAAAGTTCATTTTATTGGTATCCATATTAGTACTTGGTGATCAACATTAAGTTATGTATTGGGCGTGGTAAGTGTCGGGGAGTGGGGAAGGGAGTGATTTTATGCTCCTTAGTACAAGTTGAAAAATCATATTCCTAGAACCTAGGCATTTCCACAAACAATCAAGAAAAGTGGCTCGCCTTGTGGCAAGGAATAAAGCTCACCAAAAATATTATAATACACAAGCTAATTATAATTGGGGATCCAAACAACATCATTTGACATCAAAATTAGGCACCATTTCTTTAGACCTGAAGTTTCAACTTTTTCACAAAAGGATCAACCTCAGCTTAAACATTATTCCAACATTCAAGGCCTTCCATGTTCTTCGGAAAATAAACATCGCAATAGATGCACTAAAAACTGAAGGGAAAGGAGTCCCATGGAAACTTGGGGGTGAGTGATTCCACTCATTCCACCCAATTCCATGAATAATGAAGATATGATGCATGATGATGGTTGGTTGTGTAGGTTTTTGGGAGCAATGGAAAGTGGTATGACAACCCAACTAGCACGTGGAATGACTACCCAACTCCCTAGAAGAATTAAATATTTTATTAAGATACCTCCCTTTACTTGTGCAGGCAATATGGGACAATACACTTTGAGTCTCGACACAATAGGGGAGTTAATTAATGTGCGAAAATTATGGAGCCATAAGATTTGCGAGCAAGGGAATTCCCAATTCACAGTCATGGGGTTTGTTGGGATGACGTTGATCTTAATTGGATCATTATATTATTTGTCATTAATGGATGGTGTTGATCCATATTGGATCATTATATTGTTTTTCATCCATATAAATTCTACCATCATGGAAAAATTAAAGAAATCAACTGAGGGGAGCATTTTTTTGGCAGGACTGTGTTTGGAGAATTGGGGTCATAAACTTTTTGAGGCCTATTTGAGGCTTTAAATGATATTTTTTGGGGTTGAACCTTTGTCACTTAAGATCTACACCCCCTAATTATATTCTACACTTGAAGAAATTTCCAACAATGCAAGAATCATGTCAATTAGGGTTCAAACACAAAAGTTATGCCTCTCGGAAGTTGACACCATAATTCAAAAAGATGCCATGTTAGCCCCTGTTATTCATGGAAAAGGGGCTAGGCACATGGGTGTTATGAAGAAGATTCTATAAGGGTTGGTTGTAACTCATATTAAGGGTTGAATGGGTCAAATTTAACCATTAGTTGGCTATCGAGTTGTGTTATATCCGAGCCACTACGAGAGAAAAGTAGTTTGGTTCTATTATAGTGTATTTTGTTCCATAGTAATGTAGAGTAGTTGAGAGTCGATAGAGAGAGGGAGTAGAATAGAGAGGGTTATGTTCTATACCAGCCCATGGCTCACATGTCTCACTGATTGTAATTGCACCAGTTCCATTCAAAGAAAGATATAGCAAAGCAATATCACCTTCTAACTGGGTTTCCCCTCGAAAGGGTTTATTATGTCATGTTGTTGTGTTATTGTGATTTGTGAGTGATTATTTTGTTGATCTCTATTTTCCACATTTAATATATTGCATGCATAAACAAAAAATAATAGCTTAATAGATAAAAATATCTAAGGAAATTAACTCCCATAGTATAGATTTCAGATTTCATATATTTTTATCATATCTGTTGTGACAAAAATGTCTAGTGAAATATCCATGGTAGTTCACCGATCAAATGTGGTTCATTTGGTTTGGATCATAGCCATAATTCTTCGATTTGCATGGATCGATAGTTGTATTGAATCAGGCTTGGCACAGGGGTCCTCAGCTAAATCCACCTTTAGTTTACTTATGTGTGTTGATGCTCGAGTATGTTACCCAGATAGTCAACATAAATTGGTTGTTATGAATCCAATTCATTGGTCATAATAGGTATAGGATAGAGGATGAGGGAGTGCACCTACATATTGTGAAAGGAATGACGGCTCGATGATGTGAATAAGAAAAGGCATGTGACAACATGAGACACAAAGACTTGGGTGCTTCAGGAGTAGTTCATGGATCTTAATCTGCCCACAAACCAGCTAGTAGCAACACTTATGTCCAATACTAGATTATGGTTGAGCACAATAAAATGATTTAGAAACACAATGATGAAATTAATAGTTTAAGAAGACAACTTGTGGAAATGCAGTTGAAAAAATCTTGTCCCTTCATGTTAGCATCTCCTTCGACGTCTTCAACCAATTTGACCTGCTCACTGTCAGTGACACAACTCAACTTGAACATTTTAATCCCCTTGGTAATTCTTGATACAAATAAAGTGTTGTCTAGTAGTAATGTAGGTGAATAATTGTCATGAATGCCAAATGCTATAAATATAGAGAAGTCTTATATAGGAAATATACATATATACTTCCATGGTTTTTTGAACCAGATTAGGGATAATTCAAATAACAAACCACATGTAGGAACATATATGAAATTTTTAGGTTTGTTAACAATATTTCGTACTCTAACTCTATGTATACACAAATTTTAGAAATATTAACTACTAATCACTTAAAAAAAACAATATTAAATTGTGTATTATAATGTCTGTCAAATACTCTACTTCTTTGATAAAAAGGAGCAAATTGATTTTTAAAATTTACAAATTTTATAAATATTTTTATTAACAAATTTATTTTGGACTCTTGAAAATAATATGTCCTTATGATTTAATTATTTAATCTTTTGACACAAGGCTTATTATAAAAATGACATACATTTTGGTGATTTTGTAAAATAGTTGAAACTAATATTGAATCTTTTGATAGAGCTGGAACCAACCAACATACATGGGATATCCCCAATATGAGGTCCCAATTAGACCTCACACCGTTTGGTGTAGGAGTCCCATCCGAAAATATGGCCCGATTTCCATTTACTTATAGATTTTCCTTGGCTTAATAAATTAGCATGAAAGAGTACCGCACATGTGCTTTTGAATAAGCAAGAGAGTGTGCCTTATGGAATGTTTGATTGTAAATTTATCAAGGTTATTTTACTGCAAGGAAGAAAAAGTAAGCCTCTAAGAGAGAAGTAATAGTACTAATCTAGTAGATACATAGGCATATAAACAAGGAAGAATCATTAGACATCAAGTGAAATAGTTCACATAGATGCTATGATCATTAAAATCATCACAACACATTTCCAACAATTTTAGCACCAAAGTCACCAAAATAGTTCAATTACTTTAGTATATATGAGAGCCAACATAAATCATAAACATTAGAAGAATAGTCTCAAAAAATCCACGAATCCACGATCCATGAATAAAATTGTGTTGGATAATGGCTTCAAGTATTAAGTAAATTTTCCAAGATACATGAGTAAAGTGAAGATCACTAGCTCCAATAGTGGAGTGTTAGAGCCACTACTTGGTCCCCAAAAGTACTATCTTTGTCTCTCTAATTCCTTATGGGAGAAGCCAAGGTGAAAAGTATTTTGCTTGAGTAATGAGGGTAATTTTATAACTTGAGGTATGACCTGTCACATCCCCATGAATCTTGAGTTTCTCATATGAATTTTCAACTTCTATGACCTTTGGACTTCTATACAACTCTTGGGCTTCTAAATGACTTTTTGGAATTACATGTGACTTTTGGAATCACATAACTCTTGAATTACATGTCCTTTGGACTTATATACATGGATATTTTTTCCATACATGACCCTTGGACATCTACTTCTTTGTATTTATAATAATTATATGATACATCATGATTTCCACATCATCCCGTGGTGAGAACATGACAAGTCACTAACATTTATGACTTGGACTCATAGCGAATGATGACATGGACTTTCTTGATAGGTGACAATGTTGCCACTTATATCTTTTATCTTGCATGAAGATTCCATGTTGTTGATGTTTTCCCCCTCCAAAGGGTCTTTGATCATATGGATCCTTTTGAGCTACTTCGATCATCACGATTTCAATGTTCTTCATTGTTATATGCCATTTTGTCACATCCGATTAATGGACCTCCTAATGGGATCTATCAACATCCTATTCCCCCTTGTCATCATCATTTCACAAAGTCCTAAGCATGTACCTTTCATTTCCCAGAGTTTCTTCATGGAACTACATCATCTAAGCCAGTTTTAGAACCAACTCACTTTGGCCTCTTATTGACAACGTTCACCTACAGGTTGCTCCATTGTGGCCTGTGTTGATCACCTACATGTTGCTAGAAATTTAGGAAAAAGAGATAAATTTCAGAAGCATCCTATTCTAGAAGCTTCCAGAATGTTTTACAACCATTTACCTCAAATAAATTATCTGTATCCTATCCTACCCTACTTAGGAGTTTCCATCTGTTATCATTTGATCCCATCCTCCCATCAAAGGTGGATATAAAACCTTAGATTGGTAATTAGATAAGAACTCCCAACTTACTCTACTCCTCTATATATTTACAACCTTCCATATGCAAGGGGTTGGATTTTGGAGAGTGATTCTACCCTTATATTGTTGTGGTGTGTTACATAGCATTTTGTCACTGTCCTTGTACTCCCCATTCCTTGATCCTGGAGGACCTCTACAGTGAACCCCGCATGCTTTGCCTTCATGAAGAAACTCCCATTGTGTCCCTCTTCATGAGCAGATCAATTCCCTTTTGCACCATTTCCCTTGAAACTTCTGTTTTGCCCAGTTTACAAGACCAATGCTAATGACCTTTGTCTCCCCCGCACCGATGTGCAGAGATTAGCACTATCCCTAGCGCTGACTAGAGTAACTGAACTGTGTTCCAGTCATGCCAGTCCTGTTATGGAAAGTTTTTTAAATTAGGAGCCGAAGCTTCCAGCTCTAGAAGCTTCGTAACAGAAGTTTGGTAAATGGTTTGGTCGGATGGGGTCGAGGATGTCAGTTTGGGCTCCTTTCCCTTATAATGATGGAACTACCTCAAGGGATAAGACCTGAGAAGAGGATCCATCTCCCATCCATTCATCCTATATAAACCTCACTTCTTCCCAAGCACAAGCTAGTGTTAGTGTTATTGTTAGGGTTGAAGTGTTGATATTGGTGTGCTAATGCTATTTTAGTTTAGAGTAGACAACAAGCTATTACTAGTTGTAGCTATCTAGTTGTGTGAGGGAGAAGTGTGATTTGGTTTGGAGTGAAGCCTAAAGGAAAGAGCCTTAAAACTATTTTTGCTTGAGGCCATCATGGAATGCTAGCAGAAGTGTGTGGGAGCCTAGTCTTGTCATAGGAGGACTACAACGTCAAGACAAATGGTTGTAATATCTCTTTGATATTAATATATGCAACTATCAATTGATTTCCTACATGATTTTTCATCTTACATATTCATGGCTTAATGTTTCTTGACTTGTTAAGTAGGTTGAATTACAATTTGTCTATTATCACGTTTGTTGTTTGTTATTGTTTACTTGTTTCAGGTGCTTGAAGAAGGAAGCGAGAGATAGCTGGAGCGAGCAAGCAAGGACATCATCAAACAGGATAAGTGAACTAAGAGGTAGGCCCTCTTAATTGGTTCTAACCTAAGGAAATCTTCCATAGAATGTATCTGTTGTGGCTAGACCCATCATCGGGCTAGAGGAATTTGTTCGTGTCCGCACTTATAATTTTACTTCACCACAAATTAGCGACTCCACTGGGGAACCCAATCCTTTTGTTTGTCTTGGATTTCATGATTTCGTGTGAACTTTTCTAATTCCACTTTTTTCCTTTGGTTCTGTTTCTTTTCTCCTACTTACTGGCTTGAGTTTGAAATTCATAGTAGCAGATCTGGTCCCCGTTTCATTTTTTTAAAAAAATTTTCTTGGCTCCCTCGATCAGTGTGCTTAATTCACTGACAGTCACGCCGATCAGCACGATTCACTAAGAAACAGTTGCGCCGACCGGCCTCTGGCTCTTGTTGTTAGTTAGGTAGTCATGTCAATGACTGTAAGTGAAGATTAGGGTTTGTCCCTAATCTTGGCTAGTGTGTTTTTCTCTCATGATTTCGACCCTGTAAGCCTTCTAGATCATCTTCTCCTTAGCTAGAGAGCTTCATTTAGCTTGGTTTGTGTGCTTACTTGGTTTAGCCCACCCTCTGATGTGTTAAGTTTGGCCCTGTGTGAAGTTCCTTTTTATTTTTCTTTGAATCCCTCGATCAATGCTATTTTTTGTCAAATAGTCGTGCCGATCAGGCCACTAGTGCTAGTTGTAGTACTGGTCAGTTGTGCTGGTCGTGTCGATTGGCGCTACTTTTAGCTCAAAAGTCGCTCTGGTCTCTGAGTTAAAAAAAAGCCAGAATTTCTCCCATTCTAGTGCCAGTGTGCCTTGACCCTCACACTCTCTTCTTCCTCCCAGAAGTGACTAGGATGCTTTGTTTGCTTCATTTTCAATAGAATGAGTGAAAGAGTCTCATTTGTTCTCTTATTTCGAGTGTCTGTTTTCTCTTTCCAAGCATATATTACATTGCTTGGTTTCTCGATTGAAGCATTTATGTGTTTGGTTGGTTCGATTTAGGGAAGAAGTTGTTTTTAGTTTCATTTATCATGCTTTGGATTTGATTGATGTTTGTTTGTTCAGAATTGTGAAAATTTTCATTAAAGTTCTTTATGTGAAAGATTCATTTTTCATTTTATGAAAAGAAGAACATCATTCTAGTTTACTTAAGAGAAAATGTTGCATTAGTAGTGTCATTGAGAAGCTAGAATTGCATCATCATAGGCATTGGAAATTAAATGAAACTTCTTTTGTTGTTATAGGAAGATTAAGTGCATTTAGGATATGTATTAGTGAAAGTTTTCATTCTTCGATTGTTGCATTGATTGTGTGTTCTCTATCTCTCAATTAGTGTTAACTTTCATCGAACAAAGATCTCTTTTCTCATATAGTTGCATGTAGGAGTTTTGTCAGATGACAGTGGTAGGGCCTTGTAACTGAAACCTAATTCAAGATCAACCATTAAAATTTATTGAATTAACCTAAGGAAGCATTGAAACTTAACACTCACATTTAGTGGTCTAGGCTAGAGACGTGTTCCGACATCTTTAAACCTAGCAGTTGTCATTCGCTTCGGCATTAGACAACGCTAGTACGGACTTGTGCTCCCCGTACCGTCGTGTATATAAAGGAGACCCCACTAGGTTTGCAATCCTTTATCCATTGGAAGCCGAGTCTGCCACCTTGTAAACATGATACACCGAACACAACATTCGGGGAGATTTCCTACCCGTACTTCTCGGTTCACCGGGAGGTATTCTACAGTTCACGGTTACCTGGTAATTCTTCATTCCTAGAGTACCCTGAGTAGTCATTTTTGATACTTAATGACTCTTTAAATTTGAAAAGATCATCAAGCACTTGTCCTTTCGAGCTCGTTAACTCTGAAAGCCACTAGAGTCATCTTCATCCTTTTATTGACTCTTAAAACATGAAAAGGTAAAGTTTTGTTTCAGTGTTCTAAAATTAACTTTCCATGAAATATTCCTGGTAAAATTTATCTTCCTTAGTAATTCTTTAGGGTCAATTCCAATGGCAACATTCCCAGATTCCATTAGTCAAGGGTTCCCCTCGGATGGGAATCCTGGTCCTTTTCCTTCTTTTGGAAATGCTGGTGTTCCTTATATGGCAACGTTGTCCCTCCCTGGGTTAACCATTGGTTTACCCATCTGGTTATTTTCGACCTCAGTGGTCCCGAGTTTCCCGACTCCTGTGCAAACGTCTCCTTCATGCGAATCACATCACAATGATTCTAAGGTTGACCTCTCCCCTTCTTCTCCTGTTTCTTCCTCTTCCTCTTCTACTTTGCCTGGTGAAACTTTGCAATCTAGTAACCAGGAGGCTAAGAAGAAGAAGAAGAAGAAGAAGATGAAGAATAAGAAGTCAGATAAGCGAAAGGCCAACCGTGCAACTATTACTCCGATGCACCCCTCGTCGATAAGCCTTCTGATCCTTCATGGAAGATAAAATTCCCTTGCAGGTTGTGTAAGGGTGACCATCTCCTTTGAGACTGTCCTAACATTCCGAGAGTCTTAGATGTATGGTCTCAAAACCTGAACTGACCATCCTCGTCAACCTCTATAGATCATGTTGATGCTACACCTTTAGCTAATGATGGTAATAAGAAAGGGAAGATTAGATTCCCCTGTAGGTTCTGTGAAGGAGAGAATCTTCTTCACCTTTGTCCTCTTATGGATAAAGCTTCCAAAGTTTTGGAAAACCTTACAACTCCTCAACCCCAACTTATTGTTGGTTATCAGAGGCTTTCTTCTGACCCTCTCCCGGTTGGTAAAGAGATTGAATTGGATTCATCTCTTTCCCATCCTGCTCTTCATGAGTGTGACTCTCTTGTGTCTATTCTTGACCAACCATTGGTCGAAAAGAGTGTTGACTTGGCTCCACCTTCAGTTGTTCACTCTGTTCCTAAAGAGAGTAGTGATCATAATGCTCATGTTCTTCTTATCTCCTCAGATTCTCATGAATAGAAGAGTGACCCTCCTATCCCAGTTGTTCAGGAGAGTCCTTCTCCTATTCCTGTACAACATGGGGGAAATCATATGATGCCCCCACCAAGTAGTTATGTTGTTTGTTTTGATTGGAGTCACTTGACTGCTTTCCGCCTCCCATCTTATGTGCCTTTCTAGATCATAGTACAAGCCTATAATATGGTAGTACATGGCACTATAATAGATGAAGGTGTGTCTGTTAGCATCATGTCTTCTACTACTTGGCAAGCTTTGGGTTCCCCACAGCTTATTCCTGTCACACAGAATATGTTGGCTTTCAACGGAGGAACAAGTCAGCCCTTGCGGATCCTTCCGAAGTTCCCTATTACTTTGGAAGGGAAGACCATCTATATAGATGTGATGGTAGTCCAAGTACCCTTAGATTTCAATATTCTCCTTGGACGCAACTATGTTTATGTCATGGGAGCTCTTGTTTCTTCGCTTTTCCATGTGGTTTGTTTTCCACACGAAGGGAGAATAATGACCATTGATCAATTGTTGTTCATTGGTCACTAGGTGCCTCCTTTGCAACCATCATCCCCTATTGGTTCTTGTTTGCAAGCAGTACCCTCCCCACCACAGGTCAACTATGTGGCTACCCATTTCGTCTCCACATCTGCTGATGATCACACAAATGGTATAGTACATTATGTATTGGGGGAATTGGAACCTGATCTGTCATTTGTACCAATTGACATGTATTCCTCCTAGAGCGTGGTTCTTTCATCTAGTGAAGACCTCTTCGGAGCCATGTTCTCGTATGGTCCGTGATCAACTATCATGAGGATAGTTCCTGGTCTTGTGTCAACCTCGTTAAAAAATGAAACAAACGGCATGAGGATAGTTCCTGGTCTTGTGTCAACCTCGTTAAAAAATGAAACAAAGGGAATGAGGATAGTTTCTGGTCTTGTGTCAACCTCGTTAAAAAATGAAACAAAGGGTATGAGGATAGTTCCTAGTCTTGTGTCAACCTCGTTAAAAAATGAAACAAAGGGTGTGAGCATAGTTCCTTGTCTTGTGAAGCTCGTTAAAAAATGAATCAAGGAGTCCCGAGGATAGTTTCTTCCTATATCAACCTCGTTAAAAAATGAAACAGATGTCTGAGGATAGTTCTTTTGCTATGTCAACCTTGTTAAAAAAATGAAACAACTCCCTTTTCCAAATCGAGTCTTTGATTAAGATCTCGTAAAATCCAGTCGAGTCTTTCCTGTATCTTGAAAGTGAACCTTCATTCCATCCACCTAGTTGACTAAAATGAATCTTGGGGGCATGTACCTCGATTGAGTCATTATGTTGGGGGCATGAAAACTTATAGCAAGCATAGTTTTTCATTTCAAGCTTGTGTAAACATGAAACCGAATCCAAGCAGAGTTCTCCATGGTTCAAGATTGTGTAAAAATGAACCCATGCCCAATTTACATCTCGTGATTGTCATTTTAATCAACTGATTTCTACTAGATGAGCCTTGATTGTTTTATTCCATCACCACCATCTCTTTGGCTGATCATATGCTTTCAATTCGTTGCTTTTCCTTTCCTGAGGAACCATAGCGATGAGTGGTTTTATTAGCTAGCCTCTTGACCATTACATGTTTTGAGCAGTTCCACCATTGTCGGAACTAGTTGCTACCATTTATACCACTCGTTCCTCGAGGCTGAGTCACGTTTCAGCTCTTTTCTCGACTTGTTAAACTCATATGAAAAGATTGCCAAGTAGTTTTCCCTTTTGACTCATAAAAGAGAATAAAATGTGGGGTACGCTTTCAAGCTCTTTTCTGACCCTTTAAAAGCGAAAAGATAGCCAAGCCCTTGTCATTTCGAACTCATTAATGGATGTGAAACATCGTGCACCCAGTATAAGTTTACCCCTTTTTTGGGCTGGGAGGCACTATTTACGAAAAAGGTACTCCTTGATTGAAATGGTCAAGTGGTTCTCTCAAGTATTGTCTTCTACCTTTTCGGGCTCGAGAGACACAAATGTATGAAAAAGGACCATGTGGATTTTTCTTTTATGTGTCTTTTTCAAACTATCTAAACATGAAAAAGATACCGCATTACACTTTTGTCAGACTCGTTAAAATATTTAATGACATCGGATTCGTCACCATGAGATTCTCCTTCCTAGGGCTTGTTAAACTTACTAGGTCAGATTCGTTCGAAGGATGAACTTACAGGGTAAGCATATGCTATCCCCTTCAATATTGTGATAAAAAATAATTAGGGTACCTGCCAGAAATGGTGAGGGAAAATTTGGAAATCTATCGGTTGCGTCGGCAACTCACTCTTAAACATGACACTTTCTGTTTCATGTCGGGTTGGGACATCTTCCTTTGTATCGTTGACCTTCTTGGGTTGGGTCATTCATTTTTTCCTTCCATTTGATCTCTGCCACATCATCATGACCATCGATCCTATGGATCCAAAATCTGCCAAACTTCCAGTTGTGTCGCCGATATGTTCAAGAGTTGTCCTTCTGTAGTTACACTTACCTTGATTCTCTGTATCATCCAAAATCATTTTGCATCCTCTCATCTTGCGTCAATGATGTGGGATTCATTATGGCCCTCCTTCGACATGGTCACTTTCTGTCGACTTCAACTCATTATCCGGGAAGTTGACTGAGAGACTCCCTTCTAGTACCTTAGAGCTTGCATGCCCTAATGGAAAGTTCTTTGCACTCGACGACAAGTTCACATCATTGGCTTTCGATCGAGTGATTTCACGGGTGTTCGACTTCAGTTCCTCTATTCACATTCCGTGGATTGTGCTGATAGTACTTTGAGGACCCTTGTCATATTGGTGGGTTCTCTTGCACTTTTTAACAATTTACGTCATTGACTGATAATAAAGCGACTTTCTAGCATGCTTGACGTCAACACCCCTATTCACATGTTAGAATTTATACTTTGATCGGGTCATGTTGGAGCACAAGACCCTAGACGCAGATCACAAAAGTCCAGGTTGCGAAGTGGTGTGACATGGTTATGATGATATGCATGTCTCTATTAGATTGGATGGTTGCAACCATATTGTGGTTTCGTTATGATCCTATTTGACGGATAGTTGCGCCCATACCTAGATCCATTTACATGATCATTCTCTGGATGGCTGCATCCATGCCATGATTCATGTATCATTTGACAGAAATCTTAGTTTATGTATAAGTATCTGAAATTGCTTGCAGGTTTTCTAACGACAGACTGATTCCCCGCACTGATTCATAAAGCATTTCATCCCTCACTCCAGCTCGACCTTCATGCTTTAGGGGCATCTGTTACGCGAGATTTTGTCACTTTCCCTGTACTCCCCATTCCTTGATCCTGGAGGACCTCTACAATGAACCCCACATTCTTTTCCTTCATGAAGAAACTCCCATTGTGTCCCTCTTCATGAGCATATCAATTCCCTTTTGCACCATTTCCCTGATACTTTTGTTTTGTCTACTTTACAAGACCGACGCTAATGGCCTTCATCTCCCTCGTGCCAATGTGTAGAGATTAGTACTATCCCTAGCACCGACCAGAGTGACTGAGATGTGTTGTAGTTGGTCGGTCCTATTATGAAAGTTTTTTAAATTAGGAGCCGAAGCTTCTAGCTCTAGAAGCTTCGTAATGGAAGTCTGGTAAATGGTTTGGTCGGATGGGGTCGAGGATGTCATTTTGGGCTCCTTTCCCCTATAATGATGGAACTACCTCAAGGGATAAGACCTTCTCCCATGAGAAGAGGATCCATCTCCCATCCATTCATCCTATATAAACCTCCCTTCTTCCCAAGCACAAGCTAGTGTTAGTGTTAGTGTTGGGGTTGAAGTGTTGATATTGGTGTGCTAATGCTATTTTGGTTTGGAGTAGACAACAAGCTATTACTAGTTGTAGCTATCTAGTTGTGTGAGGGAGAAGTGTGATTTGGTTTGGAGTGAAGCCTAAAGGGAAGAGCCTTAAAACTATTGTTGCTTGAGGCCATCATGGAATGCTAGCAGAAGTGTGTGGGAACCTGGTCTTGTCAGAGGAGGAATACAACGTTAAGACAAATGGTTGTAATCTCTCTTTGATATTAATATATGCAACTATCGATTGATTTCCTACATGATTTGTCATCTTACATATTCATGGATTAATGTTTCTTGACTTGTTAAGTAGGTTGAATTACAATTTGTCTATTATCATGTTTGTTGTTTGCTGTTGTTTACTTGTTTCAGGTGCTTGAAGAAGGAAGTGAGAGATAGCTAGAGCGAGCAAGCAAGGACATCATCAAACAAGATAAGCAGACTAAGAGGTAGGCCCTCTTAATTGGTTCTAACCTAAGGAAATCTTCCATAGAATGTATCTGTTGTGGCTAGACCCATCATCGGGCTAGAGGAATTCGTTCGTATATCGCACTTATAATTTTACTTCACCACATGGTGATAGGTTTCATTTCATGCATTTAAGGTGATTGGAGGTTCACATCGTGACAAGGAAAGGACAAGTCAGCCTTAGAGGATCTCTTCTATGAGATCAACACCTATTTATGGTTGTAACTCCTTCAAATTATATTAATGCAAAGAATTCTTTGTATCCCTATATGTAATGTTGTTATTTCATGTATTTCAATACCATGCTGATATATTGAATAGAGTATTTATATGATACTACATAGATATTGTAGTTGGATTGTGTCATCTAACTGTGCAGGTTCTAATTTTGGCATCAGAGCTGGAATTGGAGAATTCAAGCTAAAGAAGGAGTGAAGCCCACGAAAGATTCCATGTAGGCTTCATTTTGTCATCTATTTACTTTAAGGAAAGAATTGGGTTCCTTATCTCTCTGTTGTTCTAGGTTAGCCACCAAACCTAGGGGAGATACTTTTATCTACAATCATAAATCCTATATAACAAATTGGCAACCATACTGGGGAATGGTGTATTCCCTTGGTGGTTCCTTTGTCCTTTGTGTTTGATTACCTCCTTGATAGACCTTTGCTACTCTACCCAGCCAAGAATATACCTAGGAAGACATTTCATTGAGTCCCTTTTGCAATTTTTGTGTCAGAATACTCTATCCCTAGACCAACACACCCTAGTGCCTCTGACAGAGTGTTGTAGCTCATCTGGGCCCACTCTATACCTACATTGCAAAGCACTGGTGCCTCTTCTGCACCAGTGTTGGACCCTAATTTTGCACAAAATTTTCCCTTGTTTTTGAGTCTCTCTTTGATCAGCCTACTTCCAGCTAACCTTCCCTGAGTCTTGAGTGTCTTGTGGTCTCTCTAAAGCCTCCATTTGGTTTGCATTTGTGTTTGATTTCCTTTGGTAAGAATTGGTTTTGATTTTTCTTTGTTCTTATCATTTGGTCGCTTGCAAACTGATTTCGTTTGGTCATTGGTCGCTTGGATGAATTGTTGTTTCATTCCTCATTTTGAAAAGTGCATTTGAATCAATGATTAAACATTTGCATCTTAGTTTTATTCATTTTGAAAATTAAGTGTGTTGAAAAGAAAAATTTTGCATTGGCATTTAGGGTTTTTTTATGTGCATTGATATAGGAACAATTGCATTGAAAAGGGAAATTACATCTTGCATCTTGTTTGTTGCATACTAATTGTTTCTTCCCTTAGCTAGATTTTCATTGAAAGATAAAGATTTCCATTTTCTCATGCTAGATTTTCATTTTAGGATATTCAGGTGACATTTGTGGTGAGCCCAAAACTGAAACTTAATCAAATATAAATAGTAAAATTTATTGAATCAACCTAAGGAGCATTTATAAAATTAACGTAAAAATTTAGAGATCTAGGCTAGAGATGTGTTTCGACGTTGTTAAACATAGGAGTTGTCATTTTTTTCCAGTGTTGCATCCTGGGGGTGAAATCCCGTTCCACATATGTGAGTGTATATGATCATTCTCCACATACTTTTGGGTATATTGGATGACGCTCCATGCACATAAAGAATATGGGGATGCTCTCATTGAATGACTATGCATTAGAAAACACTACTATAGATTTCACTCCCACGTATCATCGAGTATATTTTGGGAGTCCCCTATAGGTTACTATCTAGCCATAGGTAACTATGTATGCCACCTTTTATACCGTGATACATCGAACATAAAATTCGAGGAGATTGGCTTACGTATGTTAAGTCCTTGGTTCGCCAAGGTGTATATTACAGTTCACAATTGCTTGGTAATCCTTGATGCCTATATTACCCTCTTTTTGATTTATTTATTTTTGTGTTAATAAAAATTATTATCCAACATGGAAGAAAAAATTCCCCCACCCCATTGTTCGCATAAAAATGCAAAATAAGCCTCCTCTTCCACCAGATGCTACTCTTGGCCATCGTTAGAAGCATAAGAAGATGAAAACTACCAAATCAGAAACTTTGGGAACCACTTATGCCCCTCCTCATGATATTGATCTCCCAGAGTCATCTATCCCTTTGATTTTCGAGCCTGATATCACATCTACTCTTGACGGTGACACTAACACAATTGAAACATAAGTCCCTAAAACTTTATTTCCTGAGGCCATTGAACCTGACCTTCCTGAGTCAAACACTTTGATTCCTAGGGTTTTAAAACTCAAGGAGCCTTAACCATATTCACATGTTACTTCAAGACCTTCCTCTCTCTTCTTTTGTATCAGACAAAATCTATATATCTTGGACCCAACCGTGAACCTCTTCCATGTGGACTTGCGAGTATTAAAGAGATCCCACAGGAAGAGCCTCATCCTTCCACTCCTGTTCATTGTTAAGGACTCCATTTTTATCAAATTAATCTTTTTCCTTTTTTTTAGACCCCAACACAAACTCCTTTACCTAATTCTTCGGACTTACCCGTGAATCTCTTGCGACAATCTTCATTAGGATTGTTAACCATGACTGGAACTGATCCGAATTCTTAGCATGTGTCGGCTACTATGGTTGAGACATCAAATGTTGCTTCCTCATATATGTTTGTAACATCACCAGAAACTCATCTGTATGGCCCATCTGTCCCACCTAGTTATCAGTCTTTATCTGGTACCTTTTCTGGTGCATCTTCCAGTCCTTGGACCTCTCCCATGTCATATAATTCGGGAATAACATCTGGTACTTCTCTTATGAGCACCTCCCAGTCTACTCCTCTTCCTCCATCTATACCTAAAATCAAGTAGCAGGTTGGCCCTTATGTCAGTGGGAAAGGCCACCTTCAACATTTTAACTCTTCTTATGTTGGGTACCCTCCATCTGGATCGCAGATTCCTCCATCATCCCATCCTCCTTTGGAAGGGGGGGAACCTGTTGTTGGTATACCTCAAATTAGAAATCAAACTTATTATAGTCCTCCATATCTTGGAATGGCTCCCAGTGTTTGGAAACCTACTTTTCCCATTCAATGTAGTTCGTTTTGGGACTGATTGTTGAATCCTCAACCTACACATCTTCGTCCCAAATTCCTGTTGAAGGAAATGTAACTAGGCTCAATCTTCATAAATGTACCTTTGATATTTGTACTTATTCAAGAAAAGAAACATTATTTTTATAATATATGTCAATGAGTTTCTTTCTCATTGAAATAGCCCTAACACTAGTTAAAGTGCTATAGGGGAGTCAAATAGTCAAAAGAAAAGGCTAACGACCTTAAGGGATTGTTACACCATGTAATAATATGTATTAGGGTCATAAGAATACCTCCAAGCAAAGTCATAAGCCTCCTCCAAGCAATGGCACCATCAAAAGAAGCAATTTGAATTATGTATATCCCGGGGGTGAAATCCCGTTCCACATATGTGAGTGTATATGATCATTCTCCACATACCTTTGGGTATATTGGCTGACGCTCCATGCATGTAAAGTATATGGGAATGCTCTCATCGAAGGTTATGCACTAGACAACACTACTATAGACTACACTCCCACGTACTGTCGAGTATATTTAGGGAATCAACTATCAAGCCTCTGAAGAGAATTATTCATAAGTATGCTTTCAACCTTCATTTAAGAACTGCCCTAAATTATAACGTAGTCGAAGACTCAACTTAGTCTCCGTCAGCGATGTTGTCAGGCCAGGAGGTAACTCCTCAAACTGAATTGTGTTTTAGCATTAAGGATAATCATAGATATATACATGGAGGGAGAGACTTTTGGGCTTCATCTCCTAGTGTATCTTCATATTCCAACTCCTTATTTTCTATTTACATTATTTTACACATATTCACCCAATCCCAAGGATTAGGTGCCAAAATTCCCCCCCTTAATCAGAATGGATGTTGGTTAGTTCAAGCATCTTTCTGAATCTTTCAAACTTTTCTCTTCCAAGCGCTTTGGTGAAGATGTCTGCAATTTGCTCATTTGTGGAAAAATGGTGTAGATGGATTGTCTTGGCCTTAACATGATGTCAAATTAGATGGTATTTTGTATTGATGTGCTTCATTTGATCATGGAACTTTGGGTTTTAGGCCAACTTTATTTCAGAAGTGTTGTCAATCATGAGTGAAGTTGAATGCACTTGTTTCACCTGCAAATCTTCCATAATTTTCCTAAGCCTCACAATTCACTTTGTTGCTTCAACTACTGCCACATATTATGCCTCTATTGTAGAATCTGTTGGAATTGATTGTTTGCGTGACCTCCAGGAGACAACTCTTGATCCAAGACTCATAGCATAACCTGATGTATATACCCCAATTTATTTATTTCCACGAAGTCTGAATCAAAGTATCAAATCAAGCTGAAGTCGCCCACCTGTGTATACTCAAGTCCAAAGCCTTGAGTTCCATTCAAGTACTTTAGAACTCTTTTTGCAACAAACCAATGTCCCTCACAAGGATTTTGTATAAACCTGAAGAGGATTCCAACAACAAATTAAATTTCTGGTCTGGTAGTAGTCAGGTAGTTGAGGCTTCCTACAAGATGTCTATACTTTGTTGCATCCTCAAATTATTTTCCTTCAGTGGAAGTGAGCTTTAAGTTTTGTTCCATTGGAGTAGTCAAAGAATTGCACCCAACCATGCCAAACTTGTTCAACAGATCTTCAATGTACTTCTGAGGAATATAAAATTTGAATGTTGAGTTGCCTCAATACCAATATAGTAGTGAACATATCCCAAGTCTGTCATTTCAAAACATTTCCTAAATTCCTTCTTTATGGATGCAATATAGCTCTCATTATTCCCTGTCATCAAAAGATCATCTACATACACCAAGAAATATTCCAATTGTTTTGCTAACTTTCTTGACAAACAAAGTTGCATCATCAAGATCATAATGCTTGAACTTGAGTTTTCAGAAGATTCTCCATTAACTTCTTGTACTAGGTTTGTGGTGCTTTCTTGAGGCCATACAAGGAATTTACAAGCTTAAATACTTTATGTTCTTGACCCTTCACAACAAATCCTTCTGGTTGAGACATAAAAACATTATCTTTCAAATTTCCATTCAAGAAAGAAGTTTTTACATCCATTTGATGGACTTTCCAATCATTTTGAGCTACCAAGGCAAAAAGTGTCTAGATGGCGGCCCATTTTGGTGTGGGGAGAAAAAGTCTCCTCATAGTTGACCCCTTCCTTCTGTGCAAAACCTTTTTCCATAAGCCTAGATTTGTGCTTATCAAGTGAGACATCAACTTTATACTTGTTCTTGTAGACCCACTTGCAGCCTATTGGTTTGGTTCCTAATGGAGGATCAACCAGCTTCCAAGTGCCTTTATTTATCAAGGCATCATGCTCCTTTTGCATCAATTCTTTCTATTCATCATGAGAAGTGACTTCTTTAAAGAAAGTTGGTTCAAAATATGAAGACAGATTCAGTTCACAATTATAAGAAACATCCATATCAACAGGTGAATCAGAATCGTCCACATCACCTCCATTTTTCCTGGTTGAATTTCTTGTTCCTATCTTTCCAACCTCATCAGGACAAACACATTCAAATGTCTTTGTCAGCCATTTTGAAGGACCTTTCTAAGATGGCTCAGGCTTCTCAGTTGAATGAGTTGGGACTGAATCAAGATTGAGTCTCCCAATTCTACCAAACACATCACTCAAATTGTCATCAATGGCTGGAGCTTTATGTGGGGGGAGAGAGTGATTCTAAAGAAGATTCCACATATTGATCTAGTATAGGAATCCCCCCTTCAGTATGTGGAATCTCATTATCAAATCATTGAAAAGGCTTGGCATGTTTGAATTTATCCAAGCGATCAAGCTGTCGCTCAACAACATTGTCAGCCTTGGAAGATTCAAGAAAGATGACATATCTAGACACTACAAACTTCTTATTAACTTCATCACAAAGACGATATGCTTTGGAGGTATTTGAATACCCTAAGAAGATACACTTACGACTCCTTGCGACAAGTTTGTTTCTTTTTTCCTTAGGTATCAAGGCATAATCGGTGGAACCAAAGACCCTGAGATGCTTTACCGAAGGAATGTGGCCATACCACATTTCTTAAGCAGTCTTGTTTCTAATAGAATTAGATGGACACCCATTCTTTATATACACAACACATAGAACTACATTAGCTCAAAACATCAATTTTACATTCTTGAAAAACATCATGGGACATACCATATTTAAGATTGTCCTGTTCATTCTTTTAGTTACTCCGTTCTGTTGGGGATTATAAGGTACAATTGTTTGATGTTTGATCCCATGCTAGCAAAGATAGTATTCAAATTCATTTGAAGTATATTATTTTCCTTTATCAGTGTGAATATAGCTAATATGAGATTGTGCATCATTTTAAATCCATGCATGAAAGTTCTTGAATGTTTGAAAAGAATCAGATTTTTTCTTCAATAAATAAACCCAACACATTATGGTGTAGTCATCAATAAATGCCATCATATATTTATTTCCATTTGCAGAAGGAACAAACATTGGGCCACATAAGTTTGAATGAATAAGTTCAAGTTTTCTATTTGCTCTAGAATGTGAATCATGAAAAGATTGTTTGTTGTGTTTTCCTAAGATACAAGCATCACATTGCTTAAGTTTCCTAAGAATTGTAGGAAAAACAGTAACACCACTTTTCTTCCACATACAAAGGATTTCAAAATTCAAGTGTCCAAATCTAGCATGCCTTAAAAGACTTAATGGAAATGTACCTTCATCATAATGAGAATTATATGAGAAGTTTTTTGCATGAGTAGAGGTACCTTGCAGCTTCAGAAGTCTTTCTTATTCTATCCTTGTCATGACAAGTGAGAGATCTAATGCTTTTCTAACCTTAACTTTTCCATTAGACATATGAATGGAGTGTCCTTGATGGTGGATGTGTACCAAAGACAACAAGTTTCTCCTGAGCTCCAGGAGATATAGGATGTCATGCAGAAGAAATTCTAGAAGACCAAGCTGTTTGAGCCTGATTGTGACAAGCCTTGATGGCTTGAGTTTTGACTTGTCTGCACAAGATACAGCTCCATCAACATTGTCAGTAAATTCTTCAAAAAATTATTTTCTAAAATTCATGTGGCAAGTTGCTCTTGAATCTAGAAGCCAATCATTTTTCCAAAATGCAAGTGAAGCCTTAAATAAGTCTTTAGTTACTCCAATATTACAATGTTCCACAACATAGTGAGTAGATTCAGCTGCTTTAACTTTCCTTTTTCATTGGTTTTACCTTTAGCTTCATTTCTTTCTTGCTCAATTCTGTCCCAAGGAAACTTACATGTGGGTGCATCATGTCCATCTCTATTGCAACGTATGCAATTAAGATAAGACTTTTCTCCTTGGAACTATTTCCCCACCTACCTTTAAAATTCCTTCTTCCTCTTCCTTGTTAGCCACCTCTTCATCTAGAAGAATATTTTGCATGATTATTCTCTTTATGTGCAAGACACACAACTTCTTTAGAAGACTGAGGAGCTGTCTTCTTGTGGGTTTTGCATAAACTGAGCAACAAGGCCAACAACAAAGGAAAGGTCAGGACGAGTATGGACCAGATGGGAAAGTTCATAAACATAAAGCTCGTCTTGTTGCTAAGGGTTTTTCACAAGTTGAAGGCATTGACTACACTGAAACCTTCTCCCCTGTTGCCAAAATGAACTCTATCCGCCTTGTTCTTTCCCTTGCTACCTCTTTCAAATGGGAAGTCCATTAGATGGATGTTAAATCTACCTTCTTGCATGGGGACTTGCATGAAGAAATCTATATGGAACAACCTATTGGCTTTATACAAACAGACTCTAGCCTTGTATGTCGGCTTAAGAAATCCCTTTATGGTCTCAAGCAAGCTCCTCGAGCTTGGTATGCCAAAATGGATAACTTTCTTTTAGAAAATGGCTTTTCTAGGTGTCATTCTGACAATACTGTCTACACCAAGAAAGTGGGAAAGTCTCTTATCATTCTTGTTCTTTATGTTGATGATCTTATCCTGACTGGTAGTGATCCCAACCTTATAAACCATGTGAAGTCTAGCCTTAAAAGGAAGTTTGAAATGACAGACTTAGGACACTTACATTATTTTCTTGGTCTTCAAGTCTTGCAATCCAAGGAAGGTATTTCCCTCTCCCAGTCCAAGTATGCCTGTGATATTCTACGCCATTTTCACACGGAAGACTATAAGCCAGCCCCTTCTCCCTTTCAATCTGGAGTCAAACTTTCAGTCACTTGTACTTCTCCTGAAGTTGATGCTACCTTATACTGTCAACTTGTAGGAAAACTTTTGTATCTAACCCATACTTGTCCCGAAATTTCCTTTTCTGTTGGCCTTGTTGCTCAGTTTATGAAAAACCCACATGAAAGTCATTGGAAAGTAGCTAAAAGAATACTTCATTATGTTTGAGGTAAAGTTCAGTTTGGGATTCATTACAGTGCCGAAGCCACTCCTCTATTGGTTGGTTTCACTGATTCTGATTGGGCTGGTGACCCTGATGATCAGAAGTCCACTGTAGGTTATGTGTTCACTCTTGGTTCAGGACCTATTACATGGGCTTGCAAGAAACAAGGTGCCATTTCTCTTTCTTCAGGAGAAGCAGAGTATCGTGGTGCCGGTAGAAGCTAGTAAGGAAGCCTTGTGGCTTCATCAGATCCTGTCAGAGTTTGGCTTTCAGTAGCAACATCTGACTACACTTTGGTGTGATAGTCAAAGTGCCATTCAACTATGCAAAGATCCAGTCCAACATCAGCGTAGAAAACACATTGAACTGCACATGCACTTCATCAGAAAGCTCATCCACGACCATGTTCTTGAAGTGCAATATTGTTCAACAGATGAGCAAGTTGCAGACATCTTTACAAAGGCTCTCACAGAGGCGAAGTTCACTAAACTTCGATTTATGGTTGGAGTTCAAGAAGTTGTCACTAAGGGGGGATAGGCTCTAGTGCCTCCTTCCTTCTCCTATTGTGTCATATTTGTAAATCTTTCAATCCTATCCCAAGTTGTTCTTAAGGGGGGATGTTAGGATATTCCGACACATAGGAAATAGTTAAGTATAACTTGGTCTAGTATAGAGTTAGGTAAAGTGTGTTTCTTTACTATGTACATTTTGTAACTTACAATCTGACGATCACGATATGTAGTGATCCGATGGTTCATTCTCTCCTCGGTATTACCGACACTTGATCCGTGGCTTAACACCCGATTGGTCCATGATCTCTATTTAAAGAGCATGGAGGGTCATTTGTAGGTTAACTGTCCATGAGAGAAGCTTATGTAAATTTTCATTCTTTTATTAATAAATTGCCTGAAGTGGCTGTGTTGGCTTAGGCCGTGGACTGTTTCCCTCTTTGAGGGTTTTAACCACGTCAAAAGTACTGGTGTATTGATCTGTGATCTGTTTGTGAGTGGTGTCCTTTGGTGTTCTGTCTGAGGAACTTACCCTGTAAATTCCTACACTTCTTTCCAAAATCCTTCCCTCTCTCAACAAACTTCTTCTCAAGGGATTCAAAGGTAATATCCTTGAGGTTCCACTTGCTTGCAATGACTCAAGATAATTTGAATAAGTGGGATATAGTTCATTGACATAAGCTATGAGAGGAATGTCTATTTGAACACTAATGGTTTTGATATCATGCATAATGAATCTTACTTCTGATGCTAAAGTAAGAGGGCCATCATTTTTCAATGCAATACTGAGCAATTTAATCATCAATTGGACAACTTCAAGTAAAGAGTGTGAGTCATAGAGTTCGTTCAACTTTCATAAGGCTTCAAAAGCATTTGAAAATGGTGACATGTGGCAATTCACCTTTTCATTTAAAGATGCTGCAATCAAGGCATAGGCCTTGCTGTTCTTGTTTTCCCAAGTGGAAATATCCTTATCTGAGGTGGGCTTTGCAAGTTCATTATCTCCTTCTCCTACAAAAACTCCTTTCCACAACTCATTGAAAATGAGAGTGTGTTTTATCTTCCTTGACCATTCAGGATAGTTCTATTTTCCTGAGAGAACTACTCCAACAATAGATATTAATGAATGCATTTTAAATATGTGTACTGTGTAAAAGAATGTTATTTGCTGCCAATATATTGTAAGAAATTGCACTTCTGGTAGTAATGTGTAAAAATGTGTTTTGATATATTAAAACAAAGGTATATTTGGGGGAGGGTATATTTGGGAGAGGGAGTATGTGGGGTAGGGAGTATATGGGGGGAGGTATTAACTGATGGGGATATATGATATATGGACAACGTAGGAGGAGAAACTGTATATGATATATGACAGCGTAATGTTATTTTGGAGCGGTGATTTTGGAGCGGAGGTATGCATTATATATGGTATGGCGGAGGAGTGGTATGCAGTGGCACCACAGTGGTATCCCACGGTGGTATGTAGTGGTAATAAAAAATGGAGTGTTGAATGCAATGGTGTTAAAAACCATTCAATAGTCAACGTATGGACCGAGATTCAAACAACAGAGGTATGGTTGTGGGAGGAGGCAACCAGTGGTATTAAATGTAAACCATCCAACCATTGTATGGAAAAAAACTTGTGTGGGAGGATATGACTGGCCAACATTCAACATATGGTGGACAATGTAACTGATTTTAAAGTAGTATATAACTATATGGATCAATGTTTGTATATTATGCAACATACAATGTTATATAATGGGAGTGGTATATATGAAATTGGTGTGCGAGATATGAGAAACCAAGATTCACATTATACCAAAGTGGTATTGGAGAAGGTGTGGTTCCATTGCATAGTGGGGAGAAATGACGTATTGTGGTTGGTAAGCATTGTTTGGGAGGAGGCCTGTAATATGTATGACTGTGGGGGAAACACAACCATAGTCAAACAACAATAAAGGAGTATGCATTAAATAAAATTCTATATTTTACATAGGAGCCTCTACACCAGTGTTATACGTATTAAATAATTCTGGGGAGGAGGTGGTGGTGTGGTGCCTTGATGGATTTGTTTTTCAAAAAAAACTTAACACAACCACCTTGCGTGGTAGTGAAGTCCTATTTTTTAATTAACACAGGAAAAAAATAAGCCCAATTTCACTTCTCATGAATTTGTTTTGCATATAACACCGTGATTCATTCATCAACCATCGAACATACAAGCTTCTAAGCAGGCTTACCACACACAAACGCCATTTAATTTTGAACAACAATCACACCATACCTCTAGGAAGCGCAACAACTCGCAGCAACCGATAATTCTTTCTCTCTAGTCTCCCAAAACAACGAAGATGACCCCAAAAAATCAAATGAGGAGGCAAAAAACACAATAATTTTTTTAAACTGTAGGACAAAGGTGTCAGTTTTGTAGAAATATGTAGAACATGGGCAGGAGGGAGTTATAAGGGAAGAGAGAGAAGCCAAAAATGGAGCTGGCTTGTGATAGCATGTCAGGTTAGGAGGTAACTCCTCAAACTGAATTGTATTTTAGCATTAAGGTTGATCATAGATATATACATCGAGGGAGAGACTCTTGGGCTTCATCTCCCAGTTTCTCTTCATATTCCAACTCTCCTTATTTTCTATTTACATTTTTTAACACATATTCATCCAATCCCAAGGATTAGGTGTCAACATATGTCAACTCTTGAATTATTGCTGAACTGCCCCACCCAAAAGAAGGCCTTATTATTAGCTATCAGATGTGTGGACCCATCGGATTCCAACCTAGTGGTTTTCTCTCATGAAAGCTATAGCCCTTGGCTTCCCTCTCAGTTAGCCTTTATAATCCAGGTCATTGTTCATGGTAAGAACATTCATCACTCTATTGTGGACAAGGGAGTCTTGACGTGTATTATGTCCATGTCTTGTTGAATGGCAATTGGTTTGGCTCAACTGAGTCAATCGATCACCACATTGAAAGCCTTCGATGGAAGAACATACAAACCTTGTGGGATTTTGAATTCCCCTTCAAGTAGAACTCAGGGGAAAATCCATTGCCATAGAAGTTGAATTTATTGATGAACCTGTTAGCCTCCTGCTGCAGCAGGTTAATCATCTTTCATGATCGACATTTTTACATGCCAAATATGTCATACAATGCATGCTGCAATGCTCCATATTTGCTACAGATGGCCAAAGAATTGTCCTTGAAAGTGTGCTAATCTAAGTGCCACTGTTGTGTTCCAATTTTGATAAGCAATTCATTTTTGGTTTGAGGCATTTTTTAGTTGGAGGACTTCAAGCGAGGCATGTCTAACTCCCCTTCTTCCTCTTTCCCCAAATCACTCACTAACTTCCCCTAAAAGAGGTCAAGATCTGCTTGATACCTCTTAGTTTCATCATTCTCCATATCATTTGCCTTGGTGAAGATCTGCTTCACTCAAGGAATGTTCACACTTCTTCTATGAGTCATTTTCCCTCTTAATAGCCTAAGATTCACATACTTAGCGCTTTCTTATCACTCTTCATGTTAACTACTAACTTTACTATGTAGCTCCCTATCTATTTCCCCTTCCCCTACTAAAACTATGTATATTACTCCCCTATATACTTATCCCCTCTCCCTAGTTGAAAGATAACCATATACATCCTCGGGAATTGCTAAGTTTATCTGAAACTTAGCAAGAGCCCTCAATACCCCCTCTAACCATCTCCCAAATGCATAAGGACTCATTCCTTTGCATAGTTTCCCTTCATATGTATAAAAATCATCCCTCTGGCCTTGGTTTGCCTTTTTAAGGCATAAATCCCTTGTTTGGCCTTAAAACCCTTCTCAAACCGCATAAAATTCCTCTTAAGTGCCTTAGGACTCCTTCCAAGGCATGAAAATCCCTCATATGCTTGAAAATTCCTCCTTTTGGGCTATCGGACCCCTCCGATGCCTTATAATCCATTCAAAACACTAAAAACAAGGCCCCTCTGATTTCACAAAGCCTCCCTTTAGTGTTATAGCCTTGCTCCGAATGAAAAGCTCCCTTTTTGGACCCCCTCTGATGCGATATCGCAGTCGGGAGGGGGAGTTATGCATTAAAACAAACATATATGTGTGCTGCCGATGGGTTCTTCGCCGATGGTGGACCGCCGATCGCCGATTGCGATATCGCATCGGTAGTCGGCAGTCGCATCACATTATTTCATTGCATATATTATATATATAACATGCCCCGCCTTATCGCCGATTGTGATATTTGCATATATCGCATTGCAATAACATTATCGCTTATATTACCATATCGCATCGCTCCATTGTTAAGGCCCGCCCCCGGGTTTCCCTGATTGCAAAGCTGCCGAGTTAATCTCAACCATCCATTTTTGGGCCCCAGATCAACGGCCCATATTATATCGGCGATCACCCCATATATGGCTCCGACCAGCGGAGCCGAAATATTATTAAGGCACGACATATAAAGGTTTCGGGTCCAAAAGGAGCCCTTTGTACAGCGAAATGGGAGTTCGATATTCCGGAGCCGAAATACAATAAAGCAGAGCTTAATGAATATCGGGTCCGCAAAGATTGGTACTGTGCGCCCCATATCCGGATCCGATAAATTATAAAGAGCAGTTGAAAAGGATTTCGGGTCCGCTTATCATTTTTATTAAAATCCGCCGATTTGGGTTCGCCGATGGGCCGGACCCGAAATAAAATAAAGAGGGCCTGTAAAAGCATTTCGGGTCTGATGGTTTCGAGGGTCATATGTTTGTCCCGCCGATAAGAGTTTTGCCGATGGGCCGGACCCGATATCAATAAAAAGTGGGCTTATAGAGGATTTCGGGTCCACCCTTTGTTTCGCTCATCGCAAGTTTTATGTGCCACCCCCCGGTCCGCCCCGATGCGATATTGCGATGAGATCTGGGCCGTTGGATCGGCCCGCGCGGATCCGACGGCCAGGATTTAGTATTTTGCACAGTGTCCGCCTAGCCGCAAATTTTGATGAAATTCATGTTTTAAAGGCATTCCGCCTGTTCATAATAAAAGGGCCATTTTTAATGTTTTATGTGCGGAGCCCATGCTCGCCCAGGTATAAAGGAAATGATGGTTTCCTTAGCCATTCTAAGTCGCTCTGGCCCAAAAAATACTTCTAAAGGCATGATTCCTCCTCAGATGCCTCCAGAGCGCTGCTTCTCCATCAATTATGGAATTTTATCAGTTTAAAGGCATTTTTTGATCGGCCAAGCGCCGAAACTCGTCCAAAGCCTCCAGAAGCCCGCAGACAGCACAACAACAGTCAAATCTTGCCATCAGTGACCATAAAAGGGCGATTTTGATGCGGCAAAGAGTATCAGAGAGAGAAAGTGGCCTGATTCAGTGTCAAAGTGTATCAGAGGAAGCGGCAAAGAGTATCAGTTCAAAAGATCAGCAGCCCGAAGCAGCAGAACATTAAAGAGGCCCCCATCAAAGTCAATAAAGCAGCTCAGAGCCATCAAAAAGCCACCAAATCACAGTTATGAGCATTAAAGCCAGCATTAAAGCCACTCTACAGCAGCAGAACCGCCTAGAGGGGCAATTCAAGTGTTTAAAGCCTAGTTATTGCCAGAACAGTGTATAAAGACACCTGAGAGCAGCGCTGCAAGTTCCGAAGGCGCAATTATGATAAATTGGCCAACGCAGAGCTCAAAGGACACCATATTTACTCATGTTGAATGCTGCTGCCTCCAGCGCAGCTTAGATAGATATTTTGTGCATTTATTTCAGTACAGATTAGGTTAGAGGCAGTTATTTCATCAGATCTGTCTGAGATCTGTATATTGTAGATATTTTGCCTATATAAACCACCCTCTGCACTGTTTTAGGGGGGGTTGGTTGTATTTCTCATTCGAGACTTGCACTATAAGCTTAAGAACTTCTGTAATCAAAGATTGCTGGAATATTTGCATCTGAACTGGCTGGTTGTGCTTTCAATGGCCGAAGAGCTTGATGTGGAATTCATGTGCTTGGCCATGGTTAAATAAGTCTTTCCTCCCTCTGTTTATCAGTTTATATGTATCGGTATCATCTGTATATCATAATCTAAGTTGCAGGAAGAAGGAATAGTTCAGAGCTGCCCTCTGTGCTCAATTCTTGTAACTTTTCTATGTTTTCCTCTGAATTAGTGACAAATATGTATACTTAATTGATCATGTTTAAGCTATTTCCTTCACATATGAATGTTTTCTAGGAAACTCTTCATTGCTCCTATTTAGCATTCATCCACTTTCCCTCTTTGGCTAGATGAGAGATCCTTAATTTCCTCTCATCCCCTGACCTCCATTTCATCCTTGTTCCAGCATTAATCATTGTGCCATGTGTAGCTATCCTGCTCCATATTCCTCTCTTCTGCCAAGGAAAACACACCCTTCAGTTCACATTCATTGACTCCATGCCCAATGGTTTGAACTTCTTACACTTTGTATGCCAACTCTGCTTGAATAGATCAACCATCCCACCAAACTCAAACAAAACCCATGTGCATCATATCTAGCCTAAAATCATCCCTTAAACAAAGCTAAATCCTAAAGAGAGAGCCCTCTCTGACTGCGGGTAGGCTAGGACCTGCAGTCCAAAGATTGGTTTGTAGTTACCTCGGCCGTATCCCTTTGGGAGTCAAAAGGGACAACCTGAGTGATAACATAATGGCGACTCCACTGGGGACCTGAAATCATTTGTTTATTACTGTATACCCCCAATTTTGATCAGTTTGCCTTGTTTTCTGGAAAAAGTGTTCCTTTTCTTCAGAGCTTCTCATGTTTAGCTCTGATCTGTGACGGTGGACAGAGATCAGGCACTTCAAGGTTAATTCATCCACCTGGCGACTCCACATCATCCTCATAATAAAGACTCCACTGGAGAAATGAACCCAAAAGAGATATATGAGCAGATCAGGCTTTTGACCTGGATTACTATCCAAGAGGTCATGTTTTTTCTCCATAAAGTTTTGCTGTGTATATTGTATTTTAAAGACGATTCTATATCAGATTTTTATGATTTTCCTTTGGAAAATGTTGTTGAAAATCCTCCTTGCACATTAGAGCAGCAGTCTTCAAATGTTGTTGAAGATCATCATACAGCCAAGGAGGAACCAAAAATAGAGCCCAGTCTTACAGTTTCTGTATATACTCCTGTGTCTCGTAAAGTTCCTGATAGATATAAGCCTCTCATTTTGCCTCCTGTGCTGAATCCTTTGCCTGCAAATCATCCCGAGTATCTCCCTAGATTTGATGGAGAGAATGGTATTACTGCCCAGAAACATATCCAGGCTTTTGAAGATTATCTTAATATATTTGAAGTGGAAGAGGAAGATGTTAGTCTTAGACTGTTTGCCCTTTCTTTGCAAGGCGAAGTTAGGACTTGGTTTAAAGCATTGCCTGAGGCCAGCATCTCTAATCTTCAGTAGTGTTCTAAGCTCTTCCTTGATAGATGGATGATTAAAATCAATTTCCTCTTACTCATCGAAGAATATAATCAGTTAGAAAGGCATCCAAATGAATCTGTTCAGCAATTTTCTGATCGATTCAATCAAGTTTATCTTTCTATGCCTTTGAATATAAGACCTCCCCCTGATTTAGCTCTATTGCAATATCCAAGAGCTTTTGATCCAGAAATGGAATTTTGTTTGAGAGAAAGATGCCCGTCCACTTTGAAACAGATGTAGGACGTAGCCGTGGACGTGGAAGCAAATCTGAAGATGAGGGAAAAACAGCGCAAGGCAGAGCAAGAAGAAAGACTTCATAGCGTGTTACAAAAGTCAGAGGAAATAATGCAGTTGATCACAATGAAAGTTGAATGCTTAGAGCACAAGAACACATCTGTTGTGTATGAGGAAAGTAGTGACATTCACGAACAAACCTACCACAAATCAGATGACATATTCATAGAGCCATATGTGAAGGAGCAGTCTCTTGATATACGGTGTGAATATAATAGCTTCTCTTCTTTCAACTCCTTGCCAAAATATGATGAGTATGATGATTATTATGAGCCTAATGACCAAATCAGCCTTGCAGAGGAATCCGATCCTATTTTGGCAGGAAGCGAAGTTCAGGCTCAGCAGCTTGAATGTAATGATCAGCTTGCCCAGTTCAACTATGAAGTAAAGGAGGAAAGCGCAGATAATTTTGATATCAGCGAAGGAACTTTACCTTTCTGTTTTGAATCTTTTCAATTTATTAAGGAGAACTATCATGCAATTAATAAGCAGTTGTCAGCAAGTCTTGTTATTGACTTCCTGGAGGATGATCAAAATATTGTTCCAGATGCATCGCCTCTAGTTTCGCAGCCCCGAAGAGCCATCGAATATCAGATTGAGGAAGACTTAGAAGTAGCAGCATATGATCAAATGATCCAAGTGGATCCCCTGCCTCTTTGTTTTCAGCCATCTGAGTTATTCGAAGAAGAAGAAGAGGAGCAGCCTGCGCAGACCAGTCAAGTCCTATTCGAGCCAGATTGTAATAAATTGCAAGCACCTCTACAAGTTTTGAATGACCTATCTGCTGGCAGGCGGAATGATGAAAGAGATCAGCGCTCTTCTCCATTAGCAGGTTGCAAGGCTCAGTATCGAGTTGTTGATGATCTCCCGACTCCAAGGCATGGTAGCGATCTTGAACCTTTGTACAGTTCTTTATTTCAGCCTAGCAATTGTATATATATGTTGCAGGACAGTTTTGTACAGTGTTTAAACACAGCAAAGGAGGTCAGTAGCTTCCTGATCTTCTCAAAGATTAACAAAGCCACATCAGATTGCAAGATCTCAGTTTTTCTCACCGGCAAGCACAAGCAGCAAAGCTCACTGATGTCTATTTTGCTTAAATGGCTGCATTGGTTATTTCACTTCACCTAACAGCAAAGTAAGTGCTGGTTAGGGTAGGTAGGTAGGTAGGATCAATAAGGCAGCCAGCCAAGGGAATTTTGCAGAGCACAGCAACAATTGAATACAAGGCAGTCTGACCTGCTGTTCTTGGCTTGTCACAAGGAAAAGCCATCCCCAAGTGGAGCCACTGTTAGCCTCCTGCTGTAGCAGGTTAATCATCTTTCATGATCGACATTTTTACATGCCAAATATGTCATACAATGCATGCTGCAATGCTCCATATTTGCTACAGATGGCCAAAGAACTGTCCTTGAAAGTGTGCTAATCTAAGTGCCACTGCTGTGTTCCAATTTTGATAAGCAATTCATTTTTGGTTTGAGGCATTTTTCAGTTGGAGGACTTCAAGCGAGGCATGTCTAACTCCCCTTCTTCCTCTTTCCCCAAATCACTCACTAACTTCCCCTAAAAGAGGTCAAGATCTGCTTGATACCTCTTAGTTTCATCATTCTCCATATCATTTGCCTTGGTGAAGATCTGCTTCACTCAAGGAATGTTCACACTTCTTCTATGAGTCATTTTCCCTCTTAATAGCCTAAGATTCACATACTTAGCGCTTTCTTATCACTCTTCATGTTAACTACTAACTTTACTATGTAGCTCCCTATCTATTTCCCCTTCCCCTACTAAAACTATGTATATTACTCCCCTATATACTTATCCCCTCCCCCTGGTTGAAAGATAACCATATACATCCTCGGGAATTGCTAAGTTTATCTGAAACTTAGCAAGAGCCCTCAATACCCCCTCTAACCATCTCCCAAATTTATAAGGACTCATTCCTTTGCATAGTTTCCCTTCATATGTATAAAAATCATCCCTCTGGCCTTGGTTTGCCTTTTTAAGGCATAAATCCCTTGTTTGGCCTTTAAAACCCTTCTCAAACCGCATAAAATTCCTCTTAAGTGCCTTAGGACTCCTTCCAAGGCATGAAAATCCCTCATATGCTTGAAAATTCCTCCTTTTGGGCTATCGGACCCCCTCCGATACCTTATAATCCATTCAAAACACTAAAAAAAAGGCCCCTCTGATTTCACAAAGCCTCCCTTTAGTTTTATAGCCTTGCTCCAAATGAAAAGCTCCCTTTTTGGACCCCCTCTGATGTGATATCGCAGTCGGGAGGGGGAGTTATGCATTAAAACAAACATATATGTGTGCTGCCGATGGGTTCTTCACCGATGGTGGACTACCGATCGCCGATTGCGATATTGCATCGGTAGTCGGCAGTTGCATCACATTATTTCATTGCATATATTATATATATAACATGCCCTGCCTTATCGCCGATTGTGATATTTGCATATATTGCATTGCAATAACATTATCGCTTATATTACCATATCGCATCGCTCCATTTTTAAGGCCCGCCCCCGGGTTTCCCCGATTGCAAAGCTGTCGAGTTAATCTCAGCCATCCATTTTTGGGCCCCAGATCAACGGCCCATATTATATCGGCGATCACCCCATATATGGCTCCGACCAGTGGAGCCGAAATATTATTAAGGCACGACATATAAAGGTTTCGGGTCCAAAAGGAGCCCTTTGTACAGCGAAATGGGAGTGCTCCGATATTCCGGAGCCGAAATACAATAAAGCAGAGCTTAATGAATATCGGGTCCGCAAAGATTGGTACTGTGCGCCCCATATCCAGATCCGATAAATTATAAAGAGCAGTTGAAAAGGATTTCGGGTCCGCTTATCATTTTTATTAAAATCCGCCGATTTGGGTTCGCTGATGGGCCGGACCCGAAATAAAATAAAGAGGGCCTGTAAAAGCATTTCGGGTCCGATGGTTTTGGGGGTGATATGTTTGTCCCGCCGATAAGAGTTTCGCCGATGGGCCAGACCCGATATCAATAAAAAGTGGGCTTATAGAGGATTTCGGGTCTGCCCTTTGTTTCGCTCATCGCAAGTTTTATGTGCCAGCCCCCGGTCCGCCCCGATGCGATATTGCGATGAGATCTGGGCCGTTGGATCGGCCCGCGCCAGATCCAACGGCCAGGATTTAGTATTTTGCACAGTGTCCACCTAGCCCCAAATTTTGATGAAATTCATGTTTTAAAGGCATTCCACCTGTTCATAATAAAAGGGCCATTTTTAATGTTTTATGTGCGACGCCCGTGCCCGCCCAGGTATAAAGGAAATGATGGTTTCCTTAGCCATTCTAAGTCGCTCTGGCCCAAAAAATACTTCTAAAGGCATGATTCCTCCTCAGATGCCTCCAGAGCGCTGCTTCTCCATCAATTATGGAATTTTATCAGTTTAAAGGCATTTTTTGATCGGCCAAGCGCCGAAACTCCTCCAAAGCCTCCAGAAGCCCACAGATAGCACAACAACAGTCAAATCTTGCCATAAGTGACCATAAAAGGGTGATTTTGATGCGACAAAGAGTATTAGAGAGAGAAAGTGGCCTGATTCAGTGTCAAAGTGTATTAGAGGAAGCGGCAAAGAGTATCAGTTCAAAAGATCAGTAGCCCGAAGCAGCAGAACATTAAAGAGGCCCCCATCAAAGTCAATAAAGCAGCTCAGAGCCATCAAAGCCCGCAAAATCACAGTTATGAGCATTAAATCCAGCATTAAAGCCACTCTACAGCAGCAGAACCACCTAGAGGGGCAATTCAAGTGTTTAAAGCCTAGTTATTGCCAGAACAGTGTATAAAGACACCTGAGAGCAGCGCTGCAAGTTCCCAAGGCACAGTTATGATAAATTGGCCAGCGCAGAGCTCAAAGGACACCATATTTACTCATGTTGAATGCTGCTGCCTCCAGCGCAGCTTAGATAGATATTTTGTGCATTTACTTCAGTACAGATTAGGTTAGAGGCAGTTATTTCATCAGATCTGTCTGAGATCTGTATATTGTAGATATTTTGCCTATATAAACCACCCTCTACACTGTTATAAGGGGGGGTTGGTTGTATTTCTCATTCGAGACTTGCACTATAAGCTTAAGAACTTCTGTAATCAAAGATTGCTGGAATATTTGCATATGAACTGGCTGGTTGTGCTTTCAATGGCCGAAGAGCTTGATGTGGAATTCATGTGCTTGCTCATGGTTCAATAAGTCTTTCCTCCCTCTGTTTATCAGTTTATATGTATCGGTATCATCTGTATATCATAATCTAAGTTGCAGGAAGAAGGAATAGTTCAGAGCTGCCCTCTGTGCTCAATTCTATCTAGGAAACTCTTCATTGCTCCTATTTAGCCTTCATCCACTTTCCCTCTTTGGCTGGATGAGAGATCCTTAATTGCCTCTCATCCCTGACCTCCATTTCATCCTTGTTCCAGCATTAATCATTGTTCCATGTATAGCTATCCTGCTCCATATTCCCCTCTTCTGCCAAGGAAAACACACCCTTCAGTTCACATTCATTGACTCCATGCCCAATGGTTTGAACTTCTTACACTTTGTATGCCAACTCTGCTTGAATAGATCAACCATCCCACCAAAATCAAACAAAACCCATGTGCATCATATCTAGCCTAAAATCATCCCTTAAACAAAGCTAAATCCTAAAGAGAGAGCCCTCTCTGACTGCAGGTAGGCTAGGACCTGCAGTCCAAAGATTCGTTTGTGGTTACCTTGGCTGTATCCCTTGGGAGTCAAAAGGGACAACCTGAGTGATAACAGAACCTCTCGATTATAATATTCTATAGGGACATACGTGGGTTTATGCCATCGCTATTGTCGTTTCGACCTACTTCCGTATGATCACATTTCCTCATAAAAGTGAGATTGTAGCCATAGATCAACTCACCTTTTTTGCTTCTGATTCTCATGTTATCAGAAGTGTCCCCCTTATAGGGTAAACTCTACACTCCTATCAGCATGTTGGAGTTAGATTGTTGAAGGATTCATCGCTTATGGGAACCTTTTCACTCCCTCCTCCTCTCCTTCCTGACAGCTCACCTCCGGTTTCTTATATCATCATCATATCATCTTCTACCATTCAAGTTGATCTTTGGATTGTACTAGATGAGACTAACATCCAAAGTTTTGGCGACTAAATGCTGATTAACCCTATTGAGTTAGATTACGAATCCATCTATTCAGTTTGTGCGACTTATACCTTTTCTTCGATTAATTGGGTAAATCAATCATTGGATTATGGCATGTCTTATGATCCTTTTTCTCAAGTATTCCCTACTAATGAGAGCATCATGGAGATCATGATACTAGATCATGGGCCGTGGGATGAACATCACCACCATTCCTCCTTACTAGATCACATTGAGGATAATCTCAGTGATGTATATTTACCTAATTTTGTCGATCCTTATACGAATTTCGTCTCTATTCATGATGTTGAAAATAAAAAGAACCTTCAAAATATCAAAGAGACCATACCTCTCAATATCTTGATTAAACCAAGAATTGTCAAAAATCTATACATTGGAGCTTTTTCCCCATTTGAGATTGAGATTTATAGAGCCCTTTTCCACGATTTTCGAGATGTGTTTGCCTGGTATTATAAAGAAATGCCAAGTATCAACCCAAACATAGTAGTGCACGAGATTAAAACATATCTTGATGCCAAACCCATCGGTAGCACCTCCGTCTAGTCCATCCCAAGTTGAAAGCTGCTGGGATTAAGACTGAAGTTAGAAAGATTTTATGGGCTAGTTTTATATACCCTGTTCCTTTAACTGAGTGGGTGATGAGCCCCAAATTGAGTAACTTATTGGGCTCATTTTGCCTAATTATCCTTGTTCAGTCCTTATTCAATCCTCCATTTTTCATAGCTTATGCAATATTTTTTAGTATGTTTATGTCATTTATACGAATAAGGGTTGTCACTCTTCCTAGGTGGCTAACACGTGCTTATTTCAGGTTTTTTGACACATGTTGGAGCAAAACCGAGCAATCATGGGCTAGAAGACAGCCAAGCTTGAGGTGAGGATTCGTTGGGGGGTTGTCTATGACATTAAATAGCCCTTCCTCGGGATCTTCACCCTCAAACTCCGAGCTCACAGGCCACCAAAACCGGATCTTGAAGGCAGCCAAGCAGATTTTGGAAAAGGGACTTTCTACTGACAGTTGGACAACCAAGTCCCCCAGATTTAGGAGGCCTGCTAGGGCCCTCGTGGTGTATAAATGAGAAGGCCTCAGCCTTCGTAAGGGACTTTTGAAACCATTGCATATTTTTGCACTACAATGTTGTCAGCTTTAGCTCGTTTTCTTGTAGCCATTTTGGCATAACTCTTGACTGATGACTATATTTTGATAATGATAAGCAGTCCTATTTCATATCAACTCTGAGTTTTCTATAGGAGCCGTAGCTCTCAGGGTTGGGGCCAACCTGAGAGCCTAGGGCCTCCTTTATGTACTGTTATCTTTCCTTTAAGCATCGTTGTTTTCCTTTTGTGCATTTGCAAACGTATTTCCGTTAGGCAGATTAAGTTGTGTGGATTAACCAGGTCACTGTTTATGAATAGAATGCTTCAGATTTTTAGAATAGATTGTTAGGATAATAACAGGAAAAAGGCTCCAAAAAAGGGTCAGCAAATACTGTCGGTTTCACCTCTTCCTTATTGGATCAGGGGCTAGAATTGAAGTAACCGTGCTGTCCCAAACAAAAACACTAGTTTGCTTTACCATGCAATCCTTAATGTACTCTTTTCATTTGCAGAAATTGGTTATGTGTTCAGATCTCTGAAATGTTTCATTTCATAGTTGATATACATGGTTCTCTTTCAAATAAAGTTGCTGTTCATTCACTGTATTGTCAGTTAGATCAGATTAGCTAGGACTTTGATTACTTGCAAGACTTTGTTGATTCAGTTGAATGTATACGGTGCAGGGCATCTCTACCACTCTTTCATCCACCTAAGCTTCATCAGAGCCATCTACTCCACCTCCTATCTAGATTCCTCGTCTCACATCTGTCCTCTTGCCCACGTAACCCTACCTCTTTGCGCAATCATTGTTTCGGCCTTCTTTGAGCCAATTTAGCCATCTACACCTTCTCACCACTCCATCCACCAGTCCCTGGGCCACTTCAGACCCCTATCCTACCTCCATATCCCTTCATGCATCTTCCCTCACTCACCCATCCTCCAGAATCCAATTTTTAAACATCCTGTAGAAATTTCTGAACATCCTGTAGAAATTCCTGAACATCCTGTAGAACCCCTGCAGACTTCCTGTAGAAGCTCACGAATGAGGTTTCTTGGTAGCCAAACTCTATGAAACTCTTTGGAAGGGTGTTAGGGACCCCTTAGGCCCTCTCTGAACCTTCCCGACCTCCTCCAAGCATTTCCTCTCGCTAATCCACCTCTGCACAATCAAAAACAGTTAAATCACATGCATAATAATTCTGCCAACTTACTCAAAAATACAAAAAGATGGTTCTTTCAGATTCGACTATAAAAGTAGCTTAGAAACATGCATTTCATCTTCTTAGAGGTCAATGGCATCTCTCCTAGTAGCTTTCATCCTCTTTCTTGCATCAGTGGAGCTAGCTGGTAAAATTAGGGTCTGCTAGGGTTTGCGCTTTCCTTCAGTTCTTCAATCTCTTTTCACAAATAGATTAGCTTCCTTTGAGATTAGCTTTCATCCATCAATTAAAAAGCTTCTTCTAACAACTCATAGAAGTTGGCTTAAGCTCCTAGCGGACTTGTGCCAGCTGACCAAGTGACAACTGCGGCAAGAGCTAGTACTTGTGCATATAGCACCGTCGCTTCCAAGTTTGTTACGAACTACCAGGTTGATAAAAGTAAAGAAGGGAGTTCTAGGAGTTGCAGCATTATTGCTGCAATACTGGGGCCCACCAGTGGGTATCAAAAATTTTCCATGTCATGAAGAAATAGGGCACGATCTAAGTATGTGTCGATTACGGGGACATGAATCGCACTTGTCCTAAGGACAACTATCCAAGCTCATTTATTGACTAGAGTTTTGATGACTGTGTTGGTTGCGAGATTTATTCATTTATGGATGGATTCTCAGGCTATAATCAAATCAACATTCTCCTGGTGGACCAACCTAAGACCACATTTATTTTTCCCTAGGGTACTTTTGCTTATCGAAAGCTCTTATTTGACTTGAAGAATTCTAGGGCCATGTTCAACTTGCTAAGAATTACAATTTTCATGATATTAAAGATATCGTGCAACCCTATTTAGATGATCTCTCTGCTCATTCGAAACATCAAGCTGATCACCTAATGCATTTAAGGGTTATTTTCCTTCATTGTAGACATTATAACATTCGACTTAACCAACACAAATGTGTGTTCTGTGTCGGTTCTGGTCGACTCCTCGATTTTGTCATTTCAAAACAAGGAATTTGTATTGATCCCCTAAAGTGAAAGCAATCATTGATTTGGTTTCACCTTCTTCTATTGTTCAGTTACAAAGACTCAAAGGGAAAGTTAACTTCCTACAGAGATTTGTCCCTAATTACGCTTCAAAGTTGACCAAAGGATTTTCTCTCTTACTAAAAAAATGGGTTCCCTTCAATTAGGATGACGCTTCTAAGAAAGAGTTTGATGCCCCTGAAAGATGTACTGATTTAGACATATCTTCTATATCCCCCTAATTATTAGCTCGACTATTTCCTGTATCTCGTTGCTGCTATTTCTACTATAACAATGGTATTGGTCCAAGAAGATGATATAGGGACTAAAAATCCTATTTATTATCTGAGTTAGAACCTTAATGATACTAAAATCAGATATACTCATGTAGAAAAGTTGGCTTTGACGACCGTTCAAGCTGTCCAAAGGTTTCGTCATTAAATCTTGCTTGGGAAAACTATGATCATTTCATATTGCAACCCTATGACATATATACTGTCATGTCAATTACTGGGGGGAAATTACTCTAGTTGCATCATTATTCTACAAGAATTTGACCTGGAATTCATCAAATTCAAGTCGAAGAAATCATTAGTTTTCGTTGAGCTAATGTGTGATCTTCCTTCCCCTGTTTTGAATCTACATCTGAATATTATATCCTTGATGAGTCATTGTTTATGATATCATCATCTAACCCTTGGTATGAAGGTTTTTTGATTTATCCCCAGACCCATAATTTCTAACCTAATACCTCTCGCTCTAAGCAACGATGTATTCAATACGATTCCCGAAATTATGTTATTATTGGCGACACCCTTTACCGTCGTGGTATCAATACGATCTTACAGAGGTGACTCACCCTTGAGGAGGTTGAGAAAGTCCTTAATTAATGCCACTCGGGTGCATGTGGTGGATATTTACCTAGTTACACTACCATGTAGAAGATCTTACATGCTAGTTACTTTGAGCCTACTATCTTTCACAACTGTATCCTCGTCGTCCAGAAGTGTCATGCGTGCTAGATCTACGATCGTAAGGTCCGTGTACCACCTTCTCTATTGCATCTCATTATAGCTGTTGGTCTCTTTGTGAAATGGAGTATCAACTTTATGACATGTCACCCTCACTCGACTGGGGGGCATGGTTATATCATTGTCAATGTTGACTACTTTACTAAGTGGGCTGAGGTGATGCCTACATTTAACAACATGGGTGAAATGACTGCATATTTTTTCTTCAATCACATTATTGCTAGGTTTGGTGTTCTACAAGCAATAGTTACGGATCACGAGAAACATTTTTGGAATCATATGATGATCGAACTAACTACTAAGTTGGGAATTTCACATGAAAGTTCCACTCCCTACTATCCTTAGGCTAATGGACAGGTTGAGGATATTAACAAATTTCTTAAGACTATGCTTCAATGTATGGTAGGGGTCCAAAAATCGGACTGAAACTTGCTTCTTTACACTACCTTGTGGGCATACCAAACCTTAGTTAGGAATGCTACCAGATTCACACCCTTTCATTTTGTCTATGGTCTAGAAGCTATCCTCCCCATCGAATGTGAAATTCCATCATTAAAACTAGTTTTCAAACTTCTTCCTGCGACTTCCATAGAGGAGGAGTGTCTCTTACATTTGAATCATTTGGACGAAACCCGACGTGATGCTAATTTAGCCAAAAAATCTCATAAAAGGTGCGTCAAGGTGCAATATGATAAAAATTTCAAGCCTTGTGTCTTCTTAGAAGGAGACCTGGTTCTCTTATATTACCAGGAGGATGATAAATTAGGTCTAGGAGAGTTCCAACCCATGTGGTTGGGCCCATACATTTTCAAGCGAATCATTGCAAAATGGGCCTATGAGTTAGTAGACTTTGATGGAGTTCCACTAGCACAGCCTCGAAATGGGTTGTACCTCAAATAGTACTATGTTTTGTTAAACACACATGGAAAACAAAGACAATATGAAAGATAAATCATGCAATACAATTTTATTAACAAGAGATTTACATTTATAGTACATTATGTGACTCTTGGGTTTCAGATCCCAAGGTCTCTTGGACTACTTTTGTCCATTCGACTTCCACACTAACCCATTTAGGATTAGGTGTCCGACATTCCCCCCCTTAATCCGAAGGGTTATGTATGAGTCCAAGAAGAGAGCTGTAATACAAAATGTGCAAAAAATGCATGGCAGCACTAGGCTGAATGTGCTCTATGAAATGTTGGTATAAAGGGCAGTGGTTTAAGGATGACCACCAACACTGGAACGCTTAGTGCAGTTCCCGGAACTCTTCCAAAACTGGCAAGAAACTGAAGTTTTCTGCTAGAGGAAGTGATCCTATTGTTTTAAAGAGGGAAACCTTCAACTATAAAAGGGAGGTCTCACCCTGTGATGGTTTAAGGATAACCAACAACTCTGGAATGCTTAATGCAATTCCTGGAACTCTTCCAAAACTGGCAAGAAGCTGGTGTCTTCTGCTAGAGGAAGTGTTCTCAATTGTGTTCCTGGAATGCTTCCGAAACTGGCAAGAAGCTGAAGTCTTCTGCTAGAGGAAGTGTCCCAGATTGCCAACTGAAGGCATGTTCATAGGCATATTTGTCTCTGGCTACAACTCTGAAACTGGTGTGGCAGGTTGTGGCTCAAGCTTGCTTGATGTGACTTTGAAGCTTGTAGATGACCATCATTTCCCCCCCTGTCAGATACAAGGTGAGATGATGGAGGAAACTCAACTGCAAGACTGTTCAATATTCTGGAACAAGTTCTGACATGTGTTTGGAATATCTTCTTGGCTGTTGATACCCATTGCCAAGAAGCGATCCATCCAAGATGAATCTTTGTTCTTGCAGGACGTTTATTTCTGAAGCATCTGTGTGAAGAATGGCTGGTTTTATGGCAGTACTTACATGGTTGAAGATCAAAACAGTGATCTTTCAAATGGCCAACTCGGTCACAGTGTTGGCATTTTATGATCTGTTGTTGTTGTTGTTGCTGTGGAAGAGGGGCAGAATCTGGAACAGCTAAAGCTGAACTGTCATGAAGAGCAGGTGAACTGTCATGAATGAATCCAGCACTCTGAAACTGAATGGGCTTGGTGTAGTCTGGAATATGAAAGGACAAGTCCTTGTCATATCCAAGACCAGTTTTGTGCTTGTTGTGGACAAGCTGTTCCCAAGGTCTGATGATGGGCTTGGGAAGTGCAGACTGAGTTTCTGCATCTGCATGTACAACTGCTGCTTTATTGGGTTCTGGATCTGATTCAACCTCAATCTTACTAATTTCACCACTTGCTGGTTTAACCTTGAACAACATATTGTTTTGAGCAAAAAACAATTTGGAATGACAAATCTGTTGAAGCTCATCTTGCTGGAACTAAGATTCTAGTTGCAAAAAATCAATCTTTTCTTGTGCATCATGCAGGCAGGTCTGAATGTCACAAAGAATGTCTTTGCTAACATTTACCTTCCCACCAATAGTGGAGTGTATTAGTGTATTCAGTAACTCTAATACATCATCAAATCTAGCCATTGTCTCAGCAAAGAAATGAACACTCAACAATCCTAGTGGAAACTATAGAAAGTCTAGACAAACCCCAGCTATTGAAGATTTCAAAAATTAAGAATATCAGTTTGAAAAAGGCACTCAACTAATTCCAGCTAAGAATTTAGCCAATCACCAACAGATTTGTGTCCAGCAAGAATGAGAGGCTCAAAGTCCTTCCAACACAGATACAATAGATATGTTTCACCCTTAAAATGCTCAGGTATACCAAGATATGCTTTGTATGGATGCACAACTAAATGACTTCTTCCTTCTTTGAAATTCGAACTTCAACTTCAGGAATGGATTACATATACCTCTGATATATCAACTCTAATAATAACAGAGATCTGAAGTAGAATATACCAGCAAATGTTAGGAAGAACAGTGGCTGTAGATAAGTGTTATAACATCAAAGAAGCTCCACAGTGATAATATATGCAACGTATTCAGCTCCAAAACAGAAATAAATATGGAGTGTCTTCAATATATTCACAGCCACACATCCAATGAGATGAGGAAGTTTGAGACCCTCTATAGCAGAGGTACATCACCAAACATCACTTCCAATAGTCTATACTCATTAAGATTTCAAGCACAGGTACAGTGATATGCTGCTCAACTGAAACAACCACAGAAAATACAAGTTTGTAGCCAGTTTACGGAAAAGATCCGTATTTTCGCTTTCAACCCAAATACCTTTAATATCCTTCTCAGGTAGTTCCTCTATTTGACCTGCATTGGTGAGTTTGAATCTCGTTTCTGTTTCCGTTTTCTTAACAAGAGACAAAATGACATTATGCACACTTACAACCCCATTTGAATCTTTGGTAAGAAGCGCTCTTGCTTCGAGGCTATCGAGTGCCTGCTTTCCCACGATACCTTCTACTGTGTTCCAATCCCATCCTATTTTAACATGCAGAGAGTGATGCAGAACAATGCAGCTATCAATGAGACTCCTGCCTTCACCGTTGTTGCAGCAGCAACAGTGAAACACCGGCAAGGGAATAAAGTGAAAAAGAAAAGAGAATGTGATTCAGCAGGTGCCACTGCATATGGAAACCAAAATCTATCCACGCAAAGCAATACACACGAACACAACCAGCACGATGTCTTATCATGGAACAACTTGATTAGAGACTATGTAGAGCATGGCCTCTGCCGCGAAGCGCTCAGAATGTGTTCTCAAATGCAACGCGTAGGCATAGAGCCAGACAGGTTGGTAATTATTTCTTTAATCAATGCATGCGACAGCTTTTCAGATTTGCAAGCGGGCAGGGACATTCATCAAGAAATCATTGCAAGGGGTTTTGAGTTGGATGTTTATGTTGGTACTGCGCTCGCTTCAATGTATGTCAAGTGCGGGAGTTTGGAGAATGCTCGCCATAATTGACAGTTTGTGGTCCCCACTCATAAAAGTCTCTTCTTTGTATTATTAAAGTCCTAGCTACGTCCAGTCATAAACAACAGACTTATCCTTAGTCCAAATAACATTCACGGCCCCAAAACTCAATTTTCTTGGCATCTACACACAATAACAGAGGTGTGCAGCATTACGATCAGCAGAGAGGAGAATACGACTATGGTTTGACAGAGAATGAGTCCCCCACAAATAATACGCTCAACCTAACCAACTGTATGCAGTCCAATAAGTGAGGATAGCCTTTCCAGCAGTGAATGGAACTCAGCGCTTTGACTAGATGCTCAAGCTGCCTCTTCTAAGAAGAATTTCGAGCCACCTTTTTTTTTTTTTTTACAATCCATGACCACAATGGGAATGATAACTTCCAGATTTAAACTCAGCCTCAGTTTGGTCCTGTAGCTCAATTTCTCATGCCCAGAATTTCATGTACATCCTCAATCTGAAAAAATGATATTGAAAATACCCAATAAGCTTTTAAAATCAACTGATAGCACATGAATACCTCATTATTTTCGAGAACCTTGTTCTCCATTGAAGCTCATCGATGAAAGAGTGATTTCACTCTCATGTCCAGACTAGCGGGTCTACAGACTCATGTTTGTGGTGCTTTCCATTAAAACTAAATACCAGAAATCATGAAGAAGGTCAAGCGACACCGTGCTTTTGATGAGATTTCACGTCGGGTTCACCAAATGAAAAACAGGTGAACGAGCCCGTAGTCTGCAAATTAGAGCGGCTAGAGAAGTTTTTGACAACTATAGAAGACAAAGATGTTGGCTTGACAGGTCTGGAGAAATGCAAAGGCATTATGCTAGAGTAGTCTCGGTAGTTTCCGGAGTTGTAGAGTTGCGTGAGCGAGAACGGTGGAACAAAATCTGCTGAGGGGAGTGCGACAACAATAAATGAGGACAATGGTAGCATATGGCAGAGGTGAGCAGCGACTGTGGAGGGTCAGGTCGGAATGTAACGAATAGCTCTGAGCAGGTAAGGGGCGTTACAAACGCTCAGTGCACCAGGGTTTGCCCGAATATCAAAACAGTCAAAAACTAATAGCCATGGCAAATACGTTCGTTCAATACGCCGGTGTTCTACAGAACAATTTATCAAGATATACGACCGTGTTCAGCATTTACTTAAAAACACATATGTCAGAGTGCGCAAAAAAACGCATATTTGTGCATGAATTTCGATTAGGCACAACAGAGAGATAATCCAAGGAATTGACAGAGTAAAAGCATCAAATTTCTGACTGTCAGTGAATTAATGGAGTGTTATGGACAATGAACAGAGATTTCATAACTGATATGCACATAGAGGCCACAAAACAAATGGCTCAAATTGGAGCAGGACCAGCAATCGCCTGCTCTGATACCATGTTAAACACACATGGAAAACAAAGACAATATGAAAGATAAATCATGCAATACAATTTTATTAACAAGAGATTTACATTTATAGTACATTATGTGACTCTTGGGTTTCAGATCCCAAGGTCTCTTGGACTGCTTTTGTCCATTCGACTTCCACACTAACCCATTTAGGATTAGGTGTCCAACATGTTTGATCCCATGCATACATTAGTAGAAAATGGCTAACTAGTTACTAAAAAAGGACTAAAATTTGCATATAAATGACCATGTTTCAGTCGCTGACCAATAGTAGCTAATTTACAGTATCTTATAACGTGACCAACTTTTAGTCATTTTTAGCTTAGTCATTAATTGGTTATCTCAATTTTATCATCTAGTAGTATATTTAGTCATAAATTTGGTCATGAATTTAGTCATTGGTTTAGTCATTAATTGCCACAATTAATGACCAAATATACAAAAAAATGTATTACTATATGAATCCCCGAGAAAACCAATTAACGACCAAAGAAATATGACCAAAATGTTGGTCATGTTATAAGATACTGTAAATTAGCTACTAATAGTCATATATATGCAAATTTTAGTCATCATTTGAAACTAATTAATGACCAAAGAAATATGACAAAATTTTAGTCGAGTTATAAGATACTGTAAATTAGCTACCAATAGTCATATATATACAAAATTTAGTCATTATTTTAATCACAAATTTATCATTTGTAGTAGTCATTTATCCTTTTTTGGTATTTTCATATTCATTATATAAACGAATTATTTAGTAGTTTCTATTCATTTCATTTAATTTCATTCATAATCATTATAAACGACTAATTTAGTCATATATTCATTTTATTTGTGTTCACTATTAATCAATATAAAATACTGATTTAGTAGTTTTAGATTGATTTTATGTGTTCATTATTAAACAACATAAATTAATTAGTATGATTTTGCGACTAAATTAAAAAAAAAATGCCATACAATGTGCATGTTCATCTAATATGATAGCACAAAGTTACATATCCTAATTACAAGACTAAATAATATCAAGTGCAAATAAAAATAATTTCAATCATATAATTTTTATTATATAAAATATCAAGTATTACAATATGAGGTTCCAACTTAATATCGGTTAGACTACAATTTACACATTAAATATTGTTTCATCATTTCAAAACATTATCACTGTGTTTCCAAAGCATTGCAAGTCAATTCACCAAATCTGAAGACTTAACCATTAGTGTCTTATGCAAGATATTGGCTCTAATCATATCACTAGACTTATTCTCTTCTCTCTTTCATTTTTCATTTGTCGCTCTAGTGTTATTGTTCTCCTCATTCTTCAATTCCTAATTTCTACCATCAATATTGAGTTCCTCTCCTGAAAATGAAAGAAGATACAATGCAAAGTATAAGCCATGAAATACGATAAATACTTGAATATAAAATAAAGTACGTGATTGATGAAGCATCCACAAGTACAAAAAGGGAAGCACAAGCAGATGACAAACCTCTCCCTACTTCAAACCAAATGGTTTTAGGAGAAGGATAAAGAGAAGCATAAGAATAAGGAAATGATATATTAGAAAAGACACCATCAAGGTATGTTCAGAAAAATAATTATGAATCTCAAATTCTAGGTGAAAAGGAGGCGGGAATACAAACTAGTAGATATTTTATTGGTACTTCCAGTCACTTAGCCTTACTATCCAAAATTGATCCTCAAAATGTGAATCAAGCAGGAAAAGATGAATGTTGGGTTAAGGAAATGCATGAAGAACTTGATCAAATAGAAAAGAATCATACATGGGAATTAGTACCAAGGCCTCGTGATAAAAATTTAATCAAGACAAAATGGATGTTCAAGAATGAACTAAATGAAAATGGACAAGTAAAATGAAAATGAAGAATGATCTTGTTTCCAAACTTAAGAAGGCATTGTATGGGTTAAAACAAGCTTCTCGTGCATGGTATTATCGTCTTAACAAGTATCTCATGCAACAAGGCTTCAAAGAGGGGTCTACATATAACAACTTATATATCAAATTTGATAAAGACAAACTTTTGATAGTTGTTGTTTATGTAGATGACATTGTATTTTGAGGCCATGTAGAATCTATGAGTCAAGGATTTGCTTCAACTATGCCGCAAGGATTTGAAATAGCTCTACTTAGTGAAATAACATACTTTCCTAGTCTTCAAGTTCAACAAACTAAAAATGGTATGTTTCTTTCTCAAATAAAGTACCTCAAACAAATTTTGAAGAAATGTGGAATGGAAGACTGCAAGTCTACCAATGGTAACAGGGTGCAATCTTAGTCAAAACGATGATTCTCCTTCATTAAATCAACCATAATATAGATCTATGATTGGTATATTACTCTATCTTATAGAAACAAGACCAGACATTATTCATGCAGTTGGCATTGTTGGGCGAATTCAAGCAAATCTTAAGGAAACTCATCTCCAAGTAGTTAAGAGAATATTCAAGTATCTACAAGGAACTCAGGATTTTGGTCTATGGTATCCCAAAAATGAAGACTTTTCACTTCATGCTTATATATGTGTATATTGGGAAAGTAATATTGATGATCGCAAGAGTGTTAGTGGAGGAACACTTTATTTGGGACCTCACTTAATTTCATGGTTCAATAGGAAACAAAGTTCCATCACTCTGTCTATAGTTGAGGCAAAATATGTTGTTGTTTCATCTTGTTGTACTCAAATTCTATGGATGATCCAAACATTGCAAGGTATTCAAGTCACTTGTCCTCAACCTATACCTATTTGCTGTGATAATACTAGTGCCATAAGTATCTCTTAGAATCCTATCATGCACTAAAAAACAAAGCACATTCCTACAAAATATCATTTTCTGAGAGAGCATGTGCTTGAACAAAAGGTCAAACTGGAACATGTTCCTTCAAAGGAACAAGTTGCAGATCTATTTACAAATCCAATTCCATGTGATTCCTTTGAATATCTCAAGCAAAAATTAGGAATGATTCTTGCCTCATCACTCTGCTAATTGTTTTAATAGGTATATCATGTTCAAGAGGAGTTGTGACTGTAAATTACTATAGTTTACTTTCTGTATGTTGATGGTATGAAGGACATGCACATATATATGCAGTTTCTAAATTTGACAGATGCATATACCTCTCAATAATTGAAAAAGAGTGGCATCGATTCATGGGGAGCTTCTTATATGCTTTCATCATTTCATTTTTAGTATTCTGGTTCTGACATTGGTTTGTTGCAGTATGTTGGTTCAAGGGGAGCATTTTCTATGCCTCTAATAGTTCATTGTTGGCATTATGGTCTCTTGAGCATGTCTTGTTACATATCCTTGCTGATGTATGAATGTTCCTGCTATTATTACTGAAGATACATATGTTGTTGCTCTGTCATTAGTTATCAATGATGCATATATTCCAAATGTTAAAGCTATGGATGATGCCTCTATATTTATTATCTTACGTGATATGCCTATTGAGGAGGATGTGTATGTTATGGTCAGTATTGATGTTGGTTGGAGTTACTTGGATGCTTGGAAGCATTGCATACTTTGTCACATGTTGATAATGTTGAAGATATTGCCACTACAATGTCATATCTTACATAGATTATTGATGATGAGGATGTTCATGTTGCTATCATGATGACATCTATGTTGCGGCTATCATAATTTTTATGTTGTAGATTCCTATACGGTGCATGACTAAATTGCTGATGACTATCATGGTCTTGCTACCTCACTATTGAGGTCTTTGGTTTTGGTTAGAAATTTCATCTATGTCTCTAGATGTAAAGGTCATGAAAATACCCAGGTTGTAAATCATTGTAAAATTCAGTCATATATGGGATGTTGGGATCAAGTCATGTAATGTATGTAATCACATTATGTTGGGACATTGATGTAAAAAATTTGGTCCAATATGTAAACCCCACAAGTTGGGTAATTGATGTAATCATGGGAGCATATAGTCATTGGTCATAGGAAAATTCATATTTGGTTGAGTCATCAAGTTATGTAATCTATTGAATATCTTCAGAGGTTCAACATATACTCAGGTGGAGCATGGTTAGTATGCAATTTTCATATTCAACAAATCAAACCTAAAGTGATCCTCTCTACAAAGGGGGAGACAAAACTTCATTCAACACTTTTTAGCCCTTTTCCCTTCATGTCAAAGGGGGAGATAAGCTTGGTGTTCGGAAAAGAATGCTTGGAGAGTAGCTTGGTGAGAAGCCTTGGTATTCGTAGGTGTGTTTGCAGATGCATATAGGTGGTGGCCAAACACCAAAGTGGTTGCCATCAAGTCCAAAGGAGGATATTATTGGCATTATGGCTAATGTGTTGTCCTTGATGGAAACCTACTTAATAAATATGTCAACATGGAACATATGCAGACTGGTACAAATGTTACAGGTGATATGGACAAAGGAATGCCATTTCAAAGATAGATGGATGGTAAAAGTAAAGTTTAAGAAAGTATATGTGGGTCCTCAGAAGCAAGGTCACATACATACACATGTCTTGTTGATGAAAGTCACATACAAAATCCAAACCATGGTAATTTGGATACCATGGGTCATTACCATGGTATTGTCCCACAGTAATGGGAGTGACAACGGTTATTTGATCCCATCAAAGAATACTAACAACATTACCAAGGGATTTGCCTAAGGTATTTACTAAGGCTAAATAAGGAGATAGAGATCAAGGTGCTAAGTGTGAAAGTAATGGGTTATACATGTGTGATTTGATTTGGAACAAGTGTGCACCAGGAAGCAAGGAGAACACTAAGATCTAAAATATATGAAAACATGTTGACATATATTCTGATTGATTTACTTGTTGCAAATGTCAAAGTAGCTAATAATGATGAATCTGTAATTATAATGATGATGTGATCTAAATGAATTATTCAAAAGTCTGTAGTATTGATAGAAAAGGTTGTGAAGAGTGAAATTGTGTTTGTAGCGAAATTTTTCAGATTTTTACGCAGGTTTTGTTACCGGGAATAGTGTCTATGCAGAACTGCTAATCCCACTAAGGCTGGTATCTACCTTAGAAACAAACAAACTAAAACTACTTTCGTTTTCCTTTATGAAAGATAGATGAGAGAAGAATAAATGAGACCAACCTCTGTCTTGCGCTTGGTTCCTTGCTCGATTCCTCTCTCTTCTGATAGTCCTTTGCTACTTGCTTGCATAACACTATATGAGAACATAGATCTATTATCATAAGCAATATAGGATCAGATGTATATTAACCACACAAATGCATAAAACATCAATCACACAAGCGTATGGAGGAAAACTTGAATAGTTTTATCGATAATCAAGAAAGAGCCAAGAGAATTACAACCAATTGTTCTGACCCAGCATCATCCTCTCAGCAAGTAAGCCCTTCTTCACCTCATGAAAAGCTTAGATCACCCAACACTATGATGTTGTCTTAAGAAACCAACAACACTTCCTTACAAGATGCAAAATTCCAGCTTCTGGATCTCTGGGATGAGGGATCCATATATAGATGTCTGCAAGGGAGGTGAGTCAGCTTGAGATTTGATTAGTGTCTTCCCTCTGATAGTTCTTGATTCCACTTGGAGATCGATGATCTCTTACTCATCCTTGGTCGAATTCAGAGAGGCAAGTGTCACATGAGAAGTTTCTGGAAGATTCCATGCTTCTACACCTTGCGGATTGACCCTGCCATTTGTCCCTTCTCACCCATCACACCCCATAGAAGGGATTTTTGAAATGAAACGCACCTACTGTGTGTATTTAGGTGGGATGCAACGCACTTTACGTATGGAGCAGGTGAAATGGTCCAGTTTTGACCAGTTCTGAGTAGTTTTTCATGGAGAACTTCTGGGAGATGATGTAATCGGTTGACCTTGTTATTTTAGGGGTTGGAACAACACCTTTAGGGACTTAGGAGCCCTTGGTTTATGGACATTTATGTTTGGGGTTGTAGTGTCCAAAAATGTCTATAACAGTTGGCCCCTAAAGCATGAGGTCGTTAATCTTTTGATGTCGGGTGAAATGCTTTATCATGAGGATCCGAAGTTATTTCAAGCTGGAAGGAGACCTGTAATAAGATACAATACAATACATTATCTTCATAATATTTTCATGATCTAGCTGAGGTGGGCATTCCCATGCTCAGCTTTATAAATTCATTTTTCATGTACATGAGACAGACAATCGTCTGAGTGTAGACTGATGATTCTGGTAGAGCCATCATCCCTTAGATTGGATGATTATCTGTGCAACAATGATGTACATTTGATGTCTTTATTTTCCTGAATATATATCGCAGCCTGGAAGGATGAAACTAGATCCGGGGTCTTCAATCTCGTTCGATCTTCACTCAAAGTATAAGTCGATCCATGTGAGAGATGTTCTGGAGTCGAACATGGAAAGACATCGCCTGATTACCAACCAATGATGTAAGTTGTTAACAGGCGCGAGAGGAATCACCGATAATGATAATGATCCTCAAGGTACTGCAGTACAATTCACGTGGTGTGAATAAGGGACTTGGCGTCGAACACCACGTAAAATATTTCGGTCGAAGGCCATTGATGTAAACTTGTCGCCGGAAGTGAGAAACTTGCCATTGAGGCATGCAAGCTTCAAAGTACTGAAAGGGTTGTTCCTAGATCGACTTCTTGGATAATGAGCTGATGTCGACAAGAAGTGATTTGTCATAGGAGGGCCTTAGTTAATCCCACATTAATGACACGGAACGGAGCAAATGATTTTAATGGAGGTGAAAACAATCTGGTGATATATGGTTCAGGGTGGCGGTCATGAAAGCATGGAGTGAAAATGTATTATAGTGGGTGAGACACAGGTGAATTCTTTGAGCGACTTCTCTTGAACATATCAGCGACAATTACATGATGGATTGGTAGTATTAACCCCAAATGTGGATGGTGTGATGGAACCATGGTGATATGACCCGTGAATGGAACAACCCAACCTGACTAGGATGCAGAGTGAAAGTGTCATGTTCAAGAGCGACTTGCTCCCAACAAAGTTTCTTCAAGTTTTCTTCCCAATTTTTTCCCTAGTCATTACTGATCAGTACCTCTTTATTTTTGTCAAGCTTGAGGAGGATAACATATGCTTGTTCTATAATTTTCCCTTCAGGCAAACCCATTGCTATGTTTTAACGAGCCTAGCGATAGTGAAACTCGTTCTTGTCTGTTATGGACAAGTTTTTCGCTATTAGGTTTTAACGAGTTTAACGACAAAGATAACTCAGTCCTTTTCAATTTTAGAGAGTCTGAAAAGGAACGTAAAGGAAACTCCAAAATCCTTTTTCGTCATCTAATCCCTTAAGTCCGAAAAAGTATAAAATAATACAGAAGGGATGAATTTTCGATACTTTTAATGAGCCGAACAAAACAAGCGCTCGATCTTTTTGTGTAATAATCCCTCAGGTCCAAAAAGATTAAAATCTAAAGGAGGGATAGCACTTCTGGTCACTTTAACGAGCTGGAGAGGCCAATGGCTTGGCAATCTTTTCATATTTTATGAGTCAGTTGAAAAGAGCTTAAAGGAGACTCGTCTTTGAGGAACGAGTGATAAATTTGGGTAGCAGCTGATTCCAGGTAAGGTTTGGAATTTTCCAATCACGGCAGTGTTACAAGGATGGCTAACAGGATCACTCTTCGTAGCTGTTCCTCAAAAGGGGTAAACAATCAAGTGGAGGTGAATGATCGGCCAATATAGAGTGGAGGTGATGATGAGAACATGACCAAGGCTTCAAAGGCTGAAGTAATACATTCACGATGGTTATTTACCGGAAATTGGTTCATTTTTTAATGAGCTTAAACATTGGGGGAAACACTTGCTCATTGCTTATGTTTATTTTTTAATGAGATTGAATTCCACGATAAAACTGCTCGATATAATGGTCATTTCTTGACTTTACCATTAATGACTTTGTTCCTTCAAAGGTTGCACTGCATGCTCAATTGCTTCATCAAACTAGTTAGAAATGAACAATACATGTTTGGAAACTAAGTTAAGACACTAAAATTTTACTTGAATTACGTAAAAAGTAATTTAAAAGTGCTTTTACCCCTCATTTTACCATTTCATTTGAACTTTGGCTTGTTGGAGCTTTGGAGGTGCTTTCCCCCTTTGATTTTCACCAGCTGATTCCGGGAGATTTTGTGGACGATTTTTGGTGCTGTCTGGACCAGGTAGGAGCTAATCCTGAGCTCTTTCATTTCATCCTTTCCATTTTGCATTCTGAGCTTGATTTCTGGTTTTTCTGAGCCCCAGGGGTTTGAAAAACTCGCCCTGGCTCCATCGCACCCTTTCTATATCGAAAGGTGCGTTGCATGTTGGTCTACCCACTGGATAGTTAGCATGCAACGCACCCAGAACACTGCTGGAGGTGCGATGGGCGCAAGGAGGGAAATTTGTGCACAGTTTTCAATGGAAATTTTTGCCTGTTTCTCACCAAATTAGGATCTAACTCCTCTCTTGTTTGTTTTCAGAGATTTATTGGAGCAAAATGACTATTACATGGTGAGAACGTGAGCATGAAGAAGAGGACATGCTTGCTTTACATGATCCGGTTACAGTAAACGCACTGCGGAACTGTGGCCTGTTGAAGTTTTTCCGCATCTCTAGCATGAGGCAACAAATCAACTTGCTGCAGTATTTGCTCGATGCTTGGGACCCTACCAGCCAGGTGTTCCAGATTAGGGGCAAATCCATCCCCTTGACTGTCGTGGACATCTATTTTTTGACCGGCTTATCGAGGCGGGGTGCCCCTATCTCTTTATCAGGTTCGGCCCGTGGAGGCGAATCTGTGAGAGATTACGTTCGCAGGTATTGTAGAGAGGGATCTCAGCCGAGTAAAGATGGCAAGATCATCATCCGAGATGTCACTGACAGGTCTTTGAGGACCATTCTGTTCACTTTTGGTAGGATGGCTGGTGGTGCGGCTCTTCATGTGGCCAACCAGTCTTATATGCAGTATGCCTTAGAATGTCTCGAACCGAAGGTGTTCAACTGGTGTGATGCAGTACTCCTTGTGATGAAAGAACAGTTGACCAAGGTGAAAAACGGGAGATTGAAGAACTTTGGATATGGTTCTATTTTGACCACCTTCGCCTTGGAAAATATCCCACTGATGCAGCCGCAGTATATTTCACTTGGTTTACCTCCACCGACTGAACCACAGATGCAGAGATGGGTTGACCATATGTCCAGACATGTTGGTCAGTCTCAGATTTCCTTCTCTGATACCTTCTTTGGGTGGTTCGATCCTCAGGAGATGGTTTTTTCCGAGTATCCATATGCTGGTGTGGACTTCCGGGGTGACCCGGATTTGGTACTGCCGGCTGGCGAGCAGTGGGGTGCCATTGGTAAATTCTTTAACCATTTTTCTATTTATCGTTTCTCTTTATAATGTCCTTGTGCTTTATTCTATCAAGACTAATCAAAACTCATGTAGATATTGGTCCTGTCCAGCTAGTAGTACGCCTGAGAGTGCCGGCCGCCGCTCCAGCAGGAGAGGCTGTGGGAAGGGCTATCCTTCGCGACCTTGATGTGGCCGAGACTCTTTCAGCATTACAGGATCAGGTCGAGGGCCTCACTCTTGGTATTCTAGATGTGAGGACTGATGAGCTGCCTCTGAGGTTGCAACGACATACCACTGGCGTGCCAAGTCGATGGACTAGGCTTTTACGCATGATTGCACAAGCGGTGACTTGTTATCACCAACATCATTAGACTAGGGTGCCCCCTAGCGTTTTGAGTTTTAGGTCAATTGACCAATTTTGTCTTGGTTACAGAACATTATGTGTAAACCATAAACAGTTATATATATATTTTTGATTTTCGGAGTTTTATTTTGGTTAAGTTACATAATCCGAATGCAAATATTGATGAAATGCTTCTTTTTATAAATGTTTCAAATGTCTATCTAACACATAATTTTCCAATGAGTCAGTTAATGTGTTTAAGCTTCTGGAAATATGTTGATATTGAATAAAATCAAATTGCATTTCCAAAATATTGACCCTTAGGAACATGCGATAGATAGCTGGATTTCGGACGGAATAGATACCAGTGAGTTGTAGTATGACGAGCTGTGAGTCTAGCCTGACGACAAGTCAGCGTATGCCATGTGTGATGGCATCAGAGAGAAGTTCTATCAACGCGCTATATTCAGCGATGTTATTCGGGATTCCTTTAAAGCATCAAAGGAAGCTTGCGCGAACTGATCCCAGACGAAGGGCACTTCCTTTTTCAATAGACGTGTGTAACCTTTAGCAAGTTCGGCGTAATTTGGAATGAACCTCCTCAGAAAGTTTGCTTTCCCTTGAAGTTTCTGAATCTGAAGAAAATTTGAAGGTGGAGGCAAATTTATTATTGCCTGAACCTTACATGGGTCGAGACGAATCCCATCCTTTGAGACTACAAAGCCAAGTAAATGACCAGAACTGACACAGAACACACATTTGTGTGGATTGAGTTGTATCTTGTAGTGTCGGCAACGTAGAAATATCACTCTCAAATGCTGCGGATGATCAGTCCGCTTTTGCGAATGAGCAGGAAGGTCGTCGAGATATGGTTGAATGATGTTTTTGATGTCATGGAAGGCATAATTCATTGCCCTCTGAAACGTTGCCCCTGTGTTCTTTAAACCAAAGGGTAATTTGTGGTATGCGAATGTGCCCCACGGACAAATAAATGCAGTCTTTGACTGGTCCTGTGGGCGGATATTTATTTGATTATACCCGGAGAATCCATCCATGAATGAAAAGATTTCGCATCCAGCGCATTCATCAATTATCTGGTCAATAAAGGGTGTAGGGTAGTTGTCTTTTGGACAAGCTTGATTTACATCCCTATAATCGATGCACACTCTAATCGTTCCTTGTTTTTCATAACAGGAACAATGTTCGATACCCAATCAGTTAGAGGAACCGGGTAAATGAAACCAGCATGGAGAAGCTTTTCAACTTTTGCCTTGATAGCAGCGGCTTTCTTGGGGTGCACCTGTTGTAGCTGTTGTCGTACTGGTTTGACATCTGGATACATCTTAATTTCGTGTTCAACTATACTCGAGTCAATGCCTGGCATTTCATCATATGACCAAGCAAAGACATCTCTGAATTCGCGAAAAAGAGCGTTATATATTTCCAGTTCTAAAGGGGAACAACATTTTCCAACATAAATATTCTCTACAACATCTGTTTTGGTCGAGATATTTATGGCGATAGTCTCTTCAATGTTGGACAAGTTCCGCTCGGAATCCACCATGTTTACAGTATTTGATAGGAAATAAAAAACTGACAGATGATGAAGGTCATTAGGAGTATCTTCTTTACAAGTCGGAAGATGGGAACGATGGTGGTAATCTTCCCATGGTGCCCCTTCAATTACCATTGATTGAACAATTCCTTCGTCGGTGTAATGCACTTGTGACCAAGGATCTGAAGGGGTGCCATATTTCTCAGACCTATCTATCCAAACGCTTGATGAGCGTTGATTTGGGTTTGCCTCCCATGCTAGAAACATTGATTGCTACAATATTTCCATTTGGCTTGGAGGTAACACCAATCGATGATCCATGTTAATATCGTTTTCTGAGATCTTGTTAATAGAAGATATCATATTGTAGGTTCCTATCGCTGCCACTTCCGCCAGATTGATTGGAGGTGGGAGGGCAAAAGTACCCATTAATATAGGGTCTTTTAGTAGACCTACTCCGATATTTTGAAGCGAATGGGGGCTTCCATGGATCATTGGAATGCTTCCCGTAACTTGGGAACCATTGGGGAGGAAAGTTTGTTGATCGATGATTGTAATCCCTCCTTGAAAGGGAAATGCAATCTTCCTAAAATAGGTCGACACAATAGCATCCATAGTATATATCCATGGTCTTCCCAGTAGGATATTGTAATCGAGGTTTCCGTCGATTACTTCGACATCTATTTCTACTGTTTTTCCTCCTAGTTCCACTTGCAAGTTACTTAGAATACCATACAGGGTATACGTTCGTCTGTTGAATGCTTTTAATGTTGTCGAAGATCGCAACAAGGTTGGAGATCCTAAAGTTTTCCAGCAACTCATCGACATTATACATGTAGATGCCCCCTCATCAATAATTGTTCGATGAACAGTTTTGTTGAGGGCTTTCACTTGAATGAGGAAAGCTAGTTGAGCTGGTAACTGAGGATCGTATCCTTTATGATTAAAGGACACAAGATTAGAATCCTTTGGGTCTATCCCACCAATAGCTGATAATAAATCCTGCTTTTGGGATGGGCAATTTTTCAGTACTTCAAGTGTCGACATAGAGGATGGCGATTGGGCCAGATCTTCCATTATATTGTAATGATGTGCTGCTCTGGCACAAGGATTAAATGTTGACTTATGTACTATTCCCTTTGGCGGTTTTATTGTTAGCTCAAGAATGATGGGCGGCGCAACTTCTGTCGAAGTTGTTGTCGAACTACTAGGTTGATCTTTATCCTTGTTGTTCAACAGCTGTGGATTCCCGTAATCTTTGTTCCTTGTCGATATCAAAGCATCATTTTGCTATTTGGAAATCGACAACATCAGCACTTGGGATGGGGAAGCATTTCCACTGTCAACCAGATTTGTTCCTGGATTCGGAAACGGATCAGTTAATACTGCCAAGGTTTTTGAATTCTTGATGAATCTTTTAAGCTCAGCCTTATGTGGACAATCTCTTGTCCAATGATCCTCATCACATATTACGCATGGATTTTTTGGTTTCCTATCTCCAGGAGGGTTTGCAGAAGATTTTTCAGGTGATGATTCCTCCTGTTTCTTCTTCTTCCCTTTGTTTTTCTTCTTGCCTCTCGGTTGCTTGGTTTCTTTGCCTTTATCTGTCGAGACGACATTTACTTCCGAGGCAAGAAGTTCTTCTTTTGCATTTTGACTGGAAATCTTACGGGCCTTTTTAGATGTAGCCTTTGTCAATTTCGTGTCTGTTGTACCAATCACGCCATCGCCGGCATGAGAGTCATTGTTTGATTTAGGAGGAGGGGGGACCGAAAATTCCAGTCTGGGAGCGTCAGGTATTTTATCGTAGAGCGTGCCAGACTGAGTGTAAATCAAGTCTAAATATTGTGCATGAGCGATAACTTGCTCTTCGGTGACGACTCCTCCTTTTGCCACATCTTCTGTGATGGAAGGTAATAATGACTTAATAAACCATTCAGCTAAAAGCTGATCAAGAACATACGTTTTTACCATTCTACGATGACGTCGCCACTCATGAATATGATCAGATATGTGAGTGGCCGTTGTTTGCTTGAAATTGGTAAGAAGTTCCGTTCCTGTTTCGTACCTTATCGGTAACTGAAAATGGGTTAAAAAGGTTGTGGCTAGGGTACTAAAGTTGTCAAACGAAGCTCTGGGTAATTTGATATACCATTTTGCTGCCAGACTAGTTAACGTCCTCTGAAAAAGGCAAAGGCTAATCGAATCATCATTTAGGGTGTTTGATGAACACCACAGATGAAAGGTCATCACATGATTCGATGGATCTTCACCTGGATTTCCATTAAATTAGGAATATCTGACGAAAGTTTATGCGGAATCACTGGCCACCAAGGGGTGTAGGCGATTGGATCATTTGTTAACCGATTTAGATCCGGTAACTCTAAAGTCACCACGAAGGGTAACTATTGATTTAGGTTAGGCAAAGCATACCCAGGATAAGATGGAATTGCCTGAGCAGTTGGTCTCTGCATACCAACATAATGCATTTGATGCTGGTAACTTTGGTAAGGTTGATGGGCATAACCATTGTAGAATGGTTGTTTTTGACCGTTTTGAGTATACGGTTGCCCACTATTTGCAAAGATTTGTTGCTCAGATCCTTGGTATACCTGTTGGAATTGAAGTTGTTGGTATTGCACCAGCCATGGTTGCGAAGCCATGTGTTGTTGTCTAATACTGACTGTTTGACCAAGATGAGGGGTAATTGTACCCGTTTGGCCCTGTGTCATTCCACTAGTTGGCGATTGTGGTTGAGTCGCAGGGCCAAGAGGCTGTTGTATTACAACCTGAGAAACCTGAGGTTGGAATACAACAGGCAGCACTTGTACTTGTGACACTATCACAATAGCCGGCGTAGTTGGTATATTTGACATAGGTAAACATTGTTGCACTAAATACACAACTCTTGGTTGTTGAGGTAGTATCGGCACCCAACCGCTAGATGTAATTCCAGCATAACCTGAATTTTGTTGTGAACTCCCGTATGGTTGTCCTCCCGGAGGAGACAATGAAAGGGTATATTACCCCCCATACAATGGTAATCCGGCACTTAAAGGAATTATTTGCCCTTGAGGATTGGACTGCCCAAATTGACACCCTGAAGGATCAATTTGCTGAGACTCAACATAAGAGTTTCTGGATACTATTCCGGATGAACAAACAGGAACGGACCATATTGTCGAAATAGCCCCTGAGTGGGCCCCTTCTAGTGATTGAGAACTAATTGGGACAAATGGTATACCGGTGAACATTGTTGGAGTGACAGCAGGAAGTTCTGCCGTCGTTGTGTCGGACGACACAGTCCTAGATGTTGACGGTTGTTCAGACATTTCTAGTCTATCCAAAAGATTGCCTAGCGATTCTACAGGAGCTTCCGATGGCGGTAGACTAATTTTTGATGAAGAAGGATACAGAGTGATCCCGACTCCAAATTGCGATGGAGTACTAGATGGAGGATCCTCCACAATCTCTTCTATAGCAATTAGACCAGGTGGAAGAGGTAGACCGTCTGGTTCGTAAAATATTTCTGGTGCCGAAGAAGGTATGGAATCTGCAGCGACAGATGCTTGGGGAATAACACCCTCCGAATCAGTTGTAGATGGAACTGGTTCAGTAACACAAGTGTTTACCCTCACACTAGGATCAGTGCTATTGTCCTTCGGTGGCTGCTGAACTTCTTCTGTAAAGGCAGGGATACCAGAAATGTTTGGAGTAACCGGAGTCTCTGATGGTGTTGGAACACTTGTTCTAACTTTACCAGGGGATTTGGAACCGGTTAAACGAGTTCGCTTTGTCCATAATAGTTTCGATTCCGGAGACAAAGACGGTTGACTCGTAAGCCTCCGCGAATGACGGGGTTTCAATTGACTTTCTTCCATGATTGCGGATTACTTGATCAACTAAAAATCAAGGGGAAGTATGTTTCCGAATTAGATGAATTTTAGATGCTTTGACACAACTTGTTTTTTCAATTTTTAAGAGTCGAGAAAAAACAAAAGATGACTCTAGTCGCCTTCGATTTTTAATGAGCCTGAAGTGACAAGTGCTCAGATGGACCTTTTCTGTTAAGGAGTCTGAAAAGGAACGAAAGGGACTGCTCTGGAAATCTAGACAAGGGATTACCAAACCAATCGCAAAACTGCAAAATACTTTTTACGGTACGGTAATCAATATTCCCGAATGCTGTGTTCAGTGCATTGCGATCGATAGGGCGGCAGACACGACTTCCTATGGATAAAGGATAAATCCTATTGTGGTCTCCCAAAATATACTCGACAATACGTGGGAGCACAAGTCCGTACTGGAACTTATCATCTCAAAGTGGAGGAATCACCCAACCAACAGTGAAAACAACAGTTACCAGGCTTTATGACGCCGGAATACGTCTCTAGCCTAGACTTCTAGATGTTGTGCGTTAGGTTCCAAAGTGTTTTTAGATTCATTAAATTTATTTTATAGTTGATCTTGTTTAAGAAATTTTCCTTTCAGGTTCACCGCGTGATGTAGATGTACAATTCCTAAAATGCAATCTAAGATGATAAACAGTCGTTTAATCTTCTTTTTGCAAATGAAAATCCTAGCTACTAAGGAAAGAGAGATGGCGTTCTTTCAACAAAGAGCAAAGAGCACACACTATATGCACTGTCCTAAATCAAACCAACAAACAGTCTAAATGCAAATGCATGTGCATGTATTTGTTTTCAGCCTTCTTAATGTGTAAATGATAAAAAGAAAGCTAATGTGCAAATCTGAATTATTTTTCAAAGCGACAATTACTAACAAGCTTCTTTTCAAAACAAAATGAGGACAATGACAACACTTTGCGATTTGGAATTGAAAACTTGCTTTCGACACTAGAAAAACTACTAATTCAGATCAAATACAATAGTAACAGGGTAATCGACTATCAAGAACAATAAGATTCTCTTTTATGACTGAAAACGACACTTGCGACACTTTCAAATCAAGAAACGACAGTACAATTACGCTACTTCTTTGTAAAGGAGAACTGAAAATGACTCAAAAATACATAAAAACATTTACAGTTCTTTGCACAATGGAGGCGGAATAACAGCAAGGAAAGGGGTTTCAAACAGAGGTGTACTGACTACAGGAAGCAAAACTCTTGAATAGAGCTGAAAATAGTGAACACAGAAACCAAAATTTTAGGAACAAAGCCTTGTCTGATCAGCGCACCTGTAACACAGTCAAACTGAAATGCAACGCACCTACTACACTCGAGAAGTGTGCTGCATTTGAAGTTCACAGAATAGACAGTGCGCTGGACCAGGGACGAGACTTTGATTGGATTCCGGGTCACAGTTTGCAGTTCAGTTCAGGGATTTAGGCCAAGAAAGTGGTAATCAGTAAATCAATCACAGGGGTAGATCTAAGGAGGTTACTAGAGCCACCACGAGGGCAATTAGAAAGCTTGTAAATCAATTGTTTAATTCATAAACAAAACTCGGAGATTGACTAAAGTAGCGTTGATCTACTTTGCACTTGCATAGCAAATGTAGTTCGAAGGCTAGCTGGCTTGACTTCAGGCTCTGCCTGTAAGTTTATAAAGTAAACAAATATAGATGAACAAACAATCTACTCGCTCCCCAGCGGAGTCGCCATTTTGTTACCGGGAATAGTGTCTATGCAGAACTGCTAATCCCACTAAGGCTGGTAGCTACCTTAGAAACAAACAAACTAAAACTACTTTCGTTTTCCTTTATGAAAGATAGATGAGAGAAGAATAAAGGAGACCAACCTCTGTCTTGCACTTGGTTCCTTGCTCGATTCCTCTCTCTTCTGATAGTCCTTTGCTACTTGCTTTCGTACCCAGCTTCACAGAGTACCTGTAGAATCAAAGCAGCATAACACTATACGAGAACATAGATCTATTATCATAAGCAATATAGGATCAGATGTATATTAACCACACAAATGCATAAAACATCAATCACACAAGCGTATGGAGGAAAACTTGAATAGTTTTATTGATAATCAAGAAAAAGCCAAGAGAATTACAACCAATTGTTCTGACCCAGCATCATCCTCTCAGCAAGTAAGCCCTTCTTCACCTCATGAAAAGCTTAGATCACCCAACACTATGATGTTGTCTTAAGAAACCAACAACACTTCCTTATAAGATGCAAAATTCCAGCCTCTGGATCTCTGGGATGAGGGATCCATATATAGATGTCTGCAAGGGAGGTGAGTCAGCTTGAGATTTGATTAGTGTCTTCCCTCTGATAGTTCTTGATTCCACTTGGAGATCGATGATCTCTTACTCATCCTTGGTCGAATTCAGAGAGGCAAGTGTCACATGAGAAGTTTCTGGAAGATTCCATGCTTCTACACCTTGCTGATTGACCCTGCCATTTGTCCCTTCTCGCCCATCGCACCCCATAGAAGGGATTTTTGAAATGAAACGCACCTACTGTATGTATTTAGGTGGGATGCAACGCTCTTTGCATATGGAGTAGGTGAAATGGTCCAGTTTTGACCAGTTCTGAGTAGTTTTTCATGGAGAACTTCTGGGAGATGCTATAATCAGTTGACCTTGTTCTTTTAGGGGTTGGAACAACACCTTTAGGGACTTAGGAGCCCTTGGTTTGTGGACATTTATGCTTGGGGTTGTAGTGCCCAAAAATGTTTATAACAGTTGCCCCCTAAAGCATGAGGTCGTTAATCTTTTGATGTCGGGTGAAATGCTTTATCATGAGGATCCGAAGTTCTTTCAAGCTGGAAGGAGACCTGTAATAAGATACAATACAATACATTATCTGCTTCTCTGGAATATCATTGTCCCTTATATTCAATTTTTGAAAGTACTCAATGTGCTATGCCTTGAACAATTTTGTTTGAGATTTATCAATTGGCTAATGAAGGTGTTGCTCTTTGTATCCTCATAATGTGCTATCATTTCCTCCGTGAAAATTGACCACGTAATAAGTGGTTTACGAGAACAAAGCCCTTTATACCATAAAAATTGATCCAGTTCTAAATATGAAGATGCAATACGTACTTTTTGTAATAGTTTCACCTCATGTAGATCAAAATATTGCTCCATCTGTAGTATCCAATTTAACGGATCCTTGCCATCAAAATTCGTCATCTCATTTTTTCGTGATTTTAGGAGCTCGATCTTGAAATGACTTTAACTTTGTAATTTCAGATCTTTAAGTTCTAAAATTTTAGCCTTTAATAGCTCTCTGAGTCCTCTTTCTAACTCCACAATTTTGATCGCAATTAGATTCGCGAAGAAACATTTATTCCCAATCTCCCACGATGACCTAATTATAGACTAGTTTAGTAGAGTGAACTTGTATGACGTGTCACTATTTCAACATTAGGTTCTGAAAATTATACCCAAACAAAATACAGTCCGTCTTCTTTCTGTAACTTCCTACGAAATTTCAATCGGATGCTCAGAGAGAACATTATGATGATTTTCCCAAGGTGACCTGTTTGGAATGTAATTCGGGGGTCTACAAAACCCCTAACTTCCTCAGATTATATCTCCAAAAATATAGTGAGAAAGAATCTTAAATTGGGAGTTGAGGTTAAAACCGATTTCTTCTCAAATGGGTTTTTGTTTTAGCTTCTAAAACTTTGTAGTGAAAGAGATAGTGAAAATTCCACGATGACCTATTTTAGATGAAATTCTGGAGCTTCCAAAAACCCTAACTTCCTCAGATCATATCCCCGCAAATATAGCAATAAAAGATCTGAAATTTGGACCCGAGGTTCAACGAGCTTTCTTCTCGAATGGGTTTTTTTTAGCTTCTGAAACGTCACAGAAAAAAAGTTATAGTGATAATTCCACAATGACCTGTTTGGCGCAACGAAACCCTAGAATCCAAAGCTCTGATACCAAATGTTATGAAACCAGCTCACAAAAAAATAGAAAATATAGGTCAACGCCTTAGAGATAAGCCTCTTCGAGGGGGCAATCTCCTTTCTATATATAGGAGTCTAAGGGGTCATAATATAATCAGAGCCGACATAACAATAATAGTGTAAGGGAAAAATAATAACAATAGTGGGCTTCTATGGGGCATAATAATAACACTATGGGGACTACATGGGCACAACAATATACTAAGGGGGTTGTACTAATAACAATAAGGGGTTACACTAGTAGTATAGGGACCTAACAGCCTACATGTCGGTAAGAGTTTGTGCCAACACAAGATTGTAAGAAGATTTTCTTTATATAATAAGAAGAATACAGAGGCGACGACATCGATGATTTTCTCCCACATTAGGTTTCGACCTAAAAATCTTGGTGTTCTCATGTGTTGTGGTGTTGCTTATGTGTGATTGTTTATTCCGCCCTTATTGTTCATGGTTACTATTTAATTAATGAAGTACTAGTTGAAGATGAACATATGATGAAACATATAGAAATTAGTTATTTGGATATACGTGGTTTGTATTTACTACAATTGCGTACGCACACGGGTTTCATGAATAACAATAGCGTATAAAAATCATAATATGAAATGAAAATTTAAAGTGAGTTTAAATACTGATTCACCCTCCCCCCTCTCATTATTTTTCTTAATAATCAAATCCAAGTTCCTTTAGGAATAGTTTAGCCATTGGAAGGTAGTTCTATAAGGAATAATGTCTCGATAAGGGAAACAAGATCTTACTCAAGTAAAATACTTATCTTTGATGGGTAAAACTATGTCTTTTGGAAAATTAGGACGGAATCCTATCTCATGTCCCTCGGAACTAATGTTTGGAGCTTTGTGTTAATACACTATGTTGTCCCTTCAACTCCTCCTACAGATGTGGATGGTAAAAATGTTTATGTGTACAATTCTAATACAAGAAATTCCATCTTGTATGGTCTTAGTCAATATGAACTTGTAAAGGTTATGCACTGTAATTTAGCTAAGGAAGTGTGGGACAAACTTAATAAGAGTCATGAAGGAGATGATAAATTCAAGCAAGATAAGATCCAAACCTTCAAAATGAGATTTGAGAGCTTAAGGATGAATGAAGAAGAAATCATATCATAATATTTTCTTAGAGTTGGTGAGGAAAAAAACATGATTATAGGACTTGGTGAAGATGTCAAAGAGGGAGTGGTTGTTCATAAGGTCTTGAGGTCCTAAGAGATTCAATTCTAAAATATCAACCATTGCGGAGATGACAGACTTGAAGAATATTACAATGAGCCATCTAGTTGATACTATCACAACCTATGAGATGAGAGTAGGTAAAGATAAAATTGAATCAAAGGAAGTGGCATACAAGGTGTCTAACAAGATTAAGATGCACAAAGATCACCAAGAATGTTCTAGTTGTGAATATGATCAAGAGCTGGCTCATTTTGCTAGAAAACTAAAGCAAGCTTTAAGTAAGTATAAAAGCAAGATGCCCTTCAAATTCTTTGACTATGGAAGAGTTGGGAATTTTGAATCCAAGTGTCTATATAAAGAAAATACATACAAGGATAATATTTAAAATCTCAGAGAAAACGATAAAAAATATTAGAAGAATAAGTTCTTCAAGAAGAAGGGGCTATACTCCAAGGAGGAACACTCTACCCCAGAATCTGATAGCGAGGATTATTTATAGAGTGAGTCTAATGAATGTTTTTTTATGGCACTTGAAGCTAACTCCAAAAATAAAAATGTTTTATACTTTGATGGAGAAGAATAAGGAGTAGTGGATCTAGAAGGAGTACTCATAAGTGTTCATGATGAATTGAAGAAGTACAAGAGGAAGAACACGAAACTAAAAGAGAAATTGTTATGAGCTAAATAAGGAATGCATAATTATGACAATGAGGAGTTTGTTTATCAAAGAGAAAAACTTGAAGAAGTCATTAAAAGTAAAGACAACTTAGCACTCCTACTAAAAAAAAAAACACATGAGAAAATCTATATGAGGAGAATGGACTCTTGAAGCAGGAGCTTACCAAGAAAAAGGAGGAGGTGATTTCAAAAACATGTAAATGAGAGATTTTGTTTTTGAAAATCATTTTAGAGGAATAAAAATGAAAGGAAGAAGTTATAAATGACTTGATTCTCGAATGGGAAGAGAATTGTCACAGTCTAGAAGCAGAAAATGTCTCCTTGAGAACAAACCTTGAGAAGTCAAATACGGAGAAGGATCTAGACAAAATATTTGTTGAAGGGACATAGATTTTAAACCATATTATGAGTAGTCAAAGGCCTCTAGATAAAAAATAAGGTTTGGGTTACTTTGAATCACAAAATCCTTCTACAAGAAAGACAAGTTTTAGGTCCGTAGGATTTGGAGTCCCCCAGAGCTATGAAAAAGTGCTTCAAGGAGCACTTAATGCTGGAAAAATAATGCAAACTTTACAAATAAATCACACCACAAAGATGTAAATCAATCTACAAAATGACAGAGGTTCATGCAACCAACTCAATCTTGTCAATTCTCAAATAAAAGGTACCCAAAATTGTTTTATGGTCATTATTATAAGTTTCATGTCTTTGGACATATAACTGTTAATTGTAGAAGTGTCAAACTTGAAAGAGATGAAAATTTCATTTATGGAAATTGTCAAATTTCTAGAAACCATAACTCACTCCTTAGGAAACAAAAATCTTTCTCCCCTTTAAAAAAATAAAATTGAATGCTTCAAGTGTAATAATTTTGGTCACAAGGGAAGTGAGTGGAGAAGCAGGTTTGAGTACCCTTCTAAACCATGGCACACTTAGCAACCAACTTTGTTTAAGGAGAAGAAGAGTTGGGAGCAGAATACTAAGAAAACCATGAAATGTGGACTTTCCTTGTCTGCGCATGACCAAGAAAATAGATGGTATGTGGAGAGTGGTTGTTCTAAGCACATGAATGGGGATAAGAGTAAATTATTATCTCAGAAAGAAAAGGACAAAGGGAACAATGCCACCTTTGGAAATAATGCTTTAGCAAGGACCAAGGGAAAGGGCATAGTTAGCATTGATGAAAAGACCAGGGCTTAAAATGCGTTGTATGTAAAAGGTCTCAAGAAAAAATTGCTCAGTGTGAGTCAAATGTGTGAAAATGGCTACAATGTGACTTTTCGATCCAAATACTGTGATATCCAAAAATAATAAAATGGAAAGCTAATGGGAAAGGAAATCAAGACTCACAATAATGTATGTGTTTGATGACTCTAGAGTGAGTTGATACCCGAGTAAAACAAATCATAATTGGTTGTGGCATATAAGGCTTGGTCATATAAAATTTGACAGCTTGATAAAAATCAATAAGTCAAAAGTTGTAAGAGGATTGTCAAGATTGTCAAATCTCGACAACTCAATCTATAAGTCCTATTCAAGAAAAAGGAATTCTCAACCTCTAGACCTCTCGAGCTGATTCATACTAATATATATGGTACAAAAAGGAAAAAATCTCAAGACGAGAAATGTACTTTATTCTATTTATTAATGATTTTACCAGAGAAACTTGGATAATGTTGTTGAAAGAAAAATCAAAAGCTCTGCAAATTTTCAATATATTTAAGGCACATATTGAAAGCAAGAAGGATCGAAATATTAAATGTTAAAGATTAGATAGAGGTGGGGAATTCACTTTAAGATAATTCAAAGAGTATTGTGAAGAACATGGCATAAGGAGGAACTATTCAGTGGCCGTAACTCCATAACAAAATGGAGTAGTAGAGTGTTGTAGGGAAAAGTATCCGACTCGGATGACCCTATCCCACTCTAAGGGTGACAGTTCCTTAGCAACAACTGTAAAACAAACTACTTAAGGTTTACTTCTTTATGAAAGCAAAAGAGAATGGAGAAATGCACTAACCGTTGCCTTGCGCTTAATGTCGAATCCAAACTCTTCTCTTTGGCCGCTTGCTCCTAGCTCTTTGTTCTTCTGCTCGCCCAGCTACAATGAGATCCTGCAAAATAACAAAGAAGGAAACTACAAGAGGCATGCAATCATAACTGGTTCATGGATTAGTGTAAACCAAACATGCAATCATCACAATATATTATTGAAACAAGAGCACATAGAAGAACCTCAATAGCTTTTATTAATGAAGAAATAAAGGTTCTGAGAGTATTACAACCATTGAAGGCTCCAACCCAGCAACACCTCCCAGCAGAAAGAATTGCTCTTCTTCACCTCTCTCAAACAATCACCCAATAGTTCTATAGTGAAACCAACAGCATATCATTACTTTGCACAAAATTCCAACCTCCTGAGCTCATAGGAGAGAGCTCAATATATAGATGAATTGAGAAAGGATGAGTCAGCTTGCAACTGATGTGTAGCTGCCTTGTGTCCTCTCTCTCTTCAGTTAATCTTTAGTTGATCTTCAGTTCTTGAGTCCACTTGGTGAACCTTGCTTCCACTTGGAGAAACAAAGCCTCTGACTCATCACAAGGCGAAATCCCTGATCCAAGTGTCATTTTTGGAAGATTCCAAAGCAATGAATCATTGTGCCACTTGTCCCATCTCGCTCAGTGCAGGTGGCCTTTGTCCCACTTGCTTTGCAACACAGGTACACCATGGAGCAACTGAGTTTCAGCGCAGAAACCTAGTGGAGCACCTGCTTTGATTTCAGGATTGCTTGTTTTTGAGTGTTTTCAGGTGGAGAACTGATCTGAGAGCTGTTGGTTTGCTGACCTTGTTCCTCTAGCGGTAGGAACATCATGTTTAGGGAACTTTGGATCCCTTGGATTATTGACAATTCATGCTTGTTGCTGTAAGGCACAAAATTGTCTATAACAGATGCCCCCTAAAGTATGAGGTCGTTTATCGGGTGAAATGCTTTATTGAGAGGATCCGAAGTTCATTCAATCTGCTGAGAAGTGTCCTGTAATAAGATACAATACGATACATTATTTTTCATACATTTTCATGATCTAGCTGAGGCGGGCATTCCCATGCTCAGCTTTATAAATACATTTTGGTACATAGAACAGACGATCGTCTGATTGTAGACTGATAATTCTCTGCTGAAATTATCATCCTTTGAGAAGGATGATCATCTGCTGCAATGATGTACATATCAAATGTCTTTATATCCTGAATATATATCGCAGCCCGGATGGATGAAACTAGATCCGGGGTCTTCAATCTCTTCCGATCTTCACTCGATGTACAAGTCGATCCATGTGAGAATTTCTTGAAGTCGAACATGGAAAGACATCGCTTGATTACCGGCCAATGATGTAAACCGTTAACAAGCGCGAGAGGAATCACCGATAAGGATGATGACCCTCAAGGTACAGCAGTACAATTCACATGGTGGGAATAAAGGACTTGGCGTCGACCACCATGCAAAATCCTCTGGTCGAAGGTCATTGATGTATACCTGTCGCCGGAAGTGAGAAACTTGCCATTGAGGAATGCAAGCTTCAAAGTACTGAAGGGGTTGTTCCTAGATCAACTCCTTGGATAATGAGCTGATGTCGACAAGGAGCGATCCGTCAAAGGAGGGCCTTAATGAATCCCACATCAGTGACACGGAACGGAGCTAGTGATTGTGATGAGGTGAAAACAAACTGTGATGTATGATTCAGGGTGGCGGTCATGAAGTGGATGAAGGATAATGTATGGCAGTGGGTGGGACACGGTTGACTCTTTGCAGAACCACATCTCTTGAACATATAACGACACTGATGTGATGGATCGGTAGCATTACCCCAATTGTGGATGGCATGGCGAGGACCATGGTTATGAGACCGGTGAATGAAACAACCCAACCCGATGTGATACGGAGGACAAAGTGTCGTGTTCAAGAGTGACTTGCTACCATTAATGCTGTGAGGTTCTCCCAATTTTTCCCCAGTCATTGCTGACCAGTACCTCTTTATTTTTGTCAAGCTTGAGGAGGATAACATATGCTTGTTCTATAACCTGCCCTTCGGGCAAGCCCATCGCTATGTTTTAACGAGCCTAGCGATAGGGAAACTCGTTCTCGTCTAAAGACAAGTTTGTCGCTATTTAATCATTTTAACGAGTCTAACGACAAGGAAAACTCGGTCCTTTTCATTTTTAGAGAGTCTGAAAAGGTACGGAAAGTTAACTCCAAAATTCCTTTTTCGTCTTCTAATCCCTTAAGTCCGAAAAAGTATAAAACAATACAGAAGGGATGAATTTTCGATTGCTTTAACGAGCCGAACAAAACAAGCGCTCGATCTTTTTGTGCAATAATCCCTCAGGTCCAAAAAGATTAAAATCTAGAGGAGGGATAGCTCTTCCGGTCGCTTTAACGAGCTGGAAGGCCAAAACTCGGCAAACTTTTCATATTTTACGAGTCAGTGAAAAGAGCTCAAAGAAGACTCGTCTTTTGAGGAACGAGTGATTAACAGGGCAGTAGCAGATTCCAGGTACAGGTTGGAATATTCCAATCACGGCAGTGTCACAAGGATGGCTTAGTGAGATCACTCTTCGCAGCTGTTCCTCAAAATGGGTAAACAAACATATGGAGATGAACGATTGGCCAAATGAACGGATGGAGGTGAGACTGCAAGAACACGACCAAGGGCTTTAATATGGCTGTCAAAGGTTACATTTACCAAGGTTATTTACCGGTTCATTTTTTCTGGGTGAGCTTGAACTCTAGGGGAAGATTGCTCACAACTTATGTTTATTTTTTAACGAGCATGAACTATGCGCTAAAACTGCTCGGATCTTGCGTTTATTTTTTAACGAGCATGAACTATGTGCTAAAACTGCTCAAACATACCAGTCATAATACAAGAAATGCCTCAGGTGAGGTAGTCATTTTTAAGGAGCTATACCTCACTAGTTACTCCAATTTGGCAAGTTTTAACTTTTGCCCCACATCCTTTCTTCATGCAAGCTCGGAAACGACTAATCCAAAAAACAGATAAATAACCGCTCTTTTCTTGCACTCTAAAAGGTTTGCATGTCCCCAGGTATAAAATATAATTTCAAGGCTACCCCTCCTCCCTCCCACCTCTGTTTTTCTACTTGTCGTCTTGCTATATTTTTAACGATACTTGTCTTCTCGTTATTCTTCGGTGCCGACGATACTTGTCTTCCCATCAGTTCACTTTTAGGTTTTTGCAAGATCGCAACAGATAAAACATTGGTGTTATGGATGGAGGTTTTCCTCTTACTTATTATCCGAAAAATGGTTTTGTTTGCTGCCGCAAACTAAACTCTTTCTCCCGGTGATGTCTACCATTAGGTTACTAAAGATGGTGACCACTTGTTGTAGCAATAGAATCTCTTTCTTTGGAGGCTACCCCTACTTATCCTTCAAAACATATGTTTTAATGGGTGAGGCTTGTCTTCAAAGATGGTTACTACTTGCTACCGCAAATGGTCCCCTTCCTCGGTATCCTTATTATCTAGACAAGGGGAGCGAGAAGCAGATTATCTCACTCACATAACTTTGACAAAAGAATCTTATTCTAGAACAACCCTCTCTTCCTTCTTTCGGACGGGGTACGGACTAGTCATATTCTTCTGCGGAAATCAACTTTATACCCAAGGTTTCCTCTGCCCAAGGCAGGCCAGGGTGCATGCCCCCTGGGTCCCAGTTATATCTTTCCGAATCACTCGCATTCATCGGGAAGTAGAACCGGGGGTGGAGGCATTTCTTGAGTGAATAAGCCGTTTAGGGTTGGTATTTGACTATTTGCGATGCGAGATCCCGGAAATGAAAGTTGGTCTACGATCTTGACCATCTTTCTTTCGTGTGGAAAACACATTACTCTAAAGAGTGAGGAGACTATAGCTCCCATGCAATATATATAGTCCCGTCCAAGGAGTAGGTTATAATCCAAGGGTCCTTGGACGACCATGACATTCATATGAACTGTCTTCTTCCTCAATGTAATGGGAACATTGGGGAGAATCCCTAATGGGCGACTGGTTCCTTTATCAAAACCTGATAGATTTCTCATCTCAGGTAAAAGCGCCGGGGAACCCAGTGCTTTCCAAGCAATAGAGGAAAGGATACTCACAGATGCCCCTTCATCAATGATGGTTCCAGCCATTATCATTCTATAGATTTGGACAATGATTCTGAATGGTATACTGGCTGGTAACTGGGGTCTGCCTAGTTGATTCCAATCAAAGGATACAACTAGGTTGCTTGGTGGTGGGACCAGATACACGGCCGGATACGACCCTGACGATGTTCCTTCCTACGATAAAGGAATGGGCGCATTGCCCTGATGCTCATCAGAGTCTGTGTTGATGAAAAGAATCTGGACGGTGTCATCCTTATTCTCTTCAGTGAGGGTGTCATTTGAAGATGAATCTTCAACGACGGTGTCATTTGAGGATGAAACCTCTGAAGGAAGAACCGGGTCAACTGCCGTTTCGACCTTTAGACTTTCGTCTGGTCTGGATTCAGTTGGTTCATTCTCAATGACTGACACTTCAGCTGACCACTTGAGCGGGCCAGCTGGATTTTCAACTATCGAGGGATTAGGCACGAGTTTTTGGTATCTAGGAGGAAGTCGTGACGGTGATACCGGACGATCTTCCAAAACTCTCTTCGCCTCATCTAAGAATGGACATCGGTGGATGGCGTGATCGCCTTCACACAACATACAGGGTGATCTTGGTCTCCCTTTTCGTCCTTCACTCTCGCTAGTTGACGGATTGCAATCAAAATGACTACCAGAGGTTGATGCTACCGGATTGTGCAACCTGGGGGACCAGTCCCTTAGTATCCGGGGAATACAAGGACAATCACGATGGAAGTGGGTCCCTTTGCAAATGACACATGGCGATTTAGGCCCGGTCGGTGCAGTGTGTGGATTTTTGTCAGATGTCTTTTGCTTGCCCCCAGTCGCCTTCGCCATAGGCCCCTTCTGCTTCTTTTCTTTCTTCTTCTTTTCCTTCTTCTCCGTGGGAGGCTGACTTTTGCTGGCTCTACCTTGTGAAGATGAAGGATCATAGGAAGAAATGTAAGAGGTGGAAGGCTGGTGGGCAGCTCTAGACTGGTCTGACTGTTGATTCGACTGCTCAGGATTAGTGGCGATTTGAACTACATTAGTTGAAAAGAGCCATACAGGTAGGCCAATTATCAATCCTGGAAGTGACAATGTGGCCATATGAGGCGCACCAACATCTCCCCAAGAGGAGAAGGGATTTGGACTTCCACCAAGGTTACTTCCTTGGTTGGTGGGCTCCATACTTTTCAACTGAAATATCAACGTGGGAATAAGAGGTGATTATGTTCCGTTTAAAATAAATTTTATTAACGACGCTTTTAGACACAAACTTGCTTTTTCATGTTTTAAGATTCGAGAAAAAGCTAAAGATGACTCTAGTCTCCTTCGATGTATTAACGAGCCCGAAGTGACAAATGCTCGGATGGACTTTTTCAGTTATAGAGTTTGAAAAAGGCCAAAAGAAACTTCTCTGGAGTTCTAGGCAGAGGGTGTGCCAAACTTTTCGCGAAACCACAGAATACGTTTTACGGTACGGGTGGTCGATCTTCGTGAATGCTGTGTTCACTGCATCACGATCAGTAGGGCGGCCGACACGGCTTCCTATGGATAAAGGATAATTGCCTATAGGGGTCTCCCAATATATACGCGATGGTACGTGGGAGCACAAGTCCGTATTAGTGCCACCGACTCTCAGGAGGAATCACCCACCTTCGTAGAGATCGACAGTCACTATGTTTAATGACGCCGGAACACGTCTCTACCTAGACCTCTATTTGTTTGCGTTATGTTACAAAGCGTTGTTATGTAAATTGGATTTATTTTAATGTTGATCTTGCTTAGCAGTTTGCCTTTAAGGATCACCACGAGATGTATGTAACAAATTCCTGAATGCAGTCTAAGATGAGAAGCAAACTTTTCAATCTTTCAACTTTGAAAACCTTAACTACTGAGGGAAAAGAAAGGCAAATCTTTTCACACAGATCATAGAGCACACACTAAATGCAAATTTTTCCTAAATCGTCAAGCAAACAGTCAAATGCAAAATGCACAATGCATGTATTTTCTTTTTCCCTTTCTTAATGTGGATGGGTTACAAAAAGAAAGTTGTTATATAACTTTGATTTCGATTTAAAGCGAAAGTAAACAAGCTTGTCCAAAATCAAAAGACACCTTAAGATTCACTTGCTTAATCACTGGAAATGCATGAAATCAAACCATAATGACGAAAGTAAATGACTAATCAGCTATGGACAGCAAACAAGCTAACTCTTTAGACCAGCAAAATGCCTAACACAGGTTCAGATCTAAGAGGTCAAAGCAAGACTAGTTCACTTTCGTTATGGGAAATTGTAAATGAGTAAGAAATACAAAAGAACAAGTACAATTTCGTTATATAACAGAGGCGGAATGATGGCAAGTAATATTGGTTTCAGAACAGGTGCAAGACTGGTAACTGGCAGCCAAATCAATAGTGAAAACAGGCAAGAAAAAGGGAGGAAACCCCAAATGCACTAGGCAAATTTGGGCCAACGCAGGTGCTGCACAACCAGTCTGGCTCTCAGCGCAGGTAGCCCCTTCGGGACCTGCGTTGCAAAGCAGGTAGCCTGTGTACTACCTGCTTTGGAAAACGAAAGTTGCGTTTTCACAGTTTCCGGGTCATAATTTTCTCAAAAATGCACAGTTTTTGCTCAAATCAGAAGCAATCAGTCAAGCACACTCAAAGGGATGATTAGGAAGGTAAAAAGCTATCACTAAGAGCTTACAAGGATCCTTGTAGATCAGCTTTTCAAATCATGAACTTGCTCAGAAATGAGCTAGAGTAGCTGCCCTCTACTTCGCTTTTGATATAGTCAAAAGCTTTTCGATTTGGTACTCTTTTGTTCAGGAAATGAATAGCAAGATACTACAAACACAATCAAATGGATACAATCCCCAGCGGAGTTGCCAGTTTGTTGTAGGAAAAAGTATCCGACTCGGATGACCCTATCCCACTCTAAGGGTGACAGTTCCTTAGCAACAACTGTAAAACAAACTACTTAAGGTTTACTTCTTTATGAAAGCAAAAGAGAATGGAGAAATGCACTAACCGTTGCCTTGCGCTTAATGTCGAATCCAAACTCTTCTCTTTGGCCGCTTGCTCCTAGCTCTTTGTTCTTCTGCTCGCCCAGCTACAATGAGATCCTGCAAAATAACAAAGAAGGAAACTACAAGAGGCATGCAATCATAACTGGTTCATGGATTAGTGTAAACCAAACATGCAATCATCACAATATATTATTGAAACAAGAGCACATAGAAGAACCTCAATAGCTTTTATTAATGAAGAAATAAAGGTTCTGAGAGTATTACAACCATTGAAGGCTCCAACCCAGCAACACCTCCCAGCAGAAAGAATTGCTCTTCTTCACCTCTCTCAAACAATCACCCAATAGTTCTATAGTGAAACCAACAGCATATCATTACTTTGCACAAAATTCCAGCCTCCTGAGCTCATAGGAGAGAGCTCAATATATAGATGAATTGAGAAAGGATGAGTCAGCTTGCAACTGATGTGTAGCTGCCTTGTGTCCTCTCTCTCTTCAGTTAATCTTTAGTTGATCTTCAGTTCTTGAGTCCACTTGGTGAACCTTGCTTCCACTTGGAGAAACAAAGCCTCTGACTCATCACAAGGTGAAATCCTTGATCCAAGTGTCATTTTTGGAAGATTCCAAAGCAATGACTCATTGTGCCACTTGTCCCATCTCGCTCAGCGCAGGTGGCCTTTGTCCCACTTGCTTTGCAACGCAGGTACACCATGGAGCAACTGAGTTTCAGCGCAGAAACCTAGTGGAGCACCTGCTTTGATTTCAGGATTGCTTGTTTTTGAGTGTTTTCAGGTGGAGAACTGATCTGAGAGCTGTTGGTTTGCTGACCTTGTTCCTCTAGGGGTAGGAACATCATGTTTAGGGAACTTTGGATCCCTTGGATTATTGACAATTCATGCTTGTTGCTGTAAGGCACAAAATTGTCTATAACATAGAGAGAAAGAAAGAAAAAATTCAGGGGATGGCCAAAGCTATGGTGGATGAAGTAGAGGTACCCCACACATTCTAGGGAGAAGTATCACAAGCAGTTGTCAATTTAGCAAACAGAACATAGCTCAGTCCTAATAGTGATAAGACTTCCTATGAGGTATGGAAAGGGAGACCATTATTAGTGAAATATTTCAAGGTGTATGGAATCAAATTATATATCAAAAGAAATGATAAAAAACTTGGAAAGTTTGAATCTCGAGCGGATGAGGGTATATTTCTTGGGTACTCCATCAAAAGTAAAAGCTAGAAGTGATTCAAAAAGAGGAAAAAAATGGTTGAAGGCTTATTGATATTGTAGTGGATGAAATACAACCATGATCAAAACCATTTAGAGAAGACGAGAACTCAAATGAAGGAAAAAGTTCAATATCCATATTTTCATATGATGAAGAATTAGAAATAGAGGATGTATGCAAACAAAGGAGATACAACACAAAGGCACAAAAATCCTTCTGGGTATGTTAAAAAACAATGGCCATAAATTCAAATTATGGGTGATCACAGGCTCGATTTTCAAACTAGAAGGAAAATTCTTGGGAGCCCGAGATGTGCATATCTTTGCTTGTTGTCACAAATTGAGCCCAAAAGTATGAGTCAGGAAAGCGAAAACAAATTCTAGGTAAAGACAATGAATGGAGAACTGGATTAGATCAATAAAAATGATACATGGGAGATTGTCCCTAGACCCAAAGAGAAAAACGTTATAGGAACCAAATGGGTCTTTAAAAAAATAGCTAAATGAGAAAATCCAAGCGATAATGAATAAAGAAAGACTATTGTTGAATTGAGACTTCTGTGATCCATAATAGCTATAAGAAGAGCTTCGGTGTAAATCACATATAGAAAGACCTTTGTCGACGCATTTCAAGCCAGCAAGTGTGGCTCATCGTCAGGACAAGTTGAAGAAACAGATCCAGCCTTGCGTGTTAAATAGTCTGAGCAGGGCCTCCAACAACTATCTAGATTAAAGAAAGACTAGTCTATAAAGGCTATGATTAGATAGAAGGGATATATTTTGAAGAAACATTTGCACTTATAGCAAGATTGGAAGCCATAAAAATGTTTCTTGCCTTTTCCAGTCACAAGAACATCAAGGTATATCAGATGGATGTGAAATTAACCTTTCTCAATGGTGATCGGGAAGAAGTACAAGTAGAACAATAAAAAATGGTTCATGCTCTAAGAGAATGAATATTATGTCTACAAACTAAAAAAGGATTGTATGGGCTCAAACAATCCCTAGATTTTGGTATGCTAGATTGGACCAATATATCTCTCAACAAGGGTTCAAGAGAGGCAATGTGGATGACAAACTATATATAAAATCTGAAGATGATCATTTGTTGATTGTTTTTTTTTTATGTAGATGATATGATCTTTGGAAGAAACTAGGAACAATTGGGACACCAATTTGCTAAGCCTATGCATACATTATTCAAGATGTCCATGATAGGAGAACTGCCCTTATTTCTTGGGCTACAAATCTCTCAATCTAAATATGGCATCTTCATCTCCCAATCAAAATATTTAAGAGAAACACTGAAGAAATCTGGGATGGATGAATACCAGTCAGTTAGTACTGCTACAATTATTGGTTGTAAGCTATGTAAAGAGGATGAGACACCTATGGTAAATAAGACAGTCTATAGATCAATGATTGGAATCTTTCTATAGCCTCAAGACCAAACATTATGAAAGTAGTGGGTCTAGTGGCTATATTTCAATCCTACTCTCATGAAATCCATGTCATTGTTGTAAAAAGGATTTTCAAATACCTACAAGGTGCAACAGACTATGGGTTGTGGTATGCGAAAAGCATAGTGTTTAAGCTAAAATATTATATTAATGTTGATTAAGCATACAATCTTGATGACAGTAAAAGCGCCTCTAGAGCAACATCCCTTTTGGGATATTGCATGGTGTCTATGGTCAGCAAAAAAGAAGACTCAATCTCATTATCAAAAACTTAAGAAAAATACATTGTTGCATCCACCTACTGCACACAATTTGTTTAGATGGAGCAGACCTTAAAATACATCAAGGTAGAGTTGAATGATTCAATTCCAATTATGTGTGAAAATACTAGTGCTATTAGCATCTCTAAAGATCATGTCATGCATTCAAAGACCAAACACATTCCAATTAGGTTCCATGTCTTATGAGAACATGTTGCTGCTAATGTTGTTCAACTTGAGTATGTGGCTACCAATGAATGTATTTCATATATATTCATAAAGACACTGACATCAAAACCATTTGAATATCTTGGGTAGAAAATAGGATTTGTTTCTCCTACAACCAAATGACTCATCTTGAATGATATTTGGTAGCTACTCAACATATTGGTTCAATTAAAGAGTAGGTTTCAAAGTTTTAGGGGGGGTTATCTTCATTGGGTGCACCCCTTTCCATTGATTTCAAAGGGGGGAGAAGAAGTGTCTTATTGGAATGATTATTAATGTTAGGGGGAGTGTAGAGATGGATCTTGGATCTAGGTGAGGCTTGGTCTATTATCACCAATACTAAAGGGAGATAATGTTGAGGATAATGTTGAAATTGATGTCAAATGTTCAACGATGGCAAATGCATGGTGTGTCAAGTTTAGGGGAGTCCCATAGAGAATCATCATAGTAACAGGATAAGTGAAGAAGCTATCAAATATTATAGCTATAATGGTTTGGAGTCCCAATATTTGAAGGAACTTATGCCGAGGAGATTATCTTAGATGATCCTAGAAATGTCATACTTGGATTGTGCTCGGAAAGGGATTTCCAAGGGTATGTTGAAGTCTGGAAAAGGCCTTATGGATAATAATTTATTGAAAACCAAAGGTGGCTAGCCCCAAGGTCAAAGTAGTATCTCTAAATATGGTATAGAGTCAAAATTGAAGCAAGTTAATTTCGATGCTTTTTCCAAAATTAGCAAATCCTTTTGGTAAAGCTGTTGTTGGGCGCAACCAACCTTGGCCTAGATTTTTGGCAAAGCCTCTGCATTTTGTGGGGCGGAGTGTGTAGTGGAGAGTGCAACAAAGTGCAAAGTGGAGTGCATAGTAGAGAATCGTAACACAAAGTGGAAAACATAGTGGAGCACTTGGAATATACCGTGTGGTTTAAGGGCTTTGGGGTGGGTCGAAGCCCCTCCTTTTTGTAAAAGCACGTGATGTTGTAAGGGATCAATGGTTTTGGGACCATAGTTGCTTGTTTTAGGGAATCCATGGTATTTGGACCATGGTATTGTAATGATGCAACCCTTTGATGTAATAGTATAAATAGGGTAAAATAATAAGAAGAGAGGAATAAAATCGAATTGGTCTAGATCGATGTTAAGGTTGTATTATTGTGATCTGTAGTTTTGTAGCGAAGGAGAGGCTCTACAGCTGAGTGTGAAAATAACCTACAGCTTAGTGCGCATGCCAAGAATTTTTTTTGTACAAAGATTAGTTATATAAGAAATAATTGTTGTGGATGTAGCCCCACATTGGGGTGAACCATGATAATTTGGTGTCTTGATGTGTATATTTTCTTATTATCTGTTGTAGAGTAGAAGTTATTACAGTTCCATTTTATTTCAACACAGTGATGGTTTGTGGTTTTATATGACATGTTTAAGTGTTTAATCCAATGTGGTGAAGTGATTTATGAATGTGTTGTAGCGGCTGCAACACCCTCCAAAATTTTGGCCTGCATCCAAATTTTAGAGCCTTCCTTGGCTTTTCCTTTGATGGTTTCAAATAATCGGGCTCACACCATGAGCTCTTGTGAAGTCTTTTTCACCTTTTGCTTGTTGACCAACAGTCGTCTTTTTTCATATGGATTACTTTTCCATTGGTGAGTTTGGAGCTTTGTCTTTTGTGTTTGGCTTGTCTTTTCTATGTAAACATCCATCGTACTCACACACAAAGTTGTAAGAATTGTCGCGCAAGGGTCGTCATGGTAGTCCGAAGGTCTATCACAAGTGTCGCACTTGTTGCTCTCAACTCTAAGATAGCCTCACTGAGGACATGCATTGTCTTGTTGTCATGGTGGTCTATGTTGTCTTGTCATCGAGTATGCTAAGTGTATGTTCACAATGTTAGTCTGCACAATTTGCTTGCTTTTGACACTTAGCCACGCTCTTGAAAATCTACCCTATCAGACAACCCTCTTCCACCAGACCTTGATTGAGCTTCACTGTGTAGTATCAGCTCTCAGTGGCCCTATTTTGTTGTCTGGAACTGTGTAGTGCTTGAGGCTATCCTCCAGGTCAGCTACACTACACAATTCGAAAGGTGAGCAACTTGTTTGCCTCCCAGAATTGCGCAGAAACTGCCTCCTTGTCCAACTGAATTACGAATTTCTCAAGCACAGTCATTAACCCTCTTCCTTGCTCACTGGGAGCTTTCACTATTTGGAGACCCAGGTCCGCAATGTTCCCCAAAATTGTACAGACATACCTAGCTGGTCATTTGCTACCTTGATCTACATTGTTCCCCAAAATTGCACAGAACTGCCCAGATGACCCTTGCTGCCTTGCTCTGCCTTGCCTCCATAAATTGCGTAGACATGTCTGGCAATTCCCTTACTGATTGTCTTGCATTGTTCCCAGAGATTGTGCAACCATGTCTAGCAAGTCCCCCTGCATCCTTGCTCTATCTTCCCTCTATAAATTCCGCAGAACTGACCAATAGTCCCTTTGCATCCCGCTCTGTCTCCCCTCTGAAAACTACGTAGAATTTTCCTCCCTCAGGGTCGCACCTTCCAGTTGACACTAGTGATTCTCACTCCACAATCCTACCTCCCGGTGGTAAGTGCCAGTATTGCAACAATAATGCTGCAACTCCTGGGCTACCTACTTTACTCTTATCAACCCGGTAGTTTGTAACAAACTTGGAAGCAACGGTGCTGTATGCACAAGTACTAGTTCTTATTGTAGGTTGTCACTTGGTCAGCCACACAAGATCACTAGGAGCTCAAGCCAACTTCTATGGATTCTAGAAGAAGCTCTATATGTGATGAAAGGAGAGAAATACTATTCTACAGATACTACTCTAACTGTAGAAAGGAGAAAGACTGAAATGTAAAACAAACCAAGTAAATCCTAATTAACCAACTAATCCTACTTTTGCAGAAAATACTATGGAAACCATGAAAAGAATGCCATTACCTATTCAAGGAAGTAAACAACATCTAACTAAGCTATTTTGGGAAGTAAATGAGCAAACAAACATATTTTTGGATTTTTATGTATTTTTATGTGAATTTGACATGTATGTGATTTATTGTTTGTGAATGTGGCAGTGAATAAGTGGTGTTGAAGGGCGGTTTTGGGACTTGAGAGGATGTAGGATGGTGTGGTGGGGTCCTAGGAGGTCTCAAGTGTCCTTCTGAAGGCTTTTCTCACACTCGGCCTTCAAAAGAAAGCCTACAGGAAAATCTACAAGAGGACACAAGAAATCTACAGGAGGAAAAACAACGTTCTACAGGAGGCCTACAGGAGGAGGCTGAGAGCAGTTTTGGCTGTTTTGAGGGTGTGAGAGTGGGTGGAAAAGGTGGATGAAGGTTGGAATGAAGTGTTAGGGCACCTAGGGTCTACTGAGAATCATTAGGAGAGAGAAATATGATTGGATTTGCTCAAGGAGAGAGGAAGAAATTCTATGGAAAATGCAGGAAACAAAGGCAAAATTGAGGGGAGACTTGGGCGACTTGTAGGGCATGGATCAGATGGAGGATGGGATGGCTGATAGGCTGGCCTGCTACTAGAATATCTCTACTGCATAAACATCTGACAGTCAACCAATGAGATTAAGCAAGCAATGAAATAAGTGCATCTAGAAAAATAGAGTTTTGCATCAAACTAATCTAAACCGTGATCTATGAAAGGAAATGCTGATAATTGCTGCAAGAAAGAAAAGCATGGAAAGATACTATGGTAAATAAAGAAGTGAGCATGATGAAGAAGTTCAGAAACAAAGAAAACTAGACTATTAACCAACTATAAAGCTGTAAACACTAGAAGTCCTATGAATGAGGAAAATCTGTGTTTTTGGGGCAGCAAGAGGGAGGAAGAGAGGCCAAGGCACTATTGCTATCCTTTTAGATATTTTCCTTATCACTTCTTAACCTACTATAGAAAGCACAAATGGAATCGAACTATTGAATCATCAAAGGCAACCTTTAACTAGAAAACAAATTCATCTAACAACAACCTAATCTATAAACTGAAATAAAACATACAAATACAAGTAAAGAGGAGCTTGGCTACTTGGATTGGGCCTAACCCAAGAGCTTCAGCCCTCTAAGGTAACTTAGTGCTAAATCAAAAAGGATTCCAACTTTATTTCAAAACAATAACAAGATTACATGGAACTGTCAAAATAATAAGCTCAAAGTTGAGTAGAGTTTACATAAGAAAAAGTACAACAAAAATACAACAAAAATCTGACCCTAGTGAGGCCCTACGCCTTTCTACTTATACAAATGGAGATACCAACAACTTCCTTAAAATCAGGGAGGCTTGTATTCCAAAACTCGAGATGATCATAAGTCATCCTCCACTTGCTTGGTTGCCTTCTAGTGCATGACTTGGTTGCTTATACTCCGAGCCTGAATGAAGGGGAATTCGAAGTGAGGAGTAATAAATGAGGGGGATTCCATCCTATAAGTCCTCTCCTTTGTCCACTTCGAGTTATTGCTACCATTTGTCCACTGGATCCTTGACTTTGACCTCAAAAATCATCAATAATCTGCATTAAACACATGGCATCATAACTAACTCAACTCACTCTATAAGCATAAATATAATCAGAAAATCACACAATAAGCTAAGAGAATGGTTGATTTGACTAGGTTAGGAGGTAAAATGAGCCCATATAATTACCCATTTATGAGTCTCATCATCACCCCCTACTGAAAGTGTTGCTCATCCTCTGAGCAACTTAGTCCATCTCCTTATCTTTTATGGCCTTGGTGGCCTCCCTAGCATCCCATGCTTTTGATGTGGTCTCCTCTTCTTTGTCATAGAATCTTGCCTTCCTGTCTATTTCTTCCCACTGCTCCTGCTCTTCTTCTTTTCTTCTGCTTTCCAGCATGCCTAGCAGCAGTGGGGGACTCAATTTGAGGCCAATCCAATGGACCTTCAGCCTCTGCATGGAGCGCTTATACATTGGCACTCTCCTTAATGCCTCCTTCATCCTCATTAGGGAATGATATTCCTTGATCTGCAGACTGTGTGGTAAGGTGTTCCATCTCCTCATACATGCATGCACACATTCATCCCCAGTACACTTTCCATATCCTCAAAGTGTGCAACGGCTTGTGCCTAATCACTTATATATCTAGGGGCAATTTGAGGATTATTGGTAAGCACGTTATGTGTGCTGATGAGTGCCATGGGGTCTGATGGCTCAACTCTGATCATTAATGGCTCGTTCTACTCCTTTACCATCAACCTTCTTATTTTTGCTGCCCTTAACTCTTCATGGTTCATCCATGAGGCCATGTACATTAGTTGCAAGTCCCCTAGCCTAGCATTGGGGTCCCACACATTCATGTCTATGAGGGCCATGTTATGTAGGTAGAATTATGCCATCTTTGCCTTATCTTCTGATGTGCTTTGGTCACACAGGTCCATAAACTGCCTATAATCTTGGAAAGGCATTGTGCCTCTTTGTGCCAAAGTCTTTATCTAAAATTGCAACCATTGGTCCTTGAGATACAGGCCATAGGATTTTGCTAGTGTCCTACATTGCAATGCCTCCATGGACCAGCTGGCCATGCATGCCAGTTGGGTCTCTTTCTCTTGCAGCTGTCTTCTTAGCAATTCATTTTCAGTTTCAAGGTGGCTTCTTGTGATTGCTTCTCTGTGTCTGACAACACTTAACTCTCTGCCCATTTCTCTGAGTTTGTTCTCCATATGGCCAATATCCTCAACCCCTTTGGATTTGGCTATTTTCATCCACCTATGGGTCCTTATCCTTTCTTTCTCTAATTCAAAGAATAGTGGAATTGCAAATTTTTGTGGAATTATTCTTCCCCCCTCAAGAAGATTGTAGTAGGAGCCAAGACTGGGCTGGGGATCAGGTTCTTGTAGCTTTGTTTCTTCCTCCTTTCCCTGTGGCTGTCCTTCTACCCTTTTCTCAAGATTTTGGGTCTCCTGTAGTTTTGACAGGGTCTCCTGTAGAACTGTCTGTGCCTCCTGTAGGACTATTTTTGGGTCCTGTAGTTCTACCTTTTCTTTCCATGTGGGAGATCTAGGAGTCCCCCTTTCATATGTGATAGGTGCCTTAGGAGGGGATTCTTTTCCTTGGGCAGAGGGTGAATCTTCAATTATAATTGGCACTTTTGAAGAAGGTTGGGGTTTCCCTGTTTTGATTCTTGTGCTCTTCCTAGCCCTGAAATACATGGAGGCCTGCCTTTTCCTCTTCTGTTTTGGCTTGATGGGTGTATTGAGGGCAGTGAGAGTAGCTACTGCCTCTCTTTCCAGAGTCTCAGGGGACACTTCTCCTTGTTTTGTCTTTTCTGCCCCTTTTTCTCCTCCTTCTGTTTCTCTTTCTGTCTCTGTTTGATTTGTTTCTTCCTGCTCTATTTCTTCAGCTTTCTCCTCCTCTATCTTAGTTTCTTCCTACTTCCCTTCTTGTTCTGCTAAGCCACTAGTTGCTTCACCTTCTCTCCCTTGCTGCTCTTCCTCCTTACTACTAGTAGGACTGATATCATAAGTTAGGGCTTTTTTGTCATCTTCTGCTGTCATGTTTCGAAAGATTTCCCATGCTATAGGGAGTGTAAATGTATGGAGGGATTCTTCCACTAAAATTTTGATTCACCCATGGTGAGCGAGCTGCTCTGAATTTCCTGCTTGAACTTTAGTGCTGGAGTCAATGAGAGACTACAGGAGGAAGTAGGGGACGCTGAGCTTCTAAGGGGCTGGAGTGTCCATGCCATACCTTAATTCATGAAGGATTCTAAAGTGGTAACCATAGACAATGCTGTACCTCCCCTCAAAGGAAATATATTTGATTATTTTGTAGCTGACCTCATCCCAAGGATATGGTATGCTAGCCCTTCTAATGCCATTTTATCCTCTACAGGGTTTTCATTGTTTTGGAAAAAGGTTTTCTTAGCAACCTGGCCAATTGGTTTTTCATCCTTACTCCAGGGCAATCCAAGATGAAGGGTAGTGACGCTACAGATGAATTCAGGGGTTATCTCCATGTAAATACTTGTAAAGGTGACAGTGGCATGTGTTCTGGTGTGAGGGACCAGAGAGTGGGAAAATTCTTGAGAAATTTCCTCATCAAACCCTCAGAATTTCTCAAAAAAGTTCATCCAATTTGCTCTTGTGAATATGTCCACTACTTGGGGATGTGCATGGAGCCTGGAGGAGTTGGTGGGCTCCTTCCTCATAAAACCTCCTGTCATTTTGTTTATGCTTCTTTGGGAAACCAAATGTGGAGATGGAGACAACAATTTTTGAAGAAAAACAGAGAAACAAAGAGACTGTGTTTTTTTTAAGAAATAAGCAGAAATTCTTTTATGTATTTCCTCCACCTAAAGGCTTTATTTCCTCCTCAAAATTAAACCACTGCTTGCATATTTTGATATTCAATGGGGGTATGCATAGAACCTACCTCCTCAGCCCAAGAATTGTGCTAAAACCCGTGTTTTCTCCCTTTAAAACAACTCATTGGCCCTCCTGTAGAAGATTGTTGTCCCTCCTGTAGAATTCCTGTAGGTTCTCCTGTAGAACCTGTAAGTGCTCCTGTAGAAAACAACGAGAGCAGGAATATGGGAGAGATCAATGGAGATGATGGTTATGAGGCTATGGGGGCATGAGGAGATTGCAGGAGTGGATTTTTGAGGAGAGAATGAAGGAAAAGGTGGTGAGAGTGCTCGGGGAGGAGTACTTATTGCTTTTTATGGATATTTATGGTGATGGAGGGTGAGCTGGCCAAGTGTATGTTGGCCATATTCGGACCATTGGTCCCCACCTACCTTGTCATCATGGCCCTTTCCTCGTAATCATCCCTCATGATTACATCAGAGTTCACACTTCCCCCTCTACTTGTCCTTGACATCTTTCTTGAGTTGATTGTGCGCACGTGTGGGTGACATCTTCAGATGAGTGGAGTCAACTAGATGAAGGTGGCCAAGTTAACTGGCCACCTTTCCCTTGTTCAACCTCAACCATCTCATTACTTTTGCATGCCTTCTAATTACACAAATGCAAATAGAGGAGCGAGTTAGTTACTTACCTGAGATCTGAATGTATTTGCTGTGAGGTGTTGTGGCTCTCTCTCTGCTGTATGCCTTTGTTTCTTTTGCTGCATGCTATCTGCTTGCTGATGTGTGGCTGTGCCTTGTGCAGGTTCTTCTCTGGCTGGATCTGAGCTTCAGGTGTCTTCTTCAACCTTCATATTTGCACCCTCTTGTTGCTGATGTTGGATTTTAATGGGATCAGCTGCTACAGGAATTCCTACAGGAGCTCCTGTAGCTGCTTCTCCCCTTGAAACTTCAGCTTCTTTCTGTGCTTGGAGCTGTGAGGATGATGCCAGAGATGTAGATAGAGATGGAGAGGTAATAGGTGGGCTTCAGGTGAGGTTGATGGTGCTGTTCCCTTTCTTATTTTTTGTTTTTTTCTTTTCTTGAAGAACTGTTTTTTCTGTGTTTTTCTTGGACAGGAAGAAGAATGATGCTTGGGGTGTGATGCAGGCTTGGACATGATTGCAAGGAGGTTTGAAGACTACATGAGGATTTATAGATTCTTTTATGAAGCTTCCCTGTCTCTCGAACTACCTTTTATATCCATTTCTGGCTCTCTGTAATTCCTATAGGAACCTCCTATAGAAAACAAAGAGCCTCCTGTAGAAAACACAGTTTTTGAAAAATAAGCACAGTGAGGGGAAAAAAATTCCAAGAATGATGGAGAAAGGTGTGGGAAGGTAGGATAGGTGCTGGTGTTGGTTTCAGGGCTCCCTTGGCACCTTCTGCTGCTTCTTGTAGTCCTCCTGCAAACCTGCAATGCAACTGGAAATTCATTTTTTTTTTTGAAAACAACTAGGGCACCTTAGGGAGGTTTTCACCCTAATTGCCTGCCCTGGGTGCCTCCAAGGGAGGTTTTCACCCAGGGATCTTATTTTTCTCTCTCTTTTTTTTTTGACATCACTGGGCTACCTCAGAAGAGGTTTTCAACCCAATGATGGGACTCAAGCGCCTCATGGAGGTTTTCACTTGAGTCCTTATTTTTTATTTTTTTCTTTTTCTTGAGTGAGTGGGTGAAGTGGAGGCTAAGACATGCTCCACTACCATCACTGTCTTATTCACATCTTTAATGAACTCTCACTTGGAGAGGGGTTTCTTGTAGACTTTCAACCGATGTCCATTGAGATGGCTTCATCATCAATGGTTTTGAACAAAAATGAACCATTGTTATTGCATTTCTCCATAGTGTAGGGTCCCAGCCATCTTGTCCTTAGGTTGCCCTTGAAGTCTTTATATCTTGAATCATAGAGTAGTGCCCAATCTCCCTCTTGGAATTGCTTCTCCTTGATATTTTTGTCATGCCATATCTTTCTCTGAAGCTGAACTACCTCTGTATGGAGAAGGGCTTGCATTTTGTGTTCATCCAAACCATTGAGCTGAAGTAATATTTCTTTCTGTGCATGGCTGAGGTCTAGGTCTAGCTGAGCTACTATCCTCAGGGTATTGAATTCAATTTCTATTTACAGCAAAGCCTTCTTTCCATAGACCAGCTCATAGGGTGTGAACCCTGTAGTGGTCTTCCATGTTGTATTGTAGGCCCAAGTGGCCTCAACTAATCTGTCCGCCTAGTCTTTTCTATTGCTGCTCACTACCTTTGTCAAGATCCCTTCCAATGCTCTGTTAGTGACCTCCACCTGCCCATTGGCTTGTGGATGGTAAGGGGTTGAAGTCCTGTGCTTGATTCTATGATGTGTGAGTAGGTCTTCAATCAGATTGGAAGTAAACTGACTACCTTGATCTGTGACCAATTCTCTTGGATACCTGAACTTGTAGAATATGTTCTCTCTAAAAAATTTAGCTACTTTTTCCTCTATCACTGCTTTGATTGCTTTTTTCTTTGCCCACTTTGTCAGGTAATCGGTGCACACAATGATGTATTGCTTCCACTTTGAAGGAAAGCTGATAGGACCTACAAAGTCCATGCCCCACTTCTTGAATGGCTCAAAGGTCACTTGAGGTTGCATGGGAATTTCATCCTTTGGAGTAGGTTTCCCCATCCTCTAACACCAATCACACTGGCTAGTATATCTCGTCACATCCTGATGAAGAGTGGGCCAGTAGTAGCCTACTTGCAGTATCTTGAAGGCGGTTCTTTTTGCTGCAAAATGACCTCCACAAGGTCCATCATGATAGGTCAGGAGGATGTCAAAGACTTCATCCTCCCTAACACATCTTCTCAAGATCTGATCTGGGCCAAGTTTGAAGAGGTTTCCCCCAATCCAAGTGAAAGGGGAGCTTTTCCTCACTATCTTGCTCTTCTCCTTTGAGGACATATGTGGTGGAAACTGTGCTAAAACCAAGTAGTTTTCTATATCAGCAAACCATGGAGAGAGTACTGAGATAGAAAATAGGTGTTCATCTGGCATTTGGTCATCCACCATTCCTTCTTCACCTGCAGGCAAATTTACTCTAGACAAAAAGTCAGCAACAACATTTTCTTTACCAGGCTTATTAATAATGGTCAAATTAAACTACTGCAGTAAAAGCAACCATCTAATAATGAAAGCATTCACATCTGGTTTGTTCATTAAATATCTAATTGCAATGTGATCAGTGTGCACAAAAGTTTGATAGCCTGTGATATAATGTCTGAATTTGTTTAAATAATGCACGATAGCTAGGAGTTCCTTCTCGGTCACTGTATAGTTTAACTCTGCCTTTGACAAGTTTTTGCTTATAAAGTATATGGCATAAGGTAACTTTTCATCAATTTGTCCCAAGGCTACTCCTATTGCTTTGTTCGAGGCATCTGTGTGAATGTGGAAAGGTAGGGCCCAGTTTGGGCCTCTCAGAATTGGGGTAGTCACGAGCTTGCTCTTCAAGGTATCTAGGGCTTCTTGACATTTTTCCAACCATATAAACTCGACATCTTTACCTAAAAAGCCAAACAAAGGAGAGGCTAGTTTGCTGAAATATTTAATGAATCTTTGGCAATACCCAAGTAAACCTAGGAAGCTTCTGACATCTCTCACTTTTTGAGGAGGTGGGACCCTTTGGATGATGGCAATTTTGTTGGGGTCCACCTACAATCCCTATTGAGATATTGCATGACCTAGCACGGTCCCTTTAGTCATCAAAAATTCACATTTTTCCAGACTGAGGGACAGGTTCATCTCAATACACTTTTCTAGAACTTTTCCTAGGTTAGATAAAGCTTCCTGAAAGTCAAAGCCATAGGGAGTAAAGTCATCCATGTATATCTCTACTGCATCATGAACTAATTCAGAAAATATACTCAGTACCGCTCTTTGGAAAGTGGTGGGAGCGTTACACAAACCAAAAGGAAGGACCCGATATGCAAAGGTACCCCAAGGACAAGTGAAAGTGGTCTTATCTTGGTCTTCCAGGCTGATTTGAATCTGATTATACCCGCTAAACCCGTCTAGGAAAGAGAAAAACTTTTTCCCTGCCAAACCGTCTAACACTTGATCTATGAAAGGTAAAGGAAAATGGTCCTTTTTAGTGGCTTTTTTCAATTCTCGATAGTTGATATAGATTCTCCACTTACCATTTTTATTTGGCACTAGCACCAAAGGAGAGACCCATTCACTATCATAGATGGGATAGATGAATCTTGCATCAAGCAATTTCTGCAATTCTTCCTTAACAATATCTTTAAGTGTTGGATTCATCCTCCTTTGAGGTTGCCTGATTGGCTTGCAATCCTCCTTGATGTATATATGATGAGTACATACTGAAGGGTTCACTCCCTTCATCTCCTTATAACTCCAGGCGAAGGCATCTAGGTGTTTTCTCAACAAGCTACATAATTCCTTCTCTTGGGAAGTGGATAGGGATGGATTGATTTTCAAGGTTCTTTCTGGGCCGAACTCTATATTCTTAACATGGAGAGGAGTGGAGTCGACCGCACAAAGATCAGTTGAGGGGTTGTTTTGGGTTTCTCTTACTATGTCCTCTAATGGTGATACACTGGGAGGTGGATTCTGAATCAGATTTTCAATCATATCATCCTCATATTGCAGTTTTCCCCCCATGGTGATTTCTAATGCACAAAGAGGTGTAGAATAGACTTCATCCTCATCTTCCTCCTCCAACCAGAGAGGTAGATCATGTTCTAGCAAGGGTTGGGCAGGAGGATATATGATTAACTGCTTGGACATATGCCCGTTCTTTATGGTCATGTTCCCAGCTCGACAGCTGATGTAGGCATCGACAGTAGCCAACCAGGGTCTTCCTAGAATGAGAGGATACCCAGTGAGCTTTTCCTTTGGCTGGAGAACTAAGAAATCAACAGGGTACTCCCAAGAATCAATGGAGACCATCACATCTTCCATAATCCCCTCAGGGGTCACGGTGGAGCGGTCTGCAAGCTGTAGCATGGTTGTGGTCTTCCTCAAGGAGTCCTGGAGGTTGAGTTTGAGCATTGTGTCCTTTGTCATCACATTAATGGTAGCTCCTAGATCAATCAAGGTGTGTGGGATCATGGTGCCATTGATGTGGATATCGACTACCACGCTTCCAGGGTCCAGATATTTTGGACAGATTACCTGCCCCAAAATCAAGTCGGACAGTTGCCCTATGACATTGATGGTTGGGGCATCCATCTTGCACCTTCCTGGATGCCTAAAGCACTTCTCCGTGATCAACCTATTGTATATAGGCACATATTTTATGGCTTGGAGAAGTGGTATATTCACACATAAATGTTTCAATTCTTCCAAGAGTTCAGTTTCTTCTAGGGTAGGCTGGACTGTTGCAGATAGTCTCTCAGGAAAGGGTGGATTTGCTTTAGGTTCACTTTCCTCTTTATCTTCCTCAACCTCCTTGGGTGGAGGCTAGCTATCTGGGAGAACTTTCCTAGATCACAAGTTAATTTCCTGAATCTCCATAACATAAGTTGCGCATGATGGTTCCCCACTATACACTTGCTGAGCCTATTTGTTGTTCGGGTTCGGATTTGGCTGGGCAGGCATTTGGGGTTGCTTTGGTGGAGCAAGAGGTAACAGTTGTGGTTGGGCAGGTGGTGGAGGCAAAAGAGCGGGAGGAGAGTTGTATTGGGGCCTCCACCCCTGATGAGATGCATTCCACTGAGGCTGCAGTTGAGCATAGGATTGAAATGAATGGGTGGTTGGTTGGGCATGATATGGAGATGTGAAGGACCAAGGAGGAGGTGTGGACCAGGAAGGATGAGTAGGGGGGCCCCAAGAAGGTATGGAAGTGACTTGGTTGGGGTTGTAGTATGCCTGAGATGTCCCTTGCATCCCCTGCTGATATGGTCTAGGTCCATGTGGCCTCCTTTGGTTTATGTAATAGAGTTGTTCAGTGACTCCCTCAGCCCCTTGATATACAACTTTAAGTCCAGGTAAGGAAGGACACTTGTCTGTAGAATGATTTTCTTCATAGACTGAACAAACCTCTATAGAGTTCAATGGGCATTCATTCCTAGGATGCCTCCTGGTGCATCTAGGACAAAAAATGGCCAAAGCCCTCTCTGCTTCCTCTTGTTTCTTTTTGATATGTAAGGTTTCCATTTGCATGGCAAGAATCTGCAACATCTCACTCTTGAAGGCTTCCAGCATGTTTCCAATTTCTCCTTTAATGGATGAGCTAGAGGAAGAGGTACTGGCTATGGGTTGACTCCCCCTACCTTTCTTTCTAGCTGCTCTAGAATGGTTCCTGAAAATAGTCTTTATGTCCTCATAGGACAATTGGTAGATGTCTCCCCCGGCCGGTAGGATGGAGGGTGTCTAAAAGATATTCATGAATTCCCCTGAGTAGGACCAGCTTCAGAGACTCAGGGTCAAGTGTACACTCGACCCTTTTGTAACTGAGCTGGAACCTCTCCTCATAGTCTTCCAGGGACTCATCACTTCCTATAGTCATTCGAAAAATTTCTTCTTTAGTATCTTTTGACCTACAATAGTCTCAATACTTGTTGTTAAAGGCTTGCTGCATCTGAGCCCAAGTTGTGATGCTATTGCCAGGTAGTCCCATGAACCAGCGCAATGATGCATCCTTGAGAGTAGAAGGGAACAGTTTCAACTTTTTCTCATCTTTTGCATAGTCATAGGTTGGACAGATAACAACAAACTCAAAGAAAAAGGTGTCAGGATCTTCTGTGGTCAGACCATGGAACAGAGGTAGGGCAGAAGGGCTTATATTCTTCATTTTGGTGTCCCCATTGGTCTCTCGAATAGGAAAGGTATCCTCTATTCTCTCTCCATTCCCCCTAGCATTTATGTGTTCAACCATTGGCTTCAAAGGAATGTTTTCTTCTTCTTCTTCCCCTATAGGTTCTTCAAATATGTCACGTTGTTCACCTAAGGGTTCTTCTTGATCGAAACCGCCAAAGAAGAAAGAAGGTTGGCTTTGTGAAGTAGTGGGGGTGTTGGGCCAGAATTTTCCTGAGTTATCTCTATTCCTACGAGGCATGAAAGGAAATCTTTTTGGTTGGTTTTTGTTTCTTTTTGCCCACACTGATAGTACCTGCAAAACTGAAATTGATTGAACAAAACAAATTGCAACTAGCTGAAATAAACTTGTTGAATGGAAATTTGCAGAATTGAAGAGGAAAGCAAGGAAATGTAGAATTTGAAAGAAAAGAATGACTAGTCTACTCTTGTTGAAATAAAATTTGCAGAATTGAAAAGGAAAGCAAAGGAATGCAGAACTTGAAGGAAAAGAAAGGACTAGTCTACTTTTGCTGAAATAAACTATTAGCAGAATATTGCAATAGAAAATAGAAGAAAGCAGTAATCACAGAATACTCTGACGCTTCCCCAGCAATGGCGCCAAAAATAATGGTGAGCGCCAGTATTGAAGCAATAATGCTGCAACTCCTGGGCTAGCTACTTTACTCTTGTCAACCCGGTAGTTTGTAACAAACTTGGAAGCAACGATGCTGTATGCACAAGTACTAGTTCTTACTACAGGTTGTCACTTGGTCAACCGATGCAAGATCACTAGGAGATCAAGCCAACTTCTATGGATTCTAGAAGAAGCTCTATATGTGATGAAAGGAGGGAAAGACTATTCTACAGATACTACTCTAACTGCAGAAAGGAGAAAGACTGAAATGTAAAGTAAACCAAGTAAATCCTAATTAACCAACTAATCATACTTTTGTAGATTACACTATGGAAACCATGAAAAGAATGCCATTACTTACTCAAGGAAGTAAACAACATTTAACTAAGCTATTTCTAGAAGTAAATGAGCAAAAAAACATCTTTTTCAATTGTTATGTATTTTTATGTGAATTTGACATGTATGTGATTTATTGTTTGTGAATGTGGCAGCGAATAGGTGGTGTTGAAGGGCGGTTTTGGGACTTGAGAGGATGTAGGATGGTGTGGTGGGGTCCTAGAAGGTCTCAGGTGGCCTTCTGGAGGCTTTTCCCACACTCAGACTTAAAAATAATGCATACAGGAAAATCTACAGGAGGACACAGGAAATCTACAGGAGGAAAAACAACGTTTTACAAGAGGCCTATAGGAGGAGGCCGAGAGCAGTTTTGGCTATTTTGAGGGTGTGAGAGTGGGTGGAAAAGGTGGATGAAGGTTGGAATGAAGTGTTAGGGCACCTAGGGTCTACCAAGAATCATTAGGAGAGAGAAAGATGATTGGATTTTCTCAAGGAGAGAGGAAGAAATTCTATGGAAAATGCAGGAAAATAAGGCAGAATTGAGGGGAGACTTGGGTGACCTGTAGGGAATGGATCATATGGGGGATGGGATGGCTAATAGGCTAGCTTGCTGCTAGAAGTTCTCTGCTACATAAACAACTGACAGTCAACCAATGAGATTAAGTAAGCAATGAAATAAGTGCATCTAGAAAAATAGAGTTTTGCATCAAACTAATCTAAACTGTGATCTATGAAAGGAAATGCTGATAACTGCTGCAAGAAAGGAAAGCATGGAAGAAGACTATGGTAAATAAATAAGTGAGCATGATTAAGAAGTTTAGAAACAAAGCAAACTAGACTATTAACCAACTAAAAAGCTGTAAACACTAGAAGTCCTATGAATGAGGAAAATCTGTGTTTTTGGGGCAGCAAGAGGGTCTTTGCCTCAAATCATGGTCCCAGAGGGAGGAAGAGAGGCCAAGGCACTATTTCTAGCCTTTTTTATCTTTTCTTTATCACTGCTTAACCTGATATAGAAAGAAAAAATGGAAACTAACTATTGAATCATCAAAGGCAACCTATTCTTAACCAGAAAAAGAAATTCATCTAGCAACAACTTAATCTACAAAGTGAAATAAAACATACGAATACAAGTAAAGAGGAGCTTGGCTGCTTGGATTGGGCCCTAACCCAAGAGCTTCAGCCCTTTGAGGTAACTCAGTGCTAACTCAAAAAGGATTCCATCTTTATTTCAAAACAATAACAAGATTACATGGAACTGTCAAAATAATAAGCTCGAAGTTGAGCAGAGTTTACATAAGCAAAAGTACAAAAAAAATCCAACAAAAATCTGACCCTAGTGAGGCCCTAGGCCTCTCTACTTATACAAATGGAGCTACCAACAACTTCTTTAAAATCAGGGAGGCTTGGCTCCCAAAACTCGAGATAGTCATCACTCATCCTCCACTTGCTCGACTGCCTTCTAGTGCATGACTTGGTTGCTTGTTGTTAAGGGATAAATTCCCCTAGGGTCTTGGGTTGATACCCTAGGAGATCGGAGGTTATTTACACAGAGAAACACTCATTCCATACAGCCATGATGCTAATATAAAAAAACTATACGAAAAAGGGGTGCACCTGAGGTCCTTAGTTTGAGAAGATCCAGTTAGGGTCCAAACCCTCTTTGAGTTCCTTTTAGTCCTTCAACCTGCAAAACAAACAATTCCAGAAAGAACAACAATATATTGACCAAGCATCATAAAGAAACCATCTTCATAACATAAGGAAAGGTAGTTATTTATATGATTAAAAACAACCATTCACATATGAATTACAACATTGACATCATGAACATGAAGAAGATTTATATCAGGAACAAGACAAGTGTTTCTTTTATTATAAATAACTAAAGTACAGAAAGGAATGATTTCACCTGATTCATCCTTTCGTAGGCTCCAAGCAGAACCGTCCTCCGGATTCGTCCAATCTCAAGCCTTCAACAAACTCCTTCCATGACTTACTCCATGATCTCTCAAGTAGAAAGACATCATCACACAAGGAAACAAGGGTTTCCTGCAAATGGGGGAAGTGCTGGAAGCACAAGGATCTTCAGACCTGGTTAGGGAAAATCTCAGCAGAGTGATCTTTCTCTCTATTCTCTCCTCCCTTAGGCCTTCCCATTGAAGCCTTTTTATACTTCTCCCAAAGTATTTTTTTAGTTGGGAATTCGTTGGGAACAGTTGGGCCACGGGCACTAATAGGTAATCAACAGGTAAAACCAACGATCTCCGCCTGAAATTAAGGAGTTTTAATTTTTTAAAGTGTTTTAAAACATATACGCGTGTTGGGTATACACAGAACCGCGTACACATGCGTTTAGCTCAGGGAAATGTCGCGTATAGGGAGTAAAACACTATTCTTTTTGAATATTTGGACCAGGTCTAAAAGGAGGGGTTGCCCTAGGCCATGAGTGCAGCATCAAAAACATCAAGAGTGAGGTTTGGAGCTATAAAAGATGCCCCCTAATATATGAGGTCATAAGGGGTACATGATGGCTGAAATGTATTAAGCAAGTTCATGGAAAGGAAATCTGCCAAAAACTGAGAAGGACTTCACCAGAGTTCAGCCTGCCAAGCCACAAAAGGAGATTAGAATGAAACACTGTCTGAGGCGGGCATACCCATGCTCAGAGAAAGTAAAGCATGTCTGCATATCAAGTACAAGCAGATCCACTAAGTATACAAGTATAAAGAACTGGAAAATACATAATGGATCATCTGATCACGATCGAACAAGTACATGTCTAAATATCACATATAAGAATGTCAATGATGCTGAAGAATGAACCGGATCACTGATATCAAAGACTGATCACAAAAGGTACCAAATGAACATGATGGAGTAGGATGGTACTACACTACAAACTCAGGTGCCAGCATATAGAATGTCACCATGAATGACTGCAACATATAAGGTAGAGTGGTATCAACTAGCAGCAACAAGAACAACTGTCAAGTGACCCAATGAATGCTGATGCAACCTAAGGTCTTCACTGACCACCGTGGTACATTTCTGCACTATGGGAATAAATGATCTGGAGTCGACCATGTGAGAAATCATTTGATTACCGGTCATTGATGTATACCATTAACAAACGCGAGACTACTCACCGATAATGATAATGAGCGTCAAGGTACCCAGTACAATCTAACAAGTGTGAATAGATGAGCTGGAGTCGAACACCCATCAGAATCTATCAATCAGGAGACGATGATGGTTTCCCACTGTCGATAGCGAAGGATCTGCCACTAATGGATGCAAACCCCAAGGTACTGCCAAATGGACTCTAGATCTTTGCCCCAGAGCAATGTGTCATAGTCGATGGGGAAAGAACCGCTAGAAGGAATGCATTAAGGCATCCTTCATCAATCTAGCATGAGTGTAACCCGTAGGCCAATAATGTGGAAGGAATCAAATGAAAAAGATGTAGTAACCCGACCGAAGCACGTTTCTGGCATACACAATATGTAGCTAGTGTTGAGATTGTAACAAGATGATGGAGCTTAGTGAAAAGAGTCGCCTTCACTAAGTGGGCCCGCAGGCAAATTATGGCGCAAGTTCTATTTTTGATCACAGTGTGGATGATCACAGTGTGAATGATCAAAGTGTGGGTGATCAAAGTCTATTTTTAGACTGGCTGTCAAAAATAGAAAAGTCAAATATTATTGTCTCATAATAATATTTGGACTATAAACTTGATCTTATTCTCTTGGAGCACTTCAGTTTGAGCTACAGATGTGGCCCATGCAGCTGTCAGAAGGAAGTATGCTTTTCTTATCAGTCAGTTGAGTTGTTGCATGCATGACTTCAGTTAGAACTCAATCAGTTGAGTTTGGTGGAGTTGATTGTGGAGTTGATGGAGTTGTGTTCAGTTTGACTTGGTTAAACTAGTTGTAGTTAGTCTAATTGCAAATAGACTAATGATGAGTTGTTAAACTAATTATTAACTCATAATACAACTATAGAATACATCAGTTAACTTAGTTGCATGTCAGTGCATGTTCAGTTCAACAGGGACAGGTGTTAGAGAATCAGATTGCTATCAGTTGTGACTATAGTTGTGCATCAGATCTTGCACAAGCCCAGTTTGTAGCTTCTGCTCACGTCCAACACATTGTGAGTGATTCTTTGGAGGTGAAATACGAGTTTGGTAGACCATTCTCATTCATTCTTGAGTAGGTATTGAGCAGTGGAGGCAGGAAAGCAGTGGAATAGATTTGGAGATCAGATCTTAGCTGTATTCTGTGTAACAGGTGGAGCTGGTACTGGATTGCTTGTGATAAGCATTGTACTTTGTAATGTTACATGGTCTCAATCATTAATATGTAGATAGTGTGGGGTTTTTAGCAAGATGATTTCCCCGGGTTACATACTGTGTTAATGTGTGAATGCTCTTGATGTTTTATTGTTATTGATGCTACTATATTGATGATCAACGTAGAGGAGCTTATGTATTGTGTATGTATTCCGTAATAGTACATGATCAGGATAATCTTTGTTGAATATGTGTTAAATTATTCAAAATTTCTACATGGTATCAGAGCTGTTGATCATCAGATCTATTATTCAGGAAGTGTTTACATTCTATTTCTTCAGGCAGAGTCTGTAATCGGGCCAGGTAGCCTCTGGATTCATCCTTCCTTTGGAAGGTGAGATATCCAGTGAATGCCCATACAGTCAATCTCTATACGAGAAATATTGTGTTCTCACGAATCTTAGATCCGAGGCGGTTGAGTTGGTTGCTGGTGGAATTTGAATTTGCAGCAGTGTTTTCTTGGTGACAACGCAGCAATGTCTTTCAACGGATTACGATTGGAGTATGCTCTTGAGGGCAGCTCAAACTATATTGCATGGAAGGACAGGATGGAGGTAGTATTGGATGATAACGGGCTGAAGGAGTTCATAGATACGGATATCCCAAAGCCTACTGATGCTGTTGAGGCGGAAGTTTGGCAAAAGAAGACCGCAAAATGTCGAAGGATTCTGTTGGAGGGCGTGAAGGATCACATTGTGTCTAGCTTCCATGGAAAGGCTACTCCATATTTGATGTGGAAATCATTAACAGAATTATTCCAAAGAAAGAGTGATCAGAGGAAGCTGGCACTCAAAGATAAACTCAGAAACATCAAATGCGAGAAGGGTGACAGTATTGCAAAGTATCTCACGAAGTTCACTCAGTGTCGAGATGAGCTGGGAAGTGTGGGGGTTACTGTCGATGATGAGAACTTGGTGAGCTTGGCTCTCCTTGGTCTTCCGAAGAGTTGGCATTCCTATCAGGACTCTGTCAATGGTCGGGAGAAATTGCCAGGATGGGAAAGACTATGGTCAGATCTTGTGCAGGAGGAGATCAGGCAGAGTACCAGGGATGGATCTTCGTCAAAGGGAGTTGATGAAGAGAATTGTGCTTTGGATGCCAAAACAAAGAAAGGAAAGAGCAAGAAAGCTTCTCAGTCTGGTGCGAAAGGCAAGAAGCAGGATATGTCCAAGGTGAAGTGTTTTCACTGTCACCAGCACGGACACTATGCCACTAATTGTCCGCAGAAGAAGAAGAACAAGCAGGCTGCTGGATCTTCAGCAGGAGAGGCTCTAGCCTCACAGTTTGAGCTTGATTTTTCATTGATCGCATGCTTGGTTTCAAGTGTGATGGGATCAGTGTGGTTCTTGGACAATGGTGCGTCTTTTCACATGACGGGAGATAGAGATTTGTTCTCTGATATGGAGGACAAAGATCTTGGAGTGCACATCGAGATGGGCGATGATGGTAGATACAGTGTGACCGGTATCGGTACCATTTCCTTTGAGAGGGAGTCTGGTAAACCCTTCGTATTGAAGGAAGTCATGCATGTTCCAGGATTGACGAAGAATCTCATCTCAGTGGCGATGTTAGAAGACAAGGGGTATGATGTTGTTTTTAGCGAGGGAAAGGCTTTCCTGCGCAGCAAGACAACTGTTGAGACCCGAAAGATAGGGGTTCGAGTGAGGAACCTTTATCAGTTGCATGTAGATGGATGTGCAGCAATGGTGGGCAAGGCAGAAGGATTGGTGAGCTGGGATGATGGCGAGTTGTGGCACAGGTGATTGGGTCACCTTCACCATGGAGCCTTGAAGATACTGCAGCAGATCACTACAGGGCTTCCTAAAGGCACACTTGCGCAGTCAGATCAGTGCAAGGGGTGTACTTTGGGGAAGTTTGTGAAAGCCACCTTTCACGAGAAGGATAGTCGCGCCACGACGATCCTTGAGAGAATTCACATAGATGTGTGTGGACCTTTCTCAGTTGCTTCGACAGCAAAACACAGGTATTATGTGATTTTTGTTGATGATTTCTCTCGTAAGTGCTGGATCTTCTTCATGCAGAAGAAGAGCGAGACATATTCAAAGTTCTGTGAATTCAAAGCACTGGTCGAGAAGGAGTCGGGGAAGAAGGTGAAGGCTCTTAGGAGCGATAATGGTGGTGAATACATCTCGGATGAGTTCAAGGATTTCTGCAAGGCAGAAGGGATTCGTAGAGAGCTCATAGCTCCCCATAACCCACAACAGAACGGGGTAGTTGAGCGGAAGAACAGAACGATTGTGGGTGCTGCACGGGAAATGTTGCATGATCAGGGCCTACCCCTTCACTTGTGGGCGGAAGCATGCAATACAGCAGTTTATGTGCAGAACCGTTGTCCTCAAAGGATACTTGGCATGAGTACACCTGAGGAGACTTATTCTGGTAAGAAGCCTGATATTTCTCATTTGAGGATTTTTGGTGCTAACGTTTACATGCATGTGACGAAGGATGCCAGGAAGAAGTTGGAGCCGACGGCAGAGGTTGGGATATTTGTGGGGTACATTGATACGCCCCACAACTATCGTGTGTATTCGCCAGATAGTGGTAAAACTGTTGTGCGACGAGATATAAAATTTCAGGAGGAGAAAGCCATGAAGTGTTCGCTTGAGAGGGAGCTACACTTGCATGCATATGAGGAGCTATTAGTTCCTAAGGATGAGCTTCAGGATGTGGATCAGCCATAGGACGAGGTTCATGGAGTGGAAGAGACCACTCATGCAGCGCCAACCATCAGAGGGCAAAAGCGCTTGATAGAAGCTGAGCGACTGGCTCAAGATGCAGAGAAAGTTGTAGGACCACCTACAGCCCAACGTAGGTAGAGACACTCACCTGATCGGTACACTGGATACATGGCTTTGATGAGCAAGTGTGTTGTGACTGAGCCATCCTCTTTCGAGGAAGCTGTGGAGGATCCCGCATGGGTAGATGCCATGGTGGAAGAGTATGATTCTATTGTCAGAAACAGTGCATGGGAGATTGTTCCTAGACCGGAAGGGAAATCAGTGGTGGGTTCGAAATGGATCTACAAGGTCAAGCAGGTAGCTGATGGGAGTGTGGAGAAGTACAAGGCAAGATTTGTTGCCTGAGGCTTTTCACAGATAGAGGGGATCGATTATGAGGAGACCTTTGCACCTGTCGCAAGGTATTCTTCCATACGGACGATTCTTGCTCTCTCAGCGCAGATGGAATGGCACATTCATCAGATGGATGTGAAGACTACGTTCCTCAATGGAGTCATTGAGGAGGAGGTGTACATTGAGCAGCCCGAAGGCTTTGAGGTCTTCAGCAGCGAGTCGCATGTGTGCAGGCTCAAGAGAGCGCTGTATGGGTTGAAGCAAGCACCACGTGCTTGGTACACACGGATAGACAGCTATTTCACAGTACTTGGATTCTCCAAGAGCGAGGCAGATCCTAATCTATACCAGATTGTGGTGGAGGGTAAGTTGCTTATCATTGTACTGTATGTTGATGATTTGATTCTAACGGGTGATGAGCTGTTGATACTGTCATGCAAGAAGGATCTTGCTACAAAGTTTAAGATGAAGGACTTGGGCCTCCTTCACTATTTCCTAGGATTGGAAATATGGCAGCGCAGTGGTGGACTGTTTGTTTCTTAGGGCAAGTATGCTCGGGAGATACTGGAGAAGTTCAACATGCATGGCTGCAAGCCTGTTGATACTCCTCTTCCTGGAGGCTGGAGGAAGGAGGATGCCACTTCGGGAGAAGAAGTGGATGCCACTGTTTATCGACAGTTGGTGGGGTTGCTGATGTATTTGGTCAATACATGACCTGATATATGCTATGCAGTTAACCAGCTTTCACAAGCTATGGTTAAGCCTACTAAGCTCTTCTGGAAGGCGGGCAAGCATGTATTGTGCTACTTGAGAGGCACATCGGGATATGGTTTGTGGTACAGACAGGAGGATGAGGTGAAGCTATGTGGCTTCACAGATGCAGATTGGGCAGGGAGCCCAATTGACAGAAAGAGCACATCAGGAGGGGTCTTCAATATTGGATCGACAACAGTTTATTGGTACAGTAGGAAGCAGAGATCCGTGGCACTCAGTTCAGTGGAGGCCGAGTATATGGCAGCAAGTTTGGCTGCATGCGAGGCTATATGGATGAGGAAGATCCTGGTTGGTTTGTTCGGTTCTCATTTGGATCCTACTTTGATTTACTGTGATAACCAGAGTTGCATTAAACTCTCGGCTAATCCTGTATTTCATGATAGATCTAAGCATATTGACATCAGGTACCATCATATCAGAGATTGTGTGCAGCAGAGGATCATGTTGCTTTCATACATTCCAACGGAGGATCAGGATGCTGATATTCTGACGAAGGCTCTCACCAGGAGCAAATTCGAGTACCACCGAGGCAGGATAGGGGTTGCTGATAATCCATATCTTGTCGAGAGGGAGTGTTGAGATTTCAACAAGATGATGGAGCTTAGTGAAAAGAGTCGTCTTCACTAAGTGGGCCCGCAGGAAAATTATGGCACAGGTTCTATTTTTGATCACAGTGTGGATGATCACAGTGCGAATGATCACAGTGTGGGTGATCAAAGTCTATTTTTAGACTGGCTGTCAAAAATAGAAAAGTAAAATATTATTGTCTCATAATAATATTTGGACTATAAACTTGATCTTATTCTCTTGGAGCACTTCAGTTTGAGCTACAGATGTGGCCCATGTAGTTGTCAGAAGGAAGTACGCTTTTCTTATGAGTCAGTTGAGTTGTTGCATGCATGACTTCAGTTAGAAATCAATCAGTTGAGTTTGGTGGAGTTGATTGTGGAGTTGATGGAGTTGTGTTCAGTTTGACTTGGTTAAACTAGTTGTAGTTAGCCTAACTTCAAATAGACTAATGATGAGTTGTTAAACTAATTATTAACTCATAATACAACTATAAAATACATCAGTTAATTCAGTTTCATGTCAGTGCATGTTGAGTTCAGCAGGGACATGTGTTAGAGAATCAGATTGTTATCAGTTGTGACTATGGTTGTGCATCAGATCTTGCACAATCAAGGGATTGAGTATGCCAATGAGTTTGCTCATGTATTTGCCTAGTTTGTAGCTTCTGCTCACATCCAACACATTGTGAGTGATTCTTTGGAGGTGAAATACGAGTTTGGTAGACCATTCTCATTCATTCTTGAGCAGGTATTGAGCAGTGGAGGCAGGCAAGCAGTGGAATAGATTTGGAGATCAGATCTTAGCTGCATTGTGTGTAAAGATGGTACTGGATTGCTTGTGATAAGCATTGTACTTTGTAATGTTACATGGTCTCAATCATTAATATACAGATAGTGTGGGGTTTTTAGCGAGATGCTTTCCCCGGGTTACATACTGTGTTAATTTGTTAATGCTCTTGATGTTTTATTGTTATTGATGCTGCTATATTGATGATCAACGTAGAGGAGCTTATGTATTGTGTATGTATTTCGCAATAGTACATGATCAGGATAATCTCTGTTGAATATGTGTTAAATTATTCAAAATTTCTACACCTAGCGCATGACAGAAACCCTCTAAACCAACCAATAATGAAAGCTGACACAGAGGCGAGGTATCCACCAATAGGGTCAAATGGAAACCAAGGTACTGCACGAATCCCAATGTGTGATAATGTAAGCTGATATCGAATACAAGGGAAACCACTCAGTCAAAGACCCATGATACTGATCGATGATGAGCACAAGGTGACCTATCAATAATGAAAATAGGGCCAGGGTGCAACTCTAGGCCTGTCCTCAGAGAAAGATGTCGTCGTCGATAAGGACAAGACCTACCAGCAAGAAGTCAATGGGGACCTTCTCAAACCGGCGCGAGTAAAGGACCAATATAGATGATGTGATAATAGACATGATACTGACAACCAGGGATGGCTGACTAAAAAATGAGTCAAGAGACACCAGAGAGAGGTCGACTTAGGCTAACTTCCCTTGAACAAAAGCACAACTCAATGTGACGATGTGGCAGCATATGATGACTCTGTATAAGTTCGTCATGTAGGAGGCACGAACGAACCCTCCATATGATTGGAAGAGATAACCAATCGGGGGAGGACTGACTCAATAACAAGGTTAAGGCATGCCTAGGTCAAACTAAATCCCGCCCAAACGGAGGAGACTTTGCTTTGAGTGCTTTGTTCAAGGGCGACACGACTGACTCTAGCTGCCAACAATAAGTGGAAATATTGTCCCGTTCCCGCTCTTTTTTTTGGAATATATAATTTTTTTGTCTTTTTCTTTAAGCTGGAAAAAGAATAAAAGAATGCTATAGTATAGTGGAAAGAATGAGTGTCGGTGAAACATATGATCTAGTTCCTGGGATTGGAACGTTCCTATGCTCAATGCAGGGAGGTGAAAACTGGTCAAAGACACTCAAAGGTGTGTTCCTTCCATGGATCAAGGTGTGTCAAGTTGCAGAAGGCAAGGGCATGCAAGTTTTATTTCGTAGTAGTCATGGTCAAAAGTTGGCTTAAACACGAGTCCAAGTGAAGCCGGCTTAAGGCCAAAAGGGTGAAAATGGTCAAAATGAAATGCAGTAGTACAACTCAACACAAAGGAGCCTCTAGGGTATAAGGCCAGAACGAAGTGAAGAAGCAAAGAGGAATGAGTCTTCATCGCATAAGTCATGGCAGGACTACAGAGGACTCCCGAGTCTACTCAGATCAGAGCAGCATGGGCAAAAAATGTTAGTAAGGTGCTAACTACGATGCCCATGAAAAGGATGGCTCTACCATCGTGTCATGATTTTAAAAAATTGGCGAGTGAAGGTGGTTTACGAACCATAACACGATGGGATCGACCCTATGGCAAGTGTATCGACAGATGGAGGCTAGTTTGTATAATGCAACGGAAAAATGGTGTCCCTAAACTATATGCCAGTGAGAAAACGATACCTGCCATGACAGGTCAGCAGTCATGGAACTGTCTTGAAACTATCGAAAAATGTCCAAAATGCCTTGAAAATCAAACCATTCTCGACATTCCAAGCTCCCAAGTTAAAAGTTACATGAGACCAAACAAAATCAAGTTTTGAAAATTTTTTGCATTTTCAAAGCCTATAAAATAGTTTTTGGACTCACCATTTTCACCATTTGAGTTTGAGAGCAAAGGATTGAAGAAAAAGAAGCAAAATTTCCCATACGCCAAATTCAACCATTCAGATCCTTCCAAAACCACCAAATAACCTTTATACTTGTCTTGCATTCAGTTGTGACTAGTTTTAGAATTTTTAATTTAAGTTTTACCGTTATATTTTTTTGTCAAAAATCTCACCGCGGCGTATACGCGGGTTGGGAATATGAAACCCACGTACATGCGCGCCCTACACGCGACTGTGTGTAAAGGGACCTGCGTATATGCTGCGAACATTTCAAACAAAAAAAACTAACGGTTTAAAACCATTTTTTCTTCAGGATGCCAGTCACTTGGCGAGAAAGAGAGCATACCTTAGTGGATGATGAGGTCATGAACGATCCCAATGCCTTGGATGCCTTACGGGGATGTGGTTTGCTAAAATTCTTCAAATTGCCGAATATGAAAGCAAACACATGCCTGCTTGAGATGCTCATTCACTACTAGAGCATCGAGGATGATGCATTTATGGTTGACCAGATGCTATTCAGGATAGAAGTGGATGACATTTATTTCATCACAGGCCTTTCCCGAAGGGGAGAGGTAGTACATTCTAGGGACAGGACACGAGGCAGTCTCTTGATCAAGGACTACATACATATATATTGCCCAGGACATCCAGAGAAGGTTGGAAGTTAGATTCCAATCAAATATGTGGCGAGTTTATCGCTGAGGATAATCATGTTTACTATAGCTAGAGTAAACAGATCAGCTTCTCTACACCAGGCATCACGGCCAGCCATGAGCTTGGCAGTAGATTGCTTGACCACTATATTTGATTGGTGTACTCCTCTTTTGGCCAGCTTGAAAAGCCATCTTACTTCCATCAAGAGAGAGCAGACCAAAAACTTCGGATATGGGACTATTTTGTGTTCTTTCTTTTTTGAGAGGGTCCCTTCACTCCGTCCTAGAATTCCAGTTTCAATCAACACCCCCCGAGATCCACGCATGGGTAGATGGGCTGACTTGATGAAACGTCTAGGAGGTGGGGACATCCCACGGACTACATTTGACGATGACTTCTTCTCATAGTGGGAGGATTAGATCATTGCCATAGATGACTACCCTTATGCTGGGTTGAATTTCCGAGGGGATCCCGATCTAGTATTACCACTGACCGCAGCATGGGGCGACATAGGTAAGTATTTTTATTTTTATGATTTTTTGTGATTTTTTCAAATTAATGAATTTTGAAAAATATTTTTGAGAGGATTCAAATGATTAATGTGATGATCATGTTCCAGATATTGGGTTGGTACGACTGGATGAGTTCCCACGGCACATACGTCGCGGCCGAGGGGCCAAAGAGGTAGCTGCAGACATAGAGTGACTGCTACACATAGTCCAGCGACACTTGGTGAGACTCACTCATGGAGTACCGATGGCTGTTGTAGAGGATCTTCCTATAGATATGCAGCGTCATGTGGTTAGCATGCCACATGACTGGGTTTGCACTCTTAGGCGTGTGGCCAATGCGATAGTTACCTACTTGGCCGCTCATCCTGAGCGTTATATACCTAGGGGGGATAATATGGGGTACCAAGGGAGGTACCCAAGGTAATAATGTAATAATGGGATGGGCCATAGTAATAAATAAGGTGGTTAACCCATGTCATGTAAGGGACCACAAGTAGTTAATAATAATGTAATGGGCCCATGGTATTAGTTGATGGTATGAGGGAACCATGGTAATGACCCATGGTATTGTATGTATGAGGCCTATATAGAGGCTAGAGACTCCATGTGGAGATATAGTGAAGTATTATTGTATGAACAGGCATATGGCTTGTGGAGTCTTCTCCTTCCTTAAGGAGTGAATGTATGGTGTTGCCCTACCTTAAGGGTTTTTGGTTGAAGGGAAAGTACCCCTAGGGTCCTTTGGGCTAAGACTCTACCAGACTGAAAATTGCTTATTTAAAGAAACACATACACACAGCCATCTTTTTTACTTTTAAGCAAATTCTAATGTTTAGGGTACATACCTAAGGTCCTACATTCGAGAAGACCGTTAGGGTGCAAACCCTTCTTGGAGTTCCCTTCTTCTTTCTTTGACCTGCAAGACAAACAAATCAAAGAACACAACAGTACATGTATAGAAGTTTATATATAAATCATCTTTATGCTATAAAGTTAGTTATAAACAATCTTTAAGTAACCACTTTCATAAGAATTCAACACAAGAATCTCATAAGCATAAAGAAAGATTATTCGGGAACAAAGACGTGTTTCTTTATATATAAAGGCAAATAAAGTACATATATCGGAAAGATATCACCTGAACACCTTCAGCAGGCTCCAAGCAAGCTTCCTCCCGGATTCGTTCCAGCCTCAAGCCTCCAACAAGAGCTCCTTCCAAGTCTTACTCAATGATGATGTCAAGGATGAATGATCACCAATACACATGGAAACAAGGGTTTCCTATGCAAAATGGGGGAAGTGCAGAATGCACCAAGGACTTCAGACCTGGTCTAAGGGAAAAATCTCAGCATAATAATCTTGCTCTCCTTTCTCTCTCCCCTTGGCCTTCCCTTTGATGTCTTTTTATACCCTCTCCAAAGTAGTTTTTTAGTTAGGAGTTGGTTGGGAACAGTTGGGCCACGGGCACTAACAGGTGATCCAGCAGGTAAACCCGCGATCACCGCCCGAAAAAGAGGAATTTATTATTTTTTTAAGTGTTTTAATAGATACACGCGGGTTGGGTATGACAGACCCGCGTGTACACGCGTTTAACATAGGGCAAAGTCGCGTATAGGGAATAAAACACTGTTTTTTAAATTTTTTGGACCAGGTCTGGAAGGAGGGGTTGCCCTAGGCCATAAGTGCAGCATCACAAACCATAAGAGTGAGATTTGGAGCTATAACAGATGCCCCCTAATGTATGAGGTCAGAAGGGGAACATGATGGCCGAAATATATTAAGTACAAGGAAAGGAACTCTGCCGAAAAACCGAGGAGGACTTCACTAGAATTCAGCCTGCCAAGCCACCGAAAGGAGATCAGAAAGAAACACTGTCTGAGGCGGGCATACCCATGCTCAGGAAAAGTAAAGCATGTCCGCATATCAAGTACAAGCGGATCCACTAAGTATACAAGTATAAATGACTGTAAAATACATAATGGATCATCTGATCATAATGAGTAAGTACATGTCTGAATATCACATATAAAACTGTCAATGATGCTGAAAGATGCAACGGATCACTGAAATCAAAGACTGATCCCATAAGGTACCAACTGAACATGATGGAATAGGATGGTACTACACTGCAAACTCAGGCGCCAGCATATAGAATGTCGCTATGACTGACTGCAACATATAAGGTGGAGTGGTATCAACGAGCAGCAACAGGAGCAACTGTCAAGTGAACCAATGAATGCTGATACAACCTGAGGTCTTCACCGACCGCCGTGGTACATTTCTACACCATGGGAATAAATGATCTGAAGTCGACCATGTGAGAAATCGTTTGATTACCGGTCATTGATGTATACCGTTAACAAACGCGAGACTACTCACCGATAATGATAATGAGCGTCAAGGTACCCAGTACAATCTAACAAGTGTGAATAGATGAGCTGAAGTCGAACACCTGTAAGAATCTATCAATCAGGAGACAATGATGGTTTCCACTGTCGATAGCGAGGAATCTGCCACTAATGACTGCAAACCCCAAGGTACTGCCAAATGGACTCTAGATCTTTGCCCCAGAGCAATAAGTCGGAGTCGATAGGGAAAGATCCGCTAGAAGGAAGGCATTAAGGCATCCTCCATCAATCTAGCGCGAGTGTAACCCGTAGGCCAATAATGTGGAAGGAATCGGACGAAAAAGATGTAGTAACCGAACCGAAGTACGTTTCCGGCGTACACAAGATGTGGCTAGCGCACGGCAGAAACCCTCTGAACCAACCAATAATGAAAGCTGACACAGAGGCGAGGTATCCACCAATAGGGTCAAATGGAAACCAAGGTACTGCACGAATCCCAATGTGTGATAATGTATGCTGATGTCGAACACAAGGGAAACCACTCAGTCAAAGACCCATGATACTGATCGATGCTGAGCACAAGGTGACCTATCAATAATGAAAATAGGGCCAGGGTGCGGTCTCTAGGTCTGCCCTCAGAGCAATGTGTCGTCGTCGATAAGGACAAGACCCGCCAGCAAGAAGTCAATGGGGACCTTCTCAAACCGGCACGAGTGAAGGACCAATATAACTGATGTGATGATAGACATGACACTGACAACCAGGGATGGCCGACTGAAAAATGAGTCAAGAGACACCGCAGAAAGGCCGACTCAGGCTAACTTCCCTTGAACAAAAGCACGACTCAATGTGACTATGTGGCAGCATATAATGAATCTGTATAAGTTCGTCATGCAGGAGGCACGAACGAACCCTCCATATGATTGGAAGAGATAACCAATCGGGGGAGAACTGACTCGATAACAAGGCTATGGCTTACCTAAGTCAAACTAAATCCCACCCATGCGGAGGAGACTTTGTTTTGAGTGCTTTGTTCAAGGGCGACACGACTGACTCTAGCTGCCAACAATAAATGGAAATAATGTCCCTGTTCCCGCTCTTTTTGGAATATTTAATTTTTTTGTCTTTTTCTGATAAGCCGGAAAAAGAATAAAAGAATGCTATGGTACAGTGGAAAGAACGAGTGTCGGTGAAACAGATGATCTAGTTCCTGGGAAAGGAACGTTCCTATGCTCAATGCAGGGAGGTGAAAAACTGGTCAGTGACACTCAGAGGTATGTCCCTTCCACGGATCTGGGTATGTCAAGCTGCAGAGGTCAAGGGTATGCAAGGTTGATTTTTTGCAGACGTCATGGTCAAAAGTGGGCTTAAACACGAGTCCAAGTGAAGCCGGCTATAGGCCAAAAGGTGCAAATGGTCAACATGCAATGCAGAAGTACAACTCAACACACATAGGAGCCTCTGGGGTATAAGGCCAGAACGAAACGAAGAAGCGAAGAAGAATGAGTCTTCAACGTATAAGTCATGGCGGGACTACAGAGGACTCCCGAGCCTACTCAAAACGAAGCAGCATGGGCAACAAATGTCAGTGAGGTGCTAACTAGGATGCCCATGTAAAAGGATGGCTCTACCATCATGTCATGATTTAAAGAATCGGCGAGTGAAAATGGCTTGCGAACCATAACATGATGGGGTCGACCCTACGGCAGATGTATCGGTCAAATGGAGGCTAGTATGCATAATGCAACGGAAAAATGGTGTCCCTAACCTATATGCCAGTGAGAACACGATACCTGCCATAACGGACCAACCATAAACTTCCAAAGGAGAGTTCTTCCAAGTTCTGTAAACATAAATAGGAACACTAGACAAGAAGTTAATACATCCCACATATAAACTTCATATAAAATCTTTGTGCTATAGAATACAAAACTTGAAAATGCGTACCTCATATATACAATATGGTACAGGGAACCACGCAACCTTGCGGCTTACACATAATAGTTCTTCTGAACAAACCCCTTGCAGGGCTCAGGCCAAGGGCTCCTTTGGTAGTCATAACTCATGGCTTCAAAGAGTTCCTCCTGTGAAGGCAAAGCAATATCTGAGAAATCATGAGAACTACAAGGATCAAAAGAGGGAATTAAAGGGTCCCATGTCCCTATAGGAAGAATCTTTCGGTCAACTGCCGGGACCAAGTCCCAAGAAGGAGAATAATAAGTCAAAGGATCCTTCTCAGAAGCAATTGAACATTGAGGATTCAATGCCACATAATTGACCCGTGGCGGGGTAGAGTCTACTTGAACACTTGGAACAAACCAAGGGGCATTCTGCAGTAAAGTCGAATTAGGGTGATGATTATCAGATGCAAGCTGATCAATAGTGACAATATTCCCGTTATGAGGAAAGCACATTACTTGAAAGAGTGAAGACACCACAGCATTCATAGCATAGACATAATCACGCCCAAGTAGCATATTAAAGTCTAAAGGGCTATCAACCACCATCATATCGATTAAGACAGTCTTCCCACCTAAAGTGATAGGCACTTGAGGAAGAACACCCATAGATTCACCAGGCCTTCTATCATAGGCTAACAACTGACTCTGAGCTGTCAACAACTTTGGGGAACCCAAAGCTTTCCAAGTCAAAGAGGATATAATACTTGTAGAGGATCCTTCATCCACCATACATCGATAGACATTTGTGGAATTAACCCTGACCTTTATTTGGAAAGGTACAGCGGAAGGAAGACGAGGCTCAACAAGACTATCCCAATCAAAGGAAACACTCTTAGCACTTGGAGGGGGAACATTCGAAGAAACCGGAATGCCCCCTATACTAGAAGACTCTGTACTAGAGATCAAACAGACTCTTTTGTTAGGCACTTCACCCCCCAAAAGAGGAGTGTAATCAGCCAGCGATTGCACTGACTCTACCACATTTTCAACCGATGGTTGATGGGATTGATGAGAAACCATATCAGATCTAGGAGTAGAAGTACTTTCAGACTCGGACCATATCCTTTGAACCTCTGGAATACCAGGGCATAAATGAGTAAGATGGTCTCCCTTGCATATCTTACAAGGGAACTTAGGTTTAAAACTTCTACGTCCAGGTTTCTTATCAACCTCCATTCCGCCAACATGACTAGCAGTGGTTTGCGGAGAGTCCTGAACATGACTTGCAGAGGTCGGTGACTCTTTGCTAGTATGACTCGCATTGACTAGACTCATGCCCCCAGCATGACTCGCAGCGGCTGAAGACTCATCTCCAACATGACTCGCAGAGGTTGAAGATGAAGTGCTAGTATGACTTGCAGTGACTAGACTTGTGCCCCCAGCATGACTTGCAGCGGCTGAAGACTCATCTCCAACATGACTCGCAGAGGTTGAAGATGAAAGGATAGAATTATTCTTCTTCTTTGACTTCCTCTTTCTCCTCTTTTTAGATTTCTTGTTACAAGAAGGAGGCGAAGAAGGAATCCCAGATTTCTCTTTGAAAGAAGATGAACAATTAGCACCCATGTGATGCCCCTGAAATAAAGCATTGAACGGAGAAGCTTCTAGAGCATTCGGAATATTCGGAGTGGACCACAGCCAAACGGGTAGTCCAACATTCAACCCAGGAATATTCAAAGTGGCCATCAAGGGAGTACCAACGTTTCCAAAGAAAGGAAAAGCACAAGGATCCCCTTTTGGAAGGGTACCTTGGTTGGTTTCCACAGGAATATTAGCCATCTCTTACTGTTCCAAAGACCCTTCCCCTACGGGAATATAGAAATAACTTTTCAAGGAATATGGATAAGCGATCAAAACCTTTGCCCTTGAGGAGGCAACTCCACAACTTCTGAAAGAACAACCAAAAGCCTTTCAATATCGGTAGAGTGGCAATCCAGTCACTCAGAACACAAAGTCCAAACGTGACTAGACAAAAAAAACCTAAAGCCAACTATATACAAGGAGCAAAGAGCACTCACTATAAAGTCCCTAAAGAAACAGCCAGTCAAACAACTTTCAAGTATTTCCGCTCCGGGTGATTAGGACCGGACACCAAAATACGAGAAAGTGAATCAAAGGGCCTTCTGAAGATAGTCTGGGATGATGAGGGCCCAGTCTTATCAGCGAAGGTATCAGAGGAAGTTACGCTGACCTCCTAACAACAGTCTGCACCGGTGCAAGCCCCCAAGCTTCGCAAGGGTGCCCTCCAGTAGTACTGTCGAGAGTGATACAACGTCGACCTCAGGTGCCACGGGATTCCCCTCCGCAGCCACCTATGCAGATCCCTAGGAGAGGCAACTATGGGTACCAACTCGTCACAGAAGCCAGGCGGAACAGTCGTGAGGTAAGTTCGGACAAGTAGGAGAGGGGGGATCTCTCTTCCCTGTCTTCACAGACCCTCGTGCTTAACTCCTAGATCCGGAGCTTTCCTGGTCTTCCTAACGCTATTGGATTTACTCTCTTTAATCAGACTCTTATGTTTGACGTTTTGTGTGGCCTTGGAGAGTTAACTCTCCACTCGCCTAATCCAAGGCCCTAAAATCCTAAACTTGTTGGTGTAATAACTAAAACAAAAAGTTCTAGTGGATTTTAATTAAGCGCTTGATTTTATTAGGCTGTTCTTTAAGTCAAAGGTAACGGAAGTGAAACTTGTGGTGTTTTTAGGACGCAAAAAGAAACTATCCTAACTACATGCACATGCACTTTTTCGTTTCGATGAAGAGCAATTTCTATGAGGTTCAAATGTACTTCAAATTAAACAAAGTTTTTTTTGCTTTCTTTTCAAACTCCACACTCACAAAAGCTAACAAAACTATGCATGCCTAAAAGAGGATGCAAAGCTATGCTAATGCAAGAACTATATGTGAATGCAAGATTTTAAGACTACTCTGCAAACAAAGAAGGAAAGTTGCTGCTTTACCAAATTTTGTCTTGCCACTAAAATGCTTAGATAGAAGATGATGTGTTACCAATCATTTTGTCCAAACAATAAAAACAAGTTTTAAGATAAAAACAAAGCACTTTCACTTCACAAAAAGGGAAATCAAATGAAAAGCAAGTTTAAGAAAGCGAAACTCAAAACTTTCAAAAGATTTTCTTTCAATCAAACCAAAAAGTCTTTTTCAAAGGAAAGCTCTCAAAAATACTGACACCAATGATTGATAAACAAGCAACCAAACACTTTTGTGAATTGACACCTTTCAAATGATGAGAACTCAACAAAAATAAAATGTGTTCGAAATCGCTTTTGACAATCAAGAGCAGCAATGAAAGTCCAAGAAATCAAAAGACAAGTTTCAAGAAAATGGTAACAAACAACTTTCCCGAAACGAAGGAGCAAATGGTCATAAAAATGATTTCGTTAAGCAAACAAAAATGTCATGAAAACAAAAATGGACACAAAGATTGAACACAATCTTCCCACTCTGCCGAAACAGAGCAATCAAGATTCTTAAACAGAAATCTTGTGTGTCAAAAAATCAATGACGCTTGCAATCAACGAAAAACAAGACTAGTACTCCTTATAACTAGAGAGAGTTCAGAACAAGATGCCCCCTGTTAAACAGAGAACTGTCACAGGGAATTGACTGCTTTAAACTGACCCAAACCACCAGACAGACATTCAGCAAAAAGAAAAATTATAAATCTTGAAAATTATGGAATATACGCGCCTGCAATTATTTGCAGAATGCGTGTACACGCGACTGTAACTAAGGAAACCTGCGTATACGCGGGTTTACTTAGTGCAACTTGCGTATATACGCTTCTGTAATCAAGAAAAAGAGCGTATCTGAAGTCTTTCAAGAAAAATAAAAAAACACAGACTGAAAAACTGGAAAAGCTTGGATTTCAAGAAAATATCAGACAGTCAGAACCAACAAACAGAGGGACTGAGCCTTGATTGGCTTGAGGACTACCCAAACTAGGAACAACAAGAGTGTTGTCCCCAGTGGAGTCGCCAATTCTGGTTGAAGGGAAAGTACCCCTAGGGTCCTTTGGGCTAAGACTCTACCAGACTGAAAATTGCTTATTTAAAGAAACACATACACACAGCCATCTTTTTTACTTTTAAGCAAATTCTAATGTTTAGGTTACATACCTAAGGTCCTACATTCGAGAAGACTGTTAGGGTGCAAACCCTTCTTGGAGTTCCCTTCTTCTTTCTTTGACCTGCAAGACAAACAAATCAAAGAACACAACAGTACATGTATAGAAGTTTATATATAAATCATCTTTATGCTATAAAGTTAGTTATAAACAATCTTTAAGTAACCACTTTCATAAGAATTCAACACAAGAATCTCATAAGCATAAAGAAAGATTATTCGGGAACAAAGACGTGTTTCTTTATATATAAAGGCAAATAAAGTACATATATCGGAAAGATATCACCTGAACACCTTCAGCAGGCTCCAAGCAAGCTTCCTCCCGGATTCGTTCCAGCCTCAAGCCTCCAACAAGAGCTCCTTCCAAGTCTTACTCAATGATGATGTCAAGGATGAATGATCACCAATACACATGGAAACAAGGGTTTCCTATGCAAAATGGGGGAAGTGCAGAATGCACCAAGGACTTCAGACCTGGTCTAAGGGAAAAATCTCAGCATAATAATCTTGCTCTCCTTTCTCTCTCCCCTTGGCCTTCCCTTTGATGTCTTTTTATACCCTCTCCAAAGTAGTTTTTTAGTTAGGAGTTGGTTGGGAACAGTTGGGCCACGGGCACTAACAGGTGATCCAGTAGGTAAACCCGCGATCACCGCCCGAAAAAGAGGAATTTATTATTTTTTTAAGTGTTTTAATAGATACACGCGGGTTGGGTATGACAGACCCGCATGTACACGCGTTTAACATAGGGAAAAGTCGCGTATAGGGAATAAAACACTGTTTTTTAAATTTTTTGGACCAGGTCTGGAAGGAGGGGTTGCCCTAGGCCATAAGTGCAGCATCACAAACCATAAGAGTGAGATTTGGAGCTATAACAGTTTTGATAATAAAGAAGCATTTCTATCTATTTTGATCTTGTTATTATTGGGTATATTTGTTATTTCTCTTATATTCTGGGTTAGATCTACAACAATTGGTATCAGAGCACTTTCTTGGGCACAAAAGTGGAGATTTTTTATTTTTTTGCAGGGTTTCGAGGGCGGCGACTTTGCAGGTCAGATCTGTACATTTTGGTGCAAGATCTATAAAATATAATTACAGATCTATATTCTTTGTGCAAAAATAGTCGAATTCAAAAAAAAAATCAATTGAATTGGAGTCCGGATGAAGGAGATATCACTGATCTAAAAATCAGTGGGGTTGCAGACAATTTTCAGGGCAGCGATTTTGCGGCGCAGATCTGGACGTTCTGGTAAAAGATCCGCAAAATCTAATTGCAGATCTGGATTCTTTGGGAAAAAATACCCAATTTCAAAAAAAAAATCAGTTGAATCAGAGTCCGGATGAGGGAGATATCGCTGATTTAAAATCAGCTCTTTTTTGCAGAATTTTTGGTGACGGCGGGAGAGTTGCAGCGCAGATATGAAATTCTAGTGCCTGTATCAATATTTCTATCACATGGGCAGATGCAGAATGATTGTTCCATTTCTGAAAACATGTTATAATAGGGATTCTGAGCAATATTGACAGAATTGTGCCCATTTCAAATTTTCACCAATTTTTTTTGTGATGGCGGGCCTAGATCTGAATTTGAGGGACTTGTATCCATTTGATGGCTCTCATCCAGCCAAATGGCTAGCAAAAATGGAGAAATGTTTTATATTGAATTACATCATGGATGATGAGACTCAGCTGAGTGTGGCAACAATGTACTTAGACAATGAAAGATTCCAATGGTGACAAAGGCATCAACGTGGCTATCGAAGGCCCTTGACTTGGGACAAATTCACAAAAGCTCTTATGGACCACTTTAACCGTAAAGCTAATCTTGTGGATAAGCTCACACAGACAGACACACAGCCTAGCAAAGATTTTATTTTTACAGGAAAGAAGGAAACCAAGGAACCTAAAGGGTTATTTCCTACTGGTATATCTTTATTGCAGGTTCATGGATTGATTCAGAAGGAGAAAATCGTTGTGTCTATAAATCCTAGTTGCAAGCAAAATCTTATAAGTATTAATTTGGCAAAAAGATTGCAAGTTCCAGCAAAACACATTGAAACTGCACAGATTGATAATGAGGATGTTCAAGTGTATAAGGATTTGAAGATTTCTATGGATAAGTATGTGTTGCATGGTGATTTTTATGCTTCAGAGACAGATAATATGGATGTTGTTTTGGGATATCCTTGGATGGAATCTGTGGGTACTATCAATATTAATGTGCAGAAGAAATTCCTGAAGCTCTGGTATAAAAAGAAGAAAATTACATTACAGGATATTTCCATCAATAAACAGGTAGAGTCCACAGAGGTTGACGCAGAAGATGTTCCAGGGTTTGACATATTAGATGATGAGCCAGTGATGATAGACAATCAAACACAAACAGAGGCTGAAGCAGAAAAGGTTACAGGTGTTGATACATCAGAGGAGGGCTCAGTGGTTGAAGTCATATTGGAAAAGAAGACACCACAACGGGCACCACAGCAGGGTGAATTAAAGAAAAAGACACCGTGGGTTAAAACTTCAACATATCATCACCCACATCACCCCGCAAGACAACAACCAACAAGATGGCAACCAATTAGCCGCAAGAACAACAACCCCCGTATGACGGATAGCAAGGAGCGATGATCCACCTACTACACACAGAAGCGCTGCCACAGTCAACTTCCATCTCAAGCGAGCGAGGCACCAGCGAGATCGAGGGTTCACCTTTCTCTTGGATGGCTAGATGCACGTGCATGGTACCAGTGGACTACTCTTTTAAGTAGATCTTATTATTTATGTTCTTCCCATGTTTCGGGGACGAAACATGCTTAGGGGGGTGGAATGTTATATACCTAGGGGGGATAATATGGGGTACCAAGGGAGGTACCCAAGGTAATAATGTAATAATGGGATGGGCCATAGTAATAAATAAGGTGGTTAACCCATGTCATGTAAGGGACCACAAGTAGTTAATAATAATGTAATGGGCCCATGGTATTAGTTGATGGTATGAGGGAACCATGGTAATGACCCATGGTATTGTATGTATGAGGCCTATATAGAGGCTAGAGACTCCATGTGGAGATATAGTGAAGTATTATTGTATGAATAGGCATATGGCTTGTGGAGTGTTCTCCTTCCTTAAGGAGTGAATGTATGGTGTTGCCCTACCTTAAGGGTTTTGATAATAAAGAAGCATTTCTATCTATTTTGATCTTGTTATTATTGGGTATATTTGTTATTTCTCTTATATTCCGGGTTAGATCTACAACACGGGGCATTAGATGTACTAGACATGATTATGGGCATTTGAGTCCCAATTTTTGTATATTATTTTGGACACACTTATGTACACTCGAGATTTTTTATGATATATATATACAATTTGACTTTTTGATGCTTGATTTTATTTTGATGAATGATTGATGTGCTAGTCTAATGCTTGATTAGTGATAGAATCAGCTAACCAATTATGAGATCTTGGAATGTGCAAATAATTAATGTAAGTAAATGATCTTTGCAACAACCTCACCCTTAAATACTGGCGATCCCTTACCCGATAAATGTTATTCAATTGTGACACTATCAATTGTGAATCAAGATAGACTACCAACAAATCAATTTCATAGGAAATGGCTTCAAGTGTGCCGACTAGCACCATCGGCGAATCCAAAATAGACCAAGTCATCCATCAACTCCTGCCACAGCAGACCAAAAAGTATCGATATCAAAAACTCTCGATGAGATATGTAAAAATATACAAAATGTACAAAGAAGCCATTGCCTAGCTGCTAAGAAAAGTACTTCTTAAGGTAGATCCCATCAGGGGGCTCCGCCAACTTTCTCCTAGGGATGTTTATCGGTACAATTATCGAACCAATCAATATACTTCCTTCAGCGAATAACTGTGTTGGAGCCAAAGGAACCGTACAAACATCGCTAGTCAGACTGGAGGACCTGGATTCGACTTCATGCAAAGGGGAATGAAAACATGACCGACGATGTAAATCTTCCAAAGGTCGATCTACAGCCGTCATTGCTTCGAATATCGCTTCGTCAGATGGAAAAACAATATCTGAGCAATCCAACATAGAAGTGGAATCAAGGTTCTGAGGATGAGCCACATCACCATCTATCTCTTTCTCAGAGGAAGGAGTAGAATGGTTGTCTGCAGAGTTGATGATAGACTCACATCTAGACTCTGCTGCAGACATAAGAGATTTTATTCCACCCACCTTGTCGTCATCTGATGTGGTCACAGATGAAGATAAGGTTCTAGGATTCGAAAAATAATGAGCTTGAACAAACTCTTTCCGTAAAGGGTCCTTGGAGGATGAAATTGTATCTATTCTAGCCGTAGGAGGGGGAAGGTCAAACGTACCCATCAATGAAGAGTACATCCAGATTCCTAGATTCTCAGTAGGCAGACGAGGGTTATCCACTAAGGGAACAATAGAGTTTGAAGTTGCTCGAGGATCAACTGGACAATAATCCAATTGATCAACCTTAACGATTTTCCCTTCATGAGGAAAGAAGATGACACGAAACAGAGTCGAAACAACGACAACCATTTCGTATACCCAGTTCCTTCCTAAGAGGAGATTGTAATCTAGGTTATCATCTATGACTTCTACTTCAATATTAACGACCTTCCCTCCAACACATATAGGAAAGGCCGGGATAATCTTGTATGGCCTATGAGAATGACCATCAAACGCTGTCAAGAGGGTAGGTGAAGGAACAACCGAAGGCAATCCAATGGCATTCCAACATGACATAGACATGACACACGTGGAAGCTCCCTCATCTATAACTGTCCGAAAAATATTAGTTTTCTAGTAGGTATACTTTATCTAGAAAGCCATATGATGAGGAAGTATCTTTTTGACATTATGCATATCAAAAGTGAGAGCTAAAGAATTATTTGGATCCACTGCCCCCATTGCCAACAACAAGGCACTTCTTTGAGCAGGACACGACTGGAGCACCTCTAAAGCAGACATAGCACATGGACTCTGCGCCAGATCCTCAACAATGGAGTAATTCTGGGCTGCCCTAATATTAGGGTTGATAGTCACGCGTTTAGCGCAACCTTTCCGTATCCGTGGTATAGTCTCAACAGAGGGTCGCTCAATATGAAGGTCGGTATTTCCGGGAGCAGTTTTGTCCTTGGAAGTTTTTGCGTCACCATAATCACGTGACCGAGTGGCCACATGGACATTCGAACCCATCATGAAAACATTTGATGACTTTTCCCCTTCCTGGTTGCCCGTTGTGGAGGTACCAGGGTTTGAACTCGCGCCAGCAAGAAGTTGTTGCCATTGGGGAAAAGGGTTGGTTAACACAGCTTGAGAACTAGAAGTTCCTTGCTGCCCTAACAAGCGTTGAGCGTCTTGAATCTTGGGGTAGAGATAAGTTAAATGGTCTCCACTGCATAACTTGCATGGAAACTTGACTTTCTTTTTAGACTCATTTCTACCACCACCAGCATTATTGCCAAGATTATTTGCATCAGTCTTCCCATCTTGACTCTTTTTCTTACCTCATCCTTTCTTCTTACCATTGGAATTTTGATTTCCTTTGGGGTTGGCAGATTGGACGACATTGACTGAAGAGGGTTGGGAAGACGAAGGGTTAGACGATGTGAACTAGTTGTTAGAAGCAGTTTGTAAAGACAACCGCTGCAGTTGATTCAACAAGTTCACCGCATTTGTGTCTATCGATCCAATGATAGCATCCGCGTGGGGACCTGGCTTCAACTTGGCTATATCAACCTTCGTCCCGGGAGCATCAGGCAAGATTTTTTGTAGAATCCCGGACTGAGAATAAATCAACTCTAATTGTTGGGCTCTAAAAATAGCTTGCTCCTCAGAATAGAATCCGGACATGGAGACATCCTTAGAGATTTCAGGTTGTAAAGATTTCAAAAACCATTCGAGACGGTATTCTAGGAGAATCTCGGCTTTAATAAGCCTCTTTCTTCGTCTCCATTCCTGAATGTGGTCAGAAATGTGAGTTGCCGTGTCCTGACAGAAATTGGCCAGAAGTTCAGTTTCAACATCATAACGGACAGGCAACTGGAAATGATTTAAGAAAATATTAGCTAAGTTGGAGAAAGATGTAAAGCTGCCCCCTGGAAACTCTCTATACCACTTGGCCGCATTACCAGTCAAGGTGTGTTAAAAAAGTCTCAACCTAATCGAGTCATCAATAAGAGAGTTCAATGAGCACCACAGATGGAATGTGGTTACGTGGTCGCCCGGGTCTTCACCGCCCTTTCCCTCGAACTTTGGAATGTCTGAAGGGAGTTTGGTTGGGACCGGAGGCCAGGCCAGAAAGTATTTGATTGGTTCGTTTGTTAATTTCATGAGATCTGGCAAGTTCAATGTTGCCAAAAAGGGAAGCCTAGGAGGACCTTGGGGATTCCACCCAGACTGGGCGGAGTTCCCAAAGTTCTGAAAAGATTGGCCTGGATTTTGGAAGGCACCAGGCTGCCCGAAGTAACCCGCAGAACCAGCTGAACCAAAAGGCAGACCTTGTGATCCAGTAAAACTCGGAGTTTGACCAACTCCAGCCGAAAAACCTCCATAACCAGCGAAGCTCCCTCCTAAAGGATTATAAGGAGTCGATAACCCCTGATAAGGATTCCAAGAAGAAGCTAAAGGAGGAATACTTCGAAACGAACTAACTGTGGAGTACGGCCTATTCCCTTGTTGGCCAAAAAATGGATTCCCAGTTCCCATGCCACTAACCGCAGGGTTAGTCCAACCTTGAAAGGGATTATTGCTTTGTCCTGTAGTGGAAAAAGGCATAGATCCTATCGTCGAGTTGGAATGTGGTATATGACCACTTCCAAAAGGAAAACCCTGAAATGAAGCTGATCCACCCATCATGGATGTGGAGGCACTAAATGGAACTGATGGAATACCCTGTGAATGGGTGCCAAATGGGAAGAATCCAATACTAAAAGCATTGGCTTGGGAATTTCCACTCATAGAAGGAATGGAGGTAGACCCAACTAAAGATGTGCTAGCAAAAGACCCAAATAAAGATGCAGAGGGGATGGAAATAGTTCCTCCCCCTTGTACTGATGTTGGAGTCTGCATAGTTGTAGCACTTGTGGTAGAAGCCATGCTTCCAGTAGTAGCCATCGATGGTAAGTGTGTAATATGACCTGAACTTGATGGTCTATGCATTGAAGACCTAATGTATTGTAATACTTCTGGATAACTAGAAGGTAGGGGAGAATTCGGAGCCGCTAACGACTCTTGAAATTCTTCTACTTCTATGTTATCTTCTGATTGAAAGAGAACTCGAGACAGAACTTGAGTGTTCCTCTTTTATTCCGCGGAAGTATCATGCCTGTTTTGAACACTAATGTCCTTGTGAGGAGGATCAATCCCTGATGCGTCAGTGGCTACGGGACGAAACCCACCGCAGTATTACCTCTGCACTTTCTAGGAGAAGGCTCTAAACTTGGTGGTGAAAGACCAAGAAGTCTTTGAGACTGTCTAGGTGAATGGTCAGCCACTTTGAATTTTTTATTAAGTTCTAGGTAAAGACTCAAAAACTGAAAGCTAGGCCAACTAAGAGCACAGAGCACACACTAAAAAGTCCCTAAAAGATATCAGCCAGTCAAACAACTTTCGAGTATTTCCGCTCTAGGTGATGAGGACCGGACACCAAAATACAAGAAAGTGAAGTAAGGGGCCTTCCAAAGATAGTCTAGGATAATGACGGCCCAGTCCTACTAGCGAAGGTAACAGAGGAAGTTACGCTGACCTCCTAACAACAGCCTACGCCGGTGCAAGCCCCCAAGCTTCGCAAGGGTGCCCTCCAGTAGTACCATTGAGAGTGATACAACGTCGACCTCAGGTGCCACGGGATTCCCCTCCGCAGCCACCTATGTAGATCCCTAGGAGTAGCAACTAAGGTTACCAACTCGTATCAGAAGCCAGGCGGAACAGTCTTGAGGTTAGATCTGACAAGTAGGAGAGGGGGTATCTCTCTTCCTTATCTTCAAAAACCCTCGTGCTTAACTCCCAAATCTGGAGCTTTCCTAGTCTCCCTAACGCTATTGGATTTTCACTCACTATTCAGACTCCTATGTTTGATAGTTTAAATGGCCTTGGAGAGTTTTCTCTCCACTCGCCTAATCCAAGGCCCTAAAATATCCTAAAACTTGTTGGTGTGTCTAACTTGACAATTATGAAAAGTTCTAGTATATTTTAATTAGCGCTTGTTTTTAAATGGGCTGTTCTTAAGTCAAGGGATAAGCAGAAATGAAACTTGTGGTGTTTTGATGCAAAAGACATTAATAAAAACCAAACTACATGCAAATGCACTTGGTATTTTCCAAAAAAGAAATTTCTACTAGGTTCAGAGGAACTTCAAAGAAAGCAACAAATTTTTCTTTTCTTTTGTTTTACTCAAGCTTCACACTCACAAAAGTTAACAAAACTATGGATGTCCTAAGAAGATATGCAAATTTATCCTAATGCAATGAGTACATGCTGATGCAAGACTTAAGACTACTCTAAATCAAGAAATGAAAGTAAATTGTTTATCAATATGATTTGCCACTTAAAATGTTTAGATGGATAATGAGTTGCTAATGCTCATTTTCGTCTCTACACTAAAAGCAGGTTTCAAGACAAACAAAAATGCACTTTCATTCACTAAAAGAAACTAAATCAACACAAAGTTCAAGAAAGCAAAACCAAGTTTTTCAAGAAGTTTGCTTCAAAAGGAAAAGAAAAAACATCTTTTCAAAAGTGCTCTCAACAAGATTGAAACTTTATGATTGAAAAATCGGCAACAAACACTTTGCAAGCTGACAACACAAAATGGATGAAAATTCAATGACAAAAAATGTGTTTCGAGATGCTCTTAACAATCAAAAGCAACAATGAGAGCTTTGGCAACAAAGACCAAAAGATCAAAAAGATAATTTTCAAGAAAGTGTCAATCAACAACTTTCGAAAAACAAGAAAAGTAGATGGTCACAAAAATGTAGTTTCGACAAGCAAACAAGAAGGTCACCAAAACAAGATTTGACACAAAGATTGAGATCAATTTTTCTGCCCTGAAGGATTAGAGCAGCCAAGATTCCTAGCAAGAAATCTTGTGTGCTTAAACAAAAACGATGACGCTTGCAAAAACAAATAAGACCAACCCTTTTCACAATCAGAGAGAATTTGAAATCAGATACTTGTTGTAAAACTAAAGACTGATACAGAAAAGTAACTATTCAGGACTGAATCAAACCAGCAGACGGATTGAAAAATCTTAAAAATTACAAGATATATGCGACTGTATTGATGTACAGCTGCGTGTATACGCGATTGAGTCTAAGGAAACCTGCGTATACACAAGTTTACTTAAGGAAACGTGCGTATATACGCTTCTGTAAATAAGAAAAACAACGTATATAAAATATTTCAATAAAAAATAAACAGTCTGAAGAAACTGACCAAACTTACAATTCAAGTTCCTACAGGAATAGACTACATAGTAACAGCAAGCAAACAGATAGCTGAGCCCTGATTGGCTTGAATAAACCCAAACTAGGAACAACAATACTGTTGTCCCCAGCGGAGTCGCCAATTCTATTAAGGGATAAATTCCCCTAGGGTCTTCGGTTGATACCCTAGCAGATCAGAGGTTATTTACACAGAGAAACACTCATTCCATACAACCATGATGCTAATATAAACAAAATATACAAAAAAGGGGTGCACCTGAGGTCCTTCGTTTGAGAAGATCCAGTTAGGGTCCAAACCCTCTTTGAGTTCCTTTTAGTCCTTCAACTTGCAAAACAAAAAATTCCAGAAAGTACAACAGTATATTGACCAAGCATCATAAAGAAACCATCTTCATAACATAAGGAAAGGTAGTTAGTTATATGATTAAAAACAACCATTCACATATGAATTACAACATTGACATCATGAACATGAAGAAGATTTATATCAGGAACAAGACAAGTGCTTCTTTTATTATAAATAACTAAAGTACAGAAAGGAATGATTTCACCTGATTCCTCCTTTCACAGGCTCCAAGCGGAACCATCCTCAGAATTCGTCCAGTCTCAAGCCTTCAACAAACTCCTTCCATGACTTACTCCATGATCTCTCAAGTAGAAAGACATCATCACACAAGGAAACAAGGGTTTCTTGGAAATAGGGGAAGTGCTGGAAGCACAAGGATCTTCAGACCTGGTTAGGGAAAATCTCAGCAGAGTGATCTTTCTCTCTATTCTCTCCTCTCTTAGGCATTTCCATTGAAGCCTTTTTATACTTCTCCCAAAGTAGTTTTTTAGTTGGGAATTCGTTGTGAACAATTGGGCCACGGACACTAATAGGTAATCAGCAGGTAAAACCCACGATCTTCGCCCGAAATTAAGAAGTTTTAATTTTTTTAAGTGTTTTAAAACATATACACAGGTTGGGTATCCACAGACCCGTGTACACATGCGTTTAGTTTAGGGCAATGTTGCGTATAGGGAGTAAAACACTATTTTTTTTGAATTTTTGGACCAGGTCTGGAAGGAGGGGTTTCCCTAGGCCATGAGTGCAACATCACAAACATCAAGAGTGAGTTTTGAAGCTATAACACTTGTACTGCGAGCCTGAATGAAGGGGAATTCGAAGTGAGGAGTAATAAATGAGGGGGATTCCCTCCTATAAGTCCTCTCCTTTGTCCACTTCGATTTATTGCTACCTCTTTTCCACTTGATCCTTGACTTTGACCTCAAAAATCATCAATAATCTGCATTAAACACATGTTAAACCACATGGCATCATAACTAACTCAACTCACTCTATAAGCATAAATATAATTAGAAAATCACACAATAAGCTAAGAGAATGGTTGATTTGACTAGGTTAGGAGGTAAAATGAGCCCATATAATTACCCATTTATGAGGCTCATCACCTGGTGATCACTGCACAGTTTTTCCCGATAGTGCAAGGTTGTCCTCACGGAATGCCTCATTCTACCCTGAGTTGCACTCTACACTGTCTCAGTGAGTTGTCCTCCCTCCCGGTCACCTGGAACATGAGAACAATGCGTCATGCTAGACTAGGAGGTTTTGGATTTTATGTCTTGTCGTCATGAGTGAATTACAGGAACAGGGACATTGGTAGATCATGGCGAGATGACGAATAGGGTGAAGGAGGAGTGCACATGCTAGAAGACTTTCTTGTAGCTGGATGGACATACCAAGCATATCAATAAAAAATTAAAAGAAACACATGAATTAAACCATCAAGCAAGACCAAGACCATCGAAGACCCCGCAATACTATGCCATGCAGAGGAGAAGACAAAGCACACCAAGAGTACATCCATCACTCAACAATGCAACAACTTGACATGGACACCATAATCAACTAGTACATGTCAGAAGTGTCATGTTGAGTTGTGTCATGAGCTGTCTCGACCACATCACCATTACAAGCCATATCTGTTGTAACTGAATATAATGGAAAGTGACTTCCTATGGTTGCACACAAGAAGTCAAAGAGTCATGTCAGTTGAAAATTCATGGGAAGTTGAATAGTCACGAGGGTAGTCCAAAAGTCACAAGGGTCAAGTATCACCCTTGGCTATATATACCCCTCCCATTGTATGAGTAAGGGCTTTTCACCTTGGCTCCTCCCACATAGCCTTGAGAGTCTGTAGTTTTTTCTTTGAGGAGCGAGGAGTGGGTCCAATGTCCCAGTATTGGGAATAGTGATGTATGGTGTACAAATGTGTCTTGGAATTTTTTATAAATTCAGAAGCTTGTTTCAGGTCAGCATGTTTCCACTCATGTTTTGTAGATGTTTGTAATACTACTCTTTAAACATTTGTAATGCATGTTTGCCTAACCTGTACTAAGATAGTTGAACTATACTTACATTGTTAAATATGTGTTGTATTGTTTATCACTATTGTTTCGTCCGTGTGGACTACTCCATAGGAAATTAGACAAAACATTCTTGTTTTTCTTGGTTATAACGACTGTCACCCTTGTGTGGATTACTCCACTGGATGGTGTACACGTTTTCCCTTGCACTTTGGTTTTAACGATTGTCGCATCTGTTTTGGACTACTTCACTAGATGTTGGACAAACCCTTGTTGTTTTCACATGTGTCTCTCCCTGGGTGGTACTACTGCCTCTCATACAGAGTCTCACTTTTACCCTCTCCCTGAAAATAAGAGAACCCAAACACAAAGTTACATTACGCACTCACCAGGCATACTCACCTTGCTTTTTTAAGATACAAGAATAACACTCTCATGTGCTGAGCAACAAGAGCTAAGGTAAATCTCTAAGATAATGGAAACCGTGCCATCGTACCAGATGTGACTCCTACACCAAATGGTTTTAGGTCTAGTTGGGAATTCATGATGGGGAGATCCCCTTTTTTGGCAGGTATAACACCGTCAACAAAATGGCACTAGAAGGAGGGCTAGATGACAGGTTGTGACCGTAGAGTCTGGTTTGAATATCTTATTTTAAAAATGGCTCTTCCTAACATCATAATCTTGGGATGTCTTTCTATAAATTCCGAATGTACCATCCCCATGGAAGTTATCCACGACCTATCCAAGTTGAAATTCAGTGGTGAGGGTGAACCATCTTTTCATAACCATGTGCGCCAATTTATTACTTTTTGTAAGCATCACGAAATAAAGTTTGAAGATGTCTGGGCTGCAATAGTCACCCTCACTTTCGAAGGTCATGTAAAGAAATGGTGTCACACATTACCTTTTTCCGGTATCGATTCATTTGGCCAGCTTGACGAAATGATGACTAAAACATTCAATGACTATAGCCACTGGGATTTTCGTGAAAAAATCTGTCATCTAAGAATGGAGCCTGAAGAATTAGTTGAGGACTTTGCTGATCGCTTCCTTTACCTCTGTTATGAAATTCCTAAACAACTTGTGAACTTTGACTTCCTGGGAGAAGAGTTTAAACGCTTGGTTCATAGTTCTCAATACGGTGAACCTCTTGATTTCCCTTCCTCCCCAACTCTTGCAAACCATGAGGCACCTCAGATTACAGAGGAGGAGCCCAACACCCCATTTGTTCCTTATCCTCCTCCTTTTCCAGTCCTGATGTGGGTGCCCCCTTGTGGTGATTGCAAATTTGAGAAATCTGCACAGCATGCCCCCAACCCATATTCTCATCTCTCTCCCGCTTCTATGGAGGAAGTTCCATAATGGCTTAGGAATCTTGTAATGAAGACTCACTCCATTCTGCAAGAGGATGCCACTCTTCATAACTCAAGTCTAGAATCTGATTTGAATCTCTGCCATCCTCCATCATCTACAAGCTATGACTCCTTGTACCATGACTTGCTTGATCAATCCACTTCACCAGCCAGCTGTTCACATTCTCTTGATTCTCTAGCTACTGGCTCAAATTTCGATCAAGCACAAGGTAGTCACATTACATAGGTAGAGGAGTAGAAATATGAGGGCACTATCAATATTCCCACTCTAATTAAAAATTGTGAGCATCAAAACAATGAGCTTCCATTCTTGAATGATTCCTAGTCTGCTGATCTCAGTGGAACATCCTGTACAATTAATTCTTTCGATCAACCCCCAGTCTTGGGCAGTCATCACTCCCATACTTCCATATGATGTAATGAATGCCCAAGCACATCATGTGATCTTTCATTTTCTCATGAAAACTCTAACTCAGATCTGGAGTGTGCTCTGGTCAAATAATACATTCATATCAAAATTTCCTCTTCACCTCACTTGCCCATGTTTCCTACCATTCACAATGCATCCAGATGTATCGGATATACTCCATGTTCTCTTGCTTCTTCATCTGATGAGATATCTCCTCAATTGACACAAGGTAGTGAGGTTGTCCATGATGAAAATAGTCTAATCACAGAGCATACTTCCCATTCCCCATCATCTCTTCTCTTGCATGAAGACAACTCTTCAAGTCAGCTATCTGAAGCTGAAATATCTGGTGCAACCTATGACAGAGAAGGCTACCATCCTGAGAGTGATTTTTAAATTAGAAACATCAACCATCCTCAAGATATGCATGATCTGGTTCACACTTTGAAATATGATTATGCAATTCTGAAAAGTTCCGAGACATACTAGGGAGTCAAGGCACTTTAACTTCCATTGATGGTCATGTCAGGACCTTGCGACTCTGATAAGCCCCCTGAACTAAATTAGATCTGGTTTCTCATGTACAATTCGTCTATCTGCATGGTTTCATTCAACATAGATCCCCGTGTCAATTTTTTTTGGTATTTCGGTTGTGATATTTCAAATTTTCAGAATTTTACTTATGACCTAATCCACGAATCTGTTATAACACGTCCATCTTCATGCACATCTCTTACATCAAACTCACGTTGGGAATGTTCGTCTCTCATGAAATCATGGAATTGTGAAGTTGATCATCTCAAAGACTGTCTTTTCCTGCAATCATACTTATCGAATTTTCCCTCTCATGATCAGCTCCTCAGTCTTCTTGCGAATCTTGTACTGCGAATATGCCCACTCATCACACTAGCAATCCCCCTATGTGATGATGCATGCACGAGCTATCACATGAATCAAGTTCCTCTCCCCAACTGGTTTCACGCATTCACAATGTTGGCATCTCTTTTAAATTCCTGTGATGACCATGATGCCTACGCAATTTTTCACCAGTTGCAGGAAGGTGGTCTGTCATGTATAGCTCACAGCAAACTTGGTTCCATTATTTAGAGTGTTCACAAGATTGTTCAAATGGATTTTTCTTTGTTCATTTCAAACTGGGAATCTAACGTTTCAACCAACTCATCTGATCATTCCTCTATCTTGGGTGACTGTCATTTAACTTATCATTTTCCCAACAACACATCTGATGACAGTTGCTTCATGCTCTCTAATATTCATTGTTTAACATCTTTCTCCTCATATTTCTGTCAAGCAGGTGAGGCACTTCAGCCTGCGCTGATGGTTATGGCAGGTCCTCACTGTCTTGGCATGACTGTTGAGAATGATCAGATTTATTTTTCCTTACAAGATTCCCATCGTGATCTCGTCTGTCAAATCGAGAATTCACCCTTTCACAGATCACGAGGTTGTCCAAACAGCCATTATGAATTTCACGACCCAATCACTGAATGGTTGGAACAATCTTACTTGGAAAGCCATGTTGTAGGTAACAAGCTTCAATCCTTCCTCGCGCTTGCTAAGAAGCTCAGTGCAGATAAGGACACACTCGCAAGAAGCTTCTGAGTTTTGTTTAGAAACAATATCCATCATAGAGTTAAGCATGTGTATTAGGTGATTGTGACACATCTTTCTGCCCACAGGTAAGACCTTCCTTCCATGTGCATGTTTTTCAAGTTTTTTTTTAATTTATGTTGCACACTACTTTTTATATGTTTTAATTGTTTGTATCTTTGTGGATGCATGTCGAGAGCGACTATGGTGGCTTCACTAGAAATTTCATTTCACGTAGCCCTGACTGTTTAGCTGTTAGGATAGGAGTAGGAATAGTCACATCTTAGTCTTCCTTTCCTTACACTCGTTTTGCACTCGTAGTCCGTCATGGATTTCTTGTTCCAGTTGTACATCCTATTTGTTTTAACCATTTTTCTTTCTTGTCTTCTAGTTTTTGTTGTGTACTTCTTTCCTCTTGTCTTGTTTTTCCCTTTCATGTTGAGTTTTCCATTTATTTGCACTATGTAAATAAGTGTTGTCCCGCACTGTGTTCTGGCTTCTGAATGTGTATGTGGATGAAGTTCAAAGAGCCTTGTGACACTACAATGCTTGTCTAGTCTTATGTCTGTCTTCTTTATGCTTAGTTGTAACTTTTGGCCGATGAAGTCTTGATGGAAAATATGATCCGTCTGTAAGGAAAGTTTTGGTCAAACCATGAACCCATGTCCAGTCTGGGAAACCTCATGCCTATACTTAGTTTTCTGCTTTGTGTGTTCAAGCTTATCCAAATAGTAGAAACAGAGAAGGGGAAAATCTAAACAAGCAAACCTGAATTACAGGTCTTTACATGCTTCTATGAAGGAACAAATTCTTCTGCTCTTAATAAGTTAGGATTCCTCTTCCGCCCCAAAAATAAATAAGTGCCTATGCACAGTTCTCTTTCAAAAATAACAAAGGTGAAAGAAGAGAAAGGCTTCCTACATAGAGAGCTGAAGCAAGCAACTCCATTAGGGTACTATCTAGGTTCGTTGGCAGTGGAGAAATTTGTGTGTTCCTGTGTGACTCCTCCAGGGTACTGTCCAAGTCTACTGGCAGCAGAGCAACAATAGAGATGAAAAACTATATTTTGAAAATATTAAGCTTGTGAGCCAAATTATCCTTCCTTCTTTGAAACACCGTGATTTGGTTGAATTTTTTTTGTTTGTTCAACTAAGTTAGTACAAGGTGAACCGTGTCTGTCCACGGGGTAAGTGGGGAAGCTGAAGTGATCCACACAATGAATCAATACTCCCCGAAATGCCAAGGCCCTGCACTGTAAACAAACCAAAACAGAGAAGCTGGTATTCAACTAGTGTGTCGCTAAGTGTTGTAGCGACTACAACACCCTCCAAAATTTTGGCTTGCATCCAAATTTCAGAGCCTTCCTTGGTTTTTCCTTTGATGGTTGCAAACACTCGGGCTCACCCCATGAGCTCTTGTGAGGTATTTTTCACCTTTTTATTACTAACCAACAACCATCTTTTGGCATATGGATTACTTTTCTGTTCTTGTGATCTAATTCTAGTGAGTTTGAAGGTTTGTCTTTTCCATGTAAACATCTATCATACTCACACAAAAAGTTGTAAGCACTGTCGCACAAGTGTTGTCACGGTCGTCCAAAGGTCTATCACAAGTGTCACACTTGTCGCTCTCAACTCTAAGACAATCTCACTGAGGGCATGTTTTGTCCTGTTGTCATGGTGGTATATGTTGTCTCATCGTTGAGTATGCTAGGTGTATGTTCACAATGTCATTTTGCACAAGTTTGCTTGCTTTCGAAACTTAGCCAATCTCTTGAAAATATGCCCGACCGTACAACCCTCTTCCACTGGAACCCGACTGAGCTGCACTGTGCAGTCTCAGCTCGCAGTGACCCTGCTCTGCTGTCTGGAACTATGCAGTGCTTGAGGTTGTCCTCTAGGTCAGTTGCATTGCACAATCCCGTAGGTGAGCAGCATGTCTGCCTCCCGGAATTACGTAGAAACTTCCTCCTTGTCCAAATAAATTACACATTTCTCAAGCATAGTCATTGACCCTCCTCCTTGGCCGCTGGGATCCTGCACTGTCTGGAGACCTGGGTCTGCACTATTCCCAAAAATTGCATAGACATGCCCAGCTGGTAATTTGATGCCTTGTTATGCACTTTTCCCCATAATTGCAGATAACTTCCTAGATGACCCTTGTTGCCTTGCTCTGCCCTACGTCTAGAAATTGTGTAGACATATTTGGCAGTTCCCCTGTTGACTATCCTACACTATTCCTAGAGATTGCACAGTCATGTCCAACAAGTCCCCTGCAACCTTGCTCTGTCTTCCCTATGGAAATTATGCATAACTGGCTAGAAGTCCCTCTATAGCCCGCTCTGTATTCCCTCTGAAACTATGTAGAAGATGTCTCCCTCAGGGTCCCACCTTGCAACTGACATTGGTGATTCTCACTGCACAATCCCGCCTCCCAATTATCACAGCACAATTTTTTCCGATAGTGCAAGGTTGTCCTCCCAGAATGCCTCATTCTAGCCTAAGATGTGCTCTGTGCTGTCTCAGTGAGTTGTCCCCTCTCCTTATCATCTAGAACACGAGAATAATGCATCATGTTAGACTAAGAGGTTTTGGATTTGATGTTGTCTCGTCATGAGTGAATTGTAGGAACAGGTACACTGGTGGATCATGGCGAGACGATGAACGGGATGAAGAAGGAGTGCACATGCTAGAAGACTTTCTTGTAGCTGGACAGACGTACCAAGCATATCAAGCAACAAGAAAAAGGAATACTTGCATTGAACCATCAAACAAGACCAAGACCATCGAATACCCCGCAACACTATTCCATGCAGAGGAGAAGACAACGCACACCAAGAGTACATCCATCGCTCAACATCGTAGCAACTTGACATGGACACCATAGTCAGATAGTACATGTCAGCAGTGTCATGTCGAGTTGTGTCATGAGTTGTCTCAGCCACATCACCATTACAGGCCATATCTGTTGTAATTGAATGTAATGTAAAGTGAAATCCAATGGACACACACAAGAAGTTGAAGAGTCATGTTAGTTGAAAATTCACGGGAAATTAAACAGTCACGAGGGTAGTCCAAGAGTCACAAGGGTCAAGCATCACCCTTGGCTATATATACCCCTCCCATTGTATGAGCAAGGAATTTTCACCTTGGCTCCTCCCACATAGCCTTGAGATTTTGTAGTCTGTTCTTTGAGGAGCGAGGAGTGGCTCCAATGTACCATTACTAGGACTAGTGATGTATGGTGTATCGATGTGCCTTAGAAATTTTGCTTAATTCAAAAGCCTGTTTCAGGCCAACACATTTTCTTGCATGTTTTGTAGATGTTTGTAAGACTACTATTTAAACATTTGTAATGCATGTTTGCTTAACATGTACTAAGATAGTTGAACTACTTTAGTTATTTTAGTACTTACATTGTTGAAGATGTGTTGTATTGTTTATCACTGTTGTCTCGTCTGTGTGAACTACTTCGTAGGACATTAGATAAACCATTCTTGTTTTTCTTGGTTATAACGACTGTCACTCCCGTGTGTGCTACTCCGCTGGATGGTGTACATGTTTTCCCTTTCACTTTGGTTTTAACGATTGCCACATCTGCTGTGGACTACTCCGCTAGATGCTGGACAAACCCTTTTTGTTTTCACGTGTGTCTCTCCCTGGGTGGTGCGACTACCTCTCATCTAGAGGCTCACTTTTACCCTCTCCCTTATAGTAAGAGAACCCAGACACAAAGTTACATTACGCACTCACCAGGCATACTCACCTCACTTTTTAAAGATACAAGCATAACACTCTCATGCACTTAACAACAAGAGCCAACGCAAATCTCTAAGATAATGGAAACTCAACCATCGTACCAGATGGGACTCCTACAACAAACAGTGTGAGGGATAGTTGGGACTTCATACCGGGGAGATCACCTTTGTTGGCGGGTCCAACACTGTCAACAAAATGATAAGAATAAGAAAACATAATAATACCACATCCCCTAATCCTTCAAGGCTACAAAAACCTGGTTCTGCATCCTCCCGTAGTCACTTCGGGTGAGACTTCGATCTACTTGCAAATCATTGTTGAAAGGGCCAGTGATTGAGGGTTTTGTTGGTGCACAAACTTGGTCAACCCAAACTAAGCCAACAAATGGTTTTGTTGCTGGGACCAAGATTTATTTTAAGGATATGTGGATGTGACACCCATCGAAGAGAGAGATTCAAGACTGGTTAGAACTAAAAGAGCAAGAATTTTTGGATCAAGAAAACAAAAATCCTCGTTTGACATCCAAAGCTTGGTTACAGAAGTATATTTTACAGATCAATACAAAATTTTCTTCACTTCATTTCCTGCTGAGTTGTACGAGTGGATATCGAGGTTGAATGAAAGAGAGAATTTTTTTAAAGGTGAAGAACTTACAGTGTGGACTCCTGAACTAATACAATGACTCAAGAGCACTAAAAATATGATTTCAAAGGCTGTCAATTTCTAGATTGATAACATCATTGGAAGATTCATTACTGAGTTCATTGTAGAATCAGCCATGTCCTACAATGGAGCAGAATGATGATTCTTCAAAGGATCATGAGGTAAGTATTTAAAATCTTTGAAACTTTGGATTAAGATGCTTCTGTGTGAAAATGGAGATTTTAAGATGCAATCAGATTTCTAGTTTACTTATGTTTGTAAGAAGAGAGAATAAATCTGAGCAAGAGATCGTAGTAACATGAAGTGAAAAGAGATATAGAGTAGATACCAGAAAGGGATCTTATGGACGAAGAAATCCTCCCTGATAACCCCCAGGTAGCTTCACAGTATTCACCCTTTCAACCTGAGAGTTTGAAGAAGCCAGAATCCATGGATAGCCAAGGTGTTTTTGGCCCTCCCTCCACCCCTCTCTCTACCCCTCCTACCACCCATCCCCCTTCCCTTACTCCTCCCCCTCCCCCTCCCCCTCCAAGAAGAAGTATGGTTGATGATATTAAGCTACCTATTTTCAAAGGAACTGGATTGGAGGATCCAAAATAGTTTTGGCTTTTATGTGAAGCTGTATGGACAACGAAGAAAATCAACAATGAGAATGTAAATAAAGCATATCTTGTTATGACATTCTGAGATAGAGCATTGACATGGTATATGAAGTATTCAAATAATCAGAACAAAATGTTTGCAGATATTAAAACAACATTGATAAGAGAGTTTAAGAAACCAAAGTTTGAGTCGCAGTGCATCACCGAGTTGAAAGAGATCAAACAGAAACCTATTGAGTCTGTTTGGGAGTTTGATCAGAGATTTAAGGTGTTATTGGATCAAGTAAGCTTTGACATAGCTCCACAACAACATCAGGAATGGTTTATAGCTACGCTGCTACCGCATATCAGATTTCCATTGATGCAACAAAAGATAGAAAGTCAAGTCAAAGCTCTACATATTGCGATGAAATTGGAAGCTTCACCTATAGGAGATACTAATGCAGGCATGCAATAGATTCAAAGTCAGCTCGAAAACGTAACCCTACATATATAAGACATCAAGAAAAGAAAATAATTTAGAGAAGAAGTATGGTGTATGAAGTGCAGATCGGATGGCCATTCTAAAGAACAGTGCCCTATCTTCAGAAATTACATGGCTGGTGGGGCATCGAATCCCTTGAATGTAGGATCTAGCTTGTGGTGTGAAATATGTAAGACTAGAGGCAAAAATCGTTCAAAATAATGTTACTTTTTACATAAATATGTATAGACTCTGAGGAATCTATATTGAAAATTCTGTAAATCAGTAGGACATGATGAGAATAATCTTTAGGCTTACAAACTAATGATGGAGCGCGGTGCTGACACTTATAGAATGCAAGCATAAGAACATGGACATGACGACAATGGAAAACAAAGTGGTCGAGGAGGTTACCAAGGAAGAGGTGGAGGTGGTGGAACTGGTTAAGGATGTGGACATATTATTTTCTATAACTACGTCCAACCAGGTCATTTTGCGAGAGACTGCTAGAATCCTACAATGACATGTAAGTACTGTAAATCCTTTGATCATGTAATTGAATAATGCCTTGTAGTTATGACGAATATGCAAGAAAAAATGAATCAAAAATTGACATAAAATATTCAAATGATGACTGCTAAAAGGAGGACTGATGAACCTCGAATTAGTATTGTCACTAGTAGTGGAGTTGTGACCAGTAGTGATAAAGTGGTTGAAAAGAAAGAATATGAAAGTGCATGGGTCAGAAAGACTGATAAGAAAGTTCCTATTTTCAATATTAAGAAAGAAAAAGAAGTATTTATGGAAGCAAAGAGAAGTTTTATGGATGCCAGAGCTTCAACCTCTAATGCACATCTAAGGCCCAATCAGAAAAGTAATGCGACGTTTCATCATCCTCGACACAGAACCGAGCTCCGACACATGATCAAACTGTGACACAAGACCAGGATTCATCAAATTAAGTAGGTATTTTAAAATCTTTTATGTAGAATTGTATGAAATTGTTAAGAGATCAAAAAGTTGTAGAAGGGCTTCAGGAGTTGATAGATTCATGTGAATCCGAAGAAACACTGTGAAGTGAGATGTGTGCAACCAATAATTTGCATCCATAGAAGAGAATTAGAAGAGAGATGAAGCTTAGTGCACAGATAGGAGTATATGTGATGGATCAAATTATTTTGGATCTAGGATCTGATGCTAATGTCTTTACAAAATAGACATGGGAATTAATGGGTAAGTTGAAGCTACAGTGGTCACCTATTCAGTTAAGGATGGAAAATCAACAAAAGATCTTCCCTCTAGGAAGACTACTAGGTGTCATAGTGGATATTGAAGGAGTTCACACTACTACTGATTTTGAAGTAATAGAGATCGTCGATGACAGTAACCCTTATCCTACATTGCTTGGAATTGACTGGCCATTTGACAATATGGCCATAATTAATCTAAAGAAGAGACATATGATATTTTAAGGAAACAATATAAGAGTAATTTTTCCCTTGGATCCATAAGAAGGAGTAAGATATACATAACGAGTCAAAGAAGAATAATGTGCATCTAACATAGACAATATGTATCAGATGACAACAAAGGAAGAAGATTGTGTTAATCCTATTGCAGAAGGCAAGTTGAGTTGGGAGCATGATAGTTCTTGTACCTCAGACTCAAAAGAAGAGTTGGAGAACTGGTAGAATAACATTCATGAAGTATCCATAAGGCGTTGTGCAAGAATTACTAAATCAGCTCATTGTATGATATCTGAGGTATGCAACCTACCTTCTTATGATGACTTAGGTGATATAAATACTTTCTGAATGATTATGAAGAACAAGTTCCAGAAAATCAAAGTTTCTAGCCTTAGATATAGCCCTGAAAGCTACCCTTGCTAGATGGTGGAATGCATACAAGAAAAATATAGGAGGTTGGCAGGAATGTCAAAGATTGATATGGATAAGGTTTGGACAAATAGATACATAGATAGAGATAAAATATGATGTTGAAACTAATCCTAGGAAGTGTGTCCAACTATGCACTATAACATGGAAGTAGATTCCACAACAAGAATGGGTACATGGATTCATTCATTCACTAGAGATAATCCATAAGAACTGGTACCTATAAACTAAGCTTTGACATGGTACCATGAACTGGGTAGACATGGTTGATGGATTCATATTAACATTCATCTTTGAGGACGATTTTCCATACATAGATTTGGCCCTTCAGACAGTCAAGAAGAGGATATTTGAGAATGTAACCCCACTGACATGACCACAACCTAATTGGACTGCACAGATAGAAAATGCACTAGAGTGTTATAACCTTACTGTAGATGAAGAAGCAGATCCTCACAATATCAACATAGCAAAGTCAGAAGGATACCATGAAGTTACTGGACTTGAGCTAGAGATACTAGAAATATTGAAGCCAATGAAGACCAAGAAGGTGAACATAGGATCAGAAAAGGAACCCAAGTTTGCAACAATGGGAGACTACTGGGATGAAGAGGTAGTCATTAAAGCTACAAAGTTACTTCATGAATATCGAGAACTATTTCCCTCTAAGTTTTTAGAGATGAAGGGTAAAATAGGAGATCTAGTAGTCATGAAGGTTCCCCTTAAGCCTGATGTGAAGCCAATCAAATAATGACCTTACAAGATGAACCCAAAGTATAAGGAGAAATTAAAGGTAGAGCTTGATAAGATGATAGCAGCAGGAATTAATGGACCAATAGAAGAATAAGAATGGGTGAGTCCTATGGTAGTGCAAGAGAAGAAGACTCAAGGAGAGATTAGGATCCGTGTTGACCTAAGAAAGTTGAATGATGCATGTTTTCATGATCCCTTCCCTACCCCTTTCACAGATGAAGTGCTAGACAATGTAGGAGGTCAAGAAGCTTGCTCATTTATAAATGGATTCTCAGGTTATCATTAGGTTAGGATTGTAACTAAAGATCGGCATAAGGTCACATTTGCTACAGAATGGGGCTCATATCAATACACAGTAATGCATTTTGGATTAAAGAATGCCCCTTCTATATTTTATAGGGTGGTGGTTGCAGTGTTTAAGGAATACATCCACAAGTTTTTAGAGGTATATTTTGATGATTGGACAATATTTGGATTATTGAGAAAACATGTTGGAAGTTTAAGACTTATGCTCGACACATGTAGACAATATCAGATCTCTTTGAACCTAAAGAAGTGCATATTTTGTGTACCTTTCAACATATTGTTGGGACATATTGTTTGTAAGAAAGGACTAATGGTGGACCCTGCTAAGATTGCTATCATTGTGAACTTGCCTCCACCTAAGACAATAAGACAACTTCGCACTATGTTGGGACATACTAGGTATTACAAGAAATTCATCAAGGGGTATGTGCAAATCATTGTGCCTATGGAGAAATTTTTGAAGAAGGATATAACTTTTCAGTGGAATGAAGAATGTCAGAAAAGCCTCGAAATATTGAAAGAAAAAATGGTAGCTGCACCTATACTAGTGTTCCCTGATTGGAATAAGGAATTCCATGTCCATGTGGATGCCTCTTGTATAGCTTTGGGAGTGGTACTGGCACAACCTAGTGCATGAGATATTGATCATCCTATAACTTTTGCAAGTAGAAAGTTATCTAAAGCAAAAAATAATTACGCCACTACAGAAAGGGAATGACTGGCCATGGTATATGATTTTCATAAGTTTAGACACTATTTGCTAGGGTCACACTTTAAAATGTTTACAAATCATTCTGCATTGAAGTATTTGGCCAATAAGCCTGTCTTAGGAGGAAAAATTTGCAGATGGTTATTGTTATTCCAGGAATATGACTTTGGGATCATTGTTAAACCAAGGAGACTAAATTCAGGACCTGACCATATGTCAAGTTTGGAAACAGGGGAAGAACCAACCAACATAGAGGATAATCTCCCTGATGCACAATTATTTACAATCATAGTGGAAGATGACCATTTCATATATATCATTCAATTTTCAACCACAGGAATGGCTCCTTCAGAGTATACTATGCACCAAAGGAAAGAGTTGGTGGTTAAATAAATTGACTTTTCATTAATGGTAGGAAAATTATATAAGATGGGACTAGATTAGATACTGCACAGACATGTTCCTGAACTTGAAAGAAAGATGATTCTAGCAGAGGTTCATGGGGGCGTAGCTGGTGGAAACTATGTAGGAAAAAAATACTGCGTAGAAGATTTTGAGAGCAAGATTGTGGTGGCCTACACTACACAAAGATGCGAAGGAGTACTGCCGAGCATGTGATGTGTGTCAAAGAACATGGAAGCCTTCTAGAAGAGATGAGATATCATTGGTACCACAAGTTACATTGCAGACCTTTAATAAGTGGGCCATTGATTTTTTTGGACCCATAAAACCACTTGGAAAGAGGAATGGTGCAATATACATAATTACAACAACTGATTACTTTACAAGATGGGCTAAAGAAAAACCAGTAAGGGACTACAACACAGAGACTGTTGCAAAGTTTATTTTTGAGTACATATTGTATAGATTTGGATGTCTGAATATTTTGATGAGTGACCAAGTTTCACACTTCCTAAATAAGACTATTGAAGCATTGACTGAGGAGTTCCAAGTTTATCATCAAAAGATTACCCCTTATCATTCTCAAGCCAATGGAACAGTAGAAACATTAAATGCAATTTTGGAGAATGCACTTACTAAGGTATGCAATGTGAATAGAGATGACTGGGACCTTAGAATTCCAGTAAGTTTATGGGCTTATAGGACTTGTTGAAGCCCCGAAAATCGGGTCTACAACAAGGGGGATACCCACCCGGTCAGGACATTGGTTAGGAGCTCCTTTTCTGTTTGGTATAGTGGGTCCGACTGGGGATATGGGACCAGTTTCCCAATTTGTGTGTGTGTGTATGATGGACTGATATTTCTCTTTCTAAGAGTTTCTAAATGGAATAATTTTACTCTAACTCTAATCTAATAATATGGAAATTGTATTCTAATAAGAAGAAATATCTAAATCTACACTAACCTGGGGTGTAACCTTTCTTTTATGCGATCTAAAATGATTTCAAATAACAACTGGTAATAAAGATCATTCAACTGTTATGAGAAAAGAATTCAATAAATATGAACCACTTCATATAAAAAGTTAGATGAAACAGTTGTGAAAAACATATCGCATAGTAAGCTATTCATACATTAAGAATAAATAAATAGCTATCACCGTACAAAAGTGCCAAATGATAACTCAAGCATTCATACATCAATATATAAATAACTGAACATGAAAATCACTTTAACACAAGGGAAGAAATAGTTAAGAGATAGAAGTACCATTTATAACTAGTCCTACTCATGAGCTTCAAGCAATAATGATTTATCTCTTCTTGATCAAACATCCACTAAGAGTACAAAAATGCAACATCAGTAGCAGATATCAAATGCAAATATCAATAAATCCTGTTCCATTCATTTATGAAAACCTCCTCAGAGGGTACAGAAGTGCATGTTTTGGGGATAAGTTTTTGATAAATTTCAGGACCCTTCTCTAAATGCATGAGAAGGGTTTAAATACTACTAACTAAATCTAAAAATAAATTATTACAAAAATGTAGGATGTGGTTTAAATGACCATCCTCATTTTAGGAAAATAAAACAAAATTAAAACTAAAATTAAATCTAAAATTAAAACTACTTCTGTATCTAGTCTTTGAAATTGCACGCATGCAGCATTTGTTTGAGAAGAGTCGGCTGGCCGACTTCCAATTTTAGCTGAGCTGAGAAAACTGAATTGACAAGAGCTGGTGCCATCATTTCGGCTGAATTGATAATACACTTAAGAGTCATCCACTTGCTATGTGGCTTTACCAAGTATGCTCAGTAATAATCCCAGTTCAACTTGGTTAACCCTTGGATTACTTCTGCCTTTTCTTGAGCCTTCTGCTTCCATTCGGTCTCTATCGTTGCTTTCTTGCAATTTTCAGGGCTTGCAGGTGACTGAGTAATTAGAAGCTTTCCTTTTCAAGAAATTTTTTTTCAGCGATGTGCAACGGAAACTGCCTCCGTTTCTTGATCCGAGCTTCCTTGATGCGTTTTTCGCCTTTTGCGCTTTTTCCTTTTAGCGGATATAAAGTTCAAATTTTGTGAAAATAATGATTCCATAAGCTCTTGACCCTGAGTTTTAAACTGTCTATTTCTGATATCAACGCTGTCCAGTATCCACTTAACCATGTCCGTGTATGGGAGAATTTTGGGCCTTGCTGGTATCCGGTGTAAGAATGAGCAAGCTAGCTCTATGATAGATGCCTCAGAAGAACTATTTGAGCCCATGGTAGCAGTAACTTCCATTACTCTAGGATTCTCCTCCTCAAGCAGATTATACATGCCTTCCCACGTAGCAATTCCTGTGTCTCTGTTGCAGGCCGTGTCTGTATACAAGGGCGCCATTTCTTTCTCTTCAGAGCTCGGAGCTTTGCTTTTCTTTCCCATTTTATCCTACGTATTGCTTTGTATCGTTCTTTGTTCTCCGTTCCTGCAATTCACAAGTGAAGTGAAAATAATGATAAGGCAGGGTGATGGGAAAGTTTTAAATGCCGAAGATAGATAAAGTATACCACCTTACGTGAGATGATTTTTCGATAAGCACGAAACCATATTCCATTAATAACTGGAAACTAACTCATTTATTAGCATTAAAAGCATATAACCAGGTGTCAGTTTATGGAAAAGACTTTTTTGAACCACGCGCCCAAAAGATCTGCGATGAAGCGATTTTGCGATTTGCTTCAGAATATCGCAGATCGCAATATCACAGATTGCAATATCGTGGAATCACAACATCGTAGAATCATAACATCACAGAGTTGATTGCTCGTGACATCGCATTATCGCATTGTCGTTGTATCGCGAAATCGCAATATCGCAGATCGCAGGAACGTGATATATGGCAATCTTTGTTATTCTGTTTTCTGCGAAATGCGATTTGTGATCGGCGTCATCGCATATCGGCAAATTAAAGTTTTTTAAATGTAAGTTGTGCTTGATGTATGCGATGCGATATTTTATTATCGCGTATCATGATCTCGCAATGTTGGAATTCAGTTTGTAAGGTGGTATCCTGTCATCTTTTTGCGATGTGATATTTCCTAAGGAAAGATTTTGTCTTACCTTATCATAAAACTTAGATTTTTTAGATTTTTCAAGGGGATTTCCTAAGCTTATGATGGTAAGTTTTATTCGAAAAGGAAATTTAAGCACTAACTTGATTTTTTAAATAAGGGTCCCCAATTATTTAGTATTAGGAATAACACTAAATAAAAGGGGGGTTGTTGCTGGCCACAACAATTGGCAATTCACTTGGAAGAACCAGTTATCTCTGCTGTTCTTTTGAATTTTCAAAACTTCCAAAACAGAAAATTTTCTAGAAAATTAAACTTTACTATAGAAAGACTAAGTACATTGTGCTTTTGCCTATCAATGATATTTCGTTTCTTCTTTTTCCCAACTTTGATTATTTACTCCCTCAAGCCAGGCCTTGTATCTACATCAATCATTACTTGGTTTATAAAGATAAAAACAAAGTCTTCTCTGTAAATCAGTTTTAAATATGCTCATTTGTCGTATGTAGAGCCTCTGCTGCCAGCAAGCGTTTATAGCTTCGACAGGGTTACCTATTATCCAACAATGATCCTGTATCCTACTTAGAGAAATTTACAATTTTTTCAAAGAAAAATACATTTCCACACCTTTTGCTTTCATTTTCTTTTTTATCCTTAAAGAAAAATGTCTTGGTTTGGTAGCCAATTCATGACACAGTCATTCACTGAATTATAACTTTGCTGAACAAGCTGGCTCGTGATGAGACCCCTTGTCTTTTGATTGCAACAATCTTGAGTCATTGCCCTGTTGTGGTATGCAGTATTTGGCAAAGTCAACAAGCTATAACATCTATGATCATGATAAGTCGGCTCGTGATGAGACCTCTTACTCTTTAAGTTAAAGTGTATCTTTGGTTCATTCTCTGAATATTGTAGTTTCCTAGGTGGGGAGGAAGTCATTGTTTCCTTAAGACAGCTCTAGACGACAATGATAGAGTTTTTGGAAAGAGCCTTTCTACAGAGAACCTTCATTTTTTAGTTATTGATACCTTTCATTTGACTGAAATAAAACAATTTCTAACTAAAGGTGGCTTTTCATCAAATTTACAAAGTCGAAACTAATATCATTTCTAGGTCTAGAGTCTTTAACTGTATCTTTCAATAGTAATGATCAATTTTTCAGAAAGAATTCTATTTATACAAGTGAAAAAACAAAATCTAGAAGAGAATTTGTGTCTTTTTCGTGAATCTCAAATGTAACCATTTACAACCGATTTTATTATGGAAAGAAAAACAACTACTCTACAAAAATAGAAGAATGATCTTCTATGGAAAATATTTTTTAAGGATTTGACCATTAACAGGTAAAGAATCTCTTTTCCCTATTAAATCTTGTAACATGAAAGTAGACGGACCTATGACTTCTATGATTTGAAAAGGACCAAGCCACATTCTTTGAAATTTTGTATGTTTCCCTTTTTCCTCATGAGCCTTGTCCCATTTTAAAACTAGATCTCCCATCTGAAAATCTTTTCTGGATATCATATTGGAATCTCTTTACTAATGATTGGTGATGGGTGTGAGTTATCTTAGCCCGTTCTCGTTGTTCTTCTAACTTAATTAATTCCAACTGCCTTAGTTGTAAGGAAGAAGTTGGTGCTTCATCAATATATTGAACCAAGGCTAAAGAGGGAATTGCCAGATGTGTTGGAAGAACCACTTCTTTCCCATAAACTAAATTAAAGGGAGAAGTGCCGATAGAGGCTTTCTGCGTTATTCGATCTGCCCATAAAGCATATATTAAAGACTTATGCCAATTTTTATGATTTTGGTCAATGGTTCGCTTAATGATCCTAATTAAGTTCTTATTTGTAGATTCAGCTAACCCATTCCCTTGTGAGTAATAATTGGTAGAGTATTTAAGCTTGAAACCCCTTTTGAGTGCAACTTTAGTCATTACATTACCAGAAAAATATGATGCATTATCAAACATTAAAGTGGAAGGCAACCCAAACCTGGTGATTATGAACTGATCTATGAACTCGATGATATTTTCAGCGTTAGCCATCTTGAGTGGAATTGCTTCTACCCATTTAGTAAAGTAATTTGTTGCTGTAAGGATGTATCTATGCTATTTAGAAGAGTGAGGAACGATCTCACCTATTATGTCCAATCCCCACTGATCAAAAGGTTGTTCAATGGTAACTGGTTGCAGTGGCAAGGATGGTTTCTTTTGCCTTCCAGCAGTAGTTTGACAGACTTGACATTTCCTCACGTAATTATGTGCGTCTTTGAATAATGTGGGCCAGTAATAGCCTACGCACAAAATTTTATGAGCAGTAGTATCTCTGGCGTAGTGTCCGCCTGCTGGCCCATCATGGAGTTCCTGTAAGACTTTTTCAGCTTCAGCTTTCTCAAGACACCTAAGGAGAACAAAATCATAATTTATTCTGAAAAGAACGCCATTCACGAGTTGATATTGTTTGGCTTTTAACCTTAGGGCTCTTTTCTTGGTATGATCAAGGTTTGAAGGAGCATATCCATTCTTTAAATAATAAATAATATCAGCGTATAATGACTCAACATCGTTTAGGATTACCTCGTACACTTGTACCTCTGCAGATGGATTTTCAGACATTAGCGATGCTCCTGCTAGCATTTTGTAAAAGCCTTGACCTTTTACAATACTTGTTGGTTTGATTTCTACATCATATTCCTGTAAGGCAATAACCCAATTGGCCAGTTTCTCACCCACATCCTTCTGTACTAGAAGATTTCTTACAGCTGGAAATGGTAGTATGATCTTGGTATGTGTTTTGAGTAAAAAAGGTCTGAAATATTTAATTGCTTTAAAAACAACATAAGCTTGTTTTTCCACATCTGAATAGTTCAACTCAACACCTTGTAAATTAGAAATGAAAAAAGAAATTGGGGCTTCCGCCTTTTCTTGATTTGTTTGAGTGAGTATCGCAGCATATGATCTATCCGAGGCAAATGTATACAATATAAAATGATCGAAAAAATTTGGAGTTGCTAAAGATGGAGCATTGATAATTGCTTGTTTGATTAGATTGAATGCCTCATGTTCGTCTTAGCCCCATTTAAAATTTGCGTTCTTTTTTATCATGGCTTGTAAAGGAGACACAATTCTTGAAAAGTCTGGAACAAATCTCTTTACAAAATTAATCTGGCCAAGGAAAGATTGCATGGCTTTCTTGTTGTGAGGTAGGGGTACTGCGGAAATTTCTTTGATTCTGTCAGGATCTATGTGAATTCCAGATTTTGACACTATGAATCCTAGAAGTTTTCCTTCACTTAATGCGAAAAAGGATTTTTTTGGGTTAAGCAAAATCCCATACCTTAAACAACGTTGGAAGATTTGTTTTAAATCTCTGAGATGGTTGTTTCGTTTCTTGGAATAAACAGTTATATCATCCAAATAGATTACCACTGATTTATTAACTAACCCCTTGAATGCGATGTCCATGGCTCTCTGAAATGTGGCACCCGCGTTAATCAATCCAAATGGCATCTTTTGATATGCATATGTGCCCCACTTAGTTCTGAATGTAGTTTTTAATTGATCGTCGGGATGTACCAACACTTGGTTGTATCCTGAGAATCCATCCAAGAATGACATTAATTCTGAGCCCGCAACTGCCTGCAGTATTTGTTCCATGGGAGGCAAAGGAAAATTATCCTTTTGGCAGGCCTTGTTAAGGTTTCGAAAGTTAATGCAGATTCTAATATCTCCGTTTTTCTTTCTAACAAGTACCATATTGGAGACCCATTTAGAATGTCTAACGAGAAAGATTATTTTGGCTTTCAATAACTTATTGAGTTCAGTTTTAATCTGATTTTCTAAATTTGGATGGATCTTTCTCAACTTTTGTTGGACAGGTTTTTCATTATCGATCATTGGGATAGTATGTTGGATGATGGAGGTGTCGTATGTTTTGAGTTCATCGTAATTCCAAGCAAAGACACTTTTGTATTGTCTCAAGAGACGGATATACGCTAATTTTTCTTCAGGGGCTAGGCCAAGGCCTAGGTTGATATTCTGTGGTTTGGCATCAGTTCCTAGATTTACTAATTCATAATTCAAAGTTGAACTTTGGAGTTTTGAATTGGTAGATCTTTTGAATCGATCTTTCAAATCATAAAGGTCTTCTAATTTGACTACTGATTTAGGTATAACATTGTTAGTACTATCCTGTTGCAATTGTTGGTCATGTTGGTTTTCGTCAATTATTTGATTGGTGTAGGATCCTTCAAATGTGAGAAAACTCACGATATCAGGATCGTCATTGAAAATCCTCTAATTGGTAATGTTATCAGGAATAGATGGTCTAAAAATTAACTCAATTGAAAATCGGTCAGGGCTAAAATCTTCTGAAGGAATGAGCTTGGAAGCTACATTGGCTAGGAGGTCTGCCTTAGCATTCTGGAGTCTGGGAATTGATGAAATATTAAATGCTATAAAATGTTCAGTCAGATCTTGAACTAAAGATTGGTAATACTTTAAATGACCTGATAAACAATGTATAGTATTACGTACCTGTCTGATTACAATTTCAGAATCTCCGAAAACTTGCAGGTATTTGACGTCTAGTCCAATTGCTTTGTATAACCCTTGGATTAAAGCCTCGTATTCTGCGGTATTGTTGGTGCACTCGAATTCGAGTCTGCAAGTTAGCATAGTTTTATCTCCATCTGGACTTACTAACACGCATCCTGCTCCCTCGTTAGACGTAGAACCATCAAAAAATAGTTTCCAAAACAAAGATTTATTTACAGGACTATCTATAAAATTAATGCATTTAGAACTATCTGTTTGAGAGAAATTTTCTACTTGAGATAAAACAAAATGTTCTAAGTAAGGTGAAGTATGAGCATTAAAATTTCCTAGGAAAGAATCTACTGAATAGTTGCCAATGATGTTAGAATTATATGCTACTGGTTCATTTTCTCCCTCGAGTTCTATTACTATGTATTTCTGATGTCGTTCGCATTCAACTTTTATTTGGTTTGGTTTACCATTGTAAGGGAGCCACATATGCGACCAGTCAGTTGCAAAGTATCCATGAAGTTTTTCTGACCAATCTCTGCTAAGAATTAAGCCATAAAATTCCGGAATATCAGCAACTAAAATGTCGATAACTTGACATACCTTTGGGTTGGATGACAGCCTTATGGTAACCTGATTTAATTCGCCAATCACTTCGACTTGTGATCGATCTAGCTGAACTATGCACACAATGGATTTTTGTGGTTGAACATTCAATTTTGCACACAATGACCTTGGTAAAATATTCGATGAAGCTCCAGAATCGACTAAGCAATTATGCATGTTTTTATTGAAAATTTCATAAGTAAGGAGAAATGGGGGAGTATGAGATCTCGATCTTCCTCCATTTATGGCAATATGGTTTGGATCGACCTTATTCATCGTATTAGTTGGATGTCTTCCCATATCATGGGAAGCTTGAGAGATTACAGTGGCTGGTAAAGGTGCAACTGGTACAACATGTAATTCTTTCAAAAGTACTTTTTGCTGGTGTTTTAATTTGCTCAATTCATAAAGAGTAATATTGGCCCTAGTCTTTTTCATATCTTCTATGATATTATACTCCATTTCATCCAAAACGATTAGTGTTTTAGATGGAGTTGATGTGTCTGTTTGGACTGGGCTAGTTTGAGTCGCTTTAGGTGATGTTTTCTTGGCTGCGACTTTATCCTTAGTCATCGAGATTGCGCTCTTTGGCTTAGGTGTAGGTTGAGGAGGATCAAGTTGATTTCTGCTACGAGTACTAACCGGGAATGCCTCTTGATCCTCTTCATCTGGGAGGATGAAATCCCACATACCTTGTAACTCTACAACTTCTTCTTCATCGGTATGTTCTTCAGTAGCGTTTTCCTCTTCTTCTTCTTCTGATTCAGCATTTGTAATAGCGTTAGGGGGTTTAGAATCAGTTGAAGGATTTCTTTTAAAAGGCCTGTATGGCTTTTTAGAAGAAGTTTCTGCCACTTGTTTCTTAATGTAAACCATTTCGTTAGAAATGGTCTTCAAAACTTTTTGTAATCCTTCTAAATCGAATGGATCTTTTGATTGTTTTTTCTTGGGATCTTCTTTGAAAGAAACTTCTTAGATTTTCGTTCTTCTATCGCATTTTTCTTTTCTAGGGCCATAATTTTGTTAGCCCTATCAACAAAGATTGCTAAGTTTGATGGTAAAGCGGTGATGTACCATTCACTTCGCACTTCTTCGCTAAGCTGAGAAGCAGTAGGAATTTTGTTTAAGATTTTATTGAAACGTAAATTGAAATCTTTGATAGGTTCTCTTGACTCGGCCTTAAGGTTAGACAAGCCATTGATCAGTGTCGCTGTAGACCTGTCATCACCGAACTTGGTCAGGAATTGTTCTTGGAAGATGTCCCAACTAGTAATAGATCCAGATGGTAATGAGAAATACCATGATCTGATTGTTCCTTGCAAAGTATAAGGAAAAAGTCAAACAACGACATCTTCGTTAACAACTCCATTCAGATTTATGGATAGCATAAAGTTATTTATATGTTCTTCCGCTAGCATGCCTACCTCAGGATTAAACATAGGCAACCATTTTTCAGGATGGGCCGGTAGCTGACTCAAGGGTGCAGGCATTAAGACTGCCCCTGGGTTATTCCATGGAGATTGGGCCATCGCTGAACTACTAACAGAAGAAAGTGCAGAAGATGATCCTTGCAGTTGAGAAGATGAGGATATTACAACTCCAGATGGTTGAGAAGGAGTTGCGGAAGTTCCAGTAGGCTAATGGACAATGATCTGAAGTGGAGGAGTGGATGGTTGACTTCGCGGTGAAGAGGTTGAGATGGATGATGATGATGAAAGAGTCTCACTATTGGAACCTTTAGGAGACTTCCTTGCTCTCTTCCTTGTAGGTAGAGGTAATTCGGTTGGTTGAACACCAAAATTTTTGCTCTTTAACCTGGTAAGAGGATGAGTGGGGTTATATTGCGAAGTCACGCTGCCTTGAGATTTATCAGATTTTTGAGGAGATATTGAAAATCGCTGAAGTTTGTGAATCAAAGATTCAACTTCAGGAGGTTCAATAGTAGATTGTTCTGAAATGTTAGGGTTTGTAGCAGCGGCTGTTGCTCCAGCGACTTCTGATTCTGGATTTAAAGATTCTAAATGCAATGGAGAAGTCAGAGGAGATGGTGAGGGCGATTTACTCTCAGAATGGTATTTAGATTTGGATTTTCTTGCCATTCACAGTTCAGGGCCCTCCTTCTAGCGCCAAATATGTTGAAGCCTCGAAAATCGGGTCTACAACAAGGGGGATACCCACCCGGTCCAGACCTTGGTTAGCATCTCCTTTTCCGTTTGGTATAGTGGGTCCGACTGGGGATATGGGACCAGTTTCCCAATTTGTGTGTGTGTATGATGGACTGATATTTCTCTTTCTAACAGTTTCTAAATGGAATACTTTTACTCTAACTCTAATCTAATAATATGGAAATTGTATTCTAATAAGCAGAAATATCTAAATCTACACTAACCCGGGGTGTAACCTTTCTTTTATGCGATCTAAAATGATTTCAAATAACAAATGGTAATAAAGATCATTCAACTGTTATGAGAAAAGAATTCAATAAATATGAAGCACTTCGTATAAAAAGTTAGACGAAATAGTTGTGAAAAACATATCACATAGTAAGCTATTCATACATTAAGCATAAATAAATAGCTATCACCGTACAAAAGTGCCAAATGATAACTCAGGCATTCATACATCAATATATAAATAACTAAACATAAAAATCACTTTAACACAAGGGCAGAAATAGTTAAGAGATAGAAGTACCATTTACAACTAGTCCTACTCATGAGCTTCAAGCGATAATGATTCATCTCTTCTTGATCAAACATCCACTAAAAGTACAAAAGTGAAACATCAGTAGCAGATATCAAATGCAAATATCAATAAATCCTGTTCCATTCATTTATCAAAACCTCATCAGAGGGTACAAAAGTGCATGTTCTGGGGATAAGTTTTTGATAAATTTCAGGACCCTTCTCTAAATTCATGAGAAGGGTTTAAATACTACTAACTAAATCTAAAAATAAATTATTACAAAAATGTAGGATGCGGTTTAAATGACCGTCCTCATTTCAGGTAATAAAACAAAATTAAAACTAAAATTAAATCTGAAATTAAAACTACTTCTGTATCTAGTCTTTGAAATCACACGCATGCAGCATCTGTTTGAGAAGAGTCGATTGGCCGACTTCAAATTTTAACTAAGCTGAGAAAACCGAATCGACAAGAGCTGGCACCATCTTTTCATCTGAATTGATAATACACTTAAGAGTCATCCACTAGCTATGTGGCTTTACCAAGTATGCCTAGTAATAATCCCAGTTCAACTTGGTTAACCCTTGGATTGCTTCTGCCTTTTCTTGAGCCTTTTGCTTCCATTCGGTCTCTATCGTGGCTTTCTTGCAATTTTTGGGGCTTGCAAGTGACTGAGTAATTAGAATCTTTCCTTTTCGAGAAAATTTTTTCAGCGATGCATGACGGAAACTGCCTCCGTTTCTTGATTCAGGCTTCCTTGATGCATTTTTCACCTTTTGCACTTTTTCCTTTTAGGGGATATAAAGTTCAAATTTTGTGAAAATAATGATTCCATAAGCTCTTGACCCTGAGTTTTAAACTGTCTATTTCTGATATCAACGCTGTCTAGTATCCACTTAACCATGTCTGTGTATGGGAGAATTTTGGGCCTTGCTGCTATTCGGTGTAAGAATGAGCAACCTAGCTCTGTGATAGATGCCTTAGAAGAACTATTTGAGTCTGCGGTAGTGGTAACTTCCATTACTCTAGGATTCTCCTCTTCAAGTAGATTATACATGCCTTCCCACGTAGCAATTCCCGCGTCTCTGTTGCAGGCCATGTTTGTATACAAGGGTGCCATTTCTTTCTCTTCAGAGCTAGGAGCTTTGCTTTTCTTTCCCATTTTATCCTGCGTATTGCTTTGTATCGTTCTCTATTCTCCGTTCCTGCAATTCACAAGTGAAGTGAAAATAATGATAAGGTAAGGTGATGGGAAAGTTTTAAATGCCGAAGATAGATAAAGTATACCACCTTACGTGAGATGATTTTTGAAAGCACGGAATCATATTCCATTAATAACTGGCAACTAACTCATTAATTAGCATTAAACTGTATAACCAGGTTTCAGTTTATGGAAAATACTTTTTTGAACCACGCGCCCGTAAGATCTGCGATCAAGCGATTTTGCGATTTTCTTTGCAATATCGCAGATCGCAATATCGCGGAATCACAACATCGTAGAATCGTAACATTGCAGAGTTGATTGCTCGTGAAATCGCAGTATCACAATATCGCAGATTGCAGGAACGTGATATATGGCAATATTTGTTATTCTGTTTTCTGCGAAATGCGATTTGCGATCGGCATCATCGCATTTCGGCAAATTAAAGTGTTTTAAATGTAAGTTGTGCTTGATGTATGCGATGCGATATTTTATTATCGTGTATCGCGATCTCGCAATGTTGGAATTTGGTTTATAAGGTGGTATCCTATCATCTTTTTGCGATGCGATATTTCCTAAGGAAAGATTTTGTCTTACCTTATCATAAAACTTAGATTTTTTAGATTTTTCAAGGGGATTTCCTAATCTTATGATGGTAAGTTTTATTTGAAAAGGAAATTTAAGCACTAACTTGATTTTTTAAATAAGGGTCCCCAATTATTTAGTATTAGGAATAACACTAAATAAAAGGGGGGTTGTTGCTGGCCACAACAGGACCACATGTAAAATGTTGATAGATCAAACACCCTTTAGGTTAGTTTATAGGCAAGAATTTGTGATTCCCATGGAGTACGTTGTGCCTAGCTTAAGGATTGCAACTTTTATAGATATGGCAGACCCTGATATAATGGAGGAAAGAATGTCGCAATTGCTTGCTTTGGAGGAAGATAGATTTATAGCAGGATTCCATCAGCGAGTACAAAAAGGAAGAGAAAAGGCATGGCATAAGAGACATATTAAGGAAAAGAAGTTCTTGGTAGGAGACCTTTCACTCCTTTATGATAGTAAGTTTGTAAGATTTCCAAGAAAATTCAAGATGCATTGGTTGGGCTCATATATTATCAAGAATATTAGTGATGGAGGTGCAGTTCAATTAGCAAAGTTAAACAGAGAATTGGTTCAAGGAAGAGTAAATGGAAGTAGGTTGAAGTTGTACAGGGACAACCCTACCCCTACAGCTTCGCTCTAAAGAATAAAGGATTAAAGTCTTAGTGCCATATGTAGTTGAAAGTGGGAACTAGATTATAAACTTCGACGTAGGAAGTTACTTCGCTACAGTCTAGATTATGTCAAAGTTTGTAGGATCCTTGACGTAAGAGGGGTTGTTTGCTACAATATGGGATGCGTCGAAGCTCACTAGAAAAATATGAACATTAGAAGGGAAAGTTAATGTTAAAACATGTGGAAGTTGTATTTATGACAAAATATTGACTAAATCTAGGATAAATATGGAATTAATGAACACAATTTGAGCTAATGATGGGGTTAGAAATTCATATTTATTATAAAAAGTTGCATCCCATCTAGATTTGGCACTTTGCTAAATTGACAATTCGAATATTGCTATTCCGAAGAAGTTGCAAAAATTTTCACATGAATATCCTGTCGACTAAAGAATTTATTCATATATTTAATGAGAAGGGCTTAGCCGAAGTCATGGAAGCAACATCTAAAGAAGCATCAACTGATATGCCCGTAGTAGCATCACCCACAACAACAACATCACACATGCAACGAAGATCCCCATGAAATAAAATGATCAAAGAGGAGAATGATGAAGAAATAGGATAAGATATCTATTGAGTAGCCCAAGCAGGTGAGAGATAGTGAAGAAGAAGCAGAGCAAGTGAAAATGGAAACTGATGGCACAACGTTTCCATCGCCTCTCCCATGTATATTCCACCAAGAAAACCAGATGAAAAACCAGTAAAGAGTCGAAGGATGTGAAGTATGGCACCTTCACACCTTTATTGCCGGAGTCAGTGCCATTTGCTGGAGAAACCCTTGGGAAGATTCTGCAGCTGAAGTTCATGGACTATGATTTCAATGACAGGAAGAAATATTCATAGTTCGCACTAGATAGATATTTAAAACAAGTGCACTACCCTGAGAATGGTGTGACGAGGTTAGAACTGTTAGTAAATTATATATTACGGAGCAATGGAACACATAAAATATTGCAGAAATATAAACACAAAAAACGCATAAAATAAGAGAGACACAAATATACGTGGTTCACCCAGTTTGGGCTACATCCACAGAGAAACAACCAGTCCTTCCTTTTATATTATCTAGCAAACTGAAGAGATACAACCTACAACAGATCCACTGTAACACCCTCTTTGCTCTCAATCTCCTCTCTCTTCCTCACTCAGAATACAGATATATATAGACGCAATACAATTCCCTCACATATAGTGAGGGGTTGCCTTTTAGGGCAAAAAAACCCTAAATTAAACACAACTTCTACCTTCAGATCATTCGCCTAATGAACTGCCCAAATTGACTAGAAATTACTAGACTTTTACAAGGCAATTTTACATCTATTTTTTTAGCTTCGGGGGCGCTGCTCTCGAACCCCCGTCAGGGGACCACTAGCCCTCAGATCCCCCAACCGGAGGGGATTAGCCCCCCCAGACCCCTGCGGGGGGGATAAGTCCCCCTCACATGGAGGGTTGTACAGTATTCCTAGGGTATAAATCCAGCTGAAACCTTTGAATACAGAAGACAATCAGGCTCCACACCCAACAATCTCCCACTTGGAGACTGATTTTAGCAACTCCACCGCTGCTTCATTTGCTAGACAATAACTCCACTTTGGACCTGGCTATTTCTCATCTTCTTCATCATACTTGAATACCAATTGAAACTGAGCAGATTCTCAGTGTCTCCCTAGTTACAACTTTTGTTAACATATCTGCAGGATTCTGGCTAGTGTGTATCTTTTCCAGCTTCAACTGTCCATCTTCCAATGCTGACCGTATGAAATGGTACTTAAGCTGTATATGTTTAGTCTTGGAATGAAATGCAGATTTATTTGCAAGATGTATGGCACTCTAGCTGTCACTGTATAACCTGCCCAACTCTTGCTTCTTGCCCAATTCATCCAGAAACCTTTGTAACCAAATCATTTCTTTACTAGCCTCTGTAGCAGCAACATACTCTGCTTCTATTGTTGAAAGTGCAACAACACTTTGGATTTTTGAAACCCAACTGACAGCTGTTCCACCTACAGTAAACACATACCCTGTTGTGCTCCTCCTATTATCTCTATCACTTGCCATATTTGCATCAACATATCCTTGTAGAGCAATGTTTGAACCACTAAAGCATAATGCTTGATTTCTGGTACCTCTAAAATACTTGAGAATCTACTTCACTTCCATCCAATGTTCTTTTCCTGGATTGTTCATGTACCTTCTTACAACTCCCACTACATGTGCAATATCAGGCCTTGTGCAGACCATTGCATACATTAAGCTTCCAACTGCTGATTCATATGGAACTTTAGACACATTTCTTCTTGAGTCTTGGGACACGCCTCCTTACTTAATTTGAAATGGCTAGCCAAAGGTATACTAACTGGTTTTGCATTTTGCATATTAAACCTTTTCAACACCTTTTCTATGTACTCACTTTGAGAAAATGTTAATTTGTGATTCTTCCTGTCTCTAGTTATTATCATACCAAGGATTTGTTTTGCAGCACCCAAATCCTTCATTGCAAATGAGTTTGCCAATTTCCTTTTGAGCACATTTATTTCCTGCATGTTAGAACCTGCAACAAGCATGTCATCTACATACAAAAACAATATAATATAGCTACCATCATTTTGCCTTTTGAGATCAACACAATGATTAGAGTGACATCTAGTATAACCTTGTTCAGACATAAGCCTGTCAAATTTTAGATACCACTGCCTTGGAGCATGTTTTAAGCCATACAAGCTCTTGTTCAACCTGCACACTAGTTTATCCTTCCCTTTTACCTCATATCCTTGGTGTTGCTGCATATATATCTCTTCCTCCAAATCCCCATGGAGAAAGGCTGTCTTTACATCGAACTGCTCAAGATGCAAATCTTCAGCTGCTACTAGACTTAAAATAGTTCTGATTGAAGTAATTTTAACAACAGGAGAAAATATTTCATCAAAATCAATACCTTTATTCTGTGCAAACCCCTTCACCACAAGTCTAGCTTTGTACCTCTGTTTTCCTCCATCTTCTTCCTTCAGCCTGTAAACCCATTTATTTTGCAATATTGTTTTACTGCAGGCAACCTGACTAAGTCCCAAGTGCGGTTATGTGCTAAGGATTCCGTCTCTTCTTTCATGGCTTGCTTCCACTTCTTCCTAGTTTCTACCTACACTGCTTCTTCATAACATTCTGGTTCACTAGAATCAGTGAACAATACATAATATAATGAAGGAGAGTATCGTTCAGGGGGTCTACTTATCCTGGTAGATCTTCTAACACCACTTTTAGGTGTTTGAAGTGCTTGTTGCTGTTGTGGTTGTTGTTCTGGCTGTTGATCATTATGATTTTTAGGTACCATCACTTTTCCTGTGATATCGTCGAGCACTGTGTATTCTCTATTTTCTTTTTCTTTTTTCTTTTCCTACAACTGATTCATATACAAGACCTTTTCATTGAATATTACATCTCTACTCCTAATGATTTTGTGATTTTCATAATCATATAAGCGATAACCAAAATCATTAACACCATATCCAATAAAGGTACATTTCTTTGATTTTGCCTCAAGCTTTGTTCTATTTTCTTTGTTAATGTGGACAAAGGCTTCACAACCAAAAGTCTTTAAAAATGAGTACTTTAACTTTTTACCTATCCATGCCTCCTCTGGAATACCACCATCCAAGGAACTTGAAGGCCCTCTATTTATTAGATAAATAGCAGTATCTACAGCATCTACCCAAAATTGTAAAGGAAATCCTGAATGCAATCTCATGCACCTTGCACACTCCATGATTGTCCTGTTCATCCTTTTTGACACACAATTTTCTTGTGGTGTTCCTGGAACTGTCTTCTCTCTATGAATTCCATTCTCTGAATAGTACCTATCAAACTCTTGTCTGTAATATTCACCTCCATTATCTGATCTGAGACAATTCAACCTTTTCCTTGTCTCATTTTCAACCAAAGCTTTCCATTTCTTGAAAGTATCAAATACATCAGATTTATTTCGAATACAATAAATCCAGGTTTTTTTGGTTGCATCATCAATAAAAGTAACATAATAATGAGAGCCACTAAAAGATGATACCTGAGCAGGTCCCATACATTTGTATGCACAAGCTCTAATTTTTCGCTCTTCTTTTCTTTCCCAACTCTAAGGAATCTGACTCTCTTCTGTTTTCCATAAACACAATTCTCACCGAATTTTAAATCAACATGCTTCAAACCTGGTAACAAATTTCTTGAGTGAAGAATTTGCATCCCCTTCTCACTCATGTGTCTGAGTCTATGACGCCACAATGCCGTATCTTCTCCTATAGAGGTTAAAGCATTAACAAAATTAGAAATACCATTGCATAAATACAATGTACCAAAATTTTCTCCTTTTGCTATTACCAGGGATCCTTTAGTGACCTTCTAGGTTTTATTTGTGAAAGTAGTTATGCAACCTTCACCTCTCAATTGCCCTGTTGAAATCAGATTTTTCTTCAGATATGGAACATGCCTTACTGTTGCACAAAAATTGTCATCTTGACATTCTGCAATCTGTATGAGTCCATTACCACTCATACTTTCCTCCTTTGCAAGTCTTAAGCCTCAGTTCTTCATATCAAGCCTTGAAAATAAGAGAAAGCCCTCAAAAGTCTCTAAAACTCTGGTTCTGCACTTTCTCTTAGCATTACCTATGGTCCCGCACCTAAAGGTCATGTCCCCTGTGCACCTGACCGCTCTGTCTCTATGTTATGGGTGCAGACCCCTGTAAAAGTAAAAAAGGTGCAAGTATATTCTTAAAAACTCACTTTGAGTCATTTCTAGAACCTTCTAGAAGGAATCTTGAGGTGGCAAGTTCGCTCCTTTAAGGTTCATGCATCCCATACCTTAAGGAGCTAACCCCTTGATGTGAGGAGCTTATCCCTTTGAAGGAGGACTCTATCCCTTCATAGGTGGACTTGTAACCTCCTTCCTTTGCACTATAAAATGAAGCATTGGGCTGGTTACTGGGAGGTTGAAAGCTGAATATTTTTGAGGTGAAATGCTGCTGGAACTTAGTCTTCCTAATTGAGCTTTTGTGAGGAGAGATTACATACCTCTTTGATCTCATTTGGAAGAGTGTGAGGCTTGTCAAAGTAAAGGAGATTCCTGTTTCGGACCCTGGGAAGAGCTTGTACAACATCAAGGCACCAAAGGTTGTAAGGTTCTTCTATTTCAAAGTTAATACAAATAAGTTTATTTTTCTCAATAAGTTGTGTTTTATGGTTTATTTTATGGATTCCTTGATCACCATAATGAACATGATTTATGATATTAGCTATGCAGGTGTTATTTGATGTGTGCTTGTTTGTGATTGCAGGTTCTCAAAAGGAAACTCTTTCGGACGGTTGAAGGATGGCTGCTACAAACTAGTGTTGGACTTAAGGTAGGGTCTAAACACCTCAATATATTTTATTAATGAATCGCAATATGTTAAGAGAAAGGTAGATTTGCTTGTGCTGCTTGTTGCTAGATATCTTTTGATACTAGGGAGATTGGCCTTTTCCGCAAGATCGATTTATCTGGCCAACAAATTGGCAACTCCACTTGGGAACTGAATTTGGTTTTTGGTTTTCCTTTTTCTTTGACTTGAGAAACTTTTTATTGTTTTTGGTTTTTGCTTGATGTGTGTGGGATTGGGTAGATTTTAGGATCTGGATTATTTTTTTTTTTTTCGAAGTTTATCAGAGGAACACACTTTCTTTTTACAGACAGTGTAGGCATATCCGCACTTTTCCTTTAGTAGACAGAGCGGTACCGCATCTGGTTCTTCTGGAAGCCTGCAGACCCTATGAAATTTTTTGAAAAAATTAAAATGTTTTCTTCTAGTTAAGTTTAGGCTTCATTTACGGCTTTTAGTTTCTACCCAGATCTGCATGTGTTCTGTCAAAAATCTCTTGTGAGTAAGTTCCATCGGTATTTTTGTTTTAGATGATTTTCTAGAAGTTTTGCATGCCTAGATTGGTTTTCACTTGGTCTCTATAGTGACTCAAAGATTAGAAGCCTAAGAAACCTTAGATTACCCTGGTGTCTTTTTGTCCTCTTGATGAGTGTGAGTGGTTTGTGAAATTTTTCCTTGGTGAGAAATAGATTTCCTTTTCTCTTTGAAAATCTTTGAATGAACTTGGTTATAAGTTTTGAATTTCATTTTTATAAAAGAAAACAGATTTGGATGTTTTTTGATTGATTTGTTATTCTGAACGAATTAATCCTTAGTTTAATGAATAACTAAGTAAAATGTCCTCAAAAAGAATTGAAGATTTTATACATTAGGTTTTTAGAAGTTTTTAGATCTCAAGTAGTTTTGAGTGTTTTCTAGAAATTGTAGAATCTCTTTTGAAAGAATCGTTTTTTGTAGTTTTTTGAGTGTTGAAAAAGAAAGGGATTTATTGTGAGCATAATTAGTAGTAACATTTTGAGTTCTTATTGAAAAAGACAAAAATATTTTCTTTTCATTTACATGTTGAAAGAAAGATTTGTTTTCCAAAGAATTGCATTCTCAAACTCTTTCTTTTAGCTAGAAATTCATTGAAGGAAAAACGAATTGTTTATCATTTTAGGTGCATTTTTTTTAGTGTTTTTGGAGTCGAGTCTTCATACCATCAAAGTTCCATTTCCATACCTATTGACTTAAGAAACAACCCCTAAAAGTAACGCTTAATTAAAATTGATCTAGCAATCTTTTTTATTTCTAGGGCTCTTGTCACCAATATAGCTTAAGCTAGTATCTTGGAGTAGGGAGTAATTAACTCTCCAAGATAGTTAAAACAAACAAGTGGCTATATCTTGCGGTAGGAAATAAATCCAATTGTAATTGATATAATATGGGAAGCTTCTCTTAAAGGATTCAATCACGAGATCATGTCTGAACCTTTGAGACAATCAAGTTTGTCTCATTGGGAAAGATAGAAGATTTGCGCGTATTATAAACGGTAAACCTCGGATTAACCACTGTCAAGGAGCCTGGGGTCACTTGTTGGTAAACCTCGGATATGACCATGTCGAGGAGCCTTCAAGGGGATTGAGCTTTCTTACTCTGCCCTTGCATGTAGATCAGATCGTAGGCTGTTCCCCCAGTTGTATTTGTTGTTGTTGGTAACCTTAGTGTCCATAAACTTAAGATTATTTCCTAAGGTGACGGTGAAGGACGGGTCTCACTATACCTGGAACAGACATCGACTAGACTCACTTGGACTCTCTGGGGGGTTCTCTTCACTCGAGACAGTTTTGTCAAGAAGCTTGTGCCAGTCTGTTTCATTAAGCAGGTTGTTGGGGTAACTGTTCCAACCGCCCTTTTTGTATTGAATTCTACGACGTTGGATTTCATCACCAAATGGTGTTTTTGGTATGGAAAGTTACTGTTTTTGTGTGGTTTGAACTCTTAGATTTTTTAGGTGTGTGATTCAATTGTTTGGTTCTTTAGAGACTTTAGGTGGTTTTATTGAGATTTTCTTTGTTTGCGTGTGAGTAATTAAATATTTAATCGTGGCTGAATTACCGAGACAATCCCGTGGACTTTGGGGGCAACCTCCCGAGTATACACCAAGCCAGCTTGAAGGGCTATGAGCTCTTGTATCACCTAGTGACAGTAGAGTTGGGTCACCGAAAGCCGGAGAGTCATCTTTAATTGTTCATCCTAATTATCAAGTTCAAGCAACAGAGTATATTTATGAACCAATTTCATTTTCTGAAGTTATTGGTAGTATTTCTCCTACCAGTGAATTAGCTGAAGAACCTGAAATTTCTGAACCTGAAATTTCTGAACCTGAAACCGAACCTGTTGCTACTCCATCTTCAGGATTTGCTTCTCCAACTTCTAGTGGTCCTGGTTCACCCATGGTAGGAAGTATCATTACCCAAAATCTTCCTTCTGGACTCGTTTCTATTGAAGAACTTGTTATTCCGGACGAAGATATAACTCTCCCTGAAAATCAACCAACTTTAGAACTTAGGGAGCATGAATCAATTTTCTACAGTCCTTTTAGGAGTGATGCTTGGTACGTATCATTGACAAACTTTTTAGAAAACCTGGGTCTTAGTTTTTCACCACCTCGAATTCCTTTTCATCCTATGCCCAGAGCTTATTATCCTCCTTTGAATATGTCGAAACAGTCATCCATGTTTTACCAAACACCGGAAACATTTTTATATGGCGGTCCTTCTGTTCCTTTGGGGTAATAGTCACTCACTGGTACTTTTTCAGGAGCATCTCCTCAACCAATTGAACATGAGATATCAAATGGTAATTGTTACCGGGAAAGTGTCTATTTAGAACTGCTCTATCCCACTAAGGTGTGACAGCTGCCTTAGAAACAAACAGAGAAAAACTACTTTTGTATTTCCTTTATGAATTATAGATAGAGAGGAATAGAAAGAACCAACCTGTGTCTTGCGCTAATCCTTTGATCCAATCCCTCTCTTCTTTGATAGTCTCCAGCTACCTGCTCTCTTGCTTGCCCAGCTTCACACAGTACCTGTAAGATCACAGAAGAAGAGAACTATACAAAGACATGGATCTATATTCATAAACAACTTAGGATCAGATTTAAGTTAACCATACAAAATGTAACAAGCATCAATGATATAAGAGCATGAAGGAAAAATCAAATAGTTTTTATTGATAAACAAGAAAAGATCTAGGAGGAGTTACAACTAGTGGTTCCGACCCAGCATCAACCTCCCAGCAAAGAAGCCCCTCTTCACCTCAAACAAAGCATAAATCACCCAACAATCTGATGTTTGTCTCTAGAAACCAACAACAATTCCTTACAATATGCAAAATTCCAGCCTTTGGATCTCTGGGATGAGGGATCCATATATAGATATCTGTAAGGAGGATGAGTCAGCTTGTGATTTGATTAGCGTCTTCTCTCTGTCAGTTCTTGCTTCCACTTGGAGACTGAAGGCCTCTTACTCATCCTTGGTCGAATTCAGTGAGGCAAGTGTCACAGGAGAAGATTCTGGAAGCTTCCATTGTCTCTCCACCTCGCGGAATGACACTGCCATTTGTCATTTCTCGCCCATAACACCCCACAGAAGGGACTTTTGAAATGCAATGCACCCTCACAATATATTTAGGTGCAATGCAATGCACCTAGCCAGTGGAGCAGCTGAAATGATCCTGTTTTGACCAATTCTGAGCAGTTTATGGTGGAGAACTTCTGGGAGAAGCTGTAATTTGTTGACCTTGTTCCTTTAGGGGTTAGAACAACACTTTTAGGGACTTAGGAGCCCTTAGTCTATGGACATTTCATGCTTGGAGTTGTAGGGCACAAAAATGTCTATAATAGTTGCCCCCTAAAGTATGAGGCCATTAACCTTTTGGTGTCGGGTGAAATGCTTTATTATGAGGATCCGAAGTTATTTCAATGCTGGGAGGAGACCTGTAATAAGATACAATACAATACATTATCTTCATATTGTTTTCATGATCTAGCTGAGGCGGGCATTCCCATGCTCAGCTTTATAAATTCATTTCCATGTACATAGGACAGACAATCGTCTGAGTGTAGACTGATGATTCTGGTAGAGCCATCATCCTTTTGAGTGGATGATTATCTGTGCAGAAATGATGTACATTTAATGTATTTATTTCCCTGAATATATATCGTAGCTCAGATGGATGAAACTAGATCCGGGGTCTTCAATCTCGTTCGATCTTCACTCGAAGTACAAGTCGATCCATGTGAGAAATGTTCTGAAGTCGAACATGGAAAGACATCGCTTGATTACCAGTCAATGATGTAAATTGTTAACAAGCACGAGAGGAATCACCGATAATGATAATGATCCTCAAGGTACTGCAGTACAATTCACGTGGTGTGAATAAAGGACTTGGCATCGAACACCACGCAAAATCTTTCGGTCGAAGGCCATTGATGTAAACCTATCGCCAGAAGTGAGAAACTTGCCATTGAGGCATGCAAGCTTCAAAGTACTGAATGGGGTGTTCTTAGATCAACTTCTTGGATAATGAGCTGATGTCGGCAAGAAGTGATCCGTCACAGGAGGGCCTTAATGAATCCCACATCAATGACACGGAACAGATCAAATGATTTTGATGGAGGTGAAAACGATCTGGTGATATAAGGTTTAGGGCGACGGTCATGAAAGAATGGAGTATAATGTATGGTAGTGGGTGAGACACAGGTGACTTCTCTGGATGACTTCTCTTGAACATATCGGTGACACTGATGTGATGGATTGGTAGCATTAACCCCAAATGTGGATGGTATGGCATGACCATGGCGATGTGGCCGGTGAATGAAACAACCCAACCCGACTCAGACACGGAGTGGAAGTGTCATGTTCAAGAGCGACTTGCTACCAACAAAGTTTCTTTGAGTTTTCTTCCCAATTTTTCCCCAGTCATTGCTGACCAGTACCTCTTTATTTTTGTCAAGCTTGAGGAGGATAACATATGCTTGTTCTATAATTTTCCCTTCGGGCAAACCCATCGCTATGTTTTAACGAGCCTAGCGATAGTGAAACTCGTTCTCGTCTAAAGACAAGTTTGTCGCTATTAATCTTTTTAACGAGTTTAATGACAAAGATAACTCGGTCCTTTTCAATTTTAGAGAGTCTGAAAAGGAACGTAAAGGTAACTCCAAAATTCCTTTTTCGTCATCTAATCCCTTAAGTCCGAAAAAGTATAAAACAATACATAAGGGATGAATTTTCGATAGTTTTAACGAGCCGAACAAAACAAGTGCTCAATCTTTTTGTGTAATAATCCCTCAGGTCCAAAAAGATTAAAATCTAGAGGAGGGATAGCACTTCCTGTCCCTTTAACGAGCTGGAAAGGCCAAGGACTCGACAACCCTTTCATATTTTACGAGTCAGTTGAAAAGAGCTTAAAGGAGACTCGTCTTTTGAGGAACGAGTGATAAAACGTGTAGCAGCTGATTCCAGGTAAGGTTTGGAATTTTCCAATCACGGCAGTGTCACAAGGATGGCTAGTGAAATCATTCTTCGCAGCTGTTCCTCAAAATGGGTAAACAATCAAATGGAGGTGAATGATCGGCCAATGAAAAAGTGGAGGTGATGGTGCAAACACGACCAAGGCTTTAATGGCTGAAGTACTACATTCACGATGGTTATTTACCGGGGAATAGTTCATTTTTAATGAGCTTAAATGCTGGTGGAAACATTTGCTCATGTCTTATGTTTATTTTTTAACGAGCTTGAACTATGTGCTAAAATTGCTCGATTAATCCAGTCTTGTGATAAGAATGTCCCATATAAAAACGACAACTTTTAGAGTTTTGCCCCACATCCTTTCTTTATGCAAGTTAGGAAACGACCAATCCAAAAAACAGATAAATGATCGCTCTTTGTTTGCACTCCAAAAGGTTTGCATGCCCCCAGGTATAAAACAGAGTTTCAAGGTTACCCCTTCTTTAGTCCGTTAAAACATTTGTTTTATCGAGAGAGGCCTACCTCTTACAGGTTACCCAAAGATTGTTCTATTCACAGCGCAAACAAAACACTTCTTCGGCGATGTCTACCGAGATAAACAAAGGTGAGCGGCGGTGCTCACCACCTCACATAACTTTGACAAGAGAATCTTGTTCTAGAATAACCCCCTCTTCCAATCACGGACGGGGGTACAGACTAGTCATATTCTCTCGCGGAAACCTACCCTATACCTGAAGTTTTCCTGCCGAAGCAGACCAAGATGCATGCCCCCTTGGTTTCAGTCATGTCCCTCCGAATCACTCGCACTCATCGGGTGGACGGACTGGAGATTGAGACATTTCTTGCGTGAAAAGACCATTCAGGGATGGTATATGACTATTTGCTTTGTATGATCTGGGAAATGAAAGCTAGTCCACGAGCTTGACCACTCTTCCTTCGTGCGGAAAACACATTACTCTAAAGAGTGAGGAGACAATTGCTCCCATGCAATAAATATAGTCTCGTCCAAGGAGTAGATTGTAATCCAGGGGTCCTTGAACTACCATTACGTTCATGTGAACTGTTTTCCCTCTCAATGTTATGGGCACATCGGGAAGGATCCCTAACGGTTGACTGGTTCCTTTATCAAAACCTGTCAGATTTCTCATCTCAGGCAAAAGCGATGGCGAACCAAGTGCTTTCCAAGCAGTTGAGGAAAGGATACTCACAGAAGCCCCCTCATCTATGATGGTACCAGCCATAACCATTCTATATATTTGAACAATAATCTGGAATGGTATACTGGCCGGTAAACGGGGTCTGCCTAGTTGATTCCAGTCGAAGGAGACAACTAGGTTGCTTGGAGGTGGGACCGAATAGATGGCCGGGTACGACTCTGACGAACTTCCTTCCTGTGGTAAAGGAATGGGTAAATTGTCCCCATGTTCGTTGGAGTCTGTGCTTATGAAAAGAATTTGGACGGTGTCATCCTTGTTCTCTTCAGTGATTGTATCATCTGAAGATGGAACCTCTGAAGGCAAGACCGGGTCAACTACCGCCTCGACCTTTTGACTTTCGACTGGTGTGGATTCAGATGGTTCATCTTCAATGACAGATGCTTCGACCGACCACCTGAGCGGGTCAGCCGGATTTTCAACTAGTGACGGACTCGGCAAGAGTTTTTTATATCCAGGAGGAAGTCGTAACGGTGAAACCGGACGATCATCCAAAACTCTTTTAGCTTCGTCTAATAAGGGACAATGGTGGACGGCATGATCGCCTTTGCACAGTTTACAAGGAAATCTACATTTCCCTTTTTGTCCTGGGGCTTCACTTTCACTAGTTGACGGTGTGTTTTCAACATGATCATCAGAGGTTGACGACACTGGGTTTTGCAAATGAGGAGACCACTCCCTTAAGATCCGAGGGATGCAAGGACAATCTCTGTGAAAGTGGTCTCCTTTGCAAATGACACATGGCGATTTAGGCCTAGTCGGTGCAGTGTGTGGATTTTCGTTAGACGACACTCGTTTGCCCCCATTCACTTTTGGCTCCTTCTTCTTCTTCTCTTTCTTCTTATTTTCCTTCTTCTCCTTAGGTACTTGACTTTTGGCTTTAGTAGCCCCATCAAGCGAAGAGGAAGGAGGAGAGGAAGAATTAGAGGAAGTAGAAGGTTGGTGGGTAACTCTGGACTCGTCTAATTGCTGATTCGATTGTTCAGGAATAATGGTGTTTAGAACGACAGAGGTTGAGAAGAGCCATACAGGCAAACCAATTGTCAGTCCTGGAAGCGACAATGTGGCCATATGGGGTGCACCAACATCTCCCCAAGAGGAGAAGGGACTAGGATTTCCTCTAAGGGGAATTCCTTGGTTGGTGGACTCCATTTTCTCAACCCAAGATCAACGTAGGAAAGGGGTAATGAATATTCTGTTAAAAATAAATTTTTAGACGCTTTGACACAACTTGTTTTTTCAGTTTTTAAGAGTCGAGAAAAAACAAAAGATGACTCTAGTCTCCTTCGATTTTTAATGAGCCTGAAGTGACAAGTGCTCAGATGGACCTTTTCCATTAAGGAGTCTGAAAAGGAACGAAAGGGACTACTCTGGAGATCTAGGTAGAGGGAGTACCAAACCAATCGCAAAACTGCAGAATACTTTTTACGGTACGGCAGTCAATCTTCCTTAATGCTGTGTTCAGTGCATTGCGATCGATAGGGCGGCAGACACGGCTTCCTAAGGATAAAGGATTTAAGCCTATAGGGGTCTCCCAAAATATACTCGACGGTACGTGGGAGCACAATTCCGTACTGGCACTTATCGTCTCAAAGTGGAGGAATCACCCAACCATCAGTGAGGACAATAGTTACCAGGCTTTACGACACGGAATACGTCTCTAGCCTAGACCTCTAAATGTTGTGCATTAAGTTCCAAAGCGTTGTTAGATTCATTGAATTTATTTTAAGTTGATCTTGCTTATGAATTTTTCCTTTTGGGTTCACCATGAGATGTAGATGTAATTCCTAAAATGTAATCTAAAGATGATAAACAAACTTTTATCTCTTTTGTGCAATGAAAATCCTAGCTACAAGGGGAAAAGAAAGACACAATCTTTTAACAAAGAGCAAAGAGCACACTGTAAATGCACTTTCCTAAATCAAGCCAAACAGACTGTCTATATGCAAATGCACATGCATGTATTTGTTTTCGACTTTCTTGATATTGATGCTAAAAAGAAAGTTGATGTACAAATCTGAATTTCTTTTCAAGCGACAAATATAAACAAGCTCTTTTTCGAAATCAAAAAACAGAGATGATTACAACACCTTACGATTTTGAAATGAACACTCGTTCTTGACACTAGAAAATCACAAATTCAGACCAAAGGCAATAGTAACAGTATAATTGACCATCAACAGCAATCAAAATTTCTCCTATGATCAAAATCGACACTTGCGACAGATCCAAATCAAAGGATGACAGTACGACTATTCTACTTTTGCAATGGAAAACTGTAAACGACTCAACAAACACACAAAAACATTTACATTTCTTTTGTACAAAGGAGGCGGAATAACAACAAGGAAAAGAGGTTTCAAACAGACATATACTGATCACAGGCAGCAAAATCCAGGGATAGAACTGGAAAGAATGAAGCACAAGAACCACAACTGCACAGAGTCAGTCTGATCAGCGCACCTGTAACACAGAGAATCTGAAATGCAGCGCAGGTTGTCCACTCGGGAAGTGCGCTGAAATTCAGAATCTCTTAATAGTACCTGCGCTGGGCCAGAAATGAGACTCTGTCCGGGTCACGGGTCACAGTTTGCAGTTCAGTCCTTGGTTTTTGGCTGAGTAAAAAAGCAATCAGTAATGCAACAATCAGGGGTAGATCTAAGGAGGATCTAAGAGCTATCACAAGGGAAATTAGATAGTTTGTGAATCAGCTGTTTAAATCATAAACAGATCTAGTGAATGGATTGAAGCAGCAGTTATCTACTTTGCATTTGTTATGGCAAATGCAGTTCGAAAGCTACTTATAAGTTTATGAAACAAACAACAAAGAGATACACAAACAAACTAATTAGACATTCCCCAGCGGAGTCACCATTTTGTTACCGGGAAAAGTGTCTATTTAGAACTGCTCTATCCCACTAAGGTGTGACAGCTGCCTTAGAAACAAACAGAGAAAAACTACTTTTGTATTTCCTTTATGAATTATAGATAGAGAGGAATAGAAAGAACCAACCTGTGTCTTGCGCTAATCCTTTGATCCAATCCCTCTCTTCTTTGATAGTCTCCAGCTACCTGCTCTCTTGCTTGCCCAGCTTCACACAGTACCTGTAAGATCACAGAAGAAGAGCACTATACAAAGACATGGATCTATATTCATAAACAACTTAGGATCAGATTTAAGTTAACCATACAAAATGTAACAAGCATCAATGATACAAGAGCATGGAGGAAAAATCAAATAGTTTTTATTGATAAACAAGAAAAGATCTAGGAGGAGTTAAAACTAGTGGTTCCGACCCAGCATCAACCTCCCAGCAAAGAAGCCCCTCTTCACCTCAAACAAAGCATAAATCACCCAACAATCTGATGTTTGTCTCTAGAAACCAACAACAATTCCTTACAATATGCAAAATTCCAGCCTCTGGATCTCTGGGATGAGGGATCCATATATATATATCTGTAAGGAGGATGAGTTAGCTTGTGATTTGATTAGTGTCTTCTCTCTGTCAGTTCTTGCTTCCACTTGGAGATTGAAGGCCTCTTACTCATCCTTGGTCGAATTCAGTGAGGCAAGTGTCACAAGAGAAGATTCTGGAAGCTTCCATTGTCTCTCCACCTCGCGGAATGACACTGCCATTTGTCATTTCTTGCCCATCGCACCCCACAGAAGGGACTTTTGAAATGCAACGCACCCTCACAGTATATTTAGGTGCAATGCAACACACCTAGCCAGTGGAGCAGCTGAAATGATCCTGTTTTGACCAATTCTGAGCAGTTTATGGTGGAGAACTTCTGGGAGAAGCTGTAATTTGTTGACCTTGTTCCTTTAGGGGTTAGAACAACACTTTTAGGGACTTAGGAGCCCTTGGTCTATGGACATTTCATGCTTGGAGATGTAGGGCACAAAAATGTCTATAACAGTAATAACAGAACTCAAGCATTGAGTGTAGAAGAAATTCTTATGATGTCTTGTACTATTCCAAATCTGCAACCTCAAGGTAGTCAGTTACCGCCGGGGGGGCAACCTCAAGGTAGTCAACTATCACCTGGGGGAAACCTCAAGGTAGTCAGTTACTGCTTGGGGGGCAACCTCAAGGACAGTACATACCTCAAGGTCAATCCCAGACTTAGCACATACCTCAAGGTCAACCCCAGACTCAGTACATACCTCAAGGTCAACCCCAATATCAATATATACCTCAGGGTCAACCCCAGTTTCAGTAATTTCCTCAAGGTTATCAACATCAAGGTCAATACCCAACTCAAGGTTTCCAACCACCTTCTGGTCAACCATTTGTACAAGGAGCTAGAAATGTACCTCTCAATTATTAGCCCTACGCTCAACCCGGTTATGGTCCTTAATATGCTCAACCTTTTATGGGTCCACACCCCGGAATGAACATGGTGTGGGATCCATCTCAAAATCAACAGAATTTGCAACCAAATGTGCAATTATCAAGTCAGCCTGGACAACCTTTGGTTTCTGGTCCAACCAAGCAACCTGTCCAGCCTATTGTTCAAACTTTTGCACTTGGTGTGGTTCATCAGCCTGGGCCTAGTTCACCTCGAACTCCACCTCAAACTGTTGCTGCAACTACTGCAGCTTCTGTTCAACTGACCACACCTGTTTCTGGAGTATCGGTAGCTCCGGTTTCTACTGTTCTTGTGTCAGTGAAAACTCCTCAAGCCTCTTTACCACAGTCAAGACCTACAGTTCAGACTTTGGTTCAGATGCCTGTAGGACAACTTGGTCCAAGTACGGTTGTCACAAGTCAACCGCAATTCACTTATCAACCATACTAGGGACAATATCAATTCGGTCCTACTGTACAAAACCCAGTTTATCAGTATCAACCGTACCCTGGATATACTTATCAGCAACCTCAACAACCCTAGTTTGGTCCGGTTAATCCTAGTTTTCCAGGAGGATATAATATTCCTAATGCAAATCCAATTCTAGGTTATCTTGGATATCCTCCTCCTGGGGCTGGTCTTGTTACCCAAGGTTTTCGCGACCCTAACCGTCACTTACCTTTTATTGCAACTTTGTATTTACCTGATTTGTCACACCTTACGAACGATCCAATTTACTATCTTCCGTATTGGCTGCCAATGCCTAATAAGTTTCCTAGTGATATCCCGAAGTTTGAGGGTAAGTCAGGAGAAGATCCGTCAAATCATGTGATGAATTATCACCTCTGGTGTGCATCTAATTCCATTATCGATGATTCAATTCGCTTACGTCTTTTTCAATGCACTCTGATTGGTCTTGTTGCCAAATGGTACATTGAGTTACCACGAGGATCTTTTTATAATTTTAGTCAGTTAGCCACTTCTTTCTTAACTCATTTTCAATTGCCTGTCAGATACAACAATGGCATGGAATTATTAACTTCATTAAAACAATCAACGTCCACATATATTTTAGATCATATTCATGAATGGCGATGTAGACGATGTTTAGTGAAAGTTTTTATTCCGGATCAAATTTTAGCAGAATGGTTCGTTAAATCATTATTACCTAAAATCACTGAAGATGTAGCTAAGGCAGGAGTTGTTACTGAAGAGCAAGTAATTGCTTAGGCTCAGTACCTTGACCTCATTTATACTTAGTCGGGTACTTTACATGAAAAAATCCCTGACCTTCCAAAACACAATCAAATAACTGTAGCTCCTTCAGGGTCTCATGCCGTTGATGGTATGATTGGTTTAGTTAGTACGAAAAGCAAAAAGAAATCTTCAAAGAAATCTTCTCCTATTATAACTTTCCCAGATTCCCCGACAGAAGACTCTTCCGCTGAAATTCTTGCCGATATCCATGTCGTAGAATCATCTACGACCAAATCAAAATCCGGTGGTAAAAAGAAGGGGAAGAAGAAAAATAAACAAAACTCAAAAGAGAAATCAGATAAAAATGAATCTACTGACAAGAAACGTAAACCTCACTATCCTTGTCTCATTTGCGACGAGGAGCATTTTACAAGAGACTGCCCACATCGAGCTGAGGTTTCGAAAATCGTCAAAGGTTCTCAAACGCCTGCTGTCTTGAAGGATCCTTTTCCTAGCCAAGATAGTAAGATGATCGGTTCTTCCTCCAATGCCTCAGAAGAACCCATTATGATGATGTCTCATGTTAGGATTGCGACGCGATCGCAAGATTATGGTAGTAAAAATTCTGTTGGTGGTAAGGAAGTAGAATCTTCTAATTCAAACCCATCAACTTCAACTCCTTCTAGTTCTGATCTGCTACAGATCGAGAAAGCTAACCCTGACTTAGTAATCAAACCGCCTACTAAAGGTATACTTCGGAAGTCAGCTTTCAATCCACATGCGAGAGCTTCTCAGAATTATAACATTGTTGAAGACTTAGCTATTTCCCCTTCAGCAATGTCGGCTTTGGAGGTGCTGTAATCATGCCCAGCACAATGTAAATTACTATTTCCGGCTATAGGAGCTGTTGATATTCAGGATTCGTACCTAATAATATTCGATTTAGAGAATAGTACACCTCGCCTACGTCATCAAATGGCTTTCCAGATTCCAGTGTTAGTCAAAAACAAACCTTGCTTTCGGACTATGATTAATGAGGGAGCTTCTACGTGTATTATGTCGATCCAGTGTTGGAGATCGCTTGGTTCTCCGACACTCAATTAGTCCCCGATGATTCTAAAGGCTTTTGATGGCCGAGGGTTCCATCCTTTTGGAATTTTGCAAGATTTACCTATAGGGGTTGAAGGAAAAACTGTAAATCTAGATGTGGAAGTGGTTGATGCCCCTCTAGATTACAACCTTCTCTTGGGTCGCAGTTGGTCTTACGCTATGACTGCTATTGTTTCATCGGTCTTTCGACTTATCAAGTTTCCTCATAATGGAAAGATCGTTACAATAGACCAGCTGACTTATTTTTCATCTGACCTAGCCTCTTCAGATAGTATTCAACATGTCGGTAAAACAACTATCCCTTACAAGGATGTTGGGGTAGGTTTGATTAAAGATTTTGGTTTACTAGGAACTTTTTCTTTCCCTCCTCCTAATGTATCGCCTTCTATTGCAACTATTCATATGATTTCATCGAACACTATTGCTTTTGATGATCCTTGGATCATACCTTCTGATTCTGAGGTGGATTCATTTGGTAACGCGATGCCTTTGAGTCCCTTTGAAATTGCATATCAGGCTGTACAGTCGTTTTCTGACTCTTGTTCAACCGAAACTGATCCAATGAATGTGGTCTATGGGGAATCACTTTCAATATCAACCTCAACTTCAATAACATTTTTTGATCCAGTTCATACTAATGAGTAGATTCGTGAACTTTTGTCTGTTGATGATTTACCATGGGAAGATCTTTATCATCGATCTTTGTTTTTACATGAGCTTGATCATTTTGAAAATGATTTTTCATCTATTTTTACCGCTAACTATGTCAAAGAACCACAGAATCCATTGCAACATCCTGATTCTGAGTTAAATTTGGGAAATATCTCTCGAACGGTTCCTATTGACATTTAAGTTAAACTCGAAATTATTGAAAACATTCATATAGGTTCTTCCTGTACAGACGATGAAATCCAAACTTATAAAGCCCTATTTCAAGAATTCTGTGAGGTGTTTGCCTGGTCATATGAAGAAATGCCAGGAATCGATCCATCAATTGTTGTCCATGAAATTAAAACTTACCCAGATGCTAAACCTGTCCGGCAACGTTTGCGTCAGATACATCCGCGAAAAGCTGCTGCTATTAAAGCTGAAGTTGAGAAATTACTTCGAGCAGGTTTCATTTATCCAATTCCCTTAACGGATTGTGTATCGAATATTGTTCTTGTTAACAAAAAGCAAGGAATGATAAGAATATGTATTGATTATAGGGATAGTAATCGAACTTGTCCTAAAGACAATTATCCAACCCCCTATATCGATCAAATTATTGATGATTGTGCTGGCAGTGAAATGTTCTCCTTTATGGATGGTTTGTCTGGTTACAATCAAATCAACATACTCCCTACTGATCAAACAAAAACGGCTTTCATTTGTTCATGGGGACATTTGCTTATTGCAAATTACCTTTTTGATTGAAGAACGCTGGAGCAACTTTTCAAAGGGCTATGTCTTACGCATTTCATGACATCAAGCACATTGTGCAACCTTATCTCGATGATTTACCTACCCATTCATTACATAGAGCCGATCATCTCACTCATTTACGCGAAATATTTATGAGATGTAGGCATTATCGAATTAGGCTGAATCCACACAAATGTGTTTTCAGTATAGAAATGGGTCGTTTACTGGGATTTTTGATTTCAAAAGCTGGCATTCTTTTCGATCCCTCGAAGGTTGAAGCTATTGTCAAATTACCTCCTCCTTCAAATCTTCGCCAACTCCAAAGTTTGCAAGGTAAAGAAAACTTTTGACGTCGTTTCATTCCTAACTACGCCGAGATAACGAAAGGTTTTACTAGGTTGTTGAAACAGAATACTCCATTCTTTTGGGATGAGATAGCTGACAAATCTTTTGATGCACTTAAACATGCATTGACCCATGCACTGTTATTGCATCCTCCCAACTACAACCAGGATTACTTTTTGTACCTCGCTGCTTCTCATTCCACCATTGGGATGTTTTAGTTCAGGAAGATGAATTCAACAGTGAACATGTGATTTACTATCTTAGTCGAACTCTAAATCCGACTGAGCTTAAATATTCGCATGTGGAGAAATTTGCCTTGGCCGCTGTTCAAGCTGTCCAAAGATTTCGTCACTACATTTTATTACGCAAAAACATGGTAATTTCTGACTGTAACCCTATGATGTATATCTTGACCAAACAATTTCTAGGGGGCAAGTATTCCAAATGGATAGTTATCCTGTAGGAATTTGACTTGGAATTTGAAAAATCCAAGGCAAAGAAATATTTGGTTTTTGTGGAACTGATGTGTGATTTCCCGTGTACTGATACTGAAACTGTGGCGGAAGAACCCATTGCGGACGAATCCTTGTTTCTTATCAGTACTCTTGATCCATGGTATGGAGATATTATTGTTTATCTCCAAACCCAATATTTTCGGCCTGAAATCTCACGATCTCAACGACAGAAAATACGTTTCCAATCCCAACAATGCAATATTATTGGATATACACTCTGTCGTCGTGGGGCGGATTTTGTTTTCCGACGTTGTCTAACTCATGAAGAAGCTGAAAAGGTTCTGAATGACTGTCACTCTGGAGCATGTGGCGGTCATATGTCTGGGTATGCCACATCCCAAAAGATATTGCGCGCTGGTTATTTCTAGCCATCCTTATTCAAAGATTGTATCTATGCAGTCCATAAATGCCACAATTGTCAAATTTTTGATCATAAGATGTGTGCTCCACCCAGTCCTCTCCACCCTATAATTGCTGTCGGTCCTTTCGCAAAGTGGGGTATTGACTTTATTACATGTAACCGTCACTCGGCCGGGGGGCATGCGTATATCATCCTTGCAGTAGATTATTTTACTAAGTGGGCTAAGGCGATGCCTACATCTTTGGCAGACGGAAAAACTGCTGCAATTTTCATTTTCAATCATATAATTGCTAGATTCGGTGTTCCTCAAGCTATTATTACTAATCATGGAAGTCATTTTCGAAACATCATGATGACTGAACTGACAGATCAACTTGGCCTACGTCGCGATAGTTATACTCCATATTACCCATAGGCTAATGGTCTGGTTGAAGCTATCAATAAAGTTCTAGTCACTATGATCCAACGAATCATTGGTATTCATAGGTCGAATTGGCATAACATGTTATTTTCAGCACTTTGGGCATATCGAACCTCAGTAAAAACATCAACTGGTTTCACTCCTTTTCAACTGGTTTACGGTTTGGAAGCAGTGTTACCCATTGAATGTGAAATTCCGTCATTGCAAATAGCCATAGAATTACTCCCAGCCACTTCCAAAGAGAAGAAACATTTGTTGTACTTAGCTCAGCTAGATGAGAATCAATGTGATGATGCATTAGCAATCAAAACTCATGCGAAACAAATAAAAGCTTAGTACGACCGAAATGTTACACCTCGTAATTTTTCGGAAGGAGACCTAGTCTTACTATACAATCAAGCAAACGATAAGCTAGGGGCTGTAAAATTTGTACCTGTGTGGCATGGTCCTTATATTGTTAAGTGAAAGCTGGAAAAAGGGGCCTATGAATTGGTAGATTTTGACGGTGTCTCTTTGGGTAAACCCAGAAATGGGCTCTATCTGAAGAGATATTATGCTTAAATTTTAGTGTGGAGATTTTTGTTAGATTAGTTTCTTTCTAGCTGGTGTGTTTTAGATTAGAAATGTGTGCCTAGTTTAGAGAGTGCTTTTATCATTATTCTTGCTTATCTTGATTTTACTCTTGATATTGCAGATGTTGACGTCTCTTCAAACATACATTGGTTTTGTTGATGGTGCTTGTCGTAATACACAGAACATTTCTTCCGCAGCTTGGGTTATCTATTCACCCTCTGATGAGTTAGTATCTATGCATGGGGTAAGCCTCGGTCAAACAACGAATAACATTGCAGAGTATAGTGCAGTGATTGAGTTATTATTTGAATCCATCTCATTTGGGATTCAGAGTTTGATTGTTAGGTTAGATTCTGAACTCGTTGTATTACAACTTAACAGGGTTTATGCCATTAGAAATCTAGTGTTATTAAGATTATTCTTGAGAGTTCGTCTCTTGGAATGTGAATTTGACTACATTGAATATAAGAATATTCCAAGATATTTAAATACATTAGCAGATGTAGTTGCTTCTCGTATGTTAAATAGACATTTGCAATAATCAAAACAGTAAATTTTAAAACATTACATAACATGTTATACAAGATAGCCAGTAATAGTGATATATCATAGCATAGAAGTGTGTCAAATATACATCGTCTTCGATCATAGGTTGAAAAACACCTTATGATCGACAAAAATGATAGTACAAAAAGATATAAAATGTCGTATGAGTCTACAAAAGCGATCATTCTATCCCTGGTGATGATCACGATAAGAAACCACTACTTGGGCCACCCTACAAAGGAACCTCCTAAAAGGTCCTAGGATCCCAATCACATATCGCTGTAACCTAAGTGGAATATCATCTATGCCAGTCTCTAGAATATCTGCTGTCAAATGCTCTAGATGATTCTCCAATTTGTTCAAGGTCTCTGTAGATTGGTCCTATGGGGCCGGTACTGCTGCAACTGGGTGTCTCCTCTCATAAGGCTGGAGAGAGGCTAGTTGTCGTGCACCCACATCTACATTTAAAACTTTTTATTATCAGTGTTGGATGATTTAAAAAAAAGAAAAAAAAAATTAGAAAATTTAGAAAATGTTGAAAATGTTGAAAATGATTTTACCTGAATCATCCCACTACTCTCCTGGTGGAAGAATCATGTCTGGGTCACCACGATAATCCATTCCAGCATATGGAAAATCCTGAATCACAAAAAGTTGGTTCCTCAACCAACGAAAATACTCAGGTGCAAATCGAAGAACCTCTGAACCCTCCTCAGGATGACGAGCCATCAATGCAACCCAACGCATTATCCTAGGCTCTCGAGGAAGTCCAGCCTCAACAGAAAGCTGCTGTGGGACCAACATAGGTACCCTCTCTAGACTAAAGCTCATGACTAGGAAACCATATCCAAAGTTTTTTAGTTTCCCGTTCTTTGCTCTAGTTAGTTGGCCTTTTACATTCGCTAACACAGCCTCACACCAGCTGAAGATGGTACCTTGATAACAGTCTACTACCATTCGCATCTAGGATCCGGTAGCTACATGCAATGCTATACTCCTGCATAGTCTGGTGTCAGTAAATGCAATAACCTTAAGTTCAGGATGGGAGATAGTTTTAATATCGATCCGTTTGTCCTCTATTTGATCATTGCAAAACTCCAATCGGAGACTAGCGACAGACTAGCCACCTGGCTTAGTCCCAAAAAGAGATAATCGTTCACCTCTCTTCGGCAAACCAATCAAAAAATATATGTCCTCTAGCTCAATTTCGAGCCGGTGGCCACCAATCATGAAACACTGGTCCTGTATGTTCCACCTGTCTACTAGCCATTGCAAGAAGTCTACTTGGGCCCTCATGCCGGGTATGGCCCAGAATTTAAACAGTCCACATGCTCTCAATGCATCCAATGTGGGTTGATGATTTATTGTGGCAAGGTCCACATCCTCATCCTCGCGTTCCCACCAAATAAGCATTTTGTATGTCCTACATTGCAAAAAATACATATTAGAACAATTTAGTTCAAAATTTTTTGGGCGGAAATGGAGAAATTTGAAATTTTAAAACCTATTTCGTGGGGTCCGCACTTGCTGGTTACGGACAGTGCATAGGTCCGCACTCATTGTAAGCAACAGGTGCGCACCCACGACTTTTTCTTTGTGGAAAAAGGTCAGGGTCCGCAGGGGCCGCATGTTGCACCTGCGGACCCCCGCGAGCGTTTTTCTAAATAAAATTCTCTTTAAAAAATAAATTTTAAAGCCTAAAAACGAAATGTAAATGGTTGAAATGCAAGATAGGGATGATGTGGATTACCTGGAGCTGACGGTTTTCGATTCCAACGGACAGATTTTCCGCAATCTTCATAGGAAGTTTCTTACCCAAAAGCTCTCACTTCTCACTTTGGAATCAAACGGTAAAAATGAATTTACAAAAGCCCTTTTTATAAGCTTTTTTGAATAAATGAATTTTTAATTTATTTATTTTTCACTTTAAAAAGGTAACTTTTTGATGCACTTTTATTTATCTTAAACAGGTATGAGTAATGTTTTGAGTTTTTGTGCAGAATATTGGATGTTCATGGATAATTTATCATTTTCAAAAAAGAGCATACTTTTTCACTTTTTTGGACTCTTCCAAAATTTACAACAAAGCGAAACATTGGAGTCCTCTTTAAGCTCTTTTCTGACTCGTAAAATATGAAAAGATTGCCGACTTTTTCCCTTTTTAACTCGTTAAACAAAATTAAAAAGGCGGTCCACTTACAACTCTTTTCTGACCATATAAACATGAAAAGATCGCTGGTCTTTTGTCATTTCAAGTTCGATATTAGTTATAAAACGACGTGTCTTCGATTGCTTTTTTACTTTTTTCAGATCGGAGCCACTGGTTATGAAAATTACTCCTTGATCGTAATGGTCAAGCGGTTCTCTCAAGTATTATTTTATACTTTTTCGGGCTTGGGGGACACAAATTTATGAAAAAGGACACCCATGGAGTTTCCTTAAGTTTTTCTTCTGACTCCCTAAAATTGAAAAACACCAAGTTTTTCCTATACTGGACTCGCTAAAATTTAACAGTAAAGGACCTATTCAATTTTAAACAAGAATGAACCACTCCTTCTTAGGGTTCGAATTTTAAACTAAGTTGGACTCATCCGAAGGATGAGCTTATAACCAAGAAAATGTTATCCTCCTCAAGCTTGTCAAAAATAAAGAGGTACTTGCCAGAAATGGTGGGGGAAAAGAGAGAAAAATGAACCTGTTTGTTATACTTTGTGTTTTAGAAAAGCAGTCAACCACTCTTGAACATGACACTTTTTGTTTACCTGGGTTGGGAAATCCTTTGCCTAATAGTTAATCAAACCATATTGAAAGTCTTCAGCCAGTTTTTGGGTATTAGCTTTGGGTCAATTGTCACCAAACCATCTACAGTGTCGTTATGTGTTCAAGAGGTCAGTTCAAATAAACCATTCATTTGCAAAATATCTGTCATCCATTTTGACCATCCCTGAGTTAGTCCTTGCCAAATATATTTCTTCAAAACTTGATCTATGATTTTGTGTTGTGGGCTTGCCTATGACATATTGCTTTCTATCAACTTCTACTCATTATCTAGAAAGATGATCTAGAAATTGTTAGTACCTTGGAATCTGCATGCCCTAATGGTAGGTTTCTCACCTTCGACGACAGGTTGCATCATTGACCTTCGATCAAAGGATTTTATGACATGTTCGACATCAGCTCATTTATTCGCATTTCATGGATTGTACTGAGTACTTTGAGAGCCATTGACATTATTGGTGGTTTCTGTCACACTTTTTAACAGTTCACATCATTGACTGGTAATCAAGTGGTTTCTACCATGTTCGACTTCGACACATTCATTTACATGGATAGAATCGTACTAGTTCGGGAAGCAGAAATCAAGACCCTGGATCTAGTTTCCACCATCTAGGCTGCGAGGAATTTTGTTATTCATTATACAGTGGACTATTCATAAACAGATGGTTGCGCCCATACTATGTCTATATATATCTATACACGTGATGTATTACAAAATCATTCTTGTATCAGAGCAGTTTAGTTAGTTTTCTAGTAAGTTTTGATCTGAGCATGGGAATGCCTACCTCAGCGATGATATGTTCACATATATATATTTTGCATTGAATGTTTTTACAAGTTCCGACTTGGGTGTCCATAGAATGATCCTTGAAATGATAAAGTACTTCATTCTTCTTAGATGACAAATTCTATCTTCATCTATTACAGACTTCACACTTTAGGGGGCAATCTGTTGCACAAAAATTGTCACCTTGACATTTTGCAATTTGTGTGAGTCCATTACCACTCATACTTTCCTCCTTTGCAAGTCTTAAGCCTTAGTTCATCATATCAAGCCTTGAAAATAAGAGAAAGCCCTCAAAAGTCTCTAAAACTCTGGTTCCGCACTTTCTCTTAGCATTACCTACGGTCCTACACCTAAAGGTCATGTCCCCTACGCACCTGACCACTCTGTCTCTGTGTTATGGGTGCGGACCCCTCTTAAAGCAAAAAAGGCACAAGTATATTCTTAAAAACTCACTTTGAGTCATTTCTAGAACCTTCTAGAAGGAATCTTGAGGTGGCAAGTTCGCTCCTTTAAGGTTCATGCATCCCATACCTTAAGGAGCTAACCCCTTGATGTGAGGAGCTTATCCCTTTGAAGGAGGACTCTATCCCTTCATAGGTGGACCTGTAACCTCCTTCTTTTGCACTATAAAATGAAGCATTGGGGTGGTTACTAGGAGGTTGAAAGCTGAATATTTTGAGGTGAAATGCTGCTGGAACTTAGTCTTCCTAATTGAGCTTTTGTGAGGAGAGATTACATACCTCTTTGATCTCATTTGGAAGAGTGTGAGGCTTGTCAAAGTAAAGGAGATTCCTATTTCGGACCCTGGAAAGAGCTTGTACAACATCAAGGCACCAAAGGTTGTAAGGTTCTTCTATTTCAAAGTTAATACAAATAAGTTTATTTTTCTCAATAAGCTGTGTTTTATGGTTTATTTTATGGATTCCTTGATCACCATAATGAACATGATTTATGATATTAGCTATGCAGGTGTTATTTGATGTGTGCTTATTTGTGATTGTAGGTTCTCAAAAGGAAACTCTTTCAGACGGTTGAAGGATGGTTGCTACAAATTAGCGTTGGACTTAAGGTAGCGTCTAAACACCTCTATAGTTTTTATTAATGAATTGCAATATGTTTAGAGAAAGGTAGATTTGCTTGTCCTACTTGTTGCTAGATATATTTTGATACTAGGAAGATCGGCCTTGTCCGCAAGATCGATTTATCTGGCCAACACTTACCTTCTTCAATAGCCACTGATTTCCATTTTGCTGTTTTATGAAAACTGTACCCATTCCAATGATTTTACAGGGTTTATCATCACCCAATCGAACTTGTCCAAAATCTCCTTGAACATAATCATGAAAATGTTTCTTATTAGGTGTGGCATGGAATGAGGCCCCTGAATCTATCACCCAGGCATCAATAATATTTTCTAATGAAAGAATCAAAGCATATTGAAACACATCACCTGTTACATTTGCTTCATGATTAGTTTCTTGCTACGCATATCCTTCTTTTCCCTTCTGAGACTTGCAGTCTTTCTTCAGGTGTACTTTCTTCCGACATTTCCAGCACACTATCCCCGATCTGGACTTGGATTTGCCTTTTCTTGACTTGCTACGATATCTTGGGCTCTTACCTCTTTCCATTTTTCTTCCCTAGTCTCTGCAGTCAAAGCATTACTTGATGTCTCATCAGAGCTTTTCCGTCGCATTTCCTTGCTAAGGATTGCACCAACAACATCATCAAACTTTAAAGTACTAGATCCAGAGACAATGTTACTAACAGCCATAACTAAACCATTCCAACTTTCTGGCAATGATCACAGAAATAACAGAGCCCTAACTTCATCATCAAAATTTACCCCTACAGAACTTATTTGACTTGTAACTGTATTAAAATCATTTAAATGATCTGCAACAGATCCACCTTCTGACATCTTCATATTAAATAAACGCTTCATAAGAAATACCTTATTTGAGGCCGAGGGTTTTTCATACAGTTTGGCCAATGCCGACATTAAACCATGTGTTGTCCTTTCCTTTGAAATATTAAACGCTATCGACGCCGCTAGGCACAGCCGTATTGTTCCAAGTACCTTTCTGTCCATAATATTCCATTTTGTGTCTGTCATACTCATTGGCTTCTTTGTCTTTCCGCTCAATGGTAGGTACAGATCTCTCTGATATAGATAATCTTCCATCTGCATCTTCCATAGCTAGTAGTTTTGGCCGTTGAATTTTTCGACCCTAAACCTACCATCTTCCGCCATTGCTCCCACTCAAACCAATAACCCTTCTCTCCTGCGAGTTTACCAGCCAAATAGACCTTCGGCTCTGATACCAGTTGTTAGTAAATTATATATTACGGAGCAATGGAACACATAAAATATTGTAGAAATATAAACACAGAAAACGCATAAAACAAGAGAGACAAAGATATATGTGGTTCACCTAGTTTGGGCTACGTCCACGGAGAAACAACCAGTCCTTCCTTTTATATTATCTAGCAAACTGAAGAGATACAACCTACAACAGATCCGCTGTAACACCCTCTTTGCTCTCAATCTCCTCTCTCTTCCTCACTCAAAATACATATATATATAGACGCAATACAATTCCCTCATATATAGTGAGGGGTTACCTTCTAGGGCAAAAAAACCCTAAATTAAACATAACTTCTACCGTCAGATCATCCGCCTAATGAACAACCCAGATTGACTAGAAATTACTAGACTTTTACAAGGAAATTTTACATCTATTTTTTTAGCTTCGTGGGCGCTACTCCTGAACCCCCTTCGGGGGACCGCTTGTCCCCGGACCCCCTAGCCGAGGGGGAATTAGTCCCCCCTCGGACCCCCGCTGGGGGGACAAGTCCCCCCCGCATGGAGGGGTGTACAGTCTTCCTAGGGTATACATCCGACTGAAACCTTTGAATACAGAAGATAATCAGGCTCCACACGCAACATGAACCACATCAGTGGGTGACTGGATTGGTTTTGTCAGGGTTAATGAACATGTGGAATGTGCTGCACTTCGACATAATTCCAGGGAGCACGACCTGTGTGAGACAATTGCTCGTGCTGGTGCACGATGGCTGCCTATGGATGGGGAAAAGGATCCCTATCGACCTAATGCTCATATGAAGAATCACAAGACTGCATATCAAGGGTGGAACCCCGTGAAAGAATTTGCTGGCAAATATCAAAACAAAGCAATAGCCGAAAACATGAAGAAGACGTTCAGACTAAAAAAGGGAAGAAAGGTTATGACATTAACTTGATCAGTGACCAAGGAGTTTGCTTCGAAGCACACATATTGGCTGGAAAAATCATGAGGAAGTGATAGGCTAATGAAGTCCTAACATTGGTGGTTTCATTAGCTGCGTAGTGCACCAATGGGGCTCAGTACAACTAAGCTGCATATTTATGCCAAGGGTTTCTAGATGACTGCTGCAAGGCTTAGGAGAAAGGTATTGCATTTCACTACACATGGTTAATTCTGATAATTGCTATGCTTTGATGGAGAGAGCTGGAAGATTCGTAGTTCCCTCCTATACCCTCAAACATTTGTGAAGCCACGTAATATGCCTCGCTGTGGTATACCACTAAGCTGATGCGAGCACATGAGAATATAATGTTTTTGTATTATACCATATGGAATTACAAATGTTGGTGAACCAAAACCCTTGCCTTTCATTGAGCCTATACCAACGACATAACAATGTCACAAAGTTTAAGGCTGACTTCCACAAAATTTGCATATAGGCTAGCAGGGACACAAAGAAGAAATGGAATCCCCTACCATATTTAGTGACAAAATATGATCTCCTAGCTCAGATACAACAATGACCCGTGGAGTGGATGATTGCATTGGAGACATAGGCAGAAGATAGCCTGGCAGAGGAGGACACAACATAGCACGAGGAAGCAAGTGGAAAGGATAAGTATGAGCACGAGTTAGAAGAAGAGGAGCAACATGACGAGGGTCACCAAGATCCTCCGGAAGGTGATGAGTAGAACACAAAGTCTGAAAAGATAGAGATAGACCCAACTGTATCAGAGAGGAGGAAGGTGGGCACTGAAGCTACCACAAGAACCAAAAAGAAATAGAATGCAGACAAGACAAAGGATATAACACAAATTGTCCTCATTGATGGGGATTTGGATGAGATTGGGGATAAAATTCAGGATGTGGCGATAGAATTAGGGAAAAAGTAAAATTGCTATGACAAACTTCTAATAGGTGTCGAAGAGTACATTGCAGAATTGAAGATTTTGGCACAGACAGTCAGACAAGCAGTGCAGGTAGAGGAAAATATTGGAGAGGAAAGATCAATAGAGCCTACACTTGCATTGCAGATAACATCAATACTTTCCGGAGCCCTGTAGTTTGACTCTGTTAAGGTAAACAACAGGCTGACGAGTGGAGGTATGTGAACATGAACATCACAGTAGTACAATTGCATAGATTACACAAGTTGCATCAAGAGATCATAGATGAGGTGAAGAAGTGAAAATGACTCAGATCGAAGTTAAACATATAGGTAGAGAAAGAGCGAGGCTCGCTGTAGTAGAAGCTAGACTAGGTGATCCAGGAGAGGGATCAGGAAGTACAGCAACAACAAAAGCTGAAGGAGGTCATCGAAGTGACATGCCACGAGATTCTTGACATTGAGGTCTGAGAAGAGGAACCAGTGGAGGAAAAGGTCGCGAAGCTTGACTTTGCAGTAAAAAGGTACAAGGATAAGATTGTAGAGTGCAATTTAAATATGAGATGTAGATCAGTGAGCTATAGATGAAGCTAAATCCAACCATACCACAGGAAGTGTGAGAGCAGAGGGAGACCGACCTGAAGGCTACAATGGCTGGTATCTCCATGACAGTGGAAGATTATAGGAATCTTTTGGATGAGAGCTTATAGATTTGGACTTCATTGTGGGAATATCCAAATGTGTAGAAAATTCAAGAAGAATTCAGCAGAAGTAGCATCAGCTGGAAGAGGTTCTAGCAATTGTGAAGACCTTACCAATCTCATAGAAGCTCTCCAAGATCAATGAGGAAAATTCCCTCTAGAAGAAGATAGAGGAGATGAGGAAGAAAGAGTAGGTTTTCACAGAGAGAGCTCAACCATGGTAGGATGAAGCTCTCCAACTATCCCAAGTAGTGGATGAGAAGGTTCAAGAGATTCAACAGAGGGAGACAAAAATGATGGAGAAGGCTACAAAACCTGTGACAGAAGAACTACTGGAGCACAAGGGATTCACTTAATGAACCTCTAACATAGCATGTGCGTTCATGGCATACTAAAAAATACCCTTAATTTGAATAAATATTGGAAAATACCTCTAAAAATAACATTATTTAACCCTCTATCAATATAAACCCAATACCACTTCCCAATTTTAAAAACCCCTACATTCACTAGATATTGTATGTTTCCATTTTTTCATTAGCATATTTTATAGCCCTTTGTATTTTTTCATTAACTTTGAGCTCTGTTTTTTATACCTGCCAATATTAAAACCCTTTACCCCCTATTATATGCACAATATATTGTGTCAATTTTCCCTCAGTATATATCCCCCAATATGAGCCCACGTGGTATGGTAATGTTCCCCCAGTGAAGCCCCCATGTGTTGGAGGAAGTGCACAATGAAGAGAAGCATGTCATAGAAATTCTGAGCAGTTCAATAGTTCCTACAACAACATTGCAACAAAGATCAGAGGCAAATTAGTTGAGTGAATCGGGACGAGTCACATGTGATTGTTGGTGGCCTACTGGGTGCAGCCCAACTTGGCCTAGATTTTTGGCAAAGACTCCACATTTTGTGAGGTGGAGTGCGCAGTGGAGCCTGTAGTATAGTAGAAGAATGCAAAGTGGACCGCACATTGGAGCACTTGGAATATACCGCACGGTGTAAGGGCTTCGGGGTGGGTTGAAGCCCCTCCTTTTTGTAAAAGCACGTGATTTTTTAAGGGATTAATGGTTTTGGGACCATAGATGCTTGTTTTAGGGAATCCATGGTATTTGGAAAATGGTATTGTAATGATGTAACCCTTCGATGTGATAGTATATATAGGGTAAAATAATAAGAAGAGAAGTATAAAATGGAATTGATCCAAACCAATGTTAGGGTTGTATTATTGTGATCTGTAGTTCTGTAGCAAAGGATAGGCTCTGTCGCTGAGTGCGCAAAGGCCTGAGTCTATAACTTAATGCGTATACAACCTGCAGCTTAGTGTGCTAGCCAAGAATTGTTTGTTGTACAAAGATTCATTATATAAGCAACAGTTCTTGTGGATGTAGCCCCACATTGGGGTGAACCATGGTAATTTGGTGTCTTGATGTGTATATTTTCTTATTATCTATTGTAGAGTAGTAGTTATTACAAATGTAATTTATTTCAGCACAATGATGGTTTATGATTTTATATGACATGTTTAAGTGTTTAATATAATGCAACTAAGCGATTTATGAATGATAAGAATAAGAAAACATAATAATACCACATCCCCTAATCCTTCAAGGGTGCATAAACTTGGTTCTGCATCCTCCCATAGTCACTTTGGGTGAGACTGTGATCTGCTTGAAAGTCATTGTTGAAAGGGCCACTGATTTAGGGTTTTGTTGGTGTGTATAGATCGAAACTGGTTTAGTCCAAACCAAGCCAACAACTACTAACAAAGTTCTAGGTGTATGTGGGCTGACAACTTAAGTAGCTGACTGTGTTTTCAATGGCTCACAATGGAGCCCATAAAACACATAATCCTAGTGGAGTCTACCCCTGAGGTATAAAAGTTGTGTGCTAAAAACACCTGGGATGAAAAAATCCCAGGATGAGTCGACATGAAAATTTGGCAAAGGTGTTAAAGTGATTGACCTTTAAATATCAAGAGGTTAGCATGAGGGTCCCATAAGAGACACATCACCCTGACGGGTTTGCCTTCATTAGAGAATTTTGATGTCTAAATGGGCCTCAAAGCAAAAATGTACAACCAAAATCAGTTTTATAAGAAATAATAGGATTTAAGATGATGATGTCAACCATGGGGGATGATTCACCATTTTTGAAGTAAAAAAGTAAAACGATTAAAAAGTAAAAGAAAAAAAAAACTACATTTTCAACTCGTTTTTAAAACTTATCTTCCTACAATTTTACTCAAATTTCAAGAAGGAGCACTCTTTGGATGCATAACTTAATTCCTCATTCAAGGAGTACCCATGTTTCATAGATTCAATGGTCCTTGCTAAATGAAAAATAAGAAATACATGAAAAAAATTGCAATCACATTTTTTCATGTATTTCCCTTTTTTCGTGTAGCAAGGTCCATCGAAAGTATGTAACATTGGTACTCCTTGGATGGTGAATTAAATTTTGCATCCAACAAGTTCTCCTGCTCAAAATTTGAGTAAAACCATAAGGAAATAAGATGGAAATGTAGTTTTTTCTTTTTTCCTTCTAAAATTTGATGTTTTAATCTAACCTTATTTTATTATTTCCACTATTATTTCATAATAGTCCTTAGGAGGCCCATTTTAGACCTCAAAATTTCTATAATGGGAGGAACCAAAGGTAGGGAAAACAATGAAGAGTCGGGATGACATATTCTGAGGTGGAGTCAGCAGGAAAAAGGGTGCGGTGATTGGTGAACGACTGCAAGGAGAGGTCCTCGCAGGACTCCTCATGTTGGGAGAATTTCCCTAGAGGATAAGAGTTATGCACTAGTTTAAAATGGTTGGGATGACACATAGATGAGATAGCATGGAAAAGGTGGAAAAGGCTTCAACTGGTGCAATGAAAGTGGAAGTAGGTCCATAAGTAAAAGCTCACTCTGACAAGTTTTTGATTGGTCAATGTGCGCGAACAATGGCCTCACATGGCACATCATTCTGAAGGGTTGTCCTCCGATGAATCAAAATGGAGGTGATTAATGAAAAGGCCAAGGAAACAGATCGAGGATATGGATATTTTTCCAACATTTGATGATCTGTTAGGTTTCAAAAGGCACACCCAGGTCTTTTTTATACAGTGTTTTTTCATGTTATGTGACCATGAACCTACGAACTTATTACAATGAAAAAGAGTCATGGGGAGTTTGTAAATGGGCTTAGCGCTAGTAAAAATAGTTGAGTTGATAACTCTTCAACACTATACGCTATACTTGGAACTTAAGCCATATTTGGGTGGTCACCTCTTTTGGAAGAGTTGGCATTAAACTAATCAACAACATTTGACAACTCCACCACATTTAACAGTGCACTAGAGGTATTAATGGAGTGTGCCCTGCATTAAAGAGTTCCATCCCTAGTCACTAAAACTGACTAAGAAAGAATTAAAAAATTAGGCAATGAGAAGGTAGCAAGGGCCATAACTGTTGGAAACCATGACAATACTGAGAGGGGGGGTGAATCAATATTGTAGGAATTTGAACAATTTAAACAAATTTCTTTCACTTGTGCAAGAACACAAGGATAACATTAAGTACTTTAGTAATTAATTTAAATAAACATGACAAAAAAAAATATCAACAATCATAATGGAACACACAAAGAACAAACAAATTCTTCAAAACTACTCTTTAATGGTGATGGACCTCTAAATTAGACATAAATTAAGGCCCATCTAACCATCCTTCAAAACATTAAACCTCTATTTTTTTCATTAGATGACATATTTTTAGCTTTAATATGTTCGTTAGGAAGGTTTAGAGATAATTGCATATTTGTGCTTAAGATTATTTATTTTTGTAGAATATTGTGAGAATATTGGGCATATTATGAAGATTTGGAGAAGGAGATAATATAGGGGCTTTCTCCTTGCTACAGGAGGATCAATATTGGATAATAAAGGAAAAAAATTATCATGAAATTGTTGACAAATTCTGGAGCTCCAATGATTGAGAAAATCGAAGAATGTGTTCCCTCTCATTTGATGCAAATTCCTAGTGTTGGGAACCAAATCCATTATTTGAGAGATTTTGGAGGGGAAATCTTCCTCCTTTCAAAGATAATTCTTCCACATCAATTTATATAAGTTCCAATTCTAATTTTCCTCTAGGGGCATGTATTTCTTAGTCTTCTTGTGGAGAAAACTTGTTATTTAGTAGCTTCACTTTCATTTCTAGTAGGGATGTACTTAGATTGATTCAAATAATGAAGTTTGGTGCCATTTTTAGCTTCTAAATATTGGTTTCCTACATAGGGCTTTGAGTTTCCTTGGGATTGACCATCCCATGAGCCTCAAAACCCTCTTGTACAATTTCTTTATTTCTTTTGAATGACTTTTTCACTTCCATCTCTCATTTCTGCATTTACTATTCATGTTTCTTTTGTTGTAGATTACATTGGTTAAATTATTGAAGTGAGTTATTTTGTAGGTTATTTATAGAGTCACAAGCACGATTCATCCTTAGAAAATATTTTAAAATTCATCTTTGTCATTGAGCTACTTGGATTGGGTTACTAGTTCACGAATCTAGAATTTCTAGTAGTCCCTTGTAGCAAAATAGTAGTAATTTTCAGCTATCTTTTAGAACATGTTAATGAGCTTCATTTGAGTTGATTCCATGTGTATTGGGTTATAAAAAAAATTCATATTAATAAACAAAATTGCCCCATATATGATTTTCAGTTGATTATGTTAGGCATTTGGTAGGTTAACTAGCTCTCTAGTTCTTGAATTTCTAGTTTTTAGAGTAGTAACGTTCTGCTATTTTTTATCACATGTTAATAGGGGTATTTTGGAATCATTCCACTTGGAATGGAGTCCTAATATACCCTAATGATTTAAAAAAAAATCCCATCCTATTTGTATTTGATTTACTTTGGCATTCGTCAAGTTATCTCCTCTTGTAGCAAAACATGGCCTCCTATAGGACCTCCCATAGCACTCTTGTAGCATGCTTAAACTTGACCAGGTTTGGTCCAAAATCTTGGATTTTGTCTCTTAGGATTGCATTATGACCGCAAGGCTCTAAATTCATGATTGATGAAGACCAAAAATCACTCTAGACCCACCTTTCCTTCACTGCAAGTACAAATATGAAATCAGAATCAAAAGACAGATTTCCACATTTGAATAATAATGAATGTTTTGTTATGAAATGTACATGGATTCTGTTACTAAAGCTAATTTTCCTTGAACACAATGATAAAAAGGGAGATTCATCAATGCAAAGTAGATTAGACTTTATTCTTGAATTCATGCTTCCTTAAGGTTTAAGTTACAAGCATTATTGTTGAAAAGATCAAATTTCATTTTTTAAAACAACATTCCACATTGTGTAATTAGAGTATTAATTTACATTTCACAAGTAGACTAATGTTTCCATTTTTGCAATTAGGTCAGTGTTTGATTTCATGATATTCAGTTCATTTCATCAGATCAATGAAAGAAGGACTGCCGACACCTCTTAAGTTTGTACGAACTCCGGGTTGATAATTTAAGTTGATAGCCTTTGGAGTTGCAACATTCTTGTTGCAATACTAGGGCCTGTGAATTTTTGGCACCTTTTCCAGGGAGGTGTCAAAGTGTGCATTGTTTTCTTGCCTATTTGATTCATTTTTATTACTTTATGAAAAAACAAAAAATTGCATTAGGAATATTTCATTTCAAAAATAGAAAAATTGCATTGCATTAGCATTCTTATTCAAAAAAATTAAAAACAACAAATACTTCTCCAATACCATCCCCCCCATTTGATCACATGGTGTAGTAAGAGCCACATCACCATCCACTTTTGTAGGTAGGAGAAGAGGAAGTGATAGAGCATGTAGGAGAAATGGATGGAGATGATGATAATGAGGAATATCCTCTTGGATTTCCCATTCAAGATATTGATAGTAGTGTTCATATGAAGAAGGCCCCTCTATCTTTCCTTCCCAACTTCTATGGTACGAGGTGAGATGATCTAGAAACCTTTCTCTTTGAATTTGAAATCCTTTTTAGATATTATGGTTACCTACTAAACACTTAAAAATTAAGATTGTTTATGACAACATTGAAGGATAGAGCTCTTAAATGGTTCTGGAGTTTAGGGACTAATTCAATAATATTATGGAATGATATAAAAAATATATTTCTAGAAAAATTTAAATATCATGATCTTAAATAAGAAATATCTAGAATGACTCAAAAAGAAGATGAGAGCCTTGAGGATCTAATAAAGAGATTCATGCATAATGTTAAGAGGGAAAAATTACATCATTTAGGATTTGACACACTAAAAACCCTCTTACTTAGAACAATTAGAGATGAGTGGATTGATCTTCTTGATCTCATGAGTAGAGGTGATGTATACCAATTATCATTTGAAGAAATTTGTGAAACATGCAAACACATATCAAGAGTAAGTAAATCAACATTAAGATTGGTAAGTCAAGCTGAACTTGCAAATTCTCTTCATAACTTTAAAACAAAAATTCTTAGAAATCTAAGTGAACAAGTAGAAATGTTAAGAATGCAAGATGAGAAAAAATAAGATGTTGATATTTGTGTTGTCTATGTAGAATCACATGCTATTAAATATTTCCCATCATTACTAAGAGGTTGAAGGAATTTTACCAAGAGGACAATGGAGCAAGTCAATCACCATAGCAGTTATGTTATGTAGATCAAACAAGACCATGGTAGCGTAGTCAACCTAATATGATGCAAGAATATAATTCAAAATTTCAAGGTTATGCACATCCATCTCAAAGTAATTGTAACACACCCTTTCCTTGGAAACCTTGGCCACCTAAACCCCAAAACCAATCTTGGCAACAAGGTTGGCAAGAACCGTATGGGAAAAATCCACAATATCCTCAATATTTTCCTCAATATCATCCATACCCAACTCCATGCTATCCCTACCATCCACCTCCACCACAACCACAACCCCAACACCATTCATCTCAAATATCCACTCCCACTCAACTACCTGTACCATCATTTCCAAACCCACACAAGGAAGTAGCTCATTCCACTTACAAATTTGAGGTACAACACTTCCAAAAATATCCTCTTCATCTAAATGGTATTCATCTTAACTCAGGAACAATATTGCAAAAAATAGATTCTCTTGATGTCATTGAAGGACAACATTCAAAAAAATAAGATTCAAATGAGAAGACCAAAGAATCATGGGCTGCACTCGATGAAGAGAAGACATCAGAATCAGGGGTTGAGGAATTTCCCTCACGTTTACCATCAGATCATCCATGTGTTCAAGAGAATAATCAACAAAACTAGGAAGAATTTAATGTTGTTGAAGAAGACATGAAGAATGATCTAGATGAGAAAGCGAACCAAGGGCATCAAAGCTATATTGAGGTTTGATTCCAGAAAATCAACAAGATGGAGTATCACTCTCTTATTCAACAATGCTTGATATCATCAAAGTCAAAGAATTTGGTCTCTAAAATTCAGGTACATGTCAAAGCATATATTTCAAGCCTACACATGAGTTTATCTGTCATAGTGATGCGCACATGTCTCCATTGGAAGTATTCCTATACTTGAAAGAGATTTTGTTTTCAAGTGGAGTAGGATAGAAAAAAATAAAATGAAAAAGAGAAAAATATGAGGAAAAGAATAAAATATCAGGTGAAACCTCCTTTGAGGCGCTTGAGATTGGCTCATTGATTGAAAACATCCATGAGGGAGTCAATGGGTTGGAAAAAAGAGAAAAAAGAGAAAAAAGAGAAAAAAGAGAAAAAGAAAAGATGCTAGGAGAAAACAGCACCTAGGTAGACCTATTAGTTGAAAACCTCATTGAGGCAACTAGTAGGCCTAAAAGAAAAAAATAAAAAAAAGAAAAAGAAAAAAATATCTTTGCTCCTCGTATCTCTATCTGATGAATGCAGGTGATCTCCAACCTTTACAGGAAAAAAAACAAGTTAGCACCAAAAGAAAAGTTGGTCAAAAATCTAGCCAAAGGAAGTCAAACTCGGGCTTTCTCCTCCTTTGCCCAAATACTCCAATAGGACCAATACCATTCCTATCCATCACTCTCATCGATTTTAAAAATTCACCCATCATTTCCAAGCCTTTCCCATCCATTTCCGTTGTTGTCCTAAAATGCTACAAGAAGGTTTTGTTTTCCTACAGGAGGCAAAAATACACAGGGCACAACTTTTTTTTACCATATCTTGAAAACCATGCATCCATTAAAAGATCTGTTTCATGCAGAGATGCATATGGATGATAGTAACATGCTCAAGTAATTTCAACAAATTACAAAGCACACTTTTCAAGAAATTGGCCTACATCGCCTACAACCATTTTTAATTTTTCTTGATATTCGTGTATTTGTTGGAAATATGTTTTATGTGGATATTCATAGGGATGATGGAAAAATTCTCACCAAATTTCAAGTCAATCCAACCTACCATTTGAGATATATGGATAAAATAATTCTGCTATAGAAGATTGTCCTGAAATACTACACGAGCAACCAAAAGTGCTATACGAGGCAGATCTGATTGCAGAAAGAGGCCAAAAGGTCATGTATTCTTTAGTAAATGTTGAGGGAGGTCCATCAACATCACTTTCATCACCCATACACTCCATCTCGACAAAATTTAGCTTCAATTTCCACTCTGCCACACATAAAAAATCTATGCTTTAATTTTCCACCACCTACACCACTTCCTGATGATTTTAACCTTGTCCTTATACCTTTTATGGCTTACCCTCAATCTTACATGCATGAGGAGGCGTCAAAAGAGGAATTAAGTGACTGCTATAGGAAGGAGATTCCTCTTGTAGCATCTTGTACAGTTACAATAGAACTCAACATCAAATTTTTTTTCACCAACGAGCAAAAGATCTAGCCACCTTGAGCATCATTAATCCATTTCCTAAGTTGAGAAGGGGCACACTATCATTAGGAAGCAGTGCATCTACTCCACTAGAAGCAGATTAGACATTAGGAAGAAACCTTCACACACAACAGTTTTATTAGTTAAAGCATCATCAATCTATCAAGACCTGCATAGAAGAAAGCAAAGGAAATCAACACCTTCAAGATCATCATGTTATGAGGACCAAATCCAACATGCACTAATCTCCAACAATTTGATATCACAGGTAGTCAGAAGTATGCATTATTCTTCACTTCTTCTCTTGAGCATGTTATGGTTAGACATTTGTTGTCAATGCATGAGAGATAAGGTTATGTAAGATAAGGATGGGTCAGTAGTTTCGCCACCCTCAGCCTGTTAAGTGCAACTAACTCCCTCACTCATACAACGTGGAAATGCTAAATTAATAAGGGTAATGATTACAAGGAATGGGGAAAATAGTTAAAAGAGGAAATTCGTGCAAAGGCCAAGCCACCAAAGCACTCTAAGCCATTACCACAAAAGGGAATAAAAGTATGAGGTTCAAATTCACTTGCGCAATTACTCATTCCTAATAAATTGTTGGATAAACCCATCAAGGTACAAAAGGACAAGCTAGATGCTACCAGGGGCTACCTAGAGTGCTACAGAAGAGATAAAAAGTTGATTTGCAGGTGCTATAGGCTCAGGCATAACTACTACAGGAGAAACATGGCTGCTACAGGAGAGACAGACTATGTGCTATAGGAGAAACAAATTTTCTATAGGAGAAGATAGTGTGCTACAAGAAAGTCCAGAGAGCTACAAAAAGCCTTATTTTGAGAAAATTTACCCTATATTTGAAGAGTTACTTCTAAGATAAGGGTAAATACACATTTTTCTCTGCCACCTGTGGACAAGAAACCTACAAAACCTTTATTTCCTTCAACCAAAATTATGATAGCAGTTTGAGAATAAAATATTGAATGAGAATGTTTCTTTTGAGTTAAGCAAGATAAGAAATGAAATGGAATTGTTTTTGAATTGAGTCTGAAGTTTTCATTCCTCTTACTAGTATGGATAATACTACTCTTTTACCCCTGTAGCAGATTGAGAGTATTGGTTTGCCAAACCTTGGAAAAGCATAGTGAAAATTCATGTGGGGGGGGGGGGGGGGGGGGTAGTTTCAGTTGAAGAGAGTTTACAGACTCATTAAGGATGATAATTATCACATATTTTGTTAAGAATGTTCGAAAACTTGTATCATGGGAAAACATTGTAAGAATTAAATAGGGAGACTTTTCTTAAGACACAAGCACAAGCCTAATTAGAACTTGGAGAAAAGGATGGATCTATAGAAGAAAGAGATGGAGAAGAAGCAGAAGAGGATGGAGCAATAGAATATGTGCCGAAATTCCTTTTGAGGTAGATTGGGATGTTAAGGAGGCCACTAGGACCATGAATGAGGCACAATTAGGTCACTAAGTTACTCAGAGGAAGAGCAACACTTTTAGTAGCAGGGTATGATGGGCCTCTAAATTAAGCATAAACTAAGGCCCATCTGACCATCCTTCAACAAATTAAACCTCTTTTCTTTTGCATTAGATGAAATATTTTTTATCTTTAATACATTCATTAGGAAAGTTTAGAGATAATTGCATATTTATCCCTAATATTATTTATTTGTAGAATATTGTGAGAATATTGGGCAGATTATGAAGATTTGGAGGAGGAGATAATCTAGGGACTTTCTCCATGCTACATGAGGGTCAATATTGGATAATAAATGGACAAAAATATTATGAAATTATTGACAAATTCTGGAGCTCCAGTGATTGAGAAAATATAGGAATGTGTTCCTTGTCATTTAATGCAAATTTCTAGTGTTGGGAACCAAATCCACTATTTGAGGGATTTTGGAGGGTAAATCTTCCTCCTTTCAAGGAGAATGATTCCCCATAAATTTTTATAAGTACCAATTTTATTCCCCATAAATTTTTATAAGTACCAATTCGAATTTTTCTCCAGGGGCATGTATTTCTTAGTCTTCTTGTGGAGAAAACTTGTTATTTAGCAGCTCCACTTTCATTTCTAGTAGCGATGTACTTGGATTGATTCAAATAATGAATTTTGGTGACATTTTTAGCTTATAAAGCTTGGTTTCCTACATAGGAATCTGATTTTCCTTGGGATTGACCATCCCAGGAGCCTCATAACCCTCTTGTCCAATTTCTTCATTTCCTTTGAATGACTTTTTCACTTGCATCTCTTATTTCTACATTTACTATTCATAATTCTTTTGTTGTAGGTTAGATTGGTTAAATGATTAAAGTGAGTTTATGTGTAGGTTATTGACATAGTCCAAGAATTATTCATTCTTAAAAAGAAATTAAAGTCATCTTCATCATTGAGCTACTTGGATTAATATAGAATTTATGGAAGTCCCTTGTACCAAAATAGTAGTAATTTTATGCTATATTTTAGAACATGTTAATGAGATTCATTTGAGTTTATTCCACTTGTATTGGGTCATAAAAACATTCAAGTTAATAACAAAATTAACCCCATATCATTTCAACTTGATTAGATTAGGCATTTGGTAGGTTAACTAGCTCACTAGTTCTTGAATTTCCAGTTTTTAGAGTAGTAGTTTTCTGCTATTTTTTAGCACATGTTAACATGGGTATTTTGGAGTGATTACACTTGGAATGGAGTCCTGAGACACCCTATTTAATAAAAAAAATCCCACCCTATTTTCATTTGATTTACTTGGGCATTCGGCAAGTTATCTCCTCGTGTACCAAAACATGGCCTTCTATAGCACCTCCTGAAGCACCTCGTGTAACACCTCATGTAGCACTCTTGTAGCACATGTAAACTTGACCAGATTTGCTCCAAAAGCTTGGATTTTGTCTCTTAGGCTTGAATATGACTCCTAGGCTCTGAATCCACGATTGAGGAAGACCAAAAACCACTCTAGACCCACCTTTCCTTCACTGCAAATACAAATTTGCAATCGGAATTAAAAGATAGATTTCCACATTTGAATAACAATGGATGTTTTCTTATCAAATGTACATGGATTCTATTACTAAATCTAAGTTTCTTGAACACAGTGATAAAAAGAGTGATTCATAAATGAAAATTAGATTAGACTTGATTCTTGAATTCATTCTTCCTTAAGGTTTCAGTTACAAGCAATATTGTTGAAAAGATCAAATTTCCTTTTTGGAAACAACATTCCGCATTCTACAATTAGAGTATTAATTTGCATTCTAGAAGTAGACTAACATTTCCATTTTTGCAATTAGGTTAGTGTTTTATTTCATGATATTCACTTCGTTGCATCAAATCAACAAAAGAAGGACACATTGCATGTTTCACTTACAGTGCCGACACCTCTTAAGTTTGTACGAACCTCAAGTTGATAATTTAAGTTGATAGCCTTGGGAGTTGCAACATTCTTGTTGCAATATTGGGGCTCATAAAATAGCTTCACAAGTCAAGCTACAACTTGTTAAAATTCTCTAGCTACAACCAACTGGAAGTTACTACTCCCTAATTTATCAACTACAACTAAAAGGAACTACAATCCCTAACTATTTACCAACACACACTGGAAGGAGCACTGGACCCTAATATGTAAGCTGCAACTTTCTTGACACTCATTGGTTCATATTACATCCATTTTCACACTAGAAACTCTGGATGCCACCTTTGTCTTCATAATAAAATAATTTCCCTTCTTAATCACCAATACCTTCAACAATCTTTAATTACTGAGAACATCAAGAACTTCACCTTAAATTTCTCATGAGAACTCTCTTATTATTTTTCAACCAGTTTGATCACGTCCACTTATAAAGAATTTTTGCTTGATATTTTTGGCATGACATTTTAGTTAATCTTGCATTGGATCTTTGCATGTGCATTTATTTTTTTTCCTTTTTCCTGTTCAATTGACTCTTCAGAACCCATTCTCCAAGTTATCCACCTATATTCTACTACTCTGATCTCAATCTCTAAGTTAAACTATTAATTTTTGTTGTTCCATATTTTTTATAGGTTTTAACTGAGACTTTCCAATTTTGGAAAATCTCTAGTTTTGGCATTTTTGCTACAACTGGCTCTTAACTTGTTCATGTTGCTATCATAACTATAAGTCTTCCTTCCATTTCCAAATCAAGTTGCCAACTTGTTTCATGCATTGGCCAAACAATAGGCCAAGATGTTTTTAAATCTAATGCCACAACTCCTTTTTATTTTATTTAACTACACTGAATTGTTCATGCCGAAACCCAAATGATTTTTTACACAGGCCCAAAGCTTTGCAATAAGATGTTGCTGCAAAGCACTACCACAATATAACTCTCGGTCCCATCACTTTATTTCTTTGGCTCTTTCTGCCCATCGAACCAAGCATTGTGACTTTGCCTTTAGTTCTGAGCACTAAACCACTTACTTCCACGACTTTATACCTTCTTATTTCCAAACTATGGCTCTGTTAGGCCCATTACACCTTAAGCCTTGAGGGATTATTTTCTTTATAAATCCTCCACTCCCTTGGTTTCTACTTCTTTATGTGCCTTTGTGTCAGTTCTAAGGCTTGGAGTACTCTTATCTTGACGTTTTCATTTGTGTTTCCTTTGAAAACTTCCAGGTTGGGCCTTATGGGTGTAGCTGTCCTAAGGATCATCCCAACATCTTTCTAATTGGTTATCACTATGTCCACTGTACTGCATTTGTGTCCCAACACCATTACATGCAACTTCTATTTTGAATTATTTTAAAACATTTGATGTCTTACCATCGGGCTTAGCTATCATACGGGGTCCTCCCAGCACCTTCTGACGTGTCCCGACTCCTACTACTTGACAATTCCCTTGTGTGCTACTCTTTAACCTTTTGGGCTTTGACCAATGGATATTTCCATGCTGATGTCACCTGCAGTACATGTCGACCTGTGATTGGTGAAACATGTCACCCATAAATGGTCCCTTTGGGTGCCCAAAATCACTGTATATTCCTGCCACGTGTCACTCTATGATTGGACCACGTCATGCTAAATTCATAATCCTTTATCATATTTTGAGGGCCAACCAATTTATGCCATGTGTCCTCCTATCAGAGAGGAGAGATAAGGGTCCCGAGACCAATTTTGCAAGCAAACCCTTTGTTAAATTTTTAAAGGGTCCTGCCTTCTTCTCCACTTACCACGTTTCCCACTACATAATCCTTGTGCATGTTAATGTTTCTCCATGGTATTACCTCTGGGTAATCTTCCATCGGGATGCCTTTTCCAAGATGTTGTCATCCCGCTTCACTGCTTAAGCACTCCTTATGCTTTTTGTTGAGGTACACCCTCTGGGCTATCACTGTCGAGGTGACTTGTATGTGGGATCTACTAATGGGTAAAGGGAAGCCTCTTAGCTACTTTGATGTTGCTCCAAGTCAACTCGGTGCTCTCTACATCTGCTCTACTAACTTATCGCTAAGTGTGGTTTCTCCTCCAACCTTTTCTATGTTGTAAATATATTCACTACTAAGAGGGGGGGATGAATCAGTGGTGATGACCTTTATAAGTTTTTTACTGATTAAAATCCTTTTCCACAATCTATCATACATGCACATCCACAACATTAACTTACTAAATAATATAAGAAGCAATAAGATCAAATCATAATAACCATGAGAAATATTAACACACATAAGAAACATGCACACATAAGAACACATATATTTCTAGTGGAAACCTTTTCGGGAGAAAACCACCCTGTTGTTGTTGCACTACTCAATTCTTTTTATTATTATGTTGAACAAATAGTTACATGTATTAGCTACACCTATAGTCGAAAGACTTGGCTTCTCTACAGTATGATGGCACTATCAATTTAGAAATATGTTCCTCTCGCGGATCTACGGACTACCATCCGCTGGAAGCTCCCACAACCAATGATCCTCACCCAACCACCATTGGATTGTCCAATTCCTATTGGATGGAGAAAACTCTTCCTACTATGAATCACCAAATATTTGTCTCTACTGAAGCCTCAATGTTCCTCCACTTCCTCCATGCGAACCACATTTAACAATATGTCACAATGGGTTCTCAATTCACTCAACATGAGAAACCCAACAGTTCTAGCATTCAGCTCATCAATTCTGAATCACAAATCTGATTAGGTGAGGAGAATTCTTCACTGCTTCACACACAACAACACCTCTCTCAATCCACACAACAAGCTGCAAACATTCTCCCACAAACTACACACAAAATTTGAATCTTCTCCTCAATTATGTCTTTTATTTCTGGTCACAAAACTTTGATATATCTCTGCATAAAATATGTGAGAAGTTGTTTCATACTCTACACAATCCCAATGCTCTCATAATAACATCCTCACTCACTCTCCAAAAAACCAACCTCAACATACATAGCCACAATACATTAGCTACAAATAATATGAAATAAGAAACATAAATATGACCCACTGCTACAACTATGCAAATCAACTCTGAACCCATGCATACTCAAATAAAGTTAGTCATCATCAAGGAGCAATGCTCTTCTCATATCCTCTTCCATCAAGAACTCAAAATATTTAATAGACACATGCTTTTAACTCAAGCATTAGCCTCTGAAGAGATTCTGTAATAGTAATTTGACCTACATGCTTAAGATCTGCAATATGTGCCCAAAGTATAACATGTCATCATAGGAGACCTAATTTGGGAACATGGAGACCATGGAGACCTAATCAACAAGGATCCTCAACTCTAAACTCTATAGCAACACTCACCATCTGTATGCAGCAACATGATCACGGAGACCATCATCATGGGAAGGTATCCAAGCTAGTGTAACACATGATCATCCAACATCCAAGGACCATCTACACCTCAACCATTATCCCAAAGCTAGTAGACAATCCAAGGAGCATATCCAAGCTAGTCTAAGCAAGTAGACATGCTAAGGACCATTTGCAACTCATCCATACATAAGCCACCTGGAGCCACCGATACACATGCATTACTAACACACGTGTAGTCCAAGAAACTAGGTTGACATCAATGACAATCAACAACACATATGCAACACCACAACACACATCAATGTCAACAATCTCCCCCTTTAGCATTGATGTCAACCCCGAGGTGAAACAATCATTAGATCAATATCTTCACATTCTATCACCCTTTGACAACAATGGCGAAGGTTGAAACATGTAAAAGAAAAATGCTATATACTCCTCTACGTGAAAGGGGATCCATCAATAAAACATATACAAGTGAAAAACAATGAAGTGTACAATTAAAACAATAACACTTCCCTTGGAAGGTATGTGCAATAAACTCCCCCTGGACACAAGCTATGTCCAATCATCAACACACTAGAAAAACAACATACATCTCCTACTAGTAGCAACAATAAACTCTCAATCAATAGCAACAAACACTGAAACACATGCTCTCTCCTTGAAGCAACAACAACATAATCCATGTAATAGCAGCAGTAGCAAATCATAATACCAACACATAGCAACAACAACATAATGTGATCTACTAGCATAAACAATACTAATCAAATCCATAGCAGCAACAATAAATATCCAACCACTATGAAGCAACAAAAACAAATACATCATCTCCACAATGTACTCCCCAACAATAGAAAACTCATACATATTACTAGCAGTAGAAAACACATATGTCATCAGCAACAATTCAACATCTCTCTAGATAGACATAGAAATAGAAAATCGATGATGTCAAGTCACAACAATATGACCATACATACTCTACTGAATACAAACATCTCCATGGCTGAATGTAAATTGATGTACATGGATGTCAATGCCTCCTCGCCATATGCAAGAGGCTACTCCACATGGACAAAGGACCATGACCAAATGATATGCAACAAAATACATGGCCTCATAGGCCTATTACATGGCTTCCAAAGAAAATACATGATTGTACAATGAAAAAAATAAGCCCATATATGGTTGAACATGACTCACATGACTCTCTCTCAATACATGCATGACTCTAGAAAGCCTCTCCATGATAAGTATGAGATTGTACAAGAATAAACATGAGATACATGGCTGCAACAACACTACTAACATCCCATACAAAGCTAGACTAACTCTCATGACTCAATATACAAGATATTACAAACATGGATCTCATAAAAACTCTCTCATCAATGCATGTTTAATACAATGTCATGATACAAGTACATAGAGCATATGATCAACTACATGCCCTCTCTATGGAAACAAGATAATTTCAATAAAATCACATATGAGACATGTATCAATCTCTCCAAAACATCGACCATGAATCAATATTCCAGCAGTTGTAATTGGCAGTCCATAACAATACAAAGTGGTCCATCAATTTTATATATCAACAACATCATAAAGCAACAACATATCACATCAATCAGCCCAATATATCAGCTATACATGACAACAACAATAACCATCGCATGGAGCATGAATCTCTACAATATAAGCTGAACCGATAGTAGAAACAAGATGTAGTGACATCAATAACATCTCATCAGGGATCATGCTCAGAAAAATAAACATCATATACCATCATGGAAATCATCACCATGTGCAATAGTAGAAATATGAAACATCCATCATAAGTATAAGCATTATGAACCATCATCATACTAATCTCCATGGCACTAACACATGCATAATATCATCAACCCAAAATGTAGGAAAGAATCCAACTGCATGTCAACTTATATAGGCATCATATAATCTATGCATGAACACAGAATAAACATCTACAACTGATAAGCACATAGCATGAAATGCATAGAAAACTCCTCCAAGGAGTCATAATGCCATCAAAATATTGGAAGCATATAAAGTGCTCCCCTTGAACATGTTCCATTCTCCTCCTAATCACACCTTAGCAAAGACACCATCAGTAGAAATAATCCATGATAAAAAAAAAAAAAACATAATCAAAGAGATAAGAATCAACACAAACTAACTGCATGTAAAAACAAAATATACCATAATACCCCCCCAAGTCTATGAAGGATTCATATCCATTTTGCAGTCTAAAATATTTATCGTGCAAGAGAAGACTGCAATATGTGCTAATCTCTTCTACTCTGAATCTAATGATGAAGAAGAGTGCTCTCTTGATCTCTTCTTTCTGTTCACTCTACCCTTTAACACATACACATTGTCTGGGGTCTTGAATCTTGCAATTACTCTCTTTGATATTTCTTCCCTAATGAAGCAACCTTTGGAGTTGAAGACCACTTCCTTACCACCATTAACCATTTGGCTCACACTTAATATATGGTGCTTTAGGCCTTCAATGAGCCATACATTGTAGAAAATCACGTAGATTCAAAAGCTCATGTAATCTACTAAAACAAGAGAAAATAATATACTTCTACTCTTTATTGCGGAATCCCATAAACATTGAGCAAAAAATAATCAATAGAGGAAGAGAATAAAAGGCACATAACACAATAAATATATGGGGAAAGTCACAACTCAAAACCCCACTATCTGTTTTGTATTAATATGGAAAGTCAAGATGAAATTACAATGCTTGTTCTCTCTAGAACAATCCCAACACTCAACAAATTCAATCTCCAACTCATAAGCAAGCTCAAGGCCAAAGCTTAGCCAATTCACAGGCTCTCCAAGTCTCTATTCCAATGTGTAATTCCTATGAAGAATAGCTTGTATTTAAAGGGAAATAAAGCCTCTAAAAATAACACAATCCCTCAAGGATCGGTTCTTGATTGCATGCACTATAAATGCAACTCAGAAAAATCTAAAACAAATAGTATGTTGTCCCTGCACTCTTGTCTCAATTGGGTCTTTCTCAGAATCAACATGCATGAGTTTCTGATGGTGGAATCTTCAGTTAACTAGAGTAGCACTAATTAGGTCACTAGTGTCCCAATTGAATGTTTACTCACTATTAGTTCCTGAAACTGATTGGAACTAATTTAATTGGACTTAACTCAATAAATTGAATTAACTAATTACAACTCATTCATAACTCATCCTGAACTCCTATAAGTTAGGGAGAACATATACATGTCTTCTAAAAGACTTCCAATTCAAATTTCCTAAATTAATTAAGTTATTGTTTAGATTATCTTTCGGATCCATCGCATAAGGATTCTTTTTCATCGATGTTTCGAACCAGCAACGATGGTTCATCTTCATTAATTAAGTTAATTAATTATTTTCAAATTTCTATGAGAAAAGAATTCTATTTTAATTCACAGTTTAATTCAAGGACAAATTAAACTGGAATTTCTTATTGCCATTTCTCAACACTCCCTCTCAACAAGAAAGCTATTATCCACTACCCCGATCCTGTCTCCGTGAAACTCAAATTTACATCTTGGTAATGCCTTTGTCAAGATGTTAGAATCTTGCTCCTTTGTGGGAATGTAATCTAACATCATGATCCACCTCAATACACAATATCTGAGATGATGATACCGAATATCTATATGCTTGGACCGATCATGAAAAACTAGATTTTCAGAGAGTTTGATACAACTCTGATTATCACAATAAATCACTGTCAGATCCATTTGCTAACCAAAAAAACCAACCAGGATCTTCCTCATCTAGACATCCTCACATGCTACTTGACTTGCAGCCATGTACTTTGCCTTTGTCAAACTGAGTGCAACCGATCTTTATTTCCTATTGTACCAAGAAACTGTAGTTGACCCAATACTAAATATCCCTCCTGATGTGCTCTTCTTGTTAGATGGACTCCCCACCCAATCTACATCGGTGAAGCATTGAAACTTCACTCTCTCTGTCCGTCTGTACCACAATCTAAACTGAGTAGTGCCTCTGAGGTATCTCAATAGGTGCTTTGTCACCTTCCAATATAGCTTGGTAGGCCTAACCATCGCTTGACTAAGATGGTTAAGTGCATAACACATATCTGGTCGTGTGTTCACCAAATACATGAGTGAACCCACAAGCTGCCTGTAAACAATAGCTTCCACTACTTCTCCTGAAGTAGCATCCTCCTTCCTCCAATTACCAGCTAAAGGAGTCTCCATGGGTTTACTCTCTCCATGCGGAATATCCTGAGTATCTCATTGGTATACTTGCCTTGAGAAACAAACAACTCCCCATCTCCCTGCCATACCTCCATGCCAAGAAAGTAATGCATGAGCCCCATGTCCTTCATCTCAAACTCTCTTGCAAGGTCCTCCTTGCAATATTTGATGAGATTCTCATCACCTGTTAGTATGAGATCATCTACATAAAGTAAAATGATCAAAATCTTACCTTCCACCACTATGTGATACAGGTTCGCATCCGCTTCACTCTTTATGAAGCCCAACATAGTGAAGTAGCTATCTATCCTAGTGTACCAAGCACAGGGTGCTTGCTTCAGCCCATACAATGCTCTCTTGAGTCGGCACACATGCGACTCATGGTCCAAGGTTTCAAAACCTTCGAGCTGCTATATGTACACCTCTTCCTCAATCATGCCATTAAGGAAGGCAGTCTTCACATCCATTTGATGGATATGTTGGAAATAATACTGAGAGGGGGGGTGAATCAGTATTATCAAGTCAATTATTTTTCATTTCACAATTAGATTTGTATACGCTACTTCAGTTAGTGAAAATCGCGTATGTACGCAACTACAGTTAAGGAAACCAACGTATAACCAACATACTTGTAATTTAAATTATTCTTTAGATGTTGATCATTAATCTGTGCATCAAACCATATAAACAGTAACCAGGAACAGTAAAACAGAATAGGCAGTCACACATAAGAACACAAGATATAAGGTGGAAACCCAATGTGGGTGAAAACCACCTGCTGTAATTCGTCTCTATCTTCTTTTAATTAGAAACTTCTTTTTACAATGTTTCTGTATTGGTGCAGTCTTATACCAGTACGAAGGCTGCTACCTGCAGAAGGCTACAACCTTCTCTCATTTTCCGGCTTCTCCTAGAAGGGAGCTACAACCCCCTTAGCTCTTGTACTTGCTGAGGTACTAGTACATAGGTGCTGACCTACAAAAGGCTACAACCTTCTCTTTTCTTCCAGGGACCACGTTTCATAAATTTTCAGACTGGATCCATGAATAACATCAATCAAACATCAAGTATATCTGTATCAACCAATCTCCTTTGCACCAAACAAAAACTAAATCAATGCTGTACCCAGAAAACAATAATAGTAACCAGACACCTATTCTGAACCCAGAACACTGCAGCAATAAACAGAAGTAGCTAAAACATATTTCAAGAGACGTACGCTACTTCAATGTGTACAACCTGCATGCATACACTTCTAAATTAAGGCCAACCTGCGTATATGCTATTTTAAATTACATAACCAGCGTGTATATGCGCCTTTGCTTCGTGGAACCTGTGTACATATCTATAAAAGATAATTTACCCTTTTCACTTATTCAGACATCAGTTATACCCAGATTATCAGATTTATAGATCAAGTCATGTGCCAAAAATATCAGATCAAAATCACACAAAGATAATACTATTCAAGCCTTAAGATCTTGATCCATCAATAGTATTTATCCTTCTTCTTGCGCTCAGGTTCCTCCTTGATTCAGATTCAGCTATGCACCATAACCCAATGACCAGTATTCCAGATCTAATTCTTCCTAAGATATTCAATGCTTGAGTCCATACCTTTGCCTAATGGTCTCCTTCCCCTTTTATAGTCTTAGGCCTTACAAAATACCATGGTCCAAAACCATAAAGAATCAATACCTTGGACAAAATACCTGGGTTCAACACTTTAGATGAGATACCATGGTCCAAAACCATAGGTCCAAATACCAAGGACTAAATACCATGGACCAAAAATAAGTTTTCCCACACATATATGCTTTTTCATGCATGAAAGTGCGTGCATATGCATATGCGACTTTTGATCGGCAATCCCGCATGTATACACGACTTCGTCAAATGGAACCTGCGTATACCTCTTTTTCTTTCATTCTAAGAGCGTGAACAGTGATCTGCCATATGAGTGAGTTGCCATCAAGGACAACACCTATGTCATAGTGCCAAACCTATGTCATAATGCCAACAATCTCCCCCTTTGGACTTGATGGCAACCCCAAGTCACTCAAAGTCATTCTCCCCCTTTGACATCAAGGGAAAAGGGTTATGCTCCCCCTGAGTACATGCTAAAATTTCTGCTTTGCTTTGCCGTCCATGCTCCCCCTAACAGTAGGCAAGGTTTGCAAAAAGATGTTCTACAAGAAGAAACATGACATCATACATGACTTTCCTATCACCAAAGACTCATACATACAACCATTTCCCAACCAAGTGGAGATATACCAATATCGACTCATCCATCCAACCAAGTGGGGATACACCAAAAGTTTACACAAGAACATTACATCATCCATCCCAGGCATAGTGGGGAAACCAAAGTAGGCTGTTACATGACCTTGATAAGAAAAGAAATAGATGACATAGAGACAAAATATCTACAACAAGACTATGATAGTTATCAACAACTATCATCAGTAGCATCTGTTAATCATCATTCAGACTAGCAACCATGATCTCCTTCTGCACCTGTTCCACCTGAAACCAAAAATACGGTGAACTTGAACCAAGATCTTCTAAGATAGTGCCAAAAATGAATTATTAGAAGAGTATATATGCTCCCCCTGAACCTGTGCTAGATGGTCTCTGTCAGACCCATATTAGACTCTTTTCATCCTGAGCCTGGCCCATTGTTTATCTTCAAGCCAACATATACACGATTGTATCCACATAAACCAGCGTAAGTACGCGGATTCTCCTCTTTAAACTCGCATACAACCACTTTTCTCTGAAATAGACAAGTTACAACAACAAGATGATGCATCAACTACTCCCAACTTCTGTCTGAGGTATTCAAATGTCTCCCTGGGTAGTGGTTTTGTGAGTATATCAGAAACCTATTCCTTGGAGGGAACATACTCCAATTTGACCTTTTGTTCAATCATTTGTTCTCGGAGAAAGTGATATTTGATAGGTATGTTCTTGGTCTTTGAATGCATGACTGGATTTTTTGAAATGCTGATTGCACTTGTATTATCACATAAAATAGAGATAGGTGGAGTACAAGTGATTTGAAAATCTTGCAAAATTTGCATCATCCAAAGGAGTTGTGTGCAGCAAGATGCAGTAGCCACATATTCTGCTTTAGCTGTAGATAAAGCAATTGAACTTTGTTTCTTGCTGAACTAAGATACTAATCTGGAACCCATAAAGAATGCACCACCACTAGTGCTTTTTCTGTCATCCATGCTTCCTGCCCAATCTGCATCTGTATATGCATGAAGTGTGAGATCTGTATCTCTAGGATTCCATAGGCCATAGTTTTTTGTCCCTTGAAGATATTTGAAAATTCTTTTAACTGCTTGAAGATGTGCTTCTTTTGGATTTTCCTGGAATATTCCAACTATTCCCACTGCATGCATGATGTTTGGTCGGGTACCAGTCAGGTAGAGCAGACTACCAATCATGGATCTATAGGTTGGTTGATGAACTGCTGCTGAATCATCATTTGCGTTGAGGCTGCATCCTGTTACCATAGGGGTACATACTAGTTTTGAATCTTCCATGCCATATTTCTTCAAGATCTCCTTGAGGTACTTGTTTTGTGATAAAAAGATACCGTCTTTATTTTGTTGGACTTATAAACCAAGAAAATATGTCAGCTCACCAAGTGAGGACATTTCAAATTATTTCTGCATCACCAAAGCAAAGTTTTGATTCATGGTTTATTCATTGCTACCAAAGATGATATCATCAACATACACGACAAGTATTAGCAATTTATCATTATCAATTTTTACATATAGATTGCTATCTGCTGATCCTTTTGAAAAACCTTGTTGATGGAGGTATTTGTCCAGACGATAATACCAAGCCCTTGGAGCCTATTTAAGACCATAGAGTGCCTTCTTAAGTCCGCATACAAGTTTTGGATCATTTCCAAGGATGAATCCATCTGGTTGCTCAATATACACTTCTTCTTCCAAGTCTCCATTTAAAAAGGAATATTTCACATCCATTTGAAAAACTTTGAACTTCTGAAAGCTAGAAAGAGCAAGGAACATTCTTATGGCTTCAAGTCTAGCAACTGGTGCAAAAGTTTCTTCAAAGTCTATACCTTCTTGTTGAGCATACCCTTTACAAACGAGTCTGGCCTTGTTTCTAATAACATCTCCATTTTCATTTAGCTTGTTTTTGAATATCCATTTTGTCCCTATGACATTCTTAATGTTTGGTCTAGGAACCAACTCCCAAGTGTTATTCTTTTCAATCTGCTCAAGTTCTTCATTCATGGCCTTGACCCAACATTCACCTTTGCATGCTTCTCTTATTTTTTGTGGTTCAGTGGAGGAGAGCAATGCTAGATAGCTTGAGGCTTTTGAAATAATTCTCCTTGTTTGTACACCTGCCTCTTTCTGCCCCAAAATTTGAGTTTCTGGATGATTCTTCTGAATGTACCTAGATGGGATCTTTTATTCTATCCTTATCTGTTCTTCTGGTGCCTCATGGGTTTCTTATTCATCATAAGTCTGATTTGATGTTGAAGGATAGTCCTCATCATCTTCGAAATCTTCGGATTTTACCTACCTAGGAATGTTTCCTTCTTCATCAATCACTACATCAATACTTTCAACAATTTTTCCAAGTCTTTTATTGTAACACTTATATCCTTTGATGTGGGGAGAATAACCAAGGAGAATGCCTTCATCTGCTCTAGGTTCAAATTTGCCAAGGTTTTCATCAGTCCTTTTGATGTAACATTTGCTTCCAAAAATTTTGAAGTATTTAACTGTCGGAGTCTTACCATACCAAAGTTCATGAGGAGTTTGAGTGCTGTTCACTCGGATGTTTGTCTTGTTGAGAATAGTAACCGTAGCAAATGCAGCTTCACCCAAAAAGGTTGCGAGAGTTCCAGACTCATCAATCATAGCACGAGCCATTTGTTGAAATGTTCTGTTCATCCTTTCCACTACTCCATTTTGCTGAGGAGTCCTTACAGTAGAGAATTCCCTTCTTATTCCATGTTCTTCACAAAAATTTCAAAAATTCATTCGAGGTAAATTCCCCTCCTCGATCAGACCTGAGGCATTTGATTCTGCGATCTGATTCGTTTTCAACCAAGGCTTTGAATGCTTTTAACTTTTCGAAAGCTTCTTCTTTATGCTTCAGAAGTCCTATCCAACACATCCTGGGAAAGTCGTCAATGAACAATATGAAGTATTCTTCTCCTCGAGGTGACATTTTCCTAGTTGGACCATATACATTAGTATGGACAAGTTCAAGTGGCCTACTAGCTGATCCTTCCTTCTCAGGGAAATTAGGTTTGGTTTGCTTACCAAACTGACATGATTTGCATATTGTATTGTCTGGAATTCTGATGTCAGGGAGATCACGAACTGCCTGATATTTGCATGCTTTCCTTATGTGAGAGAAGCTTAGATGCCCCAATCTTTTGTGCCATAGCCAATGTTCATCATTCTTTCTTAGATAGCATTGTTGTTGTCCTCCCTTGAGTATCTATAAATTATTTGGAGTTCTTATGCCTTTGATCACTGTTTCTCCTGTATGAAGCTCACAAACAATACATCCATTTGATCGAAATATTACCTCATTTTCTTGATCACACATTTGACTGACACTCAATAGATTATGCTTTAAGCCATCAACATACATAACATTTCCAGCTTTGACCTTTTCTTTCAAAAGAACAAAACCTTTACCTTTTATGAATGCAGGGGTGTCATTTCCAAATGAGACCTTCTTTTCCTTTTCTAAGGCACTACATGACTGAAGTTTTTCTTTATCACCTGTCACATGTTTCGAGCATCCACTGTCGATGTACCATTGATTTTCTTGTCCTTCCACATATAAGGCTATACCACATCTTTCTGGTTGCGGTTCTTTCTTTTTCCATATTTTGGGACTCAATGAAGCTTGCTCCTTCTGAGTTGTTTGCCAAAACCTACTCCTGCATTCAGAATCTTCATGACCAAAGTTGTTACAAATAGAACATTCTATTTCATTTTCAAGAGCAGAAAATTTATTGTAGGTCCTTTTCATGATTCCAGTCACACTCCCTTGATTTCGTGCTTCTCTGGTCATGATGGTCTTGTAGGCAACACATTGAGTTGCTTTGTGTCCAAAGTTATGACAAGAGAAACATTGGCCATTGAAGAAATTCGTGCGATTATTAAACTTCCCATCCAGGTGATTGTAATTTCCATAGCCATTCATTCTTAAGGAAAATTAAGAATGACATACCTGTGGTTGGTTGTAGCTTCTGTTCATCCTTGAAGTAGATTGCCCTCGAGTTACTTGGTGATCTCTGTTCATATTTGAAGTAAATTGTCCCTGATTTGCCTGGTGATCTGCATTGTGCCTGTTAACACTCAGGTTGTTCCCTTTGACTCCAAAGGGAATACGGCCGAGGTAACCACTAACCAACCTTTTAGTCACAAGTCCTAGCCTACCTGCAACCAGAGAGGGCTCTCTCTTTCTGATTTAGCTTTGTTTGGTGAAATTTTAGGCTAGTTATGATGCACAAGATTTTGTTTTGAATTTGTTGGGATGATGATTTCAGTCAGAACTGGTATGTTTTTGCAGAATGATCTAGGCCATTGGGCATGGAGTCGATGATGGTGAACTGCTGGAAATGTTTTTCGAGAAAATAGGTTATGCTACAGAGCCAGACAGGTATCCATGGAACAATTCTTCAAATCTGTAATATGATGGCACGAAATCAGGGAGTGAAAGGCAACTAAGGATCTTTCACTAAACTGATAGAGGGAATAGTGGGAATATTATCTAGGAGCATTTAAGAATTCCTGAACAACATTCATAATGATAGAATGAATACAAACATGAGCAGTTAAGAATTCATGTTTATGATTAATTCTGAAGAAAACACATTTAACAACAGAGATTGAGCAGAGGGTGTATTCAAACAATTCCTCAACTATTCTTTTTCTCCTTTGCTAAGCTAATGAAACATATATTTGAGTTAAGAAAACACAGAAAGACAAAACATGGTTTAGAATAACTTATTGCTCCATCAAACAACACAGGAATTCTGTAGCAGAACACATATCATCACTTTGACATCAAACAGTGCAGAGATCATAAACTTTGCCATCCATTTGTATTAGATAATATGAAAATTTACAAGACAGTGTCTCAGAGAGAAAATCACCAACCCCAAATACGTTGTATGGGGAGGTATATATACAAAAATCATATACAAAATATCTAGCTGATGAGTTAATAGCTCATAAATTCTATGCCAACCCCTGAGGAATTATAGCTGAAAGAGTAAATGCTGCAGTAAATATTTAGTGCATTAGCTGTCCATCTTGTCAGAAAGTTTTGACTTTTGTGACCAACTGAGTCGGCTGGAGCTGCGCTGTCCAAAATCTACGTTTTTCCCTTCTTGGGCTTGCTGTCCCAGTATTTTGCTGAGTCATTATTCTCACCCACTCTGCCTGTTGTCTTCATGCTGCATTAAATTTTGTTGACCTGAGGTTGACTAGAAGAGACAGAACCGAGATCATTGGGGCAAAATTTGCAGCATTGCTTGCCACCAATCTTCTTTAGGCAGTTGGTGTCTTCGTATTTTTATTAGAGTTTCATCTGCCTCTGTGTACCTGTAAAAATTGGGTGGGACCTCAAACAGGTGATTAATTTCATGCTCAATGTAAAATAAATTTTCTAGTTTGTCATAGAGGCTCTGCCCTGATGGAGCTCTTGCTTCTTCTGAAGTGCTTGTGGATGCCGTGATTTGATTTGAAATGAAATTGGTCATCCTAGTGGCATACTGCTCACGGGTGGGCAGTCTTCCATTACCGGTCAATAGGCTGGGCAATCCTTTGCCTTGTAATGCACCCATTATTAACTTGTAATCATCTACCTCAACCTGCATTTCCTGACATTTTCTCTCCAAATTTTGCACAAAATTTCTGAGGGTCAGCACCTTTTTGGCTGTTAAAATAGTATCTATTCTATTGCTGATGTCTAAGGCTGCCAACTCCTCCTTTGTGTGAGTGTTCAGGAAATGTATCATCCTGCTAGCCTGCTCAGGCATATTCCCTAGCGCTGCTCTGGCCTTTTGGCTTTCAATTTGAGCTTGGCCTATTAACTCAATCTGCTCATGCACTGTTTTGATTGATTTCCACTGTTTGGTGATAGAGTGGTCAATCCTGGTCCACAAAATTTTCTTTATTTCAGCCAGAGTCTTTTCTAAATTCAGCTCCTTCTCCAAGGCCTTTATTCTGTCTTTCAAGGCCTTAATTTCTCTGGTCTGTTCAGCCATTGTCATTTTGGACTTGTCCTATTTTGCTTCTAGCTCAACCAATTTTTCTTTGGCTTGTTTAATCTCTGTTGCCTGAAGCTCTAGCTCCTTGACAGCTTTTGTCAATTCATCCATGCTTATGCTAGACTTAGGAGTTGTTGTTGTTGCCGCTACAACATCTGAAGTTGTTGTAGCCGTTGGAAGGGTCACTGCTGCTTCTGTAGTTGCTGCAGTAGTAGGGGCAGTTTGAGGAGGCTGGGAGGTCGACTCTCCCTGCTTGTTTTGCAGTGCCCTTTCCAATTCTTCTTCCATTTGGACTATTCTTTGATTCATTTGCATTAGGAGGTCCAATGTATCCTCAGCTTCTTTCTCTTTTACTAGCTCTCCTGTTTGTGGATGCATGGTTGAGGAGAGCCTCATTTTCTTTTTTAGAGCAGCAATATCATCCTCCTTTTTCTTCATTAGAGCCTTGATAGCCTTGGGATTCTTAGGATCATGCCCCAGGTCTACAATAATGTCCTCCAATGTTTTGATTCTGTTGTCTTTGGCTGTGGAGGACATTCTTTCTAAATCAAGCTGAGTATTAGTGTTCCTCAGGGATTCTTTTAACTCATGGGCCATTGTGGCCTTTTCTACCAATGTGGCATAGACCATTTCCCCTGTTTGCTTATGCAGTTCTATTTGATCCATGGGGTGAATGTCTTTTGCCATAACCTCCAACTTCGTTCTGACATAATCTGCAGCCGACTGAGGCTACTGAACCTTGGGTTTAAAATGGCTGAGGATCATTTTTTCCTCTTTGATGTCATACGCCGCCATCAACCTTTCTTGCTTAGCAGGTGTTGCCTTGAGAAATTGATCATATAACTGCACTCTTAGCAGTTCATTTTGTGCCTTAATTTCTTTAAAGGTGGCCTTGATGCTAGCTGGCCTCTTGCTTTGCTGTGTGGAGGAGGACACCTCCATGCCATGTTGTCTTTCCTGCTCTTGTTGAAAAGAGCTTGTGGCTGTTTGTTGACTGTCTTCTCTATCTTTCCTTGGGCTTCCAAGGATTTCTTCACTGATTTCCTCCACAATTGGAGAATCAACCTTTTGCCTCTTGGCTTCGGGCTGCTGAGTGGACCCACTAGCAGGTGTGGACTCATCTCGGTCTCGTTTTCTACCTCTTTCCTCATGGGCAGGAGTCTGCAAGGCAGGCACTGTTGGTGCTTCTGTTTGTTGTAGAGGAGCCTGTACTTGAGGTTGCTCCATTGAAGAGGCAGGCTGTTCTGTGACCACTTCCTTTTCTGCACCCATTATCTCCTTCCCTTTTGCTGTACCTGTTGCTGATGTAGATGGTCCCTGGGCGGCTTGTGTGGCTGCAGCAGCGGATGTACCTTCTCCAATTTGATGTGGCAACTTGAATGTTACCTGCTGCACAGAATCCAAGTCAAGAGTTTTTTCTAAATCCTTGACATTTTTCTCCATTATTTCCTCTTGAGTCAATTCCTCAACTAATGTACCTTGCAACCACTCATCTTGGTTGGCATATTGTTCAATTTGTGGATATTTACAGTGGTCATAACCTAGTAGCCTGTATTTAACTCTTCTGGCACTGATAAAACCTTCCGGGTCATAAGGGACCCACCAGAAGCTCCTCTTTAGCTTATATTTGTCCCTAAGAATTTGATCAGCATCTTGCCAACCTTCTTTCTTGTTCATGATGAAGGGGCCTAGATGGTCTTTGAATTTGAGGTGGGCTTTCTTTTTGGCACTATGAAAATGGGTAAGATCAGAACTAATGAGTTGCCTATAGTATTCCAAGGCAAACAATCTCATTGGTACATACCTTGGAAGCCTGTAAGGACAAAGCTCACAGCCATAGATTCTGATGATAGTGTGGTTTTGATATAGGTACCAATCACCTATTTTGTAGCTCTTGGACAGCTGCAAGGTCTTCTGAATCTCAAATGAAAATCTGGGAGGAGGGGATCTCATTAGGAGGCAAGAAACTGGGTATACAAATTGGTCAATAAACTCACAGTAAGAAAATGGAGAGTTTTGAACTTCATGGAAAACTGATGACCAGAAGATGACAGACCTCTTTTCACCCCTAGAATCCAATTTCTTGATGGGGCATTGGAAGCTTTCAGACTGGTAATACATGAATAAGTGGTAGATATATGATGAATATTTGAATACTCCCTCCCTATCCACTTTCAATAGCTAGTCATGTATTTTATTGGCTATGAACTTGGCAAAGTTATACTTGTAAGCAGGGGGCTGGCCTGGACTATATGCAGCTAATAATACCAACACTGTTTCATCAATGTGCTCACTGGTTTTGAAGCCCAACACATAAGAGATCATATCAACTAGAAGCTTTCCCACCTCATTGAAATGGACATATAAGAAAGGAGGTGGGCCTGTAGGCTGGCGGTCTGCCCTCATGAATGTCTTGGTGATTTTTTCAATGTTAGCACTGGAGAGTTTGGAGCCTGCATCCAGCAAATAGTTCATGGAGAAGGGAAACAACAGTTGAGTCTGCTTGAAGTTGAGCATTTGGTTGATGGAGTCAAGAGTAATGTGGAAAAGTATGCTCCCAGATGGAGACTTAACAACTCTCTGAGTTGGCTCATAGTTCTCAGCACATAAGCGGATGATCTCTGGAAAAATATTAACAGATGGGAGGAAGTAATAAGGCAGATTGGACTCCCATATACCATACATGTCACTGTTGCTTAGATAGTTGTTTCTCAACTGGCAGAAAGTCTGCAAGTGGTTTCTGTCACCAACAAGATCTTGGATAAGGTAGTCTCTATCAGCAAGAGGCATGGCTTCAAGCTCTTTGTTTGGTGGATTCATAGGAGTGACACTAAGAGCTGATGGAGTAGCCATTACAGGACTTTTCAGATGTTATCTTTAGAGTGAAGTTTTGAGCAGAAACAGACTGAGGATGACAGCTTGTGAGGACTTGAAGAGGAGTGGCAGAAAGAGTTCAGCTGAACCCAAAGTCTTCAATATTTTGTGGCTGTGGTGAAAAGAACAAACTTTGCAGAGTTTGATTTGAGCTTTGGTTTCTTTTTAGCAAACTCTCTGAATTTAGAGACAGTGAGGGTCAAATGCAGAGGAGAAAGGGATTATACAGCTTAATGTACTGAGATTTTGAAGTGAAACATGACAAAAGGGAACAATGCCGGGCAGGTGTAAAATTATATTGGAAATTCAAGCCCGAAAATGGATTCTAGCACGGTGAAATTGTGAACAGTCCGTGGTTCTCTTAAACAGGGGGTGCATTAGATAATTTAGGCCAAAATTTAAAGGACAACACCATTAAATTTAGGAGATTGTAGGCAATTTAGTGAAAAAATTCCAGAGAACGGGAAGAACACGGGCAAACAGGTGGAATTCGGCAAATACCTGGATTAGCTAGCGCCGAGGGTGGTTGAGTTGATTGAAGGGCGAGGATTGACGTCAAATTTGCAGGTGGCGCATCCGAATTGTTCAAATTTGAAATCTAGAGGTAGTTTGGTGTGAGCAGCAGAACGGCGCACTCGAAGCTTTCCAATGAAAATGACTGAAAACGGTCACTTTCGGTGTTTTTAACAAAAAATTTGGCGCATACACGCTTTTGGTGCTTTCCCGTGATGATGTCATCAGCGGGTCCCGGGTATGGACGGGTGACGTGGACGCTGACTCGGATGATGATGTGGCGGGACACGGTGGCACAACGTGGGCGCGGGAGGGCAACGTGGCGAGCGACGTGGGGCAGCGGCGGAGACCGGGTGTGACGTCATGGTGACGGGACTGCTGACGTGATGGAATGGAGGGCGGTTTCTGGTTGGCGGTTTCTGGTTTCCCCGCACCGCCTTTGAGCCGAGGCAGTTTTGGGGGGGAGGCCTCCGAACACCCCGGGCGGTCGACACGTGGCGGGGGTACGGCGGCAAAACCGCCCATCCCCCGGACGTTAAACCCCGACACGTTGTGGGCTGAAAACACCCGCCCATCGTTGGATCTGGCGCGGTGGGAGATGGACGGCTGGCGGGGCTTTTGGCGCGGCGTGCAACTTCGGAGCGGGTCCCGCCCGCATTTAAATAATATATCACAGCTGTGGGTCCAAACTTTGGCTTCAGGTGGGTTTTTTGTGGGTAGGATTAATGTGGGTTAATGCAACGCAATGTTTAATTAAAAACATTTAAACATTTAAACATTGGGGTTTAACTGCGGGGGCAATTTGCAAGGGTTTAGGTGGGTGGGGGTTTAGGCATAGGCTATTAATCTTAACCAGAGGTTAGATTAATTCCGGGGTAAGGACGTAGAAGGGTTGATTATAGCCCCAAATGGACTAATATCTCCCATAACTATGTTACTTAGCTATAATGCTAGGGGGTGGGATAGTTAATATGTTTTTGGGAATTTTATATAGTTTTTTGTAGAAAATAGGGGTGGGGATGTAACTAGGGAGCTATATAATAGGGTTAGGAGTTAATATGGGTATGTGAGGTGAAGTGTGAGGGAGAAATTGAGCTTGAGAACTGAAACTTAGAAACCAGAAATGGATGAAGTATGAAGTGAGGGTTTTACACAAGAAATGTGGCTTCTTTTTTGAGGAAGAAGGTCACAACTTGACATGACTTTCTCAAGGGAGAAATGTAAGTAGGACTGTTTAGGCAGATCCTAAAGTCCTCAAGGGGATATTAGTAAGAAACCTTTTGAAGGGAATGAGGGAAGTTAGACATGCTTTGATAGTTTTGCCATATAGACCATTGTTCTTGCCCTTCTCTTATTGATGAGATAAGATATGATTTTCAATATATCAGGTGGTCATAGCTTGCTTCTGCAACCTCCAACTGCCTACCCTGCCTAATAGACCTAACATTTTTTATTCTTTTGTATGGGTGCACTTAGCCTTGCAAACCCTGGTAATCCTCTTTTCTTTTGGCTGCCCTCCTATCTAAATCTACCCTTATATCTTCCAAGGGCCCAGATTAAGCAGTTGGGCTCCTTCCTTTCTCTATCTAGCTACTCATCTGCCAAGCTTGAACTGTTTGGATAGGTATTCATTCTCTAGTCTAGAACAAGAAATTTAAAACATGGCATGGTCTAGTTAGAATTGTTGGGCCATCCATCAAGATAGCAGTGGCACTTTGGTCAGCCACTTTCATGGTCTTTCTTTGGGGTTCATTTCAATTATTTTTTCTGACCAATTCATTTTCTTGCCTTTTGATTATTCTTTTAAGGCATACCCTCTTTACATTTTTTAACTCTCTGTTCCTTTCACAAAATATGGAACCTTTGTAGCATCAAAGATGAACATTTTTGGCACTTCCACTGTCAATCATGAAAAATGAAACCCTATTGGTATAGGAGACTAATAGTGCCTTTGCTGTCAATTGTCAACCTGTTCACTTCTCCTTGCTGCTTCAAGATAACTTTTGGAGGTAGATGGCTTCTGTGTTTGAGATGCTTCTTCAGTATAACCAAGACCTGTCTTGATTAGAGGAGAACACTGCACTTTGATAATCTCATCTAAATTTTCAGATCCTTTAGTAAATCTAAGATTAAGAGCTTTTGTTTTCTCAATATCTTTTCTAAGTCCCACAATTTCACATTCTAACTTTTCATTGTGTTTTTCCCTTTCAGCAAGTTGGAATGTCAGAGTATCTATAATCATATTCTTTTCTTCTAAACAAATTTTAAGTTTAGAAATTTCTTCATAAAGACCTTCCTCATCTATAGCATCCAAGAAATCATCATCTTCAAATGCCATCAAAAGTCTATAATCATTACCTTGTTCATCTTCATCACTATTTGAAAATCCATCACTGCTTCATGTGTATGATAGCTCTTCTTACTTACATTCTGTTTTCTGTTCCATCTAACTAGTTCCTTACCTTTGTCAAGCTTATCTTTATGAGGGCATTTGGCTGCATAGTGACTGACTCTTCCACAAGCAAATCATTTAAAAGGTAGCTTACGTCTGAATCTTCCAGAACCCCATTAAGGTTCTTGACAAAGTTTGATTCTTCCTCTCCTTTTGACATATGTCCTGACTCATTGTATTCTCCTTTTCCTGAGGCTTTGAATGCAAATTCTCTCATGTCTGATGGTCCCCCTTTTCTCATTTCAAAAGCAGTTAGGATTCCGTGCAGCTGTGACATGGTAATGCTTTGAAGATTCTGATTTTCTTCTATGGCTGAAACTTTTGATTCAAACTTAGAAGATAAAGATCTTAGAACCTTTTCAACCAAAGTAGCTTCTTTTATCTCTTCACCCAAGTTTTTCATACAATTAACAATCTCATCTATACGTAAGAGATAATTAGTCACACTTTCATCATTGTGCATTCTGAGATTTTCATATTGGATTCTGACAGTTTGTAGTTTTGCATGTTTTACCTGATCATCTCCTTCATAGCTCAGAACGATCTTGTCCCATATTTCTTTGGTGGTTTTGAGCTGCATAACCTTGACGAATTCTGATTGAGATAAACTCCCTAATAGAGTATTGACAACCTTTGCATTTGTTTCATACTGCTTCTTACCAGCCGTATCTGTAGGAGTTGTTGATGGAAATGTGTATCTTGTTTCCATGATATCCCAAACTTCTGTACCAAGAGATTGAAGATAGGCTGTGATTCTTACCTTCCAATAGACGAAGTTGCTTCCATCAAAGATTGGTGGCCTGATAGATGCCTCCTTTTCGTAGTTGCTCATGATGATAGATCTTCCTTCAAGCGATCAAGCTTCTTCTGAAGGACCTGCTCTGATACCAATTGTTGGAAATAATACTGAGAGGGGGGGTGAATCAATATTATCAGGTCAATTATTTTTCATTTCACAATCAGATTTGTATACGCTACTTCAGTTAGTGAAAACTGCGTATGTATGCAACTACAGTTAAGGAAACCAGCGTATAACCAGCAGACTTGTAATTTAAATTATTCTTCAGATGTTGATCATTAATCTGTGCATCAAACCATATAAACAGTAACCAGGAATAGTAAAATAGAACAGGCAGTCACACATAAGAACACAAGATATAAGGTGGAAACCCAATGTGGGTGAAAACCACCTGCTGCAATTCGTCTCTATCTTCTTTTAATTAGAAACTTATTTTTACAATGTTTCTGTACTGGTTCAGTCTTATACCAGTACACAGGCTACTACCTGTAGAAGGCTACAACCTTCTCTCGTTTTCCAGCTTCTCCTGGAAGGGAGCTACAACCCCCTTAGCTCTTGTACTAGCTGAGGTACTAGTATGTAGGTGCTGACCTACAGAAGGCTACAACTTTCTCTTTTCTTCCAGGGACCACATTTCATAAATTTTCAGACTGGATCCATGAATAACATCAATCAAACATCAAGTATATCTGTATCAACCAATCTCCTTTGCACCAAAAAAAACTAAATCAATGTTGTACCCAAAAAACAGTAATAGTAACCAGACACCTATTCTGAACCCAGAACACTACAACAATAAACAGAAGTAGCTAAAACATATTTCAAGAGATGTACACTACTTCAATGTGTACAACCTGCGTGCATACGCTTCTGAATTAAGGCCAACCTGCGTATACGCTATTTTAAATTACATAATCAGCGTGTATACACGCCTTTGCTTCGCGGAACCTGCGTATAGATCTATAAAAGATAATTTACCCTTTTCACTTATTCAGACATTAGTTATACCTAAATTATCAGATTTATAGATCAAGTCATGCGCCAAAAATATCATATCAAAATCACACAAAGATAATACTGTTCAAGCCTTAAGATCTTGATCCATCAATAGTACTTATCCTTCTTCTTGCGCTCAGGTTCCTCCTTGATTCAGATTCAGCTATGCACCATAACCCAATGACCAGTATTCCAGATCTAGTTCTTCCTAAGATATTCAATGCTTGAGTCCATTCCTTTGCCTAATGATCTCCTTCCCCTTTTATAGTCTTAGGCCTTACACAATACCATGGTCCAAAACCATAAAGAATCAATACCTTGGACCAAATACCTGGGTTCAACACTTTAGACAAGATACCATGGTCCAAATTCCAAGGACTAAATACCATCAACCAAAAATAAGTTTTCCCACAAGTATGCGCTTTTTCGTGCATGAAAGTGCATGCATACGCATATGTGACTTTTGATCAGCAATCCCGCATGTATACGCGACTTCGTCAAAGGGAACCTGTGTATATCTATTTTTCTTTCATTTTGAGAGTGTGAACAATGATTTTCCATCTAAGTGAGTTGCCATCAAGGACAACACCTGTGTCATAGTGCTGAACCTATGTCATAATGCCAACAGGATACTCTAACCCATCTGTGCAGATAGTGCCAAAATAGATCTCATAGATGAGTACCTTGCAATAGGAGCAAAGGTCTCATCATAGTCAATCCCCTCTACCTGTGAAAAGCCAAGGGCCAAAAATATGGCCTTATGCTTCTCCACACTACCATATGCAGCTTGCTTTACCTTGTAAAGCCAACGAGAGCTCACAATTGACTTGTCCTCCAGTCTTGGGACCACATCCCAAACACTATTTTGAACTATGGAGTCATACTCCACCATCACATCAACCCAAATTGGCTATTGCACTGCTTCATGGAAGGAAGGTGGCTGCCACAACACATGCACCCATAAATGCCATGTATCCATTGTACCTCTCTGGTGACCTCCTCTGCCTGCATTGAGAAGAGGGTGCTCCCACATTCTCCTGTGCATCATCTAACAATCTATCAACCTCTCTAGTGCACTTTATTCCCTCTCTGGAAGACTCTGCCTGAGTGGATGTCTTCACTCCTAGAACCTCTGCATGTGGCTTCTCCACATCAATCTGAAGCTCTCCAACCTTAGGAACTAAAAGTTCCTCCTCTGCATGTAGCTCAAGCTCCCTCTCAAGGGATACTCGCATGGCCTTCTCCTCATCAAACTTGACATCCCTGCAAACCATTGTCATCCAACTGGTTTTCATGTACACCCTATAGTTGTGGGGAGTATCAGTGTACCCCACAAAGATCCCCAACTCTGATGTTGGCTCAAGCTTCTTCTGTGCATCTTTGGTCACATGGCAATAAACCGATGACCCAAAAATCCTGAAGTGACCATCATCTAGCCTCTTACTGGAATAAGCTTCGTCTGGTGTTTTGCTCTCAAGTATCCAATGTGAGCTATGGTTCTGAACATAAACCACTGCATTGCATGCCTCAGCCTACAAGTGTAATGGTAGGCCCTGATCATGCAACATCAGCCTTGTTGCCCCTACTATGCTCCTGTTATGCCTCTCGGTAACCCCAATCTGTTGAGGGTTATGAGTTGTCGTCAACTCTCGTTTAATCCCTTCCGCTGCACATAAGTTCTTAAACTCATTCGAGACATATTATCAACCGTTATTAATCCGTAGAGCTTTAACCTTCTTGCTTGACTCTTTCTCGACCAATGCTTTGAATTCACAAAAATTTGTGAATGTCTAATCCTTTCTCTGCATGAAAAACATCTAGCATTTATGAGAATAGTCATCTAAAAATCTAACATAATACCTGTGTTTGGTGGTGGATACTATCAAGAATGGTCCACACACATTTGAATGGACTCTCTCCAGAATAGACTCTGCTTGACTATCTCTATCTCCAAAGGAAGACTTGGTGTATTTTCCCAAAGTACAACCCTTGCATGTATCAACTTGCTCAAGCTTACATTTGGGAAGACTGGTAGAGATTTGTTGCAATATCTTCAAAGCCCCTTGATGCAAGTGGCCCAATCACCTGTGCCACAAATCGCCGACGTCTCTGCTCAACATATTTTCTGCTTTTAAACTCAAAGTAGAAAAATCCTCTACCTCTATCTTATAGAGATTCTGAACTCGAATCCCTACTTTGGCTATGTGTCGAAGGAACACCTTTCCTTTCTAAAAGATCACATCATAGCCTCTATCCTCAAGCACGGCAACGAATACCAAGTTCTTTGTCAGTCCAGGTACATGCATAACATTATTCAAGGTGAGTGGAGCCACATGCTCCCTCTGAAAAGTAATAGTGCCCACACCAGTAACGCTATACTTACCGTCATCACCCATCTTGATATGCATCTTGAGATTTTTCTCCTCTAGTTCACTGAATAACTCTTTTTCGTCATTCATATGGAAAGAAGCTCCATTGTCTAAGTACCAGACACTTCCCATCATTGAAGACACCATGCATGTAATGAGGGAAAATTCCAATTCGAATTGGGAGGCCAAAGCCTCACCTGCCGCTCCTCCTGAGGACTCCTCCTTGGAATTCTTCAATGGACAATTTGTAGCAAAGCGGCCTATCTTGTGACAATGAAGGCATTTAACTTTCGTCATGTCCTTCTTCTTACCTCCATGATAAGAATCAGATTTGGAACGAGAAATTTTACCTTTCCCCTTCCTTTCCTTAATCGCTAAGGCGCAATTCTCTTCATCATCAGTCTTTGATGAAGAGCCATCCCTGGTGTTCCTCTTGATCTCATCTTGCATCAAATCTAACCATAGTCATTCCCAATCTGGCAGCTTTTCCTGACCATTGACAGAGTCCTGATACTATGTCAATTCTTCGAGAGTCCAAGAAGAGCAAGGCTCACGATATCCTCCTCAGAAACTGTGATTCCAACACTTCCATGTTCATCCTGTCATTGAGTGAACTTGGTCAAGTACTTTGGAATCATCTCACCTTTCTCCATCTTGATTTTACAAAGTTTATCCTTTAGTACCAACTTCCTTTGATCATTGCTATTTTGATACAAGTCTGTCAATGTTTTCCACATAACATGCGGAGTTTCCTTGCCATGGAGACTTGAGACAATGTTGTCTCGATCTCCCTCAATGATTATCCACCTTGCCTTCACTGCACACTTCTTCCATTCAGCCAAGTTCTGTGCATTTGTAGCTGCTGGCTTGGGGACTTCTTGATCAATGAATTCGTTCAAGCCATTATCTTCTAGCACAACCTCTATCCTGTACCTCCTAGCTATAAAATTTGAGCTTCCTTCCAAGGTATACTCAAGCCTCAACCATGGAATGCCATTTTCCAATCCTGAAGTATGTATGCAAATTCGAATTTCACGGTTAACCCAAAAACTCAAAACTTCGAAATCTCCTCTAGAGAGCTAAGTTTAAATCAACGATATCTCCCTCATCTAAACTCCGATTTGACCGATTTTTTTTTTTGAATTTGGGTATATTTTCCCAAGGAATCCAAATATGCATATTTTTTATGAAGATTTTGCACATAAATTCTCATAACTTCTCTGCAAACTCTCGGCCAAAAAAAAAAACAATCTTGCTCCGATACCATGTAGAAAATCCTGTATATTCACAAGCTCATGTAATCTACTAAAACAAGAGAGAAGAATCTACTTCTACTATTTACAACAGAAGCCCATAAAAACCGAGCAAACAATAATCAATAGAGGAAGATAATCATAGGCACATAACACAATAAATATCCGGGGAAGGCCACAAATCAAAACCCCACTATCTATTTTGTATTAATCTAGAAAATCAAGATGAAATTACTATTCTTGTTCTCTCTAGAACAATCCCAATACTCAGCAAATTCAATCTCCAACTCATAAGCAAGTTCAAGGCCATATCTTAGCCAATTCACAAGCTCTCCAAGTCTCTATTCCAATGTGTTATTCCTATGAAGAATAACTTGTATTTAAAGGGAAATAAAGCCTCTAAAAATAGCGCAATCCCTCAAGGATCAGTTCTTGATTTCATGCACTATTAGTGCAACTCAGAAAAATATAAAACAAATAGTACACTGTCCCTGCACTCTAGTCTCAACTGGGTCTTTCTCAGAATCAACATGCATGAGTTTCTGATGGTGGAATCTTCAGTTAACTAGAGTAGCACTAATTAGGTCACTAGTGTCCCAACTGATTGTTTACTCACTATTAGTTCCTGAAACTGATTGGAACTAATTTAACTGGACTTAACTCAATAAACTAAGTTAACTAATTACAACTCATTCATAACTCATCATGAACTCCTATAAGTTAGGGAGAATATATACATGTCTTCTAAAAGACTTCTAATTCGAATTTCCTAAATTAATGAAGTTAATTAAAATTAATTAATTATTTTCAAATTTCTATGAGAAAAGAATTCTATTTTAATTCACAGTTTAATTCAAGGACAAATTAAACTGGAATTTCTTGTTGCCATTTTTCAACATACATATTTAACATTGGTCCTATTTTCACCAAGGTTGGCCTTGCCACTTCCTAAAACTCTTGTTGGTTCACTTCCGTAAAAAACAACATGACCACCTGTTACCGGGAAAAGTGTCTATTTAGAACTGTTCTATCCCACTAAGGTGTGACAACTGCCTTAGAAACAAATAGAGAAAACTACTTATGTATTTCCTTCACGAACTATAGATAAGGAGGAATAGGAAGAACCGACCTGTGTCTTGCGCTAATCCTTTGATCCAATTCCTCTCCTCTTTGACAGCTTCCAGCTACCTGCTCCCTTACTTACCCAGCTTCACCAAGTACCTGTAAGATCACAGAAGAAGAACACTATACAAAGACACGGATCTATATTCATAAATAACTTAGGATCAGATTTAAGTTAACCATACAAATGTAACAAGCATCAATGATACAAAAGCATGGAGGAAAGACTCAAATAATTTTTATTGATAAACAAGAAGATCCAGGAGGAGTTACAACCGATGATTCCTGACCCAGCATCAACCTCCCAGCAAAGAAGCCCCTCTTCACCTCCAACAAAGCATAGATCACCCAATTCTCTGATGTTTGTATCAAAACCAACAACAATTCCTTACAATGTGCAAAATTCCAGCCTCTGGATCTCTGGGATGAGGGATCCATATATAGATGTATGCAAGGAGGATGAGTCAGCTTATGATTTGATTAGTGGCTTCTCTCTATCAGTTCTTGCTTCCACTTGGAGACTGAAGGCCTCTTACTCATCCTTGGTCGAATTTAGTGAGGCAAGTGTCATAGGAGAAGATTCTGGAAGCTTCCATTGTCTCTCCACCTCGCGGAATGACACTGCCATTTGTCATTTCCCGCTCAACGCACCCTCATAGTGCATTTAGGTGTGTTGCAATGCACCTAGCCAATGGATTTAGGTGCTATGCAATGCACTTAGCTAGTGGAGCAGCTGAAATGATCCTGTTTTGACTTATTCTGAGCAGTTTCTGGTGGAGAACTTCTGGGAGAAGCTATAATTTGTTGACCTTGGTCCTTTAGGGGTTAGAACAACACTTTTAGGGACTTAGGAGCCCTTGGTTTATGGACATTTCATGCTTGGAGCTGCAAGGCACAAAAATTTCTATAACAGTTGCCCCCTAAAGTATGAGGCCGTTAATCGGGTGAAATGCTTTATTATGAGGATCCGAAGTTCTTTCAATGCTAGGAGGAGACCTGTAATAAGATACAATACAATACATTATCTTCACACTGTTTTCATGATCTAGCTGAGGCGGGCATTCCCATGCTCAGCTTTATAAATTCATTTTCATGTACACAGGACAGACAATCGTCTGATTGTAGACTGATGATTCTGATAGAGCCATCATCCTATTGGTAGGATGATTATCTGTGCTGCAATGCTGTACATTTTAATGTCTTTATTTCCCTGAATATATATCGCAGCCCGGATGGATGAAACTAGATCTGGGGTCTTCAATCTCGTCTGATCTTCACTCGAAGTACAAGTCGATCCATGTGAGAAATGTTTTGAAGTCGAACATGGAAAGACATCGCTTGATTACTAGTCAATGATGTAAACTGTTAACAAGCGCGAGAGGAATCACCGATAATGATAATGACCCTCAAGGTACTGCAGTACAATTCACGTGGTGTGAATAAAGGACTTGGCGTCGAACACCACACAAAATCTTTCGGTCGAAGGTCATTGATGTGAACCTGTCGCCGGAAGTGAGAAACTTGCCATTGAGGCATGCAAGCTTCAAAGTACTGAATGGGGTGTTCCTAGACCAACTTCTTGGATAATGAGCTGATGTTGACAAGAAGTGATCCGTCATAGGAGGGCCTTGATGAATCCCACATCAATGACACGGAACGGAGCAAATGATTTTGATGGAGGTGAAAACGATCTGATGATATACGGTTCAGGGTGGCGGTCATGAAAGAATGGAGTATAATGTATGGTAGTGGGTGGGACACAGGTGACTTCTCTGGATGACTTCTCTTGAACATGTCGGCGACACTGATGTGATGGATTGGTAGCATTAACCCCAAATGTAGATGGTATGGCGTGACCATGGCGATGTGACCGGTGAATGAAACAACCCAACCCGACTCGGACACGGAGTGGAAGTGTCATGTTCAAGAGCGACTTGCTACCAATAAAGATTTTTTGAGTTTTCTTCCCAATTTTCCCCAGTCATTGCTGACCAATACCTCTTTATTTTTGTCAAGCTTGAGGAGGGTAACATATGCTTGTTCTATAATTTTCCCTTCGGGCAAACCCATCGCTATGTTTTAACGAGCCTAGTGATAGTGAAACTCGTTCTCGTCTAAAGACAAGTTTTTCGCTATTAATCTTTTTAACGAGTTTAACGACAAAGATAACTCGGTCCTTTTCATTTTTAGAGAGTCTGAAAAGGTACGTAAAGGTAACTCCAAAATTCCTTTTTCGTCATCTAATCCCTTAAGTCCGAAAAAGTATAAAACAATACAGAAGGGATGAATTTTCGATAGCTTTAACGAGCCGAACAAAACAAGCGCTCTATCTTTTTGTGTAATAATCCCTCAAGTCCAAAAAGATTAAAATCTAGAGGAGGGATAGCACTTCCTGTCCCTTTAACGAGCTGGAGAGGCCAATGGCTCGGCAATCTTTTCATATTTTACGAGTCAGTTGAAAAGAGCTTAAAGGAGACTCGTCTTTTGAGGAACGAGTGATAAAATGGGTAGCAGCTGATTCCAGGTAAGGTTTGGAATTTTCCAATCATGGCAGTGTCACAAGGATGGCTAGTGAAATCACTCTTCGCAGCTGTTCCTCAAAATGGGTAAACAATCAAATGGAGGTGAATGATCGGCCAATGAAAAAGTGGAGGTGACGGTGCAAACACGACCAAGGCTTTAATGGCTGAAGTACTACATTCACGGTGGTTATTTACCACGGAATAGTTCATTTTTAAACGAGCTTAAACGCGGGTGGAAACATTTGCTCGGTGCGGGTTTATTTTTTAACGAGCTTGAACCTTGTGGTAACACTGCTCGATTAATCCAGTCATATGATAAGAATCTCTCATATAAAAACGACAACTTTTAGAGTTTTGCCCCATATCCTTTCTTTATGCCAGTTAGGAAACGACCAATCCTACGAGTTTAAAGGGTTAGAGGTCCTAAAAATTTTAAAAAATAAATAGTCGCTCTTCGCTTGCATTCCAAAAGGTTTGCATGCCCCCAGGTATAAGACAGATTTTCAAGGTTACCTCTACTTCTTTCCGCCAAAAAATTTGTTTTACCGAGAGAGGCCTACCTCTTACAGGTTACCCAAAGATTGTTCTATTCACGGCGTAAACAAAACACTTCTTCGGCGATGTCTACCGAGATAAACAAAGGTGAGCGACGATGCCCGCCAACTCACATAACTTTGACAAGAGAATCTTGTTCTAGAATAACCCCCTCTTCCAATCACAGACGGGGTATAGACTAGTCATATTCTCCCGCGGGAACCTACCCTATACCCGAAGTTTTTCTGCTAAAGCAGACCAGGATGCATGCCCCCTGGGTTTCAGTCATATCCCTCCGAATTACTCGTGCTCATCGGGAGGACAGACTGGAGATTGAGACATTTCTTGCGTGAAAAGACCATTTAGGGATGGTATATGACTATTTGCTATGCGTGATCCGGGAAATGAAAGCTGGTCCACGAGCTTGACCACTCTTCCTTCGTGCGGAAAACACATTACTCTAAAGAGTGAGGAGACAATTGCTTCCATGCAATAAATATAGTCTCGTCCAAGGAGTAGGTTGTAATCCAGGGGTCCTTGAACTACCATTACGTTCATGCGAACTGTTTTTCTTCTCAATGTTATGGGCACATCGGGAAGGATCCCTAAAGGTCGACTGGTTCCTTTATCAAAGCCTGTCAGATTTCTCATCTCAGGCAAAAGCGATGGCGAACCAAGCGCTTTCCAAGCAGTTGAGGAAAGGATACTCACAGAAGCCCCCTCATCTATGATGGTACCAGCCATAACCATTCTATATATTTGAACAATAATTCGGAATGGTACGCTAGCTGGTAAACGGGGTCTGCCTAGTTGATTCCAGTCGAAGGAGACAACTAGGTTGCTTGGAGGTGGGACCGAATAGACGGTCGGGTACGACTCTGACGAACTTCCTTCCTGCGGTAAAGGAACGGGTAAATTGCCCCCATGTTCATTGGAGTCTGTGCTTATGAAAAGAATTTGGACGGTGTCATCCTTGTTCTCTTCAATGACTGTATCATCTGAAGATAAAACCTCTGAAGGCAAGACTGGGTCAACTGCCGCCTCGACCTTGTGACTTTCGTCTGGTATGGATCTAGATGGTTTATCTTCAATGATAGGTGCTTCAGCCGACCACCTTAGCGGGCCAGCCAGATTTTCAACTAGTGACAGACTCAGCAACAGTTTTTTATATCCAGGAGGAAGTCGTAACGGTGAAACCGGACGATCATCCAAAACTCTTTTAGCTTCGTCTAAGAAGGGACAACGGTGGATGGCATGATTGCCTTCGCACTGTTCACAAGGAAATGTACATTTCCCTTTTTGTCCTGGGGCTTCACTTTCACTAGTTGACGGTGTGCTTTCAACATGATCATCAGAGGTTGACGACACCAGGTTATGCAAACGAGGAGACCATTCCCTTAATATCCGAGGGATGCAAGGACAATCTCTGTGAAAGTGGTCTCCTTTGCAAATGACACATGGCGATTTAGGCCTGGTCGGTGCAGTGTGTGGATTTTTGTTAGACGACACTCGTTTTCCCCCATTCGCCTTTGGCTCCTTCTTCTTCTTCTCTTTCTTCTTCTTTTCCTTCTTCTCCTTAGGAACTTGACTTTTGGCTTTACCAGCCCCATCAAGTGAAGAGGAAGGAGGAGAGGAAGAATTAGAGGAAGTAGAAGGCTGGTGGGCAACTCTGGACTCGTCTAATTGCTGATTCGATTGTTCAGGAATAGTGGTGTTCTGAATGACAGAGGTTGAGAAGAGCCATACTGGCAAACCAATTGTCAGCCCTGGAAGTGACAATGTGGCCATATGGGGTGCACCAACATCTCCCCAAGAGGAGAAAGGACTAGGATTTCCACCAAGGGGAATTCCTTGGTTGGTAGACTCCATTTTCTCAACCCAAGATCAACATAGGAAAGGGGTATGAATATTCCGTTTAAAATAAATTTTTATACGCTTTGACACAACTTGTTTTTTCAGCTTTTAAGAGTCGATAAAAAACAAAAGATGACTCTAGTCTCCTTCTATTTTTAATGAGCCTGAAGTGACAAGTGCTCAGATGGACCTTTTCCATTAAAGAGTCTAAAAAGGAATGAAAGGGACTGCTCTGGAGGTCTAGGTAGAGGGAGTACCAAACCAATCGCAAAACTGCAGAATACTTTTTACGGTACGGCAGTCAATCTTCCCGAATGCTGTGTTAAGTGCATTGCGATCAGTAGGGCGGCCGACACGGCTTCCTATGGATAAAGGATTTAAGCCTATAGGGGTCTCCCAAAATATACTCGACGGTACGTGGGAGCACAAATTTGTACTGGCACTTATCGTCTCAAAGTGGAGGAATCACCCAACCATCAGTGAGCACAACAGTTACCAGGCTTTACGACGCCGAAATACGTCTCTAGCCTAGACCTCTAAATGTTGTGCGTTAAGTTCAAAAGCGTTGTTAGATTCATTGAATTTATTTTAAGTTGATCTTTCTTATGAAGTTTTCCTTTTGGGTTCACCACGAGATGTAGATGTAATTCCTAAAATGCAATCTAAAGATGATAAACAAACTTTTATCTCTTTTCAGCAATGAAAATCCTAGCTACTAGGGGAAAATAAAGACACAATCTTTTCACAAAGAGCAAAGAGCACACTGTAAATGCACTTTCCTAAATCAAGCCAAACAACTGTCTATATGCAAATGCACATGCATGTATTTGTTTTTCACTTTCTTAGTATTGATGCTAAAAATAAAGTTGATGTACAAATCTGAATTCGCTTTCAAGCGACAAACACAAACAAGCTTCTTTTCGAAATCAAAAGGTAGAGATGATTACGACACTTTATGATTTTGAAACAAATACTCGTTTTGACACTAGAAAGTCATAAATTCAAACCAAAGGCAATAGTAAAAGCATAATCGACCATCAACAGCAAATAAACTTTCTCCTATGATCGAAATCGACACTTGCGACAGATCTAAATCAAAGGACGACAGTACGATTATTATACTTTTGCAATGGAAAACTGTAAACGACTCAACAAACACACAAAAACATCTACAGTTCTTTTGTACAAATGAGGCGGAATATCAGTAAGGAAAAGGGGTTTGAAACAGTCATATACTGATCATGGGCTGTAAAATTCAGAGACAAAACTGGAAAGAATGAAGCACAAGAACCTCAGCTGCACAGGGCTAGGTTGATCAGCGCACCTGTAACACAGAGAAACTGCATTGCAGCGCAGGTTGCCCTTTCGGGAAGTGCGTTGAAATGCAGGATCTCTTCACAGTACCTGCGCTGGGGCAGAAACGAGAATTCTATCCAGGTTCTGGGTCACGGTTTGCAGTTTAGTCTTTGGTTTTTGGCCGAGTAAAAGCAATCAGTAATGCACAATCAGGGGTAGATCTAAGGAGGGTCTAAGAGCTATCACAAGGGCAATCAGATAGTCTATGAATCAGCTATTCAAATCATAAACAGATCCAGTGAATGGATTGAAGCAGCAGATGTCTACTTTGCATTTGTTATGACAAATGCAGTTCGAATTCTACTTATAAGTTTATGAAATAAACAACAAGAGATACACAAACAAACTAATTAGACAATCGTCCCCAGTGGAGTCGCCATTTTGTTACCGGGAAAAGTGTCTATTTAGAACTGCTCTATCCCACTAAGGTGTGACAGCTGCCTTAGAAACAAACAGAGAAAACTACTTTTGTATTTCCTTTACGAACTATAGATAAGGAGGAATAGGAAGAACCGACCTGTGTCTTGCGCTAATCCTTTGATCCAATTCCTCTCCTCTTTGACAGCTTCCAACTACCTGCTCCCTTACTTACCCAGCTTCACCAAGTACCTGTAAGATCACAGAAGAAGAACACTATACAAAGACACGGATCTATATTCATAAATAACTTAGGATCAGATTTAAGTTAACCATACAAATGTAACAAGCATCAATGATACAAAAGCATGGAGGAAAGACTCAAATAGTTTTTATTGATAAACAAGAAGATCCAGGAGGAGTTACAATCGATGATTCCTGACCCAGCATCAACCTCCTAGCAAAGAAGCCCCTCTTCACCTCCAACAAAGCATAGATCACCCAATTCTCTGATGTTTGTATCAAAACCAACAGTAATTCCTTACAATGTGCAAAATTCCAGCCTCTGAATCTCTGGGATGAGGGATCCATATATAGATGTATGCAAGGAGGATGAGTCAGCTTATGATTTGATTAGTGGCTTCTCTCTGTCAGTTCTTGCTTCCACTTGGAGACTGAAGGCCTCTTACTCATCCTTGGTCGAATTCAGTGAGGCAAGTGTCATAGGAGAAGATTCTGGAAGCTTCCATTGTCTCTCCACCTCGCGGAATGACACTGCCATTTGTCATTTCCCGCTCAACGCACCCTCATAGTGCATTTAGGTGCATTGCAACGCACCTAGCCAGTGGATTTAGGTGCTATGCAACGCACTTAGCTAGTGGAGCAGCTGAAATGATCCTGTTTTGACTTATTCTGAGCAGTTTCTGGTGGAGAACTTCTGGGAGAAGCTGTAATTTGTTGACCTTGTTCCTTTAGGGGTTAGAACAACACTTTTAGGGACTTAGGAGCCCTTGGTTTATGGACATTTCATGCTTGGAGCTGCAAGGCACAAAAATGTCTATAACACCACCTCTATTTCTCTTAAGGAAGTGAAATTTTCTCCTATCTCTTGACATATGTTGATAGCATCCACTATCTATATACCGTTTTTTATCCTCATCACGTAATCAAAGAGCAATGCCACATCTTCCTAATTTCTCCTCCTTTTTCTTCCACATGGCTCTTGGTTGGTTTCTTTTTTGTGCATGTCTCTTGGGATGTTACTTTTATACCGATGGTCTCATGGATCTAGGAATCAATCAATCCTTGGCCATGTGTAAAAATTTGCGACACATAAAACATTTTACATGATCAAGATAAGAATCCAAAGGATCTAATCTTTTGGTCCTCTTGTTAGGTTTCCAACTTCTAATACTAGGTCCAAACTGTTGCATGGATGTGTCCAATTTTCTCCTACAAAAAGGTTTTTATGTCCAAAATGATGAAAATGGAAAAACTCAACCTCGTTCATTAAGGGAAAAAAGAATTCTAATTTCTTCTTTGAATCTTGCTACTATAAGATTTTGGAGTGAATTATTTTCTTGGCATAGCAAATCCTTTTTAATCCCTTCTTTGTTGTTGATGTATTTGCTGCCTCTTTTCTCCATCATTCTCATCGCTACTCACAAATTTTTTTTGTAGATTTTCTTTTTGCTATTTTGCTCCTAATTTTTTCAAGTTGTTGGTATTTCTCTTCTATTTTATTTCCCAATTTATCTACCACATTTTCGAGAGCTTCAACATAGTATTTCTTTTCTTTTTGTTTGCTACACATTACTTCCTCATTTATTTTTTCATCCTCCTGCTAGGTTCTTAAGGTAGTGAACTCCTCCTTGAGAATTTTCTCCTTCTAATCACAAATTTGCAACAATTTCTTATGATATGTACATGCAGTTGTAGTTTTTCCACTTGAGAAACTAATTCTTTAATCAAAACCATTTCTGATTCATATTTAGCCTTAACAGTGAAAATATCCTTCTCCTCATCTACCTCAAAAGAACCATCATAATTTTAATTAAAAATTCCTTCAAAATATTACCTCATGACATGTCTGATTCAGAATTTGCAGCTTCTTTTCAATGAATATATTTTCCTCCTTCTTCAAAATTCTTGTCTTTTGATATATCCTCCTCTTGTTTCTTACCATGATCCACGATCTCCTCTCCAAGCAGTCAAGCTTCACTAAAGAGCACTAGTTATGATACCAATTGTTGGAAATATATTCACTACTGGGGGGGGGGGGGGGGGTTGAATGAGTAGTGATGGCCTTTATAATAATTTTATTGATTTAAATCATTTTCCACAATCTGTCATCCATGCACATTTACAACATTATCTTACTAAATCATATAAGTAGCAATAAGATCAAATCATAATAACCATGAGAAATATTAACACACATAAGAAAACCACCCTTCCACTGTTACGTTTCTAAATTTTTTATTATTATTATGCTGAACAAATTGTTACATGGATTACCTACACCGATAGCTAGAAGAATTGGCTTCTGTGCAATATGATGGCACTATCAATTCGGAAATATGTTCCTCTCGTGGATCTATGGACGACCATCCGTTGGAAGCTCCTATGACAAATGATCCTCACCCAACCACCATTGGACTGTCCAACTCCTATTCGATGGAGAAAAATATTCCTACTATGAATCACCAAATATTTGTCTCTACTAAAGCCTCAACATGCCTTCACGTCCTCCATGTGAACCATGTTTCAGAATATTTCACACTGGGTTCTCAATTCGCTCAACATGAGCAACCCAAAAACTCTAGCATTCAGCTCATCAATTCTGAATCACAAATCTAACCAAGTGAAGAGAATTCTTCACTACTTCACACACCACAACACCTCTCTCAATCCACACAACAAGCTACAAATATTCTCCCACAAACTACACGCAAAATATGAATCTTCTCCTCAATTATGTCTTTGAAATCTGCTCACAAAAATTTGATATATCTCTCAATAAAGTATGTGAGAAGTTGTTGTATACTCTACACAATCCCAATGCTCTCACAATAACATCCTCACTCACTCTCCAAACAACCAACCTCAACATACATAGCTACAATACATTAGCTACAAATAATAGAAACTAAGAAACATAAATACGACCCACTGCTACAACTATGTAAATCAACTCTCAACCCTTGCATACAAAAATAATTTAGTCATCATCAAGGATCAATGCTCTCCTCGTATCCTCTTCCATAAAGAACTAAAAATATGCAATAGACACATGATTTTAACTCAAGCATTAGCCTATGAAGATATTTTGCAATAGAAACTCGACCTATAGGCTTAAGCTCCGCAATATGTGCAACAAGTAACCCATAAATGATAGAAGTGCTCCTCAATTTAAACATAATTTTCATCTTCTCCACTACATGGTCCATTAAAGGCATTCACACTTCTAAACACATGAAGACATGTTGATTAAGTGAATTCGAACCTTTAATGAAACTTCCCATTAAGCAAGATATAACATAAAAACCAAATAAGACATCTAAGGAATGTGAGAAACCTAGAGAAAAGTCACCTACAGGCATGTACGCTCCCATAACATGTTGTGCATGCATCAAGGGCCTTGGATTCTCCCACAAGCCTTTGTGCCAACGTCTAGGGACTTCCATACACTCCCACAAGCCTCTGTGCCTGCATCCAAGGCTAAATCTCATTAAAAACATGCCTCCTCTGATCAGAACTTGCCTCAACTTGTTCCACTACTTGTCAAGCCTTTGTAGTTCCCCTGCAAGTCATTGAAATATTTGAAACACTTCTCCAAGTCTCTTCAACATCACCAACATCATCACTAGTCAAACTAGGTTGACTAGGATTCCAACCAACAACCAAACCAACCATCTGATCCATCAAGCTTCACTACAACATCCCTGCCATTAATATGTAGCACCAACACCTGTCAGACATCCTCCAACACCTACACAAGCATATGAAGCATCTACTGCCACATGTAGATCCTCTCCAAGCCCAAAGTATAACATGTCATCATAGGATACCTAATTCAGGAACATGGATACCATGGAGACCTAATCAATAAGGCTCCTCAACTCTAAAATTTGTAGCAACACTCACCATTTGTATGCAGCAACATGATCATGAAGACCATCATCATGGGAAGGCCTCCAAGCTAGTGCAACACATGATCATCCAACCTCTAAGGACCATCTACACCTCAACCATCATCTCCAAGCTAGTAGACAAGCCAAGGACCATCTCCAAGCTAGTAGACAAGCCAAGGACCATCTCCAAGCTAGTCTAAGCAAGTAGACATGCTAAGGACCATCTGCAACTCATCCATACATAAACCACCTGCAACCACCTATACACATGAATCGCTGACACACCTGCAGTCCAAGAAACTAAGTTGACATTAATGAAAATCAACCACACATCTGAACATTGCAACACACATCAATGCCAACAGTCTATGCTCCAAAAGGGTCTCTAAGCCATTTTATCTCTGCTAAACTTTGACTTGGGTAATGGACCTTTGACTAGCTTTATCTCTCAATCTAGGGGGCCAATTTTAGACTTTCTCATACCATTATAAAGATTTTCTAGAGCTCTAACCATCTAGGTGAGTTTCATCTACATTTGAGATGATCTGCTACTCCATAACTGGCTCCAAATTCTCTGCACGATTCTCATCCATGCTGCTCCTTGATTCTTGTTCTTGTGCTTGGAAACTGATCTCTTGAGTCCTTATTTGACACATTTTCCATTTGTTGACATATATGACAAAATATTTGTTGGAGACCTTTGAGCACTACTAAGAGGAGGGGTGGGTGTGAATATCTAGTGTGACAATGTGACTTATTATCAATTTTCACCAAATTAAACTTCTGTAGGTTTTAACCCTATACAGAAATTACCTGCATACGAATTCTAAAACACAGAAAATAAAAAATGCGAGAGCATAACACATAAAACACATATACACAGAGATTTTCCCCTAGATCCCAAAACCGGGACTACCAACTCGATTTTTCATTATGTTCCTTTCAATGCTACAATAAATATTTATACATGCCGAAGCATCTAATACCATGGAACGAAAACCATCGCGTCCAAAACCATGTGTGAAAAATCATGCACAAAACCATAGGTAGGTCCACCCAACCTAATATAGGGTCCAATTTTTTTTTTTTTTTCCGAGGTGCTGCCCTAGACCCCATAGAGTGGGGTTACCTACACCCCTCAAACCCCTTGTGACCCCCCCCCCCCCCCCCCCCCCCCCCGCTATGTAATCGGCGCAACGAAGGGGGGGCTCCGCCCCCCTTCTAACCCCCCGGTTAACTATGTCGGCTAGTCATGGAAAGAATATAACACAACCCAACATTCTCCCACTTGTTGTTTTCTTTCCACAGGGGGCCACATAAGAGATTAGTCATTTATCTAGCCCTACAACACCTGTTGTTTCTACACACCAAGAGAACTTCTCAGAGCTCACAGATTTTGTCAATGCATCTACAATATTCTTCAAAGCGTCCACCTTTACCGGCAACACCTTTTTGTCTTCTATCATATCCCTCACAAAGTGATACTGAACATTAATGTTCTTTGTCTTTGAATGATATGCAAGGTTCTTTTCCAAGAAAATTGCACTTTGGCTGTCACAGTCTATCCTTATAGCTCCATGTATTAACCCATACTTGAACACAATCTCTGCAACCAAATTGATTTTTTGCTTGCATGAGTGGCTGCCATGTATTTTGCCTCTGTAGTTGATAGTGCCACTATAGATTGTTTCTTACTCATCCAACTGACTGCACCTCCAAATAGGTTAAACACATACCCATTTGTAGATATTCTTTGATCCAGATCTCCAGCCCAGTATGCATCAACAAAGCCACAAATATCCAACACTCTGTCCAATCCTGGTCTTCCTTGGTAGCAAAAACCATAATCACTAGTGCCACACAAATACCTGAAAACTTGCTTCACTGCTGTCTAGTGCTCCTTCCCTAGTTTTGACATAAACATGCTCAATACTCCCATTGCATGTGAAATGTCTGGTCTAGTACAGACCATTGCATACATCAAGATACTGACTGCACTTGCATATGGAACATGTGACATGTCCACTTCCTCTTCTTGTGTCTTGGGACACTGTTCAACATATAACTTCAAACCTACATGAATAGGAACCTTCATTGGTTTACTATCCTGCATATTAAGCCTCTGCAATATTGTCTCAATATACGTCCTCTGGTTTAACCATAGCTTCCTCTTTGCTCAATCTCTTTTAATTTCCATGCCCAAAATATACTTTGCAGCACCAATATCTTTCATGTCGAATGTGGAGGACAATTGGGTCTTCAAATCCTGGATAGTTTCTTTTTCATTTCCAACCAGCAACATATCGTCCACATACAAGACCAGATAAATAACACGGTCACCAATTAATTTAAAATACACACAGTGACCAAATAAATGTATCAAATTTCTGATACCAGATCCTTGGTGACTGTTTTAACCCATACAGAGACTTCTTTAACTTGCATATCAGTTCTTTCTTACCCTTCACCGCAAAGCCTTCAGGTTGCTTCATGTAGATTTCCTCTTCCAGATCCCTATGAAGAAATGTTGTCTTCACATTGATCTATTCTACCTCAAAATCAAAAGCAGGAGTAACAGATAAAAGTAATCTAATAGAAGTTACCTTGGCAACAAGAGAAAAAATATCACCAAAATCAATTCTTGGCACTTTGGAATAACCTTTTGCTACTAACCAAGCTTTGTATTTCTCCACCTTTCCTTCTACATTTGTCTTCTTCTTGAACACCCATTTTCTTCCAATGGGTTTCCTTCCAGCTGACAACTCCACCAAATCCCAAGCCTCATTTTTGTACAAAGATTCCATTTCATCAACCATGGCCTATTTCAAGAGTTTTCCATCCTTTGAATCTACTGCTTCCTTCACAGTTATGGGATCATCATTAGTAATAGATAAAGCAAAATTTGAACAAAAAGCAGATGGACTATACCTTTTTGGTTGCCTTCTTTCTTGAACTGATCTTTTCACACTTGGAGTTTGTGGCTCTTCATCTTCTGATTCCTCCTCTATTGTAGAGTCTAATTCTTCCTCCTTAAGCTCAAAATCTATCTTCTCAGGTTCCTTTGGTTGGACTTCATGTTTAATAACATCTTTTACCTCTCTAAACACCACATCTCAGCTATACACAACCTTCCTTGTTACAGGGTTCCAAAGCTTATAACCCTTTAAACCATCCTTATACCCAATAAAGATGCACTTTTAATATTTACTATCCAACTTGGTTCGTTTCTCCTTTGCAACATGTACATATGCATCACATCAAAATACCCTCAGATATGAAAGAGAGGGTTTCTTACCAGTCCATACCTCTTGTGGAGTCTTATCCTCCAACGCTGATGAAGGTGATCTGTTGACCTGGTAACATGTTGTCTCCACCGCCTCTGCCTAGAATTCCTGTCCTAACCTGGCACCATTAAGCATGCTTCTTGCCCTTTCCATCAACGTCTTGTTCATTCTTTCTGCAACTCCATTTTTCTCAGGTGTGTATGGAGTATTCTTCTGCTGTGCTATACCACACTTCTTGCAGAATTCTTCAAATTCCTTACTGCAAACTCTCCATTATTATCTATCCTCAACACCTTTATCTTTTTCTCTGTCTGGTTTTCCACCAAAGCCTTAAATTCTTTAAACCTATCAAAGACTTCATATTTCTTCTTAAGGAAATATATCCATGTATTCCTTGAGAAGTCATCTATAAATGATACATAGTACACAAACTTACCTAGTGATGGAACCTTCATAGGTCCAAACACATCACTATGTACAAGCTCTAATATCCGTTTCACCCTCTTACCACCAGAGGGGAAACTCACCCGATTCTGCTTCCCATATAAAAATTTTCACAGAAATCAAAATCCAGAGAGCTATTACTCATAACTTATACCATACCTTTACCATGAAGTATTCGAAAGCCCTTCTCTCCAATATTTCCAAACCTTTGATGCCATAACATGGTCTTCTCTCTAGAGACCATTGTATTTTCTGCTCCACTTTCGGGAACCACAAAACTGTTGCACCCATCAACAACAGTGCTACTTTGCAGCTTGTACAAAGTTCCAATTCGAACTCCCTGCATCAATACCAGTGCCCCCTAAACCATCTTGTAGGTATCCTTCTCGAACACTGTTTTTACACCTGCATCATCCAGCTTGCTTAAAAAAATTAGATTTCTAGCTAATGCAGGAATATGCAGAACACACAGAAGCGTTCTAACCCTTCCACCTTGCAACTTAAACTTTACTTTTCCGCGACCAATGATTCTAGCCTTCCTGTCATCCCCCATGAAGACATCACCACCATCATATTTCTCATACTCACAAAAACACTCTCTATGTGTAGTGAAGTGAAAGGATGCACCGAGTCAATCAACCATGCCTCATGATATACATGTGTACTTGAAGAAGCCAAGTACACATCCCCACCTTCATCTGAGGTGGTTTTTGTCTCTACAGAAGGAGCATAATTAGATCCCTTTCCTTTATCAGGAGCTTTAGATTTACAGTTCCTTTTGTAGTGCCCTTCCTTTCCGCATTTCCAGCGCACCACCTTTACAGGTTTTCCTGGAGATTTAGATCTCCCTCTAGATTTAAATATCCCACTCGATGACTTATTTTTGTTTCTGTTCTGGGACCATCCTTGCACAGACAAGGCATCACCATTCTAGCTCTCCATATTTTTCTGTCTCATCTCCTCCGTCAGCAAGGATGAGGCTATTTCATCAAACTGCAAGGCAGTTGTATTGCTACCTATTGCAATAACCAAACTATCCCACGAATCTGGTAGAGAACATAACAAATCGATGCACTTATCTTCATGTGAAATTTTAATATCAATAGATAATAACTGACTTACCACAGTATTAAATGCGTTCAGATTCTCTATCACCGAGTCTCCATCTTTCATCCTTATGTTATATAGCTTTTTCCGCAGGAACAATTTATTCACCAGAGACTTAGATTGGTACAAAGTCCCTAACTTGTCCCACAAAGCCTTCACCATAGCTTCCCCTGATACATTCAACAATAATGAATCTGAGACGCACAATCGTATTGTTCTCTTTTTCTTCCGATCGAACTTCTTCCATTCTTCATCAGACACTACTGTTGATTTAGTACCTAGATCTATCCTGATCCACTGATCTTTATCCACCAACAGATCCTCCATCTTGAGTTTCCACAACTCAAAACTCTGACCATTAAATTTATCAATATCTATCTTTCCACTGCTCGCCATCTTCTTTCATCACCTGAATCGATCTCTCAGATCTCCCACTGAATAGAGTCTACCATAGGCCCGAGCTAAACCCCTCAGCAACAAAGGCGTCCCCTTGAAGCCAAAACAACTCTGATACCAAATGTAGGTTTTAACCCTATACAGAAATTACTTGCATACGAATTCTAAAACACAAAAAATAAACAATGCGAGAGCATAACACATAAGACACATATACACAGAGATTTTCCCCTGGATCCCAAAACTGGGACTACCAGCTTGATTTTTCATTATGTTCCTTTCAATGTTACAATACATATTTATACATGCCAAAGCATCCAATACCATGGAATGAAAAACCATTGCATCCAAAACCATGTGCAAAAAATCATGCACAAAACCATAGGTAGGTTCGCCCAACCTAATATAGGGTCCAAAAACAAAATTTTCCAGGTTTCTACCCCGGACCCTATAGAGTGGGGTTACCTGCACCCCTCAAACCCCTTGTGACCCCCCTGGTACATAATCAGCGCAACGAAGGGGGCTCCACCCCCCTTCTAGCCCCCCGTTAACTATGTCGGCTAGTCGTGGAAAGAATATAACACAACCCAACACCTTCTCTACTGAATCACACATATATTTACCAACAAGACATTATATCATCACATGAATATAAAAAATTAAGCATATAAATCAAACAACCATGAGAGAAACTATACATAACAAGCCATAAAAAATAACCACAAAAACTATCACATAAGAGACCCAAGATATCTAGTGGAAAACCCTTAAGTGGGAAAAAAACCACCCATGTTGCAACTGCACTGCTCTGAATCTTCTATTAAGAAAAATGTGTCTTTTACATAGATTGTTGACTCTGACTAGCTAGGAGACTCAAAATCATACAATGAACTAACTCCCATAATCTTGGAGACTCAATTCTACTGATCAACTCAGAAGACTATGTTCTCAAATGGACCTACAAACTACCATCCACTGAAATAAACCATGATCAACGATCCTCTCCCAACTTTGATTGGATTATTAAATAAATATTAGATTGAGAAACTGTTCCTTTTGTTGAAACTTCACAATCACTACTCCACACCCATGAAGTCACTCCTCCTCTACTCTATGCAGACTGTAGAAAATCCTGTAGATTCACAAGCTAATGCAATTTTATTAAGCAAGGGATAATAATCTACTTATACTCTTTACAATGGAAGCCCATAAACATCGAGCAAACATTAATCAATAGAGGAAGAGAATCAAAGGCACATAACACAATAAATATCCGGGGAAAGCCACAACTTAAAATCCCACTATCTGTTTTGTATTAATCTAGAAAATCAAGATGAAATTACAATGATTGTTCTCCCTAGAACAATCCCAACACTCAACAAATTCAATCTCCAACTCATAAGCAAGATCAAGGCCAAAGATTCGCCTCTTCACAAGCTCTCCAAGTATCTATTCCAATGCATAATTACTATGGAAATAAAGCCACTAAAAACTATGCAATCCCTCAAGGGTGAGTTCTTGAATGCATGCACTATCGATGCAACTCAGAAAAATCTAAAACAAATAGTACACTATCCCTGCACTCTAGTCTCAATTCAGACTTTCTCAAAAGTGACATGCAAGAGTTTATGATGAGTAAATATTCAGTTAACTAGAGTAGCACTGGTGGAGTTTATTAGTGACACCAATGGCTGTTAACTCACTATTAGTTCTTTCAATCAGTTTGAGAACTAATTTAACTGAACTCACTCATGAAACTGAGTCTTCTATTTTACAAATCACAATTAACTCATACTGGACTCCTACAAATTAGGGAGAACATACACATGATGACAAAAAGACTTCCAACTTGAATTTCCTAAGTTAAGTAAGTTTAATAAACTTAATTAACTAATTTTAAGTTGCTATGAGAATAGAAATCAAATTTCATTCACAGTTTAATTCAAGGAAAAATTAAACTGGAATTTCTTATTGCCATTTCTCAACACTCCCTCTCAACAAGAAGGGGATTATCAACTACCCCAATCTTGTCTCTGTGAAACTTGAATTTACATCTTGACAATGCCTTTGTCAAGATGTCATCATCTTTCTCCTCTTTGGGAATGTAATCTAACAACATGATCAGCCTCAATACATAATCTCCGAGATGATGATACCGAATATCAATATGCTTGGAACGATCATGAAAGACTGGATTTTCAGAGAGTTTGATACAACTCTAATTATCACAATAAATCGCCGTCGGATCCATCAATTGACAAAACAAACCAACCAGGATCTTCCTCATCCAGATAGCCTCACATGCTGCCTCACTTGCAGCTATGTACTCTGCCTCTGCTGAACTGAGTGAAACCGATCTCTGTTTCCTACTATACCAAGAAACTGCCGTTGACCCAATACTAAAGATCCCTCCTGATGTTCTCTTCCTGTCGGATGGACTCCCTGCCCAATCTACATTGGTGAAGCCTTAAATCTTGGACCCCTCTTTCTGTCTATACCATAACCCAAACTGAGTAGTGCCTCTGAGGTATCTAAATACATGCTTTTGTACCTTCCAATACAGCTTGGTAGGCCTAACCATCACTTGAATAAGCTGGTTAACTACATAGCACATATTCAGTAGTGTTTTCACTAAGTACATGAGTGAACCCACAAGCTACCTGTAAATAATAGCTTCCCTTACTTCTGCTAAAGTAACATCCTTCTTCCTCCAGTTACAAGCTAAAGGAGTCTCCATGGGTTTTCTGCTCTCCATGCGGAATGTCTTGAGTATCTCATTGGAATACTTGCCCTGAGATACAAACAACTCCCCATCTCCCTACCATACCTCCATGCCAAGAAAGTAATGCATGAGCCCCATGTCCTTCATTTCAAACTCTCTTGCAAGGTCCTCCTTGCAAGATTTGATGAGCATCTCATCACCTATCAGTATGAGATGATCTACATAAAGTACAATGATCAAAATCTTATCTTCCACTGCTATGTGATACAGGTTCACATCTGCTTCACTCTTTGTGAAGCCCAACCCAATGAAGTAGCTATCTATCCTAGTGTACCAAGCACGGGGTGCTTGCTTCAGCCCATACAACGCTCTCTTGAGTCGGCACACATGCAACTCACGGTCCAAGGTTTCAAAACCTTTAGGCTTCTCTATGTACACCTCTTGCTCAATCATTCCATTAAGGAAGGATGTCTTCACATCCATCTAATGGATACTCCAACCAATTTGTGCAGATAGTGCGAAAATAGGTCTGATAGATGAGTACCTTGCAGCAGGAGAAAAGGTATCATCATAGTCAATCCCCTCTACCTATGAAAAGCCATGGGCCACAAATCTGGCCTTATGCTTCTCCACACTACCATCTATAGCTTGCTTTACCTTGTAAAGCCAACGAGAGCTCACAACTGACTTGTCCTCCGGTCTCGAGACCACATCCCAAACACCGTTTCGAACTATGGAGTCATACTCCTCTACCATCGCATCAACCCAAACTGGCTATTGCACTTCTTCGTGAAAGGAATATGGCTCTGTCACAACACATGCACCCATAAATCCATGTTTCTAGTTTACCTCTCGGGTGACCTCCTCTGTCTGCACTAAGAAGAGGGTGCTCCCACATTCTCCCATGCATCATCCAATAATATGTCATCCTCTCTAGTGCACTTTCTTCCCTCTCTGGAAGACTTTACCTTAGTGGATGTATCCACTCTTTGAACATCTACATGTGGCTGTTCCACATCAATTTGAGGTCCCTCAACCTTAGGAGCTAAAAGATCCTCATCCACATGTAGCTCAAGCTCCCTCTCAAGGGATACTTGCATGGTGTTGGCTTAGTGGGTCCTGACCCAGGTTCAGAGTTAACTTTTCCAAACAAGTCCATACACTACTGGTCCTTTCGGCATCAACCAATGGAGCGTGGATTGAAGTCTCACCCAAAGCAGTATGGGGAGATGCTGGAACCAAGTTTCCACACCCAGAGATGATTCTGATGTCGTTTTGAGCCCTAAACCTACCTTCGCGTAGATCGATAAGCATTTAAGGCTTATCGATATAAATTCCTTTTATCAACCTGTAGACCTTCGTGAAGGTCTACGACTATCTTTCACAGACCCTAAACAGGTGAATCGACCACTTACACGCCTCTTTAATTACCCTTAGTTCTGTATTTACCTAGATTGGCTTAAGTGTTTGATAACATTAACATGAAACAAGAGATTCTTCATGTAAACAATTATTGTTACTTGTATTAGAGCCTAGATTTGCCTCAGGCTGAAAAGAAAAGGTTCTAGGTCCACATCAAACCACGCTCAGCCTCGTAGCTAGCCCTACGAGGACAGGAGAGGGCTCTCTCTGGGTCAATCTCGGCAAGAGATAATCTATGGGGCTCGAGATGACTGTAATAAAAGCTAATATTAGGCTAGGTATGAAGTGAAAAGGAGTTGATTTGAGTTTTTTGGGGGTTTTGTTGGAAAAAAGGGACAGGAAAATTTTGGGTCCGGGGATGAGGGCCAGTTCTTGCAGAGTTCAAGTTGGGGCGAGAAAAGAAATGGTCAGGATGTCTTAAAATTAAATGAACGGATGGAAAGGATAGCTGAGAAGCTGAAGAGGGCAAGATTATATCAAGGATCCTCTACAAACTGAAGAAAACATATAAAACTAAACCAAAGTCAAAGGCAGAGCATAGCAGTTTATGAATTCCACCTTAAGTACTCATTAGTTTAATTGCAGAAGAAAAGAGAAGGGAAATGGCATACATAAACATTCATTAACTTACAAATACATGGAGAAAAGCACCATCCAAACACAGAGCCACAAGGATCCCAATAAGTGCTGCAAAACCCTGGTCTTTCCTTTGCCAAAATTGCAGAAATGAAATGTACAATGAAGTGCTTAGTAATCCCAAGTTCCCAACCCTGAAAATGACTTAGAAATTACATAATATAGACAAGCCAAACCCATTCCCTTGCCTCTAGGGGTTGAGCTCATCATTCTAGGAGTTGTTTCAACCAATTCTAAACAAGGAACTGAAATCTAGGTAGTCAAACAACTTACCCCTATATGCTACGAGACTGATTCATTCACTCACATTTCACCTTTTGGTGAATGAATCTTCTAGAACAAGTAAAAATGTGCCAAAATTACATAATGGTCATGAAATTACATCATGGAAGATCAAGTGTAACATCAAAAAGTAAAACTAGTCAAAACTGGGTGAATTTCTGAGCTAAACAGTGAAAAATAAGCAAAAATCCTCTATGTGCCGTGCCTGATTCTCTATGAATCGCGCCACTTTGGAGCTAATTTTGAGGCACTTATCGAAGTACAAATTGAGCCCAAGATAGCTTGTTGGAAAGCCCTACTTGTCTACTTTCCAACCCAAGTGGAATTTCTGAATTTGGATGTCATTTTCCCCTAAAACTTCATTCTCCCAAGACTGCTTCCTGTGTGTCAAAATAGGGGCAGTGAGGTCATTTTTTGAGTGTTTTTGGCCTCATGAGGGCTCAAAACCTGCCCAAATTTCTTGGCCATGCACAAGAAACCATAATTTTTCATGAAAAATACAAAAATGTAAACTTTTTGAAATTTGGAGCTCCCTAGCAAAAGTGCGCACCACGTGGCGTGGCGCATAGGGAGAAAAACCATGTTTTTTGTACCAAAATTTGTCAAAATGCCAAAAATGCCCCAAATTTCTTGAAATTTGGGCTGGAGCTTCTTCATTAAGTGTCATGCTGGGCTAAAGACGCTTCGGACAATATCTGAAGACGATCAAGCTCCCTTTGCCTCTTTTGCTTCCTTATTGACTTCTTTAACTTTGCCTTTAAATTTCTGATTCGTGCCTTGCAGACCTTGTTCCGTGCCATGTAGTGGAAAGCCATGTGTCTCAGCAATGCATGGTCCTTATCGACCTTGTCCAACAGTTTCTCCAAGTGGATGTTGACTCTCTTGAGATTAGACTCCCGATCATCATTAATCTCTTGCTCCAATGAAGTGAGCTCAACCCTTCTCCTTTGTGCAGCTTGGCGATTCTCGCGAATGTTTTGTAACTCCATGATTGCTTGCTAATCTTCAAGCTATTTTTTCCTTTGCTCCAAGTATTTCATAGTCCACTTAGCCCTCTCCAAGTCAAGGGATAAGGCTTGGATCTCTGTTTTCTGCTCCTGAATGATCTCTCTAAGATGTGCACTTTGTGGGCCCATGTCTGTATCATCATCATGAAGGAGAATGAAGTCGGTATCTTATTCCCCTGAAGGCCCCTCATCCTGCATTGGCCTCTTGCCTTTGTCTTGTACCTCTGATGCTGATGGAGGAAGCGAGGCCCCTTCTACCCCAGGTGGAGTTAACACTCGCTTCGCTACTGCAAACAAATGTCTAGTGCCTCTCTGATATGTGATGAATACCGGCACACTAGCGGTCTCATGGCGTTCATACTGATGAGAAGGTCCACCTGTCTCATGCTTAACCTCTGATAATCCCTGTGAAGCTTTGAAGAAGTCACGAGAGATGAAATCATCCCAAGTGATGCCCTGTAATCCAAGCTGATGAACCACCAAAATCTTAATAAGAGCAAAATGATAAACACTGTTAAGTTGCTCCTGAGGTGTTTTGTGCTGCACAAGGGTGGTCATCCTCTCTATGTTCCGGAAAATGAAATACGGAATGTTCATCATCCGTACCCTGGTGAAATGCATGAGCAACCTGATGTGATAAGCATATACATGAGAGAACTGTCCCTCACATCTGAAATACTTCATGATCAATTTCATTAGTGGAGCATATTCATCTTTCAGATATCGGAATGGAAACACTCTCTTGAGCCTCCTCAAGAAACCGATTTTAATGTATGGCTCATAATACTGCCCGTCAATCTTCTTCCTCTTGGTCCATGGTTCCCCAACGTTTGGTATGCTGGTTGCTAGTGAGACAGATTCTGGTGTAAGTGTGAAGGTGACACCGGCTAAGGTAGCTTGATCTCCATGTAAATGAAACACAAATAGACAAGCCAACTCATGATGAAATTGAACATTAGCCACCTTTTGACAAAACTCATAGCATGACTGATGCTGGAAACAAAACATGGCAAAAGGGAAGGCCTGTAATTCAACCAAGATAACGACCCTACTTGGAAAATCCATGCAAGTTATGGGCAATTTGGAGAAATTTCAAGCAAATTCGGGCTTTTAGGTGTATGCGCCGCGCCGTTGAATTGGAGCAATTTTCACCCAATAACCTCACTTGCTTACCAAAATTGCTCTATGTTGCTTCTCCACATTTCCACTTTAGCTCTTTGATGTATTTAGTATGCAAATGAACTCTTGGAACACAAAAATGATATATATGCCAAGGATTTAACTCTTGATTTCAAAAACAAATTTGTCATGTTGCAAACTTTGACACTTCACTCTGAAACTTTGTTTTTTGCTTCCTTTATGATTTTTTGAGCTGAATGATGAAACTCTTGTATTTTTGTACAGGGATATCTATCATTAGATTCGGCAAAGGAGACGAGGGCTGCGCTTGAAGAATTCAACAACTGAAAAACTTTTGAAAATTATTACAAAAACGAAATGTTGAATTTTCTTCAAAACAGAGTTTTGAAGAAAAGTCATAATCCATCCATATGATGATGAAAATCTTTGAAATAAAAAATTATTAAGAACCTCCCTCATGAGTCTGCTGGCATTATTAGACATTTTTGAAGACCAAATTGACTAACCCTAGACCTAATGACTGAAATGACTCTTGTGATCTAGAAACTAAAACAGGACTGTAAGTGACTTTAAAACTTGATTTTGATGAACAGACCTGAGCCAACATGGATAAGGCATGAGGGGTAATGAATGACAAGACCCTTTCGTTAGATTTATGGCATGCCCCTAGCTGAATGTAGATGATCGAGCTAAATGAGACACCTAAGAATGAAATGCAATAAGAGAAATGATCTCTAACAGAGGGATGACCAGACCGACTCTAACATTGGCTCTAATGGGGATGGTAGCTCCTTGGAGGTGCCAAGAATGGCAGATCTCTGGGAGAGCTAGATAGTTCTTCATCCATTGGGCTATGGAGTCATTAACTTCGGAACACCCAAAAACCAACTCATACTTAAACTGACTAATGCAAAACTGAAACAAGACTCTCAAAAGCTGAAACTGGACAATCAATTGAAATTATCTTTAAACTGACTGAAACAAAAAATGACTCAAGACTGACTTAACTGAAACAAGTACTTACAAAGCTTTCAAAGGGAAATAGTTCATTGAGATTTAAGGGCCTCAAATCATGACAAAGACTACCTGCTTACTGATGAAATATGTACAATCATGTGAAGTGGGCCTTCCAATGTAACCAATCCAACAAATTGTTACTCAATGAAATTCTGCTCTCTCTTTCCTCGAGTGGGCAGAACGATGTACATGTAGGCAACTCAAAATAAAAACTGAAACCAAGGCTTATGATAACAAACCAGGAAACATTCATCTTCTCTAATGCTTGCAAAAGAATGCCGAAGGGATCTTGATAATCTTGAAGCACTAGCTTGTCTTGAGATCCAACAGTGAAAATACAAGTACTCCCTTCATTCTGATCTAAAAGAATAATTGGTTGCTGAGTGATAGGAAGGCACAGAGAGGTATAATTTTCTGCCATCTGAGTGTTAGTTGTAAATTCCTTGACCATGAGAAATTATGGGATATTGTCTCTCTCAAGTTCATATTCCTCAACTTCATGGCCTAGGTCATTCTTAAACAGAAAACAGTCTTCAAGATCATCAAACATGATAGCCTTATCATCTTCATGAAAGAAAATATTATCTGTTTGTTGATCAATAAAGCTAATTTCAAGACTATCATTATTTTGAAAAGTGGAAGAAATTTCACCAACACTTTCTTGACCATGTGCACATTGTAGACCTGCGTCAGCTTGGGCTGTAACCTAATCTTTCAAGAGTCAATCTATCTCATCTTCAAACAGAGGAGATAATACTTTCTGTTTTGTTTTTCTCAAGTGATTTTTGTCTTCTTGAAATAACATTTTAAAACATGAAAAACCTGAATGACAGTCCTCAATTCCCTGATCTTCTGAAATTTGAAAACATTGTTGATCATCTTCATATGACATGGAAATCAAATTATCATTTATCACTGAGTTATTGAAAGAAGATTTTTCACTTACTTGAACAAAGATCTCATCTTGTTTTTCATGAACTGACTAGATTACCTCCTCATGAAGGCTTTGGTCAATAACTTTGACTTCTTCATTCCAGATGATCTCAACAGCAGAGCTCTCCTTCATGGGATTCAAAACAAGGTAGTCTTGATCATCACGATCTGAATCTAGATCTGAAATAGCTGACTTGACTTTGTCACAATGTGAAATTGAAACTTGACTTTCCTGCATCCTGTCTTCTTCTATGGACAGATCTGAAATAAAACCTTCTCTTTCATCATTTTCCATTGTACCAAGATCTTGATCCTGCTGCAAAGCTTCCTGAGCATCTTGATGGGAATCCTCTAGGTTCTCTTCATGTTGCTGAAATGGATTCTCGTACAAGGCTTCCATGATCTCATCATCCATGAAGTCATCATCTTCATAATATTTCTCAAGGCTTTCAATAAAACTATAAGCATGTTTGCAACAGTTCTGAACTAAATTTAATGATGGATAAGAGTCTTTATACCTTTCAAAGACCATGGCATGAAAATACTTCAAACAGTAAATACAAGCAGGCAACAAACTTTCATACCAAGATCGAGCTTCACCTTCTAGAGTGGCCATGAATATCTTCATCAAACAATCAACCTTCAACTTGCGAATATGTATGTGAAATCTAACCAGATGTAAGGCAACATCCTTCCTATCATCATCTTTAAACATAGGCAAATTCTTTTGCCAATCTACCTCAGGAATTTTATTTGGAAAACCTGGAATGTGATATTGGCTCATGGCAGCATATCTTCTTGCAACCCGTTCCATCTTGAAAATCTTAAAGCTACTGATCTTCCTGCAGTGGAGTCACCATGAAGCATTGATTTCTGGATTTTTCAGTGAATGAAGTTGCCAGGTGAATGATTTCAGCCTATCGAATTCTAGACTCATCACCCAAAGTCTAGAACGATCTGATGTACTGGGGGGTAATTCACAAGTCAAGTGTCACGTTCACAAGCTAGACCGGAGATTGACTGAAGCAACGTTTATCTACTTTCGCTGATGCAAAGAAAAATCATTTCGAAGGCTACCTGGCATAACTTCAAGCTCTGTTTTTAGCTTATAAAACAAATGACATTAACAAGCAAACCATTTTCTTCCCTAGTACAATCACCACTATGTTAGAGCCTAGATTTTCCTCAGGCTGAAAAGACAAGGTTCTAGGTCCACATCAAACCACGCTCAGCCTCGTAGCTAGCCCTACGAGGACATGAGAGGGCTCTCTCTGGGTCAATCTCGGCAAGAGATAATCTATGGGGCTCGAGATGACTGTAATAAAAGCTAATATTAGGCTAGGCATGAAGTGCAAAGGAGTTGATTTGAGTTTTTTGGGGGTTTTGTTGGAAAAAAGGGACAAGCAAATTTTGGGTCCAGGAATGAGGGCCAGTTCTTGCAGAGTTCAAGTTGGGGCGAGAAAAGCAATGGTAGGGATGTCTTAAAATTAAATGAACGGATGGAAAGGATAGTTGACAAGCTGAAGAGGGCAAGATTATATCAAGGATCCTCTACAAACTGAAGAAAACATATAAAACTAAACCAAAGTCAAAGGCAGAGCATAGCAGTTTATGAATTCCACCTTAAGTACTCATTAGTTTAATTGCAGAAGACAAGAGAAGGGAAATGGCATACATAAACATTCATGAACTTACAAATACATGGAGAAAAACACCATCCAAACACAGAGCCACAAGGATCCCAACAAGTGCTGCAAAACCCTGGTCTTTCCTTTGCCAAAATTGCAGAAATGAAATGTACAATGAAGTGCTTAGCAATCCCAAGTGTCCAACCCTGAAAATGACTTAGAAATTACATAATATAGACAAGCCAAACCCATTCCCTTGCCTCTAGGGGTCGAGCTCATCATTCTAGGAGCTGTTTCAACCAATTCTAAATAAGGAACTAAAATCTAGGTAGTCAAACAACTTACCCCTATATGCTAGGAAACTGATTCATTCACTCACATTTCACCTTTTGGTGAATGAATCTTCTAGAACAAGTAAAAATGTGCCAAAATTACATCATGGTCATGAAATTACATCATGGAAGATCAAGTGTAACATCAAAAAGTAAAACTAGTCAAAATTGGGCGAATTTCTAAGCTCAACAGTGAAAAATAGGCAAAAATCCTCTATGCGCCGCGCTTGATTCTCTATGTGTCGTGCCACTTTTAAGGTAATTATGAGGCACTTATCGAAGTCCAAATTGAGCCCAAGATAGCTCGTTGGAAATCCCTAGCTGTCTACTTTCCAACCCAAGTGGAATTTCTGAATTTGGATGTCATTTTCCCCTCCAAAACTTCATTCTGCCAAGACTGCTTCCTGTGTGTCAAAATAGGGGCAGTGAGGTCATTTTTTGAGTGTTTTTGGCCTCCTGAGGGCTCAAAACCTACCCAAATTTCTTGGCCATGCACAAGAAACCATAATTTTTCATGAAAAATCCAAAATGTAAACTTTTTGTAATTTGGAGCTCCCTAGCAACAGCGCGCGCCATGTGGCGCGACGCATAGGGAGAAAAACCATGTTTTTTGTACCAAAATTTGTCAAAATGCCAAAAATGCCCCAAATTTCTTGAAATTTGAGCTGGAGCTTCTTCATTAAGTGTCATGCTGGGCTAAAGAGGCTTTGGCCAATATCTGAAGACGATCAAGCTCCCTTTGCCTCTTTTGCTTCCTTATTGCCTTCTTTAACTTTGCCTTTAAATTTCTGATTCGTGCCTTGAAGACCTTGTTCCGTGCCATGTAGTGGAAAGCCATGTGTCTCAGCAATGCATGGTCCTTATTGGCCTTGTCCAATAGTTTCTCCAAGTGAATGTTGACTCTCTCGAGATTAGACTCCCGATCATCATTAATCTCTTGCTCCAATGAAGTGAGCTCAACCCTTCTCCTTTGTGCAGCTTGGCAATTCTCACGGATGTTTTGCAACTCCATGATTGCTTGTTGATCTTCAAGCTGTTTTTTCCTCTACTCCAAGTATTTCATAGTCCACTTAGCACTCTCCAAGTCAAGGGATAAGGCTTGGATCTCTGTTTGCTGCTCCTGAATGATCTCTCTAAGATGTGCACTCTGTGGGCCCGTGTTTGTATCATCATCATGAAGGAGAATGAAGTCGGTCTCTTGTTCACCTGAAGGCCCCTCATCCTGCATTGGCCTCTTGCCTTTGTCCTGTACCTATGATGTTGATGGAGGAAGCGAGGCCCCTTCCACCTCGGGTGGAGATAACACTTGCTTCGCTGCTGCAAACAAATGTCTAGTGCCTCTCTGATATGTGATGAATACCGGCACACTAGCAGTCTCATGGCGTTCATACTGATGAGAAGGTCCACCTGTCTCATGCTTAACCTATGATAATCCCTGTGAAGCTCTGAAGAAGTCACGAGAGATGAAATCATCCCAAGTGATGCCCTGTAATCCAAGCTGATGAACCACCAAAATCTTAATAAGAGCAAAATGATAAACACTGTTAAGTTTCTCCTGAGGGGTTTTGTGCTGCACAAGGGTGGTCATCCTCTCTATGTTTCGGCAAATGAAATACGGAATGTTCATCATCTGTACCCTGGTGAAATGCATGAGCAACCTGATGTGATAAGCATATACACGAGAGAACCATCCCTAACAGCTGAAATACTTCATGATCAATTTCATTAGTGGAGCATATTCATCTTTCAGATATCGAAATGCAAACACTCTCTTGAGCTGCCTCAAGAAACTAGTTTTAATGTATGGCTCATAATACTATCGGTCAATCTTCTTCCTCTTGGTCCATGGTTCCCCAATGTTTGATATGTTGGTTGCTAGTGAGACAGATTCTAGTGTAAATGTGAAGGTGACACTGGCTAAGGTAGCTTGTTCTCCATGTAAATGCAGCACAAATAGATGAGCCAACTCATGATGAAATTGAACATTAGCCACCTTTTGACAAAACTCATAGCATGACTGATGCTGGAAACAAAATATGGCAAGAGGGCAAGCCTGTAATTCAACCAAGATAACGACCCTACCTGGAAAATCCATGCAAGTTATGGGCAATTTGGAGAAATTTCAAACAAATTCAGGCTTTCAGGTGTATGTGCCGCGCCACATACCCAATGCGCTGTGTCGTTGAATTGGAGCGATTTTCACCCAATAACCTCACTTGCTTACCAAAATTGCTCTATATTGCTTCTCCACATTTCCACTTTAGCTCTTTGATGTATTTAGTATGCAAATGAACTCTTGGAACACAAAAATGATATATATACCAAGGATTTAACTCTTGATTTCAAAAACCAATTTGTCATGTTGCAAACTTTGACACTTCACTCTGGAACTCTATTATTTCTTCCTTTATGATTTTTTGAGTTGAATGATGAAACTCTTGTCTTTTTGTGTAGGGATAGCTATCATTGGATTCAACAAAGGAGACTTGGGCTGTGCTTGAAGAATTCAACGACTGAAAAACTTTTGAAATTTATTACAAAAACGAAATGTTGAATTTTATTCAAAATAGATTTTTGAAGAAAAGTCATAATCCATCCATATGATGATGAAAATCTTTGAAATAACAACTTATTAAGAACCTCCCTCATGAGTCTGCTGGCATTATTAGACATTGTTGAAGACCAAATTGACTAACCCTAGACCTAATGATTGAAATGACTCTTGTGATCTAGAAACTAAAATAGGACTGTAAGTGACTTTAAAACCTGATTTTGATGAACAAACCTGAGCCAGCATGGATAAGGCATGAGGGGTAATGAATGACAAGACCCTTCCATCAGATTTATGGCATGCCCCTAGTGGAATGCAGATGATCGAGCTGAATGAGACACCTAATAATGAAATGCAATAAGAGAAATGATCTCTGACGGAGGGATGACCAGACCGACTCTAACAACTTGCATTCATATGACAATGTAAATCTTGTAAAATCGCGCATCAATACAATATTAATTCATAAACCCATCATTCATCATAACATAATAGCGTATTCATTCATAACGGAATAATTTCTTTATTAATGCCTCTGTTCTTCTTATAGACTCAATACTTCCCTGCGCACTCAGCTGCAGGGTTCCACACACTCAGTTGTAGACTCTACTCTAGGCCTCTACGCACACAGCTGTAGAGCCTCTCTTCTACTCTAAGACTTCTTCGCTTCTTAGTCTTAATGACCCATTACATTTGTTCCTCGTTATCTTCTATTTTTATGTCTTAAACCCTCTAAGACTCTCCTTTAGATCTACTAAAGCCAACAAAACTTACATAACAGAAGGGTAAAACCCTTTATGACACTTTACCATCTACAAGCTTCCTGACCACATTTTGCAGAGACTTTACACTTTTTACAATAAAACTTGGTCTCTTGCCCCAAAATTGACCCTATGGGATGTTGTCCCAACACATGGCCTTCTCCTCATCGAACTTGATATCCCTGTGAACCACTATCATTTGGTTGGTCAACATGTACACACGATAGTTGTGGGGTGTATTAGTGTACCCCACAAAGATCCCCAACTTTGATGTTGGCTCAAGCTTCTTCCAAGCATCTTTGATCACATGGTAATAAACTAATGACCCAAAAATCCTGAAGTGACCAATATCTAGCCTCTTACCGGAATAAGCCTCCTCTTGTGTCTTCATCTCAAGTATCTGATGTGAGCTACGATTATGAAAATAAATCATTGTGTTTCATGCCTCAGCCCACAAGTGTAGTGGTAGGCCTTGATCATGAAACATCGCCCTTGCTACCTTACTATTCTCATGTTCTTCCTCTCGACAACCCCATTATGATGAGGGTAATGGGGTTCCATCAACTCTCGTTTAATCCCTTCCGCTGCAAAGAATTTCTTAAACTCATTAGAGACATATGCACCATCGTTATCACTCCATAAAGATTTAACCTTCTTGCCAGACTCTTTGTCTACCAATGCTTTGAACTCATAAAACTTTGTGAAATTTTGATCCCTTTTTCTACATAAGAAATACCCAACATTTACGAGAATAGTCATCAACAAATATAACATAATACCTGTGTTTGGCCATGGATGCTATCAAGAATGGTCCACACACATCTGAATGGACTCTCTCCAGAATAGACTTTGCTCGACTATCTCTATCTCCAAAGGAAGACTTGGTGTATTTTCCCAAAGTACAACCCTTGCATGTATCAACTTGCTCAAGCATACCTTTGGGAAGACCGGTAGATATTTGCTGCAATATCTTTAAAACCCCATGATGTAAGTCACCCAATCACCTATGCCACAACTTGTTGATGTCTCGGATCAACATATTTTCCACTTTTGGACTCAAAGTAGCACAATCCTCTACCTCTATCTTATAAAGATTTTGAACTCGAATCCCTATCTTCTTTACTTGACCCGTGGCTATGTGTCGAAAGAACGCCTTTCCTTTCAAAAAGATCACATCATAGCCTTAATCCTCAAGCATGGAAACAAATGCCAAGTTCTTTGTCAGTCCAGGTACATGCATAAGATTATTCAAGGTGAGTGGAGCTGCATGCTCCCTCTAAAAAGTAATAGTGCCCACACCAGTAACATTATACTTACCGTCATCACCCATCTCGATATGCATCTTGATATCTTTCTCCTCCATTTCACTAAGTAACTCTTTGTCACCAATCATGTGGAATGAAGCTCCGGTGTCTAAGTACTAGACACATCCCATCATTGAAGACACCATGCATGCAATGAGGGAAATGTCCAATTCAAATTTGTGCACTCTTCAAACTGGGATGAAGCTCTGGTGTCTAAGTACTAGACACTTCCCATCATTGAAGACACCATGCATGCAATGAGGGAAATTTCCAATTCAAATTTGTGCACTCTTCAAACTGTGATGAAGAGTGCACAAATTTGACGAAATCAAGCCATTATCATCATTACTTGTGCACTAAAGGTGTTCACACCCATTGGAGGACTCTTTCAACCCATTTAGACCTTTATGAATTAATTTAGAAGCTTCCATGAATTACCATGTCGCATTTCTCCTTATGTGCGTGATGAATGAAAATAAATTCACTTCTAGGATGTATATGTGACTTGCCTTCATAAAACCTGCATATACGCTGGTTTCCTTCACAATACTTGTGTATTCCCTTAAAAATTCAAGTTTTCAACTCTACTTGGCTCCAAACTTCTTGAAACTGATCTTTTTCTTCTCTAAGCATATGTACAAGCATCCAAACCTCTTCCAAACCTTGTGACACTTCTACAAATAGGCCAAGCACATCTCCCAAGTTCCACAAACAAATGGACCTAGAAACCGACAAACAAGGGTTGACAACACTGCCAAAAAGTCCTCCACTCTCCTCAAACACATGCCCAAGTTGCAATGCATCTAAAATGACCTGTAACATCTTTGAAACCCACTGTAGTAGCATCTCTAATGCTTCCAATCAATGCATAATAAGGAAACACAAGGAAACACCTCCATGAACACCACTAGCACATGTGGAACCATCAAACACATCAATGCCATCATCTGACCATCATGAGTGACATCATAAGGTTGAAATCAATGCCAACACAATCATATCAATGTCAACTAAATAAACTATAACCATACTACAAGAATTACATCAATACAAAAACTAGGCTACATAGAGTTGACATCAATGCCAAAATCAACTAGCTAGAACTAGTCACACCATAATGCAAACAATCTCCCCCTTTGGCATTGATGAAAACCACACACAAACTCTAGACTAATGCCATCTATCATCCCCCCTTTGTCATCAATGGCAAAGGGTCATCACCATCTAATAAGGTAGCAAGAACTGAAGCACAAACACTGGAGAAAATGATCTCTACATGGATGAAAAATAATGCACATCAACAATCATCCATGCTTCTCATATCAACAGCAAAGCAAAACATATAACTAATCATCATTCTGAGCCACATATCAAACCAACAACCTCTATTAGTAGTAACAATACACACAAGAGGGAACAATGCAAGCATCATATGAAACATCATCATAATAGCAACTATAAGAAGCATCAAGTATATGCATCAATATGCACATGACGCACCAACCAACACTCCACATAGAAACCATATAGCAACAAAATCAATGGCCATCATCAGCCTCTCTTCTCATAACATGAGTCCAAAACCCAACAATCATGGTCATAGTATGAGGAATGCCATGAAAACCTCCAAGTGGATGATAATTCCAACGATGGATGGCTGAATTAAATAGGAATAAATAATCCCCCCTGAATATATTGCATCTCCAAGTTGTCATGACCACTTCTGCTGCAAAAAATGCTTCCTTTCCACACATAGAATCACCATATGGACCAAGACTCCACATGACCATGACTATATGACATATACATTATAAATACATGGTTTTAGAAGTGACATAAGATCTCATACATGACTCACATATTACGAAAACATGACCTCATGATTCATGACTAAACGACCCAAAGATACATACAATAAAATTACATGGCTTCATGAGCATTTTACATGGATATATCAATAAATACATGGATGCTATGATAATCTCCTATGGACCAATTAATCAAATAAATAACATATCATGATTGTTACATCAACATTAGCCCATACATGTGGTTGCAAAATTGACTCCATAAGACTCCTCCAAAACATGCATATCACCATGATGACTCAACTAACTATTGACTGGACCCAATACCAATGTGAAATGATGAAACAATGGTAAATACATGGTTGTAATAAACTACATATAACAACCTATACATGGTTGGTCCATGTCTCATGTCATCTCTATACATCTTGTGCCAATGAACTCCTTTTATGCATGGTTGTACCATCTTTTCAACCAACTTGTCAGTGAAAACAAAAGCATATATATGGATGAAAAATGTACTACTTTCACTTAGAAAACATATGTAAGGAAACTACAAATAACTGAGTGAAAGACTATGATATAAATGACAAATAACCCATGCAAAACTCATACCATGCATAACTCCCTCTAAGCTTAATATACCTCCAATATGCAGGTTGATCCTACAGATCTAAATGTGCATGAGGCTCAAATGAGCTCATTATATCTTGTTGCAACAACTTGTACTCATCAAGTTGCCATACTTCTACCATAATCCCCCCTGATGTTATGTGCCTCTCATGAACACTTATAGTCCTCTATAAGTATGCAAGATATAATCATGGACTGCAGGAGGGGATGCTCTTCACTACTTTAAGAGTTATTGATCCTTCTTTCCCCACTCAGTTTTTTTTTCTTCTTTTATTCCTTCATTGGTTTTCTAATAGGTCCTCTTTGTTTTTTTCGCTTTTGTCAATTTTTCTTTGAATAATAGAATATAAAATAGTCTCTTTCCATATGGACAAAGTTATGTTGTGTGTAGCACTCTACATGGCCAAGATATGAAGCCAGAGGATCAGATCTTCTGCTACTCATGCCATATCTATACCTTGAATGGAATGTGCTTCTCCTCCATTAGTTAAACCTGCAATCTATTTCCTTATGGCCAAACAAGTTACATGAATAGAAATAACCATTAAAATCACAATTATGCATGTTGGCCAATCTCCTTGGTTGTTGATACTATTGCAAGCTCCACTGATTAAATCTTTATGATCCGCTCCTACAATTAGTTGCAACATGTCCAAACGTGTGATAGCTATAACATTCTATCTTATGCATGAAAGGAACAAAATGACTTTGTTTCCTTTGAAATTTTACAAATCTATCACGATCCTCTCTTGGAACAAAATATCTTCTAAATGTGGGTGCTCCTTGAGGTTTTCTTTTCTGCTGTTGGTTTTTCTTGTTGATCTGCTACTGGTTTTTCTTCTTGTTTCCTTGGATCTAAATTTTAATGTTAGAATTGTTTTCTACATGCTTCTTGGGTTCTTATTTATTGTTTTTACCTGCATGCAAACTGGACTCACCTTTTTGAAATCCAAGACAAGACTTATCCAATGGTGATATCTGGATCTCAAGCAAACTCTCCAAAGCCACAATTCTCTTCTCTATATTTCACTCCTTTCTCAAGGAAATCACTTCAACTTCTAATATCTCACACTCTTTTTCATTTTATTGGTATTTCTTCCTCATACCTTCCTTAATTTTTGTTATTCTTCCAATTTAATATTTAGGCTGACAATCTATTCCTTGAGCTTGACCTCCTTATCATCACATATCCGCAATATTTTTTCTTGATCCTTGCATGTATCTATTAGTCTAGAAATCTCAACTCTAAGAACCTAATATCATTCTCATCTTCACTAGGTGCTTTAGCACGATCACAATCTAAATCATCAAAATTGTAACTTAAAAGAAAATCATTAGAATCTATACCTTTGGATTCATTTTTTCGCAATACCTTTGGTTCTAGATCTTCTGATTTTTGCACATTATTCGCTGAATCATTTGCACTAGGAAGGTGAGACCCTTGTGGCTGAAATTCTTGACTTTGAAGGATGCTCTTCTTTTTATTCTTATTTTTCTTCTTATTGTTGTTGGTACCGTCTCCAAAAATGGAATCTATCTTATCTCGCGTTTCTTTAGCACATTTCAAACCTACTAATTTCTTCAAATCGTAATAATGAAGATTCTTGTAGATTATGCATCTAGCTTGAGAATCATGCTGCAAAAATTCAGCCGCAATTAGATCCTTGCCACAACCTTCAAATAATAATCTCCAAATGTTAGATCCACCAAACAAAAACTAAGATTTAACATTTTTGCTCTATACCTTAAAATTTGCAGTAGTGAGGAAAGCCACTCCTTGAGAAGTCATTAAAAAAGAAATCATTTTTTTGCCAACAAACCCTAGATCTACTCTCCAGTGATCAAGCTCCAACCAACAGCCCGACTTTGATACCAATTGAGGGAAACCTTTGAGCACTAATAAGCAGTGTGGTGGGTGAATCAATAGTGTGACTTATTATCAATTTTCACCAAATTAAACTTCTCTATTGAATCACACATATATTTACCAACGACACCTTATATCATCACATGAATATAAACAATTAAGAAGCTAAATCAAACAACCATTAGAGAAACTATACACAAAAATCCATTAGAAACAACCACAAAAGCCATCACACAAGAGACACAAGATATTTGGTGGAAAACCCTTCACTAGGAAAAACACCACACTTGTTGCTACTGCGCTGCTCTGAATCTTCTATTAAGAAAAATGTGTCTTTTACATATATTGTTGACTCCAATCAGATAGGATACTCGACCTCATATACAATCATTTGACTCCCATCAGCCAAGAGACTCATTTCTATTGATCAACTCAGAAGGCTATGTTCTCACATGGACCTACATACTACCATCCACTGAAATCCACCATGATCAACGATCCTCTCCCAACTCTGATTAGACTGTCCAACAACCATTGGATTGAGAAACTGTTACTTTCTCTTAAACTTCACAATCACTGCTCCACACCCATGAAGTCACTATTCCTCTACTCTATGTAGACCTTGTTTCATCTATTTTCATATTCAATCCCAAGACTATCTGCTCAACTTGATTCAACTTTGCAATACAATCTCCAACAACAAGACAATCTCATCAAATCGAAAAAACAACATGAATATTCTCTCTACTCCAACAAAATAGTGGCCATAATCTATCTAATAAAAACTGAATAATATGATCACCAGTAGAATAAACATATCACATACTGAACCATAATATCTAACCCTCACTCAAAATTGAAATTTCTGCATAATATAATTAGCAGCATACAACACAATGACTATGTGCCAAATGCGCTAGTAGAACCTACAAAAACAAAAGTGATAGTCATCAACAAAATATACTCTAGCAACATGCAAAAACTCTCCAAAAAATCTCTGCTACATCAATCTACATCTATGATTTGAAATATGAAGATCTGAATCAATACACTGCTTCAACAAATGGATCTTCTCATTTTTCTAGCATTAACACTCATACACTAAAGCATATATGCTCTCCAATAGGTTTGAAGTACACTCACTCAATTTATCCTTCTCTCTTTCACTATCATTCTCATCCAACCATCACACAAATCCAAAATGAAAAATATAAAACATGTAGGGTGAAATTCACCTTTTTGGATCAAGAGTGCACAAAGTTGATGAAATCAAGACATTATCATCACTACTTGTGCACTAAAGGTGTTCACACCCATTGGACAACTCTTTCAACCCATTTTGACCTTTACCCATTAATTTAGAAGCTTCGACGAATTACCACGTTGATTTTCTCCTGATTTGCGCGAGGAATGCAGAGAAATTCACTTACAGGATGTATACATGAATTTCCTTCATAAAACCTGTGTATATGCGGGTTTTCTTCATAGGACCTGCATATTCCCTTAAAACTTCAATTTTTCAACTCTAGTTGGATCCAAACTTCCTAAAATTGGTCCTCTTCTTCTCTAAGCATTTGTATAAGCCTCCAAACCTCTTCCAAGCCTTATGACATTTCTACAAATAGGCCATACATGTATCCCGATTGCCACAGCTAAATGGACTTAGAAACTAACAATCAAGGGTTGACAAGACTGCCGAAAATTCCTCTACTCTCCTTAAACACCTACACAAGTTGAAACACATCTGATGATCTGATTTAGAATATTATATTTTTGTGCTAAGATACTCCTCATATTAAAAACAAAATGTTTTCATTGTGCTTAAGGATTCATGCATTTTGCAAGTGAAATGATGAGTTTTTATGTTAATTTTATGAGAAATTTAACATAAATAAGAGACTGAACAACAACATATACATGTACAGAACAACATCAAAAACACATTACAACAAGAACATGATAAAGGAGTTCACCCCTCCTGGGCTACATCTCCTTGGTCCAACTTCCAATGGCTTGGGCCTCTCTATTATGCTCAAAAGTGTAAAAATATGTGTTTACAATGCTCAAATGCTTATGCAACCTGCTCCAATGAGTCCAGAATATCCAAAAATAGCCATATAGCCTATTTTTGCTCCTAATTTGGTCAAAAACTTCCTTAGTTATGACTTCTGCCAGTTTTTCACAATTTCCTCCTCCAAATCTGGCTAGCTGCCAGTTAAATTCATTATCTGGAGTTAATTCTGGTAGTTCCACCAAAATTGGTAGTGAAGCAGAGTATTTAAGATACATGCAGAAATTTATATATAAATATTTATTTAAAAAGGATGAATTACAGATGATGATATTACAATTGCGGGTGCCTGGCTTATATACCGCCATGGACACCCTTTGGGAAAGGGCATGATCTTATGATCGTGCCCTTTCGTCTAATTAAAATTAAAATTAAATAATAAACCTAAGTTAACTAATTTTTTACATAACATTGCCTTCCTCTCGAAAGAATGCTTTGTCCTCAAAGCATAAGTAACGACAGATGTTGTTGAAGAATTCATTCTCCCAGAAAGCGTCTTCTTCGGGTAAGTCCTTCCACTTGATCAGATATTCTAAGATGATCAAGGTCGCACATTTTAAAAGGTCTTGGATTAATCTCTCAAGTTCCGTTTTTTGGTGATGTGGATATCGGTATGGCTTGATGTTGACAGGGTCTGATCTTGCCTTGACTTCTATTGTATGCTCAATTTCCCTATTAGGCGGCATCTTCATAGGTAGGTCTTGAAATACTTTTTCATGCCTCCGAATCAGATCTTGTATCTCTGGTGACTCTTCTCTGGTCATATTTGTAGATAACATTTCTAATTGGTGACATTGTATTGCATAAGCAGGTGCTCTTCTTCGACTCAGCTTCATCATCTGAGATGATGATACAACTTGATTTTCTGGTGCTTGGAATCCATGTAGCTTGTACTTCTGACCTCCCCATTTGAATTTTATAAATTGTACTTGATGGTTGGCGGCATAAGTACCTAAAGTTTGTAACCATTGGATACCTAAGACTACATCTACTCCTCCTAACGGTACTGTGAAGAATGGAGACTCTAGATTAAAGTCTTGAATTTGCAAATTGACCTTATGGCATTTCCCTACCTTTTCAATCTTCTTACCATTAGCTACCATCACTTTCATGTTTGGTAAGGGAAATGAAAAGATATTGAGTCTCTTTGCCACGGTTGCATCTAAAAAATTGTGTGTGCTTCCAGAGTCGACGAGAACCACTACGTTGTTCTTCTTTATGTGTCCTTTTAACTTTAAAGTCTGAGGTTGTGATATACCTGTCATAGCTGATAATGACACTTGTGGAATACTTCCATCATCTAGTTCTGGTGAGAATTCTGGGGCATCTTCTATGTCTTCTATGTCATAATCTTCACTGTTTGAATCATTGGTTGCTTCACAATTATATAGGTTCTTTGGTTCTTTTCCTTTAGCACATCTATATTTGGGGTCCCATTTCTCACCACAACGTTTACACTTACCCTCTTTTATCCTTTGCATTTCCACATTAGATTTTTCATCTTCACGACGATGTGGTGGAACATATCTCGTATTATTTGAGTCCACATACTGGGGTATCCTTCGTCTTGCATAAGCTTTTTCCGCTGTTGACCAAAATATTGGTTCAGATTTCTTTTCGGCCGTTTTTGCTTTTCGTCTTGCTACTTCTATGGATGTAATGTCATGCATCTCAAGTTCTGCTAGTAAATGGGTTTTGAGTCCCGAGATGTATGACTGAATTAGACGAGATTCTGATAACCCAGGTACTCGTGTTACTAAGGTCTCCCATTCTTGAGTGTATTCATCCACACTTCCCTTTTGTCGTAATTTGATGAGTTTTGAAAAGAATTCTTCTTCCTTTACACCTTGGAATCTTTTGAAGAATGCATCTTTAAATTTTCTCTAGCTAATGACGTGTGTTGTCTTTTTCCACCACATATACTAGTTATATGCTTCTCCTTCCATTTTCATGGATGCATGCCTGAGCTTTTCGTCATCGTCATTGATGTTATATATCTCAAAGTATTCTTCTGCTTTGTTTATCCATGCAACATTGTTTTTTTTCGTTTCCATCAAATTTAGGCATCTCGACTTTTGCCTGTCGCTGGTATGTTGCTACTGGTTGCGCGAAAAAAGGGTGTTGATTGGTAAAGTTATCCCAGAGTTGCTTGTTTGTAAAGGCTGTGTTACTCGCTTCTTGGTGGGGTGTCGCTGATTTTTTTGGGGATTCAACTTTTTCATGAGAGTCTGTGGACTTAGTTGAATCTGACGAGATGTGTTCTTGATTCTCTTCACCTTCTTTTAGTAGTTGTTCCGGTGTACAATTCGACCTTTTACACAGACTTTTCAACATTGTTAAGACCTCTCTGATCCCTGCTTCTGTCTGGACATGGTAATTTTCCATCTTTATTTCTATTCGATTCGTCGTATCTTGAAGATTTTTGATTTTGTCTGCTTGCTCCCCAAGCTTGCTCTCGACTTCATTTAATCTTTTACTGACCTCGTCGTGGTTGTTATTTATCTTATGCTCTGCGTCAACCAATTTTTTCTGGAAATCCGCCATTGTCATTGTCGACATTGAGCGGGTTTGCGGGGGCGTGTATTTATCTGCCAGCTTAAGTTGTTTTTTTTTTTTTTTTTTTTAAATAATTAAATTAAATTAATTTAATAATTTAATTTAATTAATTAATTAATTATTTATTTTTTAAATAATGTTATATAACAAAATTTTCAAACTATAATATATATATACAATATATATATATATATATATATATATATATATAGATATATATTATATATATAACTATATAATATAGTTATTTATATATTATAACTATATATAACGAAAAGGTAATGTTTGAATTTACGTTTTACGCTATTTAATTGAAACGACAGGCACGCTGGAGAGTCAACAACCGCGTTGATTGGCGGCAGCCGTGGGCAGATTACACGGTGGCTAGCGGACGGTGGGGACGGTGCTGGGACCACAGAACAACGGTGATGGGAAGACTAGTGCAGATGCACAGTCGGACGGCAGACAACGGGGAATAAGAAGGGACGCGGAAGGTGCAGGGCCGTGGACAGGAGCTGAAGCACGGTTAGTAGCGGCAGCAGGCACGAGAGGTGGAAGAATAGATACGCGGGGGTCTGGTTGCAAGCGGAGTGGAGAACAGGGGTGCTGTAGCGATGGAGACGGAGGGTTTGGAACGGGAGAATGGGTGTTGTAGCGGAACAACGGTTCTCAATGGCTGCATACGACCTGTGCAATAGCAGAGCAACCGAGGATCGTCTGCTCTGATACCAATGAAGCAGAGAATTTAAGATATATGCAGAAATTTATATATAAATATTTATTTAAAAAGGATGAATTATAGATGATGATATTACAATTGCGGGTGCCTGGCTTATATACCGCCATGGACACCCTTTGGGAAAGGGCATGATCTTATGATCGTGCCCTTTCGTCTAATTAAAATTAAAATTAAATAATAAACCTAAGTTAACTAATTTTTTACATAATAGGTAGTCCCACCAACTTCCCCGCCTATCTCGCCATTAACGCCGAGTGGTCACATGCAAGGTGGTTAGGTCTAGCATTTAAGGTGACAATTCTGACAGCTCCATCGCAAATTGCAATCGGCGAGAACCAGCGAGTCTTATTGTTTGTGAATGTAGTGTGGGCGATGTGCGATTGTGATAAGTTGCGGACTTGATGGAACTATCAACTGCAGTTTTAACTGTATCACATCCGAAATATATCACAATCTGTAGAAATTTTGAATAATTTAACACATATTCAACAGAGATTATCCTGATCATGTACTATTGCGGAATACATACACAATACATAAGCTCCTCTACGTTCATCATCAATATAGCAGCATCAATAACAATAAAACATCAAGAGCATTCACACATTAACACAGTATGTAACCTGGGGAAAGCATCTCACTAAAAACCCCAACTATCTGTATATTAATGATTGAGACCATGTAACATTACAAAGTACAATGCTTATCACAAGCAATCCAGTACCAGCTCAGATTTGATCTCCAAATCTATTCCACTGCTTGCCTGCCTCCACTGCTCAATACCTGCTCAAGAACTGATGAGAATGGCTTACCAAACTCGTATTTCACCTCAAAATAATCACTCACACTTTGTTGGACGTGAGAAAAGGCTACAATACTGGGAAAATACGTGAGAAAACTCATTGGCATACTCAATCCCTTGATTGTGCAAGATCTGGTGCACAACTATAGTCACAACTGATAGCAATCTGATTCTCTACCACCTGTCCCTGTTGAACTGAACATGCACTGACATGCAACTGAGTTAACTGATCTATTCATTAGTTGCATCATGAGTTAATAATTAGTTTAACAACTCATCATTAGTCTATTTTCAGTTAGACTAATTACAACTAGTTTAACCAAGTCAAACTGAACACAACTCCATCAACTCCACAATCAACTCCACCAAACTCAACTGATTGAGTTCTAACTGAAGTCATGCATGCAACAACTCAACTGACTCATAAGAAAAGTGTATTTCCTTCTGACAGCTACATGTGCCACCTCTGTAGCTCAAACTGAAGTGATCTAAGAGAATAAGATCAAGTTTATAGTCCAAATATTATTATGAGACAATAATATTTGACTTTTCTATTTTTGATAGCCAGTCTAAAAATAGACTTTGATCACTCACACTGTGATCACTCACGCTTTGATCCAAAATAGAAGTCCATCTATTTTTCCCAACTTGACCAATCATCCATAAACAGCAACCTGCAATCCATAGACATGATCCATATGTCTAAAAATAGACATAGTCTAAAAATAGACTTGCGCCAAAAATAGCCTGCGGGCCCACTTAGTGAAGGCGACTCTTTTCACTAAGCTCCATCATCTTGTTGCAATCTCAACACTCCCTCTCGACAAGATATGGATTATCAGCAACCCCTATCCTACCTCGGTGGTACTTGAATTGCTCCTGGTGAGAGCCTTCGTCAGAATATCAGCATCCTGATCCTCCGTTGGAATGTATGCAAGCAACATGATCCTCCGCTGCACACAATCTCTGATATGATGGTACCAGATGTCAATATGCTTAGATCTATCATGAAATACAGGATTAGCCGAGAGTTTAAGCAACTCTAGTTATCATAGTAAATCACAGTAGGATCCAAATGAGAACCGAACAAACCAACCAGGATCTTCCTCATCCATATAGCCTCGCATGCAGCCAAACTTGCTGCATATACTCGGCCTCCGCTGAACTGAGTGCCACGGATCTCTGCTTCCTGCTGTACCAAGAAACTACTGTCGATCCGATACTGAAGACCCCTCCTGATGTGCTCTTTCTGTCCGTTGGGCTCCCTGCCCAATCTGCATCCATGAAGCCACATAGCTTCACCTCATCCTCCTGTCTGTACCACAAACCATATCCCGATGTGCCTCTCAAGTAGCGCAATACATGCTTGCCCGCCTTCCAGAAGAGCTTGGTAGGCTTAACCATAGCTTGTGAAAGCTGGTTAACTACATAGCATATATCGGGTCGTGTATTGACCAAATACATCAGCGACCCCACCAACTGTCGATAAACAGTGGCATCCACTTCTTCTCCCGAAGTGGCATCCTCCTTCCTCCAACCTCCAGGAAGAGGAGTATCAACAGGCTTGCAGCCATGCATGTTGAACTTCTCTAGTATCTCCCGAGCATACTTGCCCTGAGAAACAAACAGTCCACCACTGCGCTGCCATATTTCCAATCCTAGGAAATAGTGAAGGAGGCCCAAGTCCTTCATCTCAAACTCTGTAGCAAGATCCTTCTTGCATGATAGTATCAACAGCTCATCACCCGTTAGAATCAAATCATCAACATACAGTACAATGATAAGCAACTTACCCTCCACCACAATCTGGTATAGGTTAGGATCCGCCTCGCTCTTGGAGAATCCAAGTCCTGTGAAATAGTTGTCTATCCGTGTGTACCAAGCACGTGGTGCTTGCTTCAACCCATACAGCGCTCTCTTGAGCCTGCACACATGCGACTCACTGTTGAAGACCTCAAAGCCTTCAGGTTGCTCAATGTACACCTCCTCCTCAAAGACTCCGTTGAGGAACGTAGTCTTCACATCCATCTGATGAATGTGCCATCCCATCTGCGCTGAGAGAGCAAGAATCGTCCGTATGGAAGAATACCTTGCGACAGGTGCAAAGGTCTCCTCATAATCGATCCCCTCAATCTGTGAAAAGCCTCAGGCAACAAACCTTGCCTTGTACTTCTCCACACTCCCATCAGCTGCCTGCTTAACTTTGTAGATCCATCTCGAACCCACCACTGATTTCCCTTCCGGTCTAGGAACAATCTCCCATGCACTGTTTCTGACAATAGAATCATACTCTTCCACCATGGCGTCTACCCATGCGGGATCCTCCACAGCTTCCTCGAAAGAGGATGGCTCAGTCACAACACACTTGCTCATAAGAGCCATGTATCCAGTGTACCGATCAGGTGACTGTCTCTGCCTGCGTTGGGCTGTAGGTGGTCCTACAACTTTCTCTGCATCTTGAGCCAGTCGCTCAGCTTCTGTCAAGCGCTTTTGCCCTCTGATGGTTGGCGCTGCATGAGTGGACTCGTCCACTCCATGAACCTCATCCTGTGGCTGATCCACATCCTGAAGTTCATCCTTAGGAACTAATAGCTCCTCATCTACATGCAAGTGTAGCTCCCTCTCAAGCGAACACTTCATGGCTTTCTCCTCCTGAAATTTTATATCCCGTCGCACAACAGTTTTACCACTGTCTGGAAAATACACACGATAGTTGTGGGGCGTATCAGTGTACCCCACAAATATCCCAACCTCTGCGGTCGGCTCCAACTTCTTCCTGGCATCCTTCGTCACATGCATGTAAACGTTAGCACCAAAAATCCTCAAATGAGAAAGATCAGGCTTCTTACCAGAATAAGTCTCCTCAGGTGTACTCATGCCAAGTATCCTATGAGGACAATGGTTCTGCACATAAACTGCTGTATTGCATGCTTCCGCCCACAAGAGAAGGGGTAGGCCCTGATCATGCAACATTGCCAGTGCAGCACCCACGATCATTCTGTTCTTCCGCTCAGCTACCCCGTTCTGCTGTGGGTTATGGGGAGCTATGAGCTCTCTACGAATCCCTTCTGCCTTGCAGAAATCCTTGAACTCATCCGAGATGTATTCACCACCATTATCGCTCCTAAGAGCCTTCACCTTCTTCCCCGACTCCTTCTCGACCAGTGCTTTGAATTCACAGAACTTTGAATATGTCTCGCTCTTCTTCTGCATGAAGAAGATCCAGCACTTACGAGAGAAATCATCAACAAAAATCACATAATACCTGTGTTTTGCTGTCGAAGCAACTGAGAAAGGTCCACACACGTCTGTGTGAATTCTCTCAAGGATCGTCGTGGCGCGACTATCCTTCTCGTGAAAGGTGGCTTTCACAAACTTCCCCAAAGTACACCCCTTGCACTGATCTGACTGCGCAAGTGTGCCTTTAGGAAGCCCTGTAGTGATCTGCTGCAGTATCTTCAAGGCCCCATGGTGAAGGTGACCCAATCTCCTGTGCCACAACTCGCCATCATCCCGGCTCACCAATCCTTCTGCCTTGCCCGCCATTGTTGCGCATCCATCTACATGCAACTGATAAAGGTTCCTCACTCGAACCCCTATCTTCCGGGTCTCACCAGTTGTCTTGTTGCGCAGGAAAGCCTTTCCCTCGCTGAAAACAACATCATACCCCTTGTCTTCTAACATCGCCACTGAGATAAGATTCTTCTTCAATCCTAGAACATGCATGACTTCCTTCAATACGAAGGGTTTACCAGACTCCCTCTCAAAGGAAATGGTACCGATACTGGTCGCACTGTATCTACCATCATCGCCCATCTCGATGTGCACTCCAAGATCTTTGTCCTCCAGATCAGAGAACAAATCTTTATCTCCCGTCATGTGAAAAGACACACCACTGTCCAAGAACCACACGGATCCCATCACACTTGAAACCAAGCATGTGATCAATGAAAAATCAAGCTCAAACTGAGAAGCTAAGGCCTCTCCCCCTGCAGATCCAGCAGCTTGCTTGTTCTTCTTCTTCTGTGGACAATTTGTGGCATAGTGTCCGTGCTGGTGACAGTGAAAACACTTCACCTTGGACATATCCTGCTTCTTGCCTTTCGCACCAGACTGAGAAGCTTTCTTGCTCTTCCCTTTCTTTGCTTTGGCAGCCAAAGCACAATTCTCTTCATCAGCTCCCTTTGACGAAGATCCATCCTGGTACTCCGCCTGATCTCCTCCTGCACAAGATCTGACCATAGTCTTTCCCATCCTGGCAATTTCTCCCGACCATTGACAGAGTCCTGATAGGAATGCCAACTCTTCAGAAGACCAAGGAGAGCCAAGCTCACCAAGTCCTCATCATCGACAGTAACCCCCACACTTCCCAGCTCATCTCGACACTGAGTGAACTTCGTGAGATACTTGGGAATACTGTCACCCTTCTCGCATTTGATGTTTCTGAGTTTATCTTTGAGCGCCAGCTTCCTCTGATCGCTCTTGCTTTGGAATAATTCTGTTAATGATTTCCACATCAAATATGGAGTAGCCTTTCCATGGAGGCTGGACACAATGTGATCCTTCACGCCCTCCAACAGAATCCTTCGACATTTTGCGATCTTCTTTTGCCAAGCATCAGCTTGAGTAGCATCAGTAGGCTTTGGGATATCCGTATCTATGAACTCCTTCAGCCCGTTATCATCCAATACTGCCTCCATCCTGTCCTTCCATGCAATATAGTTTGAGTTGCCCTCAAGAGCATACTCCAATCGCAATCCGTTGAAAGACATTGCTGCGTTGTCACCAAGAAAACACTGCTGCAAATTCGAATTCCACCAGCAACCAACTCAACCGCCTCGGATCTAAGATTCGTGAGAACACAATATTTCTCGTACAGAGATTGACTGTATGGGCATTCATCGGATATCTCACCTTCCAAAAGAAGGATGAATCCAGAGGCTACCTAGCCCAATTACAGACTCTGCCTGAAGAAATAGAATGTAAACACTTCCTAAATAGTAGATCTAATGATCAACAACTCTAATACCATGTAGAAACTTTTTCTACAATTATCTAGCTCGCTTTGATACCATGTAGAAATTTTTTCTAATTTAACACATATTCAACAAAGATTATCCTGATCATGTACTATTTCGGAATACATACACAATACATAAGCTCCTCTACGTTGATCATCAATATAGCAACATCAATAACAATAAAACATCAAGAGCATTCACACATTAACACAGTATGTAACCCGGGGAAAGCATCTCGCTAAAAACCCCAACTATCTGTATATTAATGATTGAGACCATGTAACATTACAAAGTACAATGCTTATCACAAGCAATCCAGTACCAGCTCCACCTGTTACACACAATACAGCTCAGATTTGATCTCCAAATCTATTCCACTGCTTGCCTGCCTCCACTGCTCAATACCTGCTCAAGAACTGATGAGAATGGCTTACCAAACTCGTATTTCACCTCAAAATAATCACTCACACTTTGTTGGACGTGAGAAAAGGCTACAATACTGGGCAAACACGTGAGCAAACTCATTGGCATACTCAATCCCTTGATTGTGCAAGATCTGGTGCACAACTATAGTCACAACTGATAGCAATCTGATTCTCTACCACCTGTCCCTGTTGAACTGAACATGCACTGACATGCAACTGAGTTAACTGATGTATTCATTAGTTGCATCATGAGTTAATAATTAGTTTAACAACTCATCATTAGTCTATTTGCAGTTAGACTAATTACAACTAGTTTAACCAAGTCAAACTGAACACAACTCCATCAACTCCACAATCAACTCCACCAAACTCAACTGATTGAGTTCTAACTGAAGTCATGCATGCAACAACTCAACTGACTCATAAGAAAAGAATATTTCCTTCTGACAGCTGCATGTGCCACCTCTGTAGCTCAAACTGAAGTGCTCCAAGAGAATAAGATCAAGTTTATAGTCCAAATATTATTATGAGACAATAATATTTGACTTTTCTATTTTTGACAGCCAGTCTAAAAATAGACTTTGATCACTCACACTGTGATCACTCACGCTTTGATAAAAAATAGAAGTCCATCTATTTTTCCCAACTTGACCAATCATCCATAAACAGCAACCTGCAATCCATATACATGATCCATATGTCTAAAAATAGACATAGTCTAAAAATAGACTTGCGCCAAAAATAGCCTGCGGGCCCACTTAGTGAAGGCGACTCTTTTCACTAAGCTCCATCATCTTGTTGCAATCTCAACACAATCGGCAAAGCCAGGGTAATACATGTAACATGGATTTACTCTGTGCAATATGCAATTGCGATATAGCAATCACAACCTGATCCTATTGGGTCCTATTCCATAACACCTCCCTTCTGTGATGTGTGATTGCAGTCATCGCATCACAACCCTGACTTGTTATGGGGATGATTCTTTAACACCAATCCACCTGTGATATGTTAGTTAAGAACCAACCTGCAGGCATGGCAGTAAATATTGATGTTGTTGTGGGTGAGGTTGTGGGTTCAACCCTAACCTCCCCACATAAAATTTATTCGACCTTTGAGAGGGCACATGGCCGCCTCTGGGTTTGCCATGTGTCACCCTCTCATTGGTCCACCTGTATAGCCTTCAACCAATAGTATCCTTCCAACTCATGCCTATATGAACGTGCCGCACGGCACTCAACCATTCACAGATGAGATTATATTGCCACCTCAGCTGCACAATCAGTGCCAACTGGGCATCCTAATTAGTAGTATGGACTGCTATTGGGCTGTCCCCTTTTTTTCCAAAAATTTACTTGTTTGCCAAAGGGAACATAACCCGTTTTTGAAGCCATATGTTGTCCTTTCGCACGAAACGAGTTACGCCGGATTCAGGATGACGATCACTATGCGATCATTTAGGTTCCACACCATTTTGACAACTTTGGTTTTTGAGCATAATTTTGAGCACCTGATCACTCCTCCCCACCAGAAGCCTTTTGGACTCCAAAATATCACTTTCAGTTGTCCAGCAGGTGAGGGTACAATTCCCTCACCTTTCCAATCTCTATCCATTTGGCTTTTAAAGGATTTGTACCCTTGAGCCCCACTCGAAGATAATCGACACTTCCCCTTTTTGATATCCTTGTTCTTCTGTCAAGGATAGTGTCTTGCTGAAGCTCATTAAGGAATTATGGAGAAAAGTCTTCAATAGATGGAATTTGAATATTCTCTCCTTAATCTTCAATCAAACGAGGCTCATACAACCTTAAATTATCAACATTAACAACAACATAAATTTTCATATATTTACGCAAATCCAACCTGAAGGCATTATTACCAATCTTTTCCAAAATTATGTTTGGACCATATTTAATTGGTTTTAGCTTTTTACCTTCTCCTTGGAGCCTCTATTTGTTAATTTGAAGCCAAAATTCATCACCAAATTGGAACTTGTGATCTTGATGATGTTTGACGTTCCTTGCTTTGCACATTCCTTGGCTTTTCTCAAGTTGTTCTTGAACCTTTTGGTGTACTAATTGGATTTGTTCAATAAATTTTTTTGTTTTGTCTATGTCACTACGACTTTCAATAGTAACATCTTTTCCAAAAATAAAATCCAAAGGAGCTTTAGGCAAGTATTCCAAGCATGCCTCAAATAGAAAAGTTTGAGTTGAAGAGTGCTTGGCTTAGTTGTAAGCATGATGAATATAGTGCAAATGTCCATCCAACAACTTAGGATGCTTGCTGCAATACCCACAAAGAATATGTATCACTATTTTTTTCAGCACTTATGTTTGACCTTTTTTCTGTGGATGAAAAGTTGTACTCTTTTTCAATTTGGTGTCCATTAATCCCCACAAGTTTAACCAAAAATTCCCAACAAAGTGAGAATCTTGATCACTAACAATGGATGCAGGAAATCCAAAATGCATCCAAACATTTTGAAAGAATAACTGAGAAGTTTTTTCAGTTGTAGCTTGCTTTTTACATGGCATCAAAACACACATTTTGATGAACCTATCCACAACTACATACAAATAATCACGACATCTTTTTGACAATGGAAGACCTCCTACAAAATCCATAGAAACACTCTCCCATGGTCATGAAGGAACCAAAAGTGGTGTGTACAATCCTAACTTCCTATTGCTAGGCTTACTGATTGCACATAATGAACATCCTTTAATAAAACAAGACACACTTTCAAGCATACAAGGCCAATAACAATACCTCTGTAGATGTGCCATCATCTTACTTACATCGAAATGACCAACAATAAGAGAAGTATGTGCCTCTCTTATGATGTTAACTCTTTCTCCCTATGGAATACAAAGCTTGCCAAGATGGTACAACAAGTTATCATGCAAATGATAATCCAATTCCTCTACTTGGTTACCTTGACTCAAGCTTGCATAAACATTTTGAAAGTCATTATCTAATGCATATTGCTCAATATAACTTTCATGTAAAACATAATTATGCTTGAGTAAAGTAGTTGCACTAATAATAGGCCTAGAAAGCATATCAACAACCTTCTTATACCTAATTACCAAATGGAATTGTTGAAGAAAACCCATCCATCATAAGTGCCTTGATTGCTGCAACTTTGATTGTGATTGCAAGTATTGCAATGGTTGATGATCAGTGTGAATGACTATTTCCTTACCCATCAAGTAGTGTTTCCATTTTTTCACACTTTTCACCAATGCATACAATTCCTTGTCATATGTAGGATAGTTAATCACTACACCATTAAAAGTTTCCGAATGAAAACAGATAGGCTTACCATGTTGCATGAGGACTGCACCCATGGCATAGTCGCTAGCATCAATCTAAATCTCAAATGACTATCTCAAATCTAGAATTTCAAGTGTTGGAGCTGTACTGATCTTTTCCTTCAATGAATCAAAGGCCTTTTGTTGTTTTCCTCCCCACTAAAAACCTTTTACACAATTGTCAACACATGCAAAGGAGTGGCTATAAGAGAAAAAATAACAATGAATTTCGTCCAATATTGGGCTTCTCCCAAAGAACTTCTTACCTCAGTAAATGTCTTGGGCCTTGGCCAATTCATAATGAAATCAACCTTGGAGGGATCTATTTTCACCTCACCTCCTCCAACAATATGACCCAAGTAAACTAAAGAAGTTTTTCCAAATTCGCACTTTGACATCTTAAGATACAACAATTGTTCTTTTTTCAAGACATCAAGTACTTTTGTTACATGCATGAAATTTTCATCATGAGATTTACTAAAAATTAAGATGTCATCTAAGTAGGCTATGACAAAATCATCAAGAAATGGCCTCAACACATCATTCATCACATGCATGAATGTAGTAGGAGCATTACATAAACCAAAAGGCATAACTAGCCATTCAAAATATCCTTGTTTTGTTTTGAATGCTCTCTTCCAAATGTCTCCTTCAGCTATTCTAATTTTATGGTAGCCACTGTTGAAAATGCAACAAGATGATGGAGCTTAGTGGAAAGGAGTCGCCTTCACTAAGTGGGCCCGCAGGCTATTTTTGGCGCAAAGTCTATTTTTAGACTATGTTTATTTTTAGACATATGGATCATGGTCTATGAGTTGCAGGATGCTATTTGTGGATGATTGGTCATGTTGGTAAAAATAGATGGACTTCTATTTTTAGACATATGGTCGGAGTCTATTTTTAGACTGCCAGGCTAAAAATAGAACAGTCGAATATTATTAGCTCTTAATAATATTTGGACTATAAACAGTATCTTATCCTCTTGGAGCACTTCAGTTTGAGCTACAGATGTGGCACATGCAGCTATCAGAAGGAAATACGCTTTTCTTGTGGGTTAGTTGAGCTATTGCATGTAGGACATCAGTTGGAACTCATGTGGTTGAGTTTCAGTGGAGTTGATTGTGGAGTTGATGGAGTTGTGTTCAGTTTGACTTGGTTAAACTAGTTGTATTTAGTCTAACTGCAAAATACACTAGTGATGAGTGATGTGAATTAATTGTTAAATTAATTCACTAATTATTAACTCATAAAGCAACTAAAGAATACATCAGTTAACTCAGTGCATGGACAGTTTAGTGGAGATAGGTGTTAGAGGTTGAGATTGCTATCAGTTGTGACTATAGTTGTGCATGAGATCTTGCACAATCAATGGGATTGAGTAATGCCAATGAGGATTGCATGGTTCAGCCAAGGAAATATGAGTTTGCTTCAGCCATTCATCATTATTCTCTTGCAGGATTGCGCAGTGGAGGCAGGCAAACAGTGGAGGAGATTTGAGGCATCAGATCTGAGCTAGTTTGTGTGTAAGAGGTGGAGATAGTACTGAGTACTTGTGAGGAGTATTGTACTATGTATTGTTACATGTTCTCAATTAATATAATATACAGATAGTGTGGGGTTTTCAGCTGTATGCTTTCCCTGGGTTACATACTATGTTGATGTGTGTTATTGATTGATGATTCAATGTGCGCATGCGATTGTTTCTGAATACTGCAAATTGATGATCAATAGTAGAGGAGGTTATGTATTATGCATGCATTCCGAAATAGTGTATAATTGGGATAATCTCTGTGAATAAGTGTCATATTATTCAAAATTTCTACATGGTATCAGATCAGAGTTGATCATCAGATCTATTATTCAGAAAGTGATTACATTTTATTTCTTCAGGAAGAGTCTGTAATCGGGCCAGGTAGCCTCTGGATTCATCCTTCTTTTGGAAGGTGAGATATTCGATAAAAGCCCATACAGTTAATCTCTGTACGAGAAATAATTTGTTCTCACAAATTTTAGATCAGAAGTGGTTGAGTTTTGAGCTGGTGGAATTCGAATTTGCAGCAGTTTTTTCTTGGTGTCAACGTTGTATTGTCTTTCAACAGATTGCGATTGGAGTATGCTATTGAGGGCAGCTCAAACTATATTGCATGGAAAGACAGGATGGAGGTGGTGTTAGATGATAATGGGCTGAAGGAGTTCATAGAGGCTGAGGTCCCAAAGCCTACTGATGTTGTCGAAGCTGAGGTTTGGCAAAAGAAGACAGCAAAGTGTCGAAGGATTCTGTTGGAGGGCGTGAAGGATCACATTGTATCCAGCCTGCATGGAAAGGCTTCTCCATACTTGATGTGGAAAGCGTTGACAGACTTATTCCAAAGCAAGAGCGACCAGAGGAAGTTGGCGCTCAAGGATAAACTCAGAAACATTAAGTGTGAGAATGGAGACAGTATGCCCAAGTATCTCAAAAGTTCACCCAATGCCGAGATGAGCTGGGAAGTGTGGGGGTGACTGTCGATGATGAGGACTTGGTGAGCTTGGCTCTCCTTGGTCTTCCAAAGAGTTGGAATTCCTATCAGGACTTTGTCAATGGTTGGGAGAAATTGCCAGGATGGGATAGACTTTGGTCAAATCTTGTGCAGGAGGAGATTAGGCGGAACACCAGGGACGAATCTTCATCAAAGGCATCTGATGAGGAAAATTGTGCTTTGGCTGCCAAAGCAAAGAAGGGGAAGGAGAAGGGTTCTCTTTCTAAATCTAGTTCTTCCAATGATGGGAAGAAGGTTGACAAATCGAAAGTGAGATGCTTTCGTTGTCATGAGTTAGGCCATTATGCTACTAACTGCCCAAAGAGGAAATCCAAGAAGGGATCTGGGGAAGGATCTGAAGGTGAGGCACTTGCTTCACAATTTGAGTTGGATTTCACACTCTTCGCATGCATGGTTTCATCCATGGTGGGAAGTGGTTGGGTTCTTGAAAGTGGAGCTTCTTTTCACATGACCGGTGACAAGAGTGTGTTCAGTACTTTGGAGGAGAAAGATCTCCAGATACTCATAGGATGGGTAATGATGAGAAGTATAGTGTCTCAGGTGTAGGCACAGTTATTTTTCAGAGGGAGCATGGAGCTCGCATTACCTTGATCGATGTCAAGTATGTACTAGGACTGAAGAGAAACTTGGTGTCGATCGCGATGCTGGAAGACAGAGGCTATGATGTAGTCTTCAGTAAGGGAAAGGTTTTCCTTAGACACATCATCACTAGATAGGTGAAGCAGATTGGTTCATGAGTCAAGAACCTATATGATCTTGAGGTTCAAGATGCATGAAAATCCTTGAGCAGTGAGGCAACCGATGGAGACTTGGTGGTTGAGAGGGAGGTATATTACCTCTCAACATGCAGAGCCAGAAGAAGTCTCAGACGATTGTGGAGGAGCCACGATTGGTGCAGCAGCTTCAGGAGGTTGTGGAGCAGCCACAACAAGGGAAGTTGAGAGGAGATTGAGTAGAGACATCTACTCATGTAGAGACCTCTAGTAGGGGGAAACTTCGAGCCAGGTGGGCTGAGGGATCACATGCAGCCATACCTCCAGGTAGGAGGTGGGGCGATATAGAGTGATTGTCCCAAGGAGGAGGGGTAGAATCCTCGAGGTACCCAACCTCTTGGATGAGACCTTGCTACGGGAGCCCTGATGTGGAGTAGTAGGAACTGACTGATTGGGTAGAGATAGATGCAGATGGAGCAGCAGAGAGAGCGACAGTGTAGGGAATCCCAGGACAGTGCATAGCTAGCAGGCTGCAGCAATGTAAGAGGCACAAGTGTTTTGCATAGTGCTAGGTGGCACAGAGAAGTGTGAAATGGTGCGAGATGCATGGAGATGTTGCAGTAGCGCAGATGTCAGAGAGGGAGCACTTGTCAGCAGCAGGTAGAGCTTCAGCATCATAGTATGTTCTAGCCCAGCAGATTGGTCAGTTGGGATTGTTTTTGTTCCATGTGTTGTTGGAGCAAGTGGACCGGGCAAATGTGTTTCATGTAGAACATTCCAGAGTTGCAGGATAGGGGTTGCTGATAATCCATATCTTGTTGAGAGGGAGTGTTGAAAATGCAACAAGATGATGGAGCTTAGTGGAAAGTAGTCGCCTTCACTAAGTGGGCCCACAGGCTATTTTTGGCGCAAAGTCTATTTTTAGACTATGTCTATTTTAAGACATATGGATCATGGTCTATGAGTTGCAGGATGCTATTTGTGGATGATTGGTCATGTTGGTAAAAATAGATGGACTTCTATTTTTAGACATATGGGCGGAATCTATTTTTAGACTGCCAAGCTAAAAATAGAACAGTCGAATATTATTAGCTCTTAATAATATTTGGACTATAAACATTATCTTATCCTCTTGGAGCACTTCAGTTTTAGCTACAGATGTGGCACATGCAGCTGTCAAAAGGAAACACGCTTTTCTTGTGGGTCAGTTGAGTTATTGCATGCAGGACTTCAGTTAGAACTCATGTGGTTGAGTTTCGGTGGAGTTGATTGTGGAGTTGATGGGGTTGTGTTCAGTTTGACTTGGTTAAACTAGTTGTATTTAGTCTAACTGCAGAATACACTAGTGATGAGTGATGTGAATTAATTTTTAAATTAATTCACTAATTATTAACTCATAAAGCAACTAAAGAATACATCAGTTAACTCAGTGCATGGACAGTTCAATGGAGACAAGTGTTAGAGGTTGAGATTGCTATCAGTTGTGACTATAGTTGTGCATGAGATCTTGCACAATTAGTGGGATTGAGTAATTCCAATGAGGATTGCGTGGTTCAGCCAAGGAAATATGAGTTTTCTTCAGCCATTCATCATTATTCTCTTGCAGGATTGCGCAGTGGAGGCAGGAAAATAGTGGAGGAGATTTGAGGCATCAGATCTGAGCTAGTTTGTGTGTAACAGGTGGAGATAGTACTGAGTATTTGTGAGGAGTATTGTACTATGTATTGTTACATGTTCTCAATCAATATAATATACAGATAGTGTGGGGTTTTCAGATGTATTCTTTCCCTGGGTTACATACTGTGTTGATATGTGTTATTGATTGATGCTTCAATGTGCGCATGTGATTGTTTCTGAATACTACAAATTGATGATCAATAGTAGAGAGGTTATGTATTATGGATGCATTCCACAATATTGTATAATCAGGATAATCTCTACGAATAAGTGTCATACTATTCAAAATTTCTATAGCCACTTCCTAAGTCCTGCTTAGTAAAATACTTTGGATCTTTCAATTGATCAAGTAAATCATCTATTCTAGGTAGTGGGTAACGGTTCTTTACCGTAATTTTGTTTAATGCACGAAAGTCCACACATGCACCATGTTCCATCCTTCTTTGGCACCAAGACAATAGGTGAACCACATGGCGATGAAGTTGGTCTGATGATCCATTTATTCAAAAACACTTGAATTTTCTTCTTAATTTCTGCACTTTTCATCACTGACATCATGTACATGCCAATGTTAGGAATAGGACAATCTTGCTGCAGCTGTATCTCACGTTGGATTCCTCTCTTGGGAGGTAATCCCTTTAGTTCCTAAAATATCTCATCATATTGGTTAACTATGTCAACCAATTCAGATTTCAAATTTGAATGACAACCTTTAAAAGCCTCATTATCAACATCATTATTGGGTTTGATCATTAGAAGCACAAAATTCTTGCTCGAATTCACTAGTCTTTTCATTTGCCCTGCATTAACAAGCGAAAGATTTATTTTCTTGCTATGAGCTCTCACAATATATTCTACTCCATCTTTGAATAAATGATATTTATTTCCATGTCTATGGAAGATAGTTTTTCTGTCATATAGGTAAGGGCTTCCCAAAACTATGCCACATATATCTAATCGCACAACATCAAGCTCTACTTCATCTATGAAATTTGCAGTAATGATGAATTTCAGTTTACACTTTCTAGTATTCTACAATTGTGGATTGTCACACACCCATCCAAGTGGACATGGTTTATGATGTGGAATGGTTTCCAAGTTTAAACTTTTGACAATGTTTTCAGAGATAAGATTGGCTTGAGATCCACTATCGAAAAGTGTATCAATCTTGTTGTGTTTTGAGATCACCCTTATGTGAAAAAGTTCTATTCTCCTCTTTTCATTTGGAGTTTCATTTTGTGAGTTTGAAGAAATAGTGCTAGCAATGGATTCTTTTCCTTTTAACCCCATGGTTGTGATTTTAGTTTCATCACCCGAATCGGATCCCAAATCCTGTTGAGTGGTTGCAGTTGTCTTTTGTTTTCCCTTGTTGTTGTTTTTATTTGGTCTCATTTCGGGATGAAGCTTCCAACAATGAGCTTCATTGTGACCCTCCCTGGAACAATGTTTGCATGTAACTTTCTCTTCTTCTTTTTTGATAGACGTATTTTTCTTTGCCTTCCCTTTGAAAGCCTTTTTCTTTCATTTACTCTTAAATGGATTTTTACTACCTTCTTCTAGGGTGTTTTTCCCTCTTGCCTTAAGATGAGTGGCTTGCACATACACATCATCTAGATTATTGGGATTAAACATTAATATAGTATGCCTAAGATAACTATGTAACTCCCCTATGTACTTCAAAATTGTGTCCTATGATTGCAAATCTACACCTAACATTAAAGACCTTTTTCTGAATTCTTAGGTGTAATCTTGCACATTTTGACCTTTAAGCTATCTAAAGTTCTGCCAATTCATGATGGATTTCTGCATATAAGCTAGAGGGTAGAATTTTATTTTGATTGCAACAATGAAATCAATTCAAGAAATTGAGATCTTATCATGTTTTTTAATCTCCTATTGGGTCTTTGATTCCCACCATACTAGTGTTGGACCCTCCATTCTCAAGGAAGCTAACTGAATCTTTATGTCATCTTCTTGAAGGCTTTGAATCCTACAATAGAACTCCAACTGACGAATCCAATTATCAAGATTCTCTGTATTCACTTCACCATTATACACGGGCAACTCAAATTTAACATCAAGTTTTAAAAAAGGTGTTTTACTAGTTCCTTTTGAAGTATGATGATGAGTATGAGTAAGGGTTGTGTTAGTGGAAGAGGGTGAAGATGCTTGTGAAGAAGAAGATGAAGAAGATGGTGGAGAGGGTGGTGGCTTGTCTCCATTTCCATTACCTCCTCCTGAAGATCCTTTTCTTTTGGGAGGTTTGGAACTTTCCCTTGCAACTTGGTAATCCTCTCTTCGTAGAGGACCTTCACCATCTCTGTCATATCAAAGAAAGCCTTTCTAAAGGTCTTCTCATCTTGTGTCATGCTGGTAGGTTCTCCTTCATGAGACATGATCTCTGGAGTCTCAACTAAAACTCGAGGCTAAACTGGTGATGGAGATTGTGGCAACCTTGCTCTCCTTCCCCTTGACCCAACTTCAGGGCTTCCAACCAGCTTCCCTTCTCCTCTTTTGAGTTTTAACCTTGTAAGCATGACATAAACTTGCAAACAATTAAATCCTTCTTTCACAAAGCAAACCTAGGGCTCTGATACAAAAATGATCTAATTTATAATATTAGATTTTTGTGCTAAGATCCTCCTCATATTAGAAACAAAATTCTTTCATTGTGCTTAAAGATTCATGCATTTTTGCAAGTGAAATTGATCAGGAGCTCAAAATTTGCAAAAATATCAAAGTGTCATAATCTTGATAAACTTGGCTTTAGATCGAAGAGCTCATCATTCTAAGTCCAATGGTGCGAATGTCACTGAAATCTGTGCTCATAAGCAGGATTTAGAGCAAGTCAAAGTTCAGGTTTAACTTGGACACGTGGCAAGATTAGATGACATGGTAAAGGTCCTAGCGAATGGGGAAGCGCCAAGTGGAAAGTTTCCATTGGATCTCGCATGTCGGATATTTGAGAAAAATGGAGGAGTGAATTAAGGAGAACCAACCTTAGGCAAGTGGTGATGCGATAATCGCATATCGAAATCGCACAAAGAGAAAGTGTTAAGAATTGGCCCCCGACAGGATCTCGGTTGTGATTGCGATATTGCAAGACAGAGGAGGAATGAGAATTGGCCCCTAGCATAGCCCAATTGTGATGCAATAAAATTGCAATCCCAGATTGTTGCGGAAACATGAAGTAACACCCTAGCCTCTGCTGATTACGATTTGCGATGGGGGGACTTTCGGACCCAATATTGTTATACACTGTATTTTATAACCCTGACCGGGTTAGCTGCTATCGCAGTGTATGGAATTTGGTATTTGTCGAGGGAAAGTGCCGATTGCGATTGTGATGGGGTCCTCAGATGTGATATGATATAAGTTGTGTTTTATAATCCCGGCAGGTCCGTGTATCATAGAGTGCCTATTGTTTGGGCTTGGGACTATCCGCTGATGATTGGACTTCACTGATTGCAAGTTGCGACAAAGCCCAGAACCATCGCCTTTTTTGCCGGACTGACCCCTTTGTATGTGACCACTCGGCCTTAACTGGGAGATAGGCAAGAAGATGGTGGGACTGTCGATTTTGGAAAAATTGCCAGATTTAATTCCCGATAATGAATTTAATTGGCAGTAAGCTAGATTTGGAGGAGAAAATTGTGGAAAGACTGACAAAAGTCATAACTAAGGCAATTTTCGACCAAATGGGATGAAAAAAGAGGCTAGATATCCATTTTTGGACATTCTGAACTGATTGGAATAGGTTTCAGGATCAAAGGAGCACTTCTGGATAGGATTTTTTCAAAGTGAAGCCTATGGGTGCTCTGGTCAACCAGAGTGTTGATTCAGTTTAAGGAGGACTTTAAAGATGGAGATGACCTTGCAGGGATCTTCTAGCCTCCATGTGATTTCTGTTGTAGCCATTACATCATTTTTGTATCTTTATCTCTTCTTTTCTCTATATGTGTTTTGGAGAAGAGACTTATTGATGTACTTCAAGTGGATTATGGTATTGTTTATGCTCTTTGAAGTTGGAGTATGGGGTCTTGGTGTAAGATGCTTGTGTTTGATGAAGGTTTACATGTTTGACTATAGGTTAACATGTGTATGGAGTGATAAATTTTGAAAAAAGTTGTTTCTTTGAAGGAGAAACTAACCATTCCATTTCAACAGTTTATGTACTCTTCTTTTCTAGATATTGAGCATTATGAGAAAGGGTCATGCCTTTAGATCTGATCCATGGAGTTGTAGCCTAGGAGGGGTGAAATCCTTTATGAATGGCTAGTGCATTACTGATTGATGCATGATTCCATTCAATGTTTTGGTTTCATGTTTTAATTTTTCTTCATGAAACTAACTTAAGTAAAAAAACACATAAAATTCATGTTTTTACTTTCTATTTTGGAGTACAAACCTCAAGAACATTTTTATATTCTGAATGGGGAATTAGCACAACATTAATAATTTTCTCCATTTCAGATCAAGTTGGTATTAGAGCATAGGTTTTCTTTGTGCAAGGAGGAATTAACTGTTGTTTTCAAGTGAATGTGTTTTGAAGCTCAAGTGAGGAGAAGGTTTTGGAAAGGAGAGCAAGATTGTTACAATCTCTACCACAAAGTTCTACCTCAAATTGTAGTAGAAGCTTCAAGAAAATCATGTCCCAAGAAGGAGAGCCTACAAGAATGTCAGAGGATGTGAAGGCTTTTAAAAAGTCTTTCTTAGACATGGGAGAAATGGTGAAAATCCTCTATGAGGAGAGGAATACCAAATTGCAAGGTGAAAGCTCTAGACCTGCTCTAGACCTCCAAGAGGAGAATGTTCTCCAAGGGAAGAAGGTAACAAGAATGGTGATAAACCACCATATTCTCCACAATCTTCATGTTTTTCTATAGCTCTTATGCAAGATTCTAGTGTAGAAAGTCCCTTGGTAAAGGTAGATGGACAAGTTTGTACCTTTTTTCCACATGATGTGGAAGATGAGGTTCTATTAGCACCCAAATTCAAGGAGCTGAAAGAAGAGAGCCAAAGATTCTAAGAGGACACATCCAAAATCAAAAGGGTGTTCGAAAACATCTTGGTATTTCAATCAAAATATGAGGAAAATGGTAAGAATTTACATTCTTCTTCCTTATGCAAAAGTGTTGACGTAAATTCATTTGCAGCCTTTGAAAAGCATAGTAAATGCATTGGATCCAATCTCTTGACCAAGATGGGTTACAAGGGAGGAGGCCTTGGAGTAAACCACAAAGGTATTAAAAATCCAATTAAGGCCAAGGAGAGGCCTAAATATGAAGGCTTAGGATATGTTGTAAAATAAGAATGGTCTTCTAGTGACAGCTCATGGGTATCGTGTTCCTTTTTCCATAAGAGAGGACATGAGGAGGCAAGATGTTGGGATTTGCATCAAGAATTGGTTCCTTCTTGGTTCGTCAAGTATAAGGATGACTTGAAGTGCAAAGTGTCTCCAAAGAGAGATGAAGATGTTGAAGAAGAAGGGAAGCTAAATTCTTCTTGCCACGTGAGTTCCTCATGCAAGCAGCATAAGCTAAAGGACAACAAACATACATATATCCATTCTGTTAATTCATATGCTGTTCATAATGGAAAACAACATGTCGTGTTGAGGAATATGTTTCCATGCACATTTTTCCTTTAAACTAACCATTGTGTAGATAAGTGCAATAAAAGGAAAGCATTCATCAAGAATATGTTTATGGCTACTAGAATTGAGATCGAAAAGAGAAAATCTCATCCAAGGTTAAAGGCAAGTGAGCCAAGAGGAGCTCAAAATAATTTTTGTACTCACTGCAATATCAGTGGACATTGGGTCGAGAAGTGTTGGAAATTGTTTCCACAACGTCATCCTGGTAAGGGCAAGAAAATTATGCAACCACTAGAAGAGGAAGCGACAAAAGAAAAAGTGGGGTAGGGTGCGACCATCCCTGAAGCATATTCAGAAGAAGAGAAAGTTCAAATAGGGGGTTCATTTACTTGGTTGGGTAAGAAATGGGCAGACTATTTTTCTAGTTGAAGTATGTAAATTTTTGTTTTGCACCAGTTGCATATCCCCATAGTTGGGTAACTTGTAAAAGTGATATTCATAAATAAATAACTTATATGCAACAATATTTTCTTTAAGCATTACAATGCTAGTTTGGCTTGTTGATAGTAAATTTGAATGGAAAATTTGGAAGTCAAGTTTACTCCATTTTAAAAAATTCATTTCTATTTGTAGTTTGAGAAAGAATTTTAAAACTGTTGTATGAGTATTTGCAACACATTTAGCATGTTTAAAATGTGTTTAGCACTCAAGTTATACAAGTATTCACTATGTGAGGCTTGTTTTGGTTCATTTGGCAGAGTCTTTTTAGGATCTTATCCTCGATAAGGATTTTGTAGATGAGCACCTTGGAATTCTTCTTGGGAAGGATGTTGTTGTGGATGGCCATAGTGACATGGACAAGCTGAGAAGAACATCGAACTTGAATTCTTTGGTCAAGTTATATTTTAAGTTCAGCTTGAGAAAAATCCAAGACAAGTACAAGTCAGGGAACTTCAAACATTGATTGGATCAAGTTTGGAAAAATGAAGGAATTGTACCTTCAAATGCTGAACAATTGAAAGTAAACTTTTGGAGACCAAAAGTTTTTCAGTGGGGAAGAGTGATTAGGAGCTCAAAATTTGCCAAAATATCAAAGTGTTAGAATCTTGATAATCTTAGATTCAGATCGAAGAGCTCATCATTCTGAATCCAATGGTGCAAATGACACTCAAATCTGAGCTCGTATGTAGAAGTTCAAGCAAGTCAAAGTTTAGGTTTGACTTGGACACGTAGTGTTAGAAAATTATATATTACGGAGCAATGGAACACATAAAATATTGCATAAATATAAACACAGAAAATGCACAAAACAAGAGAGACACAGATATACGTGGTTCACCTAGTTTGGGCTACATCCACCCCAAATAGCCAGTCTTCCTTTCTATTATCCAGCAAAATGAAGAGACACAACCTACAGCAAATCCGCTGTATATCCTCTGTTTTCTCTCACAGTCTCACCTCTCTATTTCTCGCTCACAGAATACACATCTATCACACAGCCTCAAATACAATACCCTCATACAATGAGAGGGGTTGCCTTCTAGGGCAAAAAACCCTAAACTAAACATAAGTTCTACCGTCAGATCATCCGCCTAATGAACGGCCCAGATTGACTAGAAATTACTATACTTTTACAAGGCAATTTTACAGTTGTTTTTAGCTTCGGGGGCGTTGCCCCCGAAACCCCCCGCCAGGGGGGGGCTCCCAAAGGTCGCAGCCGCCCCCCCTGGACCCCCCCTGTAGCGAATATTTTACGGGCGGCGTTGCCGCCCCCATTTTGAACTGGGGTCCTATGTGGCGATACCTTTGAATAAAGAAAATAATCAGGCTCCACACACAACAATCTCCCACTTGGAGACTGATTGTAGCAACTCCACCGCTGCTCCATTTGCTAGAAAATGACTCCTCTTTGGACCTGGTTGTTTCTCATCGTCATCGTCATCCTTGAAGACCAACTGAAACTGAGCATATTCTCAGTTTCTCCCTGGTTACAACTTTTGTTAGCATATCTGCAGGATTCTGGCTAGTGTGTATCTTTTCCAGCTTCAACTCTCCATCTTCCAACACTGATCGTATGAAATGGTACTTGAGCTATATGTGTTTAGTCCTGGAATGAAATGCTGAGTTCTTTGCAAGATGAATGGCACTTTGACTATCACTGTATAACGTGCCCATATCATGCTCCTTACCCAATTCACCCATAAACCTTTGTAACCAAATCATTTCTTTACTAGCCTCTGTAGCAGCAACATACTCTGCTTCTGTTGTTGAAAGTGCAACAACACTCTGGATTTTTGAAACCCAACTGACAGTTGTTCCTCCAACAGTAAATACATATCCTGTAGTGCTCCTCCTGTTATCTCTGTCACCTGCCATATCTGCATCAACATATCCTTGTAGGCAGATGTTTGAACCACCAAAGCATAATGCTTGATTTGTGGTACCTTTCAAATATCTGAGAATCCATTTCACTGCCATCCAATGTTCCTTTCCTGGATTGTTCATGTACCTGCTTACAACTCCCACTGCATGTGCAATATCAGGCCTTGTGCAGACCATTGCATACATTAAGCTTCCAACTGCTAATGCATATGGAACTTTAGACATATAATACATGTTCTTGGGTCTTTCCACACATTTCCTTGCTAAGTTTGAAATGGCTAGCAAAAGGTGTACTAACTGGTTTTGCATTGTGCATGTTAAATCTTTTCAACACCTTTTGTATGTACTCATTCTGAGACAATGTTAATTTACGATTTTTTCTGTCTCTAGTTATTCTCATACCAAGGATTTGTTTTGCAGCTCCCAAATCCTTCATTGCAAATGAATTTGCCAATTTTCTTTTGAGCACATTTATTTCCTGCATGTTAGATCCTGCAACAAGCATGTCATCTACATACAATAACAATATAATATAGCTGCCATCATTTTTCTTTTTCAAATAAACACAATGATCAGAGTGACATCTAGTATAACCTTGTTCAGACATAAACTTGTCAAATTTTAGATACCACTGCCTTGGAGCCTGTTTTAAGCCATACAAGCTCTTCTTCAACCTGCACACTAGTTTCTCCTTCCCTTTCACCTCATATCCTTGTGGCTGCTGCATATATATCTCTTCCTCCAAATCCCCATGGAGAAAGGTTGTCTTTACATCTAACTGCTCAAGATGCAAATCTTCAGCTGCTACAAGACTTAAAATAGTTCTGATTGAAGTCATTTTAACAACAGGAGAAAATATTTCATCAAAATCAATACCTTTCTTCTGTGCAAACCCCTTCACCACAAGTCTAGCTTTATACCTCTGCTTTCCTCCATCTTCTTCCTTCAGCCTGTAAACCCATTTATTCTTCAATGTAGTTTTTCCTACAGGCAACCTGACTAAATCCCAAGTCTGGTTATGCATTAAGGAGTCCATCTCTTCTTCCATGGCTACCTCCCACTTCTTCCTGCTTTCAACCTGCATTGCTTCTTCATAACATTCGGGTTCACCGGAATCAGTCAACAATAAATAATATAATGAAGGAGAGTATTGTTCAGGGGGTCTACTTATCCTGGTAGATCTTCTAACACCACTTTCAGGTGTTTGGGGTGCCTGTTGTTGTTGTGGTGGTTGCTGTTGTTGTGGTTGTTGATTATTATTATTTTCAGGCACCTTTACATTTTCAGTGATTTCATCAAGAACTGGATATTCCTTGTTTTCCTTTTCTTGTTTCTTTTCCTGCAACTGATTCTTATACAAGACCTTTTCATTGAATATTACATCTCTGCTCCTAATGATTTTGTGATTTTTGTAATCATATAAGCGATAACCAAAATCATTAACACCATATCCAATAAAGGTACATTTCTTTGACTTTGCCTCAAGCTTTGTTCTATTTTCTTTATCAATATGGACAAAGGCCTCACAACCAAAAGGCTTTAAAATAGAGTAGTTTACCTTTTTACCTGTCCATGCTTCCTCTGGAACACCACCATCCAAGGAACTTGAAGGCCCTCTATTTATTAGATAAACAACAGTATCTACAACATCTGCCCAAAACTGTAAAGGCAATCCTTCATGCAATCTCATGCACCTTGCACGCTCCATGATTGTTCTGTTCATCCTTTTTGACACACCATTTTCTTGTGGTGTTCTTGGAACTGTCTTCTCTCTGCGAATTCCATGTTCTGAACAGTACCTATCAAACTCTTTGCTGCAATATTCACCTCCATTGTCTGATCTAAGACACTTCAATTTCTTTCCTGTCTCAATCTCAACCAAAGCTTTCCATTTCTTGAAAGTATCAAATACATCAGATTTATTCTTAATACAATAAATCCAAGTTTTTCTAGTTGCATCATCAATAAAAGTAACATAATAATGAGAGCCACCGAGAGATGATACCTGAGCAGGTTCCCATACATCTGTATGCACAAGCTCTAATTTTTCATTCTTCTTTTCTTTCCCAACTCTGAGAAATCTGACTCTCTTCTGTTTTCCATAAATGCAATTCTCACAGAAGTCCAAATCAACATTCTTCAAACCTGGCAACAAATTCCTTGAGTGAAGAATCTTCATCCCCTTTTCACTCATGTGTCCGAGCCTATGATGCCATAATGCTGCATCTGCTCCTTTGGAAGTTAAAGCATTAACAGAGTTAGAAATACCATTGCATAAATACAATGTACCAACCTTTTCGCCTTTTGCTATTACTAGGGCTCCTTTAGTGACCTTCCAAGCTTTATCTGTGAAAGTTGTCACACAACCTTCACTGCCTAACTGCCCTGTTGAAATCAGATTTTTCTTTAGATCTGGAACATGCCTTACCTCCTTTAATAGCCATTGGTTTCCATTCTGCTGTTTTACAAGAACCTTACCCATTCCAACGATTTTACAGGGTTTATCATCACCCAGACGAACTTGTCCAAAATCTCCTTGAACATAGTCATGAAAGTATTTCTTATCAGGTGTGGCATGGAATGAAGCCCCTGAATCTACCACCCAGGAATCAATAATATTTTCGAAAGAAAGAATCAAAGCATCTTGTAACACCTCACCTGTCACATTTGCTTCATGATTGTTTTCTTGCTGTGCATCTCCTTCTTTTCCCTTCCGAGATCTACAGTCTTTCTTTAGGTGTCCTTTCTTTCCACATTTCTAGCACACTATCCTTGATTTGGACTTGGATCTGCCTTTCCTTGATTTACTGCGATATCCTGAGCTCTTTCCTCTTTCCATTTTTCTTCCTCTAGACTCTACACTCAAAGCATTTCCCGATGTCTCACCGAAGCTTTTCCGTCGCATTTCCTCGCTAAGGATAGCACCGACAACATCATCAAACTTTAAAGTACTAGATCCAGAAACGGAGTTACTAATGGCCATTACCAAACCATTCCAACTTTCTGGTAATGAGCACAAGAATAACAGAGCTCTAACTTCATCATCAAAGTTTACCCCTACAGAACTTAACTGACTTGTAACTGTATTAAAATCATTTAAATGGTTTGCAACAGATCCACCTTCCGACATATTCATATTAAATAACCGTTTCATAAGAAATACCTTGTTTGAGGCCGAGGGTTTTTCATATAGTTTCAACAACGTCTGCATCAAACCCTATGTCATGGTTTCCTTCGAAATGTTGAAGGCGACTGACGCAGCAAGGAACAACCGTATTGTTCCGAGTGCCTTTCTATCGAGAAGGTTCCATTATTCGTCTTTCATACCCGTCGGCATCTTTGTTTTTCCGCCCAATGGTAGGTATAGATCTTTCTAATACAGATAATCTTCCATCTACATCTTCCACAGCGAGAAGTTTTGGTCGTTAAATTTCTCGACCCTAAACTTACCATCTTCCGCCATTGCTCCCACTCGAACCAGGAACCCTTCTTTCCTGCAAGTTTATCAGCCAAATAGACCTTCGGCTTTGATACTAGTTGTTAGAAAATTATATATTACAGAGCAATGGAACACATAAAATATTCAATAAATATAAACACAGAAAATGCACAAAACAAGAGAGACATAGATATACGTGGTTCACCCAGTTTGGGCTACGTCCACCCTAAACAGCCAGTCCTTCCTTTCTATTATCTAGCAAAATGAAGAGACACAACCTACAACAAATCCACTGTATATCCTCTGTTTTCTCTCACAGTATCACCTCTCTATTTCTTGCTCACAGAATACACATATATCACACAGCCTCAAATACAATACCCTCATACAAAGAGAGAGGTTGCCTTCTAGGGCAAAAAAACCTAAACTAAACATAAGTTCTACCGTCAGATCATCTGGCCCAGATTGACTAGAAATTACTATACTTTTACAAGGCAATTTTACAGTTGTTTTTAGCTTCGGGGGCGCTGCCCCCGAAACCCCCCGCCAGGGGGGTGCTCCCAAAGGTCGCAGCCGCCCCCCCCTGGACCCCCCCTGCAGTGAATATTTTACGGGCAACGTTGCCACCCCCATTTCGAACTAGGGTCCTATGTGGTGATACCTTTGAATATAGAAGATAATCAGGCTCCACACCCAACACGTAGCAGGATTGGATGACATGGAAAAGGTCCCAGCGAATGGGGAAGCGCCAAGTGGTAGGTTACAATTAGTTCCTGCATATCGGATATTAGAGAAAAATAGAGGAGCGACTTAAGGAGAATCGACCTTAGGCAAGAGGTGATGCGATAATCACATATCACAATCACACAAAGAGAAAGTGTTAAGAATCGGTCCCTGATAGGATCCTGGTTATGATTGCGATATCACAAGATGGAGGAGGAACGAGAATCAGCCCCTGGAATAGCCTGGTTGCAATGTGACAAAATCACAATCGCAGATCATAATGGGAACATGAATTAACACCCTGACTACCGCTGATTGCGATTTGCAATGGGAGGACTTTCGGAACCGATATTGTTATTCGCAGTATTTTATAACCCTGACAGGTCCGTTGCTGTCGCAATGTATGGACTTTGATATCTGCCAAGGGAAATTGATGATTGTGATTGTGATGGGGTCCCTGGATGTGATATGCTATATGTTTTGTTTTACAATCTCGGCGGGTCTATGTATCGCAGACTACCTCTTGTTTGGGCTTGGGACTATCCGCCGATGAATGGACTTCGCTGATTGTGAGTTGTGACAGAGTTGTGGAACCATCACCTTTTCTGCCAGAATGACCACTTTGTACATGACCACTTGGCATTAACTGCAAGATAGGCAAGAAGATGGCGGGACCACTGATTTTGGTGGAACTACCAGATTTAACTCCAGATAATGAATTTAACTGGAAGTAAGCCAGATTTGGAGGAGAAATTATGGAAAGACTAAAAAAAGTCATAACTAAGGAAATTTTCAACCGAATGGGATGAAAAAAGAGGCTAGGTATCCATTTTTGGACATTTTGAACTGATTGGAACAAGTTTCAGGATCAAAGGAGCACTTATAGATAAGATTTTTGCAAAGTGTAGCCTATGGGTGCTTTGGTCAACCAGAGTGTTGATTAGTTTAAGGAATAGTATAAAGATGGAGATGATCTTATAGGGGTCTTCCAGCCTCCATGTGCTTTCTGCAGTAGCCATTACATCAGTGCTATAGCTTTATATCTTCTTTTTTCTATAAGTGTTTTGGAGAAGAGACTTATTGATGTAATTCAAGTGGATTGTGGTACTGTTTATGCTTTTTGAAGTTGGAGTATGGGGTCTTGGTGTAAGATGCATTGTTTGATGAAGGTTTACATGTTTGACTATAGGTTAACATGTGTATGGAGTGAGAAATTTTGAAAAAAAGTTGTTTCTTTGAAGGAGAAACTAACCATTCCATTTCAGCAGTTTATGTGCTCTTATTTTCTAGATATTGAGCATAATAAGAAGGGGGTCATACCTTTAGAGCTGATCCAAGGAGATGTAGCCTAGGAGGGGTGAACTCCTTTATCAATTGCTGGTATATCACTGATTGATGCATGATTCCATTCATTGTTTTGGTTTCATGTTTTAAGTTTTCTTCATGAAACTAACTTAAGTATAAAAACACATAAAATTCATGTTTTTACGTGCTATTTTGGAGTACAAATCTCAAACACATTTTTATATTCTAAATGGGGAATTAGCACAGGTTTACTAATATGCTCCATTTAATCATAGTAATTCCTCTTCTACTTTTCTCTGCAATTCAAGAATTCTTGAAAGCATTATTGTATAAAATATTTAGAGTTGTAGGATAAAGGAGAAAACTCAGATCTGAAGGATTATTGAGGATTTTTCTTTTTTCACGCTGAATTATGTTTTGATGGGCAGAGTTCGTACTATTACAAATCTATGTTTAAAAATAGAGGTTCATGCATTGTAAAAGCCTATTGGAGATCAGAGTGAGAGAAATGCATTTAATAAATTGGTATTTTTAATACTATTTTTTTAAATACTAGTTTCATTTTATAATGGCAAGAATATGCCATTTTATTCATATTTGTGCACTATTGTCGGTATGAGTAATTTGTCTCAATCATATGTTATTATTTATCTATGATCTTATGTGTTGAATTCAGATTTCTGAGTAACTATTTACTCATAAATCCGTCTTTTAATATTGATTTTACAAATAATGATATGTTGTCAACTATTTCCTCATATTCTTGTTTAATTATTCGAATTATTGATTTAACAATCAATATAATTTTGTGAACTACTTCCTAAATGTTATTGGTTGATTATTTCAATTAAGAGGTTTCTGAATAGAATATGTTTTGGTATTCATAACGTTAGTTAATTGAACTATTTTGTTAGCTTGATATTCGTTATAAGTCAAACATATTTAAATCACAAATCATTTCAATATCTTGTTATTGGTTGGGTTAGATCTACATCTGCCTAATTGAGATAGGGTTAGTATTTAGTTCCTTTTTCTTGCATTTTAGAATTAGTTTGCATTTAGATTAATTCTACATTTCTAGAAGTCCTATTTTGAGGCAAAACTTTATATTGGTTTGGTTGTTCCAAAAAAACAACTTAAGGATCATTCTTCTTGCCTGATCATCTCGAAGAATTGATCTGATGGCCCTAGCTATTAGCAATCAAAGATAGATTTAAAGTTGATAGTGGCTGGGAGAAGGTAACTGGACCTAATTGAACAAGTTGGAGCCACTACCCCAAACGGAAAAGGAAATGATGAGTTTTTATGTTAATTTTATGAGCAATTTAACATAAATAAGAGACCGAAAAACATCATAAACATGTACAAAACAACATCAATTTTTGTTTACAATAGGAACATGTTAAAGGAGTTCACCCCTCCTGGGCTACATCTCCTTGGTCCAGCTTCCAATGGCTTGGGCCTCTCTATTATGCTCATAAGTGTAAAAATATGTGTTTACAATGCTCAAGTGCTTCTGCAACCTGCTCCACTAAGTCTAGAATATCAAAAAATGGTCATCTAGCCTATTTTTGCTCCTGATTTGGTTGAAAACTACCTTAGCTATGACTTTTACCAGTCTTTCCACAATTTCCTCCTCCAAATCTGGATAACTTCCAGTTAAATTCATTATCCAGAGTTAATTTTGGCAGTTCCGCCGAAATTGGCGGTCCCGCCAACTTCCCCGCCTATCTTGTGGTTAAGGTCGAGTGGTCACTTGCAAGGTGGTTAGGTCTGATGGTTAAAGAGACGGTTTCGACAGCTCCATCGAAAATAGAAATTAGTGAGAACCAGCGGGTCTTATGGTTTGTGAATATAGCGTGGGCGATGTGCAATTGCGATAAGCTATAGACTTGACGGAACTATAAACTGCAATTTTAATTGTAGCACATACAAAATATATCACAATCGACGGAGCTAGGGTAATACATGTAACGAGGCTTTACTCTATGCGATATGCGATTGTAATATCGCAATTGCAACTTGATCCTATCGGGGCCGATTCCGTAACTCATCCCTTCTGCAATGTGTGATTGTGATCGTCGCATCGCAACCCTGACTTATTTTAGGGCCGATTTTTTAATGTCGACCTGCCTGCAATATGTTAGTTAAGAACCAACCTATGGTCATGGCAGTAAAGCTTGGTGTTGTTGTGTGTGAGGTCATGTGTTTGACCCCGGACTCCCCACATAAAATTTTATTTGACCTTTGAGAGGACACGTGGCGGCCTTTGGGTTTTCCACCTGTCACACTCTCATTGGTCCACCTATATAGCCTTCAACCAATATCATCCTTCCAATTCATGCCTATACGAACGTGCCACATGGAACTCAACCATTCATTGATGAGATTATGGTGCCACCTCAACGGCACAGTTAGTGCCAACTGGGAAGCATAGTCAGCAGTACAGACTACTGACTGGGTTTTCCCTTATTTTTTTCCAAAAATTTACCTATTTTCCAAAGTGAACAGAACACGTTTGTGAAGCCATACGGTGTCTGTTTCACACGAAATGAGTTGCATCGAATTCAAGATGATGAGTACTATGTGGTCATTTAGGTTCCACACCATTATGACAAATTTGATTTTTGAGCATACTTTTGAGCACCTGATCATCTCAACTAACCTATAACATCTCTGCTACCCACTATAGTAGCATCTCCAATGCCTCCAATCAATGCATAATAAGGAAACAACTCCATGAACACCACTAGCACATGAGGAACCATCAACCACACTAATGTCATCATCTAACCATCGTGAGTGACATCATAAGGTTAACATCAATGCCAACACAAACAGCTCAATGTCAATTCAATCAGTTGTAGCCATACTACAAGAATGAAATCAATGCAACAACTAGGCTCCATAGGATTTACATCTATGTCAACATGAGCTAGTTGCCATCATGAACTAATGCAAACATCATCTTGCTGGAACCATGCACACCATAATGCCAACAAAATTTCCAACATTCTCCTCCTTTGTCATTGATGGCAACACCAAAATCAAGGAAAACATCCTTAACAAAACATATCAAGTTTAATTGCCTCCTTTGAGTGTTTCCCCCACTTTGATCAAATTTAATTGTCTTCTTTGAGTGATGCTCCCCCTAAGATGCACTTCTATTAATTTTTTATGTTCTTGTGGTGCTAATGTTGTTGGATCACTAAAATATCTCCTTCATCAAGAACCTCTCCTTTTACTTATTTTGTTTGATCACCATGTATCTCTCCCACTTTGACATCAATGGAAAAGACACAAACATGCTCCCCCTATAACCATATTCCCCCTTCCATGTTGATCCTGTGGACTTGGAAGATTCATCTTGATATGCTGAAAATACACCAGCTACCTCTCTTCCTCTTAAAGGAAGATCTAGTGGAGGGAATCAAGAGGAACACTTCCCAATATTTGCCTCAAATACTCAAAATATTATCTAGGAAGTGGCTTGGTCAAAACATCAACAACTTACTCTTTTGTAGTGATATACTCCAACTTCACAATTTATGTTAGGAAACCAGTTCACAAAAAGATAGAAAAGAGAGATCAACGCCTTATAATTCAGCCTATTCGAGGGGGCAGCCTCCTTTACATTACACAAATGAATAATTATTCGATGATACAAATGACTAAACCTCCCTTCTATATATAGGAGTCTAAGGGGTCACAATATAATCAAGCTGACATAACAGTAATAACATAAGGGCACAAAAATAACAATACTGGGTTTCTATGGGGCATACTAATAACATTATGGGGACAATAGGGGCACAATAATAACAATAAGGGATACAATGACAATAGTAATGGGGGAATCACTAGTATTATAGGTGCCTAACATGCCCCTCTCCTTCTGAAAAGTGTTGTCCTCAACACTTGAATAGTTTTGGATGCTTTTGTATAAAAGTCTCATCCTCCCATGTGGAATCTTCAGCGGATAAGTTCTTCCACTTGATGAGATACTTCGAAATTGATCGATTTCGTAGCTATCGAGTTCTTGTTTCTATAACTACTTATGGTTCCAATATGATTTTCCTTCCTCATCAAGTTCTAGCAATATTGTTTGAACTGTAACCTTCTTTAAACATGAAACATGGAAAACTAGGTGCACCCGAGAAGTTGCAGGAAGCTCCAATTTGTATGCCATAGTACCAATCTTTTGCAACACCTTGTATGAACCATAATACTTTGGTGATAATTTATTATCCTTCTTAGCTTGCTTGAGGGACATTTGTTTATATGGTTGTATCTGTAGGAATACCCAGTCACCTACATCAAAACTTCTTTCGCTGCAATGTTGATCTTCCTATTGTTTCTTTCTATCTTGCGCCAACGTGAGGTTATCCTTTAAGAGTTGGAGAACTTGTTGTTGATGCTCGATGTGATGTTCCACTGCTTGAACCTTAGAATTTTCTCTTAAATATGATGTGATGGATGGTGGATGATATCCATAAAGTGCCATAAATGGGTCATTTTTGTTGTAGTATGGAAGGAAGTGTTATACCACCATTCAAGCAGAGGCAACCATTTGACCCATTATGTTTGTTTATCAGATACAAAGCAACGAAGATATCCTTCCAAACATTTTTTTACTATCTCAGTTTTCCCATCAGATTGAGGATGATAAGATGAGCTATGAGCTAACTGAGTACCGAGACAAGAAAATAATTCTGTCCAAAAATTTCGAGTGAAAATGGGATCTCTCTCGCTTACAATAATCTTTGGGTTTCCATATAGCTTTTGAATTGTTTCCATAAATGCAGTAGAAGATGTATTGGCTTTAAATGGATGTGATAATGCATAAAAGTATGCATACTTGGTATGTTTTTCAACTACCACCATGATGACACTCTTTCCTTCAGACTTGGGTAAACCTGTGATAAAATCCATTGAAATCTCCTCCCAACATTGGCTTGGTATGGATAAAGGTTGTAATAGACCTGGGGTCTTAATTGTTTCAACTTTATTTTGTTGGCAAACCAAATATTCTGCCACAAACTTTTGAATATCCGATTTAAGGCCATCCCAAAAAATTTCCTTCTTAACCATGTGGTAAAAAATCCTGAGTGCCCTCCTAAAGGAGAAGTGTGCAATTCCATAAGAATATTTTGTTTGAGTTGGGAATTCTTACATAGGTATAAATGATCTTTGTACCATAACAAATCATTTTTCCAGCTAAATGTATCAGATGTATTGGGATCTTGTTGTAACTTTTGAATGAGTGCCGATACTTCTTCATCATTCTTCCATTCCCCCCTTGCTTCGTTTATCCAATCTAGTTGGATAATAGAAATGGCGCACAACAATGCTTCCACATCCTCGTCCTTTCTTGAGAGTGCATCTGCCACAAAATTTTGCTTCCCTTTTTTGTATATGATTTCAAAGTCATAACCCAACATCTTTGTGACCCATTTTTGTTGCTCTTCAGAGGATAATCTTTGTTCTAAAAAGTATTTAAGACTATCATGATCCGTTTTTACCTTGAAGTGTCTTCCCATTAGGTAGGGTCGCCATTTCTTAAGTGCATGCAGTATTGCCAACATTTCCTTCTCATAAATAGCTTTGTTTAAATACTTTCCGTTGATTGGACAACTTTTGAAAGCAATGGGTCTTTCATATTACATTAAAACAACACCAATTCCATTTCTTGAAGCATCACATTCCACAATAATGGTTTTTGTGAAGTCCGGTGTAGCTAAGACCGGTGCTTGGCACATTGCCTCTTTAAGATGTTCGAAGGCCTTTGTTGCTTCTGGAGTCCATGAAAATGCATCTTTCTTTAATAATGTTGTTAGAGGTGCTGCTATTCTCCCACAATTCTTAACAAACTTGCGATAATACCCTGTCAACCTGAGAAATCCTCGCAGATGCTTTATAGATGTGGGGATTTTCCATTCCTTAATGGCTTTATTTTTTCTAGGGTCTACCTTAACACCTTCATGAGATACAATATGACCCAGATATTCCACCTCTTGTACTCCAAAGAAACATTTGGAGATTTTTGCATATAATTGTTTCTCTTGTAATAATTTGAGCACCCTGTTAACATGTTGAACATGATCCTTCCAAGACTTGCTGTAGATTAGTATATCATCAAAAAATACTAGCACAAATTTTCTAAGGAAGGGTTTGAAAATGGAATTCATCAAACCTTGAAATGTAGAAGGTGCATTGGTAAGGCCAAAAGGCATGACCAAAAATTCATAATGACCCTCATGAGTTCTAAATTCTATTTTTGGAATGTCTTTAGTCTTCATTTTGATTTGATGATATCCTGAACAAAGATCCAACTTGGTGAAGTAAATTTATCCATGCAATTCATCCAATAATTCATCAATGACAGGAATGGGAAATTTATCTTTAATAGTGAGCTTGTTGAGCTCCTTATAATCCAGACACATGCGCCATGATCCATCCTTCTTGTGCACCAATACTACTGTAGTAGAGAAAGAACTTTGACTAGGTTGAATTATACCAGCCTCTAGCATTTATACAGCCATATGTTCAATTTCACTCTTTTGGGCATAGGGATATCTGTATGGACTGATGTTTGGAGGAACACTTCCTGGAATCAAATGAATAGCATGATCATGATCACAAATAGGTGGGAGACCTTTGGGAGTCTCAAATACCTTGGAATGATTGTCCAAGGCCTTTTGGAGATTTTGAGAAATAGATGATTTCGATGTGGGAACCTCTAGCAAACACAATTGTGTAATTACACCTCATTGTTCCTTTTTTGGAAGCTTTGTCATACCGTTAGAGTTGATTATCTTTCCTGATTTCCTTGCAATACCCCTTAATTCAACTTCCTTTCCTTCCACACAAAATTTTATGAAAAGTTCTTGAAAATTAAAAGCTATTCTACCCAAGGATTGTAGGCATTGGACTCCTAGTACAATGTCAACACCACCCATTCGAATGGAAAGCATTGGGCTATTCAATACATATTCTCCCATGGATAGCTTGTTATTTTGACACTTTCCTGAGCAATTTATGGTTCCTCCACTTGCAACCATCACTTGACACTATGCTGGATATAGGAAGCAATTCAATTCCTTTGCTATCTTACAATGAATAAAATTATGGGTACTTCCCGAATCAATCAACACTATTACCTTTTTCTTCTTGATATGCCCTTCTATCTTAATAGTTTGAGGAGTGGTAATTCTAGCCAATGCATTACAAGATATGGCCGGATTCATTTCTTCTTTATCTAGGGTTTGTTCCTGGAGTATATCCTCTTCTTTTTACATTTCTTGTTCCTTTTCTTCCTCCTCTTCACAATCCATGTAGAATAATTTCTTCTCAGCACACTTATGACCTTTAGTGTATTTGCTATCACAACTATAACAAAGCCCTTTTTCTCTTTTTATTTCCAATTGTTGTGGTGTCAACCTTGTAGGTTATGGATGGATAGGGGCAACAACACTTCCATATTTATAGTTGTGAGTGGTAGGCTTCCTAGTTGCCATAATTTTGCTTTCCATTTTTCTTGCTAACCTGAATGCCTTCTCCAATGAATCAGGTTCCCAAAGGCGAACCTCATGCTGAATATTATCCTTTAAAGTCCCTATGAACACATCAATCCTATGCTCCTCTGGAATATATTTTACCCTTATGTTAAATATTTGGAAGTCCTCAATGTGCTCCATCATTGAACCCTTTTGTTTGAGATTTATCAATTGGCTAAGAAAGTTGTTGCTTTTTGTATCCTTATAATGTGATATCATTTCTTCCATAAAAATTGCCCAAGTGACAATTTGTTTACGAGAGCAAAGCCATCAATACCATACAAACTAGTTTGGTTCCAAATATAAAGTTGCAATACATACCTTTGTGTGTTTTGCACATTATGGAGATTGAAAAATTGCTCCATCTATAGTATCCATGTTCCGGGATCCTTGCCATCAAATTTCCTCATATAAATTTTTGGAACATGGTGGGTCTTCAATCCAACATTAGAGTCTATGAAATCATGACTTACATTTCTTTTGTTCTCATCATGAGTTTTCTTTACTATCCTTTCACCATTAGTGGCCATTTCTTGTAGCAACTTATTCAAATTTATCTTCAATTCTTCCATCTTATCGTCCATGCCATTCATCTTAGCGTCCATGCCATTCATCTTAGCTTCCATGCCATCCATCTTAACTTGCATGCCATTCAAATTAGCTTCCATGCCATCCATCTTAACTTGCATGCCATTCATATTAGCTTCCATGCCATTCATCTTGGATTCATTTACCTTTAGTGAGAGTGAAATTTGTTGTACTTGGTCTTGTAATTTTGATATATCATGTTGCATTTCTTCCTCTTCTTCATGAGTCATGCTAGAGCTTTCAGGTTGCTTACTAGGTGTTTCCATTTTCTTTCTACGGGGAATTAACTAATGCTAATAATTCTTCACTATTCACTTTAAATTCCTTCAAACTAATTTTTAGGAAACCAGCTCACAAAAAGATAGAAAAGAGAGATCAATGCCTTAGAATTCAGCCTCTTCGAGGGGGCAACCTCCTTTACATTACACAAATGAAAAATTCTTCGATGATACAAATGAGTAAACCTCCCTTCTATATATAGGAGTCTAAGGGGTCACATTATACTCAATCCGACATAACAATAATAACATAAGGGCACAAAAATAACAATAGTGGGTTTCTATGGGGCATACTAATAACATTATGGGGATAATAGGGGCACAATAATAACAATAAGGGATAAAATGAAAATAGTAATGGGGGAATCACTAGTATTATAGTGGCCTAACAATTTGATTAGCAACATGCCCTCTCAAGAAATTATACTTGATTGGGATATGCTTTGTCTTAGAGTGAAAAACCATATTCTTTTACATGCTTATTACACTTGTGTTGTCACAAATAATGGGAATAGGTTGATCATAGAACACTGGTACATCCTGCAAGGTCTACTTCATCCACAATAGTTGAGTGAAACAAGAAGCTATTGCAATGTACACTTCTTTAGCTATAGATAAGGAAATGGATGCTTGCTTCTTTCTCAACCATGAAACTAGGCATTCTTCAAGAAAAAAACACCACCAATTGTGCTATTTTGATCATCTACATCACATGCCCAATCAACATCAATATAAAAAATTAATGAACAATATTTACCTCTAGAGTACCTCAGTCAATAATCCATTATTTCTCTGAGATATCTAAGAATAATCTTGGCTTCTTGTAGATGGCTTTGCCTGGGAGCTGCTTGGAATATTCCAACTATAATAACAACGTGCATAATGTTTGGTCTTGAAGTTGTCAAATATAAGATGTTTCCAATGATATATTTGTATAAAGTTTGGCCCACTTCAGGTGACTCATCAGTATTTCTAAGCTTGCAACCTATCACCATTGGAGTGCTCACTAAAGAGAATTCTTCTATGCCAAATTTCTTCAACGCTTCTTTGATATATTTTCTATGAGAGATAAAAAATTCTTTGGGGCTATGAGTAATATGTAACCCAGGGAAATACAATAGCTCTCCAAGCATGGAAATCTCGAACTTGACCTTCATATCAGTTACAAATTCACTGGTCAACAATTCTGAATCACTGGAAAGGATCATGTCATCAACATATACTACCACTACTATGAGTTTTCCATCCTTTGCTTTGACATATAAGTTTCTTGAGACCATGCAAGGTCTTCTCGAGTTTGAAAACATAATCTGGTTTCTTTGTCAACTGACAACCTTCTGGACACTCTATGTAAACTTCTTCTTGTAAGTTTCCATTGAGAAAGACATATTTTACATCCATCTGTAAATTTTGAATTTTTGACACACGAAAATTCCAAAAGCATTCTTATGATTTATAATATAGCAACAGGAAAAAAAATTCATCAAAGTCCAATCCTTCTATTTGAGCATAGCATCTGCATACCAATCTAGCTTTGTTTCTTACCACTTCTCCAACATCAGTCAATTTATTCCTGAAAATCCACTTTGTGCCAATGCCATTATTATTAGCAAGTCTTGAAACAAGTTCCCAAGTCTGGTTTTTATTGATTTGGTCCAATTTTTCATGCATTGATTTTAAACAATGTTGTTCTTGACTGGCTTGTATGACATCCATTATTTCCTCCATGGACAATAGAACAACATGTTCTTGCACAGGGGGATTAAGCATCTTCCTTCTTGTCTACACACCAGAGTTTAATTCAACAACAATATGATGAGTTAGGTGGTGTTTTCTCACATACCTTGAAAGATATTTGGCTTGAGGTCTAGAGGGTTCTTCAGTGTCTTCTTCTGTAGGTGGCTCAGTATACTCATATCCAATGTTGATTGGTACATTAACACTACATTTTAGTGGTTATTTCTCTTCAAGCTCAACGTATTCATCCACCTTTACATTCATACATTCAATGATCCTCTTAGTGTTCTTGTTATAGCATTTACACCCTTTGTTATTTTGTGAATATCATAGAAAAATACCATCATCTTCTCTTGCATCAAACTTGCCCAGCTTCTCATCATTTCACTTGATATAAAATCTGCTACCAAAATCTCTAAAGTCCTTAATTATTGTAGGTCTGTCATGCCACAACTCATAGGGATTTTTGTCATTGTTCAACCTAAAATGAGCTTTATTGGGGATAACCACTTTTACATGAATAGAATCTGCCCAAAACCTATGTTGTAACTTCCTTTCATTCATCATGGTTTTGGTTAATTTCTTCACCAATTTGTTTGCTCTTTCTACTACACCATTTTTTTGTGGAGTCTCTATTATAGTGAACTACGTTTTGATGCCATTATTCTCACAGAATTCATTAAATTATTTTGAAGTGAAATCACCTCCATTTTCAAACCTTATGCTTTTGATTTTGCAATCAATTTCATTCTCAGCCATATCTTTGAACTCTTTAAGCTTATCAAAACCTTTAGATTTGTTTCTAAGGAAGGAAACCCACATCATTCTACTGAACTCGTCAATTATTAGCATAAAATACAATTTACGTATGAGTGACTTCATTCTGGATGGCCCACACAAATCCATGTGCACCAGTCGCAATAGCTTTGATGATGAGTTTTCATTTTCCTTGAATGGAACTTGAGTTTTATTTCCCAGTTGGAAAGATTTACAAATTATATTCTCTTGTTTGACAGTTTGGTTAAATCCTTGAAAATGTAATTCTTACTTAGCTTGACTATTTGATCAAAGTTTAGATGTCCAATTCTCCTATGCCACAACCATATTTTGTCAATATTTGATAGGAAACACCTCTTTGTCTTCACTTTGAGCACAAAGACATTATTATTTGTTCTCACAACTTAAAAAATTATCTCGCGTGTTCTTGTAGACTTGATTTGACATTTTTTGGCTTTAGAGATCACATCATAGCCTTGATCACACATCTGAGATATGCTAAGTAGGTTGTGCTTCAACCCATCAACATATAGAACATTCTTGGCTTTACCTGTGCCATTTGACTGTCTAACCACTCCTTTTTCAATAAGTTTTCTTGGAGCATTGTTGCAAAAATTCATATTACCTTTTTCAATTGGTTTCCATGTAAAAAAATTGCTTCTATCTCCTTACATGTGGCTTGAACAACCATTGTACACATACCAATGTCTCCCTCCATTCTGAGCATACAAAGCAATATAACATTGCTCTGATTTCTCCTTTTCTTTCTAGACTTTGGGCTTCTATTAAATTTTCTCAATAAGTGGCCCTCTCCTCTTCTCCTTAAGTTTGAAATTGGCTGCTATATGCCCAAAAATTTGACCTTTAAAACATTGCACTAGATATTTCAAAGGAGAAAATGAATTATTATACCTGGGTTTGCTTTTCCTCTGTTGAAATCTTCTTCTGAAGCTAAGTTGCCTGTAAGATAGGTTGACTATGCAATTTTCTACCATGTGGTTGTACTTTGTGCATGTGAAAAAATACCCTGGGAAAATATCATTATACCTAGAAGGCTACCTTCTACGCTGGATTGAATTATGAGCAATTCGATTTGCATGGCCAATGTTTTGCTTTTGTTGTAGCTGATATTTATTGGTCTAATTTTTAGGCTATATCTCCCTTTTGATACTACGCAGTCCATTCGTTCACTGATGGAACAAAGTCAATTGCATTCTTTTCTTTTAGCTCTACTATTGCACTAGAGTCAACTTCAAAGCCTAGACCAGTTTGATATGAGGAGACTCTCTGCGCTCCCAATATTTCATTCATATTATTAATCCCTTTACCAAATTTTTGATTAAAAATCAACTGTGTTTTGATCTTCTCCAACTCCTTCTTTAGAAACATGATTTATCCTTGTAGCCTGTCACATGCTTGAATCTTTTCACTCAATTGATGATACATAGATTCTTGAATCTTCTTAGATTCTTCTATTTGCAAAATAAATGGATCAACAACTTTTGTTTTTTATTTTATCAAAGACTCCTGCTGAAACTTATTTTTCTTGCTCAACCTCTCTATTTCCTCAAATGCACTTACCAACTCTCCATCTAGGTCCACTTCACCTTCTTGATTATAAAAATTAATAGCCTCGACTTGTAGATTTTCTCTGTCCATCAACATAAATTCTTTAGGGCTCTCATCATCTCTGTCCTCATCTAAGGATTGGCTAGGTCCACTTTTTGAGGAGCTCTCTTCTTAAACATAAAAACTCCTCTTCTTATCATTCATTTTGTCCTTTTTAATTTTCTTGAATCCTTCTTTAGGATCATAATATTTCTTCTTCTTGTCAAGACACTTTGATGCGTAGTGACCAAATTTTCCACAATTAAAACACTTAAAAGGTAGATTACCTTTATAATTTCTCGATCTTTTCTTGAGCTTCCTCAAAAAGTTGGCTTCTTCTTCATCTGATTCATAACATGAGTCAGCATGCTCTTATTTTCACTTATTGTTTTCTTTAAAGGCTTATTCTTTAGCTACAGACTTGCCTTTATAAATCCTCATCTCATAGGCAAGGAGTATTCCAAGGAGTTGATCTAGTTTGAGAGAGTTTAGATTGGTCATTTCTTCAATGGCTGATACCTTGGGATTAAACCTTTCAGGAAGAGATCTTAACACCTTTTGAACTACAACTTCATCTAGCTTCTCATCAAGCCCTCTTATGGTGTTCACAACTTCATTAACTCTTAAAAAATACTTTGCAATATCTTCATCATCATGCATACTTAAAGACTCAAATTGCATCCTATACCCTTGGAGTTTAGCTTTCTTTACCTTGTTTTCTCCTTCATAGTAGTTGCTCATCTTGTCCCAAATAACTTTGGAAGATGTGTAGTCCATTACTTTAACAAGCTTTGATTCAGGTAGGCTAACAAGCATGAAATTCATTTCTTTAGCATTGCATGTGAACTCCATCTTCTGATATTTGGTAATCAATGTTGGAGGATTTTGATATTCTTCTTCCACAATGTCCCACACATTAGCTCCAAGTGATTAAATGTAGGTATCCTTCCTTGCTTTCCAAAACACATAGTTTATTCATTGAACATAGGTTCCATGTTGGTAAATCCTCTTTACTAGTTTTCCATGGTAGTTGATCTTTCTTCTAGTTGTTAAATTGATCTGAAGTAACGGCTCTGATACCAATTGTTGGAAACCAAGAAAATACTGAGAGGGAGGTGAATCAATATTGTACTAATTTAAAAAGTTTTATTTCACTTGTGCAAGAACATGAGGACGCCATTAAGTACTTTATCAATTAATTTAAATAAACATGACAAGAAAAAATATCAACAATCACAAAAGAACACACGAACAAACAAAATCTTCAACTTCTCTTTAATTTCTTCATAATGCAAGCTACAACTTATTGTTACAATTCTCTGGCTACAACCAGCTAGAAGCTACAACTCCCTGATTTATCTGCTACAACTGAAAGGAGATACAACCCCTAACTATTTACTAGCACCCGTTGAAAGGAGAACCAACCCTTGATCTGCAAGCTACAACTTTCTTGATACTCACATGTTCATCTTTCATCCATTTTCACACTAGAAACCATGAATGCCACATCTGTCTTCAAAATAAAACATTTTTCTCCTCAATCACCAATATCCTCAAAAATCTTTGATTTCTAAGAACATCATCAACTTCACCTCAACTTGCTAATGAGAACTCTCTTGTTATTATTCAACCAATTTGCTTGAGCTTGCTTATAAAGAATTTTGGATTGATATTCTTGGCATGATGTTTTAGTTAATCTTGCATTGTATCTTTGCACGTGCCTTTAATTTTTTTTTCCTTTGTCCTATTCAATTGACTCTTCTGAACCTTTTCTTCAAGTTATCCACAGTTGTTCTGCTACTCTGAGCTCAATATCTAAGTTAAATTGTCAATTTTTTTTGTTATGGAATTTTTACAGATTTTAGCTCAGACTTTCCAATTTTGGCAAATCTCTATATTTGACATTTTTGCTACAATTGCTTCTTAACTTGTCCATGCTTCTATCAAAACTACAAGTATTCTTTTTAGTGCCAAAGCAAGCTTCCGACCTGTTTCATGCATTGGCAAAAAAATAGGCCAAGGTGTTGCTAAATCTAATGCCACAGCCCCTTTTAATTTTATTTAACAACGCTAACTCATTCATGCCAAATCCCAAAGGATTTTTAACACAAGCCCAAATATTTGCAATAATATACCTCTACAAAGCACTACTGCAATATAACTTTCGGTCCCAACACTTTATTTCTTTGGCTCTTTCTTCCCATTGAACCAAGTGTTGTGACTTTGCCTTTAGTCTTGAGCGCTAAACCACTTACCTCCATGAATTTGCACCTTTTCATTTCCAAACTACAACTTTGTTGGGCCCATTGCACCTTAAGTCCTAAGGGATTATTTTATTTATAACTCATTCGTTCCCATTGTTGCTTCATGTGCCTTTGTGTTAGCACTAAGGCCCACAACTCTCTTATCATAGTGTTTTCGTTCGTGTTTCCTTTGCAAAATTTCGGGTTGGGCCTTGTGGGCTTAACTATCTTGTGGGGTCCTCTCGGTGCCTTTCTAATTGCTTACCGCTCTGCCAACTTTATGACATCCGTCTCTCAATGACTATATCCCAACGCTTCCACTTTGAATTCTTTCAAAACCTCCATGGTCTTTCTAGCAGGCTTAGTTGTCCTGTGGGGTCCTCTCGACACCATTTTTTATTAACTGTCATTGTGTTTTGTCAGTCTGACATGTTCCAAATCCCACTCCATGACACTTCCCTTGTGCGCTACTTTTTAACCTTTTGGTCTTCGACTAGCAGGATGTAATCACGTTGACATCGCCTACGATACATGTCAGCTTATGATTGGTGACATGTGTCACCCAAAAATGGGCCCTTTGAGTGGCAAAAAACACTAAATCCTCCTACCATGTGTCACTCTCTGATCAGGCCACATCATGTTGACATCATCATCCTCTGTCATTTTCTGAGGGCTAATCAAATTCTTCCATGTGTCCTCCTAGTAGGGAGGAGAGAGAAGGGTCTAAGGCCAGTTTTGCGAGTGGATCCTTTGTTAAATTTTTAAAGGGTCCCACCTTCTTCTCCACTTCCCACATTACCTGTTGCATACTCCTTATACACGTTAATGTTTCTTCGGGGTGTTACCTCTAGGTAATCTTCTGTCGAGTTGCCTCCACAACAATGGCGTCATCCTGCTTTGGTGCTTAAGCACTCCTTATGGTTTTTGCTGACGTACACCCTCCAGGCTATCATAGACAAGGTGGTTGTTATGTGGGCTCTACCAGTGGCCAATGGGAAACATATTTGGTACTTTATTGTTGCTCCAAGTTAGCCTAGTGCTCTCTAATTCCAATTTGCTAACTTTTTCACTAAGTTTGGATGCTCCGCCAACCATCATTATACGCAAAAAATATATCTAATCCATTTTATCTTTGCTAAACTTTGACTGACTTTATCTCTCAACCCAGGAGACCAATTTAAGACTTCTTCATATCATTGGAATATTTTCGAGAGCTCTAACTATCTAGGTGGGTCTCATCTACATTTGAGATGATCTACTACTCAAAAACTGGCTCCAAAGTCTCTGCACCATTCTCATCCATGTTGCTCCTTTATTCTTTTTCTTGTGCTTGGAAACTGATCTCCTAAGTCCTTCTTTGACACCTTTGACATTTGTTGACATCATTGGCAACATATTTCCAAAACCAAACTGCAAAAGGGTTTTGGAGAGCCATGTTATCTAAACAAATAAGATTTAATGGAGAGACTCTTTGAGTATACAGGGGAATTAAGAAATAATTTTCAATATGGGAAACACTCAAATGCCCATTCCTTGAGTTAATGTTGGTGCAATGGCTAAGTAATTTTATGCAAGCGTTGCATTATTAAATCATTGATAGTTGAGCCTTACGAAGCTGCAATTGAGACCATGCTTTTACCTTCTAGTTGAAGTAAATTGAGCCCATACACTTGTTCTTAATTTAATACCAGTGTGCCATACTGCAGGTTGAATGTAGCAACTGATTAGTTGACATATTTCATCGTTCTCTATGTTGTCGTTGAACAAAAAGCTTAGGAAACACTAAGTCTATGAGGAGCATTATTGTATGTGTTGGAAATAATACTGAGGGGGGGGTGAATCAGTATTAGAAAATCAATAACTTTTTCATTTCCATAATCAGATTCATATATGCTACTTCAGTTAAGGGAACTCGTGTGTACACGCAACTTTGTTTAATGCAACTAGCATATATCCATCAAACTTATGATTCAGTTAATTCATCATATGTTGATCTTTAATCAATGGATCAGAACTTCATTAACCATATAAACAATAACCAGGTGCAATAAAAACAGAATAGATCATCACACATAAGAAACACCCATGAACACCAAGATATAAGGTGGAAACCCAATGCAGGACAAAAACCACCTGCTGTTGTCTTCCTTTAATATAAGAAAACCTGTTTACAATCTTATACTGACATAGACTCATACCAGTACACAGGCACCCACCTGCAGAAGGCTACTACCTTCTCTCATTATCTAGCTTCTACTGGAAGGGAGCTACAACCCCCTGGCTCTTTTACTAGCCAATATATTTACTAGTACGTAGGCGTTGGCCTATAGAAGGCTACAACCCTCTCTCGTTTTCTAGCTGCTACTAGAAGGGAGCTCCAACCCCCTGGCTCTTTTACTAGCTGATATGTTTACTAGTACGAAGGTGTTGACCTACAGAAGGCTACGACCTTCTCTCTTCCTCCAGGGACCACATTTCATAAATTTTCAGATTGGATACTCATGGAACACAACACCATAAACTGAAGGCCACGTTTCATCCAATTTTCATACTAGACCCATCAACAACATTGAAGCTCAAAATCAATCACCACTGCAACAAAACCTTTGCACTCAATCATCAATCTCTGAATCACCCAACAACTGAATCACTGAAGCCTTGTCAAAAAAACACAATCACCAAAACAGAGAGCAGAACCCAGAACTCTGCAAAAACCATTAGAACCAACTGCAAATTCAGATATTATATTTCATAATGTATACGCTACTCTGATGAGCCGAACCAACATGTATGCACACTTTTATCAAAGAGAACCCGCGTACAGATCTACAAATACTAACTTAAACACTTCATATATATTTCAGAATTTGGTCATACTTAGATCATAACATTTGTAGAATAAAACTTGCGTCAATATTTAGATCTAGTCTATCCATGATCAAACCACATAATGATAATACATTCAAAGCTTTAAGATCTCGATCCATCATCCATCATCATCCAAATAGGTTCATACTTGGTTCAGATCAAGCAAAGCATCACAAACCCATAACCTTCATACTGGATCTCACACTTCATCAGATATTCAATACTTGCACACTCTTGGCCTAATGATCTTCTCCTCCTTATATAGTTTTAGGCCTTTCTCAATACCATGGACCAAATACCTAGGGTCAATACTTTGGACTAGATACCTTGGACCAATACCATGGATCAAAATACCATGGACTGAATACCTTGGACCAAAACTTAGTTTTCCAAGATGTACACGCATGTGAAAGTGCGTGTGTACGTTATACGCTCCTTTTGGTTTGTTAACCCGCGTGTATATGCTTATTTGTCAAGGTGAACCTGCATATACCTCTCTCTGATCATTAATTCTTTTCTTATTGACTTGCTTCACTATGATCTGTCATCTGAGTTAGTTTCCATCAAGGACAACACCTATATCATAATGCCAACAATCTCCCCCTTTGGACTTGATGGCAACAACAACACCAAGACACTCTCCCCCTTTGACATCAAGGGAAAAGGGCGGACCAAGATATTCTCTCCCTTGATATACATTACGTTGTCCATAATCCCCCTTAGTACATGTTGAAATCTATGATTGAGCTCCCCCTTTGTACATGCTAAGACGTACCAATCCGTCCATGCTCCCCCTGAGCACATGCAAAGTTTGCAATTTTTTTTTTTCAAAAGAATAACATGACTCTACAACTCAACTAAGTGAGTATGACCTTCCTATCACCAATGACTCATACATACATCAATCTCCCAACCAAGTGGGGATACACCATTTTTTACTCATCCACCCAACCAAGTGGGGATATACCAAATGTTTATACATGATAGAAATAGAAATTATTACATCATCCTTCCCATGAAAAGTGGGGTTACAAATTAGGCCTTTGCATGACCTTTACATCAAATGATATACATGAATTTTATAACAAAGACTAGCAATCTAAACAAGACCATGATATTCATTAGCAACTATCATACACCATATATGATTTGCACCATAAGCATCTGTCAACAACATCCAGACTTGTAACCTGCAATACCATTCTCTTGACCAACCAACAATAAGTAGCAAGATGTATCATTTAGCCACATAAGCATCATCACCAAAGACTTCTAACCATAATGCCAACAATGCATTATTCGAAGCATATGCTCCCCCTGAACCTATTCCATTTGTTCACTGTCAGATCTGATCATGCATATATCAACAAGAAATATCAAGGTATCATCATCAATTAGATATCAAGTTAAGCACTTATGAGTACCAACACATTTCCACAAATCATCAGTAGATTGTAACCATCATCAAACAGAGCATATAATTGATTGAACCATATCAGACCCTTTTTCTTGAGTCTGTCCCACTGCTTTTCCTCAACCCAGCATATACGCGATTGTGTAGCTTTGAACTCGTGTATATGCACAACTTGTCTTCATGAAAATTGCGTATGAGATTTAGAACACTGAAGTTTCACACTTTGAGCTCCCTCTGAGTCTGTTATGTTTGTACATTGTGCCATGCCACATTTTTCTGATTGTACTTCCTTCTTCTTCCATATCTTCAATTGTGATGATGTTTTCTCCTTTTGGTATGGTGCCCGAAATCTTCTCCTGCATTCCTTTGCTATATGTCCAAGCTTGTTACATTCATAGCATCTTACATGATTCGTATTCCTTCTACATCAGTTAATGGCTTTGTGACCAAACATATTGCAATAAAAGAAATATCCCTTAAAGTACTTGGAATGCGATGATCTTTCTGTGCGACAGTCTTGAACCATTCTACTTCTACATTTGGCTACAACACGTCCAAAATTATGACATACATAACACTCAATATTATTCCTCTGAGAAAATAACCGACTATCACTTCCATAGTTTGGAGTGAAAGATTGATTTCTTTCCTTGGTTGTTGATGGGGTTGACCTCTTATCTCCTTGTTGAGCATTTCAGGTTTTGCATTAGAGTTCCTTGCCTCACCCTGTGAGCTAGATTCACCTTCAACAGATTCATAAAAACCAAGACCAGTTTTGATAGCAAGAGATCTTTGACTACTAAGAATATCATCCAAAATTTTAGTACTATCTTGAAATCGTAACAGTTTATCTTTTTCTTGTAATTTACTTTTTAAGATATTTACCTCAACCTGATGTTGTTCTTCCTTTTCTAGATGTTTCTTCTTCAAGATTTCTTCAACCTTTCTTCCTTCTTCCACTTGTTGCCTTAATTTGAGAATCTCATTTTCTTGTTCTTTATTTGATTTATTCTGCTGATTTTTTAATGATATCACTTCATCCTGCAACATTTGATGTACTTTGAAGGCACACTCCAGCTAAGCTTTTAATCTGGTAACTTCTTCTTTGAGGGCACACTCTCTTTTGTTAAATAGATCTTGTTGATCTGATGCTTCATTTGCTTGTTCATCTTGAGGTGATTTGGACTCTAAATCCTTGCTTCCATCTAACGACCAATTGTCTCTTCTGCTGTCACCATTCCTTTGAGCTGTGTTCTTCTTCTGAGGTGCTTTCTTCTGTAGCTTCTTTCCCATTTCTTCTAAGGATCTCCTTCAAGCATTCAAGCTTCTACCAAAGGACCTGCTCTGATTCCAATTGTTGGAAATAATACTGAGAGGGGGTGGGGGAGCGAGGGGGTGAATCAGTATTAGCAAATCAATAACTTTTTCATTTCCATAATCAGATTCATATATGCTAATTCAGTTAAGGGAACTCGCGTGTCCACGCAACTGTGTTTAATGCAACTAATGTATATCTAGCAAACTTATGATTCAGTTAATTCATCATATGTTGATCTTTAATTAGTGCACCAGAACTTCATTAACCATATAAATAGTAACCAGGTGCAGTAAAAACATAACAAATCATCACACATAAGAAACACACATGAACACCAAGATATATGGTGGAAACCCAATGCGGGACAAAAACAACCTTCTGATGTCTTCCTTTAATATAAGAAAACCTATTTACAATCTTGTATTGGTGCAGACTCATAACAATACACAGACACCCACCTGCAGAAGGCTACTACCTTCTCTCGTTCTCTAGCTTCTACTAGAAGGGAGCTACAACCCCCTGGCTCTTTTACTAGCCGATATATTTACTAGTACGTAGGCGCCGGCCTACAGAAGGCTACAACCCTCTCTCGTTTTCTAGCTGCTACTAGAAGGGAGCTCCAACCCCCTGGCTCTTGTACTGACCGATATGTTTACCAGTACATAGGCACCGGCCTATAGAAGGCTACGACCTTCTCTCTTCCTCCAGGGACCACGTTTCATAAATTTTCAAACTGGATACTCCTGGAACACAACACCATAAACTGAAGGCCACGTTTCATCCAATTTTCATACTAGATCCATCAACAAAATTGAAGCTCAAAATCAATCACCACTGCAACACAATATTTGCATTCAATCATCAATCTCTGAATCACCCAACAACTAAATCATTGAAGCCCTATCATCAAAACACAGTCACCAAAATATAGAGCGGAACCCAGAACTCTGCAACAACCACTAGAAACAATCGCAAATTCAGATATTATATTTCATAATGTATACGCTACTTTGATGAGCCGAACCAACGTGTATACGCGATTTTATCAAAGCAAACCCGTGTACAGATTTGCAAATACTAACTTAAACACTTCACAACTATTTTAGAATTCAGTCATACCCAGATCATAACATTTGCAGAATAAAACTTGCGTCAGCATTCAGATCTAGTCTATCCATGATCAAACCACATAATGATAATACATTCCAAGCATTAAGATCTCGATCCATCATCCATCATCATCCACATAGGTGCATCCTTGGTTCAGATCAATAAAAGCATCACAAACCCATAACTTGCATACTAGATCTCACACTTCATTAGATATTCAATACTTGCACACTCTTGGCCTAATGATCTTCTCCTCCTTATATAGTTTTAGGCCTTTCTCAATTCCATGGAACCAAAACCACTTAGGACCAATACCTTGGACCAAATACCTAGGGTCAATACCTTGGACTAGATACCTTGGACCAATACCATGGATCAAAATACCATGGACCAAATACCTTGGACCAAAACTTAGTTTTCCAAGATATACATGCATTTCCTTCTGTGAAAGTACGTGTGTACATTATACGCTCCTTTTGGTTTGTTAAGCCGCGTGTATATGCTTTTTTGTCAAGGTGAACCTGCGTATACCTCTCTTTGATCATTAATTCTTTGCTTATTGACCTGCTACACTATGATCTGTCATCTGAGTGAGTTGCCATCAAGGACAACACCTGTATCATAATGCTAACAATATGTTCTATGAGAGTGTGAATTGTTGAAAGCGACTATGTGTGTGTAATGAGACTTGTGGCTAAGAGATGATATTTGAAGACAAATTGAGTGCCAAGAGGAGAGATAATGGAGAAGTTTAGAGATGGGTTATAGAATACATAGGAAGGAGTTGTGTGTGACAACAAATCAGGTTCTTTATATTTCTATGTAATAGTGTATTTTAGGCTTGAAATGTCTACCTCAACGTCGGGGAAAACCACCCGGTTGGGACCTTAGAGCATATACTTTTCATTTTGGATTGGTGGCTCCGACTAGGATTATGGGACCCATTTCCCTTAATATAAATGATAAAAATGGATGAAGTATGTATGTGAGAAAATTATGTTTAATGAAACTTGGGAATATATATCTATATATCTATATATATATATATATATATATATATATATATATATATATATATATATATATATATATATATATATAAATTAGCTATTAATCTATCTATCCTGGGAAAGCTTATTTTGTATATGTGATCTAAATAGAATTTCATAAACAATAAGACAATATAGATTATCAAATGATCATGAAGTTAAAATAATGAATGATAGCTAAAATTTAATTAAATAGTTAATTATATTTTGCTAATAAAACTTATCACATATATATGATTTTTTTATTCATACATACAGTATATGATTTCAATCGTACATGAAAATAGTGAAAAATGTAAGATCACTTTCATTCACGCATGTAGTCTACATAAATTGAATAACTACTTAACTCATAAAACACAGGAAAAAAATTTAGATAATAGTACCCGATCTATTATGACTATGCTCATGAGAAAAACAATATCGATCTAGCCTTCTATTAAGATTACTTGAGTTAAAATAATGAAAACAAAAGCTTTCTCCACAAAATTTAGAACCCCTTCTCTATTCAAATGAAGGGGATTTATAGTTTTCAAACAAAATACAAATATAGAAAAGAAAACTAAAAGTCTGGATTTGTTTTAACAAACAACACTTAAAATAAAAGCATAAGACAATTTTAGATTTTGTTGCAACAATCCAACTAAGACTTTGAAGAAGATTGTTCTCCCATATGCTACCACAATTCATAGATATATATCATAGGATTCAATTCGAGTGGAGACCGTGGTTGAATGTGTATTTGACCAGTGAATACCACATCCCTGAGTATGGGCAACACAGGAGTGGTCGTGTTGGATAAACACCTTAGCATTAACCACTAACTATGAGTTTTAACTAAGAAATTCCAATGGCATTCTAAGTTAACCATTGACAGTTTTTCGATGTTTTAGTTTTATTCTTTGATAATTCTTGACATTTCTTGGTCAATAATTTAATATCAGGTAGAGTTCCTTTAGGGCAGTGTGGAATAAGGTTGGCCTGCAATAAATTTTCACTGATAGATTTAGTGAGGTCATTATAAATATCCCTAGCATTGAATATCGTTGTCTCTGCATGTTTAAGTTTGATTTCCCAATCTCATAAGACTATCTCCTTTTGTTACTCTTTTTTTTTTTTTTCGTAGGTAAGCACCCATGGGGGATTTGAACCAGTGACCTATCGTGAGAAGTGGCTTAACAGTGCACCCATTCACCGTCAATCCAAAGCCCCGTGGACCTTTTGTGACTCTTCAATTGTAGGGATATTGGCTAATCTCCCTTCAACACTTTCTTTCCATGTTATATAATATGAGATTTTCTCCTCAATTTCTTCAAAGCATGTCCTCAGATCGGATAACTTATTCACCAATGTATTGGTTGTTTGACATAAATCATGAATAATGGCTAATTTTTGACAGAAAGTAATATGTTGTTGAACAAGGAGAGTATTTAATTCTCCTGCTTCCTTTTTGAATTCAACCAATTCGGGATTAATCCTCAATTTTTCAATAATTTGTTGTAACTCTTGGATTTGAGTATCCCGAATTCTCAAATCAGATTCATGTTGAAGCTTCAAGGCATCAAAATTCTTTTGAAGTTTGTCAAGTTGTGCTTAACACTATTGAGCAATTATTTGCTTCTCATTCTCCATACCTTGTTCCAACTGCATAATTATTTCATCTTTTTCTTTCAGAAGTTGTATTTCGGTGGCCTTGTCTATGGTGGCAGAGGCATATGATCCTACAAAATATGAGAGCCTCCTGAGATCCTCTGTAGGAGTAGATTGAGAGCTTTTCCACACTACTTGAAATGAAGTATTTTTAGGGACTAAGACCTGGGTTTGATCAATCTTCCTTCTTTTTCTTTGTCTTTTTACAACAACTTGATGTTGTGGATTGTGAAATATGTCAAGAGGAAGAACCTCTTCGACCCTCAAAATGACCTCGAAGGCCGAGAATGACAGGATGATTTCTATGTCATCAGCGTCCAAAGGCTTTTCGGAAGTCCCAATAATAAGTGGGGTTGTTGCTATACTTTCAAAAGTATGTGAAACTTTCTCCTGCAATGGATTCTTTAGATCTTGAGGCCCTGTTTCTTGAATAACTTGATTAAATTGTTCCCATATTGAATCCAATTTTTTTATCTGTCAGTGTTTCTTCCACCTAAGAAGAAGAGGAAGTACCTATCTCTTTTGTCTGAGATACATCAGGAACTTGTGCTGAAATAGCCAATACTTTATCATGTTCTGTGTTTTGTTGATGGAACTTCAATAAATCCATAAGCAAGTGAGATATCCTTTTATCGCTATACTGATTAAATTGATTTATCTCCTCTATAGTTAACTGTGTTGGTGCTAGTTTCACAACCATTGATTAGGCAGAGGCTAATTCAAATAAGTCATCAAATTTATCTGGCTCATGCATAAATTTTCTGATACTTGATCGTGCAGTGACATTCTTGGTAGTTCCCTTAGGATTATATTGCCTATTTGGAATAGCTGGGAGCTTTAAACTCTGAATATTTTCAATCTCAAGACCATCATGTTTATAATTATCTAGAGAATACACACCACATTGAATAGAAATGTAGGCCATGTTGTCTTTTTAGCATGACACAGGTCCTTTGAAATACCATGTCCTATGGTCTGGTAAGCTATTTCTCAGGCAAGGAGTTTGTCAGGAATGTATAGGGGCAAAACATGGGGATGTGAAAGACTACCAAAGATCCGGACGTAAGTGAATTATTCTTCTCCAAACTAGTTCCCAATTGATAGAAATTCATTGTTAGCTTTAGGTGAAACCCTAGGGGCCTTCTTATCAAAGACACTTTGGTGGATGGGCAACATTACTCCATGGAAAATTTTATAGAAATGAGGGTGAAATTTTGATTCCCAGAGTATTTCATGATAAATATGGATAGGTGCAGGGTCTTCTATATTTCATATCCATCCCATAGAAGTAAAATAAGTGGTGAAATGGATGCAATCCATTATATAGGATCTCATATAAAAAGGGGGAACTACATTCTGTGAAAATTTATGTTTGCTCCTATAATTCTATTGACATGGAGAATTTTCGCTATACCAACAAGGGGAACTAACCCGATCGCAAGCCCCAATTAGACCTGATTTCGTTTGGAATGGCTAGTTCCAACGGGTTTTAAGGGTCCCCGTAAACTGTTAAATGAGTTAAAAGATTGCTTCTGGGAAGAAGACTTCAATTAAATCAACAACATAAAACAACTAACCTATATGTATCAAATCCTATCTAAGCTATTTCTAACTACTCTAGTCTATATCCTAACTATCCTAACCTATCTTGCAGGAGCAAACAAAGGAGGTTAAACATCATATATAAATCCCAAGTCCAAATGAATCAATTACTAGTCCACTTAAGAACAAGGCTATATTAAATCCTGATTGCAATCCAATCATTGATACAGGAAAACACATTCCATTTTATGGAAGAAAAGCTTGCAACTGATGTCCAACATAGTCTTGAATCAACAACCTTTCATGATTTAACCATGATGTTGAATCATATTCAAATAACCAAGCATAACCATGAACTACAAGTTATCAATATGAAAAAAAAAAATATATAAATTTGCATTTATGCCAGCGACAACATTCTAATCAAAACACATAAAAGAAAAGGAAAATCAATCTAAAACACAGTCTCCTCATTGAACTAAACAATCTTTCTTTATTCACAATTAATCAAAGCTACCTTTTCCAAACAAAAAGCCCTCCTCTCCTATCAAGAGGTAATACTTATGCAGTCATCAATGACCCTCGGTCTTCCACGACCTTTCATTTCCCCCATTTCATTACACAGGTCAGCATATGCAGATGAGAACGGTCGGTGAAACTGTTGACACACCGAGGTCACCCTTGGTGGAGCGTTCTCCTTCTTGGAGAAATGAATGGATGCCTTTGGAACAGAGGGGGACTGCGTATCATTTCTTAGTACCTATGTGGAGTGGCTATCATTCTCTATTATTTCATGAAGGAAACTGAAGATGTTGCGCTCATCATCCCACATCTGGCATGCTTTGTGATGTATCTAGCAATGATGACATCTTGATGGATTGGCGCTGTCATGAGTGCTTCCACTGAACTAAAGGAGTGCCTCCATTATGAAATTTGGTGGCCCGTGTTCCCTTTCGCAAAGTGTTTTTCACAATGTTGACACTGGTAGGGCAGAGGTGTCATCTTGATACAACTCACCTTTATCCATTACCAGGTTTGCTTGAATTTTCTTGCAAAATAATCCATATTAGCTATGACGGTGGGACATATGGAAAACAGGCCTAAAAAAGTGAATCTCGCGTTTATAACCTCAAATGTGAAATAATCCGCCCTTCCTTTTAATTTATGCACTGATTAAGTCCTGTGAATGTAAATCCGATTTACATTGCAAATCCTTGCAAAACCCAGAGCGGAACCCAAAACCCTGAACTTGAAATACTATGGGCGGGAAGCTATACCCTATTGGGTCTGACATATGGCATTTCCCATTAAAAACTGTGACCATAGCATTTTATTGAATACACAAGAAACACGGGAAAAACCCGTGTTCAAGCTATGCAGCCGGACTTCAAATTTTATATTCCTAGACATAAAATTATCTTGGGTCCGGCATATGGTGTCATGCCTTATGCATGAGCGCTAGACCCCGCCGATAATGGTTCGCGATGGGGAGGGGCAGACCCAATAGCATATATATTATGTTTAATTGAATCGGCGGGTCCACCATATCGCATATCACGATATGCACAGGCCTAAGGCCCGGCCAATTGCGATATGCGACTAGGCCGAGCCTAATATATATATGCATTATATTTTAATAGCCCTAGTGGGTCTGGTATACCATGGCGTAATATATATGTATAACCCCTGGACTCGCCGATTGCGATAAGCGATTTGCGGGGGGGGGGCAGACCCATTAAAATATATATCGTGGTTAATACATCTGTCGAGTCCAGTATACCATATGCACCTTTTATATATATAGCCTTTGGGCTTGGTCGATAGTGACTTGCGACATGGTTCCGGACCTGAAAATTATGAATTTGGGTTGATAATTCCGTCGGGTCTGGAAGGAAAAAAGTGCATAGTGTTAATTGTGATAGGCAACAAAAGAGGGATTTATGCATGTTACGCGAATTATTTCCGCTATAGAGAGTTATGATGGGAATAACAATGTGATATAAGGTTTTGAGGGTTGAAAAGGTTTCGATGGAGGGAATGAATGGAGGGTTAGGCTGGGTGATGAATGGATCATGTAGCAGGGATTAAAAGGGGGGGCTCGACCATTAAGAATTGAAAATTTTGCTCGACAATGAATTAAAGTCTCTGGGACTAAACAGATCATTTGTAGAGGTAGAAGACCAACTTTTAGTGGACCCATTCAGAATCGCTGCCAAGGCAAGTTTTGATAGGGTGGTGGTTGTGGCCACAACAAATGGCGAACTGCTGGGTGAACCAGTTATCTTTGTTTCCAAATAAACCTTGGATCAATAGAACATCAAGGTGTTAGGATGAACTTGAAATGAAAACTATATAGATGGACAAGCATGGGTTCCACTTCAACATTAATTGCTTTAGGTGGGATAGAGACAAATAGCTTCTACTTACTGATAGGATTTTGACAAGCATTCTCCAATGGAAGTATTATGGGGTTTATTGACCTCCCTTTACCTATTTCCCAATTTCAAAAATACTTTTGGGGCCATCACTGGTCTGTCCATACCTGTTTAGTTTTGTATCTCAGCTCTTTATTGTTCATCAACTTGATATAAATATGTTTGTCTGCACTTTATATAAGAATTTCAGTGTTGTATTTTCATATGATTGAATGGGGTGCAGTCATGGATCTTACCATATTTTTAAACCACTTAAGCAAGGTTAGGCTTGCTATATCAACTGGTACTCTGAGCCTAGCAACAGTCCCTACTCTAACTGGCTTCCCAAACAACCTGTCCTTCCAGTTTGGCACAAGGACCTGACATTTCATTTTCTTTTTAAACAAGTCCTTCCAGTTTCAGGCACAAGGACTAGAGCACAATTGGATTTTCCACAGGTATATGACAATGAGTTTAGCCCATGAAAGGAGGTTTACTTATAGATGATAGGTATTGGAAAACTTAGTGTGGTGGATGGGACCAATGGAGAATGACTGAAAACCTTACAAGCAAGTATAGGCTAGGTCTGAGTGGGATTTATTTAAAATGCAGCGTTCCTCTATGCCAGCCCAGCTGTCATTACACATTTTTTGTTTTATAAAGATGCCCCCACATGCTCCAGAAATCCAAGTTACCAACAGATCTTACCCAGGTTCCCAACAGAGGCCAATGAGTGGCTCTGGTTTGAATTCCACTTCTGATTTTCAGTTCTCATGGGCTTCTTGAAAATTTGTTTGATTTGCAAGGTAATGATGGATTTAGGATTAACAGACTCATCATCAAATTAAGGAGGAAGGGGAAGGCTGAAGGTGGTGAATGAGGGCAAATATGAGAAAGGAAAAACAAGACGGGAGGACCGAAATTGTTTGGTTGAAAAGGACTGCAATTCAAAACAACAAGAAAATAAACTTTGCAGAAAAAGGAAAAGACAAAAGTACATCTAAACTAACAACAAAAATAAAATGAATCCTAACCTACTCAGGAGGTAACCACCATGTGGTGTCTACTGGAAGTATCTTTTGAGATGTTGGCCATTAACAAGGAGTTTTTCAATTTCTCCCTGCAAAGTTTTCAATCTATAAGTTCCCTGACCAATTTTTTCCACAACTTGGAATGGGCCCAGCCATAAGTGTTGGAATTTCGTGTGTTTACCTTTTGGCTCACTCAACTTGTCCCATTTCAGGACTAGCTCTCCTATTTGGAAGTCTTTATCTCCTTCTAGATGATGATCAAACCATATTTTTACAATCATTTGGTGATTTTTGAATTTATTTCTGGCTTTCTCTCTCAATTCCTCCAACTTCACCATTTGGCTGATCCTTTCTTGGAGTAAGGCAGAGGGGATTCCTCTTGAAGCTTGGGAGAGTTGTAAAGAGGGAAGGGTAACGTTGGAGGGTAGGATGGCTTCCTGTCTATAGACGAGGAAGTATGGGGAGTTTCCTAAGGCCACTTTTGGGGTGACCCTATCGGCCCAAAGGGCATTTGTTAGAGTGTTGTGCTAGTTCGTCTGGTTGTCTACGACAGAATTACAAATTATGCATATGAGGTTCTTATTTGAGGATTCTGCAACTCCATTTCCCTGGGGTAATAGTTTGCCGCATTCCTTATGTGGATTGATTTATCAATAGAAAATTCAGTTAATTTTAATGATGAAAAGTAAGAAGCGTTGTCAAATATGAGAGTGTCAGGGATGCCATACCTGTTGATAATGAATTTCTCAATGAATGATATTACCTCATCTTCATTCACCTTTTGAAGTGGGATGGCTTCGGTCCATCTGGTGAAGTAATCGGTTGTTGTGAGTAGCGGTCTGACACACCTTGCATTTGCAAGCATAAGTATGCGAGTCTCTAAACACTGTGGGCCAATAATATCTGGCCCTTAGTATTTTGTGAGCAGTGGTCTCTCTACCATAGTGACCACCTGCTAGGCCGTCATGCATTTCTTTCAAGACGTGGTCGACATCATCCTTTTCTAAACACCTTAGCCAAATTCCATCGTAATTTTTTTTGTATAAGATATTATTGGCCAAATGATACTGATTGGATTTCAATCTGAGTGCTCTCCTCTGTGATGCATCCATGTGTTCAGGACATGATCCCCATACTAGATAGAAGCGTATGTCGTAGTACGACAACTCAGGGTCCAAAAAGGCTTCTGACATTTCTCGCTCATAGATCAGAACTTTGTTAATCCATAAGGGCTCCTCCCTGAGTTCCATTTGTGCATATTGCATGCTCTACATTTTTGGTTCTTCAAATGCCCCTTCTTTATTCGACAAGGCTTCTGTTGCTAGCCTGCAAAGTCCTTGCCCATGAACTATCTATGCCAGCTTTATTTCAAGGTCGAATTCTTGAAGGGTGGTTATCCAGTTCCCTCTTCATTCGCCCATTTCCTTCTGCACGAAGCGGGCTCTTACAACAGGAAGGGGGATGATTACTTTGGTCCTGGCCTTTAGTAAATAAGGGCATAAATGTTTGAATACTGCATAGCCCTGTTTCTCCATGTCTGGGTAGTTGAGTTCTACCCCTTGGAGATTAGAGCTCATATAATAAATAGGGACTTCGTTGCCTTTTTTATTTTTCTAAGTGAGTATTGCGGCATATGAAACATCATAAGCAAAAGTGTACAAGAAGAATTCCTTGCCGAAATCGAGGCTTACCAATGTAGGAGCTTCAGCAATGGCTTCCTTGATTCGGCAAAATGCTTTCTTGGCTTCATCACTCCACTTGTACACAACGTCTTTCTTCATCATTAGCTACATGGGATGCACTATTTCAGTGAAACCTTAGACAAATTTCATGATGAAATTGATCTTCTCGAAGAAAGATTGCATGGCCTTCTTATTTGCAGGGGGTTGTATTCTCATAATGGTCTCTATTCTTTCAGGATCAATAACAATCCCTTCTTTAGAGAGGATATGACCCAGTAGTTTCCCTTTTTTGACTGCGAAGATGGTCTTCTTGGGATTCAATGATATTCCATACCTTCTGCATCTTTCGAAAATCTATCTCAGGTGATAAATGTGACCCCTTCTATGATATGAATACACAGTGATGTCATCCATGTAAACCACTATTGATCTGTTAATCAACCCTCAGAAGGCTATGTCCATAACTTTCTGGAATGTGCCGCCCGCGTAAATAAGTCCAAAAGGCATTTTACGATATGCGTAGGTGCCCCATTTAGTGTTGAAGGTTGTCTTCAGCTGATCCCCACTAGATACCAACACTTGATTATATCCTGAAAACCCATCTAATAAGGACAACATTTCAAACTCAGAAATGCACTGAAGGATGTGTTCCATAGAGGGGATAGGATAGTTATCCTTTTTCGATGCTTTGTTTAGGTTTCTGAAATCGATACACAGCCTGATATCTCCATTTTTCTTCCTTACTGGCACAATATTGGCCACCCAGCGGGTGTGTCTGACCGAAAAGATGATTTTAGCATCTAGAATCTTGTTTAATTCTTTCTTCACCAACGGTTCTAGGCTTGGATGCATCTTGCGGAGCTTTTGTTGGTAGGGCTTAGCCTCCTTTTCTAGCATAATGCTTGTATCAAAGGTTCTTAGGTCTCCATATGTCCATGCAAAGACGTCCTTGTATTCTTTAAATCGCTTGACAAATGCACCCTTTTCTTGTGGAGAGCACCCCAAGCCCAAATTAACAGTTTTTGGGTCTTCTTTGGTCCCAAGGTTGACAAATTCGTACTTCATGGAGGAGCTATGTGTTTTGCAATTAGTTGGCTTCTTTAATTTACTATGCAAGTCATACAAGTGCTCGATCTTGATAACTAACGTGGGAATCATGTTGGACTAATCCTTTTCCTCATCTTCCCTCTTTCTCATAAGCTTATCGTGCTCTTTTTCATTAATGAATGCATTCTTGAATGTCTTCTCACAGTGCAAGAACTCTAGGATTTGCTTGTCATCTTCAGACACCTCCCAGTTTGAGATGTTATCAGGCATGGATGGTCTGAAAATCAATTCAACATAACATTTATTCTTCTTCAATCTAAAATCAGGCAAAATTTTAGTAGCCATACTAGTCATCAGATCGTCAACTTCGTTTTTCCCCCGAGGTATGTATATTAAAAGAATCAAAATTGTCAATTAGGCCCCATACCTCATGCTAGTACCTCACCAGGTGTGGCGAATTGCAGTGTATCATCTTCCTTACCTGGCCCACGATTATCTGCGAATCACCAAAGACTTTAGGATTTTTCACCTTCAAATCAATGGCTTTCTTCAGGCCCTGCAGCAAGTCTTCATATTCTGTTGTGTTGTTGGTGCATGCAAACTCCATCCAACTAGCCATCAAATTCCCTTGCGGGTCAATGAGAATTCTCCCAACACCTGCACCTTCGAGGCAGTTAGAGCCATCAAAATAGAGTGTCCAAAATAAAGAATCTAATGTTACATCAATTGAACCACTATATAGTCCTATCATCTACTATAATATAGGATAGTTCATCAGTTGGATTATGGGAGGGAGCTTTTGTTATCAAACCAGCTCACAAAAATATAGAAAAGATAGATCAACGCCTTAGAATTCAACCTCTTCGAGGGGACAACCTCCTTTACATTACACAAATGAAAAATTCTTGGATGATTCAAATGACAAAACCTCCTCTCTATATATAGGAGTATAAGGGGTCACAATATAACCAGGCCGACCTAACAATAATAATATAAAGGAACAAAAATAGCAATTGAGGGATTCTATGGGGCACAGTAATAACAATATGGGGACAATAGGGCCACAACAATATTAATAAGGGATACAACTACAATAGTAATGGGGGAATCACTAGTATTATAGGGACCCAACATGCTCCTCTCCTTCAAAAAAGTGTTGTTCTCAATGCTTGAGTAGTTTTGGATGCTTCTGTATAAAATTCTCATCCTCCCATGTGGTATCTTCAGTGGATAAGTTCTTCCACTTGATGAGATACTCTGAAATTGATCGATTTTGTAGCTATCGAGTTCTTGTTTCTATAACTGCTTCTAGTTCCAATATAATTTTTCCTTCCTCGTCAAGTTCTAGAAATATTGTTTGAATTGGGAGCTTGTTGCCTATAACCTTCTTTAAAAATGAAACATGGAAAACTGGGTGTACTCGAGAAGTTGTAGGAAGATCCAATTTGTATGCCATAGTACCAATCTTTTGCAACACCTTGTACGGACCATAATACTTTGGTGATAATTTATTATCCTTCTTAGCTTGCTTGAGGGACATTTCTTTATATGGTTGTAGCCGTAGGAATACCCAGTCACCTACATCAAAACTTCTTTCGCTACGATGTTGATTTGCCTATTGTTTCATTCTATTTTGTGCCAACACGAGGTTATCCTTTAAGAGTTGGAGAAATTGTTGTTGATGCTCGATGCGATGTTCCATTGCTTGAACCTTAGAATTTTCTCTTAAATATGATGTGATGGATGGTGGCTGATATCCATAAAGTGCCATAAATGGGTTCATTTTTACTGTAGTATGGAAGGAAGTGTTATACCACCATTCAGACAGAGGCAACCATTTGACCCATTGTGTTTGTTTATCAGATACAAAGCAACGAAGATATCCTTCCAAACAATTGTTTACTATCTCAATTTTCCCCCCAGATTGAGGATGATAAGATGAGCTATGAGCTAATTGAGTACAAAGACAAGAAAATAATTCAATCAAAAAATTTCCAGTGAAAATGGGATCTCTGTCACTTACAATAATCTTTGGGTTTCCATGTAGCTTTTGAATTATTTCCATAAATGCAGTAGCAACTGTACTAACTTTAAATGGATGTGATAATGAACAAAAGTGTGCATACTCGGTAATTCTATCAATTACCACCATGATGACACTCTTTCCTTCAGACTTGGGTAAACTTGTGATAAAATTCATTAAAACCTCCTCCCAACATTGGCTTGGAATGGATAAAGGTTGTAATAGACCTGGGGTCTTAATTGTTTCAACTTTATTTTGTTGGCAAACCAAACATTCCGCAACAAACTTTTGAATATCTGATTTAAGGCCAACCCAAAAAAATTCCTTCTTAACCCTGTGGTATGTTTTTAAAAATCTTGAGTGCCCTCCTAAGGGAGAAGTGTGCAATTCCATAAGAATATTATGTTTGAGTTGGGAATTCTTACATAGGTATAAACGATCTTTGTACCATAACAAATCATTTTTCCAGATAAATGTATCAGATGTATTGGGATCTTGTTGTAACTTTCGAATGAGTGCCGATACTTCTCCATCATTCTTCCATTCCTCCCTTGCTTCATTTATCCAATTTGGTTGGATAATAGAAATGGCGCACAACAATGCTTCCACATCCTCGTCCTTTCTTGAGAGTGCATCTGCCACAAAATTTTGCTTCCATTTTTTGTAGATGATTTCAAAGTCATAACCCAACATCTTTGTGACCCATTTTGTTGCTCTTTAGAGGATAATCTTTGTTCTAAAAAGTATTTAAGACTATCATGATCCGTTTTTACCTTGAAGTGTCTTCCCATTAGGTAGGGTCACCAATTATTAAGTGCATGCAGTATTGCCAACATTTCCTTCTCATAAATAGCTTTGTGTAAATACTTTCCATTGATTAGATGACTTTCGAAAGTAATGGGTCTTTCATCGTGCATTAAAACAGCACCAATTCCATTTCCTGAAGCATCACATTCCACAATAAAGTTTTTTGTGAAGTCTGGTGTAGCTAAGACCAGTGCTTGGCACATTGCCTCTTTAAGATGTTTGAAGGCCTTTGTTGTTTCTAGAGTCCATGAAAATGCATCTTTCTTTAATAATGTTGTTAGAGGTTTTGCTATTCTCCCACAATTCTTAACAAACTTGCGATAATACCCTGTCAACCCAAGAAATCCTCGCAGATGCTTTATGGATGTGGGGATTTTCCATTCCTTAATGGCTTTAATTTTGCTAGGGTCTACCTTAACACCTTCATGAGATACAATATGACCCAGATATTCCACCTCTTGTACTCCAAAGAAACATTTGGAGCTTTTTGCATATAATTGTTTCTCCTCCTGTCACACGGAATGAGTCGATCTTGCGGACAAGATAGACCTTCCTAGAATCTAAAGAAGACCTAATGACAAGCAAACCAATCACAAACTATCTTTCTCTAAATATGCATTTATCAACAAAGGCAAACAAGTGTTTTAGGCCTACCTTGGGTCCAATGCAAGTTTGTGGAAGCCTCGCTCCTTTGATCCAAGTGAGCTCCCTTGTCGCGAATCTGTAAACACAAACAAGCAAACAAATTAAATAGCACCTGAAAAGCCAATATCATAAAACATATTTAACATGAAAGTCAAGGAATTCATGAAACAGATGACATGAGACAATTTGTTGATAAAAATGAATCTGATTGTATTAATTCAAATCAAAGAAGAACTTTACAACCTGTGCCTTGACGTTGTACAAGCTCCTGCCAGGGTCCAGCAAGAAGTCTCCTCTACTTTGACAAGTTTCACTCTCTTCCCAATGAAGCCAAAAAGGTATGTGATCTCTCCTCTCAAGCTCAACTAGGAAGTCTTAATTTCACCAGCATTTACCCTAAAAAAATGTTCAGCTTCTAACCTCCCTAGCAACTAGCCCAATGCCTAAATTTATAGTGCAATGGAGGGAAGTTACTAGGTCCTCCAAACGGAGAAAGCCCTCCTTCAAAGGGATAGCTCCTCTCATCAAGGGATTAGCTCCTTCTCTTTTGGGATGCATGAACCAACTAAGAGCGGCCAATCCACGTCAAAATTCCTTCTAGAATCATCTAGAATTAACCCAAAGTGAGTTTTTCAGAATAAACTTGTGCCCTTTTGACTTTTACAGGGGTCCGCACCTACACCTTTAGGGACAGAGCGGGCAGGTCCGCAGTTTTTGTAAATAGAAGGTGCGGGACCACAGGAAATAGTGAGAGAAAGTGCGGAACCAGAGCTTTGTTGACTTTCAATGTCTTTCTCTCATTTTCAAAGCTCGACTTGAAGAGCTGAGGTTTGAGACTTGCTTAGGAGGATAGTACAAGTGGTGATAGACCCATACTAACTGCAAATAATCATGGTGACGATATTTTTGTTTAACAGATTGCCCCCTAAAGTGCGAAGTCTGTAGTAGATGAGGATTTCATTTATCATTTAGGAAGAGTGAAGTACTTTATCATTTCGAGGATAATCTTGTGGAGAGCCCGGTTGGAACCTGTAAAAACATTCAATGCAAGATATATATATATGAGATCATATCATCGCTGAGGTAGGCATTCCCATACTCAGATCAAAACTAACTTAGAAAACTAACTACTGCTCTGATATAGGAATGATCTTGTAATACATCACAAGTATAGACTCATGTGGACACAGTATGGACGCAACCATCTGTTTATGAATAGTCCATTATATAATGAATACAAAATTCCTCGCAGCCTGGATTATGGAAACTAGATCCAGGGTCTTCATTTCTACTTCCCAAAACAGTACGATTCTATCCATGCGAATGAATGTGTTGAAGTCGAACATGGTAGAAACCACTTGATTACCAGTCAATGATGTAAACTGTTAACAAGTGTGAGAGAAACCACCAATGATGTCAATGGCTCTGAAAGTACCCAGTACAATCCATGAGATGTGAATAAATGTGTTGATGTCAAACATGTCACGGAATCCTTTGATCAAAGGTCAATGATGCAACCTGTCGTAAAAGGCGAGAAACCTCCATTGAGGCATGTAGATCCCAAGGTACTGACAATTTCGAGATCATCTTTCTAGATAATGAGCTGAAGTCGATAGAAAGCGATCCGTCGCAGGCAAGCCCACAACACGAAATCATAGATCAAGTTGAATAAATTTAGTTGCAAGGACTGACTCAGGGATGGTCAAGATGGATGACAGATATTTTGCAGATGAATGGCTTATTGGCAGTGACCTCTTGAATACATAACAACACGACAGATGGCTTGGTGACAATTGACCCAAAGTTAATACCCAGAAACCGGCTGAAGACTTTCAATGTGGTTTGATCAACTGTTAGGCAAAGGATTTCCCAACCCAGGTGAATAAAAATGTCGTGTTCAAGAGTGGTTACAAAGTATGACAAACAGGCTCATTTTTCTCTCTTTTCCCCCACCATTTCTGGCAAGTACCTCTTTATTTTTGACAAGCTTAAGAAGGATAACATTTGCTTGATTATAATCTCATCCTTCAGATGAGTCCAACTTAGTTTAAATTTGAACCCTAAGAAGGAGTGGTTCGTTCCTGTTTGTAATTGAACAGGTCCTTTACTGTGAAATTTTAACGAGTCCAGTATAGGAGAAACTCAGCGTTTTTCAATTTTACAGAGTCTGAAAAAACTTAAGAAGACTCCAGGGTTGATCTTTTTCGTAAATTTGTGTCTCCCAAGCCCGAAAAAGTATAAAATAATACTTGAGAGAACTGCTTGATCTTTACGACCAAGGAGTACTTTTCATAATTAGTGCCGCTGATCCGAAAAGGTAAAAAAGCGATCAACGGCACATCGTTTTATAACCAATATCGAATTTGAAACGACAAAAATCCGGCCATCTTTTCATGTTTTTACGGTCAGAAAAGAGCTATAGGTGGACCGTATTTTAGTTCCGTTTTAACGAGTTTAAAAGAAAAACTCGGCAATATTTTCATGTTTTAGGAGTCAGAAAAGAGCTTAAAGGTGACTCTAAATTTTTTTCGTCGAAAATGATAGATTTCGCTTGAATAATCTATTATCCTGAACAAAACGCAAACATTACTCATACCTGTTTGAAATGGATAAAATGTTGCAAAAATACCTTTCCAAAGTGAAACATAAACAAATTTGCAATTTATTTACTCAAAAAACTTATAAAAAGGGCTTTCATCAATTCATTTTTACCGTTTGAGTTTTGGGTGAGAAAATAGTGCTTTTGTCCAGAAAACTTCCCGTGAAGATTACGGAAAATCCAACCGTTGGAATCGAATGTTGTCTTCTCCAGGTAATCCACATCATCCCACTCTTCATTTTTAACCATTTCATTTCTTGTTTTAGGCTCTTATTTCATTTTTTGGAGGGTTTTTAGGCCTAAATCCCGCGCGTGGGGGCCCGCAGGCATAACACTGCCAGCCCGCGGACCCCGACTTTTTCTCAATGGGGAAAAAGTCAGGGGTACGCACCTTCCATGTAAGCAAGGTGCGGACCCACGCACTGTGTCTAACCCAGAGGGTGCGTTCCCCGCCGCAAGGGTTTTTAACCCAAAAATTCTCAAATTTGGCCCAAACAAATTAATTTCTAACATTCTAATTTGTCTTTTTACTTGATGCAGAGAATACATCATGCTAGATTGGCGTGAATGAGAGCATGAGGGTGTGGATCTAGCTGCGTTGAATCACCAACCTTCGATCGATGCATTGAAGGCCTGCGGCTTGTACAAATTCTGGGCCATACCTGGCATGAGGGCCCAGGTGGATTTCTTACAGTGGCTGGTTGACAGATGGAGCATACAAGACCAATGCTTCTTCATTAGTGGCCACCAGCTCGAAATCGAGCTGGCAGACATATATTTCTTGACCGGTTTGCCTAAGAGAGGCGAAGACTTGACTCTATTTGGGACTAGACCAGGTGGCCAGTCTGTCGATAGCCTCCGGCTAGAGTTCTGCAACAGCCAGGCTAGAGATAAAGGGATAGACATAAAAACCATATCCCTTCCTGAACTCATGGTGATCGTGTTTAATGTCACCAGACTTTGCGGGAGTGCCGCATTACATATTGCCACCGGATCCTAGATGCGGATGGCAGTTGACTGCTTTCGAGGTACCATCTTCAACTTGTGCGATGTTGTGTTGGCCAATGTGAAAGGCCAACTGACCAGAGCCAAGAACGGACAACTAAAGACCTTTGGTTATGGGGCTTTGGTTGTGAGCTTTGGTCTAGAGAGGGTTCCCATGTTGATCCCACAACACCTTACTGTTGGAGCCGGGCTTCCTCGAGAGCCCAAACTGATGCGATGGGTCGCAGTTATGGCCCGTCATCCGGATGAGGGGACAGAGGTTGTTCGATTCAAACCTGCGTATTTCCAATGGTTGGAAAACCAGATTTTTTCTATTCATGACTTCCCTTACACTGGGGTAGATTTTCGTGGTGACCCAGACATGGCTCTTCCACCAGGAGAGCAATGGGATGGCTTAGGTAACATCATTTTCAACATTTTTCCTATTTTAATTAATTTTTTTTATTATTTTTCCATCGTCCCAAAACTGATAGTAAAAGTTTCAAATGTAGATGTGGGTCCACAGCGACTAGCCGCTCTCTGGCCTTACGAGAGGAAACAACCAGTTGCAGACGTGCTAGCCCCATAGGACGAATCAGCAGAGGTTTTGACCGAGTTGGAGGGTCATCTAGAGCGCTTGACAGGAGATATTTCGGAGACCACCATAGATGACATTCCTCGTCGACTTCAGCGCTATGTGATTGGGGTCCCAAGACCTTTTAGGAGGTTCCTTTGCAAGGTGGCCCGTGCAGTGGTTTCTTATCGAGATCATCACCAATGATAGGATGATCGCCTATAGTGGGCACATATGACATTTTTGCTTTTTGTACTTATCATTTTTTCCGATCATAAGGTGTTTTTCAACCTATGATCAAGGACGATGTATTTTTTGACACACTCCTATATATATATATATATCACTATTACCGGCTTATCTTGTAAATCATGTTATGGAATGGTTTTAAATTTACATGTATGATTATTGCAAATGTCTACATAACATTCGAGAAGCAATTGCATATGCTAATGTATTTAAAGAGCTTGGAATATGCTGATATTCAATATAATCAAATTCACGTTCCAAGAGATGCACTCTCAAAAATAATCTTAATAACATTGGATTTCTAATGGCATACACTCTATTAAGCTGTAATACAACGAGTTCAGAATCTAACCTCACTATCAAACTCCGAATCCCAAATGAAATAGATTCAGATAATAACTCAATCACTGCACTATACTCGGTAATGTTGTTCATTGTTTGACCGAGGCGTACCCCATGCATAGATACCAACTCGTTAGAGGGTGAATAGATAACCCAAGCTGCGGAAGAAATATTCCGTGTATTACGATAAGCACCATCAGCGAAACCAATGTATGTTGGGAGAGGCATCAACATCTGCAATATCAAGAGTAAAACCAGGATAAGCAGGAATAATGATGAAAAACACTCTCTAAGCTAAGCACACTTTTTAAAACTAAAACACACCAGCTAGAAAGAAAAAACTATAAAAAATCTCCATACCCATTCTTTAAGCATAATACCTCTTCAAGTAAAGACCATTTCTGGGTTTACCAAAGAGTCCCCATCAAAGTCTACCAATTCATAGGCCCCTTTTGCTAGCTTTTGCTAGACAACATAGGGACCCTGCCACATAGGAACAAATTTTCCAGTGCCTAACTTATCATTAGCTTGATCGTAAATTAAGACTAGATGAATAGATCTCCTTCCGAAAAATTTTGAGGGGTCACATTTCGATCATACTGAGCTTTCATACGTTTTGCGTGAGTCTCGATTGCCAATACAGCATCACGTCGATTTTCATCTAATTGAGCCAAGTATAACAAACGCTTTTCCTCTTCGGAAGTGGCTGGAAGTAACTCGATGGCCATTTGCAATGACGGGATTTCTCATTCAATGGGTAACACAGCTTCCAGACCATAAACTAGTTGGAAAGGAGTGAACCCTGTTGATGTTTTTACTGAGGTTCGATATGCCCAAAGCGCTGAGAATAGCATGTTATGCCAATTCGACCGATGAATCCCAATGATTCGTTGGATCATGATGACTAAAACTTTGTTGATGGATTCAACCAGACCATTAGCTTGTGGATAATAAGGAGTTGAATTATCGTGATGCAAACCAAGTTGGCCTGTAAGTTCGGTCATCATAACGTTTCGAAAATGGTGCCCATGATCAGTGATAATCGCTTGTGGGACACCAAACCTAGCAATTATATGATTGAACATGAAAATTGCAGCTATCTTGCCATCTGCCTCAAATGTAGGCATTGCCTCGGCCCACTTGGTAAAATAATCTACCGCAAGGATGATATACGCATGCCGCCCGGCCGAGTGAGGGTTACATGTAATAAAATCGATACCCCATTTGGCAAAAGGTCCAATGGCAATTATAGGGTGGAGAGGAGCAGGTGGAGCGCACATCTTTCGATCAAAAATTTGGCAGTTGTAGCATTTTCGGACCGTGTTGATACAATCTTTAAACAAAGACAGCCAGAGGTAGCCAGCGCGCAATATATTTTGGGCTGTTGATCCAGGTGGATGTTGGTGGCCACCCGCCTATCCCATTTGGACCCCCACAACTGTCTCTTTCAGTTTTTATGTTTCCTTAATTATAGCACAATTTACTATTTTTAGCAGTTTTTCGGGTCCTAAACTTCCGGAGCCGTTTTGAGGCCCTAAACGACGTTTTTTGGGAAATCCACCGGCAGCAATTTTTCTGTCTAAAAATCGTCTTTTCTGTCATAGTCCTTGGATAGATCTTTCCAACGGGCTATCATGCGCGTCAAACGGAGATAGTACAACCAATTCGCAACCCCGGGAAGTTGATGTACCAACTTACCCAAAAACGGGGCCCATAATTTGGCGTTTCATCTTCTAGGGTTAGGTTTTGGAATGTGAAGGGTTTTCCATTATTTCTCAACAATAAATAGGCCCTCAAGCCTCATTTTAACACAGTTTTTGGAGAACAGTTCAGAGGCATGTAGCCGACACATCTCTTCTCAGAGATAAGCTACCATCGCCCTAGCTGGGTTATTTCCATTTCTATTTGTAAGCATATTTCAGTATTTTACAGTAATGAAATGAAGTATTATTTCCGCTGCATATTTATCTTTATGGTTATCTCTATATTTTATTGCGTTCTTGTTTAAATTTGGATCAGTGGTATCAGAGCGGTCTGCTTTTTCTCTATTTTTCTTTGCATGTCCCCAACGAGGTCGGGATATAAGGAGTTAGGTCTGGAACTGGTCGAACCTTTGCAAGACCAGCCTTGCAAATCTCGATGACCTCCCATGGCGGATGAGAAGAAAAATGAGGGGGCAGGAGATCCTATCAAAATCTTGCTCGAAGAAGCCCTCGAGCGACAAAGGAACGCGATGATGGACAACTTTGCCCAAATCCTTCAGCGGCTACCTAGAGGCGACGCATCGGCTTCCAACAGCTACTCTGGAAATGGCACTCTGTTTAAGGTACAAGTTAATTTTGAAATCCCCATCTTCGAGGGTCAAATAGACGCAGATGCCATAGATAAATGGTTAAATCTGCTCGATGGGTATTTTTCTGTTCATGAATTTTCAAGTTGGGAAAAGATTATTTTCGCTCTTCACAAAGCAGCCCCCCACGTCAAGGACTGGTGGGAAACCTACTGCGAACAGAAGGATGAAAGTACATGCTCACTGTTTTCAGCCGCACCCACTTGGAATGACTTCTGGGATGCCATCAAGGAGCAGTACTACCCTGTAAAAAGCTATGAGGACAAATACATCAAATGGACCACACGGCGGTAGGGATGAGACCAAGATGTGCCGGAGTTCACAAACATTTTTCATACCCTTCGCACACAATTGGGTATCAAAGATTTTGAGCTGCATTTGGTACTCAAATACCGCGGCTGCCTACACAGATACATCCAGGAAGAGATGGAGTTCTTGAACATCTCCTCACTCGACACAGCATACCGATACGCCATCAAAATCGAGCAAAAGTTCAAACAGAAGAAGCGAGACTTTGGATCTGCAAATCCAAAGCCCAAAGGACAAAGCCAAGGCGGGGTGACCCAAGACAACCCGTCGAAGCCGCAAGAAAAGAAAAACACCACGAAGCTGAAGAAGGACATAGGAAAGTGGTGTGAGTTCCACAAGAGTCCCACTTGTTGGAGAGGTAAATCCCCTCTGCAGACAGAGGCGATCCCACTAGCCCAAAATGGGTCTAGCAACAATCAATTAACGCTACCATGCAAGTTCCTAGTTGCAAATCGAAAGTGGATTATGAGAACCAACCTGGAGTCCAACGCTAGTGTCGTAGACGAGTTAATACTCTCGTTCCCTTGCTCCGGCAGGTCACGATCCTCACGATCTCCGCGAATGGATACCTGCACACGCAAAGAACGAAGCGAATACAAGCATAAAATCCACTAAATACAATTATACATCGGTCAGAAAAGATATAGATCAAACATTATCATAATGAACAATAAGATCGGAACCATAACGATAGTCGTTTATTAATGAATAATCAACAGAGAAAAATACAACCAAAGTTCTGACGTTGAATCTCTCCTCTGGCTGAGCGAGCAGCTGCATATGTCTTGCAATAGACCTTTCTCTCTCTTTGATTATGGATACACAGCTCAGACTTCTGGCAGCATAACCTCCCTATGCTCCAAGACTCTTACTATCACTCAAGACAAGTGTTATCGCTACTAGCACTATCACAACTACTCCAAAAACTAGCTTGTCAAATGCATGAGGATAGACTTTTATAGATGGAGAAGGGGAGGAAGATACAATGCATCAAGACACCCATTATGGATTGGCATTATCTCCAAAAAGCCGCTGTGGATAGATGTAAGGGATAGATGATGAATCTCGACATCTAGAAGATTAGCTTTATCCTCAAAAGACTTCATGACTTGAAGGGAAAAAACATCCGGGCGCGCGTTTGTTAAAAATATTTTCCAAACTCGGTTGGCGCGGGTGTTACTCTAAGACAGAGCACCAATGGGCGCGCCTTCTTTTGAGGATCTCCCTCATTGGTGCGGGTAGTACACTGTGGACCCGCGCTAATGGAAAAAGGGCACTTTTCAGGGATATTTTGCAAGGGGTGTCTTCAGGGCACATGAAGTCCATTCTTAGGGGAACATAATGCAAGTGTTTTTAAGTTATGTCACTGCTCACAGGTCCCGGAATGAGTCCTCCAAAGTATGGGAAAGGGGTAATAGGGACGGTGACCAATGGTGACAAATTACTGTGTAACAGATGCCCCCTAAAGCATGAGGCCCGAGAGAGAGAGGGGTGAAATGCTTTACAAGAACACATGTAGCTGCCACCGAGAATCTGCATCGAGAGATACAACTGATAGCTCAAGTACATGATATATGTGGTATGGTCGCAGCCATCCATAAGAGAGTACATAATAATCTAGATCCATAGTATGGGCGCAGCCATCCGGTTAGGATCAACGAATAGACTCAGGTATGGTCGCAGCCATCCAGTGAATGAGTCATGTAACAAGAATCACGCCTGGATTACAATAGACAAAATCCAGGGTCTTGCGCTCCATCTCGACCCGAACAAAAGTACAAGTTCAAGCATGCGAATATATGAGCTGAAGTCGAACATGTAGGAACATCGTCTGATTACCAGTCAATAATGAAAACTGTTAACAGACGCGAGAGGTACCACCAATAATGACAATGGCCCTCAAGGTACTGTAGGTAAAATCTACGACGTGCGAATTAGTGAGCTGGCGTCGAACACCCGTAGAATCATTCGATCGGAGGCCAATGATGAAAACCTCACGTCGAACACGAAGAACCTGCCATTGAGGCATGCAGGCTCCAAGGCACCGGAAGGGAGTCTCTAGATCAGCTTCTTGGATAATGAGCTGAGGTCGACAGGAAGTGACCTTGATCAAAGGTGGGCCATAACGTTTCCAACATCATCGACACGAGACAGAGAGATAATGTTGTGAATCAGGATTATGTGAGCTATCAGAGGGAGGTTGTTTTTCTGTAGAGGTCAACTTCTCTTGAACATATCGGCAACACGATAGTGGAATTGGCAGTGTTTGACATCAATGGATCAGAGGTCATGGTGACGAGGCAATGAGCAGATGAGAGGTCAGACAGGATTACCCAAATCCATGGAGGCAAGTGAAAAATGAGATGAGATATCCCCACCCAGACACGAAAGCAGACAAGTGCCATGTTCAAGAGCGACATACTGCCGACACAACAATAATTAGGGTTCCATTTTCCCCTGCCATTTCTGGCGAGTACCCCAATTATTTTTAACAAGCTTGATGGGGATAGCATATGCTTGTGGTGCGTCATTTCGACAGAATCCGATGTCATCAGGTTTTAACGAGTCTGACAAAGGAAGAACTTGGCGTCTTTTCATGTTTAGAGAGTTTAAAAAGACAGCAGAAAAGGAAACTCCAAGGGTGTCCTTTTTCGTAAAGTTGTGTCTCTCGAGCCCGAAAAAGTATAAAACAATGCTCGAAAGAACAGCCCGACCATTACGATCGAGGAGTACTTTTCATAAATAGTGATTTCGACCTGAAAAAGTAAAAAAGTGATCAAAACCACGTCGTTTCGTAACCATTAACGAGTCTGAAACGACAAAAACCCAGTAATCTTTTTATGTTTTAATAGTCGACAAAAAGAACTTAAAACAACCGCCCCTTATTAACGTTTAACGAGTCAAGAGGAGTAACTCGGCAATCTTTTCGTCTTTAAACGGTCAGAAAAGAGCTGAAAGCGGACCTCAAAGTAACCTTTTCACATGTTTTACCGAGCCTGAAAAAGTAGAAAAAAGGAGCTCGTTTCGTCGCTGGAGTTGCACCAACACCTGTCATCATACCAAAAACAGCGTAAAACCCATTTTGATTACCCAAAAAATAATATTTTTAATGCATTTTAGGTCAAAAAATGCTATAAAATAGCGAAATGGTAAAAAACAAATTCACTTTTTACTTTTCACCTTGTGAGTTTACCATTGGAGGGTTTTGGGTGCAAACTTCAACCGTCGATTGTGATCAATCCAGGAAAGCAATCGAGCCACCGTCTGGAGCAGGTAAGAGGTCTTGTCCTTAGCTTCATTTTCGTTCCGTTTTTTCAGTTTTCCATCCACAGACGGATCCCCTACAAGGGGATTTGCAAAATTTAGGGTTGCGCCATTGGCGCGGGTTTCCCACTCGGGACCGCGCTAATGGGATTATTTTCCAAAAGGGGGCGCACCATTGGCGTGACTGTTTTGAAAACAGTCGCGCCACCCACGCGAACTAATTTTCCCGTGGATTTTACTGTTAATTTCGCAAATTTCCTTGAATTATGGTTTCACCAGTGATCTAATGGTGGTATTTTCGACTTTATGGTTGCAGGGATTCGTCAAAATGGTTGTAGAATGGAGAGAAAGAGAGCATGATGCTATAGATGCTCTGGCACTAGAGGATGAAGCCTGCATGGATGCTTTGAGGGATTGCGGCTTAAAGAAGTTTTTCCTCACCTCCTATTTGCGTGCACAACCGGAGCTACTATGATTTATCGTGGATGCTTGGGACATAGAGGATCAGGTATTCCGCTTACGAGATCAGACATTGGAGCTGGATATTTCCGATGTCTATTTTATCACTGGGTTATCGCGGAGAGGTGCACGACCCATTTTGACTGGAAGTAGGCCTTCCGGAGAAAAGATGGGGGAGGTGATGGACCGGGTTTGTCCGGGGGCACAGTTTGGGTCGAACAGTGCCAAGGTAGATATCGTCACAGTTCCAGACCTAGTGCTATGGGTGATACTATTCTCTATTACACGGACAACGGGGGTATAGGCGCCCCATGAGGCCAGCAAGAATCATTTATTGCTGGCAACCGAGTGTCTCAACCCTACTCTGTTTGACTGGGCCACAGCTGTGAGCCTTAACATCAAGAGACAGCTTACGAAATGTAAGCGTGGGGGCAACAAATAGTTCGGGTATGGATCCATTTTGGTATCCTTCTTTTTGGAGCGACTGCCAATTTTCCGGATTCAGGGAGGTATAGTGGCAGATCCAGTGCCACGGGAACCGAGGATGACTCGATGGGCAGCACTCATGCCCAGAGGAGGAGGGGGCCAGCAGATGGCCTGGAGGCCCGAGTTCTTCATATTTCTTCGTCACCAGATGATTGTTATAGAGGATTGGCCCTATGCGGGCACCGATTTTACTGGAGACCCAGATCTCCCATTACCTGCGGGAGAAGACTGGGATGAGGAGCTTGGTAAGAACTCTTTGTGTTTTTGATGTTTTTTATGTATTTAAATTTTTTTTTTTGTAATACATGCATGTCTCTGACAACAGCTATATATATGTATGCAGATGTTGGTGCAGAGCGACCAGTTGGTCTGTCTCACATAGCACGGAGGGTACAACCCGCAACCGACCCTCAGGTAGAGGGTGGTGTGGGTGAAGAGCTAGTACAGAACCTTGAGGGACTCACTCGAGGAATTCCAGACTATGCCAGATTGGCGGATGTTCCCTTCGCGTACCAGAGGCACACAGTAGGAGTACCGACTCGCGTCCACCGTCTGCTGAGACGTTTGGTGCGAGCGGTGACATGCTATCATGAGCATCACCGTGATTAGACGCCTAGGTTTCATTTTTGCATATTTTTGAGAGACATGTTGTCTCCGGCCATATGAGACTCGAACATGTAACGCGCACGGCGCAAACATTATAACACACACGTATATATATACATATGCCTATGGTTTATTATTGTGCTTTCATGTGTTTGCTTGTATAATGTTTTGATTACAAATTACGCAAATGTCTATCTAATACATTATTAGCCAATGCATCAAATAATGTGTTTAATTGTCGTGGAATATGCTGATATGTGATAAAATCAAAGTTCCTTTCTAACAATCTCACACATAAATACAACCTTAGAATGCGATGGTCTCTGACGGAATATTGCTCGTTGACCTGGTGGACGACAAGTTGAGAGTCGAGGTTCACTACCAATGCGCGAATGCCGAGATTAATTGCTTCAGCAAGTAGTTCGATTACAACACAATATTCGGCGACATTGTTAGTGGTACGACCCAAACACACACCTTGAAAATCTATCAGCTCGCCATGAGGATCATGGATCACTTACGCCGCAGAGGACAAGTTGCGAGTACTGCGGCAGACACCATCAGCGAAACCAACATAAGGTGCATCAGACATCTGCACAAGAAGCGAAAGACACAATAAGTGGCAGTTACGCTTTTAAAAATGACACACATACACACAACACACTTGCTAGAGTACATGTATGTACAAAATAAAGTGTACAAGCATCATGCATAGTACTTTTTCAAGTATAGCCCGTTTCGGGGCTTCCTGAGAGGGTTCCCTTCATAATCAATTAGCTCGTAGGCCCCTTTTTGCAAAACTTTCTTGACAATGTAAGGGCCTAGCCACATAGGCTCGAGCTTTCCTGCTCCTAGCTTATCGTTTGCCTGATCGTATAGCAGGACTAAATCTCCCTCAACAAAAGAACGTGGATGTACAGTCTGATCGAAGTGAGTCTTGACTCGCTTCTTTTGTGTTTCGATGGCCAAAGAGGCTAGGCGACGGGTCTCATCTAGCCATTCCAGGTAAAGAAGGTGTTCTTCTAATGGAGTAGTGTTGGGAAGTAGTTCGACAGCCAATTTTAATGAAGGGATTTCAAACTCGATTGGAAGGGTAGCCTCTAGTCCATAAACTAGCTGAAATGGAGTGAAACCAGTGGCGTCCTTCACGGAGGTTCGATAGGCCCACAAGGCAGGGAACAACATCAAATGCCAGTTAGACTTATGCATGCCAACAGTACGCTGAAGCATTGTAACCAAAATCTTATTGATAGCTTCAACTTGGCCATTGGACTGAGGGTAGTATGGAGTCGAACTATCGTGCTATAAGCCTAGCTGGGTTGTTAGTTCCGACATCATATGATTACGGAAATGCTTCCCGTGATCAGTGACGATGGCTTGAGGGACGCCGAATCGTGAGATAACATGGTTGAATAAAAATTGCGCCGCTGTGTGACCGTCTTCAGTTAACGTAGGCATCGCCTCGGCCCATTTAGTAAAGTAATCGACGGCAACGATAATAAACCCATGCCCCCCGGTCGAGCGAGGGTTACAGGTCATATAATCAATGCCCCATTTTGCAAAAGGGCCGACGGTGACAACAGGGTGCAATGGAGTGGGAGGCGCTCGCATCTTCCGCTGGTATATCTGGCACTCATGACAAGAATGGACGACAAGAATGCAATCCTTAAAGATAGAAGGCCAAAAGTAGCCAGCACGGAGGATTTTTTGGGCAGTAGCATATTCGGACATGTGAACACCACAGGCACCAGAGTGGCAGTCATTCAAGACACGCTCAGCTTCCTCGAGGCTTAGACAACGGCGGAGAACAGAGTCGGCGCCGAGGCGATATAGTGTATCCCCAATGATACGGTATGGTTGAGACTGATGACGAATCCTTCGCCGAGCGTCTTTGGACATGCCAGGGTGAAAGGAGGACGTCTGCAGATATATAATGATATCTCCGTACCAGGGATCGAGGGTGCTGATGAGAAATAAAGTCTCATCCGGAATTTGATCCTCTGTATGAGGGGATGGGGAAGAAGATGGCAAAGAGCAAAGTAACTTAGCAAATACAAGGGATTTCTTGGACTTGGCAGTGGTAAATTCCAAGTCGAACTCTTGGAGGATGACAATCCACTTTGAGTACTTGCCCCCCAGCAACTGGCGTAACAAAATATACGTCATGGGGTTGCAATCAGAAATCACGGTAGTAGTGCGCAGCATGATATAATGACGTAAACGTTGGACAGCACAAACGACGGCCAAAGCCAACTTCTCAACATAAGCATATCGAGTTTCCGTATCTAAAAGATTGCGGCTGAGATAATATATAACATGCTCAGTGTCATCATCGTCAGTTTGAACAAGAACCATGCCGATAGTGGTGTCGGCGGCAGCCAAATACAGAGTGTAGTCACGATAATAGTTCGGAGGACGGAGCAATGGAGCAGAAACAAGGAGACCCTTGAGACGCTCAAAAGATTCCTGAGCGATGGTATCCCAATGAAAAGGGACATCTCGCTTTAGTAACCGTGTGAAACCTTTAGCCACCTCAGCATAGTTTGGAACGAATCGTCTTAGAAAATTTGCTTTACCCTGCAAGCTTTGCAATTGCTGTAAAGAAGCAGGGGGAGGAAGATTCACTATAGCCTCGACTTTAAGGGGATCCAAATGGATGCCCTCTCGGGAGATGACAAACCCGAGCAGTTGGCCGGATTCAACGCAGAAGACACATTTGTGAGGATTAAGTCTGATGCGGTAGTGTCGACAGTGACGAAAGATATCGCGAAGGTGAGTAGGGTGGTCCTGACGTTTGGTTGAATGAGCTGGAAGATCATCTAGGTATGGCTGTACAATGTGTCGAATGTCATGAAACGCATAGGACATTGCACGTTGGAAGGTAGCACCGACATTTTTGAGGCTGAAAGGGAGCTTCTTATAGGCAAAAGTGCCCCATGGACAGATAAAGGCGGTCTTGTGTTGATCAGTGGGAGCAATATTGATCTGGTTATATCCAGAAAAACCGTCCATAAAATAGTACATTTCGCTTCCGGCACACTCGTCAATAATTTGATCAATGAATGGTGTGGGGAAATTATCTTTAGGACAGGCCCGATTAATATCACGATAATCGACACAAACACGGATTGTACCCTATTTTTTATTCACAGGTACGATATTGGAAACCCAATCTGTGAGCGGGATAGGATAAATAAAACCAGCTTTAAGAAGCTTCTCAACTTCGGCCTTAATAGCTGCAGCCTTTCGGGGGTGTACAGGGCGTAAACGTTGACGAACAGGCTTAGCACCTGGGTACGTGATTATCTCATGCACCACTATGCTAGGATCAATGCCGGGCATTTCTTCATAGGACCATGCAAAGACGTCATGAAATTCGTGAAAAAGATTGGAATAAAGTTGAATCTCCTCCGGAGTACAGGTGATTCCAATGTGAAGGTGTTCGACAGTCCCTGGTTTCACAGAGATGTCGATGGGTTGGGTTTGCGTAATGTTTGCCATATTTCCTTCAGAAGACACCTGATAAACCTGAATAGGTGTTTGAAATGGGAGACAAGGAGCAAACCGCTCGAGGCAAGTCAGCATATCCTGATGGGCAGGGAGAAACGAGGAACGATGGTGAGAATCATGCCAAGGAGGTTCCTCGAGAGACATAGTCTCAATAATGGCTTCGTCAAAAGGGAATGTTTCTTTTAAAGGATCCGAAGAAGTCTCATCTACAAGCCCTGAGGATGGAGTGAACGAGTGGAGAACCTTGCTCGAAGGAGCAAGTTCAAAAAAGGGAGCCGATGCAGCAATGATTTCGACATAGTTGAGCTCGGCAGGACTCAACGGCATCTAGTCGCCCCAAGAATCTACTTGGTTGGTGGGAGGGAGGATCCACAGATCAGAACAAATAGTAATCATATTGACGGAAGCGACGTTAGGAGGTGGGAGCGGAAAAACACCCATTAGGGTGGGATCTTTGAAAAGCCCGGCTCCCAGACTCTCAGATGATTTCGAAGTATGCTCCATAAAAGGGATGTTGCCTTCAGAAGAGGAAGCGAAGAATGATAGCTGGTCTATGGTAACAATCTTCCCTTGATGAGGGAAACGGATGATACAAAACAAAGATGAAGCCACGGCTTGCATCGCGTATATCCAGCTACATCCGAGAAGGAGGTTGTAGGTAAGAGTAGCATCAACAACTTCAACTTCCATATCAACCGTCTTCCCTTCCAAAGAAATGGGCAAATGTTGGAGTATACCATAAGGACGGGATGCTCTTCCATCAAAAGCTTCCAAGGTTGTGGGAGACTGGCTTAGCGTAGGAGATCCAATAGCTTTCCAACAGGCTACAAACATGATGCAAGTTGAAGCACCTTCATCAATGACTGTACGATGAATCGTTTTAGAATTAATAATAACCTGTATGAGGAATGCGATTTGGGGAGGCAGTCTCTGCATATGGCATTCCAAGTCAAAAGTAATTAGATCTGAGTCGGCTGGGTCTATGCCACCGATAGCGGATAGCAAGGACTTCCTCTGAGAAGGGCAGCTCTGGAGAACTTCTAAAGCGGACATAGCCGATGGAGTCTGAGCTAAGTCCTCAACGATATTGTAGTGTTGTGCAGCACAAGCATTTGGGTTGTAAGAAGATTTCCGGAGTACTCCTTTTGGAGGGGGTCGAATAGGCGTCTCAGTACTAGGTCTCTCGATGTGGAGCGGGCCTAAACTGAATGGAGGAGCACTGGAGGGGACCTCAGGCTCTTTCCCGACAGATGACGGATAATCTTTTGTTCGAGTACTGATATTGACAGGTATCGTTCCAGCCATAAACACTTGAGAACCGAAGGAAGAGGGAGGTTGAGAGGGGTCAGCCACCATTTGAGTTTGTTGGGAGGGAAAGGGTTCTTTGAGCACCGCAGGAGTCCCAGGAGCGCCTTTCAACAAACGACTAACTTCGGACCGCCTAGGGCAGTCTTTGGTATAGTGATCTTCATCACAGATAAGACAAGGATACTTGGGTTTGTGCTTGGCACCTTCCTCGGGCGGAGGTTTAGGGGAGTCCTGTTTAGGTTGATCTGGCTTATTCTTCGCTTTCCCTTTCTTCTTTCCTTTCGAGGCTTTGTCTGCCGTGGTGGACTGGATGGTATTGACCTCGGAAGTAATATTCAAAGTGGGTGTTACCTGAGAAGTGTGTTCATTCGAAGCAGTTGATTTTTGCTTCCCAGGGTTCGCGGAATTTTTCTTCGAGGACGAATTAACAGAACCAATAATACCGTCAACAGTTGGTGTTGGCGGGGCTTTGGATGTTCCTGGTCTCGGGGCATCAGGCAGATAATCATACAATGTACCTGACTGAGAATAAACCAAGTCAAGGTACTGAGCGTGCACGATAGCTTGCTCTTCAGTGACACACGCCCCCATGGCAATGTCCCGAGCTATTGGAGGAACAAACGAAGTCGTAAACCAATCGGTAAGAAGTTGGTCGGGAATCCAAAATTTGATCATACGTCTACGCCGTCTCCATTCATGGATATGATCAGAGATATGCATAGCCGTTGTCTGTCTTAAGGATGTCAGGAGGTGTGTACCCGTTTCATATCGAATGGGCAACTGAAAATGAGTGAGAAATGCCATAGCCAACGAGTTGAAATCCTGAAAGGATCCGCGATTGAGCTCAATATACCACTTAGCTGTAGAGCCAATGAGAGTCCTTTGAAAAAGGCAAAGCCGAATTGAATCATCAAGCCATGAATTGGATGAACACCACAGGTGATAAGTCATGACATGAGCTTGTGGATCTTCATTAGCTTTACCATCGAATTTTGGACAGTCACCGGGGATTTTCGTTGGAACCGGAGGCCAATATGGATTATGGAGAATAGGATCATTGGTCAATTTGGACACATCCAGTAATTCTAAAGTCACTAAGAAAGGTAACTGAGGATTGAAGGACATCGGGGGCTTCTGGTAAGATGTAGCACCAGGGTTCCAACCAACTGGTGGTTGCCCCCATGGGCTTGGTCCGGACGGATTTGGCCCCATAGGGTTTTGTCCGTAGGGATTTGGGTTCTGCCCCCTAGCATTCCATGGATTACCAAACTATCCTACAGGAGCGCCATATGGTTGCGGATAATTCTGATAAGGATTCGCCTGCAGTTGTTGATAATTTTGATATGGGGCAAACGAAGGTTGCCCTTGAGGTTGCTGGTAACCATACGGGAGCTGGACTCCAAACTGAGTTTGAGAAATAGGCTGAGTTTGATAGACTGGTTGGGATTGAATTCCAACTTTCATTTGAAGACCGGATGGGGTCTGGGGTCCAGCCTGGGGCAAAAAACCAGGTTGAGCAGCGCCAGAAGGATGTCCTGTAGGTTGGGCTATCTGGCCAAAATGATGACCTTGTTGATATTAAGGTTGGCCTACATGCCCAGAAGGTTGTACCTGCTGGGAGTGGAGTTGTTGTTGCACAGCTAAAGGTTGTCCTAACGGACCAGATGGCTGAGTGGGTTGGGCAGTTGGTTGGCCTACCTAGGTTTGAGGCTGACCGACTTGCCCAGAAGGTTGACTATACTGGACGGTGGGCTGACCATGTGGTTGAGTAGCTTGTCCAGATATTGGACCATACTGGACATTGGGTTGGTTTGGGTTAACATATGATTGACCAATTTGTCCAGTAGAATAACCTTGCTAGATACTAGGTTGGGCTTGTTGAGCAGAAGATTGACCTGAGTTTCCAGAAGGTTGAGCATAAGAGGTGAAAAAGGGACCACCAGAGGCAAAAGGGTTTCCCTGGAAGGATTGTCCTTGTAGGTCCTGATGAGGTGGTCTTTGGGATTGCGCAAATGATGCTTGGCCACCATGATAAGACGTGGGGCCCCAATCAATTGACAGCGGAACTGAAATCTCAACCATCGGTTGAGACAACAAAGGCCTACCAAGATGTGGTAAATACTGATCATATGGCCCCTCTGCTGGGACGTTTGATGTAGGATCAAAGACTCTGAATAAAGAAGCTGAAGGACGACTGAAAATAGGAGTCAAAGAAGCTACACATACCGTCAGAGCGGTTGTGATTGAGGTAACAGACGTACTACGACTTTGTGGAGTAAAAGGCTCCGTGGTGGGAAAAGCGAGTTATGACCAAATAGAACTCGTAAAAGGAGTTCCAGAGGACATAACATCCTTAAATGCTTTATAGCCTGGAGGTAGTCTCCCAGTAGTAGGAGTGCTACTAACAAGTGTAGGTTCCGTTGCAGTGGGAATTTCACCGCTCGTCGCAACGGATTCTTCAGACAAAGTAGGGGATACATCCTCCATGTCGGAGGAAAAAGGTGGGACTGAAACACGAGGAGAAGTGTATTCCCAAAAAGGGATACTGTCCTCAGAAGGTTCCCAAACAGGGTTCCAGTGAAACTCGTAAGTCTCGTCACCTAGAGCACGAGAATTAATCGGTTGTATACTCAGAACAACAGGAAGAATTTCACTCACAACCGGTATCTCGGCAAAGGAAGAAGACGAAATTGGTAATTCCGCCAGGATGAAACTTCACAAAATCCTAGGGAATCTAACGAGACAAAACCCTACTCAAACTAACGCAAACAAGATCTAACCGGGTAAATGTGTATCGTGGCCGAATAAATTTTAAGACAAAGGAACTGAACTTGACCTTTTCATGTTTTAAGAGTCGAGAAAAGGACAAAAAGATGACTCTAGTCTCCTTCGAATGTTTAATGAGCACGAAGTGACAAGACGCTCACTGGCACCTTTTCTTTTAAGGAGTCCGAAAAGGATCAAAAGTGACTACTCTGGAGAACTAGGCAAAAGGTTTACCAAACAATCCATAAAACTGCTTATACACCTTGGCAATCAGATGAAAACCAAGGACTTCCCGTACGGCAGTCAATCTTCCCGAATGTTGTGTTCAGTGCATTACGGCTTGTAAGGCAGCAGACACGGCTTCCTGTGGATAAAGGATGATAACCTAGTGGGGTCTCCACATATACTCGATGGTACGTGGGAGCACAAATCCGTGCTAGACCACTACCGAGTCACAAAAGGAGGAATCACCCAACCGTAATGTGAAACAATAGTGGCTAGGTTTAACGACGCCGGAACACGTCCCTAGCCTAGACCTCTAGAATGTATGCGTTAAGTTCCAATGCGTTGTTAGATTCATTCAGTTCATTTTAGAGTTGATATTCAATTAGGTTTCAGTTTTTAGGTTCTACCGTATGTGATCTCTCAGAATTCCCTAAATGAAAACTATATGCCAAAATATATCATTCTGTTCAATGAATGCTAACTACAGAAGAGTTGAGATATTTCAAACAAACAAAATGTTCATCAAACAATCAACAAAGATCCTAATGCAGCTAATAACAATAAATGAAACTTTTCCTTTTTTTTTTTTTTAAAGTGACTAATTGCCAATAACCATGAAGAATGCTAACTAATATAATGCAAAAAGATCGTTTGTTTTTTTCTTTTAAAATGGCATAATGCACTTAAGCAAATCTCGAGAGATGTTAACAAGCGTAAACAGGCAAATTTCACTCAATGCAAATAGAACCAAGTCTGAAACACCAAGACAAACTGTCAAAAACAAGGATAATCACAAAGACCTCAAACGAAGCCAAGCAAAATCCAAACGAGCTAGAGGTGAATTGCTCGAAGCACAGAATAATAAGTTTTGGCAACCACTAGAGAAGTGCAGAAAACAACCAAAAAGTTGACTGGACAATCAAAGAACCAGAAACTCCCACGGAAGGCTCGATATACAAAGCCACTAGATGCTCTAGGGCAGGGATATAAGATCGATGGAAATAGGCAAACACCCGAAGGATAAAGGTAAAAAACCAGTCAAGCAGAGTTCTGACACACTCCAGTAGCTGAAAAGGATGTAAAAAGACAGAAATCTGAGTTTAAAAAGCTTCCAACAAACAAATTGGCAAAGTTCACAGGACTGGCGCGACTGTCAGCCTGTAACTCGCGCTATTAAGGAATTAGCGCGAGTTGATTTTGTGCAACCTGCGCCAACTGGCGCGACTGTCAGGTAGAAAAACGCGCTAATAAAGTTTGCTGGCCTAAAAAAAAAAATCAAGCAGTCCAGGGTCTGGTCGACAGTATTCAGACAGATCAAACAGCAAGAAACAACTTAAAAACTAACCCAGAAAGCTTATTTACGCAAGCAAGCAAGAGAAAACCAAAATGCAAGACAAACTCCAAGCTGTTCGGTTCGTAAACCAAACCGGAGATTGACTGAAGTGGCGTTGATCTACTTTGCTAATGCAAAGCAATAGCGTTTCGAAGGCTGCCTAGCCGTACTTTAGGCTCCATCCAAGGTTTATGAATCAAACAACAAATAGCTTCCCCAGTGGAGTCGCCAAATTGTTGGAGAGGTAAATCCCCTTTGCGGACAAAGGTGATCCCACTAGCCCAAAATGGGTCTAGCAACAATCAATTAACGCTACCATGCAAGTTCCTAGTTTCAAATCGAAAGTGGATTATGAGAACCAACCTGGAGTCCAACGCTAGTGTCGTAGACGAGTTGATGCTCTCGTTCCCTTGCTCCGGCAGGTTACGATCCTCATGATCTCCGCGAATGGATACCTACACACGCAAAGAACGAAGCGAATACAAGCATAAAATCCACTAAATACAACTATACATCGGTCAGAAAAGATATAGATCAAACATTATCATAATGAACAATAAGATCGGAACCATAACGATAGTCGTTTATTAATGAATAATCAACAGAGAAAAATACAACCAAAGTTCTGACGTTGAATCTCTCCTCTGGCTGGGCGAGCAGCTGCATATGTCTTGTAATAGACCTTTCTCTCTCTTTGATTATGGATACACAGCTCAGACTTCTGGCAGCATAACCTCCCTATGCTCCAAGACTCTTACTATCACTCAAGACAAGCGTTATCGCTACTAGCACTATCACCACTACTCCAAAAACTAGCTTGTCAAATGCATGAGGACAGACTTTTATAGATGGAGAAGGGGGGGAAGATACAATGCATCAAGACACCCATTATGGATTGGCATTATCTCCAAAAAGCTGCTGTGGATAGATGTAAGGGATAGATGATGAATCTCGACATCTAGAAGATTAGCTTTATCCTCAAAAGACTTCATGACTTGAAGGGAAAAAACATCCGGGCGCGCGTTTGTTAAAAATCTTTTCCAAACTCGGTTGGCGGGTGTTACTCTAAGACAGAGCGCCAATGGGCGTGCCTTCTTTTGAGGATCTCCCTCAATTGTGCGGGTAGTACACTGTGGACCCACGCTAATGGAAAAAGGGCACTTTTCAGGGATATTTTGCAGGGGGTGTCTTCAGGGCACATGAAGTCCATTCTTAGGGGAACATAATGCAAGTGTTTTTAAGATATGTCACTACTCACAGGTCCCAGAATGAGTCCTCCAAAGTACGGGAAAGGGGTAACAGGGACGGTGACCAATGGTGACAAATTACTGTGTAACACCACTCATAACACAAGTGAGTGTCGGACCAAGTAGTCGCTGGTGGCCGAGTTGAAGGCTTCCGAATCAGATGCATGTTCCGACTCTGAGTCAAAACTCGACAAGGGGAATGACAAAGGGAAGCAGATCATTGATGCGGATCCTAGCGCCACTGTTGCTACTGCCAAGATCCAGAAAAATGAGCCCGAAGATCCAGAGGAGGGGGAACGTCTTTTCCACTCACAGATGTGGGTGAAGGGTTCGCCGCTGCAATTCATTGTCGACAGTGGCAGCCAAAAGAACCTCATTTCAGCAGAGGTCGTGAAGCGGTTGGACCTACCAACTACACCACACCCACAGCCGTACAGTATCGGTTGGCTTCACGAAGGACGAGATCTCAAAGTTCGCTAGCAGTGCCGCCTTCCCTACAGCATCAAGCCCTTCACAGACGAGGTATTGTGTGATGTTACACCTCTGGATGTTTGTGATGTACTATTAGGCCAGCCATACTTGTGGAGGCGACATGCTGTGTATGAGTCAAGGCCTCGCGCTGTCATCATTTCTTTGGATAATTCATTTTACAGGATACCGGAGGTAGCCCCACCTACAGCCACCTCTTCGATCATTGATAAGAAAGGCAGCAAGCTCATCTCACAGACTAGGAAATTTATTTTCTGTTTGGTTCGCTCCCAAAGTAAGGGGAAGATCGTTGCTACATCCATGACCCCCACGAAGGGTTCCTCCACACAGCAACAGCAACAGAGGGATACAGTCGTGATAGAACACAGGAACAACTTCTCCTTACCCGAAGGGGTACCACACAAGTTTCAGGTGGGTGACAAAGTTTGGTTACAGTTGCAGAGGGAGTGCCTTACCAGAACCCATCAGAAACTCAGACCACTTCGACATGGTCCTTACACCAGTAACAAGGCTACAGGAAACAATGCTTTGAAGCACAGCATTCCTCCATTCCTTCGCTTGCACCGAGTGTTCAATGTGTACCATCGCTGACCATGCTCCCCACCATTTTTGGACACATCGGAGATTGCAAAACAGCTCACCAGAGACCCAGCTCAGCAGAAGCTTCCTCATCTCAGGGAGGAACTCAACGCAATGGAAACCATTGCCTCCTAAGGGGGGGGGAATGATCCTGGTGGATGTTGGTGGCCACCCACCTATCCCATTTGGACCCCCACAACTGTCTCTTTCAGTTTTTCTGTTTCCTTAATTATAGCACAATTTACTATTTTTAGCAGTTTTTCGGGTCCTAAACTTCCGGAGCCGTTTTGAGGCCCTAAACGACGTTTTTTTGGAAATCCACCGCCAGTAATTTTTCTATCTAAAAATCATCTTTTTCGTCGTAGTCCTCGGATAGCTCTTTCCAACGGGCTATCATGCGCGTCAAACGGAGATAGTACAACCAATTCGCAACCCCGGGAAGTTGATGTACCAACTTACCCAAAAACGGGGCCCACAATTTGGCGTTTCATCTTCTAGGGTTAGGTTTTGGAATGTGAAGGGTTTTCCATTGTTTCTCAACAATAAATAGGCCCTCGAGCCTCATTGTAACACAGTTTTTGGAGAACAGTTCAGAGGCATGTAGCTGACACATCTCTTCTCAGAGATAAGCTACCATCGCCCTAGCTGGGTTATTTCCATTTCTATTTGTAAGCATATTTCAGTATTTTACAGTAATGAAATGAAGTATTATTTCCACTGCATATTTGTCTTTATGGTTATCTCTATATTTTATTGCGTTCCTGTTTAAATTCGGATCAGTGGTATCAGAGAGGTCTGCTTTTTCTCTGTTTTTCTTTGCATGTCCCCAACGAGGTCGGGATATAAGGAGTTAGGTCTGGAACTGGTCAAAACTTTGCAAGACCAGCCTCGCAAATCTCGATGACCTCCCATGGCGGATGAGAAGAAAAACGAGGGGGCAGGAGATCCTATCAAAATCTTGCTCGAAGAAGCCCTCGAGTGACAAAGGAACGCGATGATGGACAGCTTTGCCCAAATCCTTCAGAGGCTACCTAGAGGCGACGCATCGGCTTCCAATAGCTACTCTGGAACTCCCACACCATTTAAGGTACAAGTTAATTTTGAAATCCCCATCTTTGAGGGTCAAATAGATGCAGATGTCGTAGATAAATGGTTAAATCTGCTCGAAGGGTATTTTTCTGTTCATGAATTTTCAAGTTGGGAAAAGATTGTTTTCGCTCTTCTCAAAGCAGCCCCCCACGTCAAGGACTGGTGGGAAACCTACTCCGAACAGAAGGATGAAAGTACATGCTCATTGTTTTCAGCCGCACCCACTTGGAATGACTTCCAGGATGCCATCAAGGAGCAGTACTACCCTGTCAAAAGCTATGAGGACAAATACATCAAATGGACCACACTGCGGCAGGGACGAGACCAAGATGTGCCGGAGTTCACAAACAGTTTTCATATCCTTCGCACACAATTGGGTATCAAAGATTCTGAGCCGCATCTGGTACTCAAATACCGCGGCTGCCTACACAGATACATCCAGGAAGAGATGGAGTTCTTGAACATCTCCTCACTCGGCACAGCATACCGATACGCCGTCAAAATCGAGCAAAAGTTCAAACAGAAGAAGCGAGACTTTGGATCTGCAAATCCAAAGCCCAAAGGACAAAGCCAAGGCAGGGTGACCCAAGACAACCCGTTGAAGCCGCAAGAAAAGAACAACACCACGAAGCCGAAGAAGGACACAGGAAAGTGATGTGAGTTCCACAAGAGTCCCAGTCATAACACAAGTGAGTGTCGGACCAAGCAGTCGCTAGTGGCCGAGTTGAAGGCTTCCGAATCAGATGCATGTTCCGACTCTGAGTTAGAACCCGACAAGGGGAATGACAAAGGGAAGAAGATCATTGATGCGGATCCCAACACCACTGTTGCTACTGCCAAGATCCAGAAAAATGAGCCCGAAGATCTAGAGGAGGGGGAACGTCTTTTCCACTCACAGATGTGGGTGAAGGGTTCGCCACTACGATTCATTGTCGACAGTGGCAGCCAAAAGAACCTCATTTCAGCAGAGGTCGTGAAGCGGTTGGGCCTACCAACTCCACCACACCCACAGCCGTACAGTATCAGTTGGCTTCACGAAGGACGAGATCTCAAAGTTCGCCAGCAGTGCTGCCTTCCCTACAGCATCATGCCCTTCACAGACGAGGTATTGTGTGATTTTACACCTCTGGATGTTTGTGATGTACTATTAGGCCAACCATACTTGTGGAGGTGACATGCTGTGTATGAATCAAGGCCTCGCGCTGTCATCATTTCTTTGGATAATTCATTATACAGGATACCGGAGGTAGCCCCACCTACTGCCACCTCTTTGATCACTAATAAGAAAGGAAACAAGCTCATCTCACAGACTAGGAAATTTATTTTCTGTCTGGTTCGCTCCCAAAGTAAGGGGAAGATCGTTGCTACATCCATGACCCCCGCGAAGGGTTCCTCCACACAGCAGCAGCAACAGAGGGATAGAGTCGTGATAGAACACAGGAACAACTTCTCCTTACCAGAACGGGTACCACACAAGTTTTATGTGGGTGACAAAGTTTGGTTACAGTTGCAAAGGGAGCGCCTTACCAGAACCCATCAGAAACTCAGACCACTTCGACATGGTCCTCACACCAGTAACAGGGCTACGGGAAACAATGCTTTGAAGCACAGCATTCCTCCATTCCTTCGCTTGCACCTAGTGTTCAATGTGGACCATCGCTGACCATGCTTCCCACCATTTTTGGACACATCAGAGATTGCAGAACAGCTCACCAGAGAACCAGCTCAGCAGAAGCTTCCTCATCTCAGGGAGGAACTCAACGCAATGGGGACCATTGCTTCCTAAGGGGGGAGGAATGATCCAGGTGGATGTTGGTGGCCACCCACCTATCCCATTTGGACCCCCACAACTGTCTCTTTCAGTTTTTCTGTTTCCTTAATTATAGCACAATTTACTATTTTTAGTAGTTTTTCGGGTCCTAAACTTCCGGAGCCGTTTTGAGGCCCTAAACGAAGTTTTTTGGGAAACCCACCGCCAGCGATTTTTCCGTTTAAAAATCAACTTTTCTGTTATAGTCCTCGGATAGATCTTTCCAACGGGCTATCATGCGCGTCAAACGGAGATAGTACAACCAATTCGCAACCCCAGGAAGTTGATGTACCAACTTACCCAAAAACGGGGCCCACAATTTGGCGTTTCATCTTCTAGGGTTAGGTTTTGGAATGTGAAGGGTTTTCCATTGTTTCTCAACAATAAATAGGCCCTCGTGCCTCATTGTAACACAGTTTTTGGAGAACAGTTTAGAGGCATGTAGTTGGCACATCTCTTCTCAGAGATAAGCTACCATCGCCCTAGCTGGGTTATTTCCATTTCTATTTGTAAGAATATTTCAGTATTTTACAGTAATGAAATGAAGTATTATTTCGGCTACATATTTGTCTTTATGGTTATCTCTATATTTTATTGCGTTCCTGTTTAAATCCGGATCAGTGGTATCAGAGAGGTCTGCTTCTTCTCTGTTTTTCTTTGCATGTCCCCAACGAGGTCGGGATATAAGGAGTTAGGTCTGGAACTGGTCGAACCTTTGCAAGACCAGCCTCGCAAATCTCGACGACCTCCCATGGCGAATGAGAAGAAAAACGAGGGGGTAGGAGATCCTATCAAAATCTTGCTCGAAGAAGCCCTCGAGCGACAAACGCGATGATGGACAGCTTTGCCCAAATCCTTCAGCGGCTACCTAGAGGCGACACATCAGCTTCCAACAGCTACTTTGCAAATGCCACACCGTTTAAGGTACAAGTTAATTTTGAAATCCCCATCTTCGAGGGTCAAATAGACGCAGATGCCGTAGATAAATGGTTAAATCTGCTCGATGGGTATTTTTCTGTTCATGAATTTTCAAGTTGGGAAAAGATTGTTTTCGCTCTTCTCAAAGCAGCCCCCCATGTCAAGGACTGGTGGGAAACCTACTGCGAACAGAAGGATTAAAGTACATGCTCACTGTTTTCAGCCGCACCCACTTGGAATGACTTCCGGGATGCCATCAAGGAGCAGTACTACCCTGTCAAAAGCTATGAGGACAAATACATCAAATGGACCACACTGCGGCAGGGACGAGACCAAGATGTGCCGGAGTTCACAAACATTTTTCATACCCTTCGCACACAATTGGGTATCAAAGATTCTGAGCTGCATCTGATACTCAAATACCGCAGCTGCCTACACAGATACATCCAGGAAGAGATGGATTTCTTGAACATCTCCTCACTCGGCACAGCATACCGATACGCCGTCAAAATTGAGCAAAAGTTCAAACAGAAGAAGCGAGACTTTGGATCTAGAAATCCAAAGCCCAAAGGACAAAGCCAAGGTGGGGTGACCCAACACAACTCGTCGAAGCCGCAAGAAAAGAACAGCACCACGAAGCCGAAGAAGGACAAAGGAAAGTGGTGTGAGTTCCAAAAGAGTCCCACTCATAACACAAGTGAGTGTCGGACCAAGCAGTCGCTGGTGGCCGAGTTGAAGGCTTCCGAATCAGATGCATGTTCCGACTCTGAGTCAGAACCCGACAAGGGGAATGACAAAGGGAAGCAGATCATTGATGCAGATCCCAGCGCCACTGTTGCTACTGCCAAGATACAGAAAAATGACCCCGAAGATCCAGAGGAGGGGGAACGTCTTTTCCACTCACAGATGTGGGTGAAGGGTTCGCCGCTGCAATTCATTGTCGACAGTGGCAGCCAAAAGAACCTCATTTCAGCAGAGGTCGTGAAGCGGTTGGGCCTACCAACTACACCACACCCACAGCTGTACAGTATCAGTTGGCTTCACGAAGGACGAGATCTCAAAGTTCGCCAGCAGTGTCGCCTTCCCTACAACATCAAGCCCTTCATAGACGAGGTATTGTGTGATGTTACACCTCTGGATGTTTGTGATGTACTATTAGGCCAGCCATACTTGTGGAGGCGAGATGTTGTGTATGAGTCAAGGCCTCGTGCTGTCATCATTTCTTTGGATAATTCATTATACAGGATACCAGAGGTAGCCCCACCTACCGCCACCTCTTTGATCACTGATAACAAAGGCAACAAGCTCATCTCACAGACTAGGAAATTTATTTTCTGTCTGGTTCACTCCCAAAGTAAGGGGAAGATCGTTGCTACATCTATGACCCCCGCAAAGGGTTCCTCCACACAACAGCAGCAATAGAGGGATACAGTCGTGATAGAACACAGGAACAACTTCTCCTTACCCGAAGGGGTACCACACAAGTTTTAGGTGGGTGACAAATTTTGGTTACAGTTGCAGAGGGAGCGCCTTACCAGAACCCATCAGAAACTCAGACCACTTCGACATGGTCCTTACAACAGTAACAAGGCTACGTGAAACAATGCTTTGAAGCACAACATTCCTCCATTCCTTTGCTTGCACCAAGTGTTCAATGTGGACCATCGCCGACCATGCTCCCCACCATTTTTGGACACATCAGAGATTGCAAAACAGCTCACCAGAGACCCAGCTCAGCAGAAGCTTCCTCATCTCAGGGAGGAACTCAACGCAATGGGGAACATTGCTTCCTAAGGGGGGAGGAATGATCCAAGTGGATGTTGGTGGCCAACCAGCTATCCCATTTGGACCCCCACAACTGTCTCTTTCAGTTTTTCTGTTTCCTTAATTATAGCACAATTTACTATTTTTAGCAGTTTTTTGGGTCCTAAACTTCCGGAGCCGTTTTGAGGCCCTAAACGACGTTTTTTGGGAAATCCACCGCTAGTGATTTTTCTGTCTAAAAATCATCTTTTCCATCATAGTCCTCGGATAGATATTTCCAACGGGCTATCATGCGCGTCAAACGGAGATAGTACAACCAATTCGCAACCCCGGGAAGTTGATGTACCAACTTACCCAAAAACGGGGCCCACAATTTGGCGTTTCATCTTCTAGGGTTAGGTTTTGGAATGTGAAGGGTTTTCCATTGTTTCTCAACAATAAATAGGCGCTCGAGCCTCATTGTAACACAGTTTTTGGAGAATAGTTCAGAGGCATGTAGCCGACACATCTCTTCTCAGAGATAAGCTACCATCACCCTAGCTGGGTTATTTCCATTTCTCTTTGTAAGCATATTTCAGTATTTTACAGTAATGAAATGAAGTATTATTTCCGCTACATATTTGTCTTTATGGTTATCTCTATATTTTATTGCGTTCCTGTTTAAATCCGGATCAGTGGTATCAGAGAGCTCTGCTTTTTCTCTGTTTTTCTTTGCATGTCCCCAACGAGGTCGGGATATAAGGAGTTAGGTCTGGAACTGGTCGAACCTTTGCAAGACCAGCCTCGCAAATCTCGACGACCTCCCATGGCGGATGAGAAGAAAAACGAGGGGGCAGGAGATCCTATCAAAATCTTGCTCGAAGAAGCCCTCGAGCGACAAAGGAACGCGATGATGGACAGCTTTGTCCAAATCCTTCAGCGGCTACCTAGAGGCGACAAATCGGCTTCCAACAGCTACTGTGGAAATGCCACACCATTTAAGGTACAAGTTAATTTTGAAATCCCCATCTTCGGGGGTCAAATAGACTCAGATGCCGTAGATAAATGGTTAAATCTGCTCGATGGGTATTTTTCTGTTCATGAATTTTCAAGTTGGGAATAGATTGTTTTCGCTCTTCTCAAAGCAGCCCCCCACGTCAAGGACTGGTGGGAAACCTACTGCAAACAGAAGGATGAAAGTACATGCTAACTGTTTTCAGCCGCACCCACTTGGAATGACTTCCGGGATGCCATCAAGGAGCAGTACTACCCTGTCAAAAGCTATGAGGACAAATACATCAAATGGACCACACTGCGGGAGGGACGAGACCAAGATGTGCCGGAGTTCACAAACATTTTTCATACCCTTCACACACAATTGGGTATCAAAGATTCTGAGCTGCATCTGGTACACAAATACTGCGGCTGCCTACACAGATACATCCAGGAAGAGATGGAGTTCTTGAACATCTCCTCACTCGGCACAGCATACCGATACGCCGTCAAAATCGAGCAAAAGTTCAAACAGAAGAAGCGAGACTTTGGATCTGCAAATCCAATGCCCAATGGAAAAAGCCAAGGCGGGGTGACCCAAGACAACCCGTCGAAGCCGCAAGAAAAGAACAACACCATGAAGCCGAAGAAGGACATAGGAAAGTGGTGTGATTTCCACAAGAGTCCCACTCATAACACAAGTGAGTGTCGGACCAAGCAGTCGCTGGTGGCCGAGTTGAAGGCTTCCGAATCAGATGCATGTTCTGACTCTGAGTTAGAACCCGACAAGGGGAATGACAAAGGGAAGCAAATCATTGATGCGGATCCTAGCGCCACTATTGCTACTGCCATGATCCAGAAAAATGAGCCCGAAGATCCAAAGGAGGGGGAACGTATTTTCCACTCACAGATGTGGGTGAAGCGTTCGTCGTTGCAATTCATTGTCGACAGTGGCAGCCAAAAGAACCTCATTTAAGCAGAGGTTGTGAAGTGGTTGGGCCTACCAACTACACCACACCCACAGTCATACAGTATCGGTTGGCTTCACGAAGGACAAGATCTCAAAGTTCGCCAGTAGTGCCGCCTTCCCTACAGCATCAAGCCCTTCACAGACGAGGTATTGTGTGATGTTACACCCCTGGATATTTGTGATGTACTATTAGGCCAGCCATACTTGTGGAGGCGACATGATGTGTATGAGTCAAGGCCTCGCGCTGTAATCATTTCTTTGGATAATTCATTATACAAGATACCGGAGGTAGCCCCACCTACCGCCACCTCCTTGATCACTGATAAGAAAGGCAGCAAGCTCATCTCACAGACTAGGAAATTTATTTTTTGTCTGGTTCACTATCAAAGTAAGGGGAAGATCGTTGCTACATCCATGACCCCCGCGAAGGGTTCCTCCACACAGCAACAGCAACAGAGGGATACAGTCGTGATAGAACACAGGAACAACTCCTTACCCGAAGGGGTACCACATAAGTTTTAGGTGGGTGACAAAGTTTGGTTACAGTTGCAGAGGGAGCGCCTTACCATAACCCATCAGAAACGCAGACCACTTCGACATGGTCCTTACACCAGTAACAAGGCTACGGGAAACAATGCTTTGAAGCACAGCATTCCTCCATCCCTTCGCTTGCACCGATGTTCAATGTGGACCATCGCCGACCATGCTCCCCACCATTTTTGGACACATCAAAGATTGCAGAATAGCTCACCAGAGACCCAGCTCAGCAGAAGCTTCCTCATCTCAGGGAGGAACTCAATGCAATGGGGACCATTGCTTCCTAAGGGGGGAGGAATGATCCAGGTGGATGTTGGTGGCCACCCACCTATCCCATTTGGACCCCCACAACTGTCTCTTTCAGTTTTTCTATTTCCTTAATTATAGCACAATTTACTATTTTTAGCAGTTTTTCGGGTCCTAAACTTCCGGAGCCGTTTTGAGGCCCTAAACGACGTATTTTGGGAAATCCACCGCCAGCGATTTTTCTGTCAAAAAATCATCTTTTCCTTCGTAGTCCTCGGATAGATATTTCCAACGAGCTATCATGCACGTCAAACGGAGATAGTACAACCAATTCGCAACCTCGGGAAGTTGATGTACCAACTTACCCAAAAACGGGGCCGACAATTTGGCGTTTCATCTTCTAGGGTTAGGTTTTGGAATGTGAAGGGTTTTCCATTGTTTCTCAACAATAAATAGGCCCTCGTGCCTCATTGTAACACAGTTTTTGGAGAACAGTTCAGAGGCATGTAGCCGACACATCTCTTCTCAGAGATAAGCTACCATCGCCCTAGCTGGGTTATTTCAATTTCTATTTGTAAGCATATTTCAGTATTTTACAGTAATGAAATGAAGTATTATTTCCGCTACATATTTGTCTTTATGGTTATCTCTATATTTTATTGCGTTCCTGTTTAAATCCATATTAGTGGTATCAGAGTGGTCTGCTTTTTCTCTGTTTTTCTTTGCATGTCCCCAACGAGGTCGGGATATAAGGAGTTAGGTCTGGAACTGGTCGAACCTTTGCAAGACCAGCCTCGCAAATCTCGTCGACATCCCATGGCGGATGAGAAGAGAAACGAGGGGGTAGGAGATCCTATCAAAATATTGCACGAAGAATCCCTCAAGCGACAAAGGAACGCGATGATAGACAGCTTTTCCCAAATCCTTCAGCGGCTACCTAGAGGCGACGCATCGGCTTCCAACAGCTACTCTGGAAATGCCACACCGTTTAAGGTACAAGTTAATTTTGAAATCCCCATCTTCGAGGGTCAAATAGACGTAGATACCATAGATAAATGGTTAAATCTGCTCGATGGGTATTTTTCTGTTCATGAATTTTCAAGTTGGGAAAAGATTGTTTTCGCTCTTCTCAAAGCAGCCCCCCACGTCAAGGACTGGTGGGAAACCTACTGCGAACAGAAGGATGAAAGTACATGCTCACTGTTTTCAGCTGCACCCACTTGGAATGACTTCCGGGATGCCATCAAGGAGCAGTACTACCCTGTCAAAAGCTATGAGGACAAATACATCAAATGGACCACACTGCGGCAGGGACGAGACTAAGATGTGCCGGAGTTCACAAACATTTTTCATACCCTTCGCACACAATTGGGTATCAAATATTCTGAGCTGCATCTTGTACTCAAATACCGCGGCTGCCTACACATATACATCCAGGAAGAGATGGAGTTCTTGAACATCTCCTCACTCGGCACAGCATATCGATACGCCATCAAAATCGAGCAAAAGTTCAAACAGAAGAAGCGAGACTTTGGATCTGCAAATCCAAAGCCCAAAGGACAAAGCCAAGGCGTGGTGACCCAAGACAACCCGTCGAAGCCGCAAGAAAAGAACAACACCACGAATCCGAAGAAGGACACAGGAAAGTGGTGTGAGTTCAACAAGAGTCCCACTCATAACACAGGTGAGTGTCGGACCAAGCAGTCGCTGGTGGCCGAGTTGAAGGCTTCCGAATCAGATGCATGTTCCGACTCTGAGTCAGAACCCGAAAAGGAGAATGACAAAGGGAAGTAGATCATTGATGCGGATCCTAGCGCCACTGTTGCTACTGCCAAGATCCAGAAAAATGAGCCCGAAGATCCAGAGGAGGGGGAACGTGTTTTCCACTCACAGATGTGGGTGAAGGGTTCGCCGCTGCAATTCATTGTCGACAGTGGCAGCCAAAAGAACCTCATTTCAGCAGAGGTCGTGAAGCGGTTGGGCCTACCAACTACACCACACCCACAGCCATACAGTATCAGTTGGCTTCACGAAGGACGAGATCTCAAAGTTCGCCAGCAGTGCCGCCTTCCCTACAACATCAAGCCCTTCACAGACGAGGTATTGTGTGATGTTACACCTCTGGATGTTTGTGATGTACTATTAGGCTAGCCATACTTGTGGAGGCGACATGTTGTGTATGAGTCAAGGCCTCGTGTTTTCATCATTTCTTTGGATAATTCATTATACAGGATACCGGAGGTAGCCCCACCTACCGCCACCTCTTTGATCACTGATAAGAAAGGTAACAAGCTCATCTCACAGACTAGGAAATTTATTTTCTGTCTGGTTCGCTCCCAAAGTAAGGGGAAGATCGTTGCTACATCCATGACCCCCGCGAAGGGTTCCTCCACATAGCAGCAGCAACAGAGGGATACAGTCATGATAGAACACTGGAACAACTTCTCCTTACCCGAAGGGGTACCACACAAGTTTCAGGTGGGTGACAAAGTTTGGTTACAGTTGCAGAGGGAGCACCTTACCAGAACCCATCAGAAACTCAGACCACTTCGACATGGTCCTTACACCAGTAACAAGGCTACGGGAAACAATGCTTTGAAGCACAACATTCCTCCATTCCTGAGCTTGCATCAAGTGTTCAATGTGGACCATCGCCGACCATGCTCCCCACCATTTTTGGACACATCAAAGATTGCAGAACAGCTCACCAGAGACCCAGCTTAGCAGAAGCTTCCTCATCTCAGGGAGGAACTCAACGCAATGGGGACCATTGCTTCCTAAGGGGGGAGGAATGATCCAGGTGGATGTTGGTGGCCACACACCTATCCCATTTGGACCGCCACAACTGTCTCTTTCAGTTTTTCTGTTTCCTTAATTATAGCACAATTTACTATTTTTAGTAGTTTTTCGGGTCCTAAACTTCCGGAGCCGTTTTGAGGCCCTAAACGACGTTTTTTGGGAAATGCACCGCCAGCAATTTTTCTATCTAAAACTCGTCTTTTCCATCGTAGTCCTCGGATAGATCTTTCCAACGGGCTATCATGCGCGTCAAACGGAGATAGTACAACCAATTCGCAACCCCGGGAAGTTGATGTACCAACTTACCCAAAAATGGGGCCCACAATTTGGCGTTTCATCTTCTAGGGTTAGGTTTTGGAATGTGAAGGGTTTTCCATTGTTTCTCAACAATAAATAGGCCCTCGAGCCTCATTGTAACACAGTTTTTGGAGAACAGTTCAGAGGCATGTAGCCGACACATCTCTTCTCAGAGATAAACTACCATCGCCCTAGCTGGGTTATTTCCATTTCTATTTGTAAGCATATTTCAGTATTTTATAGTAATGAAATGAAGTATTATTTCCACTACATATTTGGCTTTATGGTTATCTCTATATTTTATTGCGTTCCCGTTTAAATCCGGATCAATGGTACCAGAGAGGTCTGCTTTTTCTCTGTTTTTCTTTGCATGTCCCCAATGAGGTCGGGATATAAGGAGTTAGGTCTGGAACTTGTCGAACCTTTGCAAGACCAGCCTCGCAAATCTCGACGACCTCCCATGGCGGATGAGAAGAAAAACGAGGGGGCAGGAGATCCTATCAAAATCTTGCTCGAAGAAGCCCACGAGCGACAAAGGAACGCAATGATGGACAACTTTGCCCAAATCCTTCAGAGGCTACCTAGAGGCGACGCATCGACTTCCAACAGCTACTCTGGAAATGCCACACCGTTTAAGGTACAAGTTAATTTTGAAATCCCCATCTTCGAGGGTCAAATAGACGCAGATGCCGTAGATAAATGGTTAAATCTGCTCGATGGGTATTTTTCTGTTCATGAATTTTCAAGTTGGGAAAAATTGTTTTCGCTCTTCTCAAAGCAGCCCCCCACGTCAAGGACTGGTGGGAAACCTACTGCGAACAGAAGGATAAAAGTACATGCTCACTGATTTCAGCCGCACCCACTTGGAATGACTTCTTGGATGCCATCAAGGAGCAGTACTACCCTGTCAAAAGCTATGAGGACAAATACATCAAATGGACCACACTGCGGCAGGGACGAGACCAAGATGTGCCAGAGTTCACAAACATTTTTCATACCCTTCGCACACAATTGGGTATCAAAGATTCTGAGCTGCATCTGGTACTCAAATACCGCAGCTGCCTACACAGATACATCCAGGAAGAGATGGAGTTCTTGAACATCTCCTCATTCGGCATAGCATACCGATATGCCCTCAAAATCGAGCAAAAGTTCAAACAGAAGAAGCGAGACTTTGGATCTGCAAATCCAAAGCCCAAAGGACAAAGCCAAGAGGAGGTGACCCAAGACAACCCGTCGAAGCCGCAAGAAAAGAACAACACCACGAAGCCGAAGAAGGACACAGGAAAGTGGTGTGAGTTCCACAAGAGTCCCACTCATAACACAAGTGAGTGTCGGACCAAGCAGTCGCTGGTGGCCGAGTTGAAGGCTTCCGAATCAGATGCATGTTCCGACTCTGAGTCAGAACCCGACAAGGGGAATGACAAAGGGAAGCAGATCATTGATGCGGATCCTAGCGCCACTGTTGCTACTGCCAAGATCCAGAAAAATGAGCCCGAAGATCCAAAGGAGGGGGAACGTCTTTTCCACTCACAGATGTGGGTGAAGGGTTCGCCGCTGCAATTCATTGTCGACAGTGGCAGCCAAAAGAACCTCAATTCAGCAGAGCTCGTGAAGCGGTTGGGCCTACCAACTACACCACACCCACAGCCGTACAGTATCGGTTGGCTTCACGAAGGACGAGATCTCAAAGTTCGCCAGCAGTGTCGCCTTCCCTACAGCATCAAGCCCTTCACAGACGAGGTATTGTGTGATGTTACACCCCTGGATATTTGTGATGTACTATTAGGCCAGCCATACTTGTGGAGGCGACATGATGTGTATGAGTCAAGGCCTTGCGCTGTAATCATTTCTTTGGATAATTCATTATACAGGATACCGGAGGTAGCCCCACCTACCGCCACCTCCTTGATCACTGATAAGAAAGGCAGCAAGCTCATCTCACAGACTAGGAAATTTATTTTTTGTCTGGTTCACTATCAAAGTAAGGGGAAGATCGTTGCTACATCCATGACCCCCGCGAAGGGTTCCTCCACACAGCAGCAGCAACAGAGGGATACAGTCGTGATGGAACACAGGAACAACTTCTCCTTACCCGAAGGGGTACCACACAAGTTTCAGGTGGGTGACAAAGTTTTGTTACAGTTGCAGAGGGAGCGCCTTACCAGAACCCATCAGAAACTCAGACCACTTCGACATGGTCCTTACACCAGTAACAAGGCTACGGGAAACAATGCTTTGAAGCACAGCATTCCTCCATTCCTTCGCTTGCACCGAGTGTTCAATGTGGACCATCGCTGACCATGCTCCCCACCATTTTTGGACACATCAGAGATTGCAGAACAGCTCACCAGAGACCCAGCTCAGCAGAAGCTTCCTCATCTTAGGGAGGAACTCAACGCAATGGGGACCATTGCTTCCTAAGGGGGGAGGAATGATCCAGGTGGATGTTGGTGGCCACCCACCTATCCCATTTGGACCCCCACAACTGTCTCTTTCAGTTTTTCTGTTTCCTTAATTATAGCACAATTTACTATTTTTAGCAGTTTTTCGGGTCCTAAACTTCCGGAGCCGTTTTGAGGCCCTAAACGACATTTTTTGGGAAATCCACCGCCAGCGATTTTTCTATCTAAAAATCATCTTTTTCGTCGTAGTCCTCGGAGAGATCTTTCCAACGGGCTATCATGCGCGTCAAACGGAGATAGTACAACCAATTCGCAACCCCGAGAAGTTGATGTACCAACTTACCCAAAAACGGGGCCCACAATTTGGCGTTTCATCATCTAAGGTTAGGTTTTGGAATGTGAAGGGTTTTCCATTGTTTCTCAACAATAAATAGGCCCTCGAGCCTCATTGTAACACAATTTTTGGAGAACAGTTCGGAGGCATGTAGCCGACACATCTCTTCTCAGAGATAAGCTACCATCGCCCTAGCTGGGTTATTTCAATTTCTATTTGTAAGCATATTTCAGTATTTTACAGTAATGAAATGAAGTATTATTTCCGCTACATATTTGTCTTTATGGTTATCTCTATATTTTATTGCGTTCCTGTTTAAATCCATATTAGTGGTATCAGAGTGGTCTGCTTTTTCTCTGTTTTTCTTTGCATGTCCCCAACGAGGTCGGGATATAAGGAGTTAGGTCTGGAACTGGTCGAACCTTTGCAAGACCAGCCTCGCAAATCTCGTCGACATCCCATGGCGGATGAGAAGAGAAACGAGGGGGTAGGAGATCCTATCAAAATATTGCACGAAGAATCCCTCAAGCGACAAAGGAACGCGATGATAGACAGCTTTTCCCAAATCCTTCAGCGGCTACCTAGAGGCGACGCATCGGCTTCCAACAGCTACTCTGGAAATGCCACACCGTTTAAGGTACAAGTTAATTTTGAAATCCCCATCTTCGAGGGTCAAATAGACGCAGATGCCGTAGATAAATGGTTAAATCTGCTCGATGGGTATTTTTCTGTTCATGAATTTTCAAGTTGGGAAAAGATTGTTTTCTCTCTTCTCAAAGCAGCCCCCCACGTCAAGGACTGGTGGGAAACCTACTGCGAACAGAAGGATGAAAGTACATGCTCACTGTTTTCAGCCGCACCCACTTGGAATGACTTCCGGGATGCCATCAAGGAGCAGTACTACCCTGTCAAAAGATATGAGGACAAATACATCAAATGGACCACACTGTGGCAGGGACGAGACCAAGATGTGCCAGAGTTCACAAACATTTTTCATACCCTTCGCACACAATTGGGTATCAAAGATTCTGAGCTACATCTGGTACTCAAATACCGTGGCTGCCTACACAGATACATCCAGGAAGAGATGGAGTTCTTGAACATCTCCTCACTTGGCACAACATACTGATATGTCGTCAAAATTGAGCAAAAGTTCAAACAGAAGAAGTGAGACTTTGGATCTACAAATCCAAAGCCCAAAGGACAAAGCCAAGGGGGGGTGACCCAAGACAACCCGTCGAAGCCGCAAGAAAAGAACAACACCACGAAGCCGAAGAAGGACATAGGAAAGTGGTGTGAGTTCCACAAGAGTCCCACTCATAACATAAGTGAGTGTCGAACCAAGCAGTCGCTGGTGGCCGAGTTGAAGGCTTCCGAATCAGATGCATGTTCTGACTCTGAGTCAAAACCCGACAAGGGGAATGACAAAGGGAAGTAGATCATTGATGCAGATCCCAGCGCCACTGTTGCTACTGCCAAGATCCAGAAAAATGAGCCCGAAGATCCAGAGGAGGGGGAACGTCTTTTCCACTCACAGATGTGGGTGAAGGGTTCGTCGCTACAATTCATTGTCGACAATGACAGCCAAAAGAACCTCATTTCAACAGAGGTCGTGAAGCGGTTGGGCCGAACAACTACACCACACCCACAGCCGTACAGTATCGGTTGGCTTCACGAAGGACGAGATCTCAAAGTTCGCCAGCAGTGCCGCCTTCCCTACAGCATCAATGTTGTGGGGAAAAGTATCCGACTCGGAATGACCCTATCCCGACTCTAAGGGTGATAGTTCCTTAGCAACAACTGAAAGTAGTTTGTTGTGGGGAAAAGTATCCGACTCGGAATGACCCTATCCCGACTCTAAGGGTGATAGTTCCTTAGCAACAACTGAAAGTAAAGCTTTGATAGTTTTCCTTTATGAAAATACAGAGAAGGAAGAAAAGATTGACCAACCGATGTCTTTTGCTTTTGTCGATCCCGTCTTCTCTCTTTGCCTCTTGCTCCCAGCTCCTTGCTCTCTTGCCGGCCCAGCTACACACAGATCCTGCAAAAACGAGAGAAGGAAACTACAAGAAACATGTACTCATAACTGATGCATGGATTAGGATGAATCAAATATACAGATGAAAACAATACATCATTGCAATACAAGTATATAGGAGAACATCAAAAGCTTTATTGATAGAAGAAAAGGGTTCTGAGAAGGTTACAACCATAAATGGCTCCAATCCAGCAACACCTCCCCAGCAGCAAGAAATCTCCTCTTCTCCTCTATAAAAGCAATCACCCAATAGCTCTAACTGTAAACCAACAACACTTCCTTGCTTTGCACAAAATTCTAGCCTCCCTAGACCTCATAGAAGAGCTCTATATATAGGGTAGAAGGAGAAAGGATGAGTCAGCTTGAGACTGACCTAAAGCTGCCTTCTGTCCTCTCCCTCTTCAGTTAAACTTCAGTTCTTGAGTCCACTTGGAGATCCTTGCTTCCACATGGAGATCAAGTACCTCTTACTCATCACAGGGCGAATTCCTTGAACCAAGTGTCAGTTTGGAAGCTTCCTGGGCAATTGACACCTTGCAGAATGACTGTGCCACTTGGCCAATCTCGCCCAGTGCAGGTAGCCTTCATTAGAGTTGACTTTCAGCACAGGTACAAGGAGGAGCAGTTGACATTCAGCGCAGATGCTCAGTGGAGCAGCTGACATGATCCAAAAATAGCCTGTTTTTAAGTGTTTTCAGGTGGAGAACTGATAGGAAGTGCTGTGGTTTGCTGACCTTGTTCCTCTAGGGGTAAGAACAACATGTTTAGGGACTGAGGATCCCTGTAATTATTGACATTTCATGCTCCATGCTGCGAGGCACAAAAATGTCTATAACAGTTGCCCCCTAAAGTATGAGGCCGTTTATCGGGTGAAATGCTTTATCCAGAGGGTCCGAAGTTCATTCAAGTGCTGAGAGGTGCCCTGTAATACAATACAATACAATACATTATTTTTCATTCTGTTTTCATGATCTAGCTGAGGCGGGCATTCCCATGCTCAGCTTTATAAATACATTTTGGTACATAGAACAGACGATCGTCTGATGGTAGACTGATAATTCTCTGCTGAAATTATCATCCTTTGAGTAGGATGATCATCTGCTGCAATGATGTACATGACAAATGCTTTTATATTTCCTGAATACGTATCGCAACCCGGATGGATGAAACTAGATCCGGGGTCTTCAAACTCGTTCGATCTTCACTCTAAGTACAAGTCGATCCATGTGAGAATTTCGTTGAAGTCGAACATGGAAAGACATCGCTTGATTACCGGTCAATGATGAAAACCGTTAACAAGCGCGAGAGGAATCACCGATAATGATAATGACCCTCAAGGTACTGCAGTACAATTCATGTGGCGTGAATAAAGGACTTGGCGTCGAACGCCACGCAAAATCTTCTGGTCGAAGGTCATTGATGTATACCTGTCGCCGGAAGTGAGAAACTTGCCATTGAGGCATGCAAGCTTCAAAGTACTGATGGGGTTGTTCCTAGATCAACTTCTTGGATAATGAGCTGAAGTCAACAAGAAGTGATCCATCAAAGGAGGGCCTTAATGAATCCCACATCGATGACACGGAACAGAGCTAATGATTTTAGTGGAGGTGAAAACAAACTGTGACATATGATTCAGGGTGGCGATCATGAATGGATGAAGGATAATGTATGGCAGTGGATGGGACACGGTTGACACTTTCAGAATGACCTCTCTTGAACATATAACGACACTGATGCGATGGATCGGTAGCATTACCCCAAAATGTGGATGGTTTGGCGAAGACCATGGTGAAGAGACCGGTGAATGAAACAACCCAACCCGATGTGGTACGGAAGAAAAGTGTCATGTTCAAGAGCGACTTGCTACCATTAAGCTTTGATGTTCTCCCAATTTTTCCCCAGTCATTTCTGACCAGTACCTCTTTATTTTTGTCAAGCTTGAGGAGGATAACATATGCTTGTTCTATAACCTGCCCTTCGGGCAAGCCCATCGCTATGATTTAACGAGCTTAGCGATAGGGAAACTCGTTCTCGTCTAAAGACAAGTTTGTCGCTATTTAATCATTTTAACGAGTCTAACGACAAGGAAAACTCGGTCCTTTTCATTTTTAGAGAGTCTGAAAAGGTACAGAAAGTTAACTCCATAATTCCTTTTTCGTCATCTAATCCCTTAAGTCTGAAAAAGTATAAAACAATACAGAAGGGATGAATTTTCGATTGCTTTAACGAGCCGAACAAAACAAGCGCTCGATCTTTTTGTGCAATAATCCCTCAGGTCCAAAAAGATTAAAATCTAGAGGAGGGATAGCTCTTCCGGTCGCTTTAACGAGCTGGAAGGCCAAAACTCGGCAAACTTTTCATATTTTACGAGTCAGTGAAAAGAGCTCAAAGAAGACTCGTCTTTTGAGGAACGAGTGATAAACAGGGATAGCAGCAGATTCCAGGTACAAGTTGGAATATTCCAATCACGGCAGTGTCACAAGGATGGCTAAGTGAAATCACTCTTCGCAGCTGTTCCTCAAAATGGGTAAACAAACATATGGAGATGAACGATTGGCCAAATGAACGGATGGAGGTGAGACTACAAGAACACGACCAAGGGCTTTAATATGGCTGTCAAAGGTTACGTTCACCAAGGTTATTTACCGATTCATTTTTTCTGGGTGAGCTTGAACTCTAGGGGAAGATTGCTCACAACCTATGTTTATTTTTTAACGAGCATGAACTATGCGCTAAAACTGCTCGGATCTTGCGTTTATTTTTTAACGAGCATGAACCATGTGCTAAAACTGCTCGATATACCAGTCATAAAATAAGAATGCCTCCTCTAAGGATCCATTTTTTATAGAGCTTGCGCCTTACCACAGCTATGCTCCAACTCATCCTTCCTTTATGTAAGTTTGGAAAACGGTTAATCTTAAAACCAGATAAATAACCGCCCCTAGCTTACACTCCAAAAGGTTTGCATGCCCCCAGGTATAGGGTAGGATTTCGAGGCTGCCCCTCCTCTCCCCCACCTCTGCTTTTCTTTGGGTGTTCACAGCTACTAGTTAACGATACTAGTTTTCTCGTTATTTTAAGGGGTCTTACGCGGTACTCAGTCTTCCCGTCGGCCCAACTTTTAACGAACAGCTATTTGTGACAAGAGAAGAACACTACTCAAAGACAAAACATTGGTATTATTGAGGGAGGCTTGCCTCTTTCTTATTATCCGAAGAGGGTTCTATTCGCTGCCGCAAATCAATCTCTTTCTTCGGCGATGTCTATCATTAGGTTACTCAAAGATGGTTACCCTCTGTCACAACAATAGAATCTCTTTCTTTGGAGGCTACCCCTACTTATCCTTCAAAACATTTGTTTTAATGGGTGAGGCTTGCTTTTCCCCAAAGATGGTTACTGCTTGTCGCAATAAGGGAATTCCTACTTGGGCATTGCCCACCTCTTTAGACAAAGGTGAATGACTCTTTTGCCAAACACATAACTTTAACAAAAGAATACTATTCCAGAACAACCCCTCTTCCATCCACGGACGGGGTACGGACTAGTCATATTCTTCTGCGGAAATTCTACCTTATACCCAGGGTTTCTTCTGCCCGAAGCAGACCAGGGTGCATGCCCCCTGGGTTCCAGTCTTTCTTTCCGAATCACTCGCACTCATCGGGAAGGATGACTGGGGGTGGAGGCATATCTTGAGTGAACAGACCATTTAGGGTTGGTATTTGACTATTTGCGATGCGAGATCCCGGAAATGAAAGTTGGTCTACGAGCTTGACCACCCTCTCTTCGTGTGGAAAACACATTACTCTAAAGAGTGAGGAGACTATCGCTCCCATGCAATAAATATAGTCACGTCCAAGGAGTAGGTTATAATCCAAGGGTCCTTGGACGACCATCACGTTCAAATTAACGGTCTTCCCTTTCAATGTAACAGGCACATTGGGGAGGATTCCTAATGGTCGACTGGTTCCTTTATCAAAACCTGAGAGATTTCTTAACTCAGGTAAAAGCGCTGGGGAACCCAGTGCTTTCCAAGCAACAGAGGAAAGGATACTCACAGACGCCCCTTCATCAATGATAGTACCAGCCATAATCATTCTATAGATCTGGACAATGATTCTGAATGGTATACTGGCTGGTAACCGGGGTCTGCCTAGTTGATTCCAATCAAAGGATACAACCAGGTTGCTTGGTGGTGGGACCGAATATACGGCCGGGTATGACTCTGATGATGTTCCTTCCTGCGATAAAGGAATGGGCGCATTGCCCTGACGCTCATCAGAGTCGGTGCTGATGAAAAGAACCTGGATGGTGTCATCCTTATTCTCTTCAGTGAGGGTGTCGCATGAAGATGACTCTTCGGCGACGGTGTCATTTGAAGATGAAACTTCTGAAGGTAGAACCGGGTCAACTGCCGTATCGACCTTTGGACTTTCGTCCGGTCTGGATTTAGTAGGTTCATTTTCAGTGACTGACGCTTCAGCCGACCACTTGAGCGGGCCAGCTGTATTTTCAACCAACGAAGGACTTGGCACGAGTTTTTTGTATCCAGGAGGAAGTTTTACCGGTGAAACCGGACGATCTTCCAAAACTCTCTTCGCTTCGTCTAAGAAAGGACAACGGTGGATGGCATGACTGCCTTCACACAACATACAGGGGAATCTTACTCCCCCTTTTTGTCTTGATCCTTCACTTTCGCTGGTTGATGGAAAGCAATCAACTTGATTGTCAGAGGTTGATGCCCCCGAATTGTGCAGACGAGGGGACCAGTCCCTTAGTATCCGGGGAATATAGGGACAATCTCTGTGGAAATGGTCTCCTCTACATATGACACATGGCGATTTAGGCCTGGTCTGTGCAGTGTGTGGGTTTTTGTCAGATGCCTTTTGCTTGCCCCTAGTCACCTTAGGCTCCTTCTTCTTCTTCTCTTTCTTCTTCTTCTCCTTCTTCTCCTTGGGAGGCTGACTTTTGCCGGCTCTACCTTGCGAAGATGAAGGATTGGAGGAAGAGTTGTCAGAAGTAGAAGGCTGGTGGGCAGCTCTAAACTGATCTAACAGTTGACTCGATTGATCAGGAACCATGGTGGCCTGAACTACATTGGTCGAGAACAGCCAAACTGGCAGGCCTATTGTCAGTCCTGGAAGCGACAATGTGGCCATATGGGGCGCACCAACTTCTCCCCAAGAGGAGAAAGGACTAGGACTTCTATCTTGTGGACTTCCTTGGTTGGGGCGTTCCATGTTCTCAACTTACAGATCAACGCGGGAATAAGAGGTGATTATGTTCCGTTTAAAATGAATTTTATAACGACGCTTTATTAGACACAACTTTGCTTTTTCATGTTTTAAGAGTCGAGAAAAAGCTAAAGATGACTCTAGTCGCCTTCGATGTATTAACGAGCCCGAAGTGACAAATGCTCGGTTGGACTTTTTCAGTTATAGAGTTTGAAAAAGGCCAAAAGAAACTGCTCTGGAGATCTAGGCAGAGGGTGTGCCAAACCTTTCGCGAAACCACAGAATACGTTTTACGGTACGGGTGGTCGATCTTTGTGAATGCTGTGTTCACTGCATCGCGATCAGTAGGGCGGCCGACACGGCTTCCTAAGGATAAAGGTTTTATTCCTATAGGGGTCTCCCAATATACTCGACGGTACGCGGGAGCACAAGTCCGTATTGATACTTATCGCTTCACCGTGGAGGAATCACCCAACCACTCAACGCTAAGATATCACGTTTAACGACGCCGGAACACGTCTCTAGCTTAGACCTCTATGTGTTTGCGTTATGTTTCAATGCGTTGTTATGTAAATTCAATTCATTTTAATGTTGATCTTGCTTAGCAGTTTGCCTTTAAGGATCACCACGAGATGTATATATACAACTTCCTAAATGCAATCTAAGATGAGAAGCAAAACTTTTCAATCTTTCAACTTTGAAAACCTTAATCTACTGAGGGAAAAGAAAGACATCAACTTTTCACACAGATCATAGAACACACACTAAATGCACTTTTTCCTAAATCAACATGCAAACTGTTAATAATGCACATGCACAATGCAGATATTTCTTTTCTTTATCCTTAATGTTGATGTAAGACAAAAAGGAAATTGTTGCATAACTTTGAATCTAATTTCAAGCGAAAGTAAACAAGCTTGTCCAAAATCAAAAGACACCTTAAGATCGACTTGTTTAGACACTGGAAATGTATAGATTCAAACCACAAAAAATGAAAAACAAACAAACTCAAACAGCCATGAACAGTAATAACACTAGCTCTTAAGATCACAAAGACACTTTTACAGTTCAGGATCTAAGAGGCCACAACTATACTGGTTTGCTTTTCACAATGGGAAACTGTAACTGAAACAAGAAATACTGAAAGAACAATCACAGTTTCATCACACAACTGAGGCGTAATAATGTCAAGGAAAGTTGGTTTACAGCAAGTACAAATGACAAGCAATCAGCAGCAAAACAACAGTGAAAACAGGGCCAAGACTTAGTAGGAAACCTCAGGAAGACATAGCCTAACTGGTTCAGCGCAGGCTCTGGTCTGTCAAACTGACTCTCAGCGCAGTTCCCGAAGGGAATACCTGCGCTGAAATGCAGACTGCCTTTGGACAGCCTACACTGAGACACGAGAGTTGCGTTTACAAGGATTTCCGGGTCATAAAAAGCTCAAAAATTCATTGTTTTTGCTGAAATAAAAAGCTATAGGTCAAGTACAAGCTAAGGGATGATCAAGAGGATGAAAAGCTATCACAAAGAGCACAAGAGTCCTTGTGGATCAGCTCTTCAAATCATAAACTTGCTCAGAAACTGAGCCAGAGCAGCTGCCCTCTACTTTGCAATTGAAGGACTCAATTGCAGTTCGATTTGGTACTCTCCTTGTTTATGAGATGAATAGCAAGAAACACAATAAACCAACAAGATACTAGGCTCCCCAGTGGAGTCGCCAGTTTGTTGTGGGGAAAAGTATCCGACTCGGAATGACCCTATCCCGACTCTAAGGGTGATAGTTCCTTAGCAACAACTGAAAGTAAAGCTTTGATAGTTTTCCTTTATGAAAATACAGAGAAGGAAGAAAAGATTGACCAATCGATGTCTTTCACTTTTGTCGATCCCGTCTTCTCTCTTTGCCTCTTGCTCCCAGCTCCTTGCTCTCTTGCCGGCCCAGCTACACACAGATCCTGCAAAAACGAGAGAAGGAAACTACAAGAAACATGTACTCATAACTGATGCATGGATTAGGATGAATCAAATATACAGATGAAAACAGTACATCATTACAATACAAGTATATAGGAGAACATCAAAAGCTTTATTGATAGAAGAAAAGGGTTCTGAGAAGGTTACAACCATAAATGGCTCCAATCCAGCAGCACCTCCCCAGCAGCAAGAAATCTCCTCTTCTCCTCTATAAAAGCAATCACCCAATAGCTCTAACTGTAAACCAACAGCACTTCCTTGCTTTGCACAAAATTCCAGCCTCCCTAGACCTCATAGAAGAGCTCTATATATAGGGTAGAAGGAGAAAGGATGAGTCAGCTTGAGACTGACCTAAATCTGCCTTGTGTCCTCTCCCTCTTCAGTTAAACTTCAGTTCTTGAGTCCACTTGGAGATCCTTGCTTCCACATGGAGATCAAGTACCTCTTACTCATCACAGGGCGAATTCCTTGAACCAAGTGTCAGTTTGGAAGCTTCCTGGGCAATTGACACCTTGCAGAATGACTGTGCCACTTGGCCAATCTCACCCAGCGCAGGTAGCCTTCATTAGAGTTGACTTTCAGCGTAGGTACAAGGAGGAGCAGTTGACATTCAGCGCAGATGCTCAGTGGAGCAGCTGACATGATCCAAAAATAGCCTGTTTTTAAGTGTTTTCAGGTGGAGAACTGATAGGAAGTGCTGTGGTTTGCTGACCTTGTTCCTCTAGGGGTAAGAACAACATGTTTAGGGACTGAGGATCCCTGTAATTATTGACATTTCATGCTCCATGCTGCGAGGCACAAAAATGTCTATAACAATCAAGCCCTTCACAGACGAGGTATTGTGTGATGTTACACCTCTAGATGTTTGTGATGTACTATTAGGCCAGCCATACTTGTGGAGGCGACATGTTGTGTATGAGTCAAGGCCTCGTGCTGTCATCATTTCTTTGGATAATTCATTATACAGGATACCGGAGGTAGCCCCACCTACCGCCACCTCTTTGATCACTGATAACAAAGGCAACAAGCTCATCTCACAGACTAGGAAATTTATTTTTTGTCTGGTTCGCTCCCAAAGTAAGGGGAAGATCATTGCTACATCCATGACCCCCGCGAAGGGTTCCTCCACACAGCAGCAGCAACAGAGGGATACAGTCGTGACAGAACACAGGAACAACTTCTCCTTACCCAAAGGGGTACCACACAAGTTTCAAGTGGGTGACAAAGTTTGGTTACAGTTGCAGAGGGAGCACCTTACCAGAACCCATCAGAAACTCAGACCACTTCGACATGGTCCTTACACCAGTAACAAGGCTATGGGAAACAATGCTTTTAAGCACAACATTCCTCCATTCCTTCGCTTGCACCGAGTGTTCAATGTGGACCATCGCCGACCATGCTCCCCACCATTTTTGGACACATCAAAGATTGCAGAACAGCTCACCAGAGACCCAGCTCAGCAGAAGCTTCCTCATCTTAGGGAGGAACTCAACGCAATGGGGACCATTGCTTCCTAAGGGGGGAGGAATGATCCAGGTGGATGTTGGTGGCCACCCACCTATCCCATTTGGACCCCCACAACTGTCTCTTTCAGTTTTTCTGTTTCCTTAATTATAGCACAATTTACTATTTTTAGCAGTTTTTCGGGTCCTAAACTTCTGGAGTCGTTTTGATGCCCTAAACGATGTTTTTTGGGAAATCCACCGCCTGCGATTTTTCTGTCTAAAAATCATCTTTATGGCCGTAGTCCTCGGATAGATCTTTCCAACGGGTTATCATACACATCAAACAGAAATAGTACAACCAATTCGCAACCCTGGGAAGTTGATGTACCAACTTACCCAAAAACGGGGCCCACAATTTGGCGTTTCATCTTCTAGGGTTAGATTTTGGAATGTGAAGGGTTTTCCATTGTTTCTCAACAATAAATAGGCCCTCAAGCCTCATTGTAACACAGTTTTTGGAGAACAGTTCAGAGGCATGTAGCCGATACATCTCTTCTCAGAGATAAGCTACCATCGCCCTAGCTGGGTTATTTCCAGTTCTATTTGTAGGCATATTTCAGTATTTTACAGTAATGAAATGAAGTATTATTTCCACTACATATTTGTCTTTATGGTTATCTCTATATTTTATTGCGTTCCTGTTTAAATCTGGATCAGTTGTGGCATACCCAGACATATGACCGCCACATGCTCCAGAGTGACATTCATTGAGAACCCTTTCATCTTCCTCATGAGTTAAACAACGTTGAAAAACAGAGTCCGCCCCACGGTGATAAAGAGTATCTCCAATAATCTTGAATTTTTGGGACTGGAATTGTATTTTCCGACGTTCTGACCTTGAAATTTCTGGCCAAAAGGATTGGGTCTGGAGATAAACGATGATATCCCCATACCATGGATCTAAAGTGCTGATTAGAAACAAGGATTTGTCCGCAATGGTCTCTTCTGCCACAGTTTCCGTGTCAGCACGCGGGAAGTCACACATTAACTCCGCAAAGACTAAAGATTTCTTAGACTTAGATTTTTCAAATTCCAAGTCGAACTCCTGCAGGATAACAATCCATTTAGAGTACTTGCCCCCTAGCAATTGCTTGGTCAAAATGTAGATCATAGGGTTGCAATCCGAAATTACTGTAGTTTTACGTAGTAAAATGTAGTGACGAAAACATTGGACAGCATGAACAGCTTCCAACGCCAATTTATCCACATGTGAGTATTTTAGCTCAGTTGGATTAAAGTTCGACTAAGGTAATATATCACATGTTCAGTACCGAATTCATCTTCCTGAACTAAGACCATTCCAATGGTGGAATGAGAGGCGGCGAGATACAAGAAGTAATCCTGGTTGTAGTTGGGAGGATGCAATAATGGTGCATGGGTCAACGCGTGTTTTAGTGCATCAAAATATTTCTGAGCTATCTCATCCCAATAGAATGGAGTATTCTGTTTCAACAACCGGGTAAAACCCTTTGTAACCTCGGCATAGTTAGGAATGAATCGTCGTAAAAAGTTTCCTTTCCCTTGCAAACTTTGGAGTTGGCAAAGACTCGAAGGAGGAGGCAATTTGACAATAGCTTTGACCTTCGAGGGATCGACGCAAATGCCGGCTTTCGAAACAACAAACCCCAGCAATCAACCCGTTTCTATACAGAAAACACATTTGTGTGGATTCAACCGAATCCGATAATGCCTACACCTCATAAAGATTGCTCGTAAATGGACGAGGTGATCAGCTCGATATAATGAATGAGTAGGCAAATCATCGAGATAGGGTTGCACAATGTGCTTGATGTCATGAAACGCATAAGACATGGCTCTTTGAAAAGTTGCTCCGGCATTCTTGAACCCAAAAGGTAATTTGCAATAAGAAAATGTCCCCCATGGAGAAATGAAAGCCGTTCTTGGTTGATCGGCAGATAGAATATTGATTTGATTGTATCCAGAAAAACCATCCATGAAGGAGAATATTTCACTGCCAGCACAATCATCAATGATTTGATTGATATAGGGAGTTGGGTAATTCTCCTTTGGACAGGCTCGATTAATGTCCCTATAATCGATACATATTCTTATTGTCCCTTGCTTTTTGTTAATCGGAACAATATTCGATACCCAATCCGTTAAGGGGATCGGATAAATGAAACTTGCTTTGAGTAATTTTTCAACTTCTGCTTTAATTGCAGCAGCTTTTCTCGGGTGAATCTGACGCAAACGTTGTCGGACGGGTTTAGCGTCCGGGTAAGTCTTTATTTCATGAACAACAATTGCGGGATCAATTCCTGGCATTTCCTCATAGGACCAGGCAAACACGTCGCGGAATACTTGAAATAGGGCCTTATATATTTGAATTTCGTCATCTGTACATGAGGAACCTATATGAATGTTCTCAACAATTCCAGACTTAACCGAAATGTCAATAGGAATAGTTCGAGAGATGTTTCCCAAATTCAACTCTGAATCAGGATGTTTCATTGGATTCTGAGGTTCCTTGACATATTCAGTCGTAAATATTGATGAAAAACCATTTTCAAAATATCATTCTCGGGTAAAAACGAAGATCTGTGATGGAGATCTTCCCATGGTAAATCATCTACACATAGGATTTCACGAATTTGCTCATCAAAGTGAACAAGTTCAGAAAACGTGATTGAATCCGAGCTTGATGTGAAAAGTGATTCTTCACGAACCACATTCATTAAGTCAATTTCGGTTGAAGATGGGTTGGTAAACAATTGCACGACCTCATACGCAATTTCATATGGACTCAAAGGCATGACATCACCAAATGAGTCTATCTCAGATTCAGAAGGAACGATCCAAGGATCATCATAAACAATGGTCTCTGACATAATCATATGAATGGTTGCAAATGAAGATGATGCGTTGAACGGAGGAAAAGGAAAAGTTCCCAGTAAACCGGCATCTTTAACTAGTCCTACCCCAACATCCTTATACGGGATAGTCGTTTTACCGACATGTTGAATACTTTCAGAAGAGGCCGGGTTGGATGAAAAGTAAGCCAGCTGGTCTATTGTTACGATCTTTCCATTATGAGGAAACTTTATAACCCGAAAGACCGATGAAACGACAGCTGTCATAGCGTAAGACCAACTACGACCCAAGAGAAGGTTGTAATCTAGAGGGGCATCAACCACTTCCACATCTAGATTAACGTTTTTTTCTTCAACCCCTATAGGCAAATCTTGTAGAATTCCAAAAGGATGAAACCCACAGCCATCAAAGGCCTTTAGAATCATCGGGGATTGATTTAGCGAAGGAGAACCAAGCGATATCCAACACTGTATCGACATAATACACATTGAGGCTCCCTCATCAATCACAGTCCGATGAATAGGCCTGTTTTTTACTATCACTGGAATCTGGAAAGCCATTTGATGAGGTAAGCACGGTGTACTATTTTCTAGATCAAAAATTATTAAGTTTGAGTCCTGAACGTCAACAGCTCCTATAGCCAACAAAAGTAATTTACGCTGTGCTGGACATGATTGCAGCACTTCCAAAGCCAACATTGCTGAGGGTGAAACAACTAAATCCTCAACAATGTTATAGTTCTGAGCCACTCTTGCATGTGGATTGAAAGCTGACTTTCGAAGTATACCCTTGGCGGGCTGTTTGATTACCAAGTCTGGATTAGGTTTCTCGATCTGTAGTGGATCGGAACCAGGAGCTGAGGTTGATGGATTAGAATGAGAAGATTCTGCTTCTTTACCATCAACAGGACTTTTACTACCATAATCATGCGATCGAGTCACAATCCTAACATGGGACATCATCAGTATGGGTTTTTCATTGGCACTCAAGGAAGAACCTATCATCTTATTGTCTTGACTTGGAAAAGGATCCTTCAAAACAGCAGGCGTTTGGGAACCTTTGACAATCTTCGCAACCTCTGCATGATGAGGGTAGTCTCTTGTAAAATGCACATTGTCACAAATGAGACAAGGATAACGAGGTTTGCGTTTTTCATCATTGGTTTCCGATTTTTCAAGTTTCTCCTTTGAATTTTTGTCTATTTTTTTTTCTTCTTCCCTTTCTTCTTCCCACCGAATTTTGATTTGGCTGTAGATGACTCTACAACGTGAATATCGGCGGAAATCTCCGCGGAAGAATCTCCTGTCGGGGAATCAGGCAAGGTTATGATAGGATAAGGATTCTTGGAAGAATTCTTCTTACTTTTAGTGTTAACTGTACCAATCATACCATCGGCGGCATGAGATCTCGAAGGAGCTGCAGTGATTTGATTTTGCTTGGGAAGATTGGGGATTTTCTCGTGTAACGTACCTGACTGAGTATAGACCAAGTCAAGGTACTGTGCTTGAGCAATTACTTGCTCCTCAGTAACAACTCTGGCCTTAGCTACATCTTCAGTGGTCTTTGGCAACAAAGACTTTACAAACCATTCAGCCAAGATCTGATCCGGAATAAAAACTTTCACTAAACGTCGTCGACATCTCTATTCATGAATATGATCTGAAATGTAAGTGGACGTCGATTAATTTAATGAAGTTAGTAATTCCGTGCCATTGTCATATCTGACTAGCAACTGAAAATGAGTTAAAAATGTGGTAGCTAACTGACTAAAATTATAAAAAGTGCCTCGCGGTAACTCAATGTACCACTTCGCCGCGAGACCAATTAGAGTGCACTGGAAAAGTCTTAGACAGATTGAATCATCTAAAATGGAGTTAGATGCACACCAGAGGTGATAATTCATCACATGGTTTGACGGGTCCTCTCCTGATTTGCCTTCGAACTTAGGAATATCACTAGGCAACTTATTTGGCATTGGCGGCCAAAACGACAGATAATTAATGGGGTCGTTCATTAGGCACGACAAGTCTGGCAAGTCCAAAGTTGCGATAAATGGTAACTGACGATTAGGGTCCCTAAAACTCTGGGTCATGAGACCAGCCCCAGGAGGAGGATATCTAGGATAACTAGGAATAGGAATTGCATTTGGGATATTGTATCCTCCCGGAAAACTAGGATTAACTGGACTATACTGGGGTTGTTGAGGTTGTTGATATGTGTACCCAGGGTACGGTTGATACTGATAGACTGGCTGCTGCACAGTAGGACCGAATTGGTACTGTCACTGGTACGGTTGATAAGTAAATTGTGGTTGACTTGTGACGACCGTACTTGAACTAGGTTGTCCTACAGGCATCTGAACCGAAGTTTGAATTGTGGATCCAGACGGAGGTAAAGATGTCTGAGGAGTCGATACAGGAACAGTAGAAACCGGAGCTGTCGATACTCCAGAAGTAGGTGGGGTAGATTGAACAGATGTTACGACAGTTGCAGCAAACATTTGAGGCGGAGTACGAGGCGTACTAGGCCCAGGCTAAGAAACTACCGAAGGTACAGAAGTTTGAATAGTATACTGGACAGGTTGCTGGGGTGTACCAGAAACTAAGGGTTGTCTAGTTTGAGATGACAACTGTACATTTGGCTGCAACACCTGTTGAGTTTGCGATGGATCCCACACTAAATTCATTCTGGGGTATGAACCGATAACAGGTTGAGAATATTGAGGACCATAACCGGGTTGAGGGTAGGATTGATAATTCAAAGGTACATTTCTCGTTCCTTGAACATATGATTGACCGGAGGGTGGTTGGAAACCTTGGTTCAAGTACTGACCTTAGGGTTGATACCCTTGATGCACGTACTGATACTGGGGTTGACCTTGAGGTATAAATTGATATTGGGGTTGACCTTGGGGTACATATTGAGTCTGGGGTTGACCTTGAGGAACGTACTATCCCGTAGGTATGTACTGTCCTTGAGGTTGGCCCCTAGGCGCAAATTGGGTACCTTGAGGTTGGCCCCCAGGCGCAAATTGGGTACCTTGAGGTTGCCCCCTAGGCGATAATTGAGGATTTTGAGGTTGCCCCCCAGGCGGTAACTGGCCACCTTGAAGTTGAGGATTGGGAATAGAACCTAACATCATGAGAATATCTTCTAAGCTCAACGGCTTAGTACCATTGCTTCCAGTTAATAACCCTTGTTCAATGGGTTGAGGAGATGCTCCCGAAAAAGTACCAGAAAGTGACTGATACCCAGAGGGAACAGAAGGACCGTTGTACAAAAAGGATTCGGGCGATTGAGTAAACATGGACGACTGTTCTTGACATATTTAACGGAGGATAATAACCTTTAGGTGTTGGGTGATAAGGAACATGAGGTGGTGAAAACCTTAACCCTGGGTTTTCTAAGAAACTAGTCAAAGAAAGATACCAAGCACTACTCTTAGGTGGACTGTAAAAAATTGATTCACGCTCCCTTAGCTCAATAGCAGGTTGATTTTCAGGGATAGGGATGCCTACTTCTTCTTCCGGAATAGCAAGTTCTTCGATAGCGATAAGTCCAGAAGGAAGATTTTGGGTGATTATTCTTTCTACCCTCGGTGAACCAGGACCACTAGAAGTTGGAGAAGCAAACCCCGATGTCGGAGTAGCAGCAAATTCACTTTCAGGTTCGGATATTTCAGGTTCCTCACCTATATCACTAGTAGATGAAAAGCTACCAGTAACTTCGGAAACAGACACTGATTGTGGATTATAATCTGCTACTAAAGCTTGAAAATCAGGATGTACCACCAAAGAAGACTCTCCTTCTTCAGGTGACCCAACTCTACTGTCTCTAGGAGTTACGAGGACTTTCAATGCTTCAGGCTGGCTCGGTGAAAACTCAGGAGGTTGGCCCCGAAGTCTACGGGACTTCCTCGGTAATTTAGCCACGGTTAAAAAATTTTAACTACTTCACATGCAAACAAAGTAAAATCTCAATGAAAACCACCTAAAGCCTCTAAAGAACCAAACAAATTTGAATCACACGCCTAAAGAATCTAGGAGATCAAACACACACAAACAGTAACTTTCCATACTGAAAACACTAGTTTGTGATGAAATCTAACGTCGCAGAGTTCAATACAGAAATGGTGGTTGGAACAGTTACCCTGGCAACCTACTTAATGAATAGAATGGCACAAGTTCCTCCACTTAACCGTCTCGAGTGAAGAGAAACCCCCAGAAAATCCAAGTGAGTCTAGCTCACGTCTTCTCCAGGTACAGTGGGATCTTCCCACCACTATCACCTTAGGAAGAATCCTAAAGAATATGGCCACTAAGGTTACCAACTGAAACAAATATACCTGGGGGAACAGTCTACAATCTGATACGTACGCAAGGGCAGAGTAGCAAGCTCAATCCCCTTGAAGGCTCCTTGACATAATCCAAGGTTTACCAACAAGTGACCCCAGGCTCCTTGACAATGGTTAATCCGAGGTTTACCGTTTTTAATACGTGAATATCTGGCATCATTCCCAATGAGGAAGGATTGATTCCCACACTGATTCAGACACGATCTCGTGCTTCTCCTTTAAGAGGAGCTTTCCAGAGTATGAATGCAACAATTGGATTTCTTCCCTACCACAAGATACAGCTACTTGTTTGTTTTTACTGTCTTGGAGAGTTAATTACTCTCCTACTCCAAGACACTATCCTAAGCTAAATTGGTGTATCAGAGCCCTAGAAAATAAAATGTTACTAGATGAATTTTACTTTAAGTGTTATTTTTATTGGTCTTTGTTTAAGTCAAAAGGTGCGGAGATGAAACTCGTGGTATGAAGACTCGACTCAAAATCACTAAAAATGCACTTAAGATGATTTAAACAATCTTTTCCCTTCGATGAACTTCTAGCTAAGAAAGAGTTTGAGAATGCAAATAATTTGTAAACTCAAATCTTTCTTAACAAAAAAATTAAAAGAAGAGCTTTTGTCCTTTCCAATGCACTCAAAACGAGACAACTAGTTATGTTCACAAAAATTTCCCTTTTCTTTTCAAAGCACTCAACCACTACGAAAACAAAATTTTTCCAAAAGAGATTTTTTATTTTTTATAAAACACTCAAAACTATGCAAACGACTAACTTTGAGATCTATAAACTAAAAAAACCTATTTGAAGTCAAAGCCTACAAGATGTCTTTTTTCAAGGATGTTTTACTTAGCTAGATGTAAACTAAGGACCAATTTATGCAGAATCACAAATCAGTCAAAAACAACCAATTTTGTTCTTTTAAAAAAAATGAAAATCCAAACTTTTAAACACAAGATTTTCGAAGTTTTGTAAAGAGAAAACACAAAGCGGATTCCTCAACAAGGGTAGATTTCATAAATGGTCAGACTCATAAGAAGGCTGGCAGAAACCAAGGTGATCTGAGGTCCCTACAGCTTCTAAGCTCAGAGCTACTACAAGACCAAAATGAAAAACAAACCCAACAAGCAAAACTCCTAGGAATTTCACCTAAAACCCTAACACCAATGAAATCAATCTAAGGAAAGTTCCTGACAGGTTATATGCAGGTCTGGGCAGCGGATAATAACTTCTAAACAAAAACTAAGCTGACTAACAGAGGAAATCTTAGGTTTTTCAAAATTTTGACAGGGTCCGCAGGTCCACAATTAACACAGGTGCGATATCGCTCTGTGCTAAAAGCAAAAGTACGGATAAGTACACACTGTGTCAAAAGGACTAGGGTGCGGTCCTCTCCCAAAGTTATGAAAAACGAAAAATAACCCTGGATCTACAATTTCTACCCAATTCCACACACAACAAGCCAAAAATAGAAACAAAACACATTTTCTCAGGTCAAAGTAAAAATAAGGAAAAAATCAAGTCCCCAGTGGTGTCTCCATTTCGTCACACGGCATGAGTCGATCTTGCGGACAAGATAGACCTTCTTAGAATCTAAAGAAGACCTAATGACAAGCAAACCAATCACAAACTATCTTTCTCTAAATATGCATTTATCAACAAAGACAAACAAGTGTTTTAGGCCTACCTTGAGTCCAATGCAAGTTTGTGGAAGCCTCGCTCCTTTGATCCAAGTGAGCTCCCTTGTCGCGAATCTGCAAACACAAACAAGCAAACAAATTAAATAGCACTTGAAAAGCCAATATCATAAAACATATTTAACATGAAAGTCAAGGAATTCATGAAACAAATGACATGAGACAATTTGTTGAGAAAAATGAATCTGATTGTATTAATTCAAATCAAAGAAGAACTTTACAACCTGTGCTTTGACACTGTACAAGCTCCTCCCAGGATCCAGCAAGAAGTCTCCTCTACTTTGACAAGTTTCACTCTCTTCCCAATGAAGCCAAAAAGGTACGTGATCTCTCCTCTCAAGCTCAACTAGGAAGTCTTAATTTCACCAGCATTTACCCTAAAAAATGTTCAGCTTCTAAACTCCCTAGCAACCAGCCCAATGCCTGAATTTATAGTGCAATAGAGGGAAGTTACTAGGTCCTCCTTCAAAGGGATAAAGCCCTCCTTCAAAGGGATAGCTCCTCTCATCAAGGGATTAGCTCCTTCTCTTTTGGGATGCATGAACCACCTAAGAGCGGCCAATCCACGTCAAAACTCCTTCTAGAATCATCTAGAATTAACCCAAAGTGAGTTTTTTAGAATAAACTTGCGCCTTTTTGACTTTCACAGGGGTCCGCACCTACACCTTTAGGGACAGAGTGGGCAGGTCCACAGTTTTTGTAAACAGAAGGTGCGGGACCACAGGCAATAGTGAGAGAAAGTGCGGAACCAGAGCTTTGTTGATTTTCAATGTCTTTCTCTCATTTTCAAAGCTTGACTTGAAGAGCTGAGGTCTGAGACTTTCTTAGGAGGACAGTACAAGTGGTGATAGACCCATACTGACTGCAAATAATCATGGTGACGATATTTTTGTGTAACACCTCCAATAGTTGTAGCACCCTATCAACATGTTGAACATGATCCTTCCAAGACTTGATGTAGACTAGTATATCATCAAAAAATACTAACACAAATTTTCTAAGGAAGGGTTTGAAAATGGAATTCATCAAACCTTGAAATGTACAAAGTGCATTGGTAAGGCCAAAAGGCATGACCAAAAATTCATAATGACCCTCGTGAGTTCTAAATGTTGTTTTCGGAATGTCTTCAATCTTCATTCTGATTTGATGATATCTTGAATGAAGATCCAACTTGGTGAAGTAAATTGATCCATGCAATTCATCCAATAATTCATCAATGATAGGAATGGGAAATTTATCTTTAATAGTGAGCTTGTTGAGCTCCTTATAATCTGGACACATGTGCCATGATCCATCCTTCCTGTGCACCAATACTACTGGAGCAAAGAAAGAACTTTGACTAGGTTGAATTATACCAACCTCTAGCATTTTTGCAACCATACGTTCAATTTCACTCTTTTGGGCATAGGGATATCTGTACGGCCTGATGTTTGGAGGAACACTTCCTGGAACCAAATGAATAGCATGATCTTGATCATGAATAGGTGGGAGACCTTTGGGAGTCTCAAATACCTTGGAATTATTGTCCAAGACTTTTTGGAGATCTGGAGAAATAGGTGATTTCGATGTGGAAACATCTAGCAAACATAATTGTGCAATTACTCCTCGTTGTTCCTTTTTTAGAAGCTTTGTCATACCGTTAGAGCTGATTATCTTTCTTGGTTTCCCTGCAATACTCCTTAATTCAACTTCCTTTCCATCCGCAAAAAATTTCATGAAAATTAAAAGCTATTGTACCCAAGGATTGTAGCCATTGGACTCCTAGTACAACATCAGCACCTCCCATTGGAATGGAAAGCATTGGGCTATTCAATACATATTCTCCCATGGATAGCTTGATATTATGGCACTTTCCAAAGCAATTTATGGTTCCTCCACTTGCAACCATTACATTACACTCTAATGCTGGATATAGGAAGCAATTCAATTCTTTTGCTATCTTACAATGAATAAAATTGTGGGTACTTCTTGAATCAATCAACACTATTACCTTTTTCTTCTTGATATGTCTTTCTATCTTGATAGTTTAAGGAGTGGTAATTCCAACCAATGCATTACAAGATATGGTCGGATTCATTTCTTCTTTATCTAGGGTTTTTTTCTGGAGTATATCCTCTTCTTTTGACATTTCTTGTTCCTTTTCTTCCTCCTCTTCACAATATATGTAGAATAATTTCTTCTCGGCACACTTATGACCTTTAGTGTATTTGCTATCATAACTGTAACAAAGCCCTTTTTCTCTTTTTTCTTCCAATTGTTGTGGTGTCAACCTTATAGGTTGTGGAAGGCTAGGGGCAACAACACTTCCATCTTTATAGTTGTGAGTGGTAGGCTTCTTGGTTTCCATAATTTTGCTTTCTATTTTTCTTGCTAAGCTGAATGCCTTCTCCAATGAATCAGGTTCCCAAAGGCGAATGTCACAGTCCTTATGAACATATCAATCCTACGTTCCTCTAGATATCTTTTACCCTTATGTTCAATTTTTGGAAGTCCTCAATTGGCTCCATCATTGAACCCTTTTGTTTGAGACTTATCAATTGGCTAAAAAATGTGTTGCTTTTTGTATCCTTATAGTGTGCTGTCAATTCTTCCGTAAAAATTGCCAAAGTGACAATTTGTTTACGAAAGCAAAGCCATCGATACCATACAAACTGATTGGTTCCAAATATAAAGTTGCAATACGTACCTTTTGTGTGTTTTTCACATTATGGAGATCGAAAAATTGCTCCATCTGTAGTATCCATGTTGCAGGATCGTTGCCATCAAAATTCCTCATATCGATTTTTGGAATATTGTGGGTCTTCAATCCAACATTAGAATCTATGAAATCATGATTAATATTTCTTTTGTTCTCATCATGAGTTTCCTTTACTACCCTTTCACCATTAGTGACCATTTCTTGTAGCAACTTATTCAAATTTATCTTCAATTCTTCCATCTTATCATCCATGCCATTCATCCTAGCTTCCATCTTAGCATCCATGCTATTCATCTTAGCTTCCATCTTAGCGTCCATGCCATTCATCTTAGCTTCCATGTCATTCATCTTGGCTTCATTTACCTTTAGTGAGAGTGAAATTTGTTGTACTTGGTCTTGTAATTTTGATATATCATGTTGCATTTCTTCCTCTTCTTCACGAGTCATGTTAGAGATTTGAGGTTGCTTACTATGTGTTTCCATTTTTTTTCTTCGGGGCATTAATTAATGCTAATAATTCTTCACTATTCCCTTTGAATTCCTTCAAAATAATTTTTCAAACCAATCTTATGCAAAATTAAAAATAATTACACACCTTTTTTCACTTTGTAGGAGATTGATATTGAATCTGATGCATCTCTGTAATTTCGGATCATCCAGTTATAAAATTGTGATCTGCAGTAGTCCTCTGTGTCCTCTTTCCAATGCCACTAGTCTGATCGAATTTAGATTCTCCAAGAAAGTGTTATGCACAATCTCCCAAGATGACCTGATTATATACCTTTTCAGAAGAGCGAACTTGTATGAAGTGTCGCGTGTCACTATTTTGACCTTTGGGTCTAAAAAATATACACAGGAAACTACAATATGTCCTCTTTCTATAACTTCTTACGAAATTGTAATCTGATGCTCAAAACAAAAGTTATGACGATTTTCCCAAGGTCACCTGTTTGGAATGTAAATCAGGAGATTGCAAAAGACCAACTTCCTTAGATCATATCTCCGCAAATATTGTATGAAAAGCTTTGAAATTTGGACCCGAGGTTCAGTATGATTTCGTCTCAAATGAGTTTTTTTTTCTCTTCTGAAACGTCGAAGAAAAAAAGTTATAACAAAAATGCCATGATGACCTATTTGGAGCAGCGAAACCCTAGAATCCAAAGCTCTGATACCAAATGTTATGAAACCAGCTCACAAAAAGATAGAAAAGATAGATCAACGCCTTAGAATTCAGCCTCTTCGAGGGGGCAACCTCCTTTACATTACACAAATGAACAATTCTTGGATGATTCAAATGGAAAAACCTCCTTTCTATATATAGGAGTCTAAGGGGTCACAATATAACCAAGCCGACCTAACAATAATAATATAAGGCATAAAAATAACAATATAGGGATTCTATGGGGCATAATAATAACAATATAGGGACAATAGGGGCACAACAATATTAATAAGGGATACACCTACAATAGTAATGGGGGAATCACTAGTATTATAGGGACCCAACAGCTTCCAACTGTGTGTATGTCAAAGTTTCTTCAACTGTTTCCCCATGGAATTCTCCAAAACAAGTTTATGTAGCATAAACATTGAAACTATAGTTCCCAAGGATGGAGTTGGTAAAAATTATAGGTTCATTGTGACCATTTAGTTCCATTACCACATACTTCATGTATCTTTCTCGATCAACTCTCAGCATATCGCCTTTTCCCTTCTGAGGCAGCAAGAGATGGGACCAATCAGTTGAGAAATATCCATTGAGTTTTGTTGACCAGTCCCTATTAAGTAGCATTCCATCAGCCTCGGGTATATCGACTACCACTATGTCAATGAATTGTGTGTATTGTGGTTTAGCAGCCATCCTAATCAACAAATCTTTCAATTCCCCAATCATTTTCACATTTGTCCTGTCTAATTGCATAATTCGAGTCCCAGTTTTCTCAGGTATTACATGTAGTCTTTTAGAAACAACATAAGGCATCACAATGGACGAGGCACCTGAATCTACCAAGAAATTGTGTACGTTCATGTTGAGGATTTCAAATGTGATAAGGAAAGGTGGAGTCATGGATTTTGATTTCCTCCCTATCATGGCTGCACTGATATCTTGGGGGTTTCGATTAATTTTTGACAGAGTGGCTTCCATAGCTGATGGTATTTGGGTTGTATTGGAGGTGTTGACAGGTCTAGGTACTGATTTCTTGGTTTGGCTGCTTGGGATGGTGGGAGTTTTGGAATTTCACTCATTCATAGCTTTCAAGAGCAAATCTCTTTGCTGCGTTAATTTCAGCAAATCAAAGTACGTGATATTAGCTCTGGATTTCTTAAGATCATCCATAATATTGTAATCAATGTTATAAATAGGATAGGGTAGAGTAAACATACTAGTTTTTCCATTCTTAGTTGGGAGTTTACCATTTTGAGTCACCTTCATTACAGTGGGAGATGCATTTTCTTTCTCTGGATGGTTTACCACCAGGGTATTCTTGGACTGACCTCTAGTTTTTCCTTCTCAACAGGAAATTTGGGATTGGGTGTCTTCACGGGGTGGACATCTTTCTTGGTCTGATCTACATGCTTCATCACACCAGCAAGTGGCCCTTTGCTTTGTGTGTGGATTTCATTAGTGTGGATCTCTGTCGTACTGTCTCCTTGGTCATCATCATTCTTGTTTGTATAGAAATCCCACAGTACATTGATTTGAGATTCTTCTTCCAAGGGCTCTTCTACTTGGTATTCTTCCTCATCTTCTTATTCTGGCTCTAGCTCCACTATAGGTTCTTCTTGGTTAAGGAGCGATCCAATAAGAGCCAACTCTTTTGTACTTAAATTCCCTTCATTGGGTGGAGCAAGCAGTGCAAGTGGACCATGACCACCTTCTGTCTTCTTACGATAGAAAGATTTGAAAGGTTTTATGTTGTTATACTCTCCTCCACTCCTGCTTATACTCTCTCCAGAATTCCTTTTCATATCGATGACTATATTTGTCAACTTCTTAATGATCCGATGCAAACCTTCTACATCTGTGGTATCCTTTTCTTTGGTTTCAGCCCCTTTGTTATCACTCCCATTATTCTTCTTGGATGCTTGAGAGGCTTTCTTTTCTCCGGTTGTAGGGTGGCATGCTGTGAGACTAAGCATTTCATTCTCGACCTTTACTGCTTCATTGATAGCACCCTGTAAGGTTTGTGCGTTACTCCTCTTAACCCACATTGTAGTAGGGATAGGGAGAGTAGTGATGTAGAATTCCATAAGCACCTCCTCAGTAGGTCTAGCGGTGGCCGGGATTCTGTTGAATAGGGTGTTGAACTGGATGTTAAAATCCTTAACCTTTTCTCTGGTTTCCATTTTCAAATGGGATAATTCTAAAACTAAGGTTACATGGGTCTTGTCATTGCCATACTTGTCTAAAAAGGCCTGTTGAAAGGTAGCCCATGAGGTGATCGATCCAGTTCTCAAGCTAAAGTACCATGTGGAAGCTGCACCAATCAGGGTAAAAGGGAATAGGTGACAAACTATATCTTCATCAGCTACCCCTAGCATGCGTACGGCCAAGAATAAAGAATGAATATGGTCTTCAACGGTATCTCCCCACTCAGGATCAAATTTAGGTAGTACTCTTTCTGCATTCTTGGGTAAGGGATGTGGTTGCCCAAGTACCTCTACGACATCCTGAGCGAGCTAGGGAGGAAGTGCACGTCCTGAGCGAGCTAGGGAGGAAGTGCTCCTAAAGGAGGTGGGAGTTGGTTTCCACCGAATTGAGGAATATTAGCCATATCGAGGATAGGGATGTTCTGGTTGAGGGTTTCTTCATTAGGATTTTCCAAATCAGGAAAGGGATTGCCCTCGGAAGGAGAATCCTCAGGAATTTGTTCCCAAGGAGAGTCGATACTCTGCAAAGAATCAAGCACAATATCTTCAAGAGAAGGGGCTATAGATGTCTCTTCATTTATGTGATAGACCCTTGGCTTTCTTTTTTCTATTGGATGTAATGATTGAAAGATAGGGAGCTGTGATAGGGAACGGGCATAAGCCGGAGTAAGTCTTTTGATTGGTTGTTCCTGAGTGACAGGATACTCCCACAGTGTCTCTTCTTCAAAATGAGGCTTTTCTGAATGAGAGGAAGGGTCTTTTCAACTTTCAATATGCATGCATTAATCTTTTTGAATCCATGCGTGGCACTTATACATGAAATATTGAAAAGTTGTGGATGGCGGTTCAAGCCCTCCTACTAGCGTCAATTTGTTGACAAGGCGAATTTTCGCTAAACCAACAAGGGGAACTAACCCAATCGCAAGCCCCAATTAGACCTACTTTTGTTTGGAATGGCTAGTTCCAATGGGTTTTAAGGGTCCCCGTAAACTGTTAAATGAGTTAAAAGATTGCTTCTGGGAAGAAGACTTCAATTAAATCAACAAAATAAAACAGCTAACCTATATGTCTCAAATCCTATCTAAGTTATTTCTAACTACTCTAGTCTATATCCTAACTATCCTAACCTATCTTATAGGAGTAAACAAAGGAGGTTAAACATCATATACAAATCCCAAGTCCAAATGAATCAATTACTGGTCCACTTAAGAACAAGGCTATATTAAATCTTGATTGCAATCCAATCATTCATATAGGAACACACATTCCATTTTATGGAAGAAAAGCTTGCAACTGATGTCCAACATAGTCTCGAATCAGCAACCTTTCATGATTTAACCATGATGTTGAATCATATTCAAATAACCAGGCATAACCATGAACTGAAAGTTATCAATATGCACAAAAAAATAAATATACATTTTCATTTATGCCAACGACAACATTCTGATCAAAACACATAAAAGAAAAGGAAAATCAATCTGAAACACAGGCTCCTCATTGAACCAAACAGTCTTTCTTTATTCACAATAAATCAAAGCTGCCTTTTCCAAACAAAAAGCCCTCCTCTCCTATCAGGAGGTAATACTTATGCAGCCCTCAATGACCCTCGGTCTTCCACGACCTTTCATTTCCCCCATTTCATTACACAGGTCACATATGCAGATGAGAATGTCGGTCAAACTGCTGACACGCCGAGGTCACCCTTGGTGGAGTGTTCTCCTTCCTGGAGAAATGAATGGATGCCTTTGGAACAGAGGGGGACTGCATATCATTTCTTAGCACTTGTGTGGAGTGGCTATCATTCTCTGTCATTTCCTAAAGGAAACTGAAGATGCTGCGCTCATCATCCCACATCTGGCATGCTTTGTGATGTATCTGGCAATGATGACATCTTGATGGATTGGCGCTATCATGAGTGCTTCCACTGAATTGAAGGAGTGCCTCCATTATGTAATTTTGCGGTCCATGTTCCCTTTCGTAAAGTGTGTTTCGCAATGCTGACACTGGTATGGCAGAGGTGTCATCTTGATACAACTCACCTTTATCCGTTACCGGGTCTGCTCGAATTTGCCTGCAAAATAATCCATATCAGCTATGATGGTGGGACATATGGCAAACGGGCCTACAAAACATGAATCTTGCATTTATAACCTCAAATTTGAAAGAATCCCCCCTTCCTTTTAATTTATGCACTGATTAAGTCCCGTGAATGTAAATCTGATTTACATTGCAAATCCTTGCAAAACACAGAGCGGAACCCAAAAACCCGAACTTGAAATACTATGGGTGGGAACCTATACCCTATCGAGTTCGACATATGGCATTTCCCATAAAAAACCACAATGATAGCATTTTACCGAATCCACAAGAAACACGTGAAAAACTTGTGTCTGGGTGTGCAGTCGAACTTCAAATTTTATATGCCCGAACCTAAAATTATCGGCGGGTCCGGTGTATGGTGTCATGCCTTATGCATGAGCGCTAGACCCCGTTGATAGCGATTCACGATGGGGAGGGGTGGACCCAATAGCATATATATTGAGTTTAATCGGATCGGCGAGTTCGGCGTATGGTGTCGTGCCTTATGCATGAGCGCTAGACACCACTGATAGCGATTCACGATGGGGAGGGGCGGACACAATAACATATATATTGAGTTTAATCGGATCGGCGGGTCCACCATATTTCCTATCACGATATGCGTAAGCCTAGGGCCCGACCGATTGTGATATGCGATTAGGCCGGGCCTTATATATATATATATATATATATATATATATATATATATATATATATATATATAGCGTTATATTTTAATAGCCCTGATGGGTCCAGTATACCATGGCGCAATATATTTGTATAACCCCTAGACCTGTCGATTGTGATAAGCAATTGGGGGGGGGACCCGTTAAAATATATATCGTGGTTAATACAGTCAGGTTTGGTATACCATATGCGCCTTTTATATATATAGCCTTTGGGTTTGGCCAATAGCGACTTGCGACATGGTTTCGAACCCGAAAATTATGAATTTGGGTTGATAATGCCATCAGGTTCAAAAGGAAAAAAGTGCACAGTGTTAATTGTGATAGGCCACAAAAGAGGGATTTATGCATGTTTCGCGAATTATTTATGCTATAGAGAGTTATGATGGGAATAATGATACAATAGAAGGTTTTGAGGGTTGAAAAGGTTTCGATGGAGGGATTGAATGCAGGGCTAGGGTGGTTGATGAATGGACCATGTAGCAGGGATTAAAAGGGGGGGGCTCAATGATTAAGAATTGAAAATTTGGCTCGACAACGAGTTAAAGACTCTGGGACTAAACAGATCATTTGGAGAGGTAGAAGACCAACTTTTAGGGGACCCTTTCAGAATCACTACCAAGGAAAGTTTTGATAGGGTGGTGGTTGTGGCCACAACAAATTCATGATTTGAGTGGCTATACTATTAGACAATATGTCTCTTCAATCCATAATATATCCATCATAAGAAACATTAATGAGTGGTACCCATTGGTTTGATAATTCCTATGTATTATGGTAACCATAGATCCTACATAAGATAGTAGCTATTTTGGAGTATGGACTAACAAGGGAGGAAATATAATACATACCCTTATCTTCTCGCTTATGTTTGTTAGGATCTCTTCTCCAGTTTCTAATGGGCTCTGATTGATGCTCATTCTCCTTCATGAACTTTTGTATAAAAATATTGTCATATTTTTGTTGAGGTTGCAGTAGATGATACATTTTTCTCAAATCGCTGTTGGTAAATGACCCAATGACTATTTTCTTCTGATTCATGAAATTCCTATGTGCAATATTCATATGATCAATAACCCATTTAACCATATCTTTATAAGGAAGGATGTTGGGTCGGGATGTAATCCTATGCAAGAATGAATTGGCAACATCACTGTATGTAGCTTTAGAGATCGGGGTAGAACCATTGGTCATATTTTTTTTCTCTGTTGCCTTAGATCCTTCATATTCAAAAATATTGTAAATAGCTTCCCAAGAGGAGCTTCCAACATCTTGAGAATAGGTTGTATCTGAGAATAATATAGGAATTTCAGTTGCTTCAGGTGGAGGAGCGACCAGTTGTTGTTGAACAACGGGTTTCTTCCTTGCTTTAGCTGCCCTAGTCATCTGTAATGAATTTTTCTTGTCGATACTGACCTGTAATGGAAAAAATAAGAATAAGCAGACATTCCTTAACCTGAGAATTCTTTAGGGAAAATAACTATTTTCCATAACAATTTATGTCTTTATGATCAAATCCCGGAGACATCAAGTTTTAATGATTAAATCATTTAAAACTTCAAAAAACCATAAATTTGGTTATTTTGGCCATTAAATGATAAACGTGCATTCACACAGGCTCTGTACATGTCAGCTTATCGGTGAATTTTATCAGGTTAAAACTTGTGATATCCTTACCCTCTGATAAGTGTTGTTCAAATATATAACAATTATGATTTGTAAGCGGGAAGAGGCATCAAAGGTTCTATATCAGGGATGTAATATAAAATATTTTAGATGAGTTCCTCCCAATATAAAATTTTTGATACAGATTAGAGGTGAATATCGAAGGATGAGTGATATCAGAGGTTCAGAGGATAAGGGATATAGGAGGTATTAGATATCAAAATATCAGAGGATCGATATATCATAGGTATTAGATATCAGAGGTTTTAAAGTGGCACTTGTTCTTAAAGTTTCGATATATGGAAACTCTAATATACTACGTGGCATTCTTTTTGGGGCCAGGGTTTTCTTTATTATATCCATAAAGTCGTGCTTATATAACTTTAGACTTAAAGTATTAGAAAGTTTTAATCGAGGGAAAGTTTTATCATGACTTTACTATAAGTAATGTTGCGATATTTAAATGTTTCGATAGAACTCTTCCAGTAATATATTTTAAACAAAATCCTATTGGGTTATTTGTGAATTTTATATTTATGAGGCCAATCTCTGATATGAAAGTTCTGATAAGGGAGATTTTCTTATTCAAAGGTGTTTTGGGGACAAAAACTAGAAATTGCCTTATTTTATTAGAACCAAGGAACTTTATCAAAATTCAAAAGGGTCCCCATTATTTATTAGTTAAACTATCATAAAAATAATGGGGAGTTGTATACTACTATAACAATTGGTGACATACTGGGCGAAATAGTTATCTCTGTAAACATAAATGAAATTTTAACTATTAAAGAAAAAGACATAGAAAGGTAAAAATAATTGAAGTTTTGATTGGTAAAGATTACTCTAAAGGAAATAACTCATTATTTTGCAAATTACCTCACAACTTCTTGTTGATGAAAATATTTATTGTCTTTGTGAGTCATTTAGTTAGTTATAAAGATAAAGTTAAGAACTATAGAAGCTTAGCTTTTAAGATAGAATTTATGTCACTGGTAGAGCCACTGCTTCCAGTATGCATCCATAGCCTCGACAAGGCTACCATTTAACCAAAATGTACCAGTATCCCATCCACTTATAGTAATATTTTAGACGTATTAATTTTTTATTTTATTTTTTCTTATTTTTAAAGCTTACTTGAAAGCCATTGTCCTGGCTTGGAAACCAGGTGATGACAATGTCATTCACAAGTTATAATGATATTGAACTAGCCAGCTTGTGATGTGACCTCTTGTCTTATAGTTATTCAACCACAAGCCATTATCTTGGTTTAGTGACTAGTCGTGATAATGTCAATATCATTGGTTTCCTATGATCATGGTAAGTCAGCTCATGATGAGACCCCTTATCTTTCAAGTTTTATATTTTTGAATTACACTCTAAATTTTTTTAAAATTAGTGGATGGGGAGGTATATTCACTCCTTAAGAGTCATGGATGAAAATTTAAGCCAAAAGATGCTAAAACTTCAAAATAGTCTTTACTTTTTAAAAAACTTTTCATGATCAATCATAGGACAACTCGATTTTTTTAAGTTTCAAGCTATGAAATATTCACAGCTCAATGGATATAAATATTTCATAGGTTTCTAATAGATGAAATACTAACTTCAATGTTATAATTTACTTTCTTACAATCCTCCTTTAATTAGTCACATTTCACGTAAATGATGAGAGACCTCAATATGAATTCAAAAGTGCATTGCCTAACCATTATTAAGGCTAAAGACACTGATATATACATGTGATTATTTACATATTTACAGGAGGATAGATATCCTTAAGAAAAGTATTTTTTCAAAACTAGCCCATTAATGGGAAGAGCATCCCTCTTTCCTTGTAAATCTTGAAGGATAAAGGTTAATGGGCCTAGTTTCTCAATGATATGAAATGGGCCTAGCCATAACTTTTGGAACTTTGTGTGTTTGCCATTTTCTTCGTAGGCTCTGTCCCATTTCAGAACTAAGTCATCGATTTCAAAAAAATTGTTATTAACTAAGCTTGCATCAAATGAAGATTTAACCAATTGTTGGTGATGGAAATGAACTTGTCTTGCTTGATCTCTTTCTTCTTCTAGCTTAAGAATTTGATACATCCTTAATTATACAATGGAAGAAAGTTTTTCTTCAATAGATTGCACTAGGGCTAATGAAGGAAGAGCAGATTAGGAGGTATTATAGCCTATTTTCCATACTGTAATTGAAAATGAGAAGTGCATATAGAGACCTTATGAGTGATTCTGTCAACCCATAAAGCAAAAATTAAAAGTTTGTGCCAATTTCTTCGATTTTGGTCAATTGTTCGCTTGATTATCCTAATGAGGTTTTTATTAGTAGACTCTGCTAAGCCATTTCCTTGAGGGTAATAATTTGCAAAATATTTGAGTTTAAAACCTCTTTTAAGAGAAAATTCAGTTATGGTATTTCCGGAAAGATAAGATGCATTATCAAACATAAGGGCACAAGGAAGACCAAACCTAATAATAATAAATTGATCAATGAATTCAATAATGTTTTTAGAATTGACCACCTTCAAAGGTATTGCTTCCACCCATCCGGTAAAATAATATGTAGCAAACAAGATGTATTTATGCTTCTTAGAAGAGTTAGGAACAATCTCACCTATTTTGTTCAATCCCCATTGCTCAAAAGCTTGCTCAATTTTAATTGGCTACAAAGGTAAGGATGGTTTCTTTTGTCTCAACAAAACATAATCATAATTTCTTTTAAACAAGACATCATTGAAAAGCTGATATTGATGAGCTTTAAGTTTGAGAGCTCTTTTCTTTTTGTAAGTGACTTCCAATGGAACATAACCATTTTTTAAATAAAATATTAAATCAACATATTGAGATTCAGTGTCGATGGGGCATACCTCTGTAATTTGAACATTATTACCTGAATTTCATCCTCCAATGTGTCATAAGCTCCATTTATTAATCTAAAAAAGCCTTGACCCCTTACTATTTTAGCTGGTTTAATTTCTAGGTCATATTCTTGCAGGGCAGTAACCCAATTTTCCCTTTTCTCTTCTAATTCCTTCTAGATAAGTAGTTATCTAACTGTAGGGAAAGGAATAATTACTTTTGTATGTGCTTTTAAGAGGAAAGGCCTGAAATTTTTTATGGACTTAAAAACTGAGAGGCTTGCTTCTCAACCTCTGAATAATTTAGTTTATCTCCTTGTAAATTGGAACTAAAGAAGGAAATTGGAGCTTCAACTTGTTTTTCATTAGGTTGTGTCAACACTACTGCATAGGATTGTTCGGAAGAAAAAGTATAAAGAAAAATTGTTTAGAAAAATTAGGAGTTGATAATGAAGGAGCATCTATGATTTCTTGTTTTATTGACTCAAATTCTTTTCTTTCGATCAATCCCCATTTGAAAATTGACTTCTTCTTGATCATAGTCTGTAAGGGTAATACAATTTGAGAGAAATCTGGGACAAATCGTTTAACAAAATTAATCTTCCCAAGAAAGGATTGCATGGATTTTTTGTTGTGTGGTAAGGGGATTTCAGATATCACCTTGATTCTATCTGGATCTATGTATATTCCTTCTTTAGACACAATAAAGACTATAATCTTACCTTCGCTAAGGGAGAAAAATGCCTTTTTAGGATTTAAGGAGATTCCAATTTTTTACAACTTTCAAATAATTTTTTTAAATAATGTAAATGATTACTTCTTTGTTTATAGTAAATTATAATGTGGTCTAAATACACTACAACTGTCTTATTGATCAAACCTATGAAAGCAATGTCCATGACTCTTTGGAAAGTAGCTCCAACATTAATTAGCCCAAAAGGCATTTTTTGATAAGCATACATTCCCCACTTGGTTCTGAATGTGGTTTTCAGTCTATCATCTAGATGTACAAGAATCTGATTGTAACCTAAAAAACCATCTAAGAAAGACATTAGCTTAGAACCAACAACAGATTGTAAAATTTGTTCCATTGGAGGCAAAGGAAAGTTATCATTTTCACAAGCTTTGTTTAAATTTCTAAAATCTATACAAATACGAATATCTCCATTCTTCTTTCTAACTGGCACAAGATTTGAGACCCACTTGGAATGTCTAATTGGGAAAATGATTTTGGCCTTGAGAAGCTTATTTATATAAGTCTTAATCTGGGCTTCCAAGTTAGGTTGAATCTTCCTAAGCTTTTGTTGAATTGGCTTAGTTTCTAGCAACATAGGAATGGTGTGTTGAATGATGGATGTGTCATAAGTTTTTAGATCATCGTAATTCCATTGCAAATACATCCTTGTATCTTTTCAACAAATGAATGAAAGAAGATCTCTCATATGGTGACAGTCCAAGGCCTAAATTAATGTTTTGAGGCTTATGATTAGATCCTAAATTAATCAATTCAAACCTTAAAGTAGAGCTCTGAATTTTGCAATTGGTAGTCCTTTTGAATCTATCTTTCAAATTGTATAAGTCTTCCAATTTTACTACGGCTTTAGGCAAGTTATTTTCCTTAGAAGAATACTTTTGCATCTTGTCACGATCATCTTCATCAATGACTTGGTCAGAGTAAGACCCTTTTTATGTTAGAAAACTCAGGATGTCACTATAATCATTAAACACATGCCAATTAGTTATATTTTTTGGAATGGAGGGGCGAAAAATAAATTCAATTGAAAATCTATCAGGATTGAAATCCTTAGGTGGAATGAGTTTGGAAGCAACTTTTCTAGGAGGTTAGAACTAGCATTCTGTATTCTTTGGATAAGAGATATATTGAATGTAGTGAAATGAGAAATGAGGTCTTGGGTCAAAGATGGTAATGCTTAAGGTGAATAGAAACACAATGGATGTTGTTTCTAACTTTTTTGATAACAATTTCTGAGTCACCAAAAGCTTTAACGTATTTTATATCAATACTAATGGCTTTTGTAAGCCATGTACCAATGCTTCATATTCAATAATGTTATTGGTAAATTCAAATTCCAATCTGCAAGCCAACATAGTTTTTTCTCCATCGGGGCTTATTAAGATGCAACCAGCTCTCGCACCCTCATTACATTTCAATCCATCAAAATGAAGCATCCAAAATAAAATATCATGCTTGTTTACAAGGTTTTCTACAATATTAATACACTTAGATGAATCTGTTTGGGAAAAAAATCAATTTGATTTGAAAAAAAAATCAACTAAAAAGGGAGATTTTTGTGCTTGAAAATTGCCAAAGAAAGATTCAAAAGAGTAACTTCCAAGAATATTGTTTGTAAATACTATTGGTTTGTTTTCCTCATCAAAATCAGCACTAAATATTTCATATATTTCTCCCAATCAACACAAATTTTATTGGGTTTTCTATTGTAGGGAAGCCACATGTGTGACCAATCAGTTACAAAGTAACCATGTAGTTTTCCATACCGGCCTGTACTTAGAATAAGACCATATAATTCAGGAATGTCTACAGTTAATATATCTATTATTTGACAAACATTTGAATTGGAATATAACCTGATCAAAACAAGATTTATTTCTCCCAAAACTTTGACTTTAGTGCAGCCTAACTGAACAATCTGAACAACATATTTCCATGGTGAAATATTTAATTTAAGACACACCGCACAAGTCATGACATTTGATGATGCACTAGAATATACTAAACAGTTGTGAACATTCTTGTTAAAAATCTCAAAAGTCAATAAAAAGGGAGGAGTATGGGAATTTGATCTATCTCCAATTAGAATAGCATCTAATGGGTCAATTTTATTTAAAGATACATTCAGAGATTTTCCTTTCCCTTTTGAGGCCTTTGCAGTGATAGAAGTAGGCAATGGAGATGTAGGAACTGCATTCAATTCTTTAAGTAAAATCTTTTGTTGTTGTTTTAATTTACTAACCTCATAAAGGGAAATGTTGGCTTTGACCTTTTTAATGTCTTCCACAATATTATACTCCATAGTATTAGAGATTATCAAAGTCTTAGAAGAAGATAGAGATTTGGAAGTAGTTGGAGATGGACTATAGAAGACCTTACTCCTATCCATATTTATAATGAAATACTCTGGGAATCAAAATTTCACCCTCATTTCTATAAAATTTTCCAACTACTTCCAAATATCTATCTTCATCTAAGACTTTGATAATCTCTGATGCTATGGAGTAGAATATTGTGGAAGACATGAAAAAGGTCAAATCCAACATTTCCCTGTAAGAGGTTAGTAAATTAAAACAACAACAAAAGATTTTACTTAAAGAACTGAATGCAATTCCTGCATCTCCATTGCTTACTTCTATCACTGTAAAGGCCTCAAAAGGGAAAGGAAAACCTCCTAATGTATCTTTGAATAAAATTGACCCATTAGATGCTATTCTAATTGGAGATAGATCAAATTCCCATACTCCTCCCTTTTTATTGACTTTTGAGATTTTTAATAAGAATGTTCACAATTGTTTAGTAGATTCTAGTGCATCATCAAATGTCATGACTTATGCGGTGTGTCTTAAATTAAATATTTCACCACGAAAATCTGTTGTTTAGATTGTTCAATTAGACTGCACTAAAGTCAAAGTTTTGGGAGAAATAAATCTTGTTTTGATCAGGTTATATTCCAATTCAAATGTTTGTCAAATAATAGATATATTAACTGTAGACACTCCTGAATTATATGGTATTATTCTAAGTAGAGGCCGGTATGGAAAACTACATGGTTACTTTGTAACTGATTGGTCACACATGTGGCTTCCCTACAATAGAAAACCCAATAAAATTTGTGTTGATTGGGAGAAACATATGAAATATTTAGTGACTGATTTTGATGAGGAAAACTAACCAATAGTATTTACAAACGATATTCTTGGAAGTTACTCTTTTGAATCTTTCTTTGGCAATTTTCAAGCACAAAAATCTCCCTTTTTACTTGATTTTGTTTCATCTCAAATTGATTTTGTTCCCAAACAGATTCATCTAAGTGTATTAATATTGTAGAAAACCTTGTAAATAAGCATGATATTTTATTTTTGACGCTTCATTTTGATGGATCGAAATCTAATGAGGGTGCGAGAGCTGGTTGCATCTTAATAAACCCCGATGGAGAAAAAATTATGTTGGCTTGCAGATTGGAATTTGAATTTACCAATAACATTGTTGAATATGAAGCATTGGTACATGGCTTACAGAAAGCCATTAGTATTGATATAAAATACCTTAAAGAACATAAAAACATTGTAAGACTAAATAAGTTTATTGTGTGCTAGATTAACAACATTGCAATTTAAAATAAAATCTAACATGTGTAAGATTTTCTTTTAGCGCAAACTCGAGCACATAGAAACATTGTAGAGTGAGAAATCTAGCAAGTGCTAGATTTATGTCTACCACAAATACAAGCACATTGCCAACAAAAACATTGTAGAGTATAAGAAATCTAGCTTGTGTTAAATATTCTTCCAACACAAACACAAGCACATTTAAATTTGAAAGAAATCTAACACATGCTATATTTCCTTCTAGCACAAACACAAGAACATAACACCATTTTACGACTAAATAAGTTTAATGTGTGCTAGATTAACAACATTGCAATGTAAAAGAAAATCTAACATGTGTTAGATTTACTTTTAGCGCAAACTCAAGAACCTAGAAACATTGTAGAATGAAAAATCTAGCAAGTGCTAGATTTATGTCTACCACAAATACAAGCATGTTGCCAACAACAACATTGTAGAGTATAAGAAATCTGGCTTGTGTTAAATTTTCTTCCAACACAGACACAAGAAAAATAAAATTTGAAAGAAATATAACACATGTTATATTTCCTTCTAGCACATGCACAAGAACATAACAACATTTTAGGACTAAATAAGTCTAATGTGTGCTAGATTAACAACACTGCAATGTAAAAGAAAATCTAACATGTGTTAGATTTCCTTTTAGTGTAAACTCAAGCACATAGAAACATTGTAGAGTGAGAAATCTAGAAACTACTAGATTTATGTCTACCACAAATACAAGCACATTGCCAACAACAACATTGTAGAGTATAAGAAATCTGGCTTGTGTTAAATTTTCTTACAACACAAACACAAGCAAAATTAAATTTGAAAGAAGTATAAACATAACAACATAACAACATTTTAGGACTAAATAAGTCTAATGTGTGCTAGATTAACAACATTGGAATGTAAAAGAAATTCTAACATGTGTTAGATTTCCTTTTAGCGCAAACTCAAGCACATAGAAACATTCAAGAGTGAGAAATCTAGCAACTGCTAGATTTATGTCTACCACAAATACAAGCACGTTTCCAAAAACAACATTGTAGAGTATAAGAAATCTAACTTGTGTTAAATTTTCTTCCAACACAAAAACAAGCACATTTAAATTTGAAAGAAATCTAACACATGTTACATTTCCTTTGAGCGCAAACACAAGAACATAACAACGTTGTAGGACTAAATAAGTTTAATGTGTGCTAGATTAAAAACATTGCAATTTAAAATAAAATCTAACATGTGTTAGATTTCCTTTTAGAGCAAACTCGAGCACATAGAAACATTGAAGAGTGAGAAAACACTTCCACAAATACAAGCACATTGCCAACAACAACATTGTAGAGTATAAGAATTCTAGATTGTGATAAATTTTCTTCCAACACAAACACAAGCACATTTTAATTTGAACGAAATTTAACACATGTTATATTTCCTTTGAGTGAAAACACAAGAACATAACAACATTGTAGGACTAAATAAGTTTAATGTGTGCTAGATTAACAACATTGCAATTTAAAATAAAATCTAACATCTGTTAGATTTCCTTTTAGTGGAAACTCGAGCACATAGAAACATTGTAGAGTGAGAAATCCAACAAGTGCTAGATTTATGTCTACCACAAATACAAGCATGTTGCCAACAACAACATTGTAGAGTATAAGAAATCTAGCTTGTGTTAAATTTTCTTCCAACACAAACACAAGCACATTTAAATATGAAAGAAATCTAACACATGCTATATTTCCTTCTAGAACAAACACAAGAACATATCAACATTTTAGGACTAAATAAGTCTAATGTGTGCTGGATTAATAACATTGCAATGTAAAAGAAATTCTAACATGCGTTAGATTTACTTTTAGCACAAACTCAAGAACATAGAAACATTGTAGAGTGAGAAATCTAGCAAGTGCTAGATTTATGTCTACCACAAATACAAGCACGTTTCCAACAACAACATTGTAGAGTATAAGAAATCTGGCTTGTGTTAAATTTTCTTCCAACACAAACACAAGCAAAATTAAATTTGAAAGAAATATAATACATGTTATATTTCATTCTAGCACAATCACAAGAACATAAAAATATTTTAGGACTAAATAAGTCTAATGTGTGCTAGATTAACAACATTGCAATGTAAAAGAAAATCTAACATGTGTTAGATTTCCTTTTAGCACAAACTCAAGCACATAGAAACATCGTAGAGTGAAAAATATAGCAAGTGATATATTTATGTCTACCACAAATAAAAGAAAGTTGCCAACAACAACATTGTAGAATATAAGAAATCTGGCTTGTGTTGAATTTTCTTCCAACACAAACACAAGCAAATTTAAATTTGAAAGAAATATAAGACATGTTATATTTCCTTTTAGCACAGACACAAGAACATAACAACATTTTAGGACTAAATAAGTCTAATGTGTGCTATATTAACAACATTGCAATGTATAAGAAAATCTAACATGTGTTAGATTTCATTTTAGCGCAAACTCAAGCACATAGAAACATTCTAGAGTGAGAAATCTAGCAATTGCTAGATTTATGTCTAACACAAATACAAGCACGTTGCCAATAACAACATTTTATAGTATAAGAATACTAGATTGTGTTAAATTTTCTTCCAAAAACACAAGCACAATTTAATTTGAAAGAAATCTAACACATGCTATATTTCCTTCTAGCACAAACACAAGAACATAACAACATTTTAGGACTAAATAAGTATAATGTGTGCTAGTTTAACAACATTGCAATGTAAAATAAAATCAAACATGTGTTAGATTTTCTTTTAGCGCAAACTCGAGCACATAGAAACATTGTAGAGTGAGAAATCTAGCAAGTGCTATATTTATGTCTACCACAAATATAAGCATGTTGCCAACAACAACATTGTAGAGTACAAGAAATCTAGCTTGTGTTAAATTTTCTTCCAACACAAACACAAGCACATTTTAATTTGAAAGAATCTAACACATGCTATATTTCCTTCTAGCACAAACACAATAACGTAACAACATTTTAGGACTAAATAAGTCTAATGTGTGCTAGATTAACAACATTGCAATGTAAAATAAAATCTAACATGTGTTAGATTTCCTTTTAGCACAAACTTGAGAACATAGAAACATTGTAGAGTGAGAAATCTAACAAGTGCTAGATTTATGTCTACCACAAATACAAGCACTTTGCCAATAACAACATTGTATAGTATAAGAATACTAGATTGTGTTAAATTTTCTTCCAACACAAACACAAGCACAATTTAATTTGAAAGAAATCTAACACATGTTATATTTCCTTCAAGCACAAACACAAGAACATAACAACATTGTAGGACTAAATAAGTCTAATGTGTGCTAGATCAACAACATTGCAATGTAAAATAAAATCTAACATGTGTTAGATTTCCTTTGAGTGCAAACTCGAGCACATAGAAACATTGTAGAGTGAAAAATCTAGCAAGTGCTAGATTTATGTCTACCACAAATACAAGTACCTTGCCAGCAACAACATTGTAGAGTATAAGAAATATAGCTTGTGTTAAATTTTCTTCCAACACAAACACAAGAACATTTAAATTTGAAAGAATTCTAACACATGCTATATTTCCTTCTAGCACAAACACAAGAACATAACAACATTGTAGGACTAAAAATGTCTAATGTGTGCTATATTAACAACATTGCAATGTAAAATAAAATCTAGCATGTGTTAGATTTCCTTTTAGCACAAACTCGAGCACATAGAAACATTTTAGAGTGAGAAATCTAGCAAGTGCTAGATTTATGTCTAGCACAAATACAAGCACGTTGCCAACAACAACATTGTAGAGTATAAGAAATCTAGCTTGTGTTAAATTTTCTTCCAACACAAACACAAGCACATTTAAATTCGAAAAAATTCTAACACAGGCTATATTTCCTTCTAGCACAAACACAAGAACATAACAACATTTTAGGGCTAAATAAGTCTAATGTGTGCTAGATTAACAACATTGCAATGTAAAAGAAAATCTAACATGTGTTAGATTTCCTTTTAGCAAAAACTCAAGCACATAGAAACATTGTAGAGTGAGAAATATAGCAAGTGCTAGATTTATGTCTACCACAAATAAAAGCACATTGCGAAAAACAACATTGTAGAGTATAAGAAATCTGGCTTGTGTTGAATTTCTTCCAACACAAACACAAGAAAATTTAAATTTGAAAGAAATATAAGACATGTTATATTTCCTTCTAGCAAAAACACAAGAACATAACAACATTTTAGGACTAAATAAGTCTAATGTGTGCTAGATTAACAACATTGCAATGTATAAGAAAATCTAACATGTGTTAGATTTACTTTTAGCGCAAACTCAAGCACATAGAAACATTGTAGAGTGAGAAATCTAGCAACTGCTAGATTTATGTCTAACACAAATACAAGCACGTTGCCAACAACAACATTGTCGAGTGAGAAATCTAACAAGTGCTACATTTATGTCTACCACAAATACAAGCACATTGCCAACAACAACATTGTAGAGTATAAGAATTCTAGATTGTGTTAAATTTTCTTCCAACACAAACCCAAGCACAATTTAATTTGAAAGATATCTAACACATGTTATATTTCCTTCAAGCACAAACACAAGAACATAACAACATTGTAGGACTAAATAAGTCTATTGTGTGCTATATTAACAACATTGCAATGTAAAAGAAAATCTAAGATGTGTTAGATTTCCTTTTAGTGCAAATTCGAGCACATAGAAACATTGTAGAGTGAAAAATATAGCAAGTGCTAGATTTATGTCTACCACAAATACAAGCACGTTGCCAACAACAACATTGTAGAGTATAAGAATTCTAGATTTTGTTAAAATTTCTTCCATCACAAACACAAGCACATTTTAATTTGAAAGAAATTTAACGCATGTTATATTTCCTTCGAGAACAAACACAAGAACATAACAACATTGTAGGACTAAATAGGTCTGATGTGTGCTAGATTAATAACATTGCAATGTAAAATAAAATCTAACATGTGTTAGATTTCCTTTTGGCGCAAACTCGAGCACATAGAAACATTGTAGAGTGAGAAATCTAGCAAGTTCTAGATTTATGTCTACCACAAATACAAGCACGTTGCCAACAACAACATTGTAGAGTATAAGAAATCTAGTTTGTGTTAAATTTTCATCCAACACAAACACAACCACATTTAAATTTGAAAGAAATCTAACACATGCTATATTTCCTTCTAGCACAAACACAAGAACATAACAACATTTTAGGACTAAATAAGTCTAATGTGTGATAGATTAACAACATTGCAATGTAAGAGAAAATCTAACATGTGTTAGATTTCCTTTTAGTGCAAACTCAAGCACATAGAGACATTGTAGAGTGAGAAATCTAACAAGTGCTAGATTATGTCTACCACAAATACAAGCACATTGCTAACAACAACATTGTAGAGTATAAGAATTCTAGACTGTGTTAAATTTTCTTCCAACACAAACATAGGAACATTTTAATTTGAAAGAAATCTAACACATGTTATATTTCCTTCAAGCACAAACACAAGAACATAACAACATTGTAGGACTAAATATGTCTAATGTGTGCTAAATTAACGACATTTCAATGTAAAATAAAATCTAACATGTGTTAGATTTCCTTTTAGCACAAACTCGAGCACATAGAAACATTGTAGAGTGATAAATCTAGCAAGTGCTAGATTTATGTCTAGCACAAATACAAGCACGTTGCCAACAACAACATTGTAGAGTATAAGAAATCTAGCTTGTGTTAAATTTTCTTCCAACACAAACACAAGCACATTTAAATTCGAAATAATTCTAACACAGGCTATATTTCCTTCTAGCACAAACACAAGAACATAACAACATTTTAAGACTAAATAAGTCTAATGTGTGCTAGATTAACAACATTGCAATGTAAAAAAAAATCTAATATGTGTTAGATTTCCTTTTAGCACAAACTCAAGCACATAGAAACATTGTAGAGTGAGAAATCTAACAAGTTGTGATGGATTTCTCACACAAAACAATCTCATCCTCATCTCCATATCCCTCCACTTGCTCCTCCACATCTAGGAGATGCATATACATGTTTATAAACCACATTAAGTAAATTGTCTATCTCACTCGTGTGAAATCCTAGGTCTTTGTAAGATTTCCCAAACTATGCAAATAGAACAGACTCTAACATTATCATCAAGAAAAAAATTCCCTCTCTATGCTGACTAAATCTAGAGTTAAGATAGATCTAAAGGAAAAGCTTGCACCTTAAGAAATTTGATCCCTTTGTAGGTTATCTAAATCTAGAGTTAAGATGAATCTAAAATGGTTTAATTATTAATAATTATAATTCTTATTTTATTTATTTTATATTTATGTAATTTGACTAAATTAACAAGTTTAAATAACATTACATAACCTTAGAACATCTCATTCACTTTGGGCTAAAGTCTCCCATGTAATCATTCATGTTGGACTAAAGTCTCTCCATGCAATTATTTAAATTTGTAGATATTTATTTTTATTTTAATCAATAATATCTAATATAAAGTAGAAAACATAAACTTGGAAAAGCCCATAAATATTATAAATATCAAGTGAATTACAATGAAATTTTAACCATTTATAATTATAATTTTATATTTTTATTTTAGAAAATTTTCAAAACAAAAAATTGACAATAATAAAATTTTTATTAAATATATGGTTATTTTATTTAATTTTATAAATATTATATAAAATAATACATGAAAAATGTAATATAATTTCAAAAATTGTAATTTATAATTTTAAAATTACTAATAAAAAAATATTAACATACCAAATTCTTTATTATTATTAAAATTTGTAGATATTTATTTTCATTTTAATGGATAGTATTTAATATATAATGGAAAGTATAAATTTGGAAATGGCTACCATATTATAAATATTAAGTGCATTATAATGTAATTTGAACCATTTAAATTTATGATTTTATATTTTTAATTTAAAGATAAAATTAAAATTAAAACATATAATTAATTAAATTTGTGATTTTACATTTCTAATTAAAAAAAATTCAAAACATAGAATTAATTGAGAACATATTTTTTTAAATAAAATGTAATCTTATTCTCAAATATAATAAGCAATATAAAATTGATTAGTTTGATAATTCTACAATTGGGGAAAATGGTTACAGTTGTATATTTTCTCCTAACTCTTTACAAAATGAATAACCTAGTGTGAACGCAAATCAAGATCAATTAGTATATAAAAACTTAAAATAAATTTAAAGAATAATTAAATTTTCCTTAACAGTTAAGGAAATATAAGAAATTTCTCATTTTCAGATATTATTGAATTTGACCCAGGTTGCTATTTTTGGGAAAAAAAAGCTTTAACGACGTAAGGTCATGGAAATCAAATGAGCAAAGGAAATGCAAAGACAAATGATGTTTATACTGGTGATATTCACAAAAGAAAGAGGATTGAAAGGGGTGCAACCTTAGAGGAAACAATAACCCAAGAATAATTATAAAGAGAATGAATGTTCAATAGAAAAACAGAGACTAAATATGCCATCATTTCCTTTGCATCATCAAGGAGTCAGGTTCCTCAAGGACATTGTGCAAAGGGATGTAGTTATTGTTGAGGACTCCAACATAATCACAAGATCACTGAAGCAGGAAATAGTTCCCTCCTCCTAAGCCCTGGCATGCATCTATCATAAAATGGTCCTGCTACTCAATGCATTTAAATAAGTCCACTATTTTCAGGTTAGAAAAAAATTCAACTCCCAAGTCAATCAGATGGCTAAGAAAGCAGTTTCAGTTGAGGACTCCAACATAATCACAAGATCGCTGAAGCAAGAAAGAGCTCCCTCCTCCTAAGCCTTGGCATGCATCTATCATAAAATGGTCCTGCTACTCAATGCATTTAAACAAGTCCACTATTTTCAGGTTAGAAAAATATTCAACTCCCAAGTCAATCATATGGCTAAGCAAGTAGTTTCAGAAGACAAAGGAACCCTCTGAGTATGTATCGAGGGGGAGGAAAATCTCTCTACAGCTCAATACCATAAGGAGAGGAAGCATGAAAGGTGGCACTCTCTACCCAAATTGTGATACATGGAAACAAAAGGAGTTTGGCTCACTAAATAAGAAGGCACATGGATAGTTTGCTTACAAACAGTTGAAACCACTAGAGTGTCTTCTCACCACAGTAAAGCCATTAATGTTAGTTTGTGCAAAGGTCCTATCTATTACAATGGCTTGGAAGAAGTTAATTCCTCATGCTTATCATACTTGCTATATGATCTCATCGAGAGATTTGCATCAGGAAAACCATAACCCTGGGTTATTGTTGAGGACTCCAACATAATCACAAGATCACTGCAACAGGAAAGGGCTCCCTCCTCCTAAGCCCTGGCATGCATCTATCATAAAATGGTCATGCTACTCAATGCATTTAAATAAGTCCACTATTTTCATGATCAGGATTTAAATAGGAACACAACAAATTATATAGATAACCATAAACACAAAGATGCAGTGGAAATAATACTTCATTTCATTAATGTAAAATACTGAGATATTCTTACAAACAGAAAATGGAAATAAACAGCTAGGGCGATGGTAGCTTATCTCTAAGAAGAGATGTGGTGGCTACATGCCTTTGAACTGTGTTACAATGAGGCTCGAGGGCCTATTTGTTGTTGAGAAACAATGGAAAACCCTTCACATCCCAAAACCTAACCCTAGAAGATGAAACACCAAATTGTGGGCCCCGTTTGGGTAAATTGGTACATCAATTTCTCGGGGTCGTAACTTTGGCACCCGATCTCCGTTTAACACGCACAATATCTCGTTAGAAAGATTTATCCAAGAACTATAACTTTGGGAAGAGAAACATTGTCCATGGACCCATGTTGCTCCTAGATTTCCCAAAAACGTCGTTTAGGGCCTCAAAACGGCTCTGGAAGTTCAGGACCCAAAAAGCTACTAAAAATAGTAAATTGTGCTATAATTATGGAAACTAAAAAACTGAAAGAGAAAATTGTGGGGGCCCAAATGGGATAGGTGGGTGGCCACCAAAATCCACCTGGATCATTCCTCCCCCCTTAGGAAGCAATGGTCCCCATTGCGTTGAGTTCCTCCCTGAGATGAGGAAGCTTCTGTTGAGCTGGGTTTCTGGTGAGATGTTCTGCAATCTTTGATGTGTCCAGTAATGGTGGGAAGCATGATCATCGTGTCCACATTGAAAACTCAGTGCAAGTGAAGGAATGGAGGAATGTTGTACTCCAAAGCATTGTTTCCCATAGCCTTGGTAATGCTGTAAGGACCATGTCGAAGTGGTTTGAGCTTCTGATGGGCTCTTGTCAGGCTTTCTTTTTGCAGATGCAACCTGACTTTGTTGCCCACTTGAAGCTTGTGTGGTACCCTTGTGGGTGAGGAGAAGTTGTTCATGTGTTCTTTCATGACTGTATCCCTCTGTTTTTGTTGCTGCGTGGAGGAACCCTTCGAGGGGGTCATGGATGTGGTGACGATCTTCCCCTTACTTTAGGAGCGAACCAGACAGATGAATTTTCTAGTTTGGGAGATGAGCTTGCTACCTTTCTTAGCAGTGATCACAGAGGTGGCGGTAGGTGGGGCTACCTCCGATATCCTGTATAATGAATCACCCAAAGAAATAATGACAACGCAAGGCCTTGACTCATACACAGCATGTCGCCTCCACAAGTGTGGATGGCCTAATAGTACATCACAAACATCCAGAGGTGTAACATCACATAATACCTTGTCTGTGAAGGGCTTGATGCTGTAGGGAAGGTGACATTGCTCGCGAACTTTGAGATCTCGTCCTTCATGAAGCCACCCGATACTGTACAGTTGTAGGTGTGGTGTAGTTGGTAGGCCCAACCACTTCATGACCTTTGCTGAAATGAGGTTCTTTTGGCTGCCACTGTCGATAATGAATTGCAACGGCAAACCCTTCACCCACATCTGTGAGTGGAAAAGACATTCACCCTCCTCTAGATCTTCAGGCTCATTTTTCTGGATCTTGGCGATGGCAACAGTGGCACTGGGATCCACATCAATGATCTACTTCCCTTTGCCATTCCTCTTATCGGGTTCTGGCTCAAGATCGGAACATGCATTTGACTCCTAAGCCTTCAACTCGGCCACCAGCGACTGCTTGGTCTGACACTCACTTGTGTTATGAGTGGGACTCTTATGGAACTCACACCACTTTCCTGTGTCCTTCTTCGGCTTCGTGGTGTTGTTCTTTTCTTGTGGCTTCAATGGGTTATCTTGGTTCACCCCGCCTTGGCTTTGTCCTTTGGGCTTCAGATTTACAAATCCAAAGTCTCGCTTGTTCTGTTTGAAGTTTTGCTCGATTTTGACAATGTATCGGTACGTTGTGCCGAGCAAGGAGATGTTCAAGAACTCCATCTCTTCCTGGATGTATCTATGTAGGAAACCGCGATATTTGAGTACCAGATGTAGATCAGAATCTTTGATACCCAACTGTGTGCGAAGGGTATGAAAAATGTTTGTGAACTCTAGCACATCTTGGTCCCTTCCTTGCCACAACGTGGTCCATTTGATGTATTTGTCCTCATAGCTTTTGACAGAGTACTACTGCCCCTTGATGACATCCCGGAATGAATCCCAAGTGGGTGTGGCTGAAAATAGTGAGCCTGTGCTTTCATCCTTTTGCTCGCAGTAGGTTTCCCACCAGTCCTTGACGTGGGGGGCTGCTTTGAGAAGAGAAAAAACAATATTTTCCCAACTCAAAAATTCATGAACAGAAAAATACCCATCTAGCAGATTTAACCATTTATCTACAGCATCCACGTCTATTTGACCCTCGAAGATGGGGATTTCAAAATTAACTTGTACCTTAAATGGTGTGGCGTTTCCAGAGTAGCTGTTGGAAGCCAATGCATCGCCTCTGGGTAGCGCTGAAGGATCTGCGCAAAGCTATCCATCATCACATTCCTTTGCCGCTCGAGCGCTTCTTCGAGCAAGATTTTGATAGGATCTCCTACCCCTTTGTCTTTCTTTTCGTCTGCCATGGGAGGCCATCAGGATTTGCGAGGCTAGTCTTGCAGAGGTTCGACCAGTTCAAGCCCTAACTCCTTCTATCCCGACCTTGTTGGGGACATGCAAAGAAAAACAAGAAAAAAGTAGACCACTCTGATACCACTGATCCGGATTTAAACAGGAATGCAACAAATTACAGAGATAACCATAAACACAAAGGTGCAGTGGAAATAATACTTCATTTCATTAATGTAAAATACTAAGATATGCTTACAAACAAAAAATGGAAATAAATAGCTAGGGCGATGGTAGCTTATCTCTGAGAAGAGATGTGGTGGCTACATGCCTCTGAACTGTGTTACAATGAGGCTCGAAGGCCTATTTATTGTTGATAAACAATGGAAAACCCTTCACATCCCAAAACCTAACCCTAGAAGATGAAATGCCAAATTGTTGGCCCCGTTTAGGTAAATTGGTACATCAATTTCCCGGGGTTGTAACTTTGGCACCCGATCTCCGTTTGACGCGCACAATATCTTTTTAGAAAGATCTATCCAAGAACTACAACTTTGGGAAGAGCAACATCGGTCCATGGATCCATGTTGCTCCCATATTTCCCAAAAAACGTTGTTTAGGGCCTCAAAATGTCTCCGAAGGTTCAGGACTCGAAAAACTACTAAAAATAGTAAATTGTGCTATAATTACAGAAATTGAAAAACTGAAAGAGACAGTTGTGGGGGTCCAAATGGGATAGGTGGGTGGCCACCAACATCCACCTGGATCATTTCAGGTTAGAAAAATATTCAACTCCCAAGTCAATCAGATGGCTAAGCAAGCAGTTTTAGAAGACAAAGGAACCCTCTGAGTATGTATCGACAGGGAGGAAAATACCTCTACAGCTGCATACCATCATCAATACAAAGTCCCAAGGAGAGGAAGCATGAAAGGTGGCACTCTCTACCCAAATTGTGATACATGGAAACAAAATGAGTTTGGCTCACCAAATAAGAAGGCACAGGGACAGTTTGCTAATAGACAGTTGAAACCACTAGAGTGTCTTCTCACCATAGCAAAGCCATTAATGCCAGTTTGTGCAAAGGTCATATCTATTACAATGGCTTGGAAGAAGTTAATTCCTCATGCTTACCATACTTGCTATATGATCTCATTGAGAGATTTGCATCAAGAAAACCATACTCTTGGGTTATTGTTGAGGACTCCAACATAATCACAAGATCACTGAAGCAAGAAAGAGCTCCCTCCTCCTAAGCCCTAGCATGCATTTATCATAAAATGGTCCTGCTACTCAATGCATTTAAATAAGTCCACTATTTTCAGGTTAGAAAAAGATTCAACTCCCAAGTCAATCAAATGGCTAAGAAAGCAGTTTCAAAAGAGAAAGGAACCCTTTGAGTATGTATCGAGGGGAAGGAAAATCCCTCTACACCTCAATACCATCATCAATACAAAGTCCCAAGGGGAGGAAGCATGAAAGGTGGCACTTGCGACCCAAATTGTGATACATGGAAACGAAAGGAGTTTGGCTCACGAAATAAGAAGGCACAAGGATAGTTTGCTAACAAACAGTTGAAACCACTAGAGTGTCTTCTCACCACAGCAAAGCCATTAATGCCAGTTTGTGCAAAGGTATTGTCTATTACAATGGCTTGGAAGAATTTAATTCCTCATGCTTATCATACTTGCTATATGATCTCATTAAGAGATTTGCATCAGGCAAACCATACCTTCCTTAACCCAGAATGTAAATGGATTGATTTTGTTCTCCCTGTTTCATTTCTCATCCCAGAATTCTTTTTCAAGGAGACGAGGTTGTGCTTTGTGAGCTCCTTGTAAAGACCTGGGCTCAAATATCCCAATGTTTTGACCACGCTATATTAAAGGCTCTTTCATCTACCCTGTTGATCATATGTTCCAAGTACAAACTCAAAATACTAATGGAAGACACGTGATCCTCATGCATGGGAGACATAACATATACGTTTTCTTGGAGAGTTTCTTTCCCTGTCATTCTTACATTCTTCCTCATGTTGAAAGAACGCATGCCTCCATAGCTGGAATTCCGTAAAACCAACCTAAGAAGCCAATGATCTTGAAATATGTGTGAGTCTGTGCCAAGCTAGAGGTGTTGTGGTAGAAATGGAAGGAAAGCATTGTGTTTAAACTTTGAAGATAGAGTTGTAGAGTAAGCAACATGAAATCTCATTACCCACTTGTTTAAATCAATGTTCACTACAAATGATCTAAGGTATCTTTGAAATCACATTATCCACTTGTCTGATTCATCATTGTAATGAGCCGAGGTATATGAATTTAAGGGATTCCCAAATAGCAGCCAGTAACTAAAATTCTTTATGCCAACACTATGGAACTAGAGGGGATGGATTCAACGGAGATCATTAACTTGCATTATGTTTTCCTAAGTGGAAGAGGTTTTTCATTGTTTTAATGTTGGGTGAGATACCTAGAGAAGCTTTCAATGAGGGAAAACATTGTTGGTGTCTAGTTGTGGATATATTTTTTAGTATTTTGGGTTGGTTCATATGAGAAATAAATCCAACAACCATCCTTCGTCCATGTCAGTATATGTCAAACAAAAAATAAATACTACTCGAATTGATGATCTATATCAGTATATGTCAAACAAAAAATAAATTCAAATCGCTTCAGTCCACTCCTAAAAAATACTTATTGTAGGCAAACAAATTTGCAACTAACCAACCAAGAAATGAATTTTTAATGAACTTATCAAATGTACTACACAAATTGATGAAATATATACCAAAAACAAGAGCATTTATCAACCAAAATTAAGACATCACATCTCTAAAATGCCAATCATTGTATAATCGGCTATATCATATGTTCTCTGTTTAAAAAAGTGAACAAAGGTAGGAAAAAACCTGTAGAAGCAAGAAAAATCTAAACCAAAAACTTGTGCTGCTTGTAAATTTGAAGTTAGACAAAATCATGCATGGAAGTAAGTTTAACAGCTCAGTTGTGGTGGGATCAATCCTGGGATCAAAACTACTCTATTTATACTGACTGATGAGATCAAATCAGATGATGAGGAGGGGTCAACACTTAGTTTAATATGAGCTACTTTATTCTTAGTAACCACTTTCACTTACTTCAACAGCTTATATTTACTCACAAAGTCATGCATGTATTTGCTGACAAAATAGTGCATGTAGATGCATGTAGATATCCTGCTTGTGAATTTGTAAAATAATATCAATTGAAAAATCTGAAATTTTAAAAAATCATGTATACTTTCTATTTCTAGAAAAAAATGGTATTTGGAATGGAATTGTAAGTAAAAGTTCCATATGAATGCATAAAAAATCTAATTTTTTTTTTTTTTATTAATGTCAAATAAGGAATTTAGTAATTACTAAAAGAAAAAAAATTAGAGATTTTTCCTTATTTCAAATAAGGAATTAGTTCAAATAAAGAATTTAGTAATTATTAAAAAAACTAAAAGTAGAGTTTTTTCTTTATTTCAAATAAGGAATTTAAGAATTTATTAATTATTCCCTATCTCTATTTTTCTAGCAATATATACTTGTCTCATATAAAACCTCAAGCAATACGCTTGGTAACACCCTTGAAATAATATTTTCTCTCATTTATTAAATATTTTGTATTTCCACTTTTCAACTTGAGTCACAAAGAAATAATAAATCTAGTTAATATGCTAATATCGAGGACAAGTTTGACATGGCATCTAGGTTAGTTGGGGCTTTTTGCACAATTAGGTGATGGGGAGCACTATTTTCCATCATTATAAACCATAGGTATATAGATGTTGTATGGGTGTTAATGTGAGGATAATTTTGCCCCACAAGGATGGCTTTGTTTGGGGCCTTGGACATCATCTAAGGAGAAACACCATATCATCCTTAGTAGGGACTACGAGTGGTTTTAGTGGGTTAGTAATAATATAGACTATGCACATGGTACAAAACCACCTCCCAATGCCTCTAAGGTGAATGGTTGGCCTAGTGGTGCTCATCAGCAACATCAAGGTTTCTTGTTGGTGGCTAGTTTCCTACTTACTAATGTCTACTACCCAATATTGTGACATTTTGATAGGTCGATGTACCAACAACTAATACATTGCATTAATGTTGGTTGACCTTGTCAAGGTGTCCCTCATACAGTTAGCCCGAAATTTGACCTCTTGATGGACTATAGTCCCCAACCATGGAGTGAGAGTCCTTGAACCCTCTATCTCCATGAGCTAACAGATAATGTAGGATGATATGCTAATATCGAGGACATGTTTGACATGGCATCTAGGTTAGTTGGGGCTTTTAGCACAATTAGGTGATGGGGAGCACTATTTGCCATCATTATAAACCATAAGTATATAGATGTTGTATGTTTGTTAATGTGAGGATAATTTTGCCCCACAATGATGGCTTTGTTTGGGGCCTTGGACATCATCTGAGGAGAAACACCATTATCATCCTAGGGCCTACAAGTGGTTTTGGTTGGTTTAATAATAATACAGACTATGCACATGGTACAAAACCACCTCCCAGTGGCTCTAAGGTGAATGGTTGGCCTAGTGGTGCTCATCGCCAACTTCAAGGTTTCTTGTTGGTGTCTAGTGTCCTACTTACTAATGTCTACTGCCCAATATTGTGACATTTTGATAGGTCGATGTACCAACAACTAATACATTTCATTAGTGTTAGTTGACCATGAGGTGTCCTTGATACAGTTAACCCGAAATTTGACCTCTTGATGGACTATAGTCCCTAACGATGGAGTGAGAGTCCTTGAACCCTCTATCTCCATGAGCTAATGGATAATGTAGGATGATATGCTAATATCGAGGACATGTTTTACATGGCATCTAGGTTATTTGGGGCTTTTTGCACAATTAGGTGATGGGGAGCACTATTTTCCATCATTATAAAGCATAGGTATATAGATTTTGTATGGGTGTTAATGGGAGGATAATTTTGCCCCACAAGGATGGATTTGTTTAAGGCCTTGGACATCATCTAAGGAGAAACACAATTATCATCCCAGGGCGTACAAGTGGTTTTGGTTGGTTAGTAATAATATAGACTAATGTCTCAATACCCGATATCTTGAAAAGCCAATGGTCGAGCTATCAAGCCATCGAGCCCTCGGGAAGAGGCTAAAGAGTGTCATTGATACTAATTAACTGATATCTTAACATCCAAAAGCCCAACATCCACGTCGTCGCTATATGGTTACCACCTAGACATCACCTCGGTGCCACATCATAATGAAATGTTAGCATGTCAAATCAACTACCACACAATTGACATGCAGTATCCCCAGGTCCACATCCACTCACCACATCATTACTCTATCGATATCAAGGTTTCTTGTTGGTGACTAGTGTCCTACTTACTAATGTCTACTACCCAATATTGTGACATTTTGATAGGTCAATGTACCAACAACTAATACATTGCATTAGTGTTGATTGACCTTGAGGTGTCCTTAATACAGTTAGCACTTTTCAATTTTCCAACTTCTCCTTAGCATCATTGCCATCCAATATCACATTTAGCATATTCACCTTCACATTAGACTGTTTCTTGTAGAAAAATAAGGACACTTGTAGCAGTTTGTAACCCGACTTCTAAGCTTGCCCAAATTCACACAAAACACATGATTTTCCTTAATGCTCTATACATACTTATTGTCTCAAAACTCGAAACCTAACATAAAAATGAGCTTGTAGATTGAAGCCCTAATGTCTCAATACCTGATATCCTGAAAGGCCAATGGTCGAGCTATCAATCCAATGGGCCCTCGGGAAGAGGCTAAAGAGTGTCATTGATACTAATTAGCTGATATCTTAACATCCAAAATCCCAACATCCACGTCATTGCTATATTGTTACCACCTATAAATCACCTCGGTGCCACATCATAATGAAATGTTAGCATGTCAAATCAACTGCCACACAATTGACATGCGGTATCCCCGGGTCCACATCCACTCATCACATCATTACTCTATCGATATCAAGGTTTCTTGTTGGTGACTAGTGTCCTACTTACTAATGTCTACTACCCAATCTTGTGACATTTTGATAGGTCATTGTACCAACAACTAATACATTGCATTAGCGTTGGTTGACCTTGAGGTGTCCTTAATACAGTTAGCTCGAAATTTGACCTCTTGATGGACTATAGTCCCCAACCATGGAGTGAGAGTCCTTGAACCCTCTATCTCCATGAGCTAATGGATAATGTAGGATGATATGCTAATATCGAGGAAATGTTTGACATGGCATCTAGGTTAGTTGGGGCTTTTTGCACAATTAGGTGATGGGGAGCACTATTTGCCATCATTATAAATCATAGGTATATAGATGTTCTATGGGTGTTAATGTGAGGATAATTTTTGCCCCACAAGGATGGATTTGTTTGGGTCCTTGGACATCATCTAAGGAGAAACACCATTATCATCCTAGGGCCTACGAGTGGTTTTGGTTGGTTTAGTAATAAACCCAACACGACTTCCTAAGGATAGTAAATCCTCCTTACTACTGCTACGTGGTGATCCAGGAAATAAGATCTGGGTTTTTATTGTGTTTTGGAGGGAAATAATTCCTCCACTCAAGGAGTTTTCCTCCTATCCACTTGTACAAACAATAGGCTTGAGTAGCATAATAGGATTAGAAGAAAATCATAGGAAAACATGTGAATAATACGAGAGGTTTAGATTCCAAGCATTTTTTGTAACTTTGTCATGTACAAACAACATGTTTGTTAATCGAAGTGATATTTGATTTCAGCTCTTAGTTTAGCTTTCTTCTAAGGTTTTTAAGTTTCCTTGTGTTAAGGCCCATTGACCTAGGTGGTCAATATCCCTCTTGTATCATTTATGTTCACACATTTGTTTATGAGCAATTTTTTCTTACAGCTTATCTTAACATTTGTTGATGATAGTTGTAGCACTGTTACATTAGTTGTATAGAATTTTTACTTTGAATTTAGTTCATTTCCATTACTATTTTTAATTTTTTGTTCATTATGTGTTATTCATTGTTTCTTACACTCTACTCTATTTTGCAACTACAAGAAACACTACAACCTTGCATTTTGTTAGATTAACCCTACCACAAGTTGTTTTAATGCATTGGATATGTGCACTTTTCAATTTTCCAACTTCTCATTAGCATCATTGCCATCCAATATCACATTTAGCATATTCACCTTCACATTAGATTGTTTCTTGTAGAAAAATAAGGACACTTGTAGTAGTTTGAAACCTGACTTCTAAGCTTGCCCAAATTCACACAAAACGCATGATAATCCATGATTCAACGATTTGGGAAACTTTTGAATAGACAAATAATTAGTGATCCGTGTGCTTTGATAATCTGTGATCTGTGTGCTTTGAGGAGCGGATGCACACATTATCTCCAATATGGTCGAGGAGTATCCTGTAGCATTATTATGTGACGTGCTTTTGTCAACAACTCTTCCAGATTGCCAAGACAGTTTTATAAGCTCTACATTTACTACCATTTTTTTCTGTGAGGCCGATCTTCCATAGTTTTTGCCTAAGGTATGTTTTTAGGATTTCTGTTTGTTTTATTAAAAAATATCTCTTTGAATAAATTATTATCATATCTTATTGCATGTTCATATTGTTGGGGCTACCTTTAGATTCTATCTTTTTAATTGTACATACTTTAAACACATATCCAACCCATTTCCTTGTAAGCTTTACTAAGCATAGGATGATAATACGAGGCATTTTCTTGGATCGAATTCCAACTTAGTTATTTCCTCTGCTTTTGGCCATATGTAAAGTTAAGTGCATTTTAATGGAATTTGATTGCTTGTTTCTTTGTGTTAAGATATTTGCAAATTTCCTTGCTGACACTCTGACATCAATGTAAGTTCATCCATATGGCACCAATAGGATGCTCAGCAAACTGAGTCGAACATGGTCAACCCTTGACCCATTACAGCTCCCAAAAACACTGATAACTGCTTATTGCACTAGTTGTAACTACTTTATGAGATATGGCGTCAACATTCAATCCTCTTCATTCACATAGTTACCAATCCACGACTTCGAGGTACAGCTCCACCATTGTCACGCTTTTAAGTCAATAAATTTGCTGCTAGCTATGGCCTGTGGTCTAGCCCAGCGGCAAGGCTGGCCTCTGATCTTCAGTCAACAAATAATATCAATGCAGTATATAAGTCATACAAGGACTTGACTCAATCTGAGTGTACTGATTTGAACTTTGGTCTAGGACAGATTTCATTAATATAATCTACACAATGTCATGGTTGTCCCATTGTGCTTTGCCATACCATAACAGCACCATCTATCATCTGCAATGAGAATGATTCCAACGAATCTCTTCGAACTCGATAGAATATCCATGTTATAAACATTTTTGGGCACTGCAACCCCAATCAAACATGTCCATAAACCAAGGGCTCCTAAGTCCCTAAAAGTGTTGTTCCATCCCCTAAAGGAACAAGGTCAGCTGATTACATCATCTCCCAGAAGTTATCCATGAAAAACTACTCAGAACTGGTCAAAACTGGACCATCTCACCTGCTCCATGGTCAAAGTGCGATGCATCCCACCTAAATGCACATGGGAGGTGTGATGCATACTGAAAAGCCATTCTATGGGTTGCAATGGGCGAGAGTGGACAAATGGCAGAGTCAATTTACGAGGTGGATGATCATGGAATCTTCCAGAAACTTCTCCTGTGACACTTGCCTCTCTGAATTCGCCCAGGGATGAGTAAGAGATCATCAATCTCCAAGTGGAATCAAGAACTATCAGAGAAAGGACACTAATCAGAATCCCAGAAGTTGACTCACCCCCTACAATCATCTATATATGGATCCCTCATCCCAGAGATCCAGAGGCTGGAATTTTGTATCTTGTAAGGAAGTGTTGTTGGTTTCTTGTTGGAATATCATAGTGTTGGGTGATCTAAGCTTTTCATGAGGTGAAAGAATGGCTTTCATGTTGGAGGATGACGTTGGGTCAGAACAATTGGTTGTAATCCTCTTTGCTATTCTTGATTATTAATAAAGCTATTCAATTTTTCCTCCACATTCTTATATGTTTGATGATATATGAATTTGTGTGGTCAATATACATCTAGTCCTATATTGTTTATGATTGTAGATCTCTGTCCTTCAATAGTATTATGCTGCTTTGATTCCACAGGTGCTCTTTGAAGCTGGGTAGACGAAGGAGAAGTGGCAAGGATTTGTCAGAAAGGAGAGGAATCAAGCAAGGAACCAAGCGCAAGACTGAGGTTGGTGTCCTTCATTCCACTCTTATCTACTTTTCATAAAGGAAAACGAAAGTGGTTTTAGTTTGTATGTTTCTAAGATAACTACCAGTCTTAGTGGGACTAGCAGATCTGAGTGGACACTAGATTTCCCGATAACAATCCAATGTGATTTTTTTTTTATCCAGAAGACCAATAATACCCACAAAAAGTGGTTTCTCATTGAAAAATTGAACACACAGTGAAGGGAATTAGAAAGATGGAAACTGATTTTTTTATAGTGGTCCACTATAAGTAACATCTTAGAGTATGTTTATGAAATATAATGCCCAGAAATTGATACACAGACACAACACAACACTTCATAACGGTGTTTGTATCACCATCAAACCATAAACCCTTCCATAGAGCTTTAGTATATCATCTGCAATGAGAATGATTCCAACGAATCTCTTCGAACTCGATAGAATATCCAATGTGATTTCTATTGATCCAGAAGACCAATAATACCCACAAAAAGTGGTTTCTCATTAAAAAATTGAACACACAGTGAAGGGAATTAGAAAGATGGAACCTGATTGTTTTATAGTGGTCCACTATAAGTAACGTCTTAGAGTATGTTTATGAAATATAATGCCCAGAAATTGATACGCAGACACAACACAACACTTCATAACGGTGTTTGTATCACCATCAAACCCTAAACCCCATAAGTTGAGTGGTCAGAGTAGCCAAATCTTGTTTATGACTACGTTGAGAAAATGTCCTCTTACTGGTTCAAGATCATTTTGACCTATATCATCGATCATTCCAGAGTGCACCTTTTCCAAGCCCCAAAATTGTCCCTCAGCATTGACTTCATGTGGATTTGTTAGAGGTTTGTTGTCTACATTTCCTTTTAAAAATATAGTGCATGAATGATTGTCCACATGTTCATGGAGAAGAGAACATATTTGCATTGGATGTGGTCCAAAGAGAAATTTTTTATTTGGTCAAGCCTGTATTCCTCATCAATGATTTTCTTGACATCGTTCTCATTCTCAGCATTGTAGTTGTATATGTCATCGAGTGTTTCATTACAGGTTTAATCAATCTTCTAGGGCTATCCAACTTTGTTATTGTCAACAATAGAGCTATCTATAGGTGGAAATGGATTTGTGTGACTTAAAGCTTCAATAATTGTGTGTTTATAACACACCCTTTGTTTGTCTACCAAGGAATATCAAACATATATGTCAATAACTTTGTCTTCTAGATGAGTATTGACAGGTATAAGGATGAGACTTCCTTATCCCATCTAGCTTGAGGAATAAATTCAAATCATAGGCATAAAAAATAGCAGGACTGTTGGATTCCATGATATAGGATCTTTTAGGATTGAACTATAAAATTAATTGTTTCTTCACTCATATAATCATAATGGTCACATTATTGCTTTGATGGCTTTGAAAAATTATATTGACCTCAAACTCTAGGAAACCATGATTACTTCTCTTTATTTCTTACACGATCATGATCAACATCAAAGTGCAACATGGGGGTTACATTACTCCTACTCAAACTCACAATGAAATGTTGAGGTGTCAAGTGTATTACCATGAAAGTCTACAGCTCCCTTACTTTCAGTGTCTGTGAAAGTAGGATTAGTTTATTGAACTATATTACTGTGAGCTCAAAAGTGTATTTAGGATTTAAATTATTAGAAAGGAAAGCATGATATTCATCATCCTTTTCATATGGTTGATATTTTGGGGTAGAAACATGGTTTCTACCTGCCTAGAACTGCATATGGGTTATATCAATGGTGGAAAATTCAAAAAGTCTTCATTTCCTTTGTTTATCACTTTGCCATGTAGGAAAACAGAGTACATGAATATGGATTAGTCTGACTCATAACTGTAAAGTTGTTGAGTCTCAATTGTGATTATGTGATCTTGGAAGGTTTTGAGAGTATATAAACTCTTCTCAATGTGTGTCCTTTCCTTGCAAGACTTGGAGAGGGGGATATAGAGTCTTCTTATTGGAATGCAGAGGTTGTTTGACTTTGTATAGTTGCTTATTATCTAATCATATGAAGAAAAAATAGAGTTACAAGAATACAAGTTTAAATGCCAGGCCTTCTTCTACTTATGTTTTGGAGAACACATATCACCTGATCGTTCTAAACAACAAAAAACAATAGCCAAACTCATTCCTATACCTCTTTAATTTTTCTCCTTTCCAAATAGGATGAATGATCCTAAATTCAGTGGCAAAGTACCAGCCTTCTCTTCATGCAATCTCAAAACAACTTTGAGGGCCAACCCACCTTCATTGCATGAACAGAAAGGTATCAGCACATCTATTTAGGGTGCATCTTTATGTGCATTTGTGGCTTCTTCAGCACAAGCGTACACCACATAGATGATTCAGTTTTGTGCTTGCACTGAGGTGATAAATGGTATTTTATGAACAATTTTTCTTAGTGTTCCTTGAACATAGTTTATATTGTTATAATCCTTGTGCAATTCAGTACTAGTTTGGAGAATTGATGGCTATTTCATATTTGTGCAGGTCATGCTCAGAGGCTATTTTGCTTTGAAAAGAGTTGAATATCCATCTACAAATTTATTATATCCATTTCCATTTGGAATCAATAAACCATTAAAAAGTTTTTTCACTGTCTTTGGAAGTAATAAATACCCTATTGATATTCATTTTTATCTCTAGTATATCAACATTATTTATGGAGGAATAGAAAAAGGGACTGATGTAGTATGGTCAGATGTGTGCCAACATTTGCTTAATTATAATTTATCATTTATATTCCCAGAATGACAGTCTGCAACTTGGTCAAACCCTGAAGTTGGACCAATGAACTAATTAGGTTGGTGAATTGGGGTCTCTGAATTATTTTTGTTGTCTTCGGAAGTAATTAGCAATCTATTTATTTCAATATTTATCTCTATTATATGAACATCGTATATAGAAAGACAGAAAAATAGGACCCATCTAATATGTTCTTGGCAGTTTTCAGTTATAATTTATTTTTCAGCATGGCACTACTACTGTGTGCAATTTAGTACTAGTTTGGAGAATTGATGGCTTGGACTTCCTTGATTGGATATGCTATGCCAATAGAAATTTGGCATTTTCTGCAATGATTAAGGCTAGATGTAAGAATTATTAATTAACCCTATTTGATGCCAAGCAAATCTTCCTGCAATCGTATTTAGGGAGGGCTAACCAAATCCATTTGAGTAGTGAATTTCCTTTAAAGCAGTCAAGGTAGTGATTGTACCATGATTCAAATAGTTGAAGACATTTATTTATCATAAGATGTGAATGGAAATTCCTCAAAAATCACTCAAATAATACTAGTATTCATTCTATCATAAAGGTGAATCCAATTTACCTCATTGGCTGAGAAAATAATTGTTCTTCTGACAAGTAATTTGAGCCATCTTCACCCAAGCTTGTAAGGGCACAGTCTATGGATTCCTATCATAGCTAATTCTAGGTGCCCATGTAGTAGTTGCATGAATAGTTAAATAATTCCTCTTCCTCTTTGATTTGCTCCCTATTGACAGTCCATGAAACAACAATGTTGATCATTTAATTTCTGCAAGGTGGAAGAAACAAAATACCAAACCCAGGTAGTGGAATTACTTCCTTGCCATTCTAATTTTTTTCTTTGAGGCCTTTGAGAGATGACATGGTTCCTTTATTGATACTACCGAATGCAGAAGAGGTAGACTCTTCTTGACATCATTAACAACATGTGCTATCTATTTTCTAGACTGTAAGTTATCATAGACATTCTCTTGTCTCCCCTCTACCTCCTGGCCAAAAGGTTTTCTTGCTTCTCATAAAGACATACACATATAACTAAATAGATAGATAGTTCAAACAGAAACTGCATTTCTGTATTTTGTAAAGTTTAAAGCGAGTTTTCCCATATCTAGCCTTTAGTTTTTACTAGAGATGCATGAAGCATTATATAAACATAATGCAATCTTTGGGGAAGTCCATTCAAATGTGGAACATTACTATGGAAGCCAAGTTAAGCATTGATTTTAGACCTTGCATGCACATTTCATGCACTGTTGTATTAGTGACATAAAAATAGACTAGGTCAGTTATATCATATATGTCAAAGATAGATTAACTCAAAGAATGAAACTGCCATTTAAGCTATAAACCTTACTAAATGGTCCAAACTTCAAACTATGACCCTTCCTTGCAAATTGTATGTGCTACCAATTAATCATAGTTAAATGGTTTTAGATTCAATACAAGAGTAATCTTATGGAGGAGATATTGGGTTTGGAAAGTCACCATAGAACAAAGGCCAGTGGGTTAATCTCCTAAAACAAGGTGTTAAAATAGTCTGTTGAGATGTACATTTTGCATCAAGATATCCCCTAGACTAATGTCTTTTTATGAGGAAGCAAAAACATGGAAAATGTTTGGTTAGGTAGGAATATATCTTGTCAATTTGGTCTATCTTGAGTGATTAAAAGAGAAGGTTGTTAGGCTCTCCACCATTTCATGGATTGATATAGAGATGAGACAAAGGAGGCTTGTTGAGCTAATTTGTTTATCGAAATTAACACAAATATTTCTTATCAATCCGGGTTGTTTATACTTTGAGGCAAGTTCACTATATGTGAATATCAGATGTAATCAAACCTTGAAAGATAATTTATTCAAAAACTTAAAGCAATACATACTACAACTCCAATTCAATTAGTTTGAAAAGAGGAAAAATATTGAAATGGTTCTTAACTCAAGAAGTCCACTTCTGCCTCAATTACTACTTAATGAATCAGAGATTGAAACTAAGAACTTAAGATGGATAAATTATTAATGAAAGAATGCTCTTAACTTAAGAGACACATAATGTGTTTCATCATAATTCATTCACCTCAATGCCAAAATCACATAAAGAAACTACTTGCATGCAGTCAAAGGAAACTAGTTACAATTCACCATATTAGTAGAAGGGGTGCTCAACTTGAACACTTTGTTTTTCCAACTCAATAAAATGATGAATAAGCTAAGATCTAATGAAATCAATCACCATACATTAACCATAAATCAATCTGAAATAAAGCATGAAAAACCAATTCTACAATAACCAGATTACAAGAAATAAAACTAGTTAACAAGGAAGTGTACTTAGCTTGGAATGGGGGCCCTCCACCCTTGCTTTGCACACTTGAAGAGTGATATCAGAAGCTCAAATTCAGTCACACATCCATAGCATTGAACAACAAAATAATAATAGCACAAGTCTTCAAATTAACTCTCCAATCCAAAAGTGTCTCAGCATAAAAGTATAATAAGTCAATACATAAGCCATCAAAGTCTTGGCTTTTAAATAGAAGTCTCATGAAACAAACTGATCTATATTCACTCAAACAAACCCATCTACTCTTATCCATCTATCTAAGTCGAATTCATCACTCCCATCCCAAGAGATATGATCAATCCCATAGAATCTCAAAACTACCCTATTTCTATGGGATTTATGAATGACTAGTCATGATTGACTAGCACTAAATGGGCCTAATAAAGCTTGTTCTGTTCGAGCTAAGCATAGCTAGCTTAGTCCTAGTTCCCAAGCTGTCCATCCATGCATTCAATTCGTGCCCAAGTGTCCTGCAACCATATCAACCATAGAGCTATTACGAGAATTTCTGAATTTGCCAATTTTTGCACTTAAAACCAAACTTTCATAAAAACTTTAGAAATTGAAAAGTTAAAATTAAATACCTAAATGGATATAAAATATATATCGAAATGGGATGAATAAAGGGAAAATGGATGGAAAATGGATGGATTAGTAAGTTTCTTAGAGCAAAAACAAGACCAAAACTAAGGCCAAACAAGGCTCTCCCTTGAGAATATATTAAATACACCAATTTTATCTATGCATTCGCAAGCAACATCTGACAAACACATTTGGCATCTAGCCTTTAGTTTTTACTAGAGATGCATGAAGCATTATATAAACATAATACAATCTTTTGGGAAGTCCATTCAAATGTGGAACATTACTATGGAAGCCAAGTTAAGCATTGATTTGAGACCTTGCATGCGCATTTCATGGATTGTTGTAGTAGTGACATAAAAATAGACTAGGTCAGTTATATCATATATGTCAAAGATAGATTAACTCAAAGAATGAAACTGCCATTTAAGCTATAAACCTTACTAAATGGTCCAAACCTGAAACTGTGACCCTTCCTTGCAAATTGTATGTGCTACCAATTAATCATAGTTAAATGGTTTTAGATTCAATACGAGAGTAATCTTATGGAGGAGCTATTGGGTTTGGAAAGTCACCATAGAACAAAGGCCAGTGGGTTAATCTCCTAAAACAAGGTGTTAAAATAGTTTGCTGAGGTGTACATTTTTCATCAGGATATCCCTTAGACTGATATCTTTTTATGAGGAAGCAAAAACATGGAAAATGTTTGGTTAGGTAGGAATACAGTGTGTCAATTTGGTCTAGCTTGAGTGATTAAAAGAGAAGGTTGTTAGGCTCTCCACCATTTCATAGATTGATATAGAGATGAGACAAAAGAGGCTCTCTCTTGATAATATACGAAATACACCAATCTTATCTATGCATTCACAAGTAACATTTGACAAACACATTTGGCATCTAGCCTTTAGTTTTTACTAGAGATGCATGAAGAATTATATAAACACAATACTATCTTTTGGGAAGTCCACTTGAATGTGGAACATTACTATGGAAGCCAAGTTAAGCATTGATTTTAGACCTTGCATGCACATTTCATGGATTGTTCTAGTAGTGACATAACAATAGCCTAGGTCAGTTATATCATATATGTCAAAGATAGTTTGACTCAAAGAATGAAACTACCATTTAAGCTATAAACCTGATTAAATGGTCCAAACCTGAAACTGTGACCCTTCCTTGCAAACTGTATGTGCTACCAATTAATCATAGTTAAATGGTTTTAGATTCAATACGAGAGTAATCTTATGGAGGAGCTATTGGGTTTTGAAAGTCACCATAGAACAAAGGCCAGTGGGTTAATCTCCTAAAACAAGGTGTTAAAATAGTCTGCTGAGATGTACATTTTGCATCAGGATATCCCCTAGACTGATATATTTTTATGAGGAAGCAAAAACATGGAAAATGTTTGGTTAGGTAGGAATACAACTTGTCAATTTGGTCTATCTTGAGTGGTTAAAAGAGAAGGTTGTTAGGCTCTCCACCATTTCATGGATTGATATAGATATGAGACAAAGGAGGCTCTCTCTTGAGAATATATGAAATACACGAATCTTATCTATGCATTCATAAGCAACATCTGACAAACATGTTTGGCATCTAGCCTTTAGTTTTTACTAGAGATGCATGAAGCATTATATCAACACAATGCAATCTTTTGGGAAGTCCATTCAAATGTGGAACATTACTATGGAAGCCAAGTTAAGCATTGATTTTAGACCTTGCATGCACATTTCATGGATTGTTGTAGTAGTGACATAAAAATAGACTAGGTCAATTATATCATATATGTCAAAGATAGATTAACTCAAAGAATGAAACTGCCATTTAAGCTATAAACCTTACTAAATGGTCCAAACCTGAAACTGTGACCCTTCCTTGCAAATTGTATGTGCTACCAATTAATCATAGTTAAATGGTTTTAGATTCAATACGAGAGTAATCTTATGGAGGAGCTACTGGGTTTGGAAAGTCACCACAGAACAAAGGTCAGTGGGTTAATCTCCTAAAACAAGGTGTTAAAATAGTCTGTTGAGATGTGCATTTGGCATCAGTATATCCCCTAGACTAATATCTTTTTATGAGGAAGAAAAACCATGGAAAATGTTTGGTTAGGTAGGAATAAAGCTTGTCAATTTGGTCTAGCTTGAGTGATTAAAAGAGAAGGTTGTTAGGCTCTCCACCATTTCATGGATTGACATAGAGATGAGACAAAAGAGGCTCTCTCTTGAGAATATATGAAATACACCAATATTATCTATGCATTCACAAGCAACATCTGACAAACACATTTGGCATCTAGCCTTTAGTTTTTACTAGATATGCATGAAGAATTATATAAACACAATGCAATCTTTTGGGAAGTCCATTCAAATGTGGAACATTACTATGGAAGCCAAGTTAAGCATTGATTTTAGACCTTGCATGCACATTTCATGGATTGTTGTAGTAGTGACATAAAAATAGACTAGATCAATTATATCATATATGTCAAAGATAGTTTAACTCAAATAATGAAACTACCATTTAAGCTATAAACCTGACTAAATGGTCCAAACCTGAAATTGTGACCCTTCCTTGCAAATTGTATGTGCTACCAATTAATCATAGTTAAATGGTTTTAGATTCAATATGAGAGTAATCTTATGTAGGAGCTATTGGGTTTGGAAAGTCACCACATAACAAAGGCCAGTGGGTTAATCTCCTAAAACAAGGTGTTAAAATAGTTTGCCGAGACGTACATTTTGCATCAAGATATCCCCTAGACTGATATCTTTTTATGAGGAAGCAAAAACAAGGAAAATGTTTGGTTAAGTAGGAATACAGCTTGTCAATTTGGTCTAGCTTGAGTGATTAAAAGAGAAGGTTGTTAGGTTGTACATCATTTCATGGATTGATATAGAGATGAGATAAAAGAGGCTCTCTCTTGAGACTTGACTAGCTCATTCATAACAGTTGTGGTGTTGGTGCCTTAACTTAGCCAGAAAATGCCAAAACTCTATTGATGAACCAAATTTATTACTAAATCTACCTCATAGTATCCCATAGTCATTGAATATGACATGCATGGTTTTACCAAGGAGGCCCTAAACTTTTGAACAATGAAACTTTACATTGGTATGGTCAACCTACATGGGGAGAAATGAAACTTTTTTAATAAGATGCTAGCAAAACCTGGACACTACTGTGTGGGATTATTGCTTGGTACCTACAGATTGCACAACGACCTCTGTTGGTTGAGCCAGCAGGAATTTATTTCTTCAGGTGGATCTTCCTAGTACAAATGTTCCTTTCCTTGTAAGAGCTTCATATGGGTATATAGATTCTTGTCAATAGAATGCATATTTGTCTGTATAGCTGTTTATTACATAATCATCTAAAGGAAAACTGATTACATGAATATGGGTTAGGCTGTCTCATAACTATATAGTTGCTGAGGCTCAATTGTGATTACGTGATCTTGGAAGATTTTGAGAGTATATAAATTCTTCATGTATTATGATTTCTCTGGCAATTGTTCCAAAAATAACAAAAAAATATCTTTTGTCATTAAATAGAGAATGTTTTACTTTAGAAATAGAGAGAGATTGTCCTTACAATACCTTCTTTTGTTTTTGGCATGTAAGAAGATCTTGAGAGTAATCTAGAATAGGAAAACTAGTTAGTCAACTTGTGATAAAGGTGAGTAACTACTTGGACACTAACTTTTGAGCCTGCCACATTCTTCTAAGAACATTGGATCTAGAAATCTTGAAGGCTTCAACTACATTGATTATGTCATAGAAGTTGGAAGAACCAGAAATGTCATGGATGTGTAATTGTTAACATTATGAAGATGATATCATGTGTGTCTTTCAAGGTACATTACCAATCATAGTGCAAACAACAAATTTTACCACTAATATAGTTCATCGGTGTTAATTTAGGTATGTTCTATGCTTAAAGAAATTTATTTCAATTTTCACAGTTAGCTCAATATCTTTTCCAGATTAGCAATCACATCAGCATTAAAGTAAACTGCAGATAGAACATAAACATAAATCACAGAAGACAAGCCAAGACAAGAGGACACAAGTGTTGAAAATTGGAAACAAGAAATTGCTAAAAATAGAAGTGCTAAAATAGCATTTTGGGCATCAGTGCTGGATTGGGCAACAAGGAATGAAAAATGGAAGTGCTAAAAATAGAAGTTATATTTTTAGCAGTTCAAGTTGGATTCCTATTTTTAGACAGTCCCTGGCTAAAATAGGAAGTAAAATTCGAATTTGGTCTTACCAGCAGTTTGAATATTAACTAATTATTTTCCATGAGATAATTAGTTAAGGAAAATCAAACTTGAAGTCTTTGTGAGAACATGCAATAATTTCTCCATTGATTGGGGAATGTGTTCTTGATTTGCTCCACTGATTGAGGAATTAAGGATGAGTTCTATATTGAGAGGATCAGTTGACTTAGTTTAACTTAGTCAAGTTCAGTTAGACTAATTTAACAAGTTGTTAAATTAATGAGATATAGTTTGTTGATGCTTGCATGCATGTGACAACTGTTATTTTCAAATAATTGTGTATTCACTCATGGATAACTGATGCATGTCAGTTGTGTCAGAGACCTAGTTGAGATTAGAGAAGGGATAGTGTACTATCAGTTGGATGAATATTTTTCCTATAAAGGAAGCTCATCCATGATGACGATTTGTCTCCTTCAAGTTTGTGTAGTTAAATCAAAGGTTATTGAGTGTGTGAAGAGGCCAATTCACACAGGTGGCAGCACTAGACCCCAAGGAAACTGTACAAGGAAATAGGAGGCTTGGAGGGCAGAGGAGAAGGTTTGTGAGAAGCCTTTGACTGTTTATGAGCAGCAAAGGGATTGTACTGAGAGCAGGATAGCTTCCGAGTTAAGGCTTTGTGTAATCCAGACTATATTTCCACTTGTATGATAATACAAACATGGGGTTTTAGGCAGGTGCTTTCCCTGGGTAAATTCTTCTGTGTTATGTGTGATTGATTCCTTCTTATCAGTTATATGTGTTTTTATTGATGATGCTCATGGTTGATTAAGCTTCTGCTAAATTGTAGAAGTAGATGAAGTGTTTTGCTTTAGTACATTGCATTACCAGGTTGATCTACAGGTGGGAAATTTCTACATGGTATCAGAGTTGACTGATTTGTAGAAAAATTCTACAAAATTCTACATGGTATTAGAGCTGACTAATTTGTAGAAAAATTCTACAAAATTCTACATGGTATAAGAGCTAGCTGATTTGTAGAAAAATTCTAGAGAAAGTTCTACATGGTATCAGAGCGAGGTTTTGTAGAAAAATTTCTACATGGTATCGAAGCATAGGTGATCAAGGAGAGAACAGTATACTGAGAGGAGATTTCAAAGTTTTGAGTTTTGGGCTGAGAGTTTGCAAAGCAGATATGAAAATTTATGTACAAAATTTTCATAAATAAATAGTAGATTTGGATTCCTTGTGGAAAAATACCCAAAAAAATAAAAAAATAAAAATCAGTTGAATCGAAGTTCGGATGAGGGAGATATCGCTGATTTAAAATCAAATCTTTTTCTAGAAAATTTCGTGACGGCGGGAAAGTGAAAATAGATTGGTGTGCTAGCCAAGACCCTATATGCACTTGAAGTACAAGATGCATGCAAAGCCTTGAGGAGCAAGGCAAAGTTTAGAGACTTGGTGGTTGAGAGGGAGAGTATATTACCTCTCAACATGCAGTGCCAGAAGAAGTCTTAGACAATTGTGGAGGAGCCACGATTGGTGCAGCAGCTTCAGAAGGTTGTGGAGTAGCCACAACAGGGGAAGCTGAGAGGAGATCGAGTAGAGACATATACTCATGTAGAGACCTCTAGTAGGGGGAAACTTCAAGCTAGGTGGGCAGAGGGATCACATGCAGCCATACCTCCAGGTAGGAGGTGGGGCGATGTGGAGTGATTGTCCCATGGAGGAGGGACAGGATCCTTGAGGTACCCAACCTCTTGGATGAGACCTTGCTATGGGAGCCCCGATGTGGAGTAGCAAGAATTGACTAATTAGGTAGAGACAGATGTGGATGGAGCGGGGGAGAGAGCTATAGTGTAGGGAATCCCAGGACAACACAAAGCATGCAGGCTGAGCAATAGAGAGGCACAAGTGTGTTGCACTGTGCAGGGTAACACAGAGAAGGGTCAATGGTGCGAGATGCATGGAGATGTTGCAGTAGTGCGGAGGTCAGAGAGGGAGCACTTGTCAGCAGCAGGTAGAGCTTTAGCATTAGAGTATGTTTCTAGCCCAACAAAGTGGTCAGTTGGGAGTTTTTTTTGTTCTGAGAGTTGTTGGAGCAACCACACTTGGTAGATGTGTTGCATGCAAAACATTCCAGAGGTACAGGATTGAGTTCGAGAGGAAGCATTTCTTGTGGAGAGGGAGTGTTGAAATTGGCAACAAGAAATTGCTAAAAGTAGAAGTGCTAAAAATAGCATTTTGGGCATCAGTGCTGGATTGGGCAACAGGGAATGAAAAATGGAAGTGCTAAAAATAGAAGTTCTATTTTTAGCAGTTCAAGTTGGATTCCTATTTTTAGATGGTCCCTGATCTAAAATAGGAAGTAAAATTCAAATTTTGTTTTACCAACAGTTTGAATATTAATTAATTAATTCTCCATGAGTTAATTAGTTAAGGAAAATCAAACTTGAAGTCTTTGTGAGAACATGTAATAATTTCTCCACTGATTGGGGAATGTGTCCTTGATTTGCTCCACTGATTGAGAGGATCAGTTAACTTAGGTTAACTTAGTCAAGTTCAATTAGATTAATTTAACAAGTTGTTAAATTAATGAGATACAGTTTGTTGATGCTTGCATGCATGTGACAACTGTTTTTTGCAGATAACTGTGTATTCACTCATGGATAACTGATGCATGTCAGTTGTGTTAGAGACCCAGTTGAGATCAGAGAAGGGACAGTGTACTATCAGTTGGATGAATATTTTTCCTATAAAGGAACCACATCCATGATGAGGATTTATCTCCTTCAAGTTTGTGTAGTTAGATCAGAGGTTAGTGAGTGTGTGAAGAGGCCAATTCATATAGGTGGTAGCACTAGACCCCAAGGAAACTACACAAGAAAATAGGAGGCTTGGAGGGCAGAGGATAAGGTTTGTGAGAAGCCTTTGACTGTCTATGAGCAGCAGAGGGATTTTATTGAGAGTAGGATAGCTTCTGAGCCAAGGCTTTGTGTAATCCGGACTGTTTTCCACTTGTATGATAATATAGAGATAGGGTTTTAGGCAGGTGCTTTCCTCGAGTAAATTCTTTTGTGTTATGTGTGATTGATTCCTTCTTATCAGTTATATGTGTTCTTATTGATGATGCTCATTTTTTATTAAGCTTCTGCTAAATTGTTTGTAGAAGTAGATCAAGTGTGTTGCTTTAGTACATTGCATTACCAAGTTGATCTATAGGTGGGAAATTTCTACATGGTATCAGAGTTGACTGATTTGTAGAAAAATTCTACAAAATTCTACATGGTATTAGAGCTAACTAATTTGTAGAAAAATTCTACAAAATGCTACATGGTATCAGAGCTAGCTGATTTGTAGAAAAATTCTACAAAATTCTACAACAAGATGTGGTGCTAGCCAGCGATAAACCCCAATGTGGGGAAACCCTTGATCAATTCTTCTTATATGTTCTTCAATAGTTCAGCAAAGAGGGAGAGAGATAGTACGTTTACAACAAAAGTAAACACTTTGACTTATCTAGATAAGTGCATAGATCATATCTAAGAAGATGATACATGAGATCAATTGAAAACATGTTTCTTCAACTGATTCTCCAAGGTGACTCCTTCACCTATCGTTGTGTTGCATTTCGTCATCATGTTGCACCTCACCATGCTGCACCCATCATCACTATGCTGCATCTCATCATGCTTCATTAATCATGACTGTACCCATCATTGTACTGCATTATGTGCCATTGCTACACTATGTTGCCATACTGACCTATGTGTAGCTGCATCTTACTTGCTTGTTGTCCCTAGCTTGCTTGTTGTCCTTAGAATGCTTGTTGTTGCATGCTAGTTGGAACATTGTACGCTTGGTGTATTTGCTGCTAAGTGCCATACAATTGTCCCAATGTTAGTTAGTTGTCCCTTGCATGCTTCTTTCCTTCGGAGACAGATGCTCTGGTTGTTCCAGCAATTCCCGACAGTTCTAGCAGTTCCAGTAGTTTCGGTTGTTCCCGGTAGTTTCGGCAATTCCGGTTGTTCCCAACAGTCCCAGCAGTTCTAGCAATTCGGGTTTTTCACAGAAGTTCTTGGTAGTTCCGACAGTTTTGGAAATTTTGGCTGTTCCCTGCAGTTCCGGCAATTCTGACTATTCCTAGCAGTTTCAACGTTTCCAGCTTTTCCAGGCAGTTCTGCTTCTGCCCTCTGCATTAGCTTCCCGACTGTTCCAGCAGCTCCAGTTGTTCCCAATAGTTCTGACTATTCACGGCAGTTTTGTCAGTTCCAGCTATTCCTGACATTTCTGGCTTTTCTGGCTATTCCCGGCAATTCCGACAATTCTGGCTATTCCTGACAGTCCCGGCAGTTCTGGCAATTCATGCTGCTCTTGGCAGTTCCTACAGTTCCAACCTTTTCAGCTTTTCCAGCTTTTCTCGGTAGTTCCGCCAATTCCGGCTTTTCCCGGCAGTTCCACCAGTTCTGGCTTTTGCTCTCTATGTAAGCTTCTTGGCTGTTCTAACAGTTCCAGCTGTTCTCGACAATTCTGACTATTCTTGGCAATTTCTATAGTTCCTACAATTTTGGATATTCCTGGTAGTTACGGCTTTTCCGACTATTCCCAACAGTTCCAGCAGTTCCTGACAGTCCTGACTTCTGCCCTCTGGATTAGGGCAGTGTTATCCCTTAGGATCTCTCCTCCTACTAAAAACCAAAGACAAGTAGAGAGGAAGAGATCCCAAGTGTATTAAAATGACTTGAAGGCCACCTTTATTTATACTAAAACGTTGAGCACTAGTGGGGTTTATTTGGTTGCTGGCCGACCTTGATGAATTGTCCCATAACACAAATAAATTCATATCTCCATGAATACTTATCAGAATTGGATGATATTTAGATCAATCCTACACCTCTCGATGAGAGGGATCCAAGAAAAATATTAGTTTCCATTAATAATATGACCCACATGGATTTTGGCCCTAGTTGCCAATTTAACACTCCCTCTCAACTAGGGAGAACTCCATCCGCTGATCCATATCTCCGACTGTACTATCTCTGCCATCAGTGCCTTGCACTACTCTGATCTGCTGAGCTCTGGTCTACTTTGCTTTGCTCTACTGAACCATGAAGAAGAAGAATTGATCAAGAATGTCTCATACCATTCTCTACTGACTCGAAGTTAGTTTCATCTGGAGAGAGTGTGTCACATCACTCTTACTGACCCGAAGTCAGTTTTATTAATCCCAAATCAATATCATAAGAGAGTGTCTCAAACCACTCATACTGATCCCAGATCAATGGAGATCATCCTAACATAGGGAGTACGATAGATATAATGATGCGTCCATCAATAGTACTACTATGGTCCCTAACCCCTTTTCCTTGCTCATTGATCAGATGAGAGGTACTTCCCATGAGTCCCAGACTACATGGGTAGGATGCCTCGATAGGAGAACTAATCATCCTGTCCACAGAAGAATGAATCATCATGTCCTACAGTCGCCACAGGAGAACTAATCATCCCGGCCCACAAGAGAGCTAATCATCCTATTTCATAGTTGCCACAGGAGAACTAATCATGCAGTTTCATATTTCCGGTAGTGTATCTCAATCCATGAGAAATTGTGCCCTGAAGATATCTCAGAAGATTCTTGGCACCAATCTAGTGAGGCTCAACCAAATATGAGCTCACCATGCTAACTGCAAAACATATGTCCAGACGGAAGTTCACCAAGAACATCAACGTAAATGAGTTTATGAAACTCAGAGGCATTTCCCAAATCTGCTTCGACATTACTACCATAAAACTTTTGAAAGTTAAGATCCTCGAGGTAGTCATAGGCTTGCAGTTTATCATTCCACATCCGGAATCCAACTCCCTCTTACTTCTGCAAATGAGAGGGTCTACACCTGTCAGAAATAGTTCATCCTCATAAGGTGCCGGTATGAGTGGTCTATCATCCACAACCTTCGAGTAATGGTTTGGATCGGTTTCATTCCTAATGAATCTCAGCTTCATTTGATAGCTATCAATCCTCTCATACTATGTCCATGGATTTTTTCTTCAAGCCATAGAGGGCTTTCTTCCACCTGCATAAGTGAGATTCTTGATCGTCAATCTCAAACCCCTCAAGTTATTCCAAACCTGTGGACCTGCTACATGAGGGGAATGGTCCCCTTGTAAGATTTTCCTTCAATACATCTCGGACATGTACTTTCATGCTCTTTTTGAATTCAAGCATCCTGTCACCATCTGACTCACAAACCTTCGGTTCTATGTGTCAATGGACATGGTCCCCAGTGGACTTCCTGCAACTTGATACAACCCTGAACTCAAAAACATCTCTGAAAATTCTATTTTCAAACACGTACCTTTCCATCGATGAGTGCCACCCTATAACCTTTGACTTCCATTGCTGAAACAGACACTAGGTTCTTCTTGTGATCAGGTACATAAAAGATATTTTGTAAATGAATCGAGTTACCCTCATTCAATCGAGGGGTAACATTCCCTACACCCTTACCAGGATAGGTGGCATCAGCTCCAAGTATAATCCCATGATTGTTTCCATCTCTACCAAATTAGAGAGTGCGCCCTTTTATCCGATGAAGTGCCTTGAAGCACTACAATCAATAAGCCATATTCCCAAAGAATATGAAGGAGAGGGCCAATACAAGATAACACTTCTTTATCTTATCAAAAACAACATTTGATTCTTCATTCTTGGGGTTCCTCGCTTTCTTTGAAGAGTCAACCATTTCCTTAATGACCTGCATTAACTGTCATTCCTTTGATCATTGAATATGTCCCTGGAATGATTGTTATCTTCATCAAGAGATGTGTCTCTACCATTCAAACACTCCTTCTCATAATGGCCAAACTTATTGCAACCAAGACATCTGCCTTTCCTTCCACCTTTAGATGTGGACTTCCCATTGAAGTGATCTTTAGGTAGGCCATCAAAAATTTCTGTTGCGCCATTCTGATAATATTCTCTGCTTCGACTTCACCCTTGGTGAATTTGAACAGGGATGAGGAATCCATTGATCCTTTTTTTTCTTTCCCAACTGTCTTCGGTGATTTCTCTTTCACTCTTTCTTGGGCATTTCCTTCACCTTAGCTCTGATTCCATGTTAATTTTAGGTATGTTCTATGCTTAGAGCAATTTATTTCAATTTTCACAGTTAGCTCAATATCTTTTCCAGATTAGAAATCACATCAGCATTAAAGTAAACTATAGATAGAACATAAACATAAATCACAGAAGACAAGAGGACACAATATGTGGTGCTAGCTGGGGACAAACCCCAATGTGGGGAAACCCTTGATCAATTCTTCTTATATGTTCTTCAATATTTCAGCACACAGAGAGAGAGAGATAGTACGTTTACAACATAAGTCAACACTTTGACTTATCTAGATAAGAGCATAGATCATCTCTAAGAAGATGATACATGAGATCAGTTGAAGACATGCTACTTCAACTAATTCTCCAAGGTGACTCCTTCACCTATCATTGTGCTGCATTTCATCATCATGTTGCACCTCACCGTGCTGCACCATGTTGCACTCATCATCACTATGTTGCATCTCATCATGCTTCATTAATCATGACTGTACCCATCACTCTACTGCATTTTGTGCCATTGTTGCACCATGTTGCCATACTAACCTATGTGTTGGTTGCATCTTGCTTGCTTGTTGTCCCTAGCATGCTTGTTGTTGCATGCCAGCTATCCCTTGCATGCTAGTTATAACATTGTATGCTTGGTGTATTTGCTGCTAAGTACCATACAACAGTCCCAATGTTAGTTAGTTGCCCCTTGCATGTTTCTCTCCTTCAGAGATAGATGCTCTAGCTATTCTGGCAGTTCCCGTAATTCTTGATAGTTCCTGCAGTTCCGTCAATTCCGACTGTTCCTGATAGTTCTGACAATTCTGGCTATTCCCAGCAGTTCCAACAGTTCCGAAAATTTTGCTTCTACCCTTGCGTCAACTTTCTCGCCTGTTCTAGGAGTTCCTTGCAGTTTCGGCAATTTTGGCTATTCCCAGCAATTCCGAAAATTCCAGCAATTTCAGCTATTCCCAGTAGTTTCGGCAGTTCCAGCAGTTCTGGCTTTTCCTGATAGTTCCAACAATTCCAGCTTATGTCCTCTGTGTCAGCATCCCAACTTTTCCAGCATTTCTAGCTATTCCCGACAGTTCCGACTATTCCCTGCAGTTCCGGCAATTTCGACTTTTTCGGAAGTTCTAGCAGTTCCCAGCAATTCTGGCAATTCCAGTAGTTCCCAGCAATTCCAGCAATTCCAGCTATTCCCGGCAGTTCCGACAATTCCAGCTATTCCCTGCAGTTCCAGCTTTTTCGGCTTTTCCGGCTATTCTCAGTTCCAGCAGTTCAGCGAGTTCCAACTTTTCCCGGCAGTTCTGGCAATTCCAGCTTCTGCCCTCTTCGTTAGTTTCCCAGTTGTTCCGACAGTTTCGGTTGTTCCCAACAGTTTTGGCTATTCCCAACAATTCTGGCTATTCTCGACAGTTCAAGATTTTCCAGCTATTCCTGGCAGTTCCAGCTTCTGCCCTCTGGATTAGGGCAGTATCCCTTATGATCTCTCCTCCTACTAAAACCCAAAGACAAGTAGAAAGGAAGAGATCCCAAGTGTGTTAAAATGACTTGAATACCACCTCTATTTATACTAAAACATTGAGCACAAGTGGGGTTTATTTGGTTGTTGGCCGACCTTGATGAGTTGTCCCATAACACAAATAAATTCATATCTACATGAATACTTATCGGAATCGGATGATCTTTAGATCAATCCTACACCTCTCGATGAGAGGGATCTAAGAAAAATATCAGCTTCCATTAATAAGGTGACCCACATGGGTACTGTGATGTGTGGTTTGATGGTAAGTCTACTTAGGCGAAGCCCAGGAGATCGTAATTCAAATCTCATTGAGTACACTGACCTGTTGTGGTGGCGGCTTGATGAGAAGATTCCCCACCCCCGCCTTGGTGGCACGAGAGTCTTGTTCTTTCTAAAATCATAGGATCTTAGTATATCGACTTGCAAGTAGTTGGATGTACTCCTGGTGTTATAAAGGTAGCTACGAGGATTAATCCTGGGTCTCCCATAGATTAGGACTGGCAGTTACCAATTCACCATGTAGTTAAAAAAAAACAAAAGATGACCCACATGGAGTTTGGCCCTAGTTTCCAATTTTAACAATCGGGCATGGATATCAATCAGGCCTAGTTAGCCTTACTTTCTTGGTAAGGAGATGAGGCTTCATGTTTTCCCCAAAGAAATTTATTCTAGCAGGCAAAATTATTCATTACTTTCCCCTCTTACAAGCAAACACTCGACAAAAAAAGGATTTCACACCTGGGAGTTTTTTGTGATAAAGGGAAAGGTGAGTGGGTATCCTGTAGTAGCTGCATTGGTATTATTAGCACTACACTACTTTTCATATGGGTCTTCAAACAGAGAATCACCATTACACTTTGTTGATTTGTTTTAAAAATAAACACAACATGCAATAGATTTCTTTTGGGATGCAATGTTGTTGTTGGTAGTATGATTGTATTTGTACCACATGTAAAGCTAATATGCGTTAAATTTCTTTCACCTTGCAATATTTTTATTGGAAATGTGCTTGTGTTTGGGCTAGAAACTATGCTAGATTTCTTTTGCTTTGCAATATTGTTGTTGTCAATTTGGTTGTTTATGATAAAAGGAAATCTAGCAAGTGTTAGATTTTTGTCACCTTGGCAATGTTCGAAATGTTGTGCTTGTGTTTGGGCTAGAAGTTGTGCTAGATTTCTTTTGCTATGCAATATTGTTGTTTTCAATTTGGTTGTTTATTATAGAAGGAAATCTAACACGTGTTAGATCTCCTTCACCTTGGTAATGTGCATTTGTTTGTCTTAGAAGGAAATATAGCATGCACTAGATTTCTTCTGGCATGAAATGTTGTTATTGGTAGTATGCTTGTATTTATGCTACATGTAAAGCTAGCATGCGTTAAATTTATTTTACCCTGTGACGTTGTTATTGGAAATGTGATTGTGTTTGTGATAGAAGTTGTTGGATTTTGTTGTCTTTTGTTTGCCCTACAATGTTATTGTTGGCAATGTGCTTTTTTTGTGTTAGAAGTAAATCAAGCGTATGCTAGATATCTTCTACACTACAATGTTATTTTTGGCAATGTGATTGTGTTTGTGCTACAATAAACTCTAGAATGTGTAAGATTTCTTTTACTTTGAAATGTTTTTGTGAGTAATATGCTTCTATTTACGTTAGAAGAAAATTTAGCATGTGGTGGATTTCCTTCGCCTTAGAATATTGTTATTGGCAATGTGTTTGTGTTTGTGCTAGAAGGAAATCTAGCATGTGCTAGATTTATTTGACCATGTAATGTTGCTTCTAGCAATATGCTTATGTTTGTAGTAGAAGGAATGATATTGATTGTTAGCTTTCATTTGAGGAAACAATGTTTCATTACATACAATATGACTACCATACTATTTTTATTTTTGCATCTATATTACTTTTTCGTAAGTTGTGTGTTTTTGGGAAAATATAAAGTCACACTTTACACGGTTCATCCTTTTAATTACAAGTTATGATTTAATTGTTGTTACAGAATTGATACAAGCTACAATGGAAAATATAATTTTGGCAAAAGGGGACTATGTTGATCTCCTTATTAATGATCAAGTCATTGGGCTAGGAAGGGTTGAATCTGTAGAGTCTGGAACTTATTATGTTGGAGAAAGGGTTAATGCTAGTTATGTTGCAATTTTGATAATTGATGTCATTCAACCACATTTGATTGATGACGATGTTAATGAAGGGGACATACATCCATGGAAGATTGTGGATTTGAGACACCACATAGGTAAATAAAAATATTTAAGCATGTGTTATATATTATTGATACTATAATAAATGTTTTTTTTTTAGTAAATACTAACATTATTACATTCGTTTATAGGTACAAATGTTTCTTCTACATTTTCTGTTGGAGATAAGGTAAATCGTATGCAACATGGAGTGAAGGTGGGCGAGGGCTCCATATTCAATACAGAGCTTGGGCATAAGGTGCATGGAAAGATGGTAAAGAAAGGATGAATAGTGGCTAAAATTGAAAAGGTGTTAAAACATAATGCTCCTCTACCACATCCAATAGGATTTGAGCATACAATTGGGGGTGCATTAGAATCTTATAAAATTTGGCCAGAATCAGATTTGGAGCCTCACTGTCATGATCATGCCATAAATTTTCCCCAAGATAGGGTTAAAATCATATGTGCAAAGGTTTCTCTTACACATGAATGCATGGGAACAAGCATGTGCATTGCCAAAGGAATGCTAGTTAATGTCCATGAGGATGACATTGTTGAGGGTGAAACACTAGGTGAAATGGATTTTGGTGTTTTTCTAGAAGAGATAGATGGAAATTGTGAGATATGTAGAATTGGGGATAAGTTTCTACACTATTTGGTTAGATATCCAATAAATAAGTTGGTGGACAACAAAGGTGTGATATTAAGGGTCAAGGAAAAGTTCAGGGAGCCACCCAAAGAAATGGTGATATGGGATGTTATAGAGGACACAAAGACCTTTAACAAATGAGATGGGTACCTTTGTAATGAAAAAGATAGAAACTCAATTGATATGCATGTAACAAGGCCATATAAAAGGATTAAACGAGTTATGGCTGCAAAAAAAAATTGCAAAATGTCAAACAAAAATAGACAAAGAGAAAGAAATTCGACTTTTGGCAGCAGATGTATGTTGTAGAAAAGATTGTCTTCAACATGTGGATAGGAAGGCCATTCCAGGTGCTAGAAGGGGTATGAGACAAATAAATACAAATGGTATTAGAGAATTTGTCTTGAATTCACTCATGTCAAACACAGTCATGTCAAAGGGCCATGGCCTACCACCTATTGCTAGAAATGTAAAGGACATGAGATTTAATGGGAATATTATTTGTAAGAAAGCATGGTATAAGATACATAAAATTCCTCAAAGCACATTCTATAACTACCAGCATTATTTCCAACATGGACAGATCAAAGCTATTCATGGTAACACCAACACATGCAAAGCACAAGCTCACACAGTGGAAGCCATAGAAATATCGCACAAAATTGTAATGGATAATTCAGATTTTTCACCAAACCAAACACGTCAAGTGAAGAAGATGGAACATATGCTCCTTTAAGATTGCTTCCTTCGACTTACACACAAAATTCTTTGTTAAAAGAGATCAAGGAGGCTCTTCAAAAGCTTAATTACCCATCAATATCACAACCAACAATGAGCAAGATCTGGAATACTAAGTTTCGAGATGTGGCATTTTCAAAGAACACCAACTTCAGTAAATGCAGTGAATGTATTGTGTTGAAAGCACAAATGAAGTCAGCAACTACAAAAGAGTTGGAAGAAAAGGCACGAGGTAGGTTGACGAAACATAACAAGATTGTTATGTGTGGAATATATTGCTACTATGCCCATAGAACTATGTCAGAGCTATTTCCAAAGGAGTATTTGAGCATTATCCATGATAGAATGGAAAAAACAAAGACTTCAATCCCAAGGCTACGTGTCAAATCAAAATCTATTGTAGGAACAAATTTAGGTTTGTCATTGATAGGTATGCTTACACATGGGCATAAGGTGGGAGGTTTTGGTCATTTTTCCTTACCATTTGTCCATATGGGATCACAATTTACTATTACATCTCTTGCAAAGTGCTTAAGGGACCTTGAAGACCCACAAATGGATATGTATGGTGATCTACTTTATGAAAGTGGAATTTCAAGAAACCCACTTACAAATGCATTACTTGAAACCTCTATTTAATCAAAATTTCAAGGGTACAAGGATGATTTTATATCTCATGGAAGTTCAAAAATTCAAAATGTTGATTTTAAACCTCTTCCTCCACATTTGTTGTTACAATTGGACAATGCAGCAAGTGATAATAAGAATCGTTATCTTTTCATGTTTCTATCACTTTTAACTGCACTCGGTGTCTTTATCACTATTGAGGTTGGGTTCTTGCCTGTGGAGCACACCCATGAAGACATAGATGGGCCCTATGGAAGAATGTCTTCCAACCTAAAAAGTAAAGATATTTATTCTTTACCTAAAATGATGGATACATATCGCATAATTGAAGAAAATCAAGTGTTTCCACCTACACTTATTGAAAAGGTATATGACTTCAAAAGTTTCCTTAATGGATACATTAAGGAGGGAAAAAATTCACTAGTTGGACATCTTAATGTCCAATACTTCCAATTTCTTATACTCAATGATGTTCCAGTACTAAGGTACAAAGAATAAATTAGAGATATTGGGTGGTCAAAACCAGTTGAGTTATGGAATATAGATGATGAAGGTCGACCTATAATTCCCATAGGGAAGCCATCTTTCTTAGCTTCCAAACAGAATGATGTCTATTTAAAAGAACTAAAGGAAGGGATAACATCATACATAAAAATGTGGAAATACACTATTGGGAATGAGGATTCACCAATTGTTACAAAGGAATGGAAAAATAAAGTAGTGTATTGGGAAAAAGTTCTTGATACATTAGATGGAATTTATAATGATTATAGAATAATAGATGGAAGTGATTCATTTTCTGAGGATTTATGGCCCGTGACAAGGCACATTGTTGATGTTGATCGTAATGCACTCCAAGTAATCTCAAGTATTATGGATGGAGATTTTGATAATGTGATAGATGAACCAATATATGTTGGACCCAAATGCAACAAGCCAAAGCTAACATTCAATCTGATGATTGATGTTGAGAAAGGAAAGATGTTGCTAGTTAGATTAGGAAATGAGGATGCAGGCGAGATGATTTGGATGGCAAAATCCATCTTAGATATCTTTAGGGATAATGAAAGTGAGAATCTTCATGTAAAGGTTGACTAGTGGAAGCCTATGTCAGGGAAATACAATGGAAAATTTTTAGAGCAATATTGGGTACCAAATCCTGATGACAAAGAACTTGTCTCTATTCCAATTAATACCATAGTGTGGGCATCGATGCCAAAGAAAGAACATTGCAAGAAGACCAAGATAAATAAATATGGTGTAGAAGCCATTCTTGATCTACTTGATCGAATATCTTAAGAGTAGGTTTATATGATTCATGAATGTAATTTTTTTTTAAGGATCTATTAATTACAATCACACACACTTTTCCATATTTGTTGTATAAATATTCTCTTCATATTTTTTTGAAGGAGTTTTATATTATTTAATATTTCAATGTAATCATGTGTTATACAAATTACATGACAATGCCATAAAATATTTAAGTTTTCAAAGATTTATTTGACTAACATTACTTCTCACCATATCAAATATGCATAATCAAATTCAGTAATGCACCTAAAAACATCTTCTAAACTTGGTATATTAAAACAACAGTGGAGTACCTAATTAGTATTCTATTTAATATAAACCATTTAAACACTTAATGAATAAATGCTAGACACTTGATATAATGTTTGAGGTGAGTTTTCCTTAATTTTCCTTATTATAATTGATATAAATCAAATTCGCTATTTTGTTGCACTCTAATTTATAAAAAAAAAAATTTGATCATTGAACAACACAACTAGAATTATAAAATATTTCCTCTTATAGATTTTGAAGTGGTGCCAACATTGTACTAGTATAACTAATTTGTACTCAACTTAGGAAAAGTAGTTAGTGTCAATTTAAAATGGTCAATGATAGCAAGAAAAACAATATTAATATATTGTTAAATAACTTTATAGGTAAGATTTTTTTTACACAATCTAGTATTCACGAGTCAAATTTAATACATAAATACAAATGTTAATGATAATAGAAATAATGTAAGGGATCTAAGTTTTAGATGAATGTTAATATGTTCTTTTCAATATAATATCCTTAAACATTACTGGGATAAAAACTAAACATTTGTAATAAATATCTTAGTCATTTTTCTCTCTTTCTTGTTGTATTTGAAAATAATTTGTACTACTTTGTTACTATTCTAATTCATGATTGATTTTGATCATTAAAATGATTAGTAATTGAGACGAGAGGCTCATTTTATAGCCGAATATGGGGGGATATGTAAGTTTGTCTATCCGTCTGTGCCCCTTTAAAATAAAAATTATGTTCTAAATAGAAAATATAAAAAATAATATTTTGTAAGGTAATCAGAAGTAAAAAAAATGTGTGAATTAGATGTTTAAATCTTATACTTTTCAAGAGTAACTGTTTGAAGATTTATGTTATAATTTATGTCAATATATATATATATATATATATATATATATATATATATATATATATATATATATATATATATATATATATATATATATATATATATATATATATATATATATATATATATATATATATATATATATATATATATATATATATATATATATATAAGTTTTTTATGGTTAAAATTATTATTTGTTCATATATATACTCTATTTAGCATTCAAAAATACAGTTTCAACAATTAAAAATAACACATTGTATCTTTCACTCTAAAAATGTTTGCACTTGAAGAAATTTGATCCCTACATCTACACTTAAAATGGATCTATGATGGTATATATTGGACACATTACTATGATCATTTGTCATTAAATAACTTTATACTTAATATATAGCAAGTCTATTATTCATTAAGTAAGCCTCAACCAACTTCGTTTTTTACATAAAAGTACAAATAATAAATAAAAATAAATTATATTCAACATTTAATTTGATCCTAAAAAAATATTTTCTCCTTAACTCTAAAATGGTTCAAACTTCCTACAATAGTATGTAATGATGATGGTGATAATGATGATTATCATCCACTAAGACCAAATATGGTATATAAGAAGGTAAAAAGATATTACTAAAAGTTATTTCGAATTTTATTGTTATGCTAAAAAAGCATTAAAAGAAGTGTTTCAAGATCATCATAATTTTGTTTAGGTAAACAATCAAGAAGGTTGGTAGCGTCACAAATATTTTGAAATTTAATTCCAATATTTTAAATTGTGCCAACATTGTCTTAGTAATAATCGTAACTTAACATATACATGATATTTACTATATCGGATTATAATTAAATGGGTTAATAATAGTTATATACACATCTTTATTTTCATAAAATAACCTTAGCAAACTTATCTTTTTAATATAAACCATAAAAAATATTAAAATAGATAATGTAAGGAATCCAAGATTAATATGTGAAATATTTTCTTTTTCAAGTTTGTATAAATTTGTTTTATAAAGTTTATCATGATAATTTTTACACAAAAAATGGTGAATATCTACATAAAAATTAGTGAACTAAGTGACTTTATAATTCCCAATTTTGAAAAAACTTAATCTACTTAAAGTTCTAAATAATGGTATATATTGGACACATTACTAAAAATTTCACTTGTCAATAAATAACTTTATACTTAATATATATCTTGCATATTAATCTATTATTCATAAAGCGAGCCTCAATCAACTTCTTTATTAACATAAACGTACAAATAATAAATAAAAATAAATTATGCTACTACTCACATTCAACATTAAATTTATTTGATCCTAAATTTATTTTTGTCCTAAACTCTAAAATGGTGCAAACTTCCTACAATAGTATGTAATTATGATGGTGATAATGATGATTATCATCCACTAAGACCAACTATGGTAAATAAGAAGATAAAAATATATTACTAAAAGTTATTTCGAATTTTATTGTTATGCTAAAAAAGCATTAAAAGAAGTGTTTCAAGATCATCATAATTTTGTTTAGTTAAACAATCAAGAAGGTTGGTAGCGTCACAAATATTTTGAAATTTAATTCCAATACGAGTATAAACTGGATGATCTATTAGAGTTTTTTAATCTTCAACCATATAACTAGTGTTGCAAAGGTGATAGACTTTTAAATTGTGCCAACACTGCCTTAGTAATAATCGTGACTTAACACATACATGATATTTACTATATCAGATTATAATTAAATGGGTTAATAATAGTAACATACGCATCATTATTTTCATAAAATAACCTTAACAAACTTATCTTTTACTATAAACCATAAAAAATATTAAAATAGATAATGTAAGGAATCCAAGATTAAAATGTGAAAGATTTGCTTTAGCAAGTTTATATAAATTTGTTTTATAAAGTTTATCATGATAATTTTTACACAAAAATGGTGAATATCTACATTAAAATTAGCAAACTAAGTGACTTTCTAATTCCTCATTTTGAAAAAACTTATTCTAGTTAAAGTTCTAAATTCTAGATCCACTGAATACTTCCATATTTAATGAAATATGTGTTACTTAATTATTCTCTAATGCTGCATTTCGACTTGCAAGCATATTTTTTTATTTTCTCAAGGTTTTGACCTTTTTTGGAAATAATTTACAACATGGAATATTATTTACAATATGAGATTTCTAAGATAAAATACTTAATCACCTTGAGATCCTATAAATTATAGGACCCTAACAGTGGCTCCAGCTGGGGATGGCACTCTCCATGTGAGGTGCCAAGAACATTGTAGACTAGTAGCCTAATCCATTGGACTATTCCCAAGTCTGTAACCTGTTTTGTATTAAAAATATATGTGACTGAAAATCTTCAAACTAGAATCAAAACCATTATGCACATTGAAATTTGAAATACACACTGAACTGAAAGTTGTACTGCTATCTGAAACTGAAATTGACAATAATGCTTGAAAAAGATGCTCAGAGTGTTGAGCTTATTTGCACACTGCTACCTACTCTACATTGTTGAAAATTATGTTGAATCAAATAATACAAAAATTCCAATGAATCTAGTCAAGTAGTTGTTGAAACAAGTGGGCCTCCTTATTCTTTGTTAGCACAATCAAAAGGAAAACTTGACTTTTTGTCCATAAAATCAAAGTTTTAGAGTGCAATGGCAACTGTTGTTGGATTTGGTCATGAAAACATGATTGAACACTTGAGCTGAAAAGAACCTCCATGTAGTTTGTTATAGGATCAGTAAAGGCATGATTAATTAGTTTACCTTGTAGTTCTTCATTGATGGATTGAGCATGGAATATTTCATTAGTTGTATTCTCAAGGTTAAACCTTGATTCCCACTGTTCAGTTTCAGTCTTGTACTTGAAAACATAATTCTAAGCAATCTACAAATCAAAAGGCAATACAATCTCCTCTTGTTTTGGAGAAGGAAGATTTTCCAAGAATTTTTTAGGATCTCGGAAATTATAGGACTGAATTTGATAATCCAAAAGTTCAATATCCTTCTCGAATCTTTCAACAACTAACTCAAGAAAACAAACTTTACTTTTAGGATAAAATTTGCTAAATTTCAAAAACTGAAACATGGGCATTAAAAATCCTTCATCAATTTGAACATTGGCTAATTTATCCCTAACTTATTTTAAAACTTCACAAGGCAGAAGATTTTCCACATAACTTGTCATCTTGTTTAGAAAGAAATCAGATTAACTTGCAGTGGAGTCGCCATGAGTTTTCTACAAATCCAGATTCTTTAACAGTGGAGTCACATTAAAAAAATTGAAGCTTTGGATACTTTGAACACAAAGTCGCCAAGTGAATGATACAACCTTCTTGTTTATGATCACTATCCACCATTAGTAATCATATCTGGGGAATATGAAAGGTTCTTCCCCAGTATGGTTGCACTATGTTGTCGTTCTGTGTTTTTGAGGTTGAGGGAGTAAACACATAGGACAACATCAAAACCACTTTGGAAGCTGAGATCTAGCCTTACCAGCTTCAGAGAGGGATCTCTCTATAAAATTTAGCTATGTTTTATGTGAATTTTAAGCTAGTTATGACTGTACTGATTATTTTTTATTGGATTGTTTGGTTGATTAAATTTCTATAATTCCATTGGGCTATGGAGTCTAAAGATTTACTAGATATGCATCAAACTTTGAAGGAGTTTCACAGGGAAATCTAGGTTGCACTAGTTGGATCTTTCAGAATTTTAGATGAATTATGAAACATAAGAAATGTAAGATTCAGTAGAAACTAAGGAGAAATGAAGAATTCCTTAATTTGACTTCAACAAAAAACATATAAATTATGAACATCCAGAATAGGGTGTTCTGTATAATCTATACTATTCATCACAGTTTCTGTTATGTAATTAAGCTTTTCATAAATGACAGAGAAAAGAAACAATATTTAAACACATGAATAGAAGAAAAACATCACCAATTAGTATACCACATGAATCCTGTGAAGAATGTCCCTATATTATTGATGCTTCCAACAACTAGAAAATTAAAGTTTGTAGAGGAAAATTATATTCAACAATCAACATCTCTTACTTCAAATGATGAAGTATTTATACAAATTCTAAACTAAAATATCTTGAAAAAATATCAAGATTTGTTTACAAATATCTCAAACTGTCTTACACAAATAGAACTAAAATATAGGACATTCAAAACTAATGAATCTACTTGGCACTATCTTTTTTGGACTGTTGGTGACAAATAAGAGCAATTTGAATTTGATAGCAACTCTTATTTGATGAGGTGGCCTCCAAGTCACTAATTGTCTTTGAGCTTTTTCCTCCCGAAATTATGAAAAATAGGGTCCTGTAATACCTTTGTATATCCCAAACCATAATAGATGTTAGAAAAATGAGAGAGGTTTTGTAAATGATTATGTTGGAAACAAAAACCTCTTTCAGTTTTTGAAAATTCATTTCCACCTGCTCGGAAACCGCATTTGAAAACACTGACTGAAAACAGGAAAATTCAGGAAAATATACCTGCAAAGATTCATCTGAATCTCCCAAACCATAACAACTGTTACAAAAATGAGAGAGGTTTTTGTGCATGAGGATGTTAGAAACAAAAACATCTTTCCAATTTTGAAAATTCATTCTCAGTTGTTTGTAAACCATGTTTGAAATTATTGTGTTGTATAAGGAAAAAACATAATTTAATTGACCATGAAACAAACATATGACGTGGAGGCGGGAGGTGACATGGAGGTGGGGGATGATGTGGAGGCACATGGTTGGTGGAAAGGAAGTGGGGTCCACAAAGGTGATGTGGAGAAATGACGTGGAGGTAGGGAAATGGTAGTTGAGTGGAAGTGGAGGGTAACATAACCAGGAACGTCAATTATGGCAAGAAAAGGTGAGGAGGTTGGTGGTTTTCAGAGGGGGGTCAAAGCAGTAAGCGAGTTGTCAAGGGGGGGCTACAAAATGGCGAGGTGATGACACATATAGTGGGTTCAGCGAGGAGAGGAACAGCATTTTGGAACCCCCCCCCCCGCCAATAAAGGTAGGATGGCAAGGTGGGGCCGAAAAAACCCGATTGACCATTGATTTGACAGAGTGACGATTAGGTGGTTGGATGGTGCACGGGACTTAACCACAAGCAAAAACTCATTTTTTCATAATCAATTTTACAATAAAATACAAGCTATGGTGCCAAGGCCTGATTACAATTTATTTAATCACATTTAAATGATGTGATTAATTTAATATAAACACAATTAATTATTCTCTAATGCTGCATTTTGACTTGCAAGCATATTTTTTTATTTTCTCAAGGTTTTGACCTTTTTTGGAATTAATTTACAACATAGAATATTATTTACAATATGAGATTTCTGAGATAAAATACTCAATCAACTTGAGATCCTATAAATTATAGGACCCTAACACACTCTTTAAATGTGGGGCTCCTATTTTTGAACATCTTACTCGTGTGCCTATTTCTAGAGCTATTGGTGCTTCTTATCATGCAGGATGAGAAATAAAAAACAAGTGATAGCTTTGGTGACATAAGAAATTCCTACATGTTGTTCTCTCAAAGTTAACAAACCAACTTGGCACTTGGCTTGTTTTATGGATACTCATGATACTCGATGTAAGGTCATTATTGTAGAAATTATGATGTATATTTGCAGTTTCTCATGAATTTTTAATCAAAATCACAAGACAAAAACCTATTCTATTACACTGTAGACATTAATTCACAATTTAGAACACAAATCTCAGACATGCAATAAGAAATCACACACATGCAAATAATATTTTTCTTGGGGAAAGCAAACTGCTAAAAAACCCAATGCCTTCTTGCATAACATAATGAATAGAGATGTAATACAATTGCTTTTCTAAACTAAGCACAACCTCTAAGTGCATAACCTAGGTTCTCTTCTCACTGAGAAGCTCTGACCCAGACTTGTTCAATTCAGCCTCTACTTGAGCCCCTATTTCCCTGTGCAATTCCTTGAGAAATTAGGCCCACATTATTTAGGAATTTCTCCAAAATGGATTGCACAATTCCTCAAGTTGATCATCAGGTTGCATGCAACACATGTACACTCCGAAATAGTCTACCATTGATGTTGCATTACCTTGGAATATCCACCTCAACTGGGTAACTCTAATTCTCTGCATGCACTAGCGATTTTGGGTTGATTGATCAATTAACTAGATGATCACTGAGTTTTACTGAAGTCCCACTACACAACTGAACTTCCACTAGTTACTCCAACAGGTTGAACTAGTTTAACTTAAAAAAACTTGAGATAATCTACTTTGATTGCTACAAATTAGAAGTCAAACATGCTTAAATGAACTCTAACTCCTCCAACTCGAATTTACTGATTTAAATAGGTGACATAACCCATGTCACACAAGTTAACTGCATCCAAGTTGTATGTTGATGTGGAAATTCGAAATTTATCAATTTACTCAAGGAAAAATCAAATTGAGAATTTCTTGTTGCGTTTTTCAACACTCCCTCTCAGTAAGAAAGGGATTATCAACCACCCCTATCCTGAACTTATGGAACTCGAACTTCCCTCTTGACAAGGCCTTTGTCAAAATGTGAGCATATTTTTCCTTTGTCGAAATGTACTGCAACAACATTATCTGCCTCTACACACAATCCCATAAATGGTGGACCAGATATCTATATGCTTGGATTGATTACGAAAAATAGGATTCTCAGAGAGATTGATAAAACTTTGATTATCACAGTAGATCATAGTTGGATCAATCATCTAACCAAAGAATCTAACAAGTACCTTTCTCATCCATATCACCTCACATGCTTCTTGACTTTCAACCATATATTCTTCTCCCATTGAGTTGAGTGCCATAGATATTTACTTCTTGTTGTACCAGGAAACTACTATGGACCCGACACTGAAAATTCCACCTAATTTACTCTTTTGGTTTGATGGAATCCCTACCCAATTTGCATCTGTGATTCCACATAGCTTCACTCCCTATGTCTGTTTGTACCATAGTCCAAACTAGGTAGTGTCTCTGAGATACCATAAAACATGATTAGCTGCCTTCCAAAATAATTTGGTTGGCCTAACCATATCTTGGCTCAGTTTGTTGATTGCATAACACATATCTGGTCATGTGTTCACAAGATACATTAGTGAACCCACTAGCTATCGATAAATGGTAGCATCCACTTTTTCATCTGAAGTGGCATCCTCCTTCCTCCAGTTGGTTGCTAGAGATGTCTCCATTTGTTTGCATATATCTATGTGAAATATCTAAAATATCTCATTTGTATACTTTCCTTGAGAGAAAAATAGTTCCCCTTTTCCTTTCCATACTTCCAACCCAAGGAAGTAGCACATGAGACCCATGTCCTTCATTTCAAACTCCCTTGCAAGGTCCTCCTTGTAAGATTTGATCAATTTACCATCACCAGTTAAAATTAAATCATCAACATATAAGAAAATAATCAACAATTTACCTTTTACAAAGATATTATAGAGGTTTGCATCCCCTTCACTTTTGGTGAAGCCCAAACCGGTGAGAAAGCTATCGATCCCAGTGTACCAAGCATGGGGTATTTGTTTGAAACTATACAACGCTCACTTGAGTCTGCACACATGAGACTCTCGATCAAAATTCTCAAAGACTTTTGGTTGCTCGATGTACACCTCCTCCTCAATAACTCCATTGAGGAATGATTTTTTTTACAACCATCTGGTGGATATTCCACCCCATCTGCGCAGCCAAAGAAAAAATTGATCTATTGGATGAGTACCATGATACAAGAGAAAAGGTATCCTCATAGTCAATTCCCTCAACTTGAGAGTACCCCTTGGCCACAAATCTGGCCTTGTAATTTTCTATGATTCTGTCTGCTACTTGCTTCACCTTGAAGATCCATCTTGAACCCACAATTGATTTATCTACTAGTCTTGGGACCACTTCCCAAACACTGTTATTTACAATGGATTCGTATTCCTCCACCATTGCATCAACCCATACAAGTTTCTCTACTACTTCCTTGAAATAGGATGGCTCAATCTCTAAAATCTCAGTCATCAGAGCCATGTAGCCAGTGTACTAATCAGGGGACCTTCTTTTTTCACGTTGATTTGAAGGAGCACCCACATTCTCCCTCACATCATGCACAAGTCTCCCATCTTCCCTAGTTTCTTTTTTTCCTTCTTTGGATAGTTATGCTTGAGTGGTTGTCTCCACTCTCTTCTCTTCAATTTGTGGCTACTCCACAACTTGTTGAGGTTCCTCCTTTAGAGCTAAAAGTTCCTCTTCTAGTGGGATCTGAAGCTCCCTCTCAAGATAACACCGCATGGCTTTCTCCTCATCAAATTTTACATCCCTTTGCACAACTGTCATTCTAAGGCATTGATCTAAACTTAAAAAGAAATGCCACAAATTATAGATATAACCATAAATATAGAGATGCAACAGAAATAACATTTCATTTCATTAATACCAAAATATTGAAATATATTTACAAATAGAATGGAAATAAACTAGCTTGGGTGATGGTAGCTTATCTCTGAGAAGAGATGTGGCAGCTACATGCCTATTCAATATGTTACAATGAGGCTCAAGGGCCTATTTATTATTGAACAACAAGGGAAAACCATAAAGAATTGAAATCCTAACCCCAGGAGATGGAATGCCAAGAGTTTGTGGGCCTGGTTGGGGTTAGTTGAGCAACCAACTTTCTGGCGCCGTAACTTGGTCATATTATCTTTGTTTGGCACATACGATACCTTGTTGGAAAGGTCTCTTCGATTACTACAATATTTGCGGCAAGCCCCTATCTTTTGTTGCAGGTCTAATGCGGACCTCAAAAAAATGTCGTTTAGGGGGTTAAAACTGCTCCGGAAGTTCAAGACTTGAAAAAATGTTATAAATAGTAAATGTTGCAATAAACAAGGAAACAAATGAAACTGACTGGATCTCTAGGTGGAATAGGTAGGTGGCCACCAATATACACCTAGATCAATCCTCCCTCCTTAGGAAGCAATGGTCCCCATTGTGTGCAAAGCCTCCATGGGGTGAGGAAATTTTCTTTTGAACCTCGTCCCTAGTGAACCACTTGTCCTATTGAAGGAGTTGGCCTGCTTTGACAACTCGATATAGCTGGATCCTATGTTGGTGAGTTCTCTTAATCTGCATGCTCATTATCTAATCATTTTTGGCATGTCCATGCAGTCTGGGTTTAGCTCTATTGGTGTGAGTTTTCCTGCAATGTCGGATGTGTCCAACAATGGTGGAAAATATGGTTGGAGGCAGTCTACATTGAATTTTGGGTTCAACCCAAGGAATGGTGGAATTTTGAGCTCAAAGGCATTGTCCCCTACAGCCTTGGTGATGGTGTATGACCCATATCAGAGTGGGCGAAGCTTGCGGTGGGGTCCAACGAGGTGCTCCTTCTGTAAATGTAGCCAAACTTTGTCTCCCACTTAGAACTTTTGTGACACTCGATGTTGATCATGACACTGCTTGTACTTGGCATTGGCTTTGTCCAATATATCACAGACCTGCTGGAGGATGTGTTGAATGTGCTCAGTGAAGTTGTTATCCCTGTCGTCTTTAGACTGGACATGAGCCAAATTTTTCTGAGTAGCTGCAAATAGTATGGCCACATCAATGGGACATAATGGCTAAAATCTCAGCCCTACCTGAAAGGGGCTATGGACCATTGACCTATGGAGAGCTCTGTTGTAGTTGTGTTGGACATAGGGTATGCTTTCATCCCATGTTCATGGATGCTTCAAGTTGTACATGTGAAAAATGTGTACGATCTTTCCGTTGACGACCTTTGTTTGGCCATCAGTCATTAGGGGAATTTTGATGTCTAAAATGGGCCTCCTAAGAAAAATGTACAACCAAAATAAACTTTATAAGAATCAGTAGGATTCAAGATGATGATGTCAACCATGGGGGATGATTCACCATTTTTGCAGTAAAAATGTAAAAATAATAAAATAATAAAACTACTTTTTCAACTTGTATTTTCAACTTATCTCCCTAAGTTTTTACTCAAATTTCGAGCGAGAGTACTTGTTGGATGAAAAATTTAATTCCTCATCGAAGGAGTACCCATATTGCTTACTTTCCATACTTTGCTACATGAAAAATGAGAAATACATGAAAAAAATGTGATTTCAATCACATTTTTTCATGTATTTCTCATTTTTCGTGAAGGGTATATCGAAAGTGTTATAGTGTATTCTTATCGAGAGTGTATGAAAAGAGCACACGTTAAGTTGTGGATGATAAAAAACCCTAACAACAGAAATGGTTGTAGAACCCTTTAGATCTACAACAAATATAAGAAATAAAACCTGCAAACTTCCAAATCTATGCAGCAAAAGTAGTTATACAACATAAAGAAATAAGAACTATAGTGAATAATAACTCCAAAACGACCAATGGACAAGACAAGAATATGAAATTGTAATTTTATTATGTAACACCTAGTGAAAGGAATAGGTAAAATGTTACCAGTCCCCCTCAAATGGGATGGGTTCTTGGCTATCCTCAATGCTTTAACTTGGTAGAGTCTCTCCTCTCTACAATGTATAAACCCAGCAAAACGTGTGTGTAGAGCTCAAATGGGAACTCAAGGATAAAAAGAAATGGAAAGCGGCAATGATAATATTTAGAGCTGCAACAGTGAGTGCAGCAATGTAAATAATCGAAAGTGAAAAATGGATGTAAAACCCTTCATTTTATAACAAAATAGTAGGTTATTCTCGAATAATGGAAAATAATAAAATATTATTAACCAAATTCTAGACCTAACCACTTGGAATATTTTATTATATTTTGTTGGAGGGAAAAAGTATTTAATTTGGTCAAATACTTTTATTTAGAAATAATAAATAAATAAATGATTTATTTATTATTTTGAAAATGTAGTTAAAGAATAATAAACAAATAATGGTTTGTTTAATTATTCCTAGGTGATTTAGTCAAATTTAACATGGAATAATAACTAAATAATGATTAATTAATTATTCCTAGAGAAAAATAAGAAAAATAATGATTTATCTAATTATTTCTCATGATTGGGTCAAATATGACAAGGAATATTAGTTAAACAATGGTTTAATTAATTATTCCTAGAGGAAAATTAAATAAATAATGATTTATTTAATTATTCCTCATGGGTTTAACCAGAAATAACTTAATAAATGTGGTTTATCAAGTAATTTCTTACGGTGAAAGCAATTTTACTATGGTAAAATTGGTCTTACATGGTGTATTTTGATCCATCTAGTTAGATATGGTTAGATGACCAATTTTTGGTGATAAAAAAAGTATGCAACATGGTTACTCCTTGGATGAGAAATCAAATTCTGCATCCAATGAGTGTTGCCGCTCGAAATTTGAGTAAACCCATTGGGAGATAAGTTGAAAAAATATTTTTTTTCTTTTTTTCCCTCTAAAATTTGATGATGTAATCTAATCTTATTTTATTATTTCCACTATTATTTTATAATTTCCTTAGGAGGCCCATTTTAGACCTCAAAATTCCCCTAATGTTTGGGGTGGAAAGTCGTGGACTTAGTAAGTTTGGTATCCAACATCGAGCAGAGACTTGACCAAAATGTACTTAGAAATTTATTGTCCCGATCTGAGATAATTGACTGTGGTATCCCAAAGTGTACCCACACTTGCTCAAAGAAGAGTTTAGCAATGGCCTCTACTGTGATACACTTCTTGTAAGCGCCATGATGGAGATCTTAAAGAATCTGTTGACGACCATGAAAACACAGTTGTTTCTGTGCTTGGTAGAAGGAAGGCCCAACATATAATCCATGGAGATGGATTCCCAAGGTCGATTAGGAATAAGAAGAGGAGTATATAGGCCTTGATTCATGATGGTTAGTTTGGAAATGGCATAGGTGGTGAAAGATCTAATGTACTTCCCAACATCCTAATGAAGGTTCGACTAATCAAAATACTTGTACAGTACTGCCATTGTTTTCTCTACTCAGAAATGTCCAGTGACCCGACTGTAGTGTGCCTCCCAAATCATCCTGGCATGTTCGCTTGAAGGAACACATATGTGTCCCAGGTGGCATAACAGTGCATCATGGAGGTGAAATTTTGGAACTTTCTTACCTTCCAGGAGTGTCTAGTATGTGTTTCCGAATTATGGATCACTCTTGTAAAGATGTGGCCTCCCCAAAGTATCGTGCCCACAAGAGTTGAGCACATTGATCAGTGCCATGACTGGTGGTTGGTTGAAGTAGCCTGCAACATTATTGGTGGTACCCTTCTTTTACTTAATGTTCAATGTAACTATTTTAGGTATGTGGACCATTTCTGATGGTGATTGTTTTGCAAATTCCATTATGTCTATATGAATTGCAGGGGTAGGTGGTCTGTGTGGATGATCATTTCCTTCGCCACAATGTAATGCTTCCATTGACGGTAGGCTTGCATAATGGAATAAATTTCTTTGTCATAAGTGGGATACTTTCAAACTGTGTCTGAAAATGTCTCATTGTGGTAAGCCACTGGATTCCCCTGATGAGTAAGAATTGCACCAATAGCATAATCGGAGGCATCTATCTCAATCTCAAATGGTTGTTGTAGGTTTGGTAATGTGAGCATTGGTGCAGCGCAGAGGTGATGCTTAAATTTGGAAAATGCCTTCTCTTGGGTTTTAGACCAAAAAACTTTGCTTTCGCTTCGCTCTTGTTGACTTTACTTAAAGGCCAAGTGATATGAGAGAACCCCAACACAAACCTGTGGTAGAAATTGGCAAGACCCAGAAAGCTACAAAAATCTATTAGAGTGGTTAAGGTTGGCCAATCCCGAATGACTTGTATCTTGGCTGGGTCCACATGCACACCTTTCTCATCGATGATGTACCCCAGATATTGAACCCAGGTCATGCCAAAAGTGCATTTCTCCAAATTGACACACAACTTGTGTTGTTTCAGGGTTTGAAGGACTTTTCGAATATGGTGGAGGTTCTCTTCCCAACTGTAGTTGAAGATCACAGTGTCATCTAAATACAACAACACGAATGCATTGGTGAAGGGTCACAATATGTCATCCATCAATCTCATCAAGGTTGTCTAAACATTCGTTAACCCAAAACACATTACCAAACATTCGAAAATGCCATCCGTGGATTTGAAGGAAGTATTCCACACATCATTAGATTCGATAGGAACTTGGTGATAATCGGACTTCAAGTCAACCTTGCTAAAATATTTTCCCCTTTAAGCTAGTCCAGAATGTCATCAATCCTTGGGATTGGGTACCTATTTGGACAATGATCTTGTTCAACGCCTGATAGTCAATACATAATCTCCGGGTCTCGTCCTGCTTCTACACCAATACAATTGAGGCCCCACACAGTGATGATCTTGGCTTGATGTGCCCTTTCTACAGTAGCTCCTGAATCTGCCTCTTGATTTCATCATTCTCCATAACAAAGCGTCGATCAGGGCACTAGGTAGTGGCACGCCCAGGTCATATCGATGGAGTGCTTGACCTAACAATGCAGAGGTACCACTGTAAGTGAGGAAAAAATGTCCCTGTACTCTTCCACGACCTTGTCCATATGTTGTTGCTATGTAGAGGAGCCCTATTTAGAAGTTGTGGTCACAATCTTCTTCTTGCCTTGAGGGAAAATAATAAGGAAAAAAATTTCTTGGTCTGGGAAATGATCTTACTGCATTTCTTTGTAGTGATCAAAGAGATGGTGGTAGACGAGGCTACCTTTGGTATCATGTAAAACTTATTTCCCAAATTAAGAATCACAGAGAAAGGTCTAGACTCATACGTAGCATGTTTCTTCCATAAGTATGGTTGTTTCAATAATACATCACAAACTTCATGAGGAGAAAAATCACATAGTACCTGATATGTGAAGGGCTTGATGTTGTAGGGAAGGTGACACTGTTGGTTGATGCAGAGACCTTGTCCTTGGTGAAGTCAGCCGATGGTGTATGGTTGTAGATGTGTTGTAGTCGACAGGCCCAATCGCTTCATGACCTCTGTTGAAATGAGTTTCTTTTGGCTCCAGTTGTCGACAATGAACTGTAGCAGAGAACCCTTCACCCGCATCTGTGAGTGGAAGAGGTGTTCCCCCTGCTCTGGATCTTTAGGCTTATTCTTTTGGATCTTGGTGGTGGCCATAGTGGCACTGGGCTCCACTTCAATGATCTAATTCCCTTTATTATTCCCCTTGTTGGGTTCTGACTTAGGGTTGGAACATGCATCTGATTCAGAAGCCTTCAACCCAGCCACCAGTGACTTCTTAGCATGTCACTCACTTGTCTTGTGGGTGGAGCTCTTATGGAACTCAAACCTTTTTCTTGTGTCCTTTTTTGTCTTTATGGTATTGTTCTTTTCTTGTGGCTTTGGTGGGTTGTCTTGGGTCAACCCACCTTGTCTTTGTCCTTTTCTCTGTGGTTTGGGGGTGCCTTTTCCTTCCTTCAAATTCACAGATCCAAAATCTCACTTCTTCTGTTTAAATTTCTACTCAATCTTGATAGTGTATCAGTATGTCATGCCAAGAAAGGAGATGTCCACGAACTCCATCTCATCCTAGATGTACTTATGTAGATAGTCGCGGTACTTGAGTACCAAATGCTGCTTAGAATCCTTGATACCCAACTTCGTGCAAAGGGTATGGAAAAAATTTGCGAACTCTGACACATCTTGGTCCCTTCCCTTCCGTAGCATGGTCCACTTTATGCATTTATCTTCATAGCTCCCGACAGTGTAATATTGTTCCTTTATGGCATCTCGGAAAGAATTCCAAGTGGGTGCGCCTGAAAATAGTGAGGATTATGTCTTGTCCTTTTGTTCACAATAGGTTTCCGACCAATACTTGACGTGTGGGGCAACTTTGAGAAGTGAAAAATTAATCTTTTCCCGATTACAAAAGTCATGAATTGAAAAAGATCCTTCCAACGAATTTCACCATTTATCTACAACATCTGCATTTATCTGGACCTCAAATATGGAATATCAAAGTTAACTTGAACCTTAAAAGGAGTGGCGCCTCCATGGTGGCTAATGGATGAAGAAGTGTCACTTGTGGGTAGCCGTCGAAGGATTTTGGAAAAGTTATCCATCATTGCGTTCCTCTATCGCTCAAGGTCTTCGTCGAGCAATATTTTGAAAGGATCTTGCACCCCCTCATCTTTATTTTCTTCCGCCATGGGAGGTCATCAGGGTTTGCGAGGATGAACTTGCAAAGGTTCAATCAGTTCGAGCCCTAACTCCTTATACATTAACCTCGTTAGGGACAAGCAAGGAAAAATAGAGAAAGAGCAGACCTCTCTAACACCATTGATATGAAATTAAACAACAACACAACAAATTACAAATATAACAATAAATACAAAGATGCAGTAGAAATAACACTTCGTATCATTAATATCAAAATACTAAAATATGCTTAGAAACAGGATGGAAATAAACTAGCTCGGGTGATGGTAGCTTATCTCTAAGAAGAGATGTGGTGGCTACATGCCTTTGAACTGTGCTATAATAAAGCTCAAGGGCCTATTTATTATTGAACAACAAGGGAAAACCCTAAACAACCAAAACCCTAACCCCAGGAGATGGAATGTCAAGAGTTTATGGGCCTTGTTGGGGATAGTTGGGCATCCAACTTCTTGAGGTTGTAACGTTGTCATATTATCTTTGTTTGGCGCATAAGATACCTTTTTGGAAAGTTTTCTCTAAGTACTACAGGATTTGTGGTAGGCCCCTACTATGGCTATGGGCTTGTTGCGAACCTTAAAAAAAATGTCCTTTCGGGGGTCAAAATTGCTCTTGAATTTTAGGACCTGAAAATCCTACTAAAAATAGTAAATGCTACAATAAGCAAGGAAACAGATGAAATTGCTTGGAGGACTAGGTGGAATAGGCAAGTGGCCACCAATATCCACTTGGATCAAGGATGGAAAGTACACATAGTAGTTGTGTGGAATTTTTGAGTAACCCACAAATACCCCCAATTTTTTTGTCAGCTTTAGATTCTTCCTTCATTCTTTGGAGACATGGAAATAAATAGAGGTTCCAAAAATCTTGCAGTGTGACGCATTCATCTTCCTCCCTAAGAAATCCTCCTCCATTCTAATCATGCCAAGAATCTGATGAGGACTCTAGTTCTGCAAATAGACTGTTGTGTTGCATGCCTTGGCTCACAAATGAAGAGGTAGGCCTTGGTCATGCTACATCACCCTCGTTGCTCCCATAATTCTATGGTTCTTTCTCTCAGTCACCCCATTCTGCTGTTGGTTGTGGGGTGTTGTCAACTATCATCAAATGCCTTCTTTTGCACATAAATTTTTAAATTAATTCGACATGTACTCACCTCCATTATCGCTCCTTAAAGCCTTCACCTTCTTGTCGGTTTCTTTCTCAACTAGTTCCTTGAATGATATTAACTTGGAGAATGGCTCATCTTTCTTCTACATGAAGAAGATCTAACACTTCTGTGAGAAGTCATCAATAAAAATTACAAAATATTTGTGCTTGGTGGTGGTGGTTGTCGAGAAACGTCCACAGACGTCAGATTGGATCCTTTCAAGGACTGCATGTACTTTCTTATCTCGATAATGGAATGTGGATTTTGAGTACTTCCCCAAAGTACATCCTTTGCATATGTCCTGCTACTCAAGTGCTCCTTTAGTGAGGCTTGTGGTTATTTGTTGCATAATCTTTAGGGCACCATAATGCAAATGGCCAAGTCTTCTATTCCAAAATTCATCAACATCGCGACTCTGCACCTTCTCCGCCTTTGTGCTTAATGCAACACAATCTTCCACAAATAGATTATACAGGTTCTTCACACAAACCCCAATTTGCTTCACTTGTCTTGTGGCTATGTGTCTCTGGAATTCCTTTCCTTTGTTGAAGATCACATCATAACCACAGTCTTCCAAAACTGCAATAAAACGATATTTTTATTTAGGCCTAGAATGAACATGACATCCTTGAGCCCGGGGGGGAGCCCTACTCCCTCTGAAAGGTGACTCTACCAATATCAATCATGATATACCTTCTATCATCCCCCATATTGATATGCATATAAAAATCGTTTTTTTCCAGGTCACTAAAAATTCTCTACACCCTATCATGTGGAATGATGCACCTGATTCCAAGTTCTACGCGTTCCCCATCACTATGTTGGCCATGCATGTGATAAGGGTAAAGTCAAGTTTGAATTGTGAAGTTAAGGCTTTATCTGCTACTCCTCCTGAGGTCTTCTTGCTTTCCTTTTTGTGTGGACACTTCGTGGCATAGCGCCCCAATTCATGACAATAGAAGCATTTAATTTTGGATAAATTTTTCTTATTTCCCCCTTGAATGGATTATGGTTTGAATTGAGATTTCTTCCTTTTCCCTTCTTTTCCATTCCATCCAATGCAACATTTTCTTCATCCTCACCCTTGGATGAAGTCTCATCTCTCGTATTCCACCTTAATTTATCCTATACAAAATCATACCATAAGCACTCCCAATTCCATATTTTCTCCCTCCCATTCACTTAATCTTGATAATTATGCCATCTCTTTGGAAGTCCCAAAAGGACTAGTCTTAGCAAGTATTCTTTAAAAACATTAACATAGACCCCACCAAGTTCATCACGACATTGTGTGAACTTGCTCAAATACTGTAGCATATTGGCATTCTTCTGCATCTTGATACTTCAAAGTTTATGCTTGAGCATCAGTTTCCTGTGGTCACTATTATTCTTGAACAATTATGTCATTTCTTTCCACATTGTGAATTGAGATAATTTTTCGTGGATATTTGAGACAATGTGATCTCGTAGTCCCTCCAATATTATTATCCTTGTCTTCGCTACATATTTCTTCCACTAAGAAATGTTTTGGGCATCAAAATCCTGTGGTTTTGCAACATTCTCTTGATGTATTCTAGCAATCCATTGTCATCCAATACCACCTCCATGCGATCCTTCCATGCAACAAAATTAGAGGTTCCTTCCAAGGCATACTCTAGCCTTAGTCCATTGAAGGTCATCTTCTCAGCTCTAAAAAAATACTACTACAGTGAACTCCAAAGTCGAACCTCCTGAGAAAAAAACTCGAATTCCTGCTCTAATGTGAATCATGCTCTAATACCATGTAGAAATTATGATGTATATTTGCAATTTATCATGAATTTTTTATCAAAATCACAAGACACAAACCTACTTTATTTCTCTGCAGACATTAATTCATAATTTAGAACAAAAATATCAAACATGCAATAAGAAATCACATACATGAAAATAGTATTTTTCCTAGTGAAAGAAAAATTCTAAAAACCCCAATTCCTTCTTGCATTAATCTAATGAATAGAGATGTATTACAATTGCTTTCTCAAATGAGCACAACCTGCAAGTGCATAACCTATCTCTCTGCTCATTGAGAAGCTCTGACCTAGAATTGGTTAATTTCAGCCTCTGCTTGAACCCCTATTTCCTTGTGCAATTCCTTGAGAAATTAGGCCTATTATTTAGGAATTTCTCCAAAATGGATTGCACAATTCTTCAATTTGATCATCAAGTTGCATGCAACACATGTACACTCTAGAATAGTCTACAATAGATGTTACAATGCCTTGGAATATCCACCTCAAGTAGGTAACTTGAATTCTCTTCTTGCACTAGCTATTTTGGGTTGATTGATTAGTTAATTGGATGATCATTGAGTTTTACTAAAGTCACACTACACAACTGACCTTTCACTAGTTCCTCCAACAGTTGGAACTAGTTTAACTGAAAACAACTTGACATAACTGACTTTTCTTGCTACAAATTAGCAATCAAACATGCTTAACTAAACTCTAGCTCCTCCAACTTGAATTTACTGAGTAAACTAGGTGACACAAGCCATGACACATAAGTTAACTGCATCCAAGTTGTCTTTTGATGTGGAAATTCAAATTTTCTAAATTTAATCAAGGCAGAATCAAATTGATAATTTCTTGTTGCATTTTTCAACAATTACCTTGAATCTAGCAATGGGAACTTTCATTTTCCCATTCAGATGATCATTAGCAAGATTTAGTTAGTTGTGACAAGATGCAAGGATGGACAAGCATGTCTTAAGAAATATTGCATGATGGTAAGACATGCCTAAGTGTTCAATAGCTTAGCAAGTAATTTGAACAAGTATGATAGCAAGGTGAGGATTATTCTTTGTGGTTTTTTAGAGATACCACAAAATGACTTGGGAAATGTACATTCCTCGATTCAAGGGTGCACTAGCTAGAAATGATTGAGGTGTGAGAAAAACACCTTAGTCTATAGGCAAGAGTGCTTAGATAGTCAAGTGTGCATCTCAAGTTTGGTAGACAAATGTGTAGCCCACCTAGTCCCCTCAAGGCCTTTTTGAGGATATGGACTATACAGACCCAACCTCCAAGGTTAGTTTTTGGACATGTGATTAAAAAAATACTCTTCCTTCAACCATATTAAAACTCTTTTTTGAGATCACCGTCACCTTTTGCTCATTGAAAACTTTAAAACTATGTAAATTTAAATCAATTTTTAGTACTAGACCAAAGTTATGCTCATTAGAAGATTTATTTGTTTGTATCATTGACATGCAATGGTCCTTTTTTCCAACATGTCCCCACTCTACGATGGTATGTCAACAAACATGTGGCTAACACTGCCCATTTATCACCACTGTGTAACGCCATATCATTAGTTGGAAGCAACACCCTTTAACTCACACCCAAATCTAGGGTTTTCCATAAATCCCCTTTAAATATTTTTATAAAAATATGATCTTCCAGATTTTTGACCCATATGGATTTGTCCAAATACCCCAATCCTCTAAATATATCCAAATTTAGGCCTAACACTCGATTAACTTAATTAATCCTCAAAATATTCAAAATCTTTAGGAACACCATTTAAATAAAACACTAGACCTATGGATTCTTGGATTCCATGTTACCTCTACCACACAACATCACATTAGCCACCCTCAAATCCTTAGCACCTTGGTGCTACATCAACACACCACATCATTTGATCATGTCCCTCATTTCATTCTAGCATGACATATGCTACCACATTCTTGTCCACGTGGACACCACGTAATCACCATAGTCTATCTAACTATCATCAAGATCCAATTTTTTCATAAAACTTGTTGTTTGTGATTTTATGAATTTCTGGATCTCTTGTAACATTAATGTCATAGTTCCTCCACCCGAGGTTCTATTGCATGTAGGTTCTTCCATCCCATATCCTATTTTTTGTAAAATCCCTTTATAAAATTTTCCTAATGATATCTAGATATTTAAATATCCTAAATATCCCCACTTCCCCTCTACGCAACTATAAACACTCTAAATATCTAGATATCTATATATCTAGAACATCCCACACTTCCTCTAGTGCTTAACAATGAAATTAGCCTGAATTTCGAGTTATATTGATTTCCAAATAAAAAAAACATTTTCTATTGTATATCTTTGTCCCTTTCGCTCCCTTAATTTCTAGTCCTAAATCACAATCCCCCTGATAATCCGTGTGACTAGGGTCTAGGGCATACCTCCAATCCCTGAATTTCCAAGTTCAATCCCTGAAAGTTCAAAGGGCTACAAGATTTTGATATATTTTTTCAACATGTTCCAAAGATTGAATTCTAATCTTGACAAGGAAAACTTTCCCATATGACATCTTAAGATCCAAAATATTCAACAACCTATAAAGGCATTCCAGTTTCTACTTAGACCATGCACCTTCTCAAAATAAGTCAAAGAGATGGTCAAAGGATAAATCCACAACTTTCCCCAACTTAATGAGATTCTTCTCACTCCTTTGGTCTTGTAAACTTCACACTTCACCCTCCAATCACTTACAAAAAAGAGACCAATATTTTTCCTTATCTCTATAGGAAACAAAGTCCCCATGGCCTCTTTAAACATAATCAATAAATACTTGTACTTGTCGATCTATGATAGCTCAAGGCCCCTATAAACTAACAACAAAATTTCAGAGATGTTCAAACCAATGCATTTTCCACACCCTTCCCAAGTCTCAAATCAAGGAAAAACCTAAAGCTTATCATTCCCAATAATGATACAACACAATTACTCCATCTCAACTAACCTATTAAGGGGCATTCACATTACAGATACATGTAGAGCCTTAAAGCTCAATTTGACTTCTCAAAACCATAAAACTCACAACTATAACTAGCCTAGATCCATTTCAACTCTAGATCTACCATGCATTGAGAGGAATCAAATCATCATGTCATACTTTTGGGCATTAGAACAATTCTTATTCCCAAAGATGGGGTTCCATGGCTTTGATCGGGCACCCCTTGTCTGTCTAGAGTGAATTAAATACATAAAATCAATGGGCTTATGTGTAAGGTTCTGAATACTTTGGGAAGGCCTTGAAAAGTATTACCTTAGGTAAACCTACCTGTGGTTTTTCATACTTTACCGCTTCACCCAACCATTGTGAATGGAGTGATTCCTTAATAGCCAATTCAGTCAGCCAAGAATCTTAGTGGGAAAACATTGTTGCTAAAAGAGATTTTATCCCTCTCGGCACTTTAGTTCGGGGTTAAGATGGATCTAGGTTGGTTTTATTATTACTTATAATTATAATTATTAATTTCTATTTTTTTTTTTAGTTTTATGTAATTTAATCAAGTGAAAATATTTTATTGATAATTATTGTTATTATTATTATTATTTTATTTTATTTATTTATTTATTTATTGAGTGATTCAAAAAGTTTATAGGGCATTACAACATCTCTAGAGACATATGGGTTGGAGAGCACCTCTCCACGAAATTAATTTTAGCCTTTTATTATTTTTTAATCAAGTTCAGTTGTAAATGTTTACAAATATTTACAACACTACAACATATCCCCCATACCTTTTTTCTTTTAGATTTAATCTCAAAAAAATGTTATAAAATTAAAATAAAATATTTGTTTTTGAAATAAGTCATGTTTTTGGGCAAGTGGTATTGATAGGAAATGTATTGGACCATGGTATTGTAATAAAACCTATTTACAAGTTAAAAATATCCATGGTAAAATGGGGGTGAATATTCATGGTTAAAAATCATATTATATTGTAAGTATTAAATTTTTATGTGTTTATTAATTAAATTTAAATATAGTTACAAATCATTATACCTTTTTTATTTTGTGTAAGTTTGGTAGGACTACATCTTCATCATGTCCAATATATCACCAGGGCGGGGAATTGAATCAGTGACTTCACATCAAGGAGTGCTTTAACAAAGCACCCAATCACTGTCTATCCAAGACCCGTGGACAAATCATTATTTTAATTTATATGGTAAAATGCATCTTAATTTTGTAACTACTAATATGTGGTATATTTTAATGTGATTTTTATATTATGATTTTTCTTTATTTAAAAAATAAAAATAAAAAATTATTGATTTTATTAATAAAAATAAAATTATAATATAAAAAAAATGAATTTAAAAATATTTACATCTAACATCTAACACCTACACATCTACCCTATACTAGACTAAGCGCCTCTCAATGCAACGAGTAACATAATTCTAAGAATACCTTTGTATACAAAGATCATTCCTATAAGAAAGAACTAGTAACCAATAAAAGAGATAATATTTAGTTATAAGATTACATTATGGCATTATATGTATTGACATGGCTTTTGCAGTATATGTGGCTTCTTGTCCCTCTACAATAAGAACACTATTGGTATGGCATCATATTTGCAAGTAGGGTAGTATTGGCATCATTATATATACATACATATAGTCAACGTTACAAGAAGTATTCGTATATGTATGGCATCCTGGCAGTCTAGAGGCAGTTATGGTATTTTGGCAAGTTATTGATGTTAGTATCGTATGGAAATTTTGGTGATGAGACTTGTTCACAAACAAAGTTGTGAACAAGTCATGGCCATGGGTAGTCTATTGACATTTGTACATTGTACCTCTCTAATTGAACTTTCAATGAAAATCTAATAAAGAAGTAGAATAAAATTTCGGGTTTTCCCCGTTGTGGAATTTTGCCTTAGTCTCTGACCAATCCTGGTGTCTCTATGTGTGTGTATTTTTATTCTGATGTTCCTTTTATTTCCATTGTACTATTGATAATGTTTTTCTTTCTATATAATTGCATAAGTTGCTAACTTTTTTATGGGATAAATGAATATGTAAATAATGAAAAGTATATAAATGAAATTATCAAAGTAAAGAACAATTTAGCCCTAAGAAAAATTAACATGCTATGAGATCTAGGTTGAAGAAAAGCCATGGAGATCACCCTAAGTAGACACCTTTGTTGGAATCAATTGAGTAAGAGAAGATGGCAAAGACCTGAAAGAAGGCTAGGGTTTGAAGGAAACACTAGGGAAATATTGATCTATCATACATGCATTCTTTTGAATTGTGACCCTAATGTGATGCAAAATTTTGTTTTCAGTAATAATCCTTTGAGCTATGGTTCATCAAAAACCATATGAGCAACCCTTGAAGTATTTATATACACTTGTGTCAAATTAAGAGAAATCCTAGCTAAGCGTATAATCCAGATTAGTGCTTTGACGAGTAGGTCTTGGTTGCAAGTGAGATCGGAAGTTCAGGTTGGATTCCTTCTAAAGAGTGAAGTTGACATATGCTCCTTGAAGACAGGAGCAAAATGGAACATATGGATTACCGCATTCTTCATGAAAGATAAGTAATTTCAAGTTATTTATTTGATAACGTTTCTCTTGTTTAAGATTTATTATTCTTAAATTATTGTCCATTGTTCTTGCTTAAAATATTTGATTTCTACACTAACCTCTTGAATGAGCATGTGATCAAGGATATTCTAAGGATCATCAAGTTATAGGAAGAGTAAGCTTCAGGAATAAAGTTGGTGCAGGAAAGAGGAAGTTAGAGCAGGAAGAGAAACCTGATGAAAATCTATTATGGGGATATGCAAAGTGTACATACTAAAAATGGCTAAGGTATCCAAATACTACAAGTTATGACATATATTTACAGTAATATAATCCCTAAGATATGTCAAGAGCATCATCCTCAGAGAAGTCTTGATTCATACAATATTCTTTAGTAATGCATATACAAATGTCTGTGAGTTTGATCCCTATGATATTCGAGTGCACCTTATAACTACTTCAATATACACTAACTTGACGAGTATGGTAATAGTGTGATGCTCAAGAGCTACTAACTATCTCCTTGATTGATCTTGATAAGGCGTTGATAAAATGTAATTGCTATGATACCTTAATAGTATGGTAAATTTGACAATATAACAAATGAGTGCCCTAACTTGATGGTGTGATACACTTGTTAATTATCCTAACTATATGACACTAATCCTTGATGAATGTTTGATAACATGCTCATATGTGATAGTGAAATAAATGTTGGTGACTTGTCATGACTATGGTAGAACCTTATACAGTTTGACTTTGTGATATGGAATTTTTGTTGATACATGACATATGTTAGACAAGTTTATGTCTTGATTGTGATGAATGAATAGGCTTCTCACTCAGAGGGAGAAACCCTTGATGAGATCCAAACTCCTACTCTTTATTTGTAATGGATGATTAGAAGCCCCATGATTATATAATGAAACAATGAACATATGATGTTATTGTTGATTATTGAGCTAACAGTTCTTTGCTGACAGGACTAATTGGTCCCATGCAGCACCAAGATACACCTCTCGTATAAAAAGTGTTTTTATGGTATGTTGATGAATTATTGTTATTAATGGATCCTTGTATGCACTCCAATTTAAAAAGAGTCTGACCATATATATAGCTAAAGCAGAGACATCTTTATGTATTGAAAGAATGTTGCTTGTGATTACTTCCTTCTTGCATGAGAGGGGGAAAGATGAATATAGTATTACTTTATTTATGTTATATATTTTCTCTAACATTTGATGTCCTATATTAACAAGATAATAGAAAATGGTTGTTATTAGGCAAGTTATTTGAGCTGGTATTAGATGCAAGCACTTTGATATGTTTTATGATCTTCATAAGAGCAACATGGATTTAAGGATGTGATCCTCCTGGAAAATGATTTGGGTTGATCGAGGACACTGAGCTATGCGCTTCCCCCTATTTGAGCTCCTATGGTGAGTAACTGAGCCTTAAAGCTCCTAGGTTTGAGGGACCTCTATATTTTCCAGAGTATACCTCAGTTGACATAGGTCTTTCCCACCCATCTGGCCAATGGGTGATGGTTGCTTGAGTTAGGAATGATCCTTACCATTCATGGTACGTGGCTTCCCTCTTATTATAGAAAAGAAGTAGGATAGGTGTGACACTTACCTCCTAACGTAAGTGGCATCCCTCCTATTGTCTATAGATTTTGGGTGGTATCAATGGCTCCTCATTGGCAAAGATTCCTAAGTAGTATCATTGGGCTCCCCATTGGAAGATATTCTTGGGTAGTAGCATTGGCTCCCTGCTGGAAGAGATTCCCGAGTAGTAGCATTGGGCTCCCTGTCGGTAGAGATTTATGAGTAGTAGCATTAGCTCCCCACTGGCAGAGATTCTTGGGTTGTAGTATTGAGATCCATGCAGGCAAATGTTTCGGGTTGAGTTGGGCTCCTTGATGTGGTTCCAGGTTGAACAAGGCTACTTGATGATGTTTCAATTGAGCTAATCTCTTTGATGTTATTGTGAGGTTAGTTGGGCTCACCTATGATGACATATTCTTTTTCTTCTTTAGATTCGATATTGTTCAACAGATGGAGATGAGAAAAGATGAGTCAAGTTGAGATATGTATAGGGTTGAAATTGGATCTTCCCTTATTATGATGACTGAGTTGAGTTCCCTGATGATGATTCTTCTTCTTATTCAGTTGATGATTGAGTTGGATGTCTTATTGATATAGTTGTGGGATATGTCTTCAAGACAATATGAGATGGGTATTTTTCGATGATGTAGTTATCTCGAGATTAGTTATGATACAAATTTGATATCTTAGTTGAGGTTTATGATGCTAATTGAAATTCCTCCCTAGCTGAGAGGGAGTGTTAAATTTGGCAACTAGGGAGAAATTCCCTAGCCCTCTCTTGTTTTTGAAATATTATTTCTATATGAACTTAGTTGTGATCATGATGTCAGTTTTGGAGGGAAATCCTTTTCTTTTGAAATTAAAAATTCAAATTCTAAGGTCGGGTCATCCAAGGGTCGTGACCCTTCACTCTTCAAAACAACTATATATATCCATTATGATCTCCATAAAGGGTAATTCACAAGATATGTTTCTTTTAGATCTTCACATTGATCTGAGGCACTTCACATGGCTCTAATGAATCTAGAATTTTCAGATGACAGGTCTTGGCTCTAATATTTTTTACTATATATATCCTTCTGCAATTTTCGCATGGAATAGATCTCATCTGCATAGAGGTCTCGCTATTCTTACATGATATGGGTCTACTACAATCACTTAGCCCAATATTTTATTCAATTAACAGTCACTTTTGATCTTCCAGTAACAACTAGCAATTGCAAATAGAACAATAAATGCAATGACAATAGAAGAGAATCAAGAGCAATAACAAAAGAACAAATTTAGTCAAATACCAAGGAAAAACCCCACAAGGGGGATAAACCTTTCAAATTGTTTTTCTTATTAGATTGTTATAAAATGTTTAGCGGAGAGATACAATGATTCAATTCATCAACCAAGAGTCAAACATGAACAACTTTGACTTTCCCACAAATCAATATCCAACCTTTAAAAGATGAGCCCAAAAGTCAAATATGGTCAACTTGTCAAATCTGCAATTCTGGTCAAAGTTAATAGTACTCAACAATAGTCAAAGATGCCCTAACTAGTCACAAGTCAATGATCAAACAACCTCCATAAGAGTTCGGTCAAAGGTCAAAATATTCAGCCTTCCAAGCAGGTCAAACCTTAGTAACAATAGCCCCAAACAACTTGGTCACACTTGGTTAATTGAGATATAAAGTTCGCGGTCAAAATTTGTGGTCAATTGTAGTCAAGTGTCCATAAAACCTCGTTATTTCTGCCAAATAATGCAACCTCCAAAAATATTCCAAAATTCTAAGTTTAACCAACAAGTAGTACTCCACCAACTAGAAGATATTCCCAGGTAGTAGCATAGGCTCACCATTGGTAGATATTATTGGGTAGTAACATTGGTTTCCCCGCTAGTAGAGATTCTCAGGTAGTAGCATTAGCTCCCCACTAGAAGAGATTCTTGGGTTGTATCATTAAGCTCCTTGTAGGCATATGTTTTGGGTTGAGTGAAGCTCCCTAATGATGTTTCGGATTGAGCTAAGCTCTCTAATGTTGTTGTGAGTTGAGATGGGCTCCACTATGATGACAATTTTTTCTTCTTCTTTAGATTCGAGATTGTTCAACAGATGGAGATGAACAAAGACAATTCAAGTTGAGATATTTATAGGGTTTAAGTTGGATGCTCCCCTATGATGATGACTTAGTTGAGTTCCCTGATGATGATTCGTCTTCTTATTCATCTAATGATTGAGTTGGATGTCTTATTGATATAGTTGCGGGATATGTCTTCGAAACGATATGAGATGGGTATTTTTTATGATGCAGTTGTCTCGATATTAGTTATGATATATCTATGATATATTACATGAGGCTTATGATGATAATAGAAATTCCTCCCTAACTGAGAGGGAGTGTTAAAATAGGAACCTAGGGAGAAATTCCCTAGCCCTCTCTTGTTTTCGAAATATTATTTATATATGAACTTAATTGTGATCATCATGTTGGTTTTGGAGGGAAATCATTTCATTTGAAATTCAAAATTCAAAGTCTAAGGTTGGCTTCAAGGTCGACTCATCCAAGGGTTGTGACCCTTCACTCTTGAAAACAACTATATATATCCATTATGATCTCCATAAAGGGTAATTTGCAGGAAATGTTTCTCTACGATCCTCCCATTGATCTAAGGCACTTCACATGGCTCTAATGACTTTGGAATTTTTGGAGGACATGTATTGGCTCTGATATTATCGACTATACCTTTCTCTCTGCAGTTTTTTCATAAAATAAATCTCATCTACACAGAGGTATCACTATTCTTACATGACAGGGGTCTTGTTTTGACTTCACATCTTTGTCTCAGCATAGTAACCATGCTTTATATGGCATCACATAGTTGGCATGGTCTCTTTGTAAATGGTGTCTCTCAATCTCATATGGGACAGTACCTTTGTATATGACATCGCACAGTTGACTCAATCTCTTTGTATATGACATCACACAGTTGACTCGATCTCTTTGTATATGGCTTCGCATAGTTGGCATGATCCTATAGCTTACATTACATATGTGTGGTTTGACACATCCTATCATTTTTTGGAACCTTGTATGGTTTCACACCCATCACATCTTTATTGTCTAAATGCATATGTAATTTCGAGTCCTTGGCACATTGGAACAAAGATACGAAAGTGTGTCTCAAGTAGTATATGTAAATGGTAGACAACGTTTTTGGTATGGCATAATGGTATGTATATAAGACATGGAAATCAGTGTATGGTTTCATATCTATGTATTATGTATGGTATGGATATCATCTCAGTCATGTAATTTGATCCACATTGTCTGTATGGTATAGATACTCTAGTTATAAGATGACATTAAGGCATTATAGATATTGACATGGCTTCTGCAGTATGTGTGGATTCTTGTCCCTCTACGATAAAAACACTATTCGTATGGAATCATATTTATAGGAAGAGAAGTATTGGAATCATCATATGTACATACATATAGTTATTTTTATAAGAAGTATTGGTGTATGTATGGAATCCTTGCATTTTGGAGTCAATTATGATATTTTGGCAAGTTATTGATGTTAGTCGTATGGAAATTCCGATGATGAGACTTGTTCACAAATGAAGTTGTGAACAAGTCACGACCATGCGTAGTCTATTGAAATAAGTACATTGTACCTCTTTGATTGAGCTTTCATGGCAATCTAATAGAATAAGAAGAATTGAATTATTGGTTTTCCCCCTTGTGGGGTTTTTCCCTGTTCTCTGACCAATCCCAGTGTCTCTATGTGTGTGTGCTTTTCTTTTGATGTTCCTTTTATTTTTGTTGTAATATTGATGATTTTTTTATTTATATATTATCTCATAAGTTGCTAATGATGTTATGGGATGAATGAATATTTAAATGATGAAAAGTGTATAAATGCAGTTATTAAAGAAAAGAACAATTCATCCCTAAGAAAAATTAACATGGTATCAACTTGCATATTGTAATTTCTGGATGCTACTTTGAAATATTTCAAAGATTTTTCTCAAGTGCTTATTTCCTTTTTCTGCACCATCTCTTCCTTTCCTGCACTAGCTCTCTCTTTTCTTGCAACTTATATGATCCTCAAGAAGGATTTGATTATCATATCTCATCTGGAGGTTAGAATTATTCAAATACTCGAATATGCAAGAAGCAATAATCAAATCAATAAATCCAAACAAAAATAATGTCACAAAGAAATAACATAAAATCTAAAATGTACTTATCTTTAACGTGAAGTGATCATCTTCCTCTTGAGTCAGCCTTCAAGAAATATTGTTTTCCAATGTTGCCTTCAATATTTTCAATTTTCTTCATTAGCAACCAAGCCAAATTGGTACTAACCCATCTAGGGTGCGAGAACAAATTTTGACTGATCATGCTAGGATTTCAAGATTGCAAAACTCAAACCTTTTTTCATACTTTAGGGTTTCTTCCAAACCTTAACCTCACATAATCCATCAAACCCTAATAACCATATTACCTATGGTTTCCTTCAAACCATAGCATTATTTTAGGTCTCCTCCATATTCTCTTTATTCCATAAATGGTGTTTTCACAAGGGTGATCTTCAATGACTTTTCTTCAACCCATCTTTGATTCATACTATTGACTAGCTTTTGTAGGGCTATATTGTTCTTTGCTTTAGATAATTGCATGTCATCATTTAGAGATTTAATTCACCCCACAACATTATAAAATCATTAAATCATATGCAATTATGTAGAAAGAACAATATCATCAACAATGAAGTGGAACGTAAAGGAACAATAGAAGAAAGCATTCACATAGAGAGACACCACGATTGGTCAGAGAACAAGGAAAATCCCCACAAGGGGAAAAACTCATTCAAATTATTCTTCTTATTAGATTTTCGTAAAATTTTCGGAAAAGAGAGAGTACAATGATCCAATTCTTCAACCACAAAATTATCCAGCAAAATCAACCAAACAATATCCCAGAGATGAACCCAACAATAATACTAATCAAAACTATGATTCAAAAACCCGCATGCAATTGTCAACATTTGCGGTTAACTATCGAAATATGTAGTCAACTATCAAATGAAACCCTAGCTCCTAGCCGTATGAAGAGAGATATATGTGTGTTCTTGAAACTTTCTAGCCACACTCATAGGATTGTGTGCATATGGCTGCAACCGAAATTTTCTTGTGGAAACCCTGTGGTTGCGAACCAAAAACCATAATCACACGTGCGAGCTTCAGACCCTATAATTTAGGACCTGTATAAAATAATTTCCTGTGAACTAATTTTAGACCTGTGTGGGGAAAAAACAAAGAAGAGAAAACAATAATGCTTGATGATTCTCACCAAATGAGGTAACTTGACTTATATTTATAGCCATCAAAGGGTGTCCAATTTCTCTTTTGGGTTGACTTGTCCTTTTGTACACATGTGGGTTTCCATATTAAAAATATATTTTTCCTTAACCAAATTAAATTCTTCCAAGTACTACAAGGGGTCTTCCTTGATGACAAAGATTTTCCAATGGAGGGAATTTTTCCTTGATCTTCCAAATTAACACTCCAACTCAGCTAGGGATAAATTACCAACTGCAACACATGTCCCATCACAAGTGTCTTGACATCATCAAATTTTGTATTTACTCATCAATGCTCATCTCTAATCATATTTTCTCATCCCTACTTATATATGTTCATCCTTGTTCATATCTTCTCATCCCTGCTTATCTATGTTTTTCTTTTGCTTATATGTTGAACACTCTCGAATCTAAAATAATAAGAATTTGGCATCAGAGGAGAGCCCAAGCTCCCACCCTCAATAACATAGAAGATCTTAACTCCATCTAGAACAACATCAGGGAGCCATGCTCAACCTTGGACCACATCGGAGAGCCCGACTCAACCCAAAATCCACTGACAATAGGGAAGGTCATTTGGGACATTGTCATCTCATGTGTATGACAATGGGAAGGGCCCTATGGGACACTCTCACCCCAAGTCATCTCATAGGGGATCATACATCTTCCACCCTATGTCGAACAATAGGTGAGATAAAATATCTCATCCATATTATTACCTATTGATCTTCCCAACAAAAACCCTTAAGAGTCATGTGGTAGAATGCCTACATCATAATTTGAGATTGGGTGAGATACATGACTTACCAAAGGTAAGGATCACACACCCCCAAGCCTCCTCAACCTGTTTGCCAGGGAAGGAGGGATAATCCAAACAAGCTTGACTTGTGGGTATGATGCCAACTGGGGTATACTTTGCTAGACCAAGATAGGGGAGCATATGTCTTCCACCCTATGGGTGAAAGATAGGGCAGATACCCTATTTTCCACAGATCCTTCAACCCCAAGAGCCCTCAATGCTCCATTCCCTCCTTAGCGAGCTCAACCAAGGGAGAAGAGTTATGCTCTATTCTCTCGATTATTCTGGACTCTTTCCCAGGAGGGTCACATCCATCAATCCATGCTACTCTCTGTAGATAATAAACATATCAACAAGCTCAATTTGGTACTGAATCAAATAATTCACAAAAGGGTTCAATCATATTGATTTATGCAGTTATTTTGAGTAGCAATCCTCTATTTTCCTATTCATACGGAACATCAAATCAAATATTATGTTAGATCAAATACATGTCTTAAAACGATACCTTATTCATATTTCCTCTCATGGAGGAAGTAACCACAATCCTAAGCTTGTTTCATACAACAGCATTGTCACAATCTATAAAGATATCTCTATCCCAACTATATGTACAATTTTCTTTTCTAATCGTATCCAACACTTTTTATCACAATATATCACTGCCATATAACCTACTCAAATATCTCTCTAAAGAGCTTCCTTAACCAAATTGTCTCACAGGTAGCCATGCTAGCAACAATGTACTCAACCTCGGTTGTGCTTAAAGCTAATGACTTATATTTCCTGCTTATCCAAGATGTCATGGAATATCCCAAACTAAAGAAATACCCAAAGGTTCTATTTTTATCAAAAACATATATAGCCCAGTCGTCATCAATGTATCCATGCAATCATACATCTCCAACAGAATGTTTCAGACCAAGATTGATCGTCCCATGTAGATTTTTTGAAAATGTTCTTGGAAAAACTCAATTTGTACTCAAGGTGTTTATTGTAAAGAATATACTAGATGGGTGTTCTCAAGGAACATCAATCCCTCAATCAACTCTCAGTACTCATAGGAGTCTTCCAAGTTAGGTCCAACAATATCTCTGCATAATTCAATTCCATCAGGGTGTCCAAGGATTTACATTTCATCTTTCCAAATATTTCTACTAGATTCATGTCATATTTTCCTTTTTACAAACTTCTAATCCCAGAAGTAATGCATCATGCCAATATCCTTCATCTAGAAATACGAGGCCAACTCCATCTTACTTTGATCATCAAAGGCTCATTACCTATCAATAATGTATCATCAACATATAAAACGAAAATGAAAGGCATGCCTTGGACCACTTTGAAGTAGAGGTTCGGATCAATGCGACTTCCAAGCTTCACCAGGTAGCTGTCAATGTGGACATACCAAGATTGGGGAGCTTGCTTCAAGACATGCAATTCTTTCTACAAACATAACACTGACCAAGCCAATATACCAAGCTTCAAACAAGTCAATACTATGTAATCAAATCAACTAAGTTTGTTTATCAAGCCTTAAATGTGAAACCAAAGCTAATATCAAAACCATGAAACTTTTTGCCAATATCACTATGAAACTTTTCAATCCAAGTCCCCAATTGCCAAGTTATAGCCTTGTTTATTTTCATAACAAAAACTATCATTTACTAATAAATATCAAGACAAACTTCATCAAACCATCCACATGATCATAGTATGAATAATTTTTGTTGCTAAATGTAAATGCATACACCAAGGACAAATCATATAAGTTTTTGCCATCCATTTACTGTGAAACCTATGTAATAACCAGAGTAGAGCAATCCTTTATTATCATACTAGCTCCAACGGTCAAATCAAGACAACTAACATAATGATATGCATATTATAGACCCTACAAACACAATATAAGTTAAGACAATCACATTTCCTGCAACATAAATTTCTCTGCATAAGACAATAATCATTGAAATTATCCTCAAGGTTTTATTTGCAATGATTCTCTATAATTCAGTCATGTCAATACAAGTAAGAGTAGATTTGAAAAGGTAGGTCACTTAAAATTTTCTAGAGAGGTCTTTCTATTAAACAACCTTCATTTTGATCCCTGCAACAAGTGAAACATTATGTATATATTATTGTTCATTTTATGTCCATAGAACTTTCTATCATGTGATTCTACTTTCATGCATAGGGTTTTAGATTTTTTGTATCCTGCATGCTCAGCCACACCCATAAGCCTTCTTCTGTGTAGTTTGGAGGCCTATATCCTCACCCTTAAGCCTTTATCCCAGTGGCTGGGGCTTGGAGTAGGAGAAACCTCTCATCCCATATCAAAACTTGTCAAAACTAACAACATCATATGCTCATCTATTCATGTACAAAAACCTTGTTTGAACAATCAAGAGACTTTTATTTTTTTATTGTAAATAATAATGGGTGTTGGGGTCTCATGAAGTTTCTCATTATGAATTGAAATCCTCTTCAATCATCATTCAAGACATCAACCCATCTATCATAATATTGTCATGCATCAACAAAATTGTCAGATCATGAATTGACAACTATATCAGGTTTTCAAACATATATGCATCATAGTTATAACAAATCGTCATCAACTGCTTCTTTATCAAAAATGTACATGTCATCAAATATTCATCAAATTTTAGTGTCGTATAATTGTATATTCATACTTCAAGGATTATAATAACAACAATACTTCTTTGCATCACTTCAACCATCATTTCAGGGCATCCAATTTTACCACTTGTCAAATTTACTAAGCTTAACAAAACCTAACCAAGATCAATGAGGGTATCAATATTATTGTCACACTTTTATCATTAGGCTTACCATTCTTATCAAAACCATTAATAATAATATCAAGTTATCAAAACCAATGTTTCTAGCCAACTTTATAAAATCAAGAAATCCACCATATCTTGCCAAATATCAAGAGCACCAATATATCACATGTAACATAAATCAAACTTACTTCCATATGCATGCATGGATAATTCATGAAGGTGATAGTCAACATACCTTAGTGACTTAATTTTCCATCTAATTTTGCAACTAAATCATAACAACAAAATAATATACATACCTTGTAGTAGTTGTATACCTTTTCAACTTGTAACACTTATTTGTCATTGGCAGTTGTAGTACTTATGTATTATAATTTCTTGATGCTACTTTGAAAACTTTCAAAAAATTTCCTCAACTACTTCTTTCATTATCCAGCACCATCTCCTCTCTTCCTACACTAGCTCTCTTTTCTTGCACCTTAGATGATCCTCAAGAAGTATCTGCTTTTCACATCTCATCTAGAGGTTAGAAGTATTCACATACTCAAATATTCATGCAGGAAGTATAAGAAATAATTAAAACAATAATTCTAGTATCACAAAGAAATAACATAAATCTAAAAGGTACTTATCTTTAACGAAAATTGATCATCTCCCTCTTAAACTAGCCTCCAAGAGTTGGTATTTTCCATTATGCATGTAATAATGTTTCCTTCAATATTTCCATTGACTTCATCAGCAACCAAGCCTAATTGAGGCTTATCCCAGCTAGGGTTACACTAAACCTATCACATGTGCTAGAAAAAATTCTCATTGATCAGGATAGAGTTTCAAGATTCCAAAACTCAAGTCTTTATCATATTCCAAGGTTTCAAACCCTAACCTCATGTAATTCATCAAACCCTAATAACCATATTGTGTAGGGTTTCCTTCAACCCCTAGCATTATTTTATGTATGCTCCATCTTCTCTTGCTTCCCTCAAAGGTGTCTTCTCAGGGGTGATCTCAATGACTTTTCTTCAACCCAACTATGATACCATGTTAAGTTTTCTTAGGGCTATATAGCCCTAAGAAAACTTAACATGGAAATGTGAATGTATTAACTCATCTTGTGTTTGCAGGGGTCTATAATATGCATATCATTATGTTAGTTGTCTTGATTTGATCCTTATAGATAGCATGATAATAAAGTATTGCTCCTTAGTATGCAGTAATTTATATTTTGGTTATTACAGTGTTGAAAAATGCAGCAAGAAATTTTCAATTTGATTTTGCCTTGATTAAATTGAGAAAATTTGAATTTCCACATCAACAAACAACTTGGATGCAGTTAACTTCTGTGACATTGCTTGTGTCACCCATTTTACTTAATAAATTCGAGTTGGAGGAGTTAGAGTTCAAGTAAGCATGTGTGATTTCTAATTTGTAGCAATCAAAGTCAGTTGTCTCAAGTTATTTTCAGTTAAATTAGCTCCAACTGTTGGAGGAACTAGTTGAAGGTTAGTTGTGCAGTGGGACTTCAGTCAAATGTATTTATCATTCAGTTAACTAATCAATCAACCCAAAATATCTAGTGCATGCAGAGAATTTGAGTTCCCTAGTTGTGGTGGAGATTCCAAGGTAGTGTAACATCAATTGTAGACTAGTCTTGAATGTACAGGTGTTGTGTGCAGTAGAATGATCAATATTGGGAATTACGCAATCCATTTTGGATAAATTCCTAAATAATAGGGGAATAATTTCTCAAGGAATTGTGCAAGGAAATAGGGGCTTAACCAAATGTAGAAATTGACTAAGTTTGGGTCAAAGCTTCTCATTGAGCAGAGAGATAAGCTATTCACTTGGAGGTTGTGCTCAGTTGAGCAAAGCAATTGTAATACATATCTCTTCATCATATTAATGCAAGCATGCATTAGGGTTTTATCATATTGATTTCCCTAAGAAAAATATTGTGTGCATGTGTGTTATTTCTTATTGCATGTCTGAAAAGTTTGTTCTAAATTGTCATTAACTTCCTATTATGCTATTCAACAACCCCACCCCCTCCCCCCCACATTTTATTGATTTAATAACTAATGTTCAATTAGTAAATGGGGACCCGTTAGTAAAAACCTCCAAAAAAAATTTAGCACTTAGGTGCTTTCTTTTGAACTTTTAGAAATAAATCAAGATATCAAGTCAGAACCCTCTAAGACTAGCAATTCTCACCTTTTCGCATACCGTTGGACCAAGTGTGTTGAAAGGGTTAATTACCTAAAAGATTCTGTGAATTACGGTAGAATGAATCACCACATTTAACCTAGACTTCATTAGAATTTTCATTCAAAACTAAGACTTAAGGCATTTCCTATAAAATGAAGTACTTATCGTAATCGCATATCGATGTTCACAAAGGACGCAACTCGCAAAGCATGTCGTAACATGTGAGATGCGATATTGTGATAGAACGAGTCAACCTTATCGCATCGTGTCAATTTACTTAAAAGTCCAATATTATGAAATTGCGCGAGCTTGCAAAGTGTGATAAAACCCGAATCCGATAGAAGCAAATGTTATAAATTGTAAGTTAAGTCTGGCACATAATGAAAATCACTTTATGAAATAATTACTCATTTGGGAAAACTACGCTCTAAACGATAAAGAATATACCGCTTACCTCGCATCCTACAAAATATTAAAAAACTCTAGGCAAGCGCACAACCAAAATTTTGATGGTACGATCTACAATATTGCGATAATCTTATTGCAATTGCAAAATTGGTGTTCTCAAAATTGGTGAATAAAATCTCCTATCTTGTCACCTTTTTGAGGTTCACTGTATCATTTATTCCCACTGTCATTTTCACTTGCATTTATCTGATAAATTCTATTTTTCTCCATTTCACGAAAACTCCACAGAGAAATAGAAATAATGGTGAAGAAGGGAAAGAGGACTGTGTTTAGTCAATTTAGTGTTATCTAAATTGCTAGTATTTATTGTCAACCCGGGGCTCGTAAGCTGATGAAGTGAGGGTGTACTATATGTACTTAAGTAACCTCTTAGAGTTTTTCTTATCGTTGGGGGTGTTGTTGTGGTTAATTATGTTCCTAAGATGGAGTGAGAATTTATAAACAAGTGAGTGATAGTGTGTGTGTAGAGTGAATCCTAAATGAGTGAAAATGTGTGTTGAGTGATCTCTAACTACTTGCTTGAAAGGAAATGCTTGAAAAGAATAAGTGAACTGAAATGACTTGAAATAAACTTGAAAGCAAATGACCACTACCAATGGCACTAGACACCGTTCAAGTTGCTGCTAATAAAAGAAAAGAGAGTCACTTTTAAAACCCAAGAATAAAGATTATCTCTCTCTAACTCGATGCTTCAAAGCACATGTACTGTGTAAAGCACGGATAGGAAGTAGCTTATGTGGAATTAGAAAAGTGAGAAAAATATGCTTGAAAGACTAATGATAATGATTTGCTATTTCTAATTCTCTACTTCAGCCATATGTACTATGCAAAGTATGATTAGAAAGTAGTGAGAAAATAGTCTAATAAGCACTTAAAATCAAAACTTCTACTTTAAAGACTAGTGGTGATGATTTGCTCTTTCTAACTCGATGCTTCAAAGCACATGTACTGTGTAAAGCACGGATAGAAAGTAGTGAAAGAACAGTCCAAAAAGCATTCAAACTAGCTGCAAATTAGTGATATTCTGATCTTAAAAGATAATAGTTTATGATGAAGATCATTCATGTATGTTAACAGCTCTTTGAGAAATAAGATTAAAAATCAACTATAAAGATAAAGGCAGCACTTGAATTGTCAACTTCAAATACCATTAGCTGTAAAGCAAACACACACATATAAAAAAATAAATCCCGGGCTAAAAGAAACCTGCAAAGAAATAACACTGATCAGCTTGAAAGAAAGGAAAACAAGTAAATGAAACTATACATGCTTAAGGAAATAAACAAGAAAATAACGAAATACTGCACATAAAATACTTTACAAAGGATGAGATGAGTAGGGGCCCTCTGTTCATTCAGCCACAAGAAAACTCAGAGATCTGGAAACTTCAAAATGGTGCTATGTCTATTCCTCCATTTGCAAAAAGTATACAAAACAGAGTGCTGGAATAGCACTAGAAAACAGAGTTCACAAAGCTCTTAAATTCCACACAAGTTCAGAAAATTACAACTAATCAAAAGTTCTTTGAGCGTAGGCAGACGCAGCAATTTATAGGAGTTTCTAAGATAGCCTACTCGTACAGCTAATTAACAGAAAAACAATAAACAGTCATGCGTATTTATGGTCCCTTGACACATCACGGCTGCGTGGACGAGTTTAGTGGTTCTGTCGTCATGGATAATAAATCCCATGTTGGATTGCATCTCCCCTGCCACCTGTAGAACATGGACAAATCACCATTTAAGATGACGTGACCAAGCAGCTCTCAATCACCGTTTAAACAGCCTTGAGTTGACCGTAACTTAACCAGCTTTGACCATGGGTGGAGATGACGTGGATGGCTGGAACAATGGGACAGGAACCTCGAGCACGTTGATACCTGAGTGCCCATGTGGCTCATCTAGCAAACCGACACGTGGATCATTGTGTTTAACAAAAAGGCTGCAGGATCTTCAGATAGCTGCGGGATTCCTGCAAGTAAGTCAAAATCTAAACAAATAGTCATCCATTAGCAAAACTTGCTTGATCATGCTTATTGACACCTAATGTAATGATCTGAGAGGTTTTATGGTGAAAATGAGGCAAAAGTGAAGGAAAGATAAGGAAGAACTGAGGAAAATGGTAGACAAGTAGGTGTAGAATAGAGGCTCTACATACCCCCACTCCGAGGGTATTGCATGTCCTCATGCAATGAAAACACAATTCAGTCCATCTGCTGGGATGCCTCAGCTAGGACATCCAATCTCCTTCTCTTCCTTTGTGTAGAAACATTAACCTTTGGCCTCTTGAACATGCATCTGAATTTCAAATTGATTAAGGCTCTGTTCAGCCTTCTACATCTCTTCTTGAGTCTGCTGTGTTTCTTCTGCCACATGCTCATGTGAAGAAAGGTGTTATCTTGGATTGCTTTGGCAATTTCAGCTTGCTGCTTCATTTCTTCATTTCTCTGTTTAATGTGACGGTTTAGCACTTCAAGTTCATAGATTTCTTGTTTAAGTAAATCTATTTGCTGCTCATGAGGTATGACATTACTTGGGCCAGCAGTGTTTTGCTCCAATGTTTCAAAATAGTTGTACACCTCTTGTTGAACTGGGTCAACAATTGGTGACTTCCTTGGACTGTATTCATGCTCAATTTCAGTTTCAAACTCTGGCTGAAATGGACTGTCTTCTCTTGGAGGAGTAGCTGCCTCATGTGATGGACTATCCTCAAGGTCTGCTTTTGTAGCACCCTTCTCAGGTGTGCCAAGATCAACGAAGAGTGTCCTTGTGGCTTTCCTTTTATTCTGCAATCTACTACTCCTTCTTACCGTGGCAGCACTCTGTGTTTCTTTTTGTGCCTTTTCCCTTGGTTTTTGAACTTTTACTTTCTCGGAGAGGGCAGTTTTCTCATGGAGTTTAGCTACCCTTTGTGCTAAGGGCTGGTTATCCCTTTCTTCATCACTAGAATGCTCTGGGGTCTGATCAGTTTCTTGGATTATAGATTTTCCCTTGTCTTGTTTTTGTTTCTTTTTGTCTTCTCTTCTCTTCTTGGTAGCTTCCTTGGTAAGTTCAGCGAGGGTTTCTGAGATGACCTCTTGAGCACTGTCTTCAGTGGGTTCAATCTCAGGTTCAGGATGATGTACTTCTATTTCCTCTACAGTTTTTCCTTGAATAGTCTCAGAGATACTTTCTTTTCTCTTCCTTCTGCTTTTCCTAGGTATAGAAGATTCTCCAGGTTCTTCAAAATGATTCCTTACAAGGAATTTCTCCCATGTGTCTTGTTTTTCTTTTAACTGTTCTTCTATCAATAACTTTACAAGACCATGGTGACAGAGGTAAGCTTCTACGTTTCGTGGATTTCGTTGAGCCATGGAACACATTTTCCTAAGGCTTTGGAATAGAAAGTAAGGAAGATTTATATCATGTTCTCCTTGAAATTGCAGCATAATTTTACCATGATAAACGTACAACACTCCAAATCTCCCTTTACACGTGAAAAATTTTTGCACTAACAACAATAGAATTTTCCATTCTTCTTTAACATGGGAGATTGGAATTCCTTTGGTGAAAACACTTGTGTCCATACCTGGGTTTTTAAAAATCCGCTTCCATTGTTGATCCTAGACTGCCCGGTTTTTGAACCAACGTTCACCGGTTTGTGGAAGAGAGGTAGCCCTTGCTATGCTTCCTTCGCTGACTGTAAATGTTAAATCACCCACTTCTGCTTGACTGTCTTTGTCCTTAAATGATCTTGCAAAGGCTTTTGTTACTTCTTTGTGGTAGCCCTTAAACTTCCTGATGCACTGTAGCCAATTAGCTTTTTGTAATGCTTCCTCAACCTGAGGGTATGCCTCCAAGAATTTCGAACCTTCTGGTTCAGCCCTTAAAAGCTTTCCCATCGACTCCTCAGCTCTGTTTAAAACACGAATTTGATGGTGACCTTACACAGTAACCCCATCACTTTACACAGTAACTCCTCGGTTCCTGTTCAGACTTTGTGGAACAGAGGGTATACGGTGCATCAACAGCCTCAGACACCGAGAATTCACGGCTTGAATTAGAGTTAAGTGGAGGATAACAGCGTGGACACAGTGAAAACGGTGACTAACAGTCGTAATACGACTGTATCACAGGTTTACTGGCTATACGGCAGAGGGAAAACAGAGGATGGTTTATGGAGGTAATCGTAGTGAGTGAAACGGAATAAGGGAGATGATAGCGAGGAATGGAGTATTATGAGCACAGAGGGTTTCGAAATGATGAATGGAACGGCTATATTCTCCGATTTCGGCTGTGAATTGACACATGGCTGCGGGACGAGAACTGAGAGACGTAATACGGTAGGTTACGTCATTAGGGTATGAGACCTTAATGACGGAAACAACCATATGTGATTTCAAAAATCATGGGTATTTATGAGCTGGTAGACGTGGAGGATTCGTGGATTTGTGGTCGCATGGGAAAAGAAAATGGGTAATCATTACGATTAGTGGCCAACAAGACATAATCCAGAAAATTCCGCATAATGAAATAACCATAGGTTTAGAGTTTTAAACATACCTCGGATCCGCATTTGATTTGGCTTCTGATGCTTGGCTACTAACCTTTTGTTAACTTTATTGCTAGCACATGATATTTCCTCCTTGTCTTTGATGATTTTGAACTGTAAATATTTTCTTCAGACAAACTGTATTTCTTGTGCAGGTGTAGAAGGCTGCAGGAAGGCTAAACAGCTGCAGAATTGTTAAATAGCTGCAGGAACTGTAATGAAGTCTTCCAGCTGCATAAAATACTTTAGTTTCCTAAAAAAAACTTTATTAATGAAGTGAAATGGAATGAAGGAATGAATGAATGAGTGAGTGGAAAGCAGTGAGGTGAAGTGAGGATGGTAAGATGGAAGGAAATGGTGAGATGAAATGAATGAAATGAAAATGAAAGAGAGAGATCTTTTTTTTTTTTTTTGGAAAACATGAGGTGTCAGGTGACCCTGATTTTCACCTCATGTTTTCTGCATGAGACTGCCAATCAGAGATTGGTTTTCAGGCTCATACATTTATTCATTTTTTCCTTTCTTTTTTTTTTTTTTTTTTTTTTTATTTATTATTGAAATTGAAAGAAACAGAGATTAGGCTGATGGAGGAGAAGAATTCTTCTCAACCAGCCTCATTTCAGAATCGCCTTGGAATAACTTAACAAACTCCTCTTTTGAGAGTGGCTTGTGGTAGACTTTTAACCGGTGGCCATTCACAATAAAGGGAGTTCGAAGTTCATCAATAGTCTTCACTCTAACTGCTCCATTATTAAAGACTTCATCAATCTCATATGGCCCAAGCCAATGAGTTTGAAATTTTCCTTTGAAGTCCTTAAATTTTGAATCAAACAAGAGTGTCCAATCACCCTTTTGAAACTTCTTTTCTTTGATATGTCGATCATGCCATTTGCTTCTTTGGTGTTGAACTAGATCGGTTCTTAGAATTGCATCTTGTCTCATTTCATCTAGTTCGTTTAACTGGTCCATTCTGTGCTTCTGGGCTTCTGATAAGCTCATCCCCAATTGAACTGCTGTCTTGAAGGTCTTGATTTGGAACTCAATGGGGAACAGGACTTCCTTCCCATAAACAAGTTCATAGGGAGAATGTCCTGTGGTGTTCCTCCATGTAGTTCTATAGGCCCATAAGGCTTCAGGAAGCCTTTCTGCCCAATCTCTTCTATGAAGATGAACAGTCTTTGTGATGATGCTTTCAAGAACTTTATTTGTAGATTCTACTTGACCATTCGCTTGCGGATGGTATGGAGTAGATGTTCTATGCTTAATCTTATATTCCTCCATCAGCTTTTCCACCATCCTTGATGTAAATTGGCTTCCCTGATCTGTTACAATTTCTCTTGGAACACCAAAACGAGTGAAAATATCCTTGAAAAGAAATTGAACAACTGAATTTTCAGTAGCAGAAGTTAATGCTATAGCTTCTACCCACTTGGTAACATAATCAGTACAAACCAGTATATATCTATTTTGCTTGGATGGCGGATTAATTGGTCCAACAAAATCTAGAGCCCATTTCTCGAAAGGTTCGATGCATACCTGTGGCTGTAGTGGCATTTCATTCGAAAGAGTTGGTTTCCCAGTTCTTTGACAACTGTCACACCTTTTAACATATTGCTTTGCATCCTTAAAGAGAGAAGGCCAATAATATCCTGATGAAAGGATTTTATAGGCAGTCCTCTTATCAGAAAAATGTCCGCCACAAGGTTCGTCATGACATGCCTTAAGGATGTCAGGCATCTCATCCTCCCGTACACATCTTCTGATCATCAAATCTGGCCCTGTTCTGAACAATTCATTAGAAATCCAAGAATAAAGTGAACTATCCTGAATGATTTTCCTTTTCTCATTAGGAAATAAATGTAAAGGTAATTTTCCAGTAACTAAATAATTAGCAATATCAGCATACCAAGGAGTTTTGGTAGTTACTGCAAACAAATACTCATCTGGAAATTTATCCTCTACAGGAGAGTCCTCATTAGTGTTTTGGATTCTAGACAAGAAGTCAGCTACTGTGTTCTGTTTACCTGGTCGATCTAACACAGTTATGTTGAATTCTTGTAAAAGCAAAAGCCATCTTGTAACTCTACCATTAGTGACTGGTTTGTTCATGAGATATCTAATGGCAGAGTGATCAGTGTGGACAAAGGTTTCATAGCCGGTTATATAGTGTCTAAACTTGTTTATAGCATGAACAACGGCTAGAAACTCCTTTTCAGTAACAGTATAATTTAACTCAGTAGGAGTCAAATTCTTACTCGTGTAATAAATGGCATAAGGGATCAAATCCTTTTGTCCCAAAACAGCTCCTAAAGCTGTATCTGAAGCATCAGTAGAAATGTGGAAAGGGAGTTTCCAATTTGGACCCCTTAAAATGGGTGCTTCAGATATTCTAGTCTTTAAAGCTTCAAAGGCAGATTGACATTCAAGATCCCACTTAAATTCACAATCTTTAGTAAGTAGTTTGAAAAGAGGGGATGCTATCTTAGTGAAGTTTTCAATAAATCTTCTGTAATAACCAGTAAACCCAAGAAAACTTCTAACATCTCTTTGGCAATTTGGAACAGGTAACTTAGAGATGACTTCTACTTTAGATCTATCAACTTTGATTCCATCTCCTGAAATATGATGTCCTAAAACAATCCCTTCAGTAAACATCATAAAACACTTTTCATGACTTAAAGAAAGATTTGTTTCCTTACATCTTACCAGTACTTTTTCCAAATTTGCCAAAGTTTCTTCAAATGTATTACCATAGACTGTAAAATCATCCATGTATACCTCTACACAATCATGAATCAGATCTGAGAAGATTCCTAGTACAGCCCTTTGAAATGTAGCAGGTGCATTGCACAAGCCAAAAGGGAGTACTCGATAGGCAAAAGTTCCCCAAGGACAAGTAAAGGTGGTTTTGTCTTGATCTTCAGGTGCTACCTGAATCTGATTGTAACCACTAAAACCATCCAAGAATGAGAAATACTTCTTACCTGCTAAAGTGTCTAATACCTGATCAATAAAAGGTAGAGGAAAATGATCCTTTAAGGTTGCCTTGTTCAATTCTCGATAATCAATGCAAACTCTCCATTTACCATTCTTTTTGGGCACTATAACCAAGGGAGAAACCCATTGGCTATCTGAAATGGGGTAAATGAAGTTTACCTTGAGCAATTTCTGAAGTTCTTCTTTCACAATTTCCCTAAGATTTGGATTCATCCGTCTTTGTGGCTGACTAATAGGTCTGATGTTTTCTTCAATATAAATATGATGAATACAAGTCTTAGGGTCGATTCCTTTCATGTCAGTATATTCCCATGCAAAGGCAGTGGAATGTTTTTGCAACAGTTTAGTTAATTCTTCTTGTTGTAGTCTTTCCAAGTTCTTGTTAATGTTTAATGTTTTTCCTGGAAAGATTTCAACTGTAGAACTACCAAACTCTTCCATTGAGAAGAGAGACATCTGTCTAGAGGAGAGATATTCAATATCTGCATCTAACTGGAACTGTGAAGAGTCATATTCTAAGGGTACCTCAAAATTTTCTAATGTATTTAGAATTTGACTATCCTCACTGATTTCAGAGATGGTTAGAACAGGTTGAAGAGTATCCTCATCATCAATCCACTCATCTTCTCCTATTTCTGTTATTGCCTTTGCGGGAGGATACAAGTTGAATTTCTTGGTAGAACTACCATCTGATATATACATGTCTCTCGACCTACAACTTATGAAAGCATCAGCTGTGGCCAGCCAAGGTCTTCCTAGAATAAGAGGATGTCCTCCTAGATTGTTCTTGGGAGTTAAAATCATAAAATCAACTGGATATTCCCAAGAGTCTAGTGAGACTGGAATGTCTTCCAATACACCATCAGGTTTAATGATTGATCTATCTGCAAGTTGCAACAAAGTAGGTGTAAAGAGAAGGTTAGGAAGTTTGAACTGATCCATGGTCTGTCTACTCATAATGTTGATAGCGGCTCCTAAGTCAATCAAGGTATTTGGGATTTCAACCCCATTAATATGAGTTTTAACAATAGGGCTACCGGGATCTACATATTTTTGCATGGTAATTTTACCCATCATAATGTCTGCAATTTTTCCAACTAGATGTATCCTTTTGGTATCTCTGGTTCTTTTTATTGTTTTTTTCAAACTCATCTCCTTTATTGTCTTTGCTAGAATGGGAATCTCCTTAATGGCTGTTAACAAGGGAATCTTGATACAGACATTTTTCAATTCATCTAGAAAGCTATAGTCAGGCAACCAAATCTGCTTCTCCACTCCTTTATCAATTTGCAATCTTTCAGGAAAAGGAGGAATAGCTGAAGATGTGGGTTGCTCTACTAAGGGAGTTGATGCTTTTTCTTTTTCTTTAATGCTTGGGTTTTGAAGGGATACTTCAGAACCCTTATTGGCTTTGAGAGATTCTTCCTCAGAAATGCTTGGTTGTTGAGCACTTGTAGAAGGTTGGTCTAGGATTCTACCTGATCTGAGTTGGACCTCATTGAGAGGAACAACCATATAGGTAGGGAATGGTTGACCTTCCATGAGTGGTTGACCTTCCATCACGTAAGCACTTTGAGGATTCCTATTATTGGGGTTTGGTTGAGGTTGAGAGGGAAGTTGATTTGGCCTCTGTTGAGATTGTAACAAGAGTTGAGAATTTTGATTTTGTGGAGGAGGTTGTTGTTGTTGAGGGAATGGTAATGACAATTGTTGACCTTGATTTGGAAGTTGGGGAGCTTGCTGATTTTGAAAGGATTGAGGATATTGATAGAATTGGGAAAATCTCCCATAAGGATTTTGCATTTGCATGCTTTGCAACCATGCTTGGAAAGGATTTTGTGGTTGTGACCAAGGATTCCAATTTGGTGGGGGTTGGAAATTCATAGAGTTATTAAACCCTTGATTTTGCTGCCCCTGCCAAGGTTTTCTTGCAACAAAACAAAGGGATTCAAGCGTACTTGGATCTTCTTGAAAGACTGCTTTGAGGCCAGGGATTGAAGGACATTCCTTGGTCTCATGGGTTTCTGAGCAAATTACACAGGTTTCCACAACTTGTGCTTCCAAGGGACATTCCCTTAAAGCATGCTTCTTTCTACACTTCGGGCAAAAGATAGTCATAGCCTCGGCTTCTGCTTTTTGTTTATTTTGAATCTTAAGGGTATCAATTTGTTCACTAAGACTCCCTAAGATGTCAGTTTTAAATTCATCTAGCATATTACCGATTTCAGCCCTACTCACTGATCCTGTTGCAGATTTATTTGCCCTAAGGAGAGAAGGATCTCTAGGCCCTTTTTGAGTTTTTGATTTGCCCCTTGAGAGATGGATACAAAGTTCTGCTATATCATTGAGAGAAAGTTGAGAAATATCCCCCTTTCCCATCATGTTTAAGATATCTATCCATTCATCCCTAATGGCTTTTAATAAGAGGGCTTTTAAGGTCTCTTCATCCAAGGTACTCATTTTTGCTCTTTTTAAATTATATTGAAATCTCTCAAGTAAATCTTCTAAGCTCTCATCTTCTTTTTGCACCATTTTAAAAACCTCACCCTTATGATCAGTAGGCATACAATAGTCCAAATACCTATCCAAAAAGGTTTGTTTCATTTCATCCCAGGTCCTAATGGATTGAGTAACTAACCCCATGAACCATTTCAAAGCTTGATGTTTTAATGTTGATGGGAACAGTTTGAGTTTCTGAGTATCATCCAGATAGTCATAGGTTCGACACACAACTTCAAATTCAAACAAGAATGTTTCAGGGTCCTCAGTTCTTAATCCATGAAAATTTGGGAGGACGGATGGTGATATATTTTTCATGGTGGCTCGGGAGTCCTCATCAACAATGGGAAACCCAAATGAATTATCCCCATCTCTATTTCCTCCAATGGGACCTCTACCTCCTCCATTGTTATTATTATTTCCTCCTCCTCCTCTACCTCTACCTCTACCGCCTCCTTCTTCCTCTGCCATGATGATTCTCCTAGGGATTTCAAAATCTTCTGGTTCTTCTACAAAGGGTGAATGAGAAGAGATTTCTCCTTCCTCTTCAGGTGAGTCTATTTCCTCAATTACAATTGGTTTTCTTGTAGGAGAAAGAGAAGAGTATCTTCTTAGTTCAAACTCAATAGAAGGTGTAGGAGAGTCAACTCTTGGCTCTTGAATTTCAGGACTAGGAGTTTCGGTTGGAGATAAGGGAGGTGTCTCTTGTCTATCTCTTGAAGCAGATGGACTTGTAAAAATTGAACTTCGAGCTCTAGCTAAAAACCTTCCCCTAGAATCTCTAGCTCTATGCATGTCATTTTTTATTTTATCTTCAAGTCAAGTTAAATAGTTCTTTTTCTGATCTTCCAGTTCACTCTAGGTGCAAGAAGAGAGCATACTCAAGAAACTATTAAATCAATAACTTTCTCCTTTCTGATCCTCCAGATCACTTCAAAGTGCAAGAGGAGAGCATACTTAGATAGGTTATTAACTTCTTTCCTTGAAACTTTATATTTTTTTTCTAAGAATATGGCTACTTAATTTCACTTCCCCGGCAACGGCGCCAAAATGTTTAGTCAATTTAGTGTTATCTAAATTGCTAGTATTTATTGTCAACCCGGGGCTCGTAAGCTGATGAAGTGAGGGTGTACTATATGTACTTAAGTAACCTCTTAGAGTTTTTCTTATCGTTGGGGGTGTTGTTGTGGTTAATTATGTTCCTAAGATGGAGTGAGAATTTATAAACAAGTGAGTGATAGTGTGTGTGTAGAGTGAATCCTAAATGAGTGAAAGTGTGTGTTGAGTGATCTCTAACTACTTGCTTGAAAGGAAATGCTTGAAAAGAATAAGTGAACTGAAATGACTTGAAATAAACTTGAAAGCAAATGACCACTACCAATGGCACTAGACACCGTTCAAGTTGCTGCTAATAAAAGAAAAGAGAGTCACTTTTAAAACCCAAGAATAAAGATTATCTCTCTCTAACTCGATGCTTCAAAGCACATGTACTGTGTAAAGCACGGATAGGAAGTAGCTTATGTGGAATTAGAAAAGTGAGAAAAATATGCTTGAAAGACTAATGATAATGATTTGCTATTTCTAATTCTCTACTTCAGCCATATGTACTATGCAAAGTATGATTAGAAAGTAGTGAGAAAATAGTCTAATAAGCACTTAAAATCAAAACTTCTACTTTAAAGACTAGTGGTGATGATTTGCTCTTTCTAACTCGATGCTTCAAAGCACATGTACTGTGTAAAGCACGGATAGAAAGTAGTGAAAGAACAGTCCAAAAAGCATTCAAACTAGCTGCAAATTAGTGATATTCTGATCTTAAAAGATAATAGTTTATGATGAAGATCATTCATGTATGTTAACAGCTCTTTGAGAAATAAGATTAAAAATCAACTATAAAGATAAAGGCAGCACTTGAATTGTCAACTTCAAATACCATTAGCTGTAAAGCAAACACACACATATAAAAAAATAAATCCCGGGCTAAAAGAAACCTGCAAAGAAATAACACTGATCAGCTTGAAAGAAAGGAAAACAAGTAAATGAAACTATACATACTTAAGGAAATAAACAAGAAAATAACGAAATACTGCACATAAAATACTTTACAAAGGCTGAGATGAGCAGGGGCCCTCTGTTCATTCAGCCACAAGAAAACTCAGAGATCTGGAAACTTCAAAACGGTGCTATGTCTATTCCTCCATTTGCAAAAAGTATACAAAACAGAGTGCTGGAATAGCACTAGAAAACAGAGTTCACAAAGCTCTTAAATTCCACACAAGTTCAGAAAATTACAACTAATCAAAAGTTCTTTGAGCGTACGCAGACGCAGCAATTTATAGGAGTTTCTAAGATAGCCTACTCGTACAGCTAATTAACAGAAAAACAATAAACAGTCATGCGTATTTATGGTCCCTTGACACATCACGGCTGCGTGGACGAGTTTAGTGGTTCTGTCGTCACGGATAATAAATCCCATGTTGGATTGCATCTCCCCTGCCACCTGTAGAACATGGACAAATCACCATTTAAGATGACGTGACCAAGCAACTCTCAATCACCGTTTAAACAGCCTTGAGTTGACCGTAACTTAACCAGCATTGACCATGGGTGGAGATGACGTGGATGGCTGGAACAATGGGACAGGAACCTCGAGCACGTTGATACCTGAGTGCCCATGTGGCTCATCTAGCAAACCGACACGTGGATCATTGTGTTTAACAAAAAGGCTGCAGGATCTTCAGATAGATGCGGGATCATCAGATAGCTGCGGGATTCCTGCAAGTAAGTCAAAATCTAAACAAATAGTCATCCATTAGCAAAACTTGCTTGATCATGCTTATTGACACCTAATGTAATGATCTGAGAGGTTTTATGGTGAAAATGAGGCAAAAGTGAAGGAAAGATAAGGAAGAACTGAGGAAAATGGTAGACAAGTAGGTGTAGAATAGAGGCTCTACAAACTGCATCTGAGAAATAAAAAATGGTGCCACTTTTCTCTGATACCACATGCAGCAAGGATAGAGGAACTTCGACATGGGAGGCCATGTATAACTTATTATAAGAGAAGCCCAGGTCACTGGTAACAAAAGCCATGATAGATGCTCAGGAGTCATCTGACGCCTCCTATTTCAAAACAACATGTTCATTCCTCCATCGAATAGCTGCGAGACCAAAAATAATACCATACATAGATATGGTCAAATGGGTAATTGACGAGGTAGATATCACAGACAGAACCTTCAAGAATCACAGGAAAGAGGTCATGGGGTATTTCTCAGCAGACAACCTATGACTAATGTACCAGTTACCAGAGCTGCAAAATCTCTACAAAAAATAGTTCCTTGAGCAATTCGCCAAAGAAAATGAGGACCCGCCAGACATCACACAGACTTGGAAATCAAGTGAAGGCAAGCTCAAACGGGATAAAACTGGTATGTACTCAATGGCATCCATTTCTCCCCCTCATAGTTTCATAGAAACAATGATATGTAGGTTATTCGGTAGACCTGATAGAACCAAGTTTTCCATGGAATGGCTCCCGTTAATAGATGCAGCGATGAATGCAACAATTATGAACTTGGCTCAAATTTTATCAGACAATTTGGAAAAGGCCATTATAGAATATAGAAGGAAAAGAAATCCTTCTTTAAGGATTTTTCTCCCTTTCGTCATGAGTTCTTTTGTTATGGATGCCATATGTTTTTGTTCTCAAATTCCCAATATGGGATGGAAGTGGATTGTACAAAACCTGCTTCCCATCCATATATACCATAAAATTTTGTGGGAATCTCAATTCCACCCCCATTTTTATAAAATCTGTCAAGGGGTTATGCTTCCCATTCATAGAGAAGTGTATGACAGAACCACCCCTAGGTTTTCTAAAGAGGTCAAAGTAGATATCTTGCGAGTAGCCAGATGGTTTGGGGAAGAAACATTAGCCTACATCAGAGTTTTTGGGAGCATTGCTTCATTGCATGTCCTCCCATATTATGTCCCCAACAAACTAATGGCCAAATGCATTACCACCCATCAGGAGTATTAGTCATCATATTGATCTAATACCTGGATCAAGTTTGCCAAACAAAGCAGCATACAGGTTAACTCCTCAAGAAAATGCAGAAGTTGGAAGACAAGTACATGAACTGATGGATAAGGGATTAATCAAAGAGAGTCTTAGTACATGTTTTGTACCCATAGTACTCAATCCAAAGAAAGGTGGTGAATGGTGTATGTGTATAAATTCCAGATCCATAAACAAGATTACTATCAGGTATAGATTTCCTTTACCATGCATGGATGATTATATGGATTGTTTAAGTGGGTCAAATTATTTTTCTAAAATAGATCTGAAGAGTGGATATCATCAAATAAGGATTAGAGAAGGAGATGAATGGAAGACTGGATTTAAAACAAATAGTGGGTTGTATGAATGGTTAGTGATGCCTTTTGGACTCACTAATGCACCTAGCACATTCATGAGATTAATGAATGAAGTCTTGAAGGAATATATAGGAAAGTTTGTCATTGTTTATCTTGATGATATTCTAGTTTTAAGTAGAAGCAAAGAAGAACATTTGGAGCATCTTAAGTTGGTTTTAAGAACTCTGCAGAAAGAGAATCTGCTGATAAATCTGAAGAAATGGAGTTTCATGAAAGAAGTATTAATCTATTTTGGATTTGTAGTTTCTAAATAAGGTTTGAAAATGGATCCAGAGAAATTCCAAGAAATTTGGAACTGGCCTACTCCAAGAAACATATTTGAGGTAAGAAGCTTTCATGGTAGTGCAAGTTTTTATAGAAAATTTATCAAAAGTTTTATTCAGATTTGTGCACTAACTATTCAAACAATCAAAGAGACTAACCAGCCATTCAAGTGGACAGAAGTAGCGGACCAAAATTTTAAGTTGCAAAAGAAGAAAATTACAGAGAAACCAGTTTTAGCTTTACCTGATTTTGGGAAACTTTTCCAAGTTGAAATTGATGGTAGTGGAGTTGCAATTGGAGTAGTTTTGAGTCAGGAACAGAGACCAATAGCCTACTTTAGTGAGAAACTAAATGAAGCTAAGAAGAAGTATTCTTCTTATGATAACTAATTTTATGCTATTATGCAAGCTTTAAGAAAATGGAGACATTATTTGCTACCAAAGGAGTTTGTATTATATTCTAACAATCATGCATTACAGTTCATAAACAACCAACCAAAATTGAACTAGAAACATGCCAAGTGGGTAGATTTTTACAGAGTTTTACTTTTGTAATAAAACACACAAGTGGTAAGTTGAACAAAGTTGTTGATGCTTTGAGCAGGGTAAATTTCATTGTACAAGAATTAAGAGTTGGTGTTTTAGGATTTGAAGAAATGGTTGATATGTATAAAGATGATACAGAATTCAAAGATATTTATGCAGTTGTACAAAATTCAATAGTTCATAATAGAAGTCAGTGGTTATATTATTTTATCCAAGGAGGTTTACTATTTAAAGGTAACAAATTGTGCATTCCCAAATGTTCTATGACAGAAAACATAATCAAGGAGAAGCACAATGGAGGATTATCTGATCACTTTGGAAAAGACAAAACCTTTGCACAGGTAAATTCTTTTTACTATTGGCCAAAGATGCAAACTGATGTTAAGAAATTTGTTGAGAAGTGCAGAATCTGTCAACATGCTAAAGGGAGAAGCCAAAATACAGGATTGTACCAGCCATTGCCAATACCAGACCGACCATGGGATGCAATTAGTATAGACTTTGTTTTGGGGTTACCTAAAACTCAAAGAGGGAATGATTCCATTTATGTTGTGGTAGATAGATTTTCCAAAATGGCACATTTCATTGCATGTAAAAAGACTAGTGATGCAACACATATTGCTAATCTGTTTTTTTCAGAGGTTGTAAGGTTACATGGATTGCCTGTAAGTATTATGTCTGATAGGGATACAAAGTTTGTTGGGAATTTCTAGAGAACTCTTTGGAAGAAACTAGGTGCCAACCTTAGTTTCAGTTCATCATATCATCCTCAAATAGATGGACAAACCGAAGTGGTAAATAGAAGCTTGGGAAACATATTAAGAATTTTGGTGTATAAAAATCCTAAGCAGTGGGATTTAGCACTTGCTCAAGCTGAGTTTTCTTGTAATGACACTCCAAACCAAAGTATTGGGATGAGCCCATTTCATATTGTTTTTGGAATGAATCCAAGAGGTGTGTATGAACTCAGAAATTTGGGTAAACAGGAGACAAGAAGTGCAAAAGCTGAAGAGTTTGTAGAGCAGATGCAAAGACTACAAGAAGATGTCAAAAATAGATTCTAGGAAAGAAGTGGCAAATACGAACAAAGAGTTGATATGAGGAGGAGAGAAAAAGAATTCCAAGTGGGAGATCTGATGATGGTATACTTGAGAAAAGAAAGATTTCCTATGGGGACTTACAATAAACTAAAGATGAAAAGGATAGGACCATGTAGAATTGTGAGGAATTTTTCAACTAATGCTTATGAAATTGAATTGCCAGAAGGGATTGGAATATCACCTATCTTCAATGTTGCATATTTGTATGCATAAAGGAGACATATTCAGAGCTACAGAAGGAACATGCAGGAGATGAAGTTCAAACTTTAAATTGGGAAGAACAAATGCCAAAGACAGTCAAGAAAGAGGTGGAAGCTATTTTGGATAAAAGAGTATCCAAAAGAACTAGAGGACAGGTTTATTTTCAATATTTAGTCAAATGGAAGGGACGGCCAATGGAGGATACCAGTTGGATAACAACGGCATAATTACAAAAGTATGGAGTCAATCCTGAAAGTTTGACAAAGGATTCTTTTCTTCCTTGGGAGTCTGATGCAAGAGCATCCAGACTTAGCCAGCAATGTGATTGTATGTTAACATGTTGTGGCTAACAAGAGATGAATTTCATTGACCTGAGTGGTCAAAATCGATTCTTAGTGGAGATGGTTGGATCTCTTGAAAATTATCTTCACTCCAATTATTGTAATAATTAGAATATTGTATTATTTTTAGAATTGGAGATAAGTTGGTATAGGTGTGTATCAGAGCTTGAGAATAGGGATTTAATGGTTGAGTTGATAAAAATAGAGATTGAGTTGTTAATGCAGTTAAGATAGGATTTGATTCATAAAAGAGGAAAGAATGTAATGGTAGAGAGATTAGATGATCGAGAACAGAGTGAGTAAGCGAGAGTTTGAGTGAGAGATAGGGTTTGACATTGAAGCATAGGTCAGACAAACTATTGTAATCGAGCCGAGAGGGCCAAGACTCCGTAATTTCCATTTTGTTGAATAATTCATTGAAGTGTGGTGTGGACGCACTGTTATGGTGTAGAAATTCCCTTATGAATGTGTATTGGCCTTCTAGACCCTAGTCGGGTATTTTTCTCTTTTCATATATTTTATTGAATATCACAGTCTATTAATATTAATGATCAATATTGAACTTAAGTGTTAAAATTTCCTTAAGCATATTTATTAAAATTGTGAATTAAGCACATTGTAGTATTCGATAAGTGGGAAGTGGTATCTCGCGTGCCCAAAAGGTGGTAAGCAATATTCCTAAATCTCACGCGATTAGCCTAAGTGGGTGACACGTAGCATGAGAAAACTACTTTTCTCGCGTGCTCTCGACCTGATATCGATCGTGCAAGAATCTGTGCGAGATTTTGTGATAGTTGTTCGATTGGACGGGTCACATCGATAGTGGAGATCATCTGGGTTAGTTGGTGAGTGGACGACGTGATATCCATTGGATCTAGAGAAGTGATATCAATAGTGCGGATTGAAGCACTTGATAAAAGGAGAAGTTAGTGAGGGATCGACGGTGATTGGTCAGATAAGTAGGACCCTCAGGGGGAAAATCCATGTACAAAATCTATTTGTGGGTAGCTAATTGGCTCTAAAGTTAACCAGTAGTCTAATTCTAGACTACCACCCCATTTTCGTCAACCTCCTACATCATTTTTGGTATCAGAGCAAGGATTAAGTTTTGCTACAGTAAACATGCCACTGAGGAGAGGAGCTAGCATAGGTCGGGGAAGACCTATAGCGAATGCAGTTCTGCTGGATGAGATTCAAAATCTGCATACAAGGATGGAGACAATGGAGACTGCTTAGAGGAGAGCACCTGATGAAGGAGATGCCAGTGTTGCAGAAGAATCTTCTGAGGAAGAAGAAGAGGATGAAAGTGAAGCTACCAAAGTTCTCAAGACATTGGCCAAAGCAAGTGGAAGACTAAAGGTGGAAATACCTTTGTATGATGGGAATCTCAATGTAGAAGAATTGATGGACTGGATCAGTTCATTCGACAAGTATTTTGACTATGAGGAGGTTGATGATAAAAGGAAGGTGGAATTTGCAGTTACCAGATTGAAGGGTCATGCAGCTATCTAGTAGGATGAATTACAAACAACCAGAGGGAGAAAGGGAAAGCCCAAGATCAAAATAAAATGGTAAGTAGATTGAAAGCCAAATTTATGCCAAAATATTATCAGTTAAATCTTTTCAAACAGTTACAAAATTTGAGGAAAATAATGACTGTCAAAGAATACGTAGAAGAGTTTTATAAGCTGAGTATTAGAGCAAGACATGCAGAGGATGATGTAGAAAAGGTAGCCAGATACATAAATGGGTTGAGATATGACATACAGGATGAAATCATCTTGCTAAGTCTGAATACAATTGAAGATGCCTATCAAGCAGCTTTGAAGGCAGAAGAGAAGATGTTGAGGAAGCAAAATCAAAGGAATAGAGGAAAAAGTTTAGCAAGAGGTAGAGGAACTACTAGATCAAGATTTCAGCACCCTCAGGGTGAAGCAAGAGGTTTAAGTAGTAGACCACCACAGAGAGGATAATTCAGTAGAGGAATATTTACACCCAGAGGAAGAGGCTGAGGAAGAGAAATTAGGTGTTACACACGTGGAGAATGGGGACATGGATCATGGGATTGTCCTCATAATAAAGTAATAAATCAGAGGAATGTGAATGTGGTTGAGGCAAGGGAGGAGAAAACTCCAATTTCAAACAAGGAAGAATCACCTGAAGTAGGAGAATCCTTGTTGTTTAAAAGGGTATTGCTTAAGGCAGAGAAAGAGACAGGCGAACCAGCGCAAAGAAAGAGTTTATTCAAAACTACATGCAAGTCCAATGGAAAATGCTATAAAGTGATAATTGATAGTGGAAGAACTGATAACCTTGTTTCTATAGAAATGGTGGACAAGTTAGGACTAGTGAAAACAATACACCCTACTCCTTACAAAGTATCATGCCTACAAAAAGGACATCAGCTTATTGTGACAGAACAATGCAAGGTAGAGATACAGATTGGTACTTATAAGGATGTGATATTCTGTTATGTAATGCCAATGGATGTATGCCATGTGTTGTTGGGAATACCTTGGTAGTTTGATCAGAAATCTATTCATGATGGGAGAAGAAATACTTACACTCTGGAGAAGGATGGAAATAAACACACACTACTACCATTGAAGGATGAAGCAAGCAAAGAAGCACCTAGAAACAATGTTATGCTGATGAGTGGGAAAGAATTGCTGCAAGAAGTCAAGAAGGATGAATAGATGCATTTTACTGTCATAAGGAGACCTAAGGTAATTTTAACTTCCAGAAACTTAGATGATAAAGCTAAAGAAATCAAAACTCTATTGAATGATTTTGTTGATATTATTGTGGATGAGTTGCTAAATTCATTACCACCTATTAGGAGTATTAGTCATCATATTGATCTAATACTCGGAGCAAGTTTTCCAAACAAAGCAACATACAGGTTAACTCCTCAAGAAAAAACAGAAGTTGGAAGACAAGTACAGGAACTGATGGATAAGGGATTAATTAGAGAGAGTCTTAGTCCATGTTTTGTACCCAGAGTACTCAGTCCAAAGAAAGGTGGTGAATGGTGTATGTGTACAGATTCCAGAGCCATAAACAAGATTACCATCAGGTGTAGATTTCCTTTACCATGCATGGACAATTTGATGGATTGTTTAAGTGGGTCAAAGTATTTTTCTAAAATAGATCTGAAGAGTGGATATCATCAAATAAGGATTAGAGAAGGAGATGAATGGAAGACTGCATTTAAAACAAATAGTGGGTTGTATGAATGGTTAGTGATGCCTTTTGGACTCACTAATGCACCTAGCACATTCATGATATTAATGAATGAAGTCTTGAAGGAATATGCAGGCAAGTTTGTCATTGTTTATCTTGATGATATTCTAGTTTTCAGTAGAAGCAAAGAAGAACATTTGGAGCATCTTAAGTTGGTTTTAAGAACTCCGCAGAAAGAGAAACTGCTGATAAATCTGAAGAAATGTAGTTTCATGAAAGAAGAATTAATCTATTTGGGATTTGTAGTTTCTAAAGAAGGTTTGAAAATGGATCTAGAGAAAGTCCAAGCAATTTGGAACTGGCCTATTCTAAGAAACATATTTGAGGTAAGAAGCTTTCATGGTCTTGCAAGTTTTTATAGAAAATTTATCAGAAGTTTTAGTCAGATTTGTGCACCAATTATTGAAACAATCAAAGAGACTAATCATCCATTCAAGTGGACAGAAGTAGCAGACTGAAATTTTAAGTTGCTGAAGAAGAAAATTACAGAGAAACTAGTTTTAGCTTTACCTGATTTTGGGAAAGTTTTCCAAGTTGAAACTGATGCTAGTGGAGTTGCAATTGGAGCAGTTTTGAGTCAAGAACAGAGACCAATAGCCTACTTTAGTGAGAAACTAAATGAAGCTAAGAAGAAGTATTCTTCTTATGATAAAGAATTTTATGTTATTGTGCAAGCTTTAAAAAAATGGAGACATTATTTTCTACCAAAGGAGTTTGTATTATATTCTAACAATCATGCATTACAGTTCATAAACAACCAGCCAAAATTGAACTAGAAACATGCCAAGTGGGTAGAGTTTTTACAGAGTTTTACTTTTGTGATAAAACACACAAGTGGTAAGTTGAAAAAAGTTGTTGATGCTTTGAGCAGGGTAAATTTCATTGTACAAGAATTAAGAGTTGGTGTTGTAGGATTTGAAGAAATGGTTGATATGTATAAAGATGATGCAGAATTCAAAGATATTTATGCAGTTGTACAAAATCCAATAGTTCATAATAGAAGTCAGTGGTTAGATTATTTTATCCAAGGAGGTTTACTGTTTAAAGGTAACAAATTGTGCATTCCCAAATGTTCTATGAGGGAAAACATAATCAAGGAGAAACACAGTGGAGGATTATCTAGTCACTTTGGACAAGACAAAACCTTTGCTCAGGTAAATGCTTTTTACTATTGGCCAAAGATGCAAACTGATGTTAAGAAATTTGTTGAGAAGTGCAGAATCTGTTAGCATGCTAAAGGGAGAAGCCAAAATACAGGATTGTACCAGCCATTGCCAATACCAAACCGACCATGGGATGCAATTAGTATGGACTTTGTTTTGGGGTTACCTAGAACTCAAAGAGGGAATGATTCCATTTATGTTGTGGTAGATAGATTTTCCAAAATGGCACATTTCATTGCATGTAAAAAGACTAGTGATGCAACACATATTTCTAATCTATTTTTTTCAGAGGTTGTAAGGTTACATGGATTTCCTGTAAGTATTGTGTTTGATAGGGATACAAAGTTTCTTGGGAATTTTTGGAGAATTCTTTGGAAGAAACTAGGTCCCAACCTTAGTTTCAATTTAGCATATCATCCTCAAACAGATGGATAGACTGAAGTAGTAAACAGAAGCTTGGGAAACATATTGAGAAGTTCAGTGTATAACAATCCTAAGCAGTGGGATTTAGCACTTGCTCAAGCTGAGTTTTCTTATAATGACACTCCAAACCGAAGTATTGGGATGAGTCCATTTCAGATTGTTTTTGGAATGAATCTAAGAGGTGTGTATGAACTCAGAAATTTGGGTAAACAAGAGACAAGAAGTGCAAAATTTGAAGAGTTTGCAGAGAAGATTCAAAGACTACAAGAAGATGTCAAAGACAGATTGCAAGAAAGTAGTGGAAAATAAAAATAGAGAGATGATATGAGGAGGAGAGAAAAAGAATTCCAAGTGGGAGATCTAATGATGGTATACTTGAGAAAAGAAAGATTTCTTATTGGGACTTACAATAAACTAAAGATGAAAAGATAGGACGATGTAGAATTGTGAGGAAGTTTTCAACTAATGCTTATGAAATTGAATTTCCAGAAGGGATTGGAATATCACTTATCTTCAATGTTGCAGATTTGTATCCATACAATGAGATAGAGTTAGAGCTACAGAAAGAACCTGCGGGAGATGAAGTTCAAACTTTAAATTGGGAAGAACAAATGCCAAAGACAGTCAAAAAAGAGGTGGAAGCTATTTTGGAGAAAAGAGTATCCAAAAGAACCAAAGGACAAGTTTATTTTCAATATTTAGTCAAATGGAGGGGACAGCCAATGGAGGATGCCAGTTGGATAACAACAGCAGAATTAAAAAAGTATAGAGTCAATCCTGAAAGTTTGATGAAGGATTCTTTTCTTCCCTGGGAGTCTAATGCAGGAGCATCAGGACTTAGCCAGCAATGTGATTGTATGTTCACATGTTGTGGCTAACAAGAGATGAATTTCATTGACCTGAGAGGTCAAAATCAATTCTTAGTAGAGAGGGTTGGATCTCTCGAAAATTATCTTCACTCCAATTATTGTAATAATTAGAATATTGTATTATTTTTAGAATAGGAGATAAGTTGTTAGTATAGGTGTGTATCAGAGCTTGAGATTAGGGATTTAATGGTTGAGTAGATAAAAATAGAGATTGAGTTGTCAATGCAGTTAGGATAGGATTTGATTCTATCAGACCAGGAGGTAACTCCTCAAATGTAATCATATTATTCATTCAGGTTGTTCATTATTATATACAAGAGGGAGTGATTGTTCAGTTCATCTCCCGATGACTCTTCATTTTCTCTATTATTTGTTTACACTAATTACATTTGTTCACCTAATCCTTATGATTAGGTGTCAACATTCCTCCCCTTAATCTGAAGGGATGTTGGTGAGTCTAAGCATCATTCTGAATCTTTCAGGATTTTCTCTTCCAAATGATTTGGTGAAGATGTTTGCAATCTGCTCATTAGTGGAACAAGGGCGAAGATGGATTGTTTTGCCCTCAACATGATGTCGAATGAGATGATATTTTGTATTGATGTGCTTCGTTCAATCATGTAACTTTTGGTTCTTGTCCAACTTTATTGCTGAGGTATTGTCAATCATGAGTGGAGTCAATTGTACTTGTTTTACCTGCAAATCTTCCAGAATTTTCCTGAGCCACACAATTTCTTTTGTTTCCTCAGTTGCTGCCACATATTCTACCTCTGTTGTGGAATCTGTTGAAATTGATTGTTTATGTGATCTCTAGGAGACAGCTCATGATCCAAGACTCACAGCATAACTCGAAGTAGATACCCCAGTTTCTTTGTCTCCATCGAAGTTTGAATCAAAGTATCCAATCAAGATGAAATCACCCACCTATGTATACTTGATTCCAAAGTCTTGAGTTCCCTTCAAGTACTTCGGAACTCTTTTTGCAGTAGACCAATGTCCCTCACAAGGCTTTTGCATAAACTTGGAGAGGATTCCAACAACAAATGAAATGTCTAATATGGCAGTAGTTAGGTAGTTGAGACTTCCTACAAGCTATATATACTTTGTTGCATCCTCAAATTATTTTCCTTCAATGGATGTGAGCTTTGAGTTTTGTTCCATTGGAGTAGTCAGAGGATTGCATTCAGTCATGCCAAACCTATTCAACATATCTCCAATGTACTTCTTTTGAGAAAGGAATATGGACTTTGAATGTTGAGTTACTTCAATACCAAGATAGTGATGAACATAACCCAAATCAGTCATTTAAAAGAATTTCCTCAATTCATTCTTTATGGATGCAATGTAGCTCTCATTGTTCCCTGTCATCAAAATATCATCTACATCTACCACAAACAATGTAAACTTTAAAACGGGAATTGATACTGTTACCCGTTTTGTGGAGATAGCAAAAAAGTGACCTGATTTTGAAAAGGGGTGATGCAGAACACACATGTCTTTTTTAGAACATAGTTTTTGGCACTTTAATTTTTTTTATCTACATTACGTTTTAGAATGGTAGTGATTTTCATTCTGATTTAAAAAAGTGGTAATTTTGCATCAAGCCATTTTTTTAAAAGACCTATTTTTTGACTTTAAATTTTCTAATGTATGAAATGTAAATAACTATTTTCTAACTATTTTCACATAATACAAATATTGAACATATAACAACCTTAATTAAGTGCTTATTCTTCTCATAAAATGTCAAAGTCAAAACATTACAAGTATAACTAATTAAGAGTTTCCAAAAATGAGCTTGATTTCCAAGCATAACTTAAATTTAATCAACAATGTCACGTAATCCAAACTCTTTGTCCTCTGGAGTTTCATCATTGTCTTCTTCCACAATATTTTCTACTTCATTTTGCTCATTTTCCTCCTCTAATGGATCTTTGATGTCTGTGAATCTCCCAATGTATGCCTTTCCAATCATTCCATGTAATGGTCGTTGGGGTTCCTTTGCCTTTTTTGCCACACATGATTCACTAAAGTCCCCTTTCTTCAACCCAATTTCTTTCATTGCATCTGGAAGAAATTGAAGAGCATTAATTCTTTGCTAAATAAAATTGCATTGTATTGGATCTTTTTCAATGGCAATGCAATTTCTTCCTTTTTGAAGGCAACATGTTAGTGTTGTACCTAATTATCAAGCACAAAAGAAATAATGAAGTAAATTAGTACAATGACATATAAATTAATAAATAACATATTGAAATTCAATTCCATATAATAAAACTTACCTGAGCCAGAAAATAAATCCAAAACCCAATCTCCTTCATTTGACTGTTGCAAAGACATGGCTAAATCGAGCTCCTAAATAACATTGGGTTATATTGTTTAAGTGCTCAAACGACTCAGTCGAGCGCTTAAAAAGGGCTCAATTGAGCAATCATTTTTTCCACCCAAACGTATCATCTCTTGCCAAAAAGTGTAACCCAGCTCCATGTTTTCACCCTTATAGATTATGAATTTCTAACAGTCTATATCCTAATTATTATTATTATCCAATTTTAAGGTCATAGCCAAGCCAGACACCAAATTGGTGTATGAAACCCCCTTGTTTGTGGGACAAGAGACCCACCTCCACGCAATGATTTGATTATTGTCTACGAAGGCATACCTACTATAACCCTTTCTGGTTTTTGAACTTGTGACCTCTTAGGAGGAAACACATGCTCTTAACTATTAGGCCTATTCATGCTCTAAGAAAGTGGATTTGATTAGCTAATGATAGTAATCTAGAAACTCACAATTATAACTCACGATCATAATATATAACACACATGTAACACACCTATAAGATTACAAATTATGATAATATGTTTGAGAATACAAGCATAACTATTTCCTTTTATGCATCTCCAATGGGAATGTAATTATGAACTAGAATCTAGCCTAGGTTTGGAGGTTGTGTTTTAAAAATTGATGCATTAATAAAGCCTATATGTGTAATCTTAAATGTATAAAATTGTATTTTATGTTATTTCAAAAAAATTGATTTGAACGTTCATTTTGTTAGGTTTAAAGGTTACATAATTTAGCACAAAATTTAACGTTGATTTCCAAGTTATTAATTTGTTTCAGTTTCCAAAAAAATTACATAATGCTACAAATTTTTCCACAATTCCCCAAAATAACCATCTAAGTCCAAGAATTTGAAGATATTAAAGTGTCAAAGCTCCATGATTTCTAGTAGTGCAACAAGTTGTTTATTTATTTTATTTTAGTATTGAACCCTAATCTACATTACTTGCTAATTTGTAATGAACAATAACTAAGCATTAATGCCTTTCAAAGCATTTAGTGCTACTAAGTCTTCTTGATGAGCAATGCAATGAACACTTATTAAATTTGGCACAAGTTTTTTTAATAAAATGATAAATCTTGTTTGATTAACAACCATAAAAGAAGTACCATTCGTGGAAACAAATACCATTTTTTTGATGTAATATGTTGGCTTCAACTTCTAAACCTTACACTATGGTGGAAATTGTTTTTCCCTTGATATCATCTAGTAATTTTATAAGCTCCACACCTTATGAGACATGCTCCCAAAGTCTTTAAATCCAAAAATGTAACATGAATATCAATATGTTTTTCTATTGTATGATCTTTTTATTTTTGTTTAACATAAAAGAGATTAAAGGACTCTAAAGCATATTTCTCAATTGATCTCTTTCAAATATTCAAATTTAAATAATGGATAATCTTATTTTTGGCATATTTGGATACATTAAGAGATGACAAAGGAACAAAGAGGCTTATGAAGGGAAAAAGATAAATCTTGTTGTGTTAGCTATAGTATGCCTATTGTGATAGCTAACTTTTGGTTATAGCATAACCATGACATTTTCACGGAAGGTTATAGCATATCCTATTGTTTTAATTAAAACTTTCTTTGTTGAATCTACTTATGCATGTTTAATGGACTGTCCAATATGATATTTTTTACAATACAACAATTTTATAGTTTTCATACAAACATGGGCACATGGCACCCCAAACAATAATATGTTGATGGAAATGGTGATGATAGCTCGATTATGAAATTTGAGATGTTGTCTCATAGCTCCTCCCACGAAAAGTTGTTTTCCAACTCCATGCACGCTTTTATCAGTTGTTTCTTATGGATCGATGCAAAATAACTTCGCTGCATAGTAATTGACTTGGAGGTCACTCTGTACATTACAATAATAAGACGTAGAATAATATGACACGATGGAAAAGATAAAGTCATGCTGTGAGGTTGGATACATATTTGAATTTTATTTGTATATGATTTGGATTGCTAATTTTTGAGCACTTTCACTGTTTGTGTGTGAAAATTTCCATCAACATATTATTGTTTGGGGCGATTTTCATTGATGCTGGGGTGATTCTGAGAATCACCGGGTAGAGGGGAAATTTCTCAGAATTGCACATGGGCGATTCTGAGAATCGCCCCGCCACTCGGCGATTCTTAGAATCGCCCCAGCATCAATGAAGATCGCCCCAAACAATAATATGTTGATGGAAATGGTGATGATAGCTCGATTATGAAATTTGAGATGTTGTCTCATAGCTCCTCCCACGAAAAGTTGTTTTCCAACTCCATGCACGCTTTTATCAGTTGTTTCTTATGGATCGATGCAAAATAACTTCACTGCATAGCAATTGACTTGGAGGTCACTCTGTACTTTACAATAATGAGACGTAGAATAATAAGACACGATGGAAAAGATAATGTCATGTTGTGAGGTTGGATAAATATTTGAATTTTATTTGTATATGATTTGGATTGCTAATTTTCACTGTTTTTTTTCACAGAAAATCTTCAGTACAGTAATTTGAATTTCATTCCAGATGCAAAAATAAACAGTTACTATTCTGATTCCCCATCAATTATGACAGGCTTCATACTTTAATTGTAAAATTTTGGATTACATATCACAGATCATTTATAGCCTCACTCATTGATCCCTTTGCATCGAAAACAATAGCAAACACTACACTACAAGATAATGCAGAAACAGAACACATAACAATATAAGTTATTCCCATCTCACTTTAAGTCCAATGTTATAATATAAACAACATAATCAGCACAATCTCCTTGCTTCCCTTTCAGATTCTAGCAAAGTAAGGAGATCACCCTCTCTCGAAAGGTCCTTTTACATTCCTCATGATCAGTCGATTCTGATCATCCAAAAATTTTACTCGAACCTGTATAACTTGACCTCTTGATCCAGTATAGCCAATTAATTTCACCACAACTGCCAATTTCACACTGATATCCATGACTTCCTCGAAGACGATTGCTCACATTGAAAGCTCCGATCTCTGTGCGAACTCCACTGAATAGCAGGAGATGTGTGTATCGGGCGTGTTGAGAGCGAGCACTTACACTGTTTGTGTGTGAGAGTGAGAATTATCATAATACCCAGAGGAAAATTGGTGGGGCGATTCTGAGAATCACCGGGTGGCGGGGCGATTCTTAGAATCGCCCATGTGCCCACGCCCGCATGAAACTTTCACTGTTTGTGTGTGAGAGTGAGAATTATCATAATACCCAGAGGAAAATTGGTGGGGAAATTCTGAGAATCGCCGGGTGGTGTGGACCCGGCGATTCTCAGAATCGCCCCAGCATCAATGAAATTTCCCCAAACAATAATATGTTGATGGAAATGGTGATGATAGCTTGATTATGAAATTTGAGATGTTGTCTCATAGCTCCTCCCACGAAAAGTTGTTTTCCAACTCCATGCACGCTTTTCTCAATTGTTTCTTATGGATCGATGCAAAATAACTTCGTTGCATAGCAATTGACTTGGAGGTCACTCTGTACTTTACAATAATGAGACGTAGAATAATATGACACGATGGAAAAGGTAATGTCATGCTGTGAGGTTGGATACATATTTGAATTTTATTTGTATATGATTTGGATTGCTAATTTTCATTGTTTTTTTCTCACAGAAAATCTTCAGTACAGTAATTTGAATTTCATTCCAGATGCAAAAATAAACAGTTACTGTTACGATTCCCCATCAAGTATGACAGGCTTCATACTTTAATAATTGTAAAATTCTATATTACATATCACAGATCATTTATAGCCTCACTCATTGATCCCTTTGCATCGAAAACAATAGCAAACACTACACTACAAGATAATGCAGAAACAGAACACATAACAATATAAGTTATTCCCGTCTCACTTTAAGTCTAATGTTATAATCTAAACAACATAATCAGCGCAATCTCCTTGCTTCCCTTTTAGATTCTAGCAAAGTAAGGACATCACCCTCTCTGACAGGTCCTTTTACATTCCTCATGATCAGTCGATTCTGATCATCCAAAAATTTTACTCGGACCTATGTAACTTGACCTCTTGATCTAGTACGGCCAATTACTTTCACCACAACTGCCAATTTCACACCGGTATCCATGACTTCCTTGAAGACGATTGCTCACATTGAAAGCTCCGATCTCTGTGCGAACTCCACCGAATAGCGGGAGATGTGTGTGTCGGGCGTGTTGAGAGAGAGCACTTTCATTGTTTGTGTGTGAGAGTGAGAATTATCTTAATACCCAAAGGAAAATTGGTGGGGCGATTCTGAGAATCGTCGGGTGGCGGAGCGATTCTCAAAATCGCCCCACCATCAATGAAAATCGCCCCAAACAATAATATGTTATACCCTTTAAAGCCGCCTCCAACCTCACCTACTACCAATATTACTTGCAATTGTTTGTTTGTTTCAATTGTTACTTGCAATTGTTTGTTTGTTTCAATTGTCAATTTTGGGGGAACCAAAGACACAACAGTCAAAAATTATTTCAATCTCTGAATCGTAAGTAGTTGGTCAGCCAGATGTACCTATAATTACTACTGAAAACTATAAGACAATAGAAGAAGGTAAAGACGAAGCTATTCCGCATGAGGAGGATAATACTTGTGAACACAATGGTCCAACATGATTGCAGCCACATAAGAGTTATCCCGTTGATCCTGATAATGTGAATCTGGATGAGGGGTGGGAGATTATAGATGCATAAGAGATGCATTAGTTGTTTTGTTATGCTACGTTTTTGGGATTAAAACAACCATCCAGAAAGTCTATTTAGATGTTGGAATGATATAGTGATTGAGCTGCCATTAAGAATTTTTCTGCTAACTAGGTTATGTTTTGGATAGACAATTGTACTTTGTATTAAGAGAGTACTTTTTGGCCAGCTGTTACATCAATATTGACGTGAAGAAATGTGCTAATTATGTTTTCGACAGACTTCTGTATGAAGAGAGAGTGATTTTTGACTAGCTAATACATCGACATTCATTTTAGAGTTTGCATGTTTGTGGGCTTCCTTTTTACTACCACTACTACTGTTAATATATTAAATATGTTTTATATCAAATAATAAATTTTTCCATTAGAGTCAGTTTTAGGTAATAAATTTAAAATAAAACTAAATATAATAAGTTATAAGGTTTTTATATCTAGAAATGGATGTATGTGAATTTTTTATACACCATCTGGTTTAATGTTGATTTTTTCAAGTACAATAAAGACATCTATTTTCAACTACCTATGGGATTCAATATATGATTTCAATTTGATATTGCATGATGTAAATTACAAGTTTACATGTCAAACCATAGCCCATGGTGAGGGGCCTTAGACATAGTTAAACCATGTCTCACCATAACAACCACAATTGCAATTGTAACCATAGTCAAATCATGGTAAACTATTGGCAAACCATAGTCAAGAGATGGTCACTCCAACCTCACCTTCTACCATATCTTAAGATGCAAATATAGTTTGTATGAAAACTATAAAATTGTTGTATTGTAAAAAACATCATATTGGACAGTCCATTAAACATGCATAAGTAGATTAAACAAAGAAAGTTTTAATTAAAACAATAGGATATGCTATAACCTTCCGTGAAAATTTCATGGTTATGCTATAACCAAAAGTTAGCTATCATAATAGGCATACTATAACTAACACAACAAGATTTATCTTTTTCCCTTCATAAGCATCTTTGTCCCTTTGTCATCTCTTCATGTATCCAAATATGCAAAAAATAAGATTATCCACTATTTAAATTTGAATATTTGAAAGAGATCAATTGAGAAATATGCTTTAGAGTCCTTTAATCTCTTTTATGTTAAACAAAAATAAAAAGATCATACAATAGAAAAACATATTGATATTCATGTTACATTTTTTTATTTAAAGACGTTGGGAGAATGTCTCATAAGGTGTGGAGCTTATAAACTTGCTAGATGATATCAAGGGAAAAACAATTTCTACCATAGTGTAAGGCTTAGAAGTTGAAGCCAACATATTACATCAAAAAAATGGTATTTGTTTCCACGAATGGTACTTCTTTTATGGTTGTTCATCAAACAAGATTTATCATTTTATTAAAAAAAACTTGTGCCAAATTTAATAAGTGTTCATTGCATTTCTCATCAAGAAGACTTAGTAGCACTAAATGCTTTGAAAGGCATTAATGCTTAGTTATTGTTCATTACAAATTAGCAAGTAATGTAGATTAGGGTTCAATACTAAAATAAAATAAATAAACAACTTATTGCACTACCATAAATCATGGAGCTTTGACACTTTAATATCTTCAAATTCTTGGACTTAGATGGTTATTTTGGGGAATTGTGGAAAAATTTGTAGCATTATGTAATTTTTTTGGAAATTGAAACAAATTAATAACTTGGAAATCAACGTTAAATTTTGTGCTAAATTAGGTAACCTTTAAACCTAACAAAATGAACATTCAAATCAATTCTTTTGAAATAGCATAAAATACAATTTTATACATTTAAGATTACACATATAGGTTTTATTAATGCATCAATTTTTAAAACACAACCTCCAAACCAAGGCTAGATTCTAGTTCATAATTACATTCCCATTGGAGATGCATAAAATGAAATAGCTATGCTTGTATTCTCAAACATATTATCATAATTTGTAATCTTACAGGTGTGTTATATATTGTGATCGTGAGTTATAATTGTGAGTTTCTAGATTACTATATTTAGCTAATCAAATCCACTTTCTTAGAGCATGAATAGGCCTAATGGTTAAGAGCATGTGTTTCCTCCTAAGAGGTCACAGGTTCAAAAACCAGAAGGGGTTAGAGTAGGTATGCCTTCCTAGACATAATAATCAAATCGTTGCGTGGAGGTAGGTCTCTTGTCCCACAAACAAGGGGGTCTCATACACCAATTTGGTGTCTGGCTTGGCTATGACGATAGAGATTCTGAAAAGGTTGTTACTAGAAGGAACAGTGTTGAGATGGGAGTCTGCTAAAACAAGTCATAGATCTAGAAGAATTTTGAAACTTGAAATAGTGGGCATGCATGTGGACTCAGATGGGGCACTAGTTGATGAAAGAGAAGAATATGGAACATCTTCGTCTGCATCTAGTCATTCATCTGAAGATGTGAATTCTGATGGTGTGCAAGAAAATATGAGTGATTTTGAATAGTTGTCTAAGACAGTTTATATAAGTGATGTTTGCATCGTATCTTGAAATAAAATTTTTGATTTCCATATGGTGTTAAATCAGAGGTTATGAGTCATTTTTATTTTTTTTGATTATATGTCTTAATTATGATAATTTTTATTGTTTAGAATATCTACAATGCAACATTAAATTATAGATATAATGTATGTTTCATTCAATATACAAATAATGACATTTTAATTCATTTAGTCATGTAATTTGTTCATAATGTCATAGTTTTTTAATTTTATAGTTGAAAAGATTCCAATTTCTTTTGTATCTAGCATATTATGGTTGAAAACATGTTAAATTTATACTTAGGAAAGAAAAATGTTATTCTACCAAAAGCATTAGTGCGTTTTTTCCTCATAAGCAATTGTTTTTTTGCACATAAAAATTCTATTTTACTAGCATTTTTTAAAAATGTTGAAAATTGACCCTAAAAGAAAATCGTCGTTCTAGTATCAACACTTTTTCGTTTTCAAGGTTTTTTTTTGCACGAAAATTTCATTTTCACTGCCATTTTTAAAACATGTTCAAAATTGACCCTAAAAAAATCCCATCATTCCAGTATACACACTTTTCGTTTTTAGCACTGTTTTTGGTGTTTTTTCGGGGTTTTTGGTGAGAGTTCCCGTTTTGAGTTTATAGTTCCCGTTTCAAAGTTTACATTGTTCACAAGATATACAACTATTTTTTCAACCTTCTTGACAAACAAAGTTGCATCATCAATATCGTAATTTTGAAATTGAGCTTCAGAAGATGCTTAGTTATTTTTTCATACCAAGCTTGTGGTGCATGTTTGAGGCCATACAAGGATTTCACAAGTTTTCATATTTTATGTTCATGTCATTTAGTAGCAAATCCTTTAGGGTGGAACATAAAAACATTCTCTTTTAGATCTCCATTCAAGAAATTAGTTTCTACATCCATTTGATGGACTTTGCAACCATTCTGAGCTGCCAAGGAAAAGAGAGTCTGGATGGTGTTGGGTCCCTATAATACTAGTGATTACCCCATTACTATTATAGTTATACCCCTTATTTATATTTTTGTGCCCCTATTACCCCCATATTGTTATTTCTGTGCCCCATAGAATCCCTCTATTGTTATTTTTGTGGCTTTATATTATTATTGTTAGGTCGGCTGGATTATATTGTGACTCCTTAGACTCCTATATATAGAAAGGAGGTTTTATCATTTGAATCATCCAAGAATTGTTCATTTATGTAATGTAAAGGAGGTTTCCCCCTCGAAGAGGCTGAATTCTAAGGCGTTGATCTATCTTTTCTATCTTTTCTTGAGCTGGTTTCATAACATTTGGTATCAGAGCTTTGGATTCTAGGGTTTCGCTGCTCCAAACAGGTCATCATGGCATTTTCGCTATAACTTTTTTTCTGTGATGTTTCAGAAGTCGCAAAAAAAACCCATTTGAGAAGAATTCGCGCTGAACCTTGGGTCTAAATTTCGGAGCTTTTCGCGTGATATTTTTGGAGATATGATCTGAGGAAGTTGGTCTTTTTGCAGACTCCTGAATTACATTCAAAACAGGTGACCTGGGGAAAATTGTAATAACTTTCTCTCTGGGAATCAGATTGAAATTTCATAAGAAGGTACAGAAAGAGGACGGACTGTAGTTTCTTGTATATCATTTTTAGAACCAAATATCGAAAATTGTACACGTGGCACTTCATACAACTTCGCTCTTCTGGAAAGGTCTATAATCAGGTCATCTTGGGAGATTGTGCATAACTCTTTCTTGGAGAATCCAATTTGGATCAGACTAGTGGCATTGGAAAGAGGACATAGAGAGCTACTACAGATCACAAATTTAGAACTAGATGATTGGAAAGTACAGAGATACATCAGAGGCAATATCGAGCTCCTACAAAGTGAAAAAAGGTGTGTAGATTTTTTAAAATTTTTGCTTAAGCTTGGTTTGAAAATTTATTTTGAAGGAATTCAAAGGGCATATTAGAGCATTATTATCGGTAACTGATGCCCCGAGGAAAGAAAATGCAAACACCTAGTAAGGAACCTGAAATCTCTAGCATGACTCATGAAGAAGAGGAAGAAATGCTACATGATATATCAAAATTACAAGAACAAGTGCAACAAATGTCACGCTCACAAAAGTTAACAGATGCTAAGATAAATGGTGTGGAAGCTAAGATAAATGGCGTGGAAGCTAAGATGAATGGAATGGAAGCTAAGATGGACAATTTGAAGATATATTTGAACACAAATTTGAAGACAGGCATGGCAGATTTGAAGACAGATTTGACAAATTTTCTACAAGAAATACTTACTAATGGTGAAAAGGTAGTAAAGGAAACTCATGATGAGAACAAAAGAAATGTTAATCATGATTCCATAGACGCTAATGTTGGATCGAAGAATCACCATATTCCAAAAATCGATATGAGGAAGTTTGATGGCAAGGATCCCGCCACATGGATATTACAGATGGAGCAATTCTTCGATCTCAATAATGTGCAAAACGCACAAAAGGTACGTATGGCAACTGTATATTTGGAACCAAATCAGTTTGTATGGTATCAATGGCTTTGTTCTCGTAAAAAATTTATCACTTGGGCAATTTTTACGGAAGAATTGATAGCACATTATGAGGATACAAAAAGCAACACTTTTTTTAGCCAATTGATAAGTCTCAAACAAAAGGGTTCAATAATGGAGCACATTGAGGAGTTCCAAAAATTGAACATAAGGGTAAAAGATATTCCAGAGGAGCATAGGATTGATGTGTTCATAGGGTCTTTAAAGGATAATATCCAACATGATGTTCGCCTTTGGGAACCTGATTCATTAGAGAAGGCATTCAGGTTAGCAAGAAAAATGGAAAGCAAAATTATGGCAACTAGGAAGCATACCACTCACAACTATAAAGACGGAAGTGTTGTTGCCCCTAGTCTTCCACAACCTACAAGGTTGACACCACAACAATTGGAAGAAAAAAGAGCAAAAGGGCTTTGTTACAATTGTGATAGCAAATACACAAAAGGTCATAAGTGTGCTGAGAAGAAATTATTCTACATAGATTGTGAAGAGGAAGAAGAAAAGGAGCAAGAAAGGTCAAAAGAAGAGGATATATTCCAGGAACAAAGCCTAGATGAAGAACAAATAAATCCGACCATATCTTGTAATGCATTGGCGGGAATTACCACTCCTCAAACCATCAAGATAGAAGGACAAATCAAGAAGAAAAAGGTAATAGTGTTGATTGATTCAGGAAGCACCCACAATTTTATTCATTGTAGGGTAGCAAAAGAATTGAATTGCTTCCTATATCCAGCACCAGAGTGTCAAGTGATGATTGCAAATGGAGGAACAATAAATTGCTCTGGAAAGTGCCATAATATCAAGCTATCCATGGGAGAATATGTATTGACTAGCCCAATGCTTTCCATTCCAATGGGAGGTGTCGATGTTGTACTAGGAGTCCAATGGCTACAATCCTTGGGTACAATAGCTTTTAATTTTCAAGAACTTTTCATCAAATTTTCTACGGAAGGAAAGGAAGTTGAATTAAGGGGTATTGCAGGGAAACCAGGAAAGATAATCAGCTCTAATGGCATGACAAAGCTTCTAAAAAAGGAGCAAAGAGGTGTAATTGCACAATTATGTTCGCTAGATGTTTCCACATTGGAATCATCTATTTCTCCAGATCTCCAAAAAGTCCTGGACAATCATTCCAAGGTATTTGAGACTCCCAAAGGTCTCCCACCTATGCGTGATCATGATCATGCTATTCATCTGATTCCAGGAAGTGTTCCTCCAAACATCAGGCCGTACAGATATCCCTATGTCCAAAAAAGTGAAATTGAACGTATGGTTGCAGAAATGCTAGAGGCTGGTATAATTCAACCGAGTCAAAGTTCTTTCTCAGCTCCAGTAGTATTGGTGCACAAGAAGGATGGATCATGGCGCATGTGTCCAGATTATAGGGAGCTCAACAAGCTCACTATTAAAGATAAGTTCCCCATTCCTGTCATTGATGAATTACTGGATGAATTGCATGGATCAATTTACTTCACCAAGTTGGATCTTCGTTCGGGATATCATCAAATCAGAATGAAGATTGAAGACATTCTGAAAACGAACTCATGAGGGTCATTATGAATTTTTGGTCATGCCTTTTGGCCTTACCAATGCACCTTCAACATTTCAAGGTTTGATGAATTCAATTTTCAAACCATTCCTTAGAAAATTTGTGTTAGTATTTTTTGATGATATACTAATCTACAGCAAGTCTTGGAAGGATCATGTTGAACATGTTGACAGGGTGCTACAACTATTGGAGGAGAAACAATTATATGCAAAAAGATCCAAATGTTTCTTTGGAGTCCAGGAGGTGGAATATTTGGGTCATATTGTATCTCATGAAGGAGTTAAGGTAGACCCTAGCAAAATTAAAGCCATTAAGGAATGGAAAATCCCCACATCCATAAAGCATCTGCGAGGATTTCTTGGGTTGACAGGGTATTATCGCAAGTTTGTTAAGAATTATGGGAGAATAGCAGCACCTCTAACAACATTATTGAAGAAAGATTCATTTTCATGGACTCCGGAAGCAACAAAGGCCTTTGAACATCTTAAAGAGGCAATGTGCCAAGCACCGGTCTTAGCTACACCGGACTTCACAAAAACCTTTATTGTGGAATGTGATGCTTCAGGAAATGGAATTGGTGTTGTTCTAATGCAAGATGAAAGACCCATTGCTTTTGAAAGTCGTCCAATCAAGGGAAAGTTTTTAAGCAAAGCTATTTATGAGAAGGAAATGTTGGCAATACTCCATGCACTTAAGAAATGGCGACCCTACCTAATGGGAAGACACTTCAAGGTAAAAACGGATCATGATAGCCTTAAATACTTTTTAGAACAAAGATTATCCTCTGAAGAGCAACAAAAGTGGGTCACAAAGATGTTGGGTTATGACTTTGAAATCATCTACAAAAAAGGGAAGCAAAATGTGGTGGCAGATGCACTCTCAAGAAAGGATGAGGATGTGGAAGCATTGTTGTGTGCCATTTCTATTATCCAACCAGATTGGATAAACGAAGCAAGGGAGGAATGGAAGAATGACGAAGAAGTGTGGGCACTTATTCGAAAGCTACAACAAGATTCCAGTACTTCTGATACATTTAGCTGGCAAAATGATTCGTTATGGTACAAAGATCGCTTATACCTCTGTAAGAATTCCCAGCTAAAACAAAAGATTCTTATGGAATTGCACACTTCTCCCTTAGGAGGGCACTCAGGATTTTTAAAAACTTACCACAGGGTTAAGAAGGAATTTTTTTGGGATGGCCTTAAATCAGATATTCAAAAGTTTGTGGCGGAATGTTTGGTTTGCCAACAAAATAAAGTTGAAACAATTAAGACACCGGGTCTATTACAACCTTTATCCATTCCAAGCCAACGTTGGGAGGAGGTTTCAATGGATTTTATCACAGGTTTACCCAAGTCTGAGGGAAAGAGTGTCATCATGGTGGTAGTTGACAGACTTACCAAGTATGCACACTTTTGTGCATTATCACATCCATTTAAAGCCAGTACAGTTTCTACTGCATTTATGGAAACAGTTCAAAAGCTACATGGAAACCCAAAGATTATTGTAAGTGACAGAGATCCCATTTTCACTGGAAATTTTTGGACAGAATTATTTTCTTGTCTTGGTACTCAGTTAGCTCATAGCTCATCTTATCATCCTCAATCTGATGGGCAAACTGAGATAGTAAACAAATGTTTGGAAGGATATCTTCGTTGCTTTGTATCTGATAAACAGACACAATGGGTCAAATGGTTGCCTCTGGCTGAATGGTGGTATAACACTTCCTTCCATACAGCAACAAAAATGACCCCATTTATGGCACTTTATGGGTATCAACCACCATCCATCACATCATATTTAAGAGAAAATTCTAAGGTTCAGGCAGTGGAACATCACATCGAACATCAACAACAAGTCCTCCAACTCTTAAAGGATAACCTCGTGTTGGCACAAAATAGAATGAAACAACAGGCAGATCAACATCGCAGTGAAAGAAGTTTTGATGTAGGTGATTGGGTATTCCTACGGCTACAACCATATAAGCAAATGTCCCTAAAGCAAGCTAAGAAGGATAATAAATTATCACCAAAGTATTATGGTCCGTACAAGGTGTTGCAAAAGATTGGTACTATGGCATACAAATTGGAGCTTCCTGCAGCTTCTCGATTGCACCCAGTTTTCCATGTTTCATGTTTTAAGAAGGTTATAGGCGACAAGCTCCCAATTCAAACAATATTGCCAGAACTTGACGAGGAAGGAAAAATTATATTGGAACCGGAAGCAGTCACAGAAACAAGAACTCGACAGCTACGAAATCGATCAATTTCAGAGTATCTTATCAAGTGGAAGAACTTATCCGCTGAAGATTCCACATGGGAGGATGAGAATTTTATGCAGAAGTATCCAGAATTACTCAAGCGTTGAGGACAACACTTTTTTGAAGGAGAGGGGCATGTTGGGTCCCTATAATACTAGTGATTACCCCATTACTATTATAGTTATACCCCTTATTTATATTGTTGTGCCCCTATTACCCCCATATTGTTATTTCTGTGCCCCATAGAATCCCTCTATTGTTATTTTTGTGGCTTTATATTATTATTGTTAGGTCGGCTGGATTATATTGTGACTCCTTAGACTCCTATATATAGAAAGGAGGTTTTGTCATTTGAATCATCCAAGAATTGTTCATTTATGTAATGTAAAGGAGGTTGCCCCCTCGAAGAGGCTGAATTCTAAGGCGTTGATCTATCTTTTCTATCTTTTCTTGAGCTGGTTTCATAACAGATGGTAGCCCATTTTTCTATGGGGGAAAATTCTCCTCATAATCGACCCCTTCCTTATATGCAAAACCTTTTGCCACAAGCCTGGATTTGTGCTTTTCAAGTGAGCCATCAGCTTTATACTTGTTCTTGTAGACCCACTTGCAGCCAATTGGTTTGGTTCCCAACGGAGGATCAACCAGCTTCCAAGTTCCATTCTTTATCAAGGCATCATACTCCTTTTGCATTGCTTCTTTCCATTCATCATGAGAAGCATTTTCTTTGAAAGAAGTTGGTTCAAAATATGTAGACAAATTCAATTCACAATCATAAGAAACATCCATATCAACAGGTGAATCAGAGTCATCTACATTACCTCCATTTTGTCGGGTGGAATTTCTAGTTCTTGTCTTTCCAACCTCATCAGGATGAACACTTGCAGTTTCTTTGTCAACCACTTTGGGGGACCTTTCTGAGATGGTCCAGGCTATCCGTTGATTGAGTCTCCCGATTCTGTCAATCACATCACTCAAAGTATCATCCGTTATTGGAGTTTCATGCAGGGGAGAGAGTGCTTCAGAAGAAGATTCCACAGGTTGATCTAGTATATGAAGTAGAAAATTCTCTACAAATCTAGCTCAGTTAAATCTAGCTCTCATACCATGTATAAAATCTGCTATGTAGGTTAACCTGATAATGCAATATACATCAAAGAAAAATAATATAACCTACTTCTACTATCAATTTGTGGAAGCTTAAAGATCGAGCTGAATCAAGCTAAACAATATAACCAAAATAAGAAGAATCAATCACACAATACACATGAAAATACTTTGGGGAAAGCCTCATCTAAAAAACCCCACTATTTGTATTATCATAAAAGGTGGAAATACATAGAGATTATACAAAGCCTTAGCTCTCACAGCTAACCAGCTCTCAGTACAATCCTCACAGGTTCTCACAGACAATCCTAGCTGCTCTCCGGCCTTCCCCTCTACCCTCCAAACTCTTATTTCCTTGTGCTATTCCTCTGGGATGATCTCCTTCAACCAAGTGGAAAAAATCAATTTACCAAGTGGATGATCACCTGATCTCACACACTGTCAGAACTACTTAATCCTCAAGGAAGGAATCCTTCTGCATGCATGAGTTTTCTTTATAAGAAAACACATGCAACTGATAGTACATTGTCCTTGACATTTAACTTAATTGGGTCTTTCTCAGAATAGACATGCATGAGTTTCTGATGAGGGAATCTTTAGTTAACTGGAGTACACTAGTTGAGTGCATGCATGAATCAACTGAATGTTAACTCTCTATTAGTTCCTAAAACAGTTTGGAACTAATTTAACTGGACTTAACTTAGTAAACTGAGTTAACTAATTACAACTCAAATATAACTCAATCTTATCTCCTTAATTTAAGGCTTATCTCCTTAATTTAAGGGATAACTCTTGCATGACTTCAGAAAGACTTCTAACTTGAATTTCTCCAACTAATTAAGTCAAAATAACTTAATTAATTATTTCCAAGTAGTTGTTAAGACTAAATTCGATTTTAATTCACAATTTAATTCAAGGACAAATTAAATTGGAATATTCTTGTTGCCACATTTCAACACTCCCTCTCAACAAGAAAGGAATTATACTGCAGCAACATGATCCTCCCATCATTAGCAGCTTGCTTTACCTTGTAAAGCCAACAGGAACTCACAACTGACTTGTTCTTTGGTCTTGGAACCATGTCCCAAACACTGTTCTAGCATCAACCCAAATCAGCTGCTTCACTACTTCCTCAAAGGAAGATGGCTCAATCTCAACACATTCCCCAACAAGGGCCATGTATCCAGTGTACCTCTCAGGTGACCTCCTCTGTCTGCGCTGAGAAGATGGTGATCCCACATTCTCTCTCGCATCCTACAACAATCTATCAGCTTCTCTTGTGCGCTTCTGTCCATCTTTGGAAGACTCTGCTTGAGTGGATGTCTCCACTCCTGGAATCTTTGCATGTGACTGCTCCACATCAGTCTAAGGCTCCTCCTCCTTAGGAACCAATAGTTCCTCCACAACCTATAGTTGGAGCTCCCTCTCAAGGGAAACTCGCATGGCCTTCTGCTCATCAAACTTGAGATCTGCGAACCACTGTCCTCTGACTGGTAGGCAAGTACACCCAATAGTCATCAGGTGTATCAGTGTACCCCACAAGTATCCCCAACTCTGTTGTTGGCTCAAGCTTCTTTTGTGCATCCTTTGTCACATGGAAATATACTGATGAACCAAATATTCTGAAGTGACCCACATCTAGTCTCTTACCGGAGAAATCTTCCTCTGGTGTCTCCATCCCAAGTATGCGATGCGGGCTTCTATTCTGCAAATAGACCGTTGTGTTGCATGCCTCAACCCACAAGTGAAGTGGTAGGCCTTGGTCATGCAGCATCGCTTGTTCTGCCCCTACAATAGTTCTTTCTTCCTCTCAGCCACCCCATTCTGTTGTGGGTTATGAGGTGCCATCAACTCTCATTTAATTCCTTCCGCTGCACAAAAGTCCTTAAACTCTTGAGAAATATATTCTCCACCATTGTCACTTCTCAAGGCCTTGATCTTCTTCCCTAACTCTTTCTCGACCAAAGCTTTGAACTCACAAAACTTTGAGAAGGTTTGGTCCTTCTTTCGCATGAAATATATCCAGAATTCACAAGAATAATCATCAATGAAAATCACATAATACCTTTTCTTCATAGTGGATTCTATTGAGAATGGTCCACACACATCAGTATGAACTCGCTCTAAGATAACCTTTGCTCGACTATCTCGATCATGAAAGGAAGACTTGGTGTACTTTCCCAAGGTACAACCTTTGCATGTGTCAACTTGCTCAAGTTTACCTTTGGGAAGTCCTATAGATATCTGTTGCATTATCTTCAAAGCCCCATGATGAAAATGGCCCAACTGCCTGTGCCACAACTCGCCAATGTCTTGGCTTTGCACAAATTCTACTTTCGCACTCAATGCTACATAATCATCTACCTCTAGTTTATAAAGATTCTTCACCCGAATCCCTATCCTCTTGGTCTGACCCGTGGCTATGTGTCTTAGGAACACCTTTCCTTTACTGAAGACAACATCGTAGCCTTTTTCCTCCAACATTGCGACCGACACCAAGTTCTTCTTCAATCCAGGCAATACTTTACATCTATCAAGGTGATAAGAGCTCCATTCTCCCTCTGAAAAGCAATCGTGCCCACTCCTGAAACACTATACCTTCCATCGTCACCCATCTCTATGCGCATCTTGACGTCTTTCTCCTCCAAGGTACTGAATAAACTTTTATCACCGCTCATGTGGAATGAAGCTCCACTGTCAATATACCAGACACAACCCATCATCGATGACACCATGCATGCGATGAGGGTAAATTCCATTTCGATCTGAGAGGCTAATGCCTCACCTTTCGATCCTTCCAAGGATCCCTTCTTGGACTTCTTTGATGGGAAATTAGTCACATAATGTCCCATCTCGTGACAATTAAAGCATCTCACTTTAGACTTGTCACCCTTCTTCCCTCCATGAGAAGAATTTGATTTGGAATGGGACGCATTCCCCTTCCCTTTCCTTGCCTTACTTGCTAAGGCCATATTTTCTTCATCATCATCCTTGGATGAAGAACCATCTCTTGCGCTCCTCTTGATCTCCTCCTGCATCAGATCCGACCACAGTCGTTCCCAATCTGGTAGTTTCTACCATCCGTTTACAGAGTCCTGGTAGCTATTCCAACTCTTTGGAAGGCCAAGGAGAGTGAGGCTCACCATATCATCATCGGCAGTAGTTATTCCCACACTGCTAAGCTCATCTCTTCAGGTGTGAGCTTGTTCAGATATGTGGAAATAGTATCGTCCTTCTCCATCTTGATTCTTCAAAGCTTATACTTGAGGGCCAATTTCCTCTGATCACTACTATTCTAGTAGAGGTCCTTCAATGTCTTCCACATTGAAAATGGAGTATCCTTCCCATGGAGACTCGATACAATATGGTCTTAAACTCCCTCAAGGATGATCCATCTCGCCTTCGCCACACACTTCTTCCACTCAGCCAACTCTTGTGCATTAGTTGAAGCTGGCTTTTGGATTTCATGATCAATGAATTCCTTCAAGCCATTGTCTTCTAATACAACATCTATTCTATCTTTCCAAGCTATGTGATTCAAGCTGCCTTCCAAGGCATACTCAAGTCTCAAGCCATAGAATTCCATTGGCCAACCTTGAAGTATGATAAGAATTCAAATTGCACCTGCAACCCCAAACTTCAAAATTTGAATTCTCTTCTCCATATACTGTTCATAGCTCCAATAAAATTGGCTCTGATACCATGTAGAAAATTCTCTACAAATCCAACTCAGATAAATCTAGTTGTCATACCATGTAGAAAATATTCTATGTAGGTTAACCTGATAATGCAATATACATCAAAGAAAAATACTATAACCTACTTCTACTATCAATTTGTGGAAGCTTAAATATCGAGCTGAATCGATCTAAACAATATAACCAAAAGAATAAAAATCAATCTCACAATACACATGAAAATACTTTGGGGAAAGCCTCAGCTAAAAAACCCCGCTATCTCTATTATCATACAAGGTGGAAATACATAGAGATTATAAAAAGCCTTAGCTCTCAGTACAATCCTCACAGATGCTCACAAGCAATCATGGCTGCTCTCCAACCTTCCTCTCTAGCCTCCAAGCTCATATTTCCTTGCGTTTTTCCTCTGGGATGATCTCCTTCAACCAAGTGGATGATCTCCTGATCTCACACGCTGTCAGAATTGCACAATCCTCAAGGAAGGAATCCTTCTGCATGCATGAGTTTTATTTATAAGAAAACACATGCAACTAATAGTACATTGTCCTTGACATTTAACTTTACTGGGTCTTTCTCAGAATAGACATGCATGATTTTTTGATGAGGGAATCTTCAGTTAACTGGAGTACACTAGTTGAGTGCATGCATGCATCAACTGACTGTTAACTCACTATTAGTTCCTCAAACAGTTTGGAACTAATTTAACTATGCTTAACTTAGTAAACTGAGTCAACTAATTACAACTCAAATATAACTCAATCTTATCTCCTTAATTTAAGGCTTATCTCCTTAAATTAAGGGATAATTCTTGCATGACTTCAGAAAGACTTATAACTTGAATTTCTCCAACTAATTAAGTCAAAATAACCTAATTAATTATTTCCAAGTCGCTGTTAAGACTAAATTCGATTTCAATTCACAATTTAATTCAAGGACAGATTAAATTGGAATATTTTTGTTGCCACATTTCAACATATGAATCCCCCCTTCAATATGAGGAATCTAATTATCAAATTCTTGAAATGATTTTGCATTTGTGAATCTGTCCAAGCATTCAAGTTGTCGCTCACCAACATTGTCAGTTTTGGATGATTCAAGCAAGATTACATCTCTAGATACAACAAAATTTTTATTGACTTCATCATAGAGACGGTATGCTTTGGAGATGTTTGAATACCCTAGGAAGATGCACTTACGACTTCTTGCACCAAGTTTGTTTCTTTGTACCTTTAGTATCAAGCTACAAAAGACCCTGAGATGCTTTACCGAATGAATGTGCCCATACCACATTTCATAAAGAGTCTTGTTTCTAATAGAATTAGATGGAAATAGATTCTTTACATATATAGCACATAGAACTGCATCAGCCCAAAACATCATTTTTACATTTTTGAAAAACATCATGTAGCACACCATCTTTAAGATTGTCCTATTCATTCTTTTAGCTACTCCGTTCTGTTGGGGATTATAAGGCACAGTTGTTTGATGTTTGATCCCATGTTGGTGAAGATAGTTTTCAAATTCATTTGAAGTGTATTCTTTTCCATTATCAGTGCAAATAGAGCCAATATGAGATTGTGCATCATTTTCAATCCATGTATGAAAGTTCTTGAATGTTTGAAAAGCATTAGATTTGTTCTTCAATAAATAAACCCAACACATTCTGGTGTAGTCATCAATAAATGTCATCATATATTTATTTCCATTTACAGAAGGAACAGGCATTGGACCACATAAATCTAAATGAATGAGTTCAAGTTTTCTATGTTCTCTGGAATGTGAATCATGAAAAGACTGTTTGCTATGCTTTCCTAGAATGCAAGCATCACATTGCTTAAGTTTCCTAGGAATTGTAGGCAAACCAATAACACCATTTTTCTTCAAAAAGAAGAGGTTGTCATAGTTCAAGTGTCAAATCTAGCATGCCATAATAAACTTGATGGAAATGTACCTTCTTCATAATGAGAATTGTATGAGAAATTTTGTGCACAAGTAGAGGTACCCTGCAGCTTGAGAAGCGTTTCTTCTTCTATCCCCATCATGACAAGTGAGTGGTGATGCTTTTCTCACCTCAAGCTTCCCATCAAACATATGAATGGAGTGTCATTGCTGGAGGATGTGGACCACGGACAACAAGTTTCTCCTCGGCTGTGGGAGATATAAACATGATGCAGAAGAAAGTTTAGAAGACCAGGCAATTTAAGCCTGATTGTACCAAGCCTTGATGGCTTGAGTTTTGATTTATCTGCAAAGTATGCTGCTCCATCAACATTGTCAGTAAATTCTTCAAAAATATCTCTTCTAAAATTCATGTGGCAAGTTGCTCCTGAATCAAGCAACCAATCATTTTTCGAAGAAGCAAGTGAAGCATTAAATAAGTCTTGATTTAATCCAATATTACAGTGTGCCACAACATAGTGAGCGAATTCAAGTGTTATACCTTTCTCTTTGTCATTATTTTTACCTTTGGGTTGGTTTATTTCATGCTCAATTTTGTCCCAAGGCAACTTGCATGTGGATGCATCATGTGATCCATCTCTTTTGTAGCATATGCAGTGCAAATCTGACTTTTCTCCTTGAGAGTGTCTGCCCCCCCTGCCTCTGAAATTTCTTCCTCTTCCTCTTCAACCACATCTTCCTCTCGAAGAATCTTGAGCAAGATTATTCTCTCTATGTGCAAGGCACACAGCCTCTTCAGAAGATTGAGGAGTTGTCTTCTTCCCAAAAGCTTTCTCTCTTTCAACAAATTTTTTCACAAGGGAGTCAAAGGTAATATCTTTGAGGTTTCCATTTGCTTGCAATGACTCAAGATAATTTGAGTAAGTGGGATAAAGTGCCTTGAGAAAAGTTATCATAGGAATGTCCAGTTCAACATTAGTGACTTTGATATCATGCATAATAGATTTTACTTCTGATGCAAGAGCAAGAGGATCATTATTTTGTAATTCAAGGGTGAAAAATTTAATCATGAGTTGAACGACTTCAAGTGCAGATTGTGAGTCATAGAGTTCCTTCAATTTTTGTAAGGCTTCGAAAGCATTTGAAAATGGCGAAATATGGCAATTCACCTCTTCATTTACTGATGCTGCAATCAATATATAAGCCTTTCTGTTCTTATTTTCCCAAATGGCTAGTTCCTTGTCTGAGGTAGGTTGATTTGGATCTTTGTCTCCGTTTCCAACACACACTCCTTTCCACAACTCATTATGAATGAGAGTGTGTTTGATTTTCTGAGACCACTTAGGATAGTTATCCTTCCCATTGAGAACCACTCCCACAACAGATATCAAGGAGTGAATTTTAAAAATATGTACTGTGTAAAAAATATCGCTCTTCTGCTGGCAAAAAAAATGACACAGGAGGTTGACAAAAATGAGGTGGTAGTCTGTAATTCAACTATTGGTTAACTTTGTAACCATTTAGTTGTGCTTAAATCCAGTTATGTACATGGATTTCCCCCTGAGGGTCCCGCTTATCGGACCAATCACTATCAGTGCCTCGTTGACTTCTCCTTTTATCAAGCACTTCAATCCACGTCGTTGATCTCACTTCTCCAGATCCAACAGATATTGCGTTGTCCACTCACCAACTAACCCGGATGATCTCCATCGTCGATGTGACCCATCCAATCGAACGGTTGTCATGCAATCTCACGTGGAATCTTGCACGATCGATATCAGGTCGAGAGCACGCGAGAAAAGTGGTTTTCTCGTGATACATGTCGCCCGCTAAGGTTAATCGCGTGAATTTTAGGAGTATCGTTTACAACCTTTAGGTCACACGAGATACCACTTCCCATTTATCAATAACACCCACGTGCTTAATTCATACTTTTAATAAAGGTGCTTAAGGAAAGTTTTAGCGCTTGAAATCAGTGTTAATGCTTAACTAATTGACTGTAATTTATAAATAAAATGTATGAACAGAGAAAAATACCCGATAAAATGTGATGAAACCATGAGAGGTATATCGGTAGGCAGCATGCATGTAGGTGTGGGAGTGATACCTCAACTGCGCTTGTGGAGCAGTTGCCTCACATAACCAGCCGAACGTCTGCAGTAGTTTCCAGAGAGGGGCAACAGTTGCAAGAGAGGGGAAAACCTGCAAGAGGTTAGTTCTGCAAAATAGGTAGAACACAGGAAAAAGGGAGTTACAAAGCATAGAGGGAAGCCAAAAATAGCACTAGCTCTGATACCATGTCACACTAGGAGGTAACTCCTCAAATGTAGTCGTATTATTCATTCAGGTTGTTCATTATTATATACAAGAGGGAGTGACTGTTCAGTTCATCTCCCGGTGACTCTTCATTTTCTCTATTATTTATTTACACTAATTATAGTTTTTCACCTAATCTCTATTATTAGGTGTCAATAGATTCGTAAAAGAGGAAAGAATGTAATGACAAAGAGATTAGATGATCGAGAATAGAGTGAGTAAGCGAGAGTTTGAGTGAGAGATAGGGTCTGAGATTGAAACAGAGGTTAGAAAAACTGTTGTAATCGAGCCGAGAGGGCCAAGACTCTGTAATTTCCATTTTTTTGAATAATTAATTGAAGTGTGGTGTGGACGCATTGTTCTGGTGTAGAAATTCTCTTATGACTATGTATCGGTGTTCTAGACCCTAGTCAGGTATTTTTCTCTGTTCACAGATTTTATTGAATATCACAGTCGATGAATATTAATGATTAATATTGAGCTTAAGTGTCAAAATTTCCTTAGCCATCTTTATTAAAATTGTGAATTAAGCACGTGGTAGTATTCGATAAGTGGGAAGTGGTATCTCGCGCGCCCTAAAGGTGGTAAGTGGTATTCCTAAATTTCACGCAATTAGCCTAAGTGGGTCACACATAGCACGAGAAAAATACTTTTCTTGCGTACCCTTGACCTGATATCGGTCGCGCAATAATCTGTGTGAGATTGCACAATATCCATTTGATTGGATGGGTCACATCAACGGTGGAGATTGTCCAGGTTAGTTGGTGAGCGGATGACGCGATATCCATTGGATCTGGAGAAGTGAGTTCAACGGTGTAGATTGAAGCGCTTGATAAAAGGAGAATTCAACGAGGGACCGACAGTGATGGGTCAAATAAGAGGGACCCTCAGGGGGGAAATCCACGTACAGAATCTTTTTGTGTGCAGCTGATTGGCTCTGAAGTTAACCAGTATTCTAATTCCAGACTACCACCCCATTTTCGTCAACCTCCTGCATCAATATGCCATGGTGTTATTCTACCATTACATCAAATTATTTTTGATAATAAGGCCCCCAGATTTTCTAAGGAAGCCGCTACAGACCTTCTTGTTGTAAGCAAGTACTTTGTTGAACAATGGTTCACATATATCAAAGTTTATGGCAGTACAGCAGAACCACATGTACTTCCATTTTATGTCTCTGACAAGCTATTAGCGAGAGAAATAGCTCACCAAACTGTTGGAAAAGGCTTAATCAAGACCTTGAAAGATAGCAAAAAATCACTATGGCCACCCTTTCCCATCCGGTGTGGTTCTTTTTTATTGGTAAAATTCAACCATGCAAACAAAGAAATACTAAACATAGAGAACCTCAGGCTGCATACTCTACCAAAAAGGCAATTTGACCCAGAGAAAGTAGCACAAAATGTTACTACAGCACTAAAGGTCAAACCCTTTATCCATGAAGCTCATGAATTTGAAGACTTTTTTACAATAAGCTAAATCATTCAAACAAGCATTCGATTGGGCGAAGGTGCATTTGAATCTTGATGACTTTGAAAGGTTTCAGGAATTTAGGAATTAGAGGCTCAAAACAATCCCATTGCATTTCTTAAGAATTGATTGCAAACCTATACCCAGTGTAACTATTAACAGCGAAGGACCAAATTCTCGCATAGAATCTCAAGTGAATGTAGCCCAGAACATAGGGAAGACACAAGAAACAAAGGCTATAGTAGAATCCTATAGAAGTTCAACTGAGAAACAGGTCAAAAGTGACCTAACTCAGGATACCGGTCCCAAAGGAAAAAGCAACGATATGGAGCAAGAATGAGACCATTTTAATAAAAAACTCCAAGATACTACCAAACCAACAAATGTCCAAGAAACTATAGGATATTATACTCCATAGAAAAATCAGAAAATTTTAGAGTTTAATCCAATGAATGAGCAAGGGACAAGTTCACAGAATGCATAAATCATTCCTACATTTCCGACATCTGAGATTATCCTAAAGGTTACAGAAATACCTCCTTTAGATGTATTTTACAGCCCATTGCATAAGACTGTAGTAAGAAGATAGAGGAAAAGAAGGAGAGTGGGAACACCTGAAATCCCACCAGGGAATGAACCAATGGATATAGTCTAGAGGGATATTCCTTCAAATCCAGCTGAAAATTTAACCAGGTTGTCATAATTTGCAGGGGCATATGCTACTACCACCATGGATAAAGCCACTGAAGTATCTGTTTTTCTAAGGGAAAGGGAATAAAGGATAACATAGCTTGAGAAACAACTAGAAATCGAGAAAGAAAATGTGAACAAGCAAACTGCAGAACAAATAGTCCAATTACAACAAAGTATGGAAGTACTTAGGATAAGCCACGAAGTAGACATCTTTGTGAAGAATATGAAAATCCAAGAGTTGCGAGAGGCTATGGCGAAATATAAATATATCCCCACTATTGATGAGTTCATCAAAGAGGCATTGATGCTAAACTCCATTCTATCAAAACAGCGAGATCTATTCTTCTAGAAAATGTCCCAAATCACCCCTTATTTGAATACCACTGATAATTAACAGATAAGGAAATTGATCAGAGAATTGAGTTTAATGACTTAAATGCTAAGATCTCTGACTACATTGAATGGAAAGAATCTTAATAAGGAAGAAGTGCTAATCTTCTAGAGATTGAAGAAACACACAAAGACATATTATTCACAGATTGGGATGTGTAGATTAAGTACGCGGAATTGGAAGTAGCAAGAGCAAGCAGGAGTGGCAAAGAATATAATAAAAATAGTCAATTACACTTTGCACACCATCAACTTGATAAAAGAAGGTAATCCAAAGTCACTGCCAGATTTGAAAGGCTTGGATAAAAACTAGAAAGAAAAGATGAAAGTATAAAGAGAGGTAATTACGAAATTATCAAAGACTAACTGGGAGGCATATTGGCAATTTCTTGTCAAACCTCACAGCAAAATTATGACACTGAATTGTTCACTCAATTCAACGAAAAGAATGTTGCCACCTCTTACAGATGCCATCTTCTTAGGATAGGTCAGAATGCAATTCAGGGAACCTCCTCAAGTAAAACCAATATCCGACATATGCGACCTCAAGGAAAATATGGCAGACAGCAACACATCTTCATAACCTTTGGTCATCAAATCACTTTTATTTTTAGAGTTAGTTGCTAGTTAAGAGGAAGGTTGTTTGAAACCTCCTCAAATATTTTGTATAATATATTTTTGAACTATAGTTAGATAGTATTTATATCCTTCTCATGCATTTAGAGAAGGGTCCAATATTTTATCAAAAAATATTTGCTAAGAATGCACTTTTGTAAGTTTGAAGATGCCTTGATAAAATTATGGAACATGGTCATTACTTTTGAATATCAAACTACTTTCCTTTGTTGATGCACTTTTGTATGCTTGGAGAATAATTTGGTTGAAGAAAGGAGTTTATCTCTGTCACTAGTCAAATGAGCAAAACCTCGCACATATGGTATTTTTATCTTGTATGATCAGTTCTATTTTATTAAATTAGTGATAACATTTTGTTTTCATGAATTATATATGGAGTATGTTCTTTTTGTTATGTGTTAATTACACTACTCTATGATGCTTAGATAAAAGCATTTATTTTCATATATGATCATTAAATATATAGGATATAATTTACACATTTCTTTGAATAACTATTTAGTCAAAGAAATTATATTTACATGTAATCATCTATGTTTAACACGTAAATGATCTTTATTATCACATACCAAAAAAATATATTTTTAGATCACATATCGCACATAATACTCCAGGTTTATATTAGATTAAGTTAACTAGAGAACTGCATGTCAGAATAGGTCATTTAGTTATCATTATTCTTATTGCAATTGCTTGAAAACCACCCATTCTCATTTTCAAACCCATTCTGGGAAACTAGTCCCATCATCCCCAGTCAGAGCCACCACATCAAATGAAAAAGGAGCTACCTTCAAGGTCCAGACTGGGTGGTTATCCCCCATGTTGGAGCAGCAGCATTCTGAGGCTTCAACAATATGATACTTCCATCATTCAACATACAATTCCCATGATATTCGATGAAAAGCCTATACAACAGAAGTTGAGAAAGATTCATCTAAATTTATAAAATCATATCAAATGTGAATTTAATAATCTTATCAAAGCCAAAATAATTTTTCTTGTTAGGCATTCAAGGTGGGTTTCTAACCTTGTTCCGGTCAGGAAAAATAATGGTGATATTCAAATATGTATAGACTTTCGCAATCTCAAGAAAGCTTGTCAGAAGGACAACTTTCCATTACCTCCTATGGAACAGATACTGCAATTAGTTGCAAGCTCAAAATTGATGTCTTTTCTAGATGGATTTTTCATGTTATAATTAGATTCTTGTACATTCATATGACCGGCCAAAAACCACGCTTCGAACCAAATGGGGCACATATCCCTATCAAAAGATGCCATTTGGATTAATCAATGTTGGTGCAACATTTCAGATAGCCATGGACATAGCTTTCAAAGGTTTGGTGAATAAATCAGTGGTAATTTATTTAGATGACATAACTATGTATTAAAAAAATCGCATTAATCATTTAAAAGATTTAAAACAAATCTTTGAGTGTTGTCAGAGGTAGGGAATTTGTCTCAATCCCAAGAAACCTTTCTTTGCTTTGAGTGAAGAAAAGCTCCTTGGATTTATCGTGTCCAGATAAGGAATTATTATTGATCCCAATAGGATAAGAGAAATTTTGAAATCTCTTTACCTTATAATAAAAATCCGTGCAATCTTTCCTAGGTCAGATAAATTTTGTCAAAAGATTTGTCCTTGACTTTTCACGAATTGTTTTACCCCTCCAATCTATGATTAGGAATTTTTTTCTTTTTAATGGGGGCATACTAAGCATGAAGCTTTTAATCTAATTAAACAAGCAATCATAAATGCTCCCTCTTTAAAAACTTCAAATTTTTATAATGATTTCATTTTATATACCTTTTCTTTCGAGACATCATATGCAGTTATATTGACACAGGTCAATGATGACAAAATCGAAGCACCAATTTCTTTTTTTAGCTCCAATTTGCAGGGGGCTGAATTAAACTATTCAGACATTGAAAAACAAGCTTTCATTGTTTTCAAATCAATAAAGCATTTCAGACCCTTTCTTCTCAAGACTCACACTAAGATAGTAGTCCCATTCTCAGTAGTGAAAAATTTACTAATGCAAAGAGAAGTAGGCAAGAAAAGAGCAAATTGGGTAACAACACTGCAAGAATATGACATTGAGATCAAACCAGCTAAAATTGTTAAAGGTCAAGGTTTTTGCAGAATGTTAGCAGGAGCATCCAACTTACCAGCACTACAAGATTCAGGTGATGATATACAAATTTACGAGGTAAGCCTCAACGATACTAAATCTAAATATGTTGATATCATCTTTTACTTAAAAAATGGATATGCCCCTACACAACTAAGTTACAAAAGAAAAAGGGCTTTGAGGATAAAAGCTAAGCAATATGAAATCATCAACGATGTGTTGTTTAGGAAAAATTATGATTCTATTTTTCTTAGATGCCTTGAAAAATCTGAGGCAGAAAAGGTTTTGTAGGAACTCCATGATGAACAAGTTGGTGGACATTTTGGAGGAGACACAACAACACATAGAATCCTTCATGTTGGCTATTATTGGCCAACCTTATTCAAATATGCACACGAATATGTAAGGAAATGTAAAATTTGTCAAACAGTTGCTAGAAGACAAAGGAAACCCACATTACCATTGCAGTCGGTCAACATTGAACAACCATTTGAACAATGGGGACTAGACATAATAGGTGAGATCGTTCCTCACTCTTCAAAGCAGCATAGATATATTCTTACAACAACTGATTACTTCACAAAATGGGTGGAAATGTTTCCACTTAAAGTAGCCAATTCTGAAAACATCATTGAATTTATTGACCATTTTATTATTACTAGATCTGGCCTACCAACTGCCCTCATGTTTGACAATGCATCTTATTTCATAGGCAATGCTATGACAAAATTTGCTCTTAAAAGAGGTTTTAAACTTAAATATTCTACTAACTATTATCCTTAGGGAAATGGTTTGGTCGAATCTACAAACAAAAATCTCATAAGAATCATCAAACAAACCATTGATCAAGGTCAGAAAAACTGGCACAAATCTTTAACATTTGTTCTATGGGAAAATCGAATAACACAGAAGGCCTCAATAAGCACTTCTCCTTTTAATTTGGTCTATGGGAAAGATTTTATTCTCCCTATAAATGTAGCTATTCCCTCTCTATCCCTAATTAAATTTATTGAAGAAACTCCTTCCTCTTCTATGCCATTAAGGGAGCGAAAATCCTCAAGCTCAAAGAAGAAAGAGACAATACCAAAATCACACATGCACATCATCAACAATTAGTTAAATCTTCATTTGATGCAAATTCTGTAAGTCCTAAATCCTTTCAGCTTGGAGACCTTGTATTGAAGTGGGATAAAGAACACAAGGAAAAATGTAAGCATACCAAATTCCAAAGAATGTGGCTTGGCCCATTTCAGATTGCGAAGCAAATCAGCCCATCCACCCTTTTACTACAAGATTTATCAGGCAAGAGAGATTCTCTACCTCTTAATGGGTAGATTTTGAAGAAATATTTTTCATAGAAGATAGCCTATTCTATCCCTTGTACACTATTTCCTTTACTTTTTCTAGGAAAATAAAAGTTAAATGGCATTTACTTTTGGCCTTTACAATAATAATCTCTTTGATATTTGACTTTTCACTTGTATAAGTAGAGATTGTTGAGAAGATACTTTTCACATTTGAAACATAAGTTAAGTTCTATTACTTTGAAACCTGCTTGTTTTCCACCAAAATTACTTGTCCTTTGCAAAACCTCAACTTTATAAAGAAACCTTTGTTCTACCATCAGTCAAGAAAAGTATCTATAACAAAGCAAAGACTCTCTGTAGAAAAGCATCTTTAACTCTATAATTGTCATCCATAAACTCTTAAGGAGTCAATGATTCTCCCCATCTAGTAAACTTTTCTCTTTTTAGAGTGTAATTCTAAAATATACTTAAACTTAAAGGATAAGTGGTCTCATCAAGAGTTGACTTACCATGATCATAGGGAAGTAATAAGCTGACGTTACTAATATTTCATATCAAAACAGGGTAGTGGCTTGAGATTATTTTAATCAAGAGACAAGGGGTCTCATCACGAGCCAACTTGTTCAGTTGAGTTACAACTAATGAATGGCATTGTCAATTTTGGCCACCAAACCAAGACAATGACCTTTAAGTAGAAAAAATGAAATTTTTAAGAAAAATAAATTGTTTAGAAAAGAAAGAAAAATTAAGTATATGAATCTGAATTTATCTCTAAAAATTGCACTCTTATTTGGATGGGATACTGAATCATTTTTGGTTAAAAGGTAACCCTATTGAGGCTATGGATACCTACTGGCAGTAGAGGCTCTACCTATGACAAATGAGTACATCTAAAAGCTAATTTGCAAGAGCCCCTTGCTTTATCTTTAAAACCAAGTAAAGATTGATGTAGAAAAAGGAATTTTAATTTTGAAAAGGATAATCAAATGGATGATAATTAGGTAGATTTTGTTTTCTTATTAAGAGAAACGTTACTTATTCTAGATTTCATGTATTTCCTATTTTCTGAACTATCTTTATTTTGGAAGTTTTCAAAATTTAAAAAAACTATTAAAGATAATTGGTTCTTCTAGTGAATCGTCAATTGTTGTGCTAGTCAACAACCCCCCGATTTTATTGATTTGATAACTAATGTTCTATTAGTAAATGGGGACCCTTTAGTAAAAAAAACTCCAAGAAAAATTTAGCACTTAGGCGCTTTCTTTTGAACTTTTATAAATAAATCAAGATATCAAGTTAGAACCCTCTAAGACTAGCAATTCTCACCTCTTCGTATACCACTGGACCAAGTTTGTTGAAAGGGTTAATTACTGAAAAAAAAAATTGTGAATTGCAATAGAATGAATAACCACATTTAACCTAGACTTCATTAGACTTTTCATTCAAAACTAAGACTTAAGGCATTTCCTATAAAATGAAGCGCTTATCGTAATCACATATCGACGTTCACAAAGGACACAACTCGCAAAGCATGTCGTAACATGCGAGATGCGACATTGCGATAGAACAAGTCAACCTTATCGCATCATGTCAATTTACTTAAAAGTCCAATCTTATGAAATTGCGTGAGCTTGTGAAGTGCAATAAAACTCAGACCCGAAAGAAGAAAATGTTATAAATTGTAATTTAAGTCCGGAAAATAGTGAAAAGCACTTTATGAAATAATTATTCATTTGAGAAAACTACACTCTAAACAATAAAGAATATGTGGCTTATCTCGCATCCAACATCCCACAGAATATTAAAAAACTCTAGGAAAGCACACAACCAAAATTGCAAGAGTGCAATTTGTGATATTGCAATAATCTTATAACAATCGCAAAATCGGTGTTCTCTCAGTTTAAACCCGTCACCTTATAGTTTTTCCTTCTCGTTTTTGATGCAATGGCTTACTGAGTAATAAAGGAAATGATAAGCCTTAGTGGCTATTTAATAAGTTTAATGGCATTTACGTTAAAGAGCGGCTCAACGTGATACGATATCTTTTCATCTACGTTTTGAGTAAAAGCTCCTATTTTGTCACCTTTTTGAGGTTAACTGTATCATTTATTCCCATTTTCATTTTCACTTGCATTTATCTGATAACTTCCATTTTTCTCCATTTCAGGAAAACTCCGCGGAGAACATCGTTAGAAACAATGGTGAAGAAGCGAAAGGGTGACTACATCTGAGAAATAAAAAATGGTGTCGCTTTTCTCTTATACTACATGTAGCAAGGACAAAGGAAATTTGACATGGGAGGCCATGTATAACTTGTTAGAAGAAGAGAAACCTAGGCCACTGGTAACAAATGTTACGGCAGATGCTAAGGAGTCATCTGATGCCTCCTATTTCGAAACAGTGCGTTCATTCCTGCACCGAATAGCTGCGAGACCAAAAATAATACCATACACAGATATGGTCAAATGGGTAATTGACGAGGTAGACATCACAAATAGAACCTTCAAGAATCATAAGCAAGAGGTCATGGGGTATTTCTCAATAGATAGTCTACGACTAATGTACTGCTTACCAGAGCGGCAAAAGCTATACAATAAACATTTCCTTGAGCAATTCGCCAAAAAATGAGGACCCATCAGATGTCACGCAGACATGGAAATTAAGCGAAGGCAAGCTCAAATGGGATAAAACTGGTATGTACCCAATGACATCCATTTCTCCCCCTCATAGTTTCATAGTAGCAATGATATGTAGGTTATTCGATAGACCCGATAGCACCAAGTTTTCCATGGAATGGCTCCCGTTAATAGATGCAGCAGTGAATGCAACAATTATGAACTGGGCTCAAATTTTATTAGACAATTTGGCAAAGGCCATTATATAATATAGAAGGAAAATAAGTCCTTCTTTAAGGATTTTCCCCCTTTCTTCATGAGTTCTTTTGTTATGGATGAAATTTGTTTTTGTTCTCAATTTCCCAATATGGGATGGAAGTGGACTGTATAGAACCCGCTTCCCATCCATATATACCATAAAATTTTGTGGGAATCTCAATTCCACCCCCATTTTTATAAAATCTTTCAAGGGGTTATGCTACCCATTCATAGAGAAGTGTATGACAGAACCACCCCTAGGTTTTCTAAAGAGGCTGAAGTAGATATCTTGCCAATAGCCAGATGGTTTGGGGAAGAAACATTCAACTACATCAGAGTTTTTGGGAGCATTGCTTCACCACATGTCCTCCCATATTATGTCCCCAACAAACTAATAGCCATATAAATAGCTTACCAAACAGCAGGGGAAGGCGGATTAAGCAGAGGACTGAAGGAGAAGAAGAAGGCCATTTGGCCTACATTCCCATTACAATGTGGTTCTTTTTCACTACACGATTATGGGCGTGCATTAAAATAAGTTGAGTTTATTAAGTCTCTGAAATTACCTATAGTTCTAGGAAGGAAGTACGACCCAAATGGCACTATTAAGGAATTTACTGTTGGAAATACTAAGGGGGGGGGGGTGAATCAGTATTTCTTTTTCTGACTATTGTTTTACCAGTTAAAACATATATATTCAGAACATTAGATGAACAACAAGAATAAATGCTTTTATTAATATAAAATGTGTAGTAAAATAGATACAATATATAGATGGATGTAATCAGTTGTCAAGCACCAACTTGGACTTTGGTGAGGCTCCAACCTCCAGAGCTCCAACTCTATTTCGCCAAGGTACCAATCTTGGACTTAGGAGCACCAACTCCCAAGGACTTCAATCCTTTCATTTCTTGATACACCAGTCCTAAGGACACCTATCCTTCATAATTTTGAGGCATCAACCCCAATGACTCCAATCCTTCTTACTTCTAAGGCGTCAGCCCCAAGACTCCAATCCTACTTACTTCTGAGGCACCAACCCCAAGGATTCTAACCCAATCTTGTCAAGGCACATTTAATAGTAATGTTCTACTCCTATAACTCTTCTCTACTGAGTTCTATCTGTTTATAGCTTCACTGTAGTCTCAATGCTACAGCATCAATGACAGCAAGTATTCTTATGAAGAAGTCTTTAAAACTCTACACACTGGCCACACATAGTCTCCAATAGCTTTCATGCTCTCTGATAATGTCTTCATACAGCTTTAGTCAGTCTACTGTTAGCTGCACTAAGCTATGCATAAAGAACAACTTCCTGTTCAAGCTTATGTTCTCTGCTGGCTACTTCTCCCCTTCGATTGTCTGTTGTCCTGTTGGCCCTTCGGCCCTCTTTCTGTTCTGTTGGATCCTCTCATTGTCTCTATCTCCTCCAGCTTATTTCCACAGTGTTCAATAGCCTTCAACAACATTCAACTGCGTTCTCTTCTTTTCCTGTCTTTTATTCATTCCTCATGCCTCTATCTATCAGTTTCCTCTCTTTGCGGGCCCTTTGGCTTCCTCCTCGTTCTCTATGGTTTCCTCTATCTCTTCATGCTCACCAGCACTCCTGAGACACATTACTTCTTACGAGATTTCCACAAATGCACAGAGAAATCATGTCTTACGTTAAACTGTAACAACGCTCCTTTTTACAATAATTACAAGCATACACAGAGACGGCATTGTTTAATGGATAGCCACATCCCAATCACAATCGCAATCGGCTTGATTCAACCTCCTGTACTATAGTTTAGGCCTCCTGAACTATCAAGAGCGTTATTGTATTGCATTTCTGCCTCAAGGGCCCGTGCACGGTAAATATCAAAGAGATTCTTTTTCTCTTTTCAAGTTCACGAGTCGTGAACTATTATTTCTTCGTAATATAGATGCCCGAGATCAATCCACTAAATGAAGTGTCTCGGCTCATATATATATATATATATGACTTTTGCAAATTACCAAAGGACACGTTCCTTGGGAGGAGGGGCCGACTTATGAGTTTTTCTCATTTAAAATATATAACTCGGCTTTTATATTTTCCGAAAGGATTTCATTGGATCAGCTGTACTGATAGGGAGGTCCCATACGCCACGTCACAATCGCAATTACAATCACGCATTCCTGAAGGTCTTTAATAAGTCATGCCCTATTGCATAGCCAATGGTCAATGGCTAATTCCCCTGCTCCGATGGACCGGATGTGATATGGTATTAAACCATAGTTAATATACCTGTCGGGTCCACAGCCTTATCGCAGTCGGCACTTCCACTATGGCCAGGCTTTACGGCTTGCGATATGCGACAGATGCAATAATATACTAAGTTATACAACATCACAGTGGGTCCACATACTTTATCGCAATCGAAGGTTTTAATGTAGCAGGGCCTTAACCACTTGCGGTACATAATCCTGACGCAGCGAACGCAATATTAAATTGCAAAGTATTGCAATGGTCCCATGGGTCCGCGCATATATTATCGCAATCAGAGGGTTTCGAGGGTGACAACCCTTTTGAACTTTGTGATAAGCGGATGCGGGTCCGTGTATTATCGCATCAATATACTCTGCTCCTTTAACTTTATATATATATATATATATATATATATATATATATATATATATATCTATATCTATATCTATATATATATATATATATATATATTTGTATATATATATATATATATATGTATATATATATATATGTATATGTATATATATATATATATATATATATATATATATATACATATCTATATATATATATATATATATAGATATATATATATATATATATATATATATATATATATATATATATATATATATATATATATATTGCTCCGTTGTTTTAACTCTGTTTATATGCTCCTCCACTTATGCACCTTACTCTTGGCATATGCGATAGCTTTATTCCTCCGATAGTTGTTAATGCATATATAGATGGGTTTTTGCCTCTGATAGCTCCCGATTGTGTAATATGCTTCCTCTGATGGCTTTGTTTTGGCATATATATATATGTTATATATGTATGGCTCCTCCATTTGCTTTGTTTGCTCTGTTTTCTCCTCTTCTTTGGCATATATATGGCATATATATATGCTCTATTTTGCTCGCTCTGTTTGCTCCTGTAGCTCTGAGAACTCAGTTTTGGCATATATAATTACATATATATGGCTCCTCCCGTAGCTCCTCTTGCTCCAATGTGGCTCCTCTAGCTTGGCAGTGTCTTTCAAAGACCTCCTTGCATATATGAATGCCTCTCTTGCTCTAATATCCTGTGATATGCTTTGATCTGCCTCCTTTGGTATCTCCTCTTGCTTATGGCTTGGCTATCCTGATGGCCTTGCTCCTATCTCTTCATGGATCTGCTCTACTTCCCCTTGGCTTCATATTGTTATCTAGTATCTGGAATATTGCCATATTGACATCAATGACATCCTAGGTCAACAATCTCCCCCTTTGTTATGATGGAAATAATACTGAGAGGGGGGGTGAATCAGTATTATCAGAACTATAAAACTTTTTCAATGCTCAGAAACATATACGCTACTTTAGTTAAGTGAACCAGCGTGTACACGCAACTGTGTCTAAGGAAAACAGCGTATAACCAGAAATCTTATAATTCAGTCAGTTTATCTTCAGTTAAGTGCATAAGGACATTATTCACCATATTAAGAGTAAACAGATGCAGTAGAAAAGATCACACAAAAACCACACACATGAACACCATGATATAAGGTGGAAACCCAATGTGGGTGAAAACCACCTGCTGCAAGTCGTCTCTATCTTTCTTTAATATGAAACTTCAATTTACAATCTTTTTGTACTGGTGCAGCCTTATACCAGTACGCAGGCTACAACCTGCAGAAGGCTACAACCTTCTCTCGTTCTCCAAACTTCCTTGGAAGGGAGCTCCAACCCCCTTTGCTCTTGTACTAGCCAAGATACTAGTACGTAGGTGCTGGCCTACAATCTTCTTTCTTTCAGGTACCACCTTTCATACATTTTCAGACTGGATATTCCTGAAGCACAACATTACAATCTGAAGACCACAATTCATTCAACTTTCACAACAGATCATTGAAGCACAAAACATCCAATACTAGCATCATCAATCACTGAAACCCTGTCAAACACCAGTTACCAGAACACAGAGCAGACTACAGAACTCTGCAATAACAGTCAGACCCAACTGTAACCCAAAAATCAAGCTCCAAAAGATATACGCTACTTCAATGAGAGAAACCCGCGTATACACGCTCTTTTACCGAAGCCAACCTGCGTACAGATCTAAAAATAAATTCTCTCAACTTGCAGCTGTACCAGACATCAGTTAGACCCAGAACATAACATTGCGTCAGTATGCAGATCTAGAAATACGCATAATCAACCATGTCATAATAGTGCATTTCAAATCATTAGATCCCGATCTATCCTTAGATCTAGTCTTCCATCACCCGAAGTGATCTCTCCTTAGCTTAGATCAAGCAACCCAGAACCTGCATACCAGATCTCTTTCTTTTTCAGATATTCAAGCCTTTTTCAAAAGATGATTTGCCTAATGATCTTCTCCTCCTTATATAGCCTTAGGCCTTGCTCAATACCAAGGGCCAAACCATAGAAATCCAATACCATCAACTTAGATACTAGGGATCAACACGTCTGTCAAGATACTTTGGTCCAAATACATAGGCTCAAGTACCGAGGACTAACTACCATGGACCAAAGGGAAGCTTCCCGACATATACGCCCTTTTCTGTTCATATATCTGCGTGCATACGCGCCTCCGTATATATATAACCTGCGTATACGCGACTTAGTATGCATATAGACTGTGTGTATACGCAACTTAGACTTGATTAACCTGCGTATATGAGATTTCTCTTCATTCTGTAGTCTGAACGGAGATCTGTGATCAAAGAGAGTTGCCATCAAGGACAACACCTGTATCAAAGCGCCACACTTGTGCCAAAATGCCAACAATCTCCCCCTTTGGACTTGATGGCAACCTCAAGATCCTTAGAATCATTCTCCCCCTTTGTCATCAAGGGCAAAGGGCTGTGCTCCCCTGAGTACATGCTGATACCTCTGCTTGGCTGTGTTGAATCATGCTCCCCCTGACTGTAGGCCAGATCTGCAAAAGATGTTCTTCAACAAGAACCAAGACTTATACACCATAAGGGACCTTCATATCACCAAAAGACTCAATACATACATCCATACTCCCTACCAAGAGGGGACACATCAGAAACAACCAATTATATTACATCATTCATCCCAGGCATAGTGGGGAAACCAACATAGGCCGTTACATGACCTTGACACCATAAAAGAGATATCACAAAAGAGATACATGACATAGAGACAACAGATCTAGACCAAGACTTATGAGAGTCACCAGCAGCATCTGATAATCATCTTTTAGAACAGCAACCAGGATTTCTTTCTGAGCTCCTTCTCCTGAAACCAACAACCAAAACATCTAAATGCCAACAATGCTTTATGAGACTTTTAAGCTGCTCCCCCTGAACCTGTGCCTGCTACACCTCCTGAAACTGTGTCTGAAGGATTCTGACATACCCATCTCAGACCTTTTCAAACCAGAGTTTGCCCTTGCTGTTCAGAACTCCATATACGCGATTTATCCTGCACAGACCAGCGTATGTACGTGGATATACTCTCTGCAACATGCGTACACCATACACGCGACTTTCCCACCATAAATCGGCGTATATACGCGTATATCCCTTACGTAACTTGCGTATACCAACTTTTCTGTAGAACAGACAAGCTTCAACAGCAGGATGAAGCATCAACTACTCCCAGCTTTTGTCTGAGATATTCAAAAGTTTCCCTGGGCAGTGGTTTTGTGAGAATATCAGCAACTTGTTCCTTAGAAGGAACATATCCAACTTGACCTTCTGCTCAAGCACTTGTTCCCGGAGAAAATGGTACTTGATTGGTATGTGCTTGGTCTTTGAGTGCATGACTGGATTCTTTGAAATGCTGATTGCACTTGTATTATCACATAAGATAGAGACTGGTGGAGTGCAAGTGATTTGAAAGTCCTGCAAGGTCTGCATCATCCAAAGAAGTTGTGTGCAACAAGATGCCGCAGCCACATATTCTGCTTCAACTGTAGATAAGGCAATCGAACTCTGTTTCTTGCTGAACCAAGATACTAATCTGGAACCCATGAAGAAAGCACCACCACTTGTGCTTTTCCTATCATCCACACTTCCAGCCCAATCTGCATCTGTGTAAGCATGAAGAGTGAGATCTGTATTTCTAGGATACCATAAGCCATAGTTTTGGGTCCCTTGAAGATACTTGAAGATTCTTTTGACTGCCTGAAGATGAGTTTCCTTTGGGTTGGCTTGAAATCTTCCAACAATTCCTACTGCTTGTGTAATATCTGGTCGGGTACATGTCAAATAGAGCAAACTCCCAATCATGGATCTATAAGTGGGTTGGTGAACTGCTGCTGATTCATCATTTGCACTGAGGCTGCATCCTGTAACCATGGGTGTACATACTGGCTTTGACTCTTCCATGCCATACTTCTTCAAGATCTGCTTGAGGTATTTGGTTTGAGACAAGAAGATACCTCCTTCATTTTGTTGAATTTGCAATCCAAGAAAATATGTCAATTCTCCAAGTAGTGACATTTCGAATTCTTTCTGCATAACCGAGGCAAAGTTTTGACTCATAGTCTCTTCATTGTTGCCAAAGATAATATCATCTACATAAACAACAAGAATTAGCAATTTGTTATTTTCAACTTTTATATAGAGATTGCTATCTGCTGATCCTTTTGAAAAGCCTTGTTGGTGAAGATATTTGTCCAACCGATAGTACCAAGCCCTTGGAGCTTGTTTTAGTCCATAGAGAGCCTTTTTCAATCTGCATACAAGGTTTGGATCATTCCCAAGAATGAAACCATCTGGCTGCTCAATATATACTTCTTCTTCTAAGTCTCCATTCAGAAAGGCTGATTTCACATCCATTTGAAATACCTTGAAGTTTTGAAAGCTTGAGAGAGCAAGGAACATTCGGATAGCCTCAAGTCTTGCCACAGGAGCAAAGGTCTCTTCAAAATCTATTCCTTCTTGCTGTGCATACCCTTTACAAACAAGTCTGGCCTTGTTCCTAATTACTTCTCCATTTTCATTCAATTTATTCTTGAAGACCCATTTTGTTCCTATTACATTCTTATCTTTTGGTCTAGGAACTAATTCCCAAGTGTTGTTCTTTTCGATCTGCTCAAGTTCTTCATCCATTGCTTTGACCCAACATTCATCTTTGCATGCCTCTTTCACATTTTGTGGTTCAGTGGAGGAGAGTAATGCCAAATAGCTTGAAGCTTCTGCAAGTGTCCTTCTTGTTTGTACTCCTGCTTCTTTCTGCCCCACAATCTGAGATTCCGGATGATTCTTTTGAACATATCTGGATGGAGTCTTCTCTTCTATTCTTGTCTGCTCCTCTGGTTCTTCTTGAGGTTCTTCTTCTTCTTGAGGTTCTTCTTCTTCATCATTCCGTCTTTGAGGGTAGCCTTCATCTTCTTCAATGTCTTCATGATGAACTTGCCTAGGAATATATCCCTTCTCATCAACCACTACATCAATGTTGTCAACAATTCTGCCAAGTCTTTTATTGTAGCACTTGTATGCTTTGCTATGTGGAGAATAACCAAGAAGAATGCCCTCATCTGCTCTTGGTTCAAGTTTGCCAAGTTGCTCATCAGTATTCTTAATATAACATTTGCTCCCAAAGATTTTGAAGTGCTTCACCGAAGGAGTCTTACCACTCCAGAGCTCATGAGGTGTTTGAGTGCTGTTTACTCGGACATTTGTTTTGTTAAGAATAATAACCGCAGCATGTGCAGCTTCACCCCAGAAGGTTGCGGGAGTACCTGATTCATCAAGCATAGCACGAGCCATTTGTTGGATTGTTCTGTTCATTCTTTCCACAACCCCATTTTTCTGAGGAGTTCTAGCTGTAGAGAATTCTCTTCTTATCCCATGTTCTTCACAGAAATCGAAAAATTCGTTTGAGGTAAACTCCCCACCTCTGTCAGATCTGAGGCACTTAATTTTATGTCCTGATTCATTTTCAACCAAGGCTTTGAAGGATTTGAATTTTTCGAATGCTTCATCTTTGTGCTTCATGAGCCCTAACCAAACAAATCTGGAGAAATCATCAATGAATAAGATCAGATATTCTTCTCCTCGAGGTGTCCTCTTCCTAAATGGACCACACACATCTGTATGGACTAGCTCGAGAGGCATGCTAGCTGATCCTTCCTTCTCTGGAAAGTTAGTTCTGGTTTGCTTTCCAAACTGACAAGATTTGCATATGGTATTGTCTGGAATTTTGATATTTGGAAGACCACGAACTGCCTGATATTTGCATGCTTTCCTTATTTGTGAAAAGCTTAGATGCCCTAACCTCCGATGCCATAGCCAATGTTCATCATCCTTGCTTAAGTAGCATTGTTGTCTTTCCTCAAAGATATATAGATTATTTGGAGTCCTTCTTCCTTTGATCATTGTTTTGCCTGTATCAAGATCGTGAACACAACATCCATTTGATCTAAATATTACCTCAATTCCTTGATCGCACATCTGACTGACACTCAGAAGATTATGCTTCAATCCATCAACATATAAAACATTTCCTGCTTTGACCTCCTCTTTCAACGGAGCAATACCTTTTCCTTTTATAACTGCAGAGATATCGTTCCCGAAAGAAACTTTCTTCCCCTTTTCTAATGCGGTATATGACTCAAGCTTTTCTTTGTCCCCTGTCATATGCTTCGAACATCCGCTGTCAATGTACCATAGACTTTCTTGACCTTCTGCATAAAAGGCTATCCCACATCTTTCTGGTTGTGATTCTTTTATTCTCCATGTTCTAACATTTGAGGTTTGTTCCTTCTGAGTTGTCTTCCGGAACCTGCTCCTGCATTCAGAGTCTTCATGACCAAAGTTATTACAAATAGAGCATTCAACTTCATTTTCAAGAACCGAAAAGTTGTTATAAGTCCTTTTCATGATTCCAGTCATTCTCCCTTGCTTTTGAGCTTCTCTAGTCATGATTGTTTTGTAGGCAACACATTGAGCTGCTTTGTGACCGAAGTTATGGCAAGAAAAGCATTGGCCATTAAAGAAACTTCTGCGATAATCAGATCTATCATCCAACCGATTGTAGCTTCTATTCATTCTTGGAGTAAATTGGGAAGATTTTACCTGTGGCTGATTGTAGCTTCTGTTTGTCCTTAAGGCAGTTTGTCCCCGAATTTATTGATGGTCTTTATTTGTTCTTGAGGTAAACTGTCCCTGATTCACCTGATGACTTTTATTTGGCCTTTGCTCGCTTCTCCTTGCTGCATCAAGATAACTTTTAGAGGTAGAGGCTTGAGATGTTTCTCCATTATATCCAAGACCTGTCTTGATCAGAGGAGATCGCTGCACATTGATAATCTCATCCAAGGTTTCAGATCCTTTAACAAACTTAAGATTAATTGCTTTGGTTTTCTCAATCTCCTTTCTAAGACAAACAATCTCACATTCCAATTTTTCAAGATGTTCTTCCTTTTCAGCTAGTTGACATTGTAGAGAATCAATAATAGCACTCTTCTCTTCTAAACGAACTTTGAGATCTTTCATTTCTTTATAAAAGCCTTCTACATCTATAGCATCCATGTAGTCATCATCTTCAAAAGCCATTAAAAGTTTATATCTATTACCTTGTTCATCTTCATCACTATTTGAAAATCCATCACTATCTTCATGAGTGTAGTAGCTTTTCTTCTTTTCATATTGTCTCGTGTTCCATTTAACAGGTTCCTTTCCCTTGTCATTCTTATCTTTGTGAGGACATTTGGCAGCATAATGACCTACTCTTCCACAAGCAAAGCATTTAAAAGGTAACTTACCTCTGAACCTTCCAGAACCCCTTTGAAGATTTCTGACGAAATTTGATTCCTCTTCTTCATCTTCTGGCAGGTGACTTGCTTCATAATAATCTTCTTTGCCTAAAGCCTTGAAGGCAGCTTCTCTTCTGTCTGATGGACCTCCCTTTCTCATTTCATAAGCGGTTAGAATTCCGTGAAGCTGAGACATAGTAAGAATTTGCAAATTTTCCCTTTCTTCTATGGCAGACACTTTAGATTCAAACTTGGGGGACAAAGATCTTAGAATCTTTTCAACCACAATAGCCTCTTTTATTTCTTCACCCAAGTTTTGCATGCAATTGACAATCTCATCTACCCTAAGGAAGTAGTTAGCCATACTTTCATCATTATACATTCTGAGAGTCTCATACTTAATCCTGAGAGTTTGAAGTTTAGCACGCTTTACCTGATCGTCTCCTTCATAGCTCGTGACCATTTTATCCCATATTTCCTTTGCAGATTTATAGTGCATTACCTTCATGAATTCTGATTGAGAGATGCATCCCAATAGAGTATTGACTGCTTTCGCATTTGTTTCATATTTCTTTTTCTCGGCTGGATCTGTAGGAGTAGCTGAAGGAAAAGTGTAGCCTGTCTCTACGATGTTCCAAACTTCTATACCAAGAGATTGAAGATATGCAGTAACTCTTACCTTCCAATAATTGAAGTTTGTCCCATCAAAAACCGGTGGCCTGATTGATGCTTCTTTCTCGTAGTTGCTCATGATGAACGATCTACCTTCAAGCGGTCAAGCTTCTCTGAAGGACCTGCTCTGATACCAATTGATGGAAATAATACTGAGAGGGGGGGTGAATCAGTATTATCAGAACTATAAAACTTTTTCAATGCTCAGAAACATATACGCTACTTTAGTTAAGTGAACCAGCGTGTACACGCAACTGTGTCTAAGGAAAACAGCGTATAACCAGAAATCTTATAATTCAGTCAGTTTATCTTCAGTTAAGTGCATAAGGACATTATTCACCATATTAAGAGTAAACAGATGCAGTAGAACAGATCACACAAAAACCACACACATGAACACCATGATATAAGGTGGAAACCCAATGTGGGTGAAAACCACCTGCTGCAAGTCGTCTCTATCTTTCTTTAATATGAAACTTCAATTTACAATCTTTTTGTACTGGTGCAGCCTTATACCAGTACGCAGGCTACAACCTGCAGAAGGCTACAACCTTCTCTCGTTCTCCAAACTTCCTTGGAAGGGAGCTCCAACCCCCTTTGCTCTTGTACTAGCCAAGATACTAGTACGTAGGTGCTGGCCTACAATCTTCTTTCTTTCAGGTACCACCTTTCATACATTTTCAGACTGGATATTCCTGAAGCACAACATTACAATCTGAAGACCACAATTCATTCAACTTTCACAACAGATCATTGAAGCACAAAACATCCAATACTAGCATCATCAATCACTGAAACCCTGTCAAACACCAGTTACCAGAACACAGAGCAGACTACAGAACTCTGCAATAACAGTCAGACCCAACTGTAACCCAAAAATCAAGCTCCAAAAGATATACGCTACTTCAATGAGAGAAACCCGCGTATACACGCTCTTTTACCGAAGCCAACCTGCGTACAGATCTAAAAATAAATTCTCTCAACTTGCAGCTGTACCAGACATCAGTTAGACCCAGAACATAACATTGCGTCAGTATGCAGATCTAGAAATACGCATAATCAACCATGTCATAATAGTGCATTTCAAATCATTAGATCCCGATCTATCCTTAGATCTAGTCTTCCATCACCCGAAGTGATCTCTCCTTAGCTTAGATCAAGCAACCCAGAACCTGCATACCAGATCTCTTTCTTTTTCAGATATTCAAGCCTTTTTCAAAAGATGATTTGCCTAATGATCTTCTCCTCCTTATATAGCCTTAGGCCTTGCTCAATACCAAGGGCCAAACCATAGAAATCCAATACCATCAACTTAGAAACTAGGGATCAACACGTCTGTCGAGATACTTTGGTCCAAATACATAGGCTCAAGTACCGAGGACTAACTACCATGGACCAAAGGGAAGCTTCCCGACATATACGCCCTTTTCTGTTCATATATCTGCGTGCATACGTGCCTCCGTATATATATAACCTGCGTATACGCGACTTAGTATGCATATAGACTGCGTGTATACACAACTTGGACTTGATTAACCTGCGTATATGAGATTTCTCTTCATTCTGTAGTCTAAACGGAGATCTGTGATCAAAGAGAGTTGCCATCAAGGACAACACCTGTATCAAAGCGCCACACCTGTGCCAAAATGCCAACATGTTATTGATGGCAATATTCTTCTTCTCTCCCCCTTTGACATCAATGGCAAAGGAGTGCTCTGGGACTCCCCCTATTAAATTGCTTCTGTTCTTCATGAATGGTAGATCTTCATGGGTCTGTGACTCCCCCTGTCATGGTTCTCTTCTTCTTTTTATTCAAGATAGAAGGATTGATGCTTTATCATCAATTAGCACATTATTCCCTCTTCATGTCTCAGAACTACTTTATCATGGCTTCAACAATGCTTAAATATGCTCTACTTCAATGCTTTCAATCATATTGCAAATAGCCATACACCAAGTGTCCAAGTCCAGGCTTTGATGCTTCAATCCATATTGTTGTCTCCATAGGCAGAATTGAGAGGCCTTCATAGTCCAAATCAAGAGAAACTGCCACTGAGATTGTCTTTCTTGCTGTCTTTCTTCAGATCTAAGTTCCTTTGTGTCTCTGTGCTTCTCCTTAAGTCATTGCCATCTAGTATTCAATCATTATTTCATTTGGATGAAATGGTGAGGGGTTGTGCCTTACTGTTGCTATATTTTCTAAGTGATATGTATCAGCTTAAGTTATATTTGACTGCACAACATTCTCCTTTCTATGAGCCATCTTTTCCTTGTGTTCTTGTACATATATCTGCATGTTATTTCTGCTAGCAGATTTAGATATCCAATTTGTGACTGACTTTTTTAAAAAACATTTTGTTGATTTGCATTTTCTTTTTTTGCAAAGCTTCAGTTTGTTATATGTTGCCATCTTCTCTTATTTCAATCTTCATCCCAGATGTATCTATCGGATCTTATTCTTCAATGGAGTACTCCTGAGACATGATCTTCATCAAAGAATGATTATTAATATAGTTCAGCAAGGATTTCATAAGGACCCTTTCACTAATAGCTTCAGCAATAATGATCAAGAATCACAGGCTCCCCCTAACTATATGCATCATCTCTTTTGGCAGAGTCTTCTCATAAAATGCTTAGATTGTCAAAATTCAAGCCAATGACATATGCTGTTGGCTGGAGAGCTCAAGGGACTTTCGGACTGTATTTGCTTCCTTCTCCATACTTATGTAACTTTCTTATTTAGCATGATTCTAGCTTGTGTAAGAGCCCAAGTTAAGTTACAATCACGTGCCATATGACCAATGTTATGACACTTGAAGCATTCTACATTGTTCATGAATAAGAATTCATGATTTCTTCCTGCAAAATTGTTTCTTGGAGATTGTTGGGGACTATAATATCTATCTTTATGATATGCTTTGCAGTCTGTTGCCATGTGACCAAAGTTTGTACAAGAATAACAATAACCAAAAAATGAACTTTGGTACCTGGGAGATGGAGGTTTCCTTGATGTACTTCTAAAGCCTTTCTGCCTTGACATTCTTTGATGATAACCATTACCTCTCGCATCTTTGACATCATCTATATTTCTTCTTGGAGCTGGATTTCTTCTTGGAGTGGGATTTCTTCTATTGTAGTCTTGATTTTTCTCCTTGCCTTTGCTGGAACTGGGAGCATCACCATTTCTTTTTGGCTTCTTCACATCTATTTTGTTTGAAGCATTTTCATTCTTGTTTGAGGATTCACCTGCATACCCATGACCTGATTTATCATATGGACATCTATGATAGCTGAGCATGTCATCCAAGGCCTAAGAGCTCTTCAAGATTTTGTTCATCCCTTGAACCTTTGTTTTGAGGAAGACAATCTCTTCTTCCAATCTTTCACATTCATTATTCTTCTTAGCAAGTTGTTCCTCAGTTTCTTCCTTGATACAAGTAGCTTCATCTGCTTCTATTTTAAGGGAGATGATATCTGACTTCATTTTGAAGATTTCTTCATTCTTTTCTTTTAGTTGACATATCATGGTGTTTCTTTCCTTTCCTACTTCATCAACCTGTCCTTCTATGACTTCCAATGCTTCCATGGTCTTTTCATCTCCTTGTGCTTGTTTCCTTGCTTCTTGTAGTTGAGACTTAAGAGAGGATACATCTACCTTGTACTGACCAATCTCTTCTTCAAGTTTTTCCAAGCTCTTGTGCCTTTGTTCAAGTTGACTTGACAAGGTATCTTCCTGCTTCTTTGGTTTATTCAATTGATTTGTCATGGATATGACTTCTTCATGATGCTTTCTTTTTCTTTTGATGAAATTCCTTCTTAAGCTTGGCAAGCTCTTCATCCCTTTCTTGTATTTGAAGCTTAATGAGGTCAACTTTCTTCCTTGTTTGATCTTGGTCACCAACTAGTGCTATCTTCTTAAGTGCCTCATTTTCCTTTTTCAAATTGTTAATCTCTTCCATGGCAGTCATAAGTTGAGCGAGGAGTTCTTCTACAAAATCTTTTTCATTCTCTTCATCTTCTAGGTCAGCTTTAGCCTTGATGTCATCATTCTCATTTTCAGCTTCTATGATGGATTCTGGATTTCCTTCTTGATTTCCATCATCTTATTGATTGATGGTCATGGTCAATGCTCCTTTTGAGTGAAGGCCATGAATTTTGTCCCATATATCTTTTACTTATGAATATTTTCCTAGATTGTTCTTTACAGAATCAAGTCCTTCACTGCTTTTGCATTGTACTCCTTGGTTTCTCTATCCATCCTGCTATCATCAATCACTGATTTCCAGATTTTGATGCCTTGAGTCTGTAAGAAATTCCTCATTCTTGCTTCCCATATATTAAAGTTCCCATTGAGCCTTGGAGCCTCCTCAAATTGATTGTCTTCTATTTTAGTAGTAGAGGGAGACACATCCTTAAGAGGATTGGAGATTTTCTTCCTTGACTTCACCATTTTTGATCTAAAGGTCAACATTCAAGCTATTAATCTTTGAATGAAGGTACTGGCTCTGATACCAATTGTTGGAAATACTGAGAGTGGGGGTGAATCAGTATTTCTTTTTTTGACTATTGTTTTACCAGTTAAAACATATATATCCAGTTCACTAGATGAACAACAAGAATAAATGTGTTTATTAATATAAATAGTGCAGTAAAATAGATACAATATATAGATGGTTGCCATCAGTTGCCAAGCACCAACTTGGAATTTGGTGAGGCTCCAACCTCCAGAGCTCCAACTCTATTTTGCCAAGGTACCAATCTTGGACTTTGGAGCACCAACTCCCAAGGACTTCAATCCTTTCATTTCTTGAGACACCAATCCCAAGGACACCTTTTGAGGCATCAACCCCAAGGACTCCAATCCTTCTTACTTCTAAGGCACTAGCCCCAAGGACTCCAATCCTACTTACTTCTGAGGCACCAGCCCCAAGGGTTCTGACCCAATCTTGTCAAAGCACATTTGATAGTAATGTTCTGCTCCTAGAACTCTTCTCTACTGAGTTTTGTCTGTTTATAGCTTCACTGTAGTCTCCATGCTACAGCATCAATGACAGCCAATATTCTTATGAAGAAGTCTTTACAACTCTGCACACTACCCACACATAGTCTCCAATAGCTTTCATGCTCTCTGATAATGTCTTCACACAGCTTTAGTCAATCTACTGTTAGCTGCACTAAGCTCTTCATAAAGAACAACTTCCTGTTCAAGCTTATGTTCTTTGTTGGCTACTTCTCCCTTTTGACTGTCTACTATCCTGTTGGCCCTTCGGCCCTCTTTCTGTTCTGCTAGATCCTCTCACTGTCTCTGTCTCCTCTAGCTTATTTCCACAGCGTTCAACAACCTTCAACAACATTCAACCGTGTTCTCTTCTTTTCCTGTCTTTTATTCATTCCTCATGCCTCTATCTGTTGGTTTCCTCTCTTCACTGGCCCTTTGGCTTCCTCCTCGGTCTCTGTGGTTTCCTCTATCTCTTCGTGCTCACCAGCACTCTTGAGACACAATAATTCTTAAGAGAGGTCCACAAATGTATAGAGAAATCATGTCTTACATTAAACTATAACAACACTCTTTTTTACAATAATTACAGGCATACACAGAGACGACATTGTTTAATGGACAACCATGTCCCAACTGCAATCGCAATCGGCTTGATTCAGCCTCCTGAACTATAGTCCAGGCCTCCTGAACCATCGGGAGCATTATTGTATTGCATTTTTGCCTCAAGGGCCCGCACATGGCAAATATCAGAGAGATTCTTTTTTTATTTTCAAGCTCATGAGTCATGAACTGTTATTTCCTCGTAATATAGATGTCTGAGATCAATCCACTAAATGAAGCGTCTCAGCTCATCTATATATATATATATATATATATATATATATATATATATATATATATATATATATATATATATACATATATGTATGACTTTTGCAAATCACCAAAGGACACGTTCCTTGGGAGGAGGGGCTGACTTATGAGTTTTTCTCATTTAAAATATATAACTCGACTTTTATATTTTTCGAAGGATTTCATTAGAGCGGTTGTACTAACATGGAGGTCCCATATGCCATGTCACAATCGCAATCACAATTGTGCATTCTTGAAGGTCTTTAATAAGTCATGCCCTATTGCATAGCCGATGGCCAATGGCTGATTCCCCTGCTTCGATGGACCGGATGCAATATGGTATTAAACCATAGTTAATATACCCGTCGGGTCCACAGCCTTATCGCATTAGGTGCTTCCACTTTGGCCAGGCTTTATGGCTTGTGATATGCGACGGGTGCAATAATATATTAAGTCATATTACAATGTCGCAGCGGGTCCACATAATTTATCATAATCATAGGTTTTAATGTGGCAGGGCCTTAACCACTTGCAATACATAATCCCGACATGGCGGACTTGATATTAAATTGCAATTTATTGCAATGGTCCCATGGGTCTATGCATATATTATCGCAATCAGAGGGTTTTGGGGGTGACAACCCTTTTGAACTTTGCAATAGGAAGATGCGGGTATGTGTATTATCGCATCAATATACTCTGATCCTTTAACTTCGTTTATATATATTGCTCCACTGTTTTAAATCTGTTTATATGCTCCTTCGCTTATGCACCTTACTCTTGGCATATGCGATAGCTCTACTCCTCCAATAGTTCTTCCTTTGGCATTGTTGCTCCAATAGTTGTTAATGCATATATAGATGGGTTTTGGCCTCCGATAGCTCCCGATTGTGTAAACTGCTTTCTCTGATGGTTTTTTTTGGCATATATATATATATATATGGCTCCTCCGTTTGCTTTGTTTGCTCCATTTTCTCCTCTTATTTGGCATATATATATGCTCTGTTTTGCTCGCTCTATTTGCTCCTGTAGCTCTAAGAACTCAATTTTGGCACATATATATATATATATATATATATATATATATATATATATATATATTACATATATATATGGCTCCTCCTGTAGCTCCTCTTGCTCCAATGTGGCTCCTTTGGCTTGGCAGTGTCTTTCAAAGACCTCCTTACATATATGAATGCCTCTCTTGCTCTAATATCCTGTGATATGCTTTGATCTGCCTCCTTTGGTAACTTCTCTTGCTTATGGCTTGGCTATCCTGATGGCCTTGCTCCTATATCTTCATGGCTCTGCTCTGTTTCCCTTTCACTTCATATCGTCATCTAGTATCTGGAATATTGCCATATTGACATCAATGATAACCTAGGTCAACATTTACTACTATGGTAAAAGTAAAATAGTTCACCCATGAAGAGGAAGCCTTTAATGACCTCTTCCTATAGGCATAAACATTTTCACAAGTTTTACATATGGCATCACTATTTTTGACCCGGGAAGATGTTAAGGATTTTCATGTGTACAGGAAAAACATATTATTGAAGGTCCCATTGGACCTACTACAAGTTGAACCAATAAGGGAGCCAACTCCTAGCGTAATCTTGGAGGGTAGCTCTAAAGAAAACTCAGAAGAAGAAACCTAAGAGAGATCTATGAATGAGTCAAAGCACTCAGAGAAGCAGTCTCAAAATGGGGGAGGAAACACAAAAAAGATTTTGAAAAAGACATGGCTCAAAGTACATAGGAGACGGTCGAGTAGGCCAAAGCAAATAAACAAGCAGAAGTTGCTTCTACTTCAACTCAGTTAGGTAAAGTTCCAATCATTGACTTGGAACAAGAATGGGAGAAGTTCAATAAAAAGCTCCACATAGACACAAACCCTAAGCAAACATCTGAAATGCAAACTCCCAACCAAACCCAGCATAAGGCAAATCCAAAAACAACAAGGGAAGGAGCTACATGCACTCAGGACATTGAGATCATTCCTGCTACTCCTACTTCAGAATTTCTTTTAAGAATTGAGGAAATACCTCCGTTAGATGTATTCTACAGTCCTACCCACAAGGTTGTAGTTAAAATAAAAAGGAAGAAAAGGAAACTAGACACCATGGTCGTTACAACTCTAGAAAATGAACAATGGATATCGTATGGAAGGACTCGCCTATCTACCCATCTGAGAATCTCACAAAGTTGTCACAATTCGCAGGAGCCTATGCCATAGTAACCATTGACAAGGTGACAGAGGTCCAAATGTTGCTGAAGGAAAAATAATAGAAAATTCTACTGCTAGAACAACAATTAGCCCACGAAAAATCTAATAAGCAAGCAGAATTACAAGTAGCCCAGTTCCAAAAAGAATTTAAAGAGATAAGGATACAAAATCAAGCCAGCTTAGCAGAAAAGGATTCACAGATACAAGTCATGATAGATAAACATAAAGACAATCCTCAAATAGATGAATTCATCAAAGAAGCACTCAACCTCAACTCCTTACTAATGCAATAAAAGGAAGTATTTTGCCATAAAATCTTGCAAATAAATCATTATTGCGAGACTAGTGATAAATTAACAAACCAAGTTATCAATATGAGGTTTGAGTATGACGAAATCCACAAAAGGGTTTCTAAATTTATCACTTGGAAAGATTCAGAGGATAGGAGAAAGGCTAACCTACCAAAGCTATAAGAGTCGAATAAAGATATTATGTTCACGGATTGGGATTCTCAGTTGAAATAGGTGGAAAGGGAAACAACAATAGCAACGACATCAGCAAACAGCATAATAGAAGCCATTAACGAAAATCTTCATGGCACCAATGTTGTCAGGGGGTGTGTACCAAGGTTTCCTCTAAATGTTAAACAGCTAGAGCAATAGTGGAAACAGGTAGTGCAGGAAAAGGAGGAGGCAATCAAACAGTTAAAAAAGCTGAATTGGGAAATATAATCGCAGGTTCTAGTAAAACCACATAGCCAGTGTATGACTCTAATATGTTTAACAACATCTACACAAAATGTGGTGCCAGCACTGATAGATGCCATATTTGCTGGGCAGTTAAAATCTGCGATTAGTCAATCGCCTCAGCTCAAGCCAATGACTGATATTTGTGACCTTAGAGATCAAGTTCAAAGGAGTTAGTCATTAATTTATTTTTCTTTTAGTTTTATTTTTGCATATTCTGAGGAAGGTTGTTTGAAACCTCCTCAACTATTTTTGTAATAATCTATTTTAAGACATATAGTTTAGTATTTAAACCCCTCTCATGCATTTAGAGAAGGGTCCAGAAATTTTATCAAAAACACTTTTCAAGACATTATACTTTTGTACTTTTGAGGAGGTTTTGATGAAATGAATGGAACAAGATCTATTTTTTACATATCTAGGATGCTCTACTGAAATGCACTTTTGTACTCTTAGAATGTGTTGGATTGAATGAGATTGGGTCAATATTGCTAAAACACATGAGCAGGAATTACCATATATGGTACTTTTATCGTATGATTATGTTTTATTGATGTACTAAGCAATAATTCTTCTTTCAATTGTTTTGTATATCAAAGTCAGAATTATAGTTTCACATTATTGCACTTTTGTATGATGTTAACTCTGGTTCCATTTTTTAATGCATGAACGGTTTTATATGTGATATATTTTTCTTAATCTTTCTGTCTAACTATTTATCCAAAATGATTATTTTTAAATGATTTAATTTATTTTGGCAGTGGAATGATCTTTATTATCAATTATTGTAAGACATCATTGTAGATCGCATATTGTGTTTTATTCCCGAATATATTATAGTTAGATAATGTTAGATTAAAGAGATATGAATGTGTTTAGTAGTTAGATTAGATTACACTTAGCTTAGTCATTTCCCGTTACATTTTATATCATCCCACCAACATTATCAAATCTCTTTGGGAAACTGATCCCATTATCCTCAGCCGGAGCCACTATACCAAACGGAAAAGGAGTTGCTTTCAAGGTCTGGACCGGGTGGCTTTCCCCCATGTTGTTGCAATGATTTTCGAGGCTTCAACACTTCCACGGATCAGAAGAGTAGGTCTGTGTTTTGTGATTTTATTTAAAACTTCATGAGAATATGTGGAAGTATGCATGACCAAGTCTTAGCTTTGAATTTATGGGTTGAGGCATGCAATACAATAGTATATTTGCATAACTAGAGTCCTCATCAGATTTTGGGAATGATTACACCAGAAGAGGCTTTCTCGTGGAGGAAGTCGAATGTGTTGCACTTAAGGATTTTTGGAGCATCTGTTTACTGCCATGGCTTCAAAGAATCAAGGAAGAATCTTGAGCCGACAAAAAGGTTGGGGGTATTTGTGGGTTACACAAAAACTCTTCGCAACTACCATATGTACTTTCCATCCCTTAGAATGACAGTGGTGTAAATGGATGTAAATTTTGATGAGGAGAAAGTGATGTGGTGTTCTCTTGAGAGGGAGATTTAGGTCCCACCAGAAGAGGAGCTTTTAGCTCCAAAGGAGGATCCTTAAGAAGTTGTGGAGAAACCACAAATTGATTAGAGAGTGGTGAAAGCCACTCAAGAAGAAACATCCAAAGAAGGCAGAAAAAGAATCAAGGAAGCTGAGATACTAGTGTGGGACATGAGGGAGAATGTGGGTGCTCCTTCAAATCAACGCAGGCAGAGAAGGTCAGATGATCGATACACTAGCTACATTTCTATAATGACTGATCTTGTAGAGACTTAGCCATCCTCTTTTGAGGAAGCAGTAGAGAAACTTGTATGGGTTGATGCAATGGTGGAGGAATACAAATCCATTAAAGAACAATGTTTTGGAAGTGGTCCCAAAACCAACATATAAATAAGTTGTGAGTTCGAGATGGATCTTCAAGATAAAGTAGACACAATATGAAAGCATAGAGAAGTATAAGCCAGATTTGTGGCCAAGGGGTACTCTCAAATTGAGGGAATTGACTATGAGGGGAACTTTTCTCTTGTAGCAAGGTACTCATCCATTAGATCAATTCTTTCATGGTTGAGCAAATGGGGTGGAAGATCCACCAAATGGATGTAAAAACAACATTCCTCAATGGAGTTATTGAGGAGGAGGTGTACATCGAGCAACTAGAATATTTTGAGACATTTGATCGGGAGTCTCATGTGTGCATACTCAAATGAGCATTGTATGGTCTCAAACAAGAATTGCGTGCTTGGTATACCAGGATCGATAGCTATCTCATTGGTTTGGGGTTCGTCAAAAGTCAAGTGGATGCAAATCTCTATCATATCATGGTAGAATGTAAATTGCTTATTATTGTATTATATGTTGATGATTTGATTTTAACTGGTGATGAGCAGTTGATCGAATCTTGCAAGGAGGACCTTGAAAGGGAATTTGAAATAAAGTACATGGGTCTCATGCACTACTTCCTTGGGTTGGAAGTATGGAAACGTGATGGGGAGATGTTTGTCTCTCCAGACAAATATGCAAATGAGATACAGAGGTTTCGCATGGAAAGTTGAAAACCCATGGAGACACCTCTAGTGACCAACTGGAGGAAGGAGGATGCCACTTCAGGTGAAGAAGTGGATGCTACCATTTATCAACAACTAATGGGTTCACTCATGTATCTTGTGAACACGTGACCAGATATGTGTTATGCAGTCAACTAGCTGAGCCAAGCTATGTTCAAGCAAACCAAATTATTTTGGAAGGCAAATAAGCCTATTTATGATACCTCAGAGGCACTACCTAGTTTGGACTATGGTACAAACAGATAGAGGGAGTGAATTTGTGTGGCTTCATAGATGCAGATTAGGTGAGGATTCCATCAGACAAAAAGAGTACATCAGGTGGAATTTTTGGTGTTAGGTCCGCAAATATTTCTTGGTACAGTGGGAACAAAGATTTGTGGTGCCCATCTCGGCAGAAGAAGAATACACAGCTGCAAGTCAAGCAACATGTAAGGCGATCTAGATGAGAAAGATACTTGTGGGATTGTTTGGTTAGCTGATGGATCCAATTGTGATCTCATGTGATAATAAAAGTTGCATCAACCCCTTTAAGAATCATGTATTTCATGATCAATCCAAGAATATAGATATCTAGTATCACCATTTATGAGATTGTGTTCAGGGGCATATAATGTTGCTTTAGTACATTCTAATAAAGTAGCAAGATGCTGACATTTTAACAAAGGCCTTACCAAGAGGGAAGTTCAATTTCCATAAGTGCAGGATAGGGGTGGTTGATAATCCCTTTCTTGTTGAGAGGGAGTGTTGAAAAATGCATTAATAAATTCTCAATTTTATTTTACCATGATTAACTTAAGAAAATTTGAATTTCCACATCAGCAGAAAACATGTTGGATGTAGTTAACTTGTGTGACATGGCTTGTGTCACCCAGTTTACTCAGTAACTTTGAGTTGAAGGAGTTAGATTCCAATTAAGAATGTATGATTGCTAATTTGTAGTAATCAAAGTCAGTTTTATAAAGTTGTTTTTTGTTAAACTAGCTCCCATTGTTGGAGGAAATAATGAAAGGTTAGTTGTGTGTGGGACTTCAGTCAAACTCAGTGATCATCTAGTTAACTAATCAATCATCCCAAAAAAGCTAGTGCGTGCGGAGAATTAAAGTTCCCCAATTGTGGTGGAGATTCCAAGGCAGTGTAACACGAGTTGTAGACTAGTATTGAGTTTACAGGTGTTTCATGCAGTCAGATGATCAACCTTGGGAATTGCGCAATCCATTTTGGAGAAATTCCTAAATAATAGGGGCCTAGTTTCTCAAGGAATTGTGCAAGGAAATAGGGGCTCAATCAGAGGTAGAAATTGACTAAGTCTGGGTCAAGGCTTCTTAGTGAGTAGAGAGATAGTCTATTAACTTGTAGGTTGTGCTCATTGAGCAAAGAAATTGTAATACATCTCTATTCATCATATTAAATGAAAGCAGACATTGGGGTTTTTAGCAGATTTCTTCCCCCAAGAAAAAAATTGTGTGCATGTGCATTATTTCTTGTTGCATCTAAAATTTTTGTTCTAAATTGTGAATTAATTTCTGCAGAGCATTAGAGTAGGTTTGTGTCTTGTGATTTTGATTAAAACTTCATGAGAAGTTGCAAATATACACCATAATTTCTACATAAAGATTTCATAATAAATGGATAGGAGAGACATATGATTTGTCCTTGGTGTATGCATTTATATTTAGTAACAGAAATTATTCATATTATGATCACAGGGATGGTTTGATGAAGTTTGGCTTGATATTGCTTGGTAAATGGTAGTTAGTATTATGAAAATAGACAAGGTTGTAACCTGGTACTTGGGGACTTGGATTGAAAAGTTTAATTGGCAAAAGATTTCATGGTTTTGATATTATCTTTGGTTTGGCATTTAAGGATTTATAAGAAGACTTGGGACTTGGTTGATTTGATTCCATAGTATTTACTTGTTTGAAGCTTGGTATATTGGCTTGGTCAGTGTTATGTTTACAAAAAGAATTGTATGGCTTGAAGCAAGCTCCTTGAGCCTCTATGTCCACATTGATAGTTACCTGGTGAATCTTTTAAGTCGTGTCGATAGAAACCCCTACTTCAAAGTGCTCCAAGTATGCCTTTTATTTTGTTTTTATATTATGATGGTCTATTCTTAACAGGTAATGAGCCTTTGATGATCAAAGTAAGAGGGAGTTAGCCTCAGATTTCTAGATAAAGGATCTTGGCATGACGCATTACTTTATAGGATTAGAAGTTTGGAAAAGAAAAATATGACATGAAGCTAGTAGAAAGATTTGGAAAGACAGAATGCAAATCCTTGGAAACCCTTATCGAATTGAATTATGCAAAGATATTGTTGGACCTAATTGGAAAACTCCTCTGAGTACCAAAAGTTGATTGAGGCATTGATGTTCCTTGAGAACACCCATCTAATATATGCTTTGCACTAAACACCTTGAGTACAAATTGATTTTCCGCCAAGCACATTTTTAAATAATCTACATGGGATGATCAATCTTGGTCTGAAACATGTTGTTGGAGATGTACGATTGCATGAATACATTGATGTTGACTGGGCTAGATATGTTATTGATAAAAATAGCACATTTGAGTATTGCTTTAATTTGGATCTACAATGACATCTTGGATGAGCGGGAAATAGAAGTTGGTATCCTTAAGCACGACTGAGGTTGAGTACATTGTTTCTATCATGGATATTTTCAAGATAGTTTGGTTAAGGAAGCTCTTTAGAGATTTGTTTGAGCAGGTTCTGGATATGTAAATGATATGTTGCAAAAACAAGAGTTGGATCTGATTAGAAAAGAATCTCGTACATATAGTTGGGATAGAGATATCTTCATAGATTGGGAAGTGTTGTTATATGAGATAAGATTAGGCTTATGGTTGTTGCCTCCATGAGAGAAAATATGAATAAGGTATCCTTTTATGACATGTATTTTCTATAACATAATAGTTGATTTTATGTTCCATATGAAAAGGAAAACAAAGGATTGTTGCTCAAAAGAACCACATAAAGAAATATGATTGAACCCTTTTGTAAATTATTTGAGTTGGTACTAGATATGAGCACGTTGATATGTTTCTAATCTACAGAGAGTGACATGGATTGATGGATGTGACCCTCTTGGGCAAGGGTTCAGAGTTATTGAGAACACTAAGCATAGATCTTCTCCCTTGGTTGAGCACCCTAAGGAGGGAATGGAGCATTGAGGGCTCCTAGGGTTGAGGGATATATTGAAAATAGGGTATCGTCATTAGTTGTCACCCATAGGGTGGAAGATGTATGCTTCCCTATCTTGGTATAGTAGAGTATACCCCAATTGGCATCATACCCACAATTCAAGCTTGTTGGTATCGTCCCTCCCTATCTACCTAATAGGTTGAGGAGGCTTGGGGGTGTGTGATCCATACCTTTCGTAAGTTGACTATCTCACCAAATCTCGAATTATAATGCAGGAGTTCTACCACTTGACTCTTGAGGTTCATTGTTGGGAAGATCAATATGCAATAAGATGGATGAGATATTCATCTACTCTCAAAATGAGACCATTTTCCAATACCATAATGCATATCTAATGCCAAGATTGATGCCAACATTGTAATACATTGCGCCAAGACTATAATACAAAAGTGTTGTGTCAAGACAGTGGTACACATGTGATATGCCTAGGACAGAGACCATACCATCGAGTGAGCAGAGAAACTATTTCAATGTGCCATCATGTCATCGGGCCATCATGACATCATGTCATCATTCAAACTTCCATCTTTCAAATGAGCCAGCGTGTGATCGTGATGTCATGCAAAGTGAGCCATGTCACTGATGGACCATTGGGCCATACCACTGTTGATTCGACGGGCCATGATTCATCATGCCATGTTGTCGTTGGGCCATCCGGCCATACTTCCTGATCATCAAGAGAGTCATACCAAACACATATTGGGCCATAAGCGAGCCATGCCAAACACACAACAGGCTATACCAACAATACAGTTAAACTAACTGAAAACGTAATTGTGCCCAAACTGTAATATCTGTTAACACCCAGGTTGTTCCCTTTGACTCCCAAGGGAATACGGCCGGGGTAACCACTAACCAAGCTTTGGATTATAGGTCCTAGCCTACCTATAATCAGAGAGGGCTCTCTCTTTAAGTTTTAGCTTTGTTTTGTAACGATTTTGGGCTAGTTATGGGTTTAGTTTTTTGTTTAAAGTTTTGGTTGCGAACTGTTGTTGTGGGAAGGGCATGAAATGTTTGGGAGATATTAGTCCATTGGGCATATGGAGTCAGAGATTTGGGACAGTACTGGTGCCTGTAATGGAGAAAGTTTTACTGCAAGGCTAGATGACTATTCTTAATATAAATTCTGATTATTGAGTGAAACAGTGGGAGATGGAATTACAGACAGCGTGATAACAAATTGAACAGCAATTTCCGCTTACTAGCATACATGAATTACTAAATAGAAACTGTGAAAGATTCAGGGTTTATTGGAGCAGTTAAGAATTCCAATTAAACAGCTGAGCCTATAGAAAACATTTATAGCAAGGACAGATTGAAATCAGGGTGTCTCCATGGACAAATCCTGAGCTATTCTTTTTCTTTCCTCCTAAGTTTAGATTAACATGTGAAAGATATGAGTTAAACTGATAATAAACATGAAAAGAGATAGAGAAAACTTATTATATCAAGACGCAGCACTAGAATCCTGTAGCATTCAGTAATTCCAAGACAGCAAGCATCAGTAAGACCAACTTCTGCAAACCCCAAAGCCTTTATGTATTATTTCTCCAGAGATTACAGGCGAGTTCTCTTTCTTGAACAACAGAAGTAAACAACAACCCCCAAATGAGCAGCGCGGGGGTGAATATATACAAAAATATCATGTAAAATATCTAGAATGATAGTTATTGAGCAATAACTATCTCTACCAACTTTGTTCAGTGAAGTTATTTACAAAATTTAAAGCCTGTAGTAAAGGTACATAACAGTTGTTTGATGTTTGTCAGTTGATGGTGACTTTTGGGCCCAAGGGCCGGCTGCGTTAATTCTTGGATGGCTCCTGCTGCCGACGGCTGCTGTAGATGACACGTTGCGGCTCTGATGCCTTTGGGATGCTGACCTGTAATCTTTGACCTGTGGTTGCTGATCTGTGACTTCTTTATTGATTCTCTGCTTGCTATAAAATGCATTTGATTAAATTATTTTATCAAATCACAGCAAAGTCCTTATCATATCTGTCCACCATTGATCAGTGGGCATCTGATGCCTTTGCATCTTGTGTAATGTTTCATCAGCATCTGTATATTTGTAGTAATTAGGGGGGACTGCAAACAGGTGATTGATTTCATGTTCTATATAAAACAGATTTTCTAGTTTCTCATACAGCTCTTGTCCTGTGGGCGGCCCAATTCCTTCCGAAGTGATAGATGAGGTAGTCAACTGATCAGTGATCTAGTTGTTGACTCTTTTTGCATATTGCTCATGAGAAGATAGCCTTCCTGCGCTGTTTAGTAAAATGGGGAGTCCCCTGTCATATAATGCTATGATCTTGGCACCAAAAGCATTTACCTCTGCTTGAATATCCTGACATTTTCTTTCTAGTGCCTGTACATAGTTTCTGAGGGTGAGTACCCTTTTGATCAGCAAAATTGTATCAGTTCTATCTCTGATACCCATGTTTGCTAACTGTATGCCAGTTCTGTTGTTCAACACATTAATCATTCTAGTAGCTACATCTAACATACTTCCTAGAGAAGCTCTGGCCTTTTGACTTTCTGCATAAGCCCTGCCCAGCAAATCCATTTGCTCATGGATGGTCTCTATATATTGCCATTGATCTGTGATTGATTGACCAATCTTTAACCATATGATTTTCTTGAGCTCCGTTATTGCTTTGCCCATGGCCATCTCTTTCTCTAGCTCTTTGATTTTTCTTTCCAAGGTCCTTACTTCCCTTGTCTTTTCTGCCACCTGTTGCTTAGATTTATCATGTTTCTCATTGAGTGTGGCCAATTTCTCCTTGGCTTCATTCAGCTCTGCCATCTGGGCTTCTAGGACTTGAATCTCCTTCATCATCTTTTGCATGTCTAGGCTTGGATCCTGTTCTGGTGCCGTTGCTGGTGCTGATGTTGATGGAGCTGTTTGAGCTGTCTGCCCTGTGGGAGGAGCAGTAGTTTGAGGGGACTCCTCAAGGTTTATGACTTGCTGAGGGGGTTGGGATGGCTGGCCTCCCTCTTTCTGCTTTAGTGCCTCCTGCAGGGCAGCCTCTGTTTCTACCAATTTACCTTCTGTTTGGACCAGTTGCTGATGTAGTGTTATCAGCATGGCTGCTGTATCCTGGTCTTTCCTCTGCTGAGCAACCTCTTCTGTTTGGGGGTGAAGGGTTGTTGGGATCTTCACCATCTTTCTCAAAGCTGCAATATCTGCATCTCTTTCTTTTAGCAGTGCCTACACAGCTTTGGGATCCTTTGGGTCATGCCCGAGCTCTATAATTATTTCCTCCAGAGACCTGATCCTGTTGTCTTTAGCCTGGGAGGATGCCTTTTCTAACTCCAATTGTGCAGTGGTATTATTCAAAGAATTCTGCAATCTATAATTTATCAATGTTCTATCTGCAAGAGTGGCATACACCATCTCACCCGTTTGCTTGTGCAATTCAATTTGATCCATTGGCTGGATGTCCTTGGACAAGATTTCCAAGTTTGTCCTTATATAATCAGCTGCAGACTGTGGCTGCAGCGCTGTGGGCATGAAATGACTCATTATCATTTTGCCCTCTTGCACATCATATGCAGACATCAACCTCTGCTGGTTTGTAGGAGCCATTTTCAACAAGTGATTGTACAGCTGCAACCTCACTGGCTCATTTCTAGCCTTGATGTCTATGAATTGTTTCTTTATGCTAGACTCACCCTTTCTTTGTTGCCCTGAGGAGCTGACCTCTCCTTCAAGTATTCTTTGCTGCTCTTGCTGTAATGAGCTAGCTGATACCTCTGTGCTGGGGGGACCCATCTGTGTTTGACCAAAAGGCATCTCCTCCTCTGAAAAAGGATTGAGCCTTTGTCTCTTTTCCCCTTGCTGTGATGTTGCGGTACTCAGGGGAGTCTGTTCCTCTCTATCTCTCTTCTTACCCCTCTCTTCATTGATAGGGGTTTGGAGCACTGAAGTCTCCACTCTAACATTCTGTACTGGGGCCTCCTTTTCTTGCATTTGCTCATCATTAGGACCAGGAGCCTGTGCCATTTCTTCCTGCTGTTCAGGATGATTTTCAGGCTGTTCTTCTTGGGCTGATTGTTGCTCTTCAGGGGCCTCTTGCTGTTCTGTTTCCTTGCCTTTATCCTTGGCTGAAGTCTCTACTGTAATTGGGGCTTGGACTGCCTTTTGTGGAGCTATGGATGATGAGGCAGCTACTCCCACTCGAGTGCCTGTAAGAGAAAATACCTGTTAACAAAGCTCTAAGTCAGCCAACTTTTGGAGATTTCTTATTTCTCTTTGAGCTAATTCTTCTTGTGTAGTAGCCTCTTCTAAGGTGCCTTCCCTCCATTCTAGTTGATTTGCATATTTTTCTATGTGAGGCAACCTTATGTGATCATAACTGGCCAGCCTATATCTGACCCTTCTTAAGCTTATGAAATGAGTGGGGTCGTATGGTGTCCAAAGGAAGCTGGTCTGTAAGCCAAGGTCATTTAGCATTCTATCTGCCTCTTGCCAAGCTTCCTCCCTTTTATTGTAGATGAAGGGGCCTAATTGGTTTCTGACTTTAAGCTGTGCTTTCTTTCCCTTGCTTGAAAAATGGAGTACATCAGCATTCCCAAATTGCCTGAAATACTCAAGGGCAAATAATCTCATAGGCACATATCTGGGCAATCTGTATGGGGCCAACTCACACCCATATATTCTGATAACTGTGTGGTTTTGGTAAAAATACCAATCCCCAATGCTGTACACCTTGGACAGCTGAAGAATTTTCTGCATCTCATCAGTTAGTCTTGGAGGAGGTGAGCTCAGAAGCAGAGACATGGCTGGGTGGATGAAGAGGTCTATAAATTCACAATAAGTGTAAGGGGAACAAGACCTACAGTGGAAAATAGAGGACCAATAGACCACTGACCTTGGATTGCCTTGTGCATCCATTCTTTTCACAGAAAAAGGAAATTTCTCATGCTGATAGTATAGGATTAAATGATAGATATAGGAGGTGTATCTGAACACCCTTTCTCTTTCCAAGTCTATCAATTGCTCATGTATTTTATTGGAGATGTAAGTGGCATAGTCATAACAGATTGGGGGCTTACCAGGGGAAAACATGGCCATTATCCCCAGCACAGTTTCATCAACAATTTCTATTGAATTATAGCCCAATATGGGACTAATCATTTCTACAAGGTCTGTGCCCAATTGATTTAGGTATACATGATGGATGGGAGGGTACTTCATGGTCTCATAGGTTGAATCAATGAACAATTGATTTATCTTGGTGATTTGAGCATCTGTCAGTTTAACTCCTTGTTTTATCAGATCCACCATTGATAAAGGAACTAATTTCTTAGCAGTTTTGAAGTTTAGCATCTCTCTAATGGCTGCAGGGGTGACATAAAAAACCACTGAGCCTGAAGGGTCAAGCACAGCCCTCTAAGTGGGGTCATAACAGGCAGCACATTGATGGATTAGCTCAGGAAACACATTGACCTGAGGGAGCTTGAAGATGGGGAGGAAAGAGTCCCAAATGCCCAATATATCAATTCCACTATTATGCTTAATTTTCAATTCATTTAGCAAGTGAATGTGATACTTGCTATTCATTAGCATTTCCTCTGATATTTGGTAATCTTTATCTGCTAATGGTTGCCACTCCAACTCTCTCTGAGGGGCATTCAATGGAGCAATATTCAGGGCAACAGGTGCTACTGGTGTATCCATGTTTTACAAGCGAATTTGGGTTAAATTTTGACTATTTTTGGGAGAAATATCGTCCTGCGCGGTAGGTTAAGTAATTTGTTGAATTACAACCTGTTTCAGAGCAACAGGGGTGTAATTGGGCACAATTGGCCGGTTAAAAACTGATGGAATTGGTTTTAAGGCGTAGCAAGCCTATTTCTCCAGGGAAAATGGTCAACTTTAATGGTTTTTTAACAATGCAGGACGAAACAGAGCGCGCAGTTGGGGAATTGACAAATACCTGGTTTAATGGCAGTATTTGAGCTTGGTTGCAGTCGAATTCTGGGCGGCAGCAGCTCTGAATGGTCTTGGCAAGGTGCGGCAGCAAAGGACGTGAAAATACATGCAGGAGGCAGAGCAGAAAAACACAAAAAAAATGCACAAAAATGGAAAAATTCGGCCAAATATGGACTTTTTGGCGTTGGCGCGAAAATTTGGATGACGTCAACATGACGTCATCAGGTGGGGTCAGGGTTAGGTGACGTCAGCATGATGTCATCGGGTGACGTGGCGGCCTGTGAGTGGTCCACGGGGACTGCATAGGTGGCGTGACAGCTCGGAGCGATGGCGGGCGGGGGCGCTGATGCGGCGGTGAGGTGGCGTGATGTTGGCATGACTGGTCAGCGAAAAACCGGGAGTGGTAAGCAGTTTTATATCGCACCGCTATTCATACGGAAGTGGGATTGTCAGAGGCTGGCTCGATCCAGTAATATGGCGACGTGCGTCCCTGCCCATACGTCAGCGGACGTCAAATTTCGGGCGCTAATGGCAGTACATCGGGGCCGCTCCGAAATTGATGAGGGCCGTCGGATGGGAAAGCCCAGATCCGACGGCTGGCGGGAGGGCAAGTTGTCAGGGTGATATGGTCAGGCGGGGCAAATAAAATATTATTATTTGTTGAAATATGCGCCCGGCAGAACAATGGAAAAAGTGGGTTTTGCGGGTTTTTAACAGTGTTACGGGTTAAAAGGGGATTTTGCACAGGTTTATTTACAAAGAGGGTTTAGGTTATTAATCCAAGCAGATCTCGGATTAATCCCAAGATTAATTTTTCAGCGCTCTTTGGGTCGCGCTCAATGTTTTAGCGCTTGAAAACATTTAAAGCCAATCATAGAGCTATAATGTTCGGGGAAGGGAATATGTAGATTTTTTGGGTTTTTTGCATAATTTACATAGTAATAGGGGGAATAGGGGGTATAGGGAGTTAAATAGTGATAGATTAGTAGTTAGTATGAGTGGAAAAGGTGGATGAGGGGGGTAAAACACTAAGCTTCATATGAAATCAACTTAGTTTAGGAAGTAGATCAAAATGAAAAGAATTTTTACACAAGAAATGTGGCTTTTAATAAAACAAGAACCAACAAAAACTTCCTTTCATGAACATAGGCCGTGTTGGAATGTTAGCAATGAATGTAATGGGGGATAATCAAGGAGTTAGACATGCTTCATTGTATTACTGCAAAACTGCTGAATAAGAGACCTGCACTGGCACCATGTTTTTCCTTTGCTCGGGCCAGTGACATAAAAGAAACCATGCTTCTGCAACCCCATCTACCTACCCACTCTATTGCCTAGCATTTTTTGTTACTCCAAGGAGGGTGCACTTAGACTTGCAAACCCTTTTGTGCCTTTTCTTTTCTTTTGGCTTATTCTTTTGATTTTCTATCTAAAGCTAGCCTTATTGCTTCCAAGGCCCCAGATTAAACAGTTGGGAACCTTAATTCTCTACCTAACTACTGGCCTGCCAAGATTAAGCAGTTTTGACAGGCTTCTTTCTCTATTCTTATGACAAGAAATTGAAACATGGCATGATCCAGATTAGGCTGTTGGACCATCCATCAAAAATTCAATCAACATCAAGCTATGTACACATATTGCATTCTCTTGGAAATATGGGATCTTTGCATCACCAAAGGAGAGCATATTTGGAACTTTCTTTGCCAATCATGAAAAATGAAATCTATTGGTATAGGTATCTAACAGTGGCTCCACATGGGGATGGTTTTTCCATTTGAAAGACCAAGAACAGTAGGTCAGAATGCCTTGGCCCTTGACTTCTTTTACCAAAACTTGGAGTTTTCCTCCTTGAAATCTCAAAATTGTGTCCTTCACATCTTGATAGATCTCTGAACTTATTTGCCTTTTGTTGATAACTTACAAAACTTGGGAAGCTGCATTTTATACATGTTAACAGAAAGTAATATATACGCCCTATAATGTACAAGGGAGAGTCAAACTATATGCATGGGAAGTAGTCAAAATAGTGCTTCAACATCATGCCATTCGCAAGACCTTCATCCAAGTCAGTTTCATCCAGATGTTTTAGGAAGTAAGTGTTGTTACCTTGCACTGCTTGGATAACAAATGGTCCTCTCCAAAGAGAATCACATTTTCCATGTTTTCCTTTATCTTCCTTTCTTGAATCCCACTTGAGGACTTTGTCACCAATGTTGAAATCTTCAGCCTTGGTCCTTCTATCAAAAGCTTTCTTTAACTTTTCTTGTAAAACTTGAACTCTGCTATAAACTTGGTCTCTAGTTTGCTGCAAACATATTATTTGATTGATCCTTCTTTGCATGTCATTGGGCTCAGCTTGACTTTCTTGAAGCAGTTTCATAACAGGAACCCCTAGTGATGAAGGAAATTTGGCTTCTAATCCATAGACCAACTCATATGGGCGGACCCCAATGGATCTCTTGGTTGTTAGTCTATCTGCCCATAAGGCATTCACAAGCTTCTTATGCCAATTCTTCTTATTTTCTTCCAACACCTTCTTTATGATGTTTACAAGGCTTTTATTTGATGATTCAGCTAGGCCATTTCCTTGAGGGTAGTATGCAGTGGAATGGCCCAAAGTAATATGAAATTTGTGGCAGAAGTTCACCATCTTCTTGGATCTAAAAGCAGCAGCATTGTCTGTTATTATCTTGTTGGGGCAACCAAATCTAGACAATATGTTATTCTCCAAAAACTGAATGATAGTTGAATCATTTGCCTGTCTACATGGGATGGCCTCAATCCATTTAGTGAAGTAGTCTGTGGCTGTGAGGATCCACCTATGTTGGCCTGAAGATGAGGGATGAATTTCCCCAATGAAATCCAGGCCCCATTGTTGAAAAGGTCTCTCTATTGCAATAGGCCTCAAAGGAAGTGGTAGTAACTTTCTCTTTCCCTCAAACATTTGACACTTATGGCATGAGATAGTGAAATTTTTAACATCAGAGAACAAAGTGGGCCAATAGTAACCAGCCCTCAGTATCTTATCCACAGTGGATTTCCAATACAAGTGTCCACCACAATCACCTACATGAAATTCTTTCATGACATTGTTAGTCTCATTCTCAATTAAGCAGTTTAACAATATACCCTCATGGTTTTTCCAAAGAAAATTGCCATCCATGACACAAAATCTTGAAGCTTTCATTTTTAGGAACCTACATTTAGTTCTGGACAATCCTAGGGGAGCACACAGGTTTTGCAACACATAACATATATCAGAATACCAAGAGGATTGTTCAAAGGCTACATTGATCTTTGGAGTCGCCAGCTCCGGTTCATTGTCCATTTGATTTATGTCTAGGGCTTGGAAATTTGTTTCAGACATTAGTTTGGCCAAACCTTGGCCCTTTATCAGTTTTGTAGGTCTTATCTCAATGTCAAATTCTAAGATGTTTGCAATCCATTTTCCTCTTCTACCCTCTAAATTTTCTTGAGTCAAAATATCCTTGACAATAGCATTTGGTACATAGGCAATGACATGAGAGTATAGGATGTAAATTCTGAAATCTTTGATGGCTTTGACTAAAGCATAAGCTTGTTTTTCCATGATCTGGTATTTGAGAGGTGCATCTCTTAGTGCTCTGCTAAAGAAAGCAATAGGTTTTTCATTCCCTTGATCATCTTTTTGTAACAAGACAGCAGCAATTGTGTGTTGGGAAGCGAAGGAAAATATAATGAAGTCTCTATCAAATTGAGGGTTTGTCAGGACTGGGGTTTGGGTGAGGGCTAGTTTGATTCCTTCAAACGCTTGATTTGCTTCCACAGTCCACTTTACCTTAGAATCCTTTTTAAGCATGTTATTAAGTAATCTGATCAATTCTGCCAAGTTTGGGATAAATCTCCTTAGGAAGTTGATCTTACCCAAGAAGGCTTGCAATTCTTTTACATTTCTTGGATGAGACATTTGTAGGATGGCCTGTATTCTGTCTGGATCAATTCTAATACCATGCTTTGAAATAATATGACCCAATAACTTGCCTTCTTCCAAACCAAACAGGGATTTCTTGGGATTTAAGGAAATTCCATATTTCCTACAAGTTATGAATATTTGCCTTAGATGTTTCAAATGTTCAGAGTCAGATTTTGAAAATGGTGTAAGGTCATCTAGGTAAACCACAAGGAAATCATGAATCTCTTTGGCAAAAGCAATTTCCATTGCTCTTTGAAAGGTATCTCCTGCATTTTTCAACCCAAAAGGCATTTTGACATATTTGAAGGTTCCCCATGGGGTTGTGAATGTTGTTTTGTCCTGATCATCAGGGTGAACTAGGATCTGGTTGAAACCTGAGAATCCATCAAGTAAAGAAATTCTTGAGGCCCCCACTACTCTTTGCAAGATGTGATCCATCTTGGGTAAGGGGTAATTATCTTTTAGGGACACTTGATTCAAGTTCCTTAGATCAACACAAAGCCTTATTTCACCAGTTTTCTTTCTTGTAGGGACCAAATTTGAAATCCAATCAGAAAACCTGATTGGTGCTATGATGCCAGCTTTAAACATTTTTTGTACCTCTTGCTCCATTGATGGGAGAAGCATAGGATTGATTCTCCTCAATTTTTGTTTAAAGGGTTTTTGATTTGGCTTGAGGGGGATAGTGTGTTGAATGACAGAGGTGTCATATGATTTCAATCCTCATAGCTCCATGCAAAGACATCTTGGAATTCTTTGAAAAGGTCAACATATTTGGGCTTTTGGTCAGGAGGTAAGGAAGCAGACAATTTTATTATTTTGGGTTGTTCAGCAAATGTTACATTCTTCTATGGCAACATTGAGGGGCTACATTTTTGGCTTCCTAAGAATATCATTTGAGTCAAAAATGTCTTCCAAAGGAGTGAGGCCTGTTGGAAGAAAATTGTCTTTCAATTGTATAACTTCAGCTTCAGCATCAGCTATTTCCTCACAACTGATTTGTTTAATTTCTTGTATGTTTTCTTTGTTAAAAATTGTTGGATGTAGTATTTGGTTTGTTGTTTTGGGTGAAATATTTGTTTGGCGCTGTTCACCTAGTGTTTGTGAATCACTTGCAGCCTCTGTATCAATGTTTAGTCCTGAAAATTCTTGCTGCAAAGTCAAGAAATTATTTATTTGTGTATCATCCTCAAACACTTGCCAATCCTTGACATTGTTTGGGACAGAAGGTCTGTGTTTTATCTCAGTTGTAAAGCAATGCTTGGGTTCAAAAGGTAGTTTACAAGTGCTTGCAAATGTGGCCAAACTATGAGCATGAAGATTATGGGTTCTAGAAATTTTGGTAATTTGAAATTCAGTGAAGGAATTTAGTATTTCAGCAGCAGCAGACCTATAAGATCTCAGTCTTTTGTCATTGGTGACAAAATTTCCCTTTACTTGTTGGATAATTAGGTCTGAGTCTCCTAGGATTGAAACTTTTGTGGCTTGTAAGGATTTTACTAGTTTGAGGCCTAGTAAAAGAGCTTCATATTCTGCCATATTGTTGGTGCACCTGAAGTTTAGCCTATAGGCTCAGCCCTCTGCATGACTGTTTTGTTTGTTATGTATCCAAACCCCTGCTCCTGCCCTTAATTTGTTGACTGACCCATCAAATTCAAGGAACCAGAGGACTTCTCGGTTAAGGGAAGAATTGTCAACTATTATGGGACTTGGCATCAACAACTTGAGATCTTGGCTTACACTTGGTTTTTCTTCTTGAACAGTTTTGTTTATTGATTGCTCAACCATTATTTCTAGAGAAGCAGTTTGTTCATTTATATACTGATCTTGTTTGAGTGTCTTGGTCTCATCATCATTTGTAGGATCTGTACTATCATTGAAGAGAATGTAGGAGTCTATGTCAGAATGGACAGCATATATGGGAAAGTTTTGAGGTTTTTCTTCACTGCTGACCATGTATTTCATGAGTGTTTCTCTGTATAGTCTCTTTGGTTGCCCAAAGACAGAGATGGTGGCATAGGACATGTCTAATTGAAGGGAGCCTTGAAGTTTAGCACCCCATGATCTTGATAATAACATTCCATATTTTGGTGGGATATCAGCAACCACCACATCCATTAAAATTGTTTTGTTTGGATATTGAACCAAGGAAACACATAAATCCTTTATCAAACCTAAACACTTAACTTGGCTGGAGTCAAATGAAAATAGGTCCTTGTATGGCCTTGTTATGTCTAAATGCAGTCTCTCCATCACAGATTTGGGCATAAGGTTATGGGATGCCCCAGAATCAAACATGGCATTGTGTAGTATCTTGTCATGGATATGCAGGCTGACATAAAAAGGTAAAATTCCATTACCTGCTGTTTTTCCATCAACCTCAGGGCCAAAAAGTAATTCTGGGGTATCATCCAACACATTAACATCATCTTTATTGTTTGTCAATTGAAGGGACTTTTTGATTTGTTGTTTGTAAATGTCATGTTTGGCTAATTCAGCAAGGGGTATGGCTATTTTCAATTTACCAATTTCAGACTCAAAGTCAAAAGGTTTTTCAGTTTGAATTTTAGCATTCTAGTTGACCATTTTTTCTTTGCCATTTGACCTTTTAGAGGGTTCCTCTTGGTTCTGTGTCTGATTTTGGGGTTTGTCCTCTTTACCCATCTTTTGAGGAGGGTTGTTTGAATTGGTATGTAAAGGAAGTGCAACTGATGGCTGTTGATTTGAGGCATATGTTTCAGTGATATCCTCCACTATGACTTCATTAGTGATAGGATCAGATTTGTCTTTGGATTCTGAAATGGTAGCTTTCTTAGATTGCTGGTCATCTTTTACTTTTTCAGGCTGTGACACATTTATGGTTCTACTTCTTAGTTTGTACTGTTTATGAACTTCAAAAATAGTTGTATCATATCCTTGCTTAAAGTCAAAAGACTCACCTGATTTTGTTTGAAATTGCTTTACTTCATCTTCTTCATGATCTTCTTAAGTCAGGAAAATGATCCGGATTTAGACAGGAACGCAATAGATTACAGAGATAACCATAAATACAGAGATGCGATAACCATAAATACAAAGATGCAGCGGAAATAATACTTTATTTCATTACTGTAAAATACTGAAATATGCTTACAAACAGAAATGGAAATAAACCAGCTAGGGCGATGGTAGCTTATCTCTGAGAAGAGATGTGCGGCTACATGCCTCTGAACTGTTCCGAACTGTATTACAATGAGGCTCGAAGGCCTATTTATTGTTGAGAAACAATGGAAAACCCTTCACATCCCGAAACCTAGCCCTAGAAGATGAAACGCCAAATTGTGGGCCCCGTTTGGGTAAATTGGTACATCAATTTCCCGGGGTCGTAACTTTGGCATATGATCTCTGTTTGACGCGTACGATAGCTCGTTAGAAAGATCTATCCGAGAACTACCACTTTGGGAAGGGCAACATCGGTCCATGGACCCATGTTGCCCCCAGATTTCCCAAAAAACGTCGTTTAGGGCCTCAAAACGGCTCCGGAAGTTCAGGACCCGAAAAACTGCTAAAAATAGTAAGTTGTGCTACAATTAAGGAAACTGAAAAGACTGAAAGAGACAGTTGTGGGGGTCCAAATGGGTTGGTGGGTGGCCACCAACATCCACCTGGATCATTCCTCCCCCCTTAGGAAGCAATGGTCCCCATTGCGTTGAGTTCCTCCATCTGCTGAACTTGTCCTGCAATGTCTGATGTGTCCAGTGATGGTGGGAAGCATGGTCGACGATGGTTCACATTGAACATTTGGTGTAGGCGAAAGAATGGATGAATGATGTGCTCCAAAGCATTGTTCCCCATAGCCTTGGTACTGCTGTAAGGACCATGTCGGAGTGATCTGAGCTTCTGATGGGTTAGGGTAAGGCGTTCTTTCTGTCGATGCAACCAGACTTTGTTGCCCACCTGAAACTTGTGTGGTACCCATGTGGGTGAGGAGAAGTTGTTCCTGTGTTTTGTCATGACCGTATCCCTTTGCTGCTGCTGCTGCATGGAGGAACCCTTTGCAGGGGTCATGGATGTAGCAACGATCTTCCCCTTACTTTGGGAGTGAACCAGACAGATGAATTTCCTGGTCTGTGATATGAGCTTGCTGCCTTTTTTGGTAGTGATCAAAGATGTGGCAGTAGGTGGGGCTACCTCTGGTATCCTGTATAATGAATTGTTCAAAGAAATAATGACAGCACGAGGCCTGGACTCATACACAGCATGTCGCCTCCACAAGTATGGCTGGCCTAATAATACATCACAAACATCCAGAGGTGTAACATCACACAATACCTCGTCTGTGAAGGGCTTGATGCTGTAGGGAAGGCGGCATTGCTGGCGAACTTTGATATCTCGTCCTTCATGAAGCCACCCGATACTGTACGGCTGTGGGTGTGGTGTAGTCGGTAGGCCCAACCGCTTCACGACCTCTGCTGAAACGAGGTTCTTTTGGCTGCCACTGTCGACAATGAATTGCAGCGGCGAACCCTTCACCCACATCTGTGAGTGGAAAAGACGCTCCCCTTCCTCTGGATTTTCGGGCTCATATTTCTGGATCTTGGCGGTGGCAACAGTGGCGCTGGGATCCGCATCAATGATCTGCTTCCCTTTGCCATTCCCCTTGTCGGGTTCTGGCTCAGGGTCGGAACATGCATCTGATTCGGAAGCCTTCAACTCAGCCACCAGCGACTGCTTGGTCCGACACTCACTTGTGTTATGAGTGGGACTCTTGTGGAACTCACACCACTTTCCTGTGTCCTTCTTCGGCTTCATGGTGTTGTTCTTTTCTTGCGGCTTCGACGGGTTGTCTTGGGTCACCCCGCCTTGGCTTTGTCCTCTGGGCTTCGGATTTGCAGATCCAAAGTCTCGCTTCTTCTGTTTGAACTTTTGCTCGATTTTGACAGCGTATCGGTATGCTGTGCCGAGTGAGGAGATGTTCAAGAACACCATCTCTTCCTGGATGTATTTGTGCAGGCAGCCGCGGTATTTGAGTACCAGATGCAGCTCAGAATCTTTGATACCCAACTGTGTGCGAAGGGTATGAAAAATGTTTGTGAACTCCGGCACATCTTGGTCTCGTCCCTGCCGCAGTGTGGTCCATTTGATGTATTTGTCCTCATAGCTTCCGACAGGGTAGTACTGCTCTTTGATGGCATCCCGGAAGTCATTCCAAGTGGGTGCGGCTGAAAATAGTGAGCCTGTACTTTCATCCTTCTGCTCGCAGTAGGTTTCCCACCAGTCCTTGACGTGGGGGGCTGCTTTGAGAAGAGCGAAAACAATCTTTTCCCGACTTGAAAATTCGTGAACAGAAAAATACCCATCTAGCAGATTTAACCATTTATCTACGGCATCTGCGTCTATTTGTCCCTCGAAGATGGGGATTTCAAAATTAACTTGTACCTTAAATGGTGTGGAATTTCCAGAGTCGCTGTTGGAAGCCGATGCGTCGCCTCTGGGTAGCCGCTGAAGGATCTGTGCAAAGCTATCCATCATCGCATTCCTTTGCCGCTCGAGCGCTTCTTCGAGCAAGATTTTGATAGGATCTCCTGCCCCCTCGTCTTTCTTCTCATCCGCCATGGGAGGCCGTCGGGATTTGCGAGGTTGGTCTTGCAAAGGTTCGACCAGTTCAAGCCCTAACTCCTTATATCCCGACCTCGTTGGGGACATGCAAAGAAAAACAGAGAAAAAGCAGACCGCTCTGATACCACTGATCCGGATTTAGACAGGAACGCAATAGATTACAAAGATAACCATAAATACAGAGATGCGATAACCATAAATACAAAGATGCAGCGGAAATAATACTTTATTTCATTACTGTAAAATACTGAAATATGCTTTCAAACAGAAATGGAAATAAACCAGCTAGGGCGATGGTAGCTTATCTCTGAGAAGAGATGTGCAGCTACATGCCTCTGAACTGTTCCGAACTGTATTACAATGAGGCTCGAAGGCCTATTTATTGTTGAGAAACAATGGAAAACCCTTCACATCCCGAAACCTAGCCCTAGAAGATGAAACGCCAAATTGTGGGCCCCGTTTGGGTAAATTGGTACATCAATTTCCCGGGGTCGTAACTTTGGCATATGATCTCTGTTTGACGCGTACGATAGCTCGTTAGAAAGATCTATCCGAGAACTACCACTTTGGGAAGGGCAACATCGGTCCATGGACCCATGTTGCCCCCAGATTTCCCAAAAAACGTCGTTTAGGGCCTCAAAACGGCTCCGGAAGTTCAGGACCCGAAAAACTGCTAAAAATAGTAAGTTGTGCTACAATTAAGGAAACTGAAAAGACTGAAAGAGACAGTTGTGGGGGTCCAAATGGGTTGGTGGGTGGCCACCAACATCCACCTGGATCATTCCTCCCCCCTTAGGAAGCAATGGTCCCCATTGCGTTGAGTTCCTCCATCTGCTGAACTTGTCCTGCAATGTCTGATGTGTCCAGTGATGGTGGGAAGCATGGTCGACGATGGTTCACATTGAACATTTGGTGCAGGCGAAAGAATGGAGGAATGATGTGCTCCAAAGCATTGTTCCCCATAGCCTTGGTACTGCTGTAAGGACCATGTCGGAGTGATCTGAGCTTCTGATGGGTTATGGTAAGGCGTTCTTTCTGTCGATGCAACCAGACTTTGTTGCCCACCTGAAACTTGTGTGGTACCCATGTGGGTGAGGAGAAGTTGTTCCTGTGTTTTGTCATGACCGTATCCCTTTGCTGCTGCTGCTGCATGGAGGAACCCTTTGCAGGGGTCATGGATGTAGCAACGATCTTCCCCTTACTTTGGGAGTGAACCAGACAGATGAATTTCCTGGTCTGTGATATGAGCTTGCTGCCTTTTTTGGTAGTGATCAAAGATGTGGCAGTAGGTGGGGCTACCTCTGGTATCCTGTATAATGAATTGTTCAAAGAAATAATGACAGCACGAGGCCTGGACTCATACACAGCATGTCGCCTCCACAAGTATGGCTGGCCTAATAATACATCACAAACATCCAGAGGTGTAACATCACACAATACCTCGTCTGTGAAGGGCTTGATGCTGTAGGGAAGGCGGCATTGCTGGCGAACTTTGATATCTCGTCCTTCATGAAGCCACCCGATACTGTACGGCTGTGGGTGTGGTGTAGTCGGTAGGCCCAACCGCTTCACGACCTCTGCTGAAACGAGGTTCTTTTGGCTGCCACTGTCGACAATGAATTGCAGCGGCGAACCCTTCACCCACATCTGTGAGTGGAAAAGACGCTCCCCTTCCTCTGGATTTTCGGGCTCATCTTTCTGGATCTTGGCGGTGGCAACAGTGGCGCTGGGATCCGCATCAATGATCTGCTTCCCTTTGCCATTCCCCTTGTCGGGTTCTGGCTCAGGGTCGGAACATGCATCTGATTCGGAAGCCTTCAACTCAGCCACCAGCGACTGCTTGGTCCGACACTCACTTGTGTTATGAGTGGGACTCTTGTGGAACTCACACCACTTTCCTGTGTCCTTCTTCGGCTTCATGGTGTTGTTCTTTTCTTGCGGCTTCGACGGGTTGTCTTGGGTCACCCCGCCTTGGCTTTGTCCTTTGGGCTTCGGATTTGCAGATCCAAAGTCTCGCTTCTTCTGTTTGAACTTTTGCTCGATTTTGACAGCGTATCGGTATGCTGTGCCGAGTGAGGAGATGTTCAAGAACACCATCTCTTCCTGGATGTATTTGTGCAGGCAGCCGCGGTATTTGAGTACCAGATGCAGCTCAGAATCTTTGATACCCAACTGTGTGCGAAGGGTATGAAAAATGTTTGTGAACTCCGGCACATCTTGGTCTCGTCCCTGCCGCAGTGTGGTCCATTTGATGTATTTGTCCTCATAGCTTCCGACAGGGTAGTACTGCTCTTTGATGGCATCCCGGAAGTCATTCCAAGTGGGTGCGGCTAAAAATAGTGAGCCTGTACTTTCATCCTTCTGCTCGCAGTAGGTTTCCCACCAGTCCTTGACGTGGGGGGCTGCTTTGAGAAGAGCGAAAACAATCTTTTCCCGACTTGAAAATTCGTGAACAGAAAAATACCCATCTAGCAGATTTAACCATTTATCTACGGCATCTGCGTCTATTTGTCCCTCGAAGATGGGGATTTCAAAATTAACTTGTACCTTAAATGGTGTGGAATTTCCAGAGTCGCTGTTGGAAGCCGATGCGTCGCCTCTGGGTAGCCGCTGAAGGATCTGTGCAAAGCTATCCATCATCGCATTCCTTTGCCGCTCGAGCGCTTCTTCGAGCAAGATTTTGATAGGATCTCCTGCCCCCTCGTCTTTCTTCTCATCCGCCATGGGAGGCCGTCGGGATTTGCAAGGTTGGTCTTGCAAAGGTTCGACCAGTTCAAGCCCTAACTCCTTATATCCCGACCTCGTTGGGGACATGCAAAGAAAAACAGAGAAAAAGCAGACCGCTCTGATACCACTGATCCGGATTTAGACAGGAACGCAATAGATTACAGAGATAACCATAAATACAGAGATGCGATAACCATAAATACAAAGATGCAGCGGAAATAATACTTTATTTCATTACTGTAAAATACTGAAATATGCTTACAAACAGAAATGGAAATAAACCAGCTAGGGCGATGGTAGCTTATCTCTGAGAAGAGATGTGCGGCTACATGCCTCTGAACTGTTCCGAACTGTATTACAATGAGGCTCGAAGGCCTATTTATTGTTGAGAAACAATGGAAAACCCTTCACATCCCGAAACCTAGCCCTAGAAGATGAAACGCCAAATTGTGGGCCCCGTTTGGGTAAATTGGTACATCAATTTCCCGGGGTCGTAACTTTGGCATATGATCTCTGTTTGACGTGTACGATAGCTCGTTAGAAAGATCTATCCGAGAACTACCACTTTGGGAAGGGCAACATCGGTCCATGGACCCATGTTGCCCCCAGATTTCCCAAAAAAACGTCGTTTAGGGCCTCAAAACGGCTCTGGAGGTTCAGGACCCGAAAAACTGCTAAAAATAGTAAGTTGTGCTACAATTAAGGAAACTGAAAAGACTGAAAGAGACAGTTGTGGGGGTCCAAATGGGTTGGTGGGTGGCCACCAACATCCACCTGGATCAGAAAACTTGCTGTTCATTGTTCAAACCCATCAAATTGATGTGGGTGTCATTTATTTGCTCATTAGAAGTAGATGTCTCAGCATAATTTTCTTGGAAAGGAGGTCTGACCTCATTTTCAGGGCTTGCCTTTCCAGGATGTTGATTTTGGTTTCTCCTAAAATTTGGATTTCTGATAGGATTGTTCTGTGGGCCTTCCCATGATGATTTTCTCTCAACTGACTCCACTCTCTCACCTAATCTTTGCATACCATTGATTATTGCATCCAGTTTCTGATCCCAGCCTGAAGGCTCTTCTTTAAAGGTAGTCTTTCTCTCAGTTCTTGTCCTATTTCTCTTGGCTATCAAGTTGGCTTCTACACTTACTGCTATGTCTTGCATTTCAGCTAGAGTTTGAGGAGCTCTTTCTCTTAATTGGTATGCCATATCTGAATCAAATCCATCAGGGAAGGTGTATAGGGCTAGATCAGGTGGGGGTCTAAGATTTTGGGGAATAGCATTGTAGACATTGTTAAACCGAGCACAGTAGTCCAGGACAGTTTCTTGTGGACCTCTTTTGATCGTATTATATTCAGATAAAATATGAAGTGGGTCCTTTTTCTTCTCCCATCTGTTGATAAATGTTTGATACAAGGCTTCAGGGTCAGCTATAGAATTTGCTGTTAGTGACCTAAACCATGTTCTTACATCTCCTGTTAGGCTTTGCACGAAAATTTTCATCCTCACCCCATCATCATCTATCTCATCATTTTCAAAGTAGTCCTGCAATTTTTTAGTATGTTGAAGGGTTGAATAAGAGCCAGTACCATCAAAATATGATATCTTTGTTTGATAATCTTGAGGCATAGGCCCTAGATTAGCAGGTAACTACAGTGGGGCATATCTATTAGCCATGTTTGGTGGGACAATAGAGATAACAGGGATGAATGGGACAAGTGGAGGAAATGGGATGAAAGGGGTATGTGTAGTTGATGGAGTGGTTGAAAGGATACCTTGTGAAGTGGATGAAGAACTAGGAGAGTGTGGACCGGTTGTATGAGGATGTAGAGAAGCCTTAGCAGGAGTTGGAATGTCAGTTTGGAGACCTGCTTGAAACTTGAATCTGATAAAGTCCCTTCTGATTTGTGTCTCTTGAGGATTCTTGAAATCAAGTTCGGATTTTGAAACTCAGGTGCTGGATCAGGATCTGGGTTTGATCTTGTGTAACAAGTTTTCTTCTTAGGAGCCAGCTTCTACAATTTCCTTTGAGAGAATTTCTAAGGAGGTAGTGATATTTTAACAAGGACTGGTCAGTTATAGCACAACTGTATGAAAATTAAGACTGAATAAAGATTGACTGAGGTAGCTTTTATATACTCCTGCAAATGCAAAGCAGAGGCAGTTTCCAAGGCTATCTGGCTGTCACTCAGGCTTTATCTACAGCATTAAGAGTCAGACAGGAAGTTGCAAAGTTCATCCAGGTCCCTAGTTGAGTCGCCATTTATGTTAACACCCAGGTTGTTCCCTTTGACTCCCAAGGGAATACGGTCGGGGTAACCACTAACCAAGCTTTGGATTATAGGTCCTAGCCTACCTATAATCAGAGAGGGCTCTCTCTTTAAGTTTTAGCTTTGTTTTGTAACGATTTTGGGCTAGTTATAGGTTTAGTTTTTTGTTTAAAGTTTTGGTTGCGAACTGTTGTTGTGGGAAGGGCATGAAATGTTTGGGAGATATTAGTCCATTGGGCATATGGAGTCAGAGATTTGGGACAGTCCTGTGCCTGTAATGGAGAAAGTTTTACTGCAAGGCTAGATGACTATTCTTAATATAAATTCTGATTATTGAGTGAAACAGTGGGAGATGGAATTACAGACAGTGTGATAACAAATTGAACAGCAATTTCCACTTAGTAGCATACATGAATTACTAAATAGAAACTGTGAAAGATTCAGGGTTTATTGGAGCAGTTAAGAATTCCAATTAAACAACTGAGCCTATAGAAAACATTTATAGCAAGGACAGATTGAAATCAGGGTGTCTCCATGGACAAATCCTGAGCTATTCTTTTTCTTTCCTCCTAAGTTTAGATTAACATGTGAAAGATATGAGTTAAACTGATAATAAACATGAAAAGAGATAGAGAAAACTTATTATATCAAGACGCAGCACTAGAATCCTGCAGCATTCAGTAATTCCAAGACAGCAAGCATAAGTAAGACCAACTTCTGCAAACCCCAAAGCCTTTCTGTATTATTTCTCCAGAGATTACAGCCGAGTTCTCTTTCTTGAACAACAGAAGTAAACAACAACCCCCAAATGAGTAGCGCGGGGGTGAATATATACAAAAATATCATGTAAAATATCTAGAATGATAGTTATTGAGCAATAACTATCTCTACCAACTTTGTTCAGTGAAGTTATTTACAAAATTTAAAGCCTGTAGTAAAGGTACATAACAGCTGTTTGTTGTTTGTCGGTTGATGATGACTTTTGGGCCCAAGGGCCGGCTGCGTTAATTCTTGGACGACTCCTGCTGCCGACGGCTGCTGTAGATGACACGTTGCGGCTCTGATGCCTTTGGGATGCTGACCTGTAATCTTTGACCTGTGGTTGCTGATCTGTGACTTCTTTATTGATTCTCTGCTTGCTGTAAAATGCATTTGATTAAATTATTTTATCAAATCACAGCAAAGTCCTTATCATATCTGTCCACCATTGATCAATGGGCATCTGATGCCTTTGCATCTTGTGTAATGTTTCATCAGCATCTGTATATTTGTAGTAATTAGGGGGGACTGCAAACAGGTGATTGATTTCATGTTCTATATAAAACAGATTTTCTAGTTTATCATACATCTCTTGTCCTGTGGGCGGCCCAGTTCCTTCCGAAGTGCTAGATGAGGTAGTCAACTGATCAGTGATGTAGTTGTTGACTCTTTTTGCATATTGCTCATGAGAAGATAGCCTTCCTGCGCTGTTTAGTAAAATGGGGAGTCCCTTGTCATATAATGCTGTGATCTTGGCACCAAAAGCATTTACCTCTACTTAAATATCCTGGCATTTTCTTTCTAGTGCCTGTACATAGTTTCTGAGGGTGAGTACCCTTTTGATCAGCAAAATTGTATCAGTTCTATCTCTGATACCCATGTTTGCTAACTGTATGCCAGTTTTGTTGTTCAACACATTAATCATTCTAGTAGCTACATCTGGCATACTTCCTAGAGAAGCTCTGGCCTTTTGACTTTCTGCATAAGCCCTGCCCAGCAAATCCATTTGCTCATGGATGGTCTCTATATATTGCCATTGATCTGTGATTGATTGACCAATCTTTAACCATATGATTTTCTTGAGCTTCGTTATTGCTTTGCCCATGGCCATCTCTTTATCTAGCTCTTTGATTTTTCTTTCCAAGGTCCTTACTTCCCTTGTCTTTTCTGCCACCTGTTGCTTAGATTTATCATGTTTCTCATTGAGTGTGGCCAATTTCTCCTTGGCTTCATTCAGCTCTGGCATCTGGGCTTCTAGGACTTGAATCTCCTTCATCATCTTTTGCATGTCTAGGCTTGGAGCCTGTTCTGGTGCCGTTGCTGGTGCTGATGTTGATGGAGTTGTTTGAGCTGTCTGCCCTGTGGGAGGAGTAGTAGTTTGAGGGGACTCCTCAAGGTTTATGACTTGCTGAGGGGGTTGGGATGGCTGGCCTCCCTCTTTCTGCTTTAGTGCCTCCTGCAGTGCAGCCTCTGTTTCTACCAATTTACCTTCTATTTGGACCAGTTGCTGATGTAGTGTTATCAGCATGGCTGTTGTATCCTGGTCTTTCCTCTGCTGAGCAAACTCTTCTGTTTGGGGGTGAAGGGTTGCTGGGATCTTCACCATCTTTCTCAAAGCTGCAATATCTGCATCTCTTTCTTTTAGCAGTGCCTGCACAGCTTTGGGATCCTTTGGATCATGCCCGAGCTCTATAATTATTTCCTCCAGAGACCTGATCCTGTTGTCTTTAGCCTGGGAGGATGCCTTTTCTAACTCCAATTGTGCAGTGGTATTATTCAAAGAATTCTGCAATCTATAATTTATCAATGTTCTATCTGCAAGAGTGGCATACACCATCTCACCCGTTTGCTTGTGCAATTCAATTTGATCCATTGGGTGGATGTCCTTGGACAAGATTTCCAAGTTTGTTCTTATATAATCAGCTGCAGACTGTGGCTGCAACGCTGTGGGCATGAAATGGCTCATTATCATTTTGCCCTCTTGCACATCATATGCAGACATCAACCTCTGCTGGTTTGTAGGAGCCATTTTCAACAAGTGATTGTACAGCTGCAACCTCACTGGCTCATTTCTGGCCTTGATGTCTATGAATTGTTTCTTTATGCTAGACTCACCCTTTCTTTGTTGCCCTGAGGAGCTGACCTCTCCTTCAAGTATTCTTTGCTGCTCTTGCTGTAATGAGCTAGTTGATACCTCTGTGCTGGGGGGACCCATCTGTGTTTGACCAAAAGGCATCTCCTCCTCTGAAAAAGGATTGAGCCTATGTCTCTTTTCCCCTTGCTGTGATGTTGCGGTACTCAGGGGAGTCTGTTCCTCTCTATCTCTCTTCTTACCCCTCTCTTCATTGATAGGGGTTTGGAGCACCGAAGTCTCCACTGTAACATTCTGTACTGGGGCCTCCTTTTCTTGCATTTGCTCATCATTAGGACCAGGAGCCTGTGCCATTTCTTCCTGCTGTTCAGGATGATTTTCAGGCTGTTCTTCTTGGGCTGATTGCTGCTCTTCAGGGGCCTCTTGCTGTTCTGTTTCCTTGCCTTTATCCTTGGCTGAAGTCTCTACTGTAATTGGGGCTTGGACTGCCTTTTGTGGAGCTGTGGATGATGAGGCAGCTACTCCCACTCGAGTGCCTGGAAGAGAAAATACCTGTGAACAAAGCTCTAAGTCAGCCAACTTTTGGAGATTTCTTATTTCTCTTTGAGCTAATTCTTCTTGTGTAGTAGCCTCTTCTAAGGTGCCTTCCCTCCATTCTAGTTGATTTGCATATTTTTCTATGTGAGGCAACCTTACGTGATCATAACTGGCCAGCCTATATCTGACCCTTCTTAAGCTTATGAAATGAGTGGGGTCGTATGGTATCCAAAGGAAGCTGGTCTGTAAGCCAAGGTCATTTAGCATTCTATCTGCCTCTTGCCAAGCTTCCTCCCTTTTATTGTAGATGAAGGGGCCTAATTGGTTTCTGACTTTAAGCTGTGCTTTCTTGCCCTTGCTTGAAAAATGGAGTACATCAGCATTCCCAAATTGCCTGAAATACTCAAGGGCAAATAATCTCATAGGCACATATCTGGGCAATCTTTATGGGGCCAACTCACACCCATATATTCTGATAACTGTGTGGTTTTGGTAAAAATACCAATCCCCAATGTTGTACACCTTGGGCAGCTAAAGAATTTTCTTCATCTCATCAGTTAGTCTTGGAGGAGGTGAGCTCAGAAGCAGAGACATGGCTGGGTGGATGAAGAGGTCTATAAATTCACAATAAGTGTAAGGGGAACAAGACGTACAGTGGAAAACAGAGGACCAATAGACCACTGACCTTGGATTGCCTTGTGCATCCATTCTTTTCACAGAAAAAGGAAATTTCTCATGCTGATAGTATAGGATTAAATGATAGATATAGGAGGTGTATCTGAACACCCTTTCTCTTTCCAAGTCTATCAATTGCTCATGTATTTTATTGGAGATGTAAGTGGCATAGTCATAACAGATTGGGGGCTTACCAGGGGAAAACATGGCCATTATCACCAGCACAGTTTCATCAACAATTTCTATTGAATTATAGCCCAATATGGGACTAATCATTTCTACAAGGTCTGTGCCCAATTGATTTAGGTATACATGATGGATGGGAGGGTACTTCATGGTCTCAGAGGTTGAATCAATGAACAATTGATTTATCTTGGTGATTTGAGCATCTGTCAGTTTAACTCCTTGTTTTATCAGATCCACCATTGATAAAGGTACTAATTTCTTAGCAGTTTTGAAGTTTAGCATCTCTCTAATGGCTGCAGGGGTGACATAAAAAACAACTGAGCCTGAAGGGTCAAGCACAGCCCTCTGAGTGGGGTCATAACAGGCAGCACACCGATGGATTAGCTCAGGAAACACATTGACCTGAGGGAGCTTGAAGATGGGGAGGAAAGAGTCCCAAATGCCCAATATATCAATTCCACTATTATGCTTAATTTTCAATTCATTTAGCAAGTGAATGTGATACTTGCTATTCATTAGCATTTCCTCTGATATTTGGTAATCTTTATCTGCTAATGGTTGCCACTCCAACTCTCTCTGAGGGGCATTCAATGGAGCAATATTCAGGGCAACAAGTGCTACTGGTGTATCCATGTTTTACAAGCGAATTTGGGTTAAATTTCGACTATTTTTGGGAGAAATACCGTCCTGCACGGTAGGTTAAGTAATTTGCTGAATTACAGCCTGTTTCAGAGCAACAGGGGTGTAATTGGGCACAATTGGCTAGTAAAAAACTGATGGAATTGGTTTTAAGGCGTAGCAGGCCTATTTCTCCAGGGAAAATGGTCAACTTTAATGGTTTTTTAACAATGCAGGACGAAACAGAGCGCGCAGTTGGGGAATTGACAAATACCTGGTTTAATGGCGGTATTTGAGCTTGGTTGCAGTCGAATTCTGGGCGGCAACAGCTCTGAATATTCTTGACAAGGTGCGGCAGCAAAGGACGTGAAAATACATGCAGGAGGCAGAGCAGAAAAACACAGAAAAATGCGCAAAAATGGCAAAATTCGGCCAAATATGGACTTTTTGGCGTTGGCGCGAAAATTTGGATGACGTCAGCATGACGTCATCAGGTGGGGTCAGGGTTGGGTGACGTCAGCATGATGTCATCGGGTGACGTGGCAGCCTGTGAGTGGTCCACGGGGACTGCATAGGTGGCATGACAGCTCGGAGCGATGGCGGGCGGGGGCGCTGATGCGGCGGTGAGGTGGCATGACGTTGGCATGACCGGTCAGCGGAAAACCGGGAGTGGTAAGCAGTTTTATATCGCACCATTATTCATACGGAAGCGGGATTGTCAGAGGCTGTCCCGATCCAGTAATATGGCGATGCGCGTACCTGCCCATACGTCAGCAGACGTCAAATTTCGGGCGCTAATGGCAGTACATCGGGGCCGCTCCGAAATTGATGAGGGCCGTCAAATGGGAAAGCCCAGATCCGACGGCTGGCGGGAGGGCAAGTTGTCAGGGCGATACGGTCAGGCAGGGCAAATAAAATATTATTATTTGTTGAAATATGCGCCCGGCGGAACATTGGAAAAAGTGGGTTTTGCGGGTTTTTAACAGTGTTACGGGTTAAAAAGGGATTTTGCACAGGTTTATTTACAAAGAGGGTTTAGGTTATTAATCCAAGCAGATCTCGGATTAATCCCAAGATTAATTTTTCAGCGCTCTTTGGGTCGCGCTCAATGTTTTAGCGCTTGAAAACATTTAAAGCCAATCATAGAGCTATAATGCTCGGGGAAGGGAATATGTAGATTTTTTGGGTTTTTTGCATAATTTACATAGTAATAGGGGGAATAGGGGGTATAGGGAGTTAAATAGTGATAGATTAGTAGTTAGTATGAGTGGAAAAGGTGGATGAGGGGGGTAAAACACTAAGCTTCATATGAAATCAACTTAGTTTAGGAAGTAGATCAAAATGAAAAGAATTTTTACACAAGAAATGTGGCTTTTAAAGAAACAAGAACCAACAAAAGACTTTGACTTCCTTTCATGAACATAGGCCGTGTTGGAATGTTAGCAATGAATGTAATGGGGGATAATCAAGGAGTTAGACATGCTTCATTGTATTACTGCAAAACTGCTGAATAAGAGACCTGCACTGGCACCATGTTTTTCCTTTGCTCGGGCCAGTGACATAAAAGAAATCATGCTTCTGCAACCCCATCTACCTACCCACTCTATTGCCTAGCATTTTTTGTTACTCCAAGGAGGGTGCACTTAGACTTGCAAACCCTTATGTGCCTTTTCTTTTCTTTTGGCTTATTCTTTTGATTTTCTATCTAAAGCTAGCCTTATTGCTTCCAAGGCCCCAGATTAAACAGTTGGGAACCTTAATTCTCTACCTAACTACTGGCCTGCCAAGATTAAGCAGTTTGGACAGGCTTCTTTCTCTATTCTTATGACAAGAAATTGAAACATGGCATGATCCAGATTAGGCTGTTGGACCATCCATCAAAAATTCAGTCAACATCAAGCTATGTACACATATTGCATTCTCTTGGAAATATGGGATCTTTGCATCACCAAAGCAGAGCATATTTGGAACTTTCTTTGCCAATCATGAAAAATGAAACCTATTGGTATAGGTATCTAACAATATATATATATATATATATATATATATATATATATATATATATATATATATAGATATATTATTATTATTATCTAATTTTAAGGTCACAACCAATCCAGACACCAAATTGTTGTATGAGACCCCCTTGTTTGTGGGACAAGGGACCCACCTCTACGCAACAATTTGACTGCTATGTCCATGAAGGCATACATACTCTACGCCCTCTGATTTTGAACCTATGACCTCTTAGCAAGAAACACATGATCTTAACCATTAGGCCCACTCAATTTATATATATATATATATATATCTATATCTATATCTATATCTATATATATATATATATATATATATATATATATATATATATATATATATATATATATATTATCATGTGTTGCCCATATAGAGATCATTATGCAAATCCAAGATAGAAATCATTTTGTTACGATGCTAAGACAGAAACTAACGAGCGAATCCAAAACAAAGATCATCAAGAGACAGAGAGACCATAGTGTGATCTGATTCCCATAATTTTAATCCATGCAATTACAAGTATGCGATGCGATGCCAAGACTATTAATTCATGTGATGTTATGTGCCAAGACAGAAACATCATGGGACCATACCAATGCCAAGATTGTGATGTGAACACGATGTGTGAGACTCAGATGTATATTTGATGCTAAGACAGCATACCATCAATACTGCAATATATATTTGATGCCAAGAATAGAGACCACAATGACATTAAAGACAATAGTGATCATCTTTGTGTAAAATTCATAATCCATCTAAACTGTTGAATACCATAGATATTGAACTTCATATGTATGGTGATTTTTCTTCTTTCTAACCTATCTCACACAATTCAAAAATATCCTCCTTTTATATGATATGATGGGACCCTCTTTTCTGACACTGACTTGAAATCTTTGGAGAGAATTTTCAAATTATCATTTAATAATATTAAATATAATTATCCAAGTTTATGCCCAAATAAATTTGTAAAAATAATAATATTTCTTTATCCATTTTTAAAATCTTCTTTTCGGGAGATGGGCTTCATATGAGGCTTAGGGTTTCTCTTAGGGGAAATTTGTCCCAACACTACCCAATTTTAACACTCCCTCTCAAGTAAGGAGAAATTTCCATCTGCATCATAGCCCTCATCTCATCATAGTTGCATCATGAGGTATCTCTCAATCATAAGGGAGGAAAACAATTTATATCTCTTATATTGTCTCATAAAATAAGAGGAATCTGAAACCAACGGTAGGGGAGATTAGACCTCCAAACCCTACTAGTCTCAAAGACATATCCCACTACTATATCAATAAGACATCCATTTCATCACTCCCGACTTTTGATCATTAGTTGAACGATCTTGATCTAATAGAAGAAGAAGAAGAAGAGAAATCATCATGGGGGAGTCCATTTCAACCCAAATCATCATGATAGGGGAACATCTGGCTTCCATCCTATATCCAAAAATCAATGTGGTCATTTGAAATAGAATCTTCATTGTCATTAAGTCATATTTCGTTTAGTCTCATCTGGCTCGTTGATGCAAATGCATCTTTCCTTAATTTCCTTAGGGAGTAGAAGGACCTCCGTGGCCCTCTTTATACCTAGGATCGATCCTACGTGGCTCCATCCTATTGTATTTCAACTTCCAGGGGTTGTATGTTAAATCCTTGTTTATGTACCTTTGACGATGGCTTCACTTTAATCGACACACAATTGATTCCACGTGATATTGTTCCAAAGAGTCGACACTATGAAAAAAATATGTTTATGAATCTTCCAAGTTAAATCCACCACAAATATTCCTTCAGGCGAGGCCCACTCAATCCTCGGCTTGATTTCTCCATCCAGCTTTATATATCCTGGTGCAAAGGGAAAGGATGCTTGCAAATACCACTAGGGTAAGCCCTCCGGGTGGGACCACAGCTAAAGTTTTGGACCACTTTATATATAACCCAATGCACAAGAAAAGAATTGCTTGCAAACACTATCGGGGTAAGCCCTCTGGGCAGGACCCACAATTGAATTTTCAAGCCACTTTACAAATCCCACTCGATGGGAAGGGAGGTTGCCAAGAGATGCTAAGGTGGAATCCTTTGAGTGAGACCCACCTACTCAAAACAGTCGGGAAAACTCAGTTGAGCACTTAATAAAATGCTCTGGGTAACAACTCCCAGGTAGATCCACTGTCAATTATCAACATTTGTCGATTGTTGCACCATCAAGTGACGGATCCCTGTGGGGAATGGAAAAATCTTAAGTCCTTTGTATGTTCTCTATAACGACTTGGCTCCTCTATTGGATTTTCCTTTATGTGCCTTGATACCTCTTTGCAGCCCTCCTGCAATATATTCTCATATATATATATAACTTGTGGACCTCATCAATAAAATACAATGCTACTACAAATGAATAAAAAAAAATTGTAGAAGGAATGGTTATCAGAAAAACTTTTGCACCACACCCACTCATACATTTTTCTTTAAACTTCAAGAAATATAAAGATTACATGAAGAGTTTGATCTAGATCCATGAATATAGGATCTAAGGACTAATTCAGGGAAAATTAAACAACTACCACAAATTTGCAACAACCTAACTAATTAAACAAATTACATAACAATCTAGAACACATATTATCCTAACAAACCACTCATTAAGGAACCAACTCCTCTAGTAAATGAATTTGACCTCTTAGTTAATGATAATTATGGATGCCCATGCATCATACTCCCTGTTACACACCATTTTGTGGGTAATATCCCTAGGATAATTTTTTATCCAAAATGGTACTCAGTCAACAACTAGTAGCCCCTTGCAACCACTAGCTAGCTCATTGTACCATTTTCTCCACCACTTGAGCTAGCCATGTGGTCCCTCGCCCATTTGTCATGATCATATGTTTCAAGGTGGACCTCTTGAATCTAAAGGTATGCCTTGTCATTTGTAAATTGAGTATTCCAGTTTTCTTATCATGGACACTTTTGGGCATGGGTTAATGGGAGAATTCAGTAGAAAGAATGGGCTAGGCATGTGCTTTTGTCCCCTAGACCCCTTTTAGGAATTAATCTTGGATTATAGTCATGTGATATCTCTTTTATTTACCATTTGGTTCCAGGGATGATATTTCATGGGAAATCTTGATTTTGGTTGCATGGTCCCTCTCCCTTATTTGCTTCTATTACCCTCTTTCCATTCATTATTACCTCGTTCATCATTTCTCCCACCTGGGTCCACATAGGGTTGACTTGCCCCTTCCCATTGCCCACACCTTGGGTCATGGCCTGGAATGAAGCCTGGAGTTTGATGTAACTGAAAAGAAAAATAAAATCATATATGGCCACATTCAACAGGAAAATGTACCACAAAATGCAAAAGATGGTCGGGACAAATCTATTAAGCAAGTTGGAAAAAGCCAATACATTAACTCTACCCCATCATCATGGCCATCACCCTGGTTCCTACAGATGATCCTTCTTCATCATATAGGAACCCATGATTGTCCCAACCCCTCATGGGCGATGAACTACCCCACTCTAAAAGGGGTAAGTCATTGCTATATCTTATACATCATTCTCTAACCCCTTGATCCCAAGTAGTCAATCAAAGAAAATCATAAAAAGGAAAGAGGCATAAAAACAAGGGTGGACAAAGGAAGGTCGGGGCACCTCATGTACCATGATTTCTCCCTCCTATACATTATAAACCCAAGTGTGGACTTCCCTCTTATTAGATACCCTTGTACCCAAGTATGTGACCCGGGGTTGCCCCTTCTCATCCCCCAATTCATTCACTTATCTTTCATATGCCACCACCTTTTGAAGGATGTACCTTGAACATATCATCCCCTTTAGAAGTAGAAACTGCCTAATAGGGTACTTGGTTAACCCCATTTAGAGTTTAGGAGACATTAGCACATACCGAAGCCCATTATGGAAGGGCATGCCATTATTTAGTCCCCACCTATCGTCCATGATTTGGTAAGATCATTTCCTTGATTTCTCTAATGACTTGTTGTACTGGAAGGTTAGGTGATGCATTAGATCTTATGCAGGATTGCAGAGGGTTTCCATCTTGGGTTTAGTTTCCCTATACGAGGTCCTATTCCTCCAGAGGGATGCAGTGGAGCATGTAGGGTGAACCTTGAGATCCATGGGCCTCCACAACAATAGATTGCACTCCATGGATCCCCAAAACTATTCATAGATTTCTCGTGGTTCACTTATTGGACAAGGAGGATGCACATGATCCATCATGCCCGGTTGGCCCCAGATCTACACCATACACTTGGCAGATGATCTAGGACTTGAACGATGATGTGGCATCACCTACACCATCATCTTATCCCTTGAAGGTGATCTACAGGAATCTTTGATTTGTTTGGAGACCCATGAGGACACTTGTGTGCCCCCACATATCATTTGGAGTGCCACCAGTTATTACAAGGGGCCAGCCCCTTGTCCACTGCTCTTGAAGGTCCTATTCTTCATTATGGCACCCATGGACCTTATTAGGCCTCTTAGAGGGCCCTGCAACATGCATAGATTATTATTTGACCTCTTGAGAGGCTTACTTTTTCATTTATGAGCTAGTTTGGTGGGTTTGTCACCAAAAGTTGAATTATTAGAACATTATTTTACTTTTGGGGCTTATGTAGGCCAAGGAGGCTAATTTGAACTCCTAAGTTGTGTATAAATACAAGTGATATGAGCTCATTTTCGCATCATCACTTTGGTTTGGATCATTTATCTCTCTTGAAAATTTCACACTTTTTCTAGAGGATGAATTGTAGCTTTATGGATGAGTTTTGATGTGTTGATATTGGTCTACCTTCTCTTGGAGATTCTCTCTTTCAAATTGTGAATGGTTGGATATACCCTATTACATGTAAGTACATGCTTTTTTGATGTTGTTCTTGTTTACTTTTTTCATATACATTGGACTGGGATTCTCAATGTTCTAGGGCTAATTGTTGCATGCATTTACTGCTTAAAATTGTGGAATTTGTTTCTATTATAGCATATCTCAATGTATGGGCCACGTAATATAAGAGAAATCTCATAAAGGTGATTATTTCAAAGAATTTACCTTGATAAGCCATTTCCTTTGCACATCAAAGTATAAAAGTTGCAAGGTTGCTTCTTCTTGACCTAGAAGATGAGCGAAGTGATCTTGAGGCCTCCTTGACTAGGAACCAAGAAATTCTACTCATATTCATCATAGACTCCATTCTCCCAAATATTAAGGCACTTATCTACCAAGGGCGGTCACTAAAAATCATATTCTTTCACCTCCTTCCAGGTCTAGTCAAGTTGGGGTACCTAGGGCATCAATTTTCCACCAAGCTAACCCTCCAAAAATTTCGATCTCCTAGGGTCTCTTGTGTTGGCCTTTCCTAATATCCCCTCTAATTTTGAAGTCATTCTAACGGTGGAGTTAGGAGAAAAGCCAAGCCCTAGATTTGGGATCAAACATTGCCCTACCATCCCCAAAGCTAGTACCTCATACGGTCAAAACAACATCTTCAAGTGAAAATTATTTCTTTGACCCTTTCCCACCTTATCTAGGGTAAATAATATCATTGGTTGCTACATTCTTTCCTCATACTCTAGACTAGTCCACTTGGCCCCATGTGGTCCTGTTCCTTTGAAATATCATTCTTTAAGAACCATCCAGGATACCAATTCCAACAAGGATTTTAGGATTGGGGAAGTACTTCACAAGTCTTATCTCATAAACCTAACCCACAAATCCTCTCTTCCTTTCCTTAGAATACATAGTACCTTTCTTAGAAAGAAAGCATGCTCCATCCTTCAAACTCTTCTAGGAAAGGTTTTATTTGGGTCACTCATATCCACTCATTGACTTATCCTTCATTGGTGACTCCATACCTACCGGGTTTCCTCCCATCGATGAAAGTCTGTAAATGAAAGAGAGCCTTAGTTGAAGTGACAGTACGCTAAGTCTCCATTTGTTTCCCTTGGCCTAGCATTTTCCCTTTAGGTATCCCCCTTCAGTCCCCTGTTATTTTGAGTGGTAACACTCCCAAGGAACAAAGATTTAATTTACTCTTGTCCATGAGTTCTTCAACATATTTTCCACTTGTTTGTATAAGTGTGCTCAATCATCCAAGTTGCATCTAAAACTCGAAGGTTTTCCCACTTTACCAAGTATTCGAAATATTCTTTGTCCTTAGTTTTCTCGATGAATCTCTTGTCCAAAATCCTTTTAGGCTACAAAGTTTCAGTGACTGGCAACTGCTCTTACCATTTTACTAGCTACTGCTTTTGATCATCATTTGTTGGTTGTTTTGTCTCAGGCTCATACTTGTATAAATCTGCTACATTAAATATTAGTGAAATTCCAACTCCAGGTGGCAATTCAAGTTCATAAGCATTAGCAGAGAATTTCTTCAAGATCCTGCAAGGTCCTATCTTTTTAATTTTTAATTTTTTTTACTCGCCCTTTGGAAATCTTTATTTTTTCAAATGTGCAAGTACTAAATCTCCTACTTCAAAATTTTTCTCCCTTCTACTGAGATCTTCTCTTCTCTTATATTTAAGACTATTGTCATGAATTTTCTGCTTTACCTGGTCATGGATGTCTCATATAGTTGTAACAAAGTCTTCTCCTACTGCACTTATCTGCTCTTTCTTTCTAAATTTATGATCTCATGCACTCCTCTTAGGTTTATGCCATACAATATCTAGAAAGGGCTTTGTTCAGTACTCATTTTGGAGTGTCATTGTATGCATATTCAACTTGTGCTAAAATTTGATCCCACTGTTTAGGATGATCTCCAATCAAACTGCATAAAATATTTTCCAAACTTCTATTCACTACTTTAGTCAGACCACCAGTCTGTGGGTGATATGTTGAGTTGAAATTCAATTTTGTACCAAAACTCTTCCACAGTGTCCTCCAAAAATGTCCCAAGAACCTAGTATATCGATCTATAACGAAACTTTTGGGAATTCCATGTAATCTTACCACTTCTTTAAATAATATATTAGCAACATGGATAGGATCACTAGTCTTAGCACAGGGAATAAATTGAGCCATTTTTTAAAATCTATCTACAACCACAAATATAGAATCATTACCTTTCTGAGTTCTTGGTAGTCCTAAAACAAAATCCATACTCACTGAGTTCCAAGGCCTCTCTAAAATTGGCAATGGGTATACAGTCTAGTGTTTTGACTTCTTCCTTTGGAATATTAACAAATTATTTCCTGACAAATATTTGTACATCAACTCTCAATTTTGGCCAATAATAATGTATTTTCAGTAGATCATGTCTTATTTTGTCTAAAATGCCCTCTAAGACCTCCATTGTGCTTTTCCTTAATTAAATTCTCCCTCATGGAATAATTGGGAATATGCAATTGGTTGTTCTTAAATAGCAGTCCATCTTGAATCATATAGTCAAGCCCCGGGCATCAATTTTGAGAAGTTGGATTCTTACAAGCTTCAAAAGATTCTTTGAAATATGCATCCTTCTCATACAATTCCTTCATAAAATCAAATCCCAACACTTGAATTTCACTTTCCTGCAATAATAACTACCTCCTGCTCAAATCATCTGCAATTTTATTAGATTGTCCACTGATGTGCTTTAAAACAAATGTAAAACTCTGCAAGCAATTGACCCACTTAATGTGTTTTTGGTTCAATTTGGGCTGTTGAATATTATATTGGAGGGCATGATTATCATTATATAAAATAAACTTCGTAGATAATAAATAATGCCTCCATTTTTTAAGAGCTTGAACCACTGCATAAAGTTCCTTGTCATAGGTTGTAACAAGCAATGGGTTTGTCCTCCTGGATGAGTACCGCTCCAATTGCATCATTGCTAGCATCACTTTTCACATGGAAAGGCTTACTAAAATCTGAAGTGTAATGATGGTGGCTTTGTAATCTTCTTCTATAAGATATGGAACCCCATCTCAGCTTCAGCAGTCCACCGAAATGGTTGTTGATTTTTCTAAATTGTCTCCACAATTGGTCCACTCATTTTGTTGAAATTCCTAATTAATTTCTTGTAAAAAATTGCTAAACCATGAAAACTTCTATCTTCAAAAATATTTATGGGAGAGGGCCATTCAATAATAGCATTTATCTTTCCTGGATCCATATTCAACCCTTCACTAGAAATAACAAATCCTAAATATACAAGTTTTGACTTTAGAAAGGAACACTTCTTCAAATTTATAACTTTTCATGTTGTAATCTCTCCAACACATACCTTAAATGTCATAGATGTTCCTCCTTTGACTCACTCTATACTAAGATGTAATTCAGGTAAAAAATTACAAATTTTCCTATGAATTCTTTCGATACCTCATTCATCAGCCTCATGAATGTACTGGGTGCATTGGAAAATCCAAATGGCATAACCATCCATTCATCCAATCCTTCATTAGTTTAAAGACATTTTTCCACTCATCTCCCTCTCTGATATTGATTTGCTGATATCCACTTTTAAAATCAAATTTTGAAAACCAACTAGCTCCACTTAAACAATATAGCAAATCATCAATACATGGCAAGGGAAAATGATAATTGGTTGTGATCTTATTAAGAGCCCTGGAGTTTGTACACATGTGCCATCCACCATCCTTATTTGGACTCAACACTGTAGGCATTACACATGAACTAATAGTTTCTCAAATCGGGCCTTTATCCAACAACTCCTGCACTTGTTTCTTGACTTCTTCATTCTCCCTAGGTGTCATGCAATAAGCAACTTTATTGGGAAAACTTGCTCCTGGTATCAGATCAATATGATGGTTGATACTCCTTATAGGTTATAGTTCATTTGGAAAATCATCCACAACAATGTCATGGTGTTCCTCCAACAATTCTTGAATCTCTAAAGGCAAATCACAAAATAGTAGTGGAAGTAAGGACTACTCTAGGTTTACAAATAATAGAAAAATTCACCTCCTTTGTCTTCATCTATAGTAAAAACTCTTTCCCTCTCATCAACAGACATTTAGGATCAATGAATATAGAAGTCCCTTCTTCTTGTAGTGGAAGTAAGGTATGAGTGATGCCATCCTTCAAAAATTTATAGGTATTCTTCTTACCATCATGTAAAACACTTTTGTCAAATTGCCATAGCCTACCCAAAAAAAGAAACACGTCCATCGACATCACATCACATAGAATCTCATCCTTGTATATGCCAATTTGAAGCTCTATATCGCACTGCTCATTTGCCAAAATTTGATGTCCTTTATGTTGAAGGAAATGTAACTAGGTTCGGTCTTCATAAATGTACTTTTGATATTTGAATTTATTAAATAAAAGGAATATTATTTTTATAATGTCAATGAGTTTCTTTCTCATTGAAATAGGTCTAGCACTATTTAAAGTGTTATACGTAAGTCAAATAGTCAAAAGAAAAGGTTCAAGACCTTAAGGGCATGTTACACCTTGTATAAATATGTATTAAAGTCAAGAGAATACCTCCAAGCAAATTCAAGTCTCTTTCTATACTAAGGAACCATCAAGAAGCTCTTTCAAAGCAAGCAACACCACCTAAAGAACCATCCAAAGTCCACTCTTTAAGTCAGCCTACAAACATTTGACTAGTTGGCCTAAATGGAGGGACAATCCTCTATTTATAGAGGTTTTACACTCCAATAAAACACATTCATTTAGCGTTGAAATCCGCAAAAGAAAGGAGAAGAGGAACGAAGGAAGCCGAAGAAAAAGGGTATACAAGAGCAGCGAAGTAAGAAGGAAGAACAACAAAGGTAGGGGACTATTTATAGGGCTAGAAACAATCACATGAGCAAGGAGAAGAAGGAGAAATCCACGGATATGAAAACAAGGACAAGTAGTCAACATTCTTGTGTTGTTTGGGTTTGAAATTAAGGTCTACAAGGCCTCCCTCTAAGAGGGAAGAAGAGACCCTCACAAATGAAGGAAGAAGGAATAAGGCCGAGGAAGAAGAAGATTATTTCTAGGGCAAAAAACAGTCACACGTGTGGAAAAAGAAGAGGACAAATCTGCAGCTAGTGAGAAATCCATGTCACATCATTGTTTGGGTGAGAAATCTAGCCTATAAACACTCCCAAGCCTAGTGAAGGAGCCTATCTCAATAGCAAAGGTGGAAAGGAGGTGGAAGGACCCTAGGACGAAGTGTCGAAGGACAAAGTTCCGAAAGGAGGAAACTTATGCACTGAGGAACAAAGTGCAGAAAGGAGGAGAGGACTTGACTTGTGCATGGAGAATATTCTAAGTCAAGGTTCTAGGGTTTAGCAGTGATCAATAGAAGCTTCAATAAGAGAAATTCACTAAAGGGTTTTCGTCTCTAGAGAAGAGAGGTTTTGGCCTTGGCAGAGAGCCAATATCTTGTGTTCTTGTTCTTATGTTTTGGTACAAGTTTGATGAAGTACACACACATGCATTAATAATAAGAATAAGAAGATTAAGCTAACAAGAAAAGTAAAAAGACTCCACAAATTGTTATCAAGTAACGAAGAATCACACTACACCACTTTTCCCTAGATTCTTCAACATGGTATCAGAGCTAAGGTGACTCATCAAGGAAAGGGCATCTCAAGAACATTCATCAAGGGAGAAGAATCTACAAAGTTGAAGTATCAAGCCTAGAATTCTCAATTACCTCAAAGACAAGAAGGGTCTACAATCCATCATTCATCAAGTAGGTCTACAAAGCTAGAAGAAGAACCTTACATAAAGGCACCTACAAAGAAGAGCAAATTGAAGCAGGACCTACAACGAGCTACAAGTCTTCAAGCAAATATCATCATTAAGCAAGTCCACTTGGAGAAGGCAACTTGAAGAAAATCAAAATCCTAGGAATGCAAGCCATCAAGTCTTCAAAGAGGAATCAAATCCACTACATCTCAAAATCTATCAAGTACATGTTCCCTTATAAATATACATCAATGTCTTTTTGCAAGGAAACCAATAAATTGGTAGGTACCAATAACTTTCTTTCATGGAAGAAGAGGATGAATCCACTTCTCAAGGAGAATGAACTCCTAGAACATGTCAAAGGGAATATCGTTATCCCTGCTAGGAACAAACTCTAGCCTTAGCCAAGTACATAAGGATGAGACAAGAACTTAAAGGATTCTGATAGAATCAATCAAAGACTCTCTCATTCCCTATGTCTCCAAGTTTGAGACATCAAAATAAATTTATGATAAGCTAGTAGAGCTATTCTCGGTATCCACAACCAGAGAAGTAATATCTCTAAGGAATGAATTATACAAGATGAAGATAACAAAGGAAGGAATAGCTCCCTACTTCATGAAAATCTTTGAAATGAGAAATCAACTTCAAGAGCTTGGGGAAGTCATGTCTGACAGAGAGATGACAACTGTAGTACTCAATGCTCTACCTAAGGAGTGGGGAAACTTCACATCAAGCATATATTCCAATAAGGAAGCAACCACTCTCAGTGAAATGTGGTCTCTATGCAGAATAGAGGAAACCAAACTTAAGGCAAAGGAAGATGTGGGATCAAAGGAGCAAGCATTTGCTACCATGGCCAAGAGAGGGTAAATTTGGAAAATTTGTTCCACAAAGAACAAACAACAAAGACATGTCCAAAATCTAATGTTTTGAATGCCAAGAATATGGACACTACAAAAGGATTGTCCTAAGCTTAAGAATGACAACAACAACAAAAGGAAGAGGGAAGAAGCTCACATAACTCAAGAGGTGAAAGAAAAACGAAAGAAGCAAAAGAAGGAAGAACCTCGGGATCTCTACTATGACTAGGTAAAACTCTTTACTTCTAGACTTCTTTCAAAGTTTTGAGTAGTATAGGAGCATGTAGGAATAGAATAAAATTGCATGACTAGAAACTTCCTCTAGAATCTAGAAGCATGATATTCATAGAGTTCTAGATACTCATGAAGATGTAGCATTTATAATAAGAACAAAAATGCATGGGTAGAAATATCTTCTAGAATATAGGAGCATGGAAGATATAGCTCAAGATATTCATGTAGAAGAAACATATCTAGTATAGGACCTCATCCACGATAAATTGATCATAATTAAGAATCTTAGAAGACCTCCATCATCAAAAGAAAGGAAACATTTGCAAGACAAGGATCTTTAAGATCCTATGATGGAATCTTCAAAAGAAGATTCATGGACCAAAGAAGATGACTCATTGGGAATCTCATTCATGGGATTCAAGAAAAGGATGATATGCATGCAAGCTAAGATGAAGCAAGAAGGGACACACCAAGGAAAACCAAATGAAGCTAAGATGATCAAAGGAGAATCAAGATGAGGTATGTATGCATCAAAGTTTAGTCATGTTATCACTTGTATATCATTGAGTCATGGGTATCGTTCTATAACATGATCAAGTATGAAAGAATCTCTTTCACCATAGACATGCTCGAAGGCATGCACTACATTGCAATAAAGGTCAAACAAAATAATATGCTCACATAAGGAGCATAAGATTGCTGACTAAGAAGCAATGAAGGAATTCTCTCAAAAGAAGCATTAAATGGTTGACCTATCTATCTGAGAAGAAGCAAATGGAGAAAGAGATCAAGCATGGGGAAGAACACCATGATCATTGATAATCATTATCTGACAAGATACTTTGAAGATATATCCCGAAAGAAGGCAAGACCACTCTAACAAAGGAAGGACCCTTGACACATATGAAGGCCTTGGAGATATAAAATATGTAGATAACTAATTCTACCCTATGAAAATGTCGTGATGAAGAAGCCATCCAACAAAAGAAAAAGCAATGTTGAAGCAATATCTGGATGAAGTCATGATGGGATACTAGGTCAAAGCATGTAAACAAGCAAGTACAATGAAGCATCCATAAGAAGAATATTACAAAGCATGGAAAATATGACAAAGGAGTAGCCTAGATGACAAGAAAACCTGAGGAATGACATGAAAGCCACTTTCCCCAAAGGAAGCAAGACATGACAACCCAGGAAGGAAAGTGGTCGATGGATGGTATCCTACCTAGAAGAATTCCAAACAAAGACTTCGTGACATCAAATAAAGGAAGAAGATCAAGTAGCTAAAGGACACCCAAAGAATAAGTTGTTGATGAATGAAAGAGTCCCTAGTTAAGAGGGAGCTCTGACAAGTCCATGATCAAGAGGGAGTTTTGGATCACCGCTAATTACAGAGGAGTGACAATTATGTTTTCCATTTCATGGGTCATACACTAGACCAGGACTAACAACCATAAGTCTAGATGAAGGCCATGAATGAAAATGTAGACACAAGATAGACACAACATTCTTGTCTTCACTTGGGAAGAAAGAATGGGAGGATTAGGTAATCATATGGCATCTGATACTCTTTGAGGATGTGTAGGGTATCCAAGACAAGACATTAGGGGATTTTTGATGTCTAAAATGGGCCTCCTAAGAAAAATGTACAACAAAAATAAACTTTATAAGAACCAATAAGATTCAAGATGATGATGTCAACCATGGGGAACGGTTCACCATTTTTGGAGTAAAAAAGTAAAAATATTAAAAAATAATAAAATAATAAAACTCATATTTTCAACTTATCTCCATAAAGTTTTACTCAATTTTCGAGCGGAAATACTCATTGGGTTCAAAATTTAATTCCTCATATAAGGAGTACCCATGTTTCATACTTTTGATGGACCCTGCTACACGAAAAATGAGAAAGACATGAAAAAACTAGATTGCAATCACGTTTTTCATGTATTTCTAATTTTTTGTGTAGTAAGGTCCATTAAAAATATAAAACATGGGTATGCCTTGGATGAGAAACCAAATTTTTCATCCTACGATTGTTTCCGCTCAAAATTTGAGTAAACCCATAGGGAGATAAGTTGAAAAAAAAGGTTTTCCTTTTTTCCCTCTAAAATTTGATGATGTAATCTAATCTTATTTTATTATTTCCACTATTTTATAATTTCCTTAGGAGGCCCATTTTAGACCTCAAAATTCCCCTAATGGTAGGCAAGAGGACCGATATTCTTTGAGGACTGGGACCCCAAGATAAGAATAGTCCTAGAAGGTCATACTTAGAGAACACCCAAGTGGGTATGTACCTTGAGAGACAATGATGAGGGTGTCTATAAATCATTGGTCTTGCCAGTAGTGTAGCTCATAGTCTCATAAAGGGATGGAGTTATTAGTCAAGGCCTTGCACTATGACAATGTTGATGGATATGATGCTATAACAGATGGATTGCAAATCTGGTTTCTCTTATGTGAATTCTTCAAGATTGATAATAGCCAAACACTTTGGAATATTGTATGAATACCTCCTTAGTTAAGAGAGAGTGTTGAAGGAAATGTAACTAGCTTCGGTCTTCATAAATGTACTTTTGATATTTGTATTTATTCAAGAAAAGAAATATTATTTTTATAATATATGTCAATGAGTTTCTTGCTCATTAAAAGAGGTCTAGCACTATTTACACCTTAAGGGCATGTTACACCTTGTATAAATATGCATTAAAGTCAAGATAATACATCCAAGAAAAGTCAAGTTTCCTCCTATACTAAGGCATCATCAAGAAGCTCCTTCAAAGCATGAAACACCACCTAAAGAACCATCCAAAGTCTACTCTTCAATTCGGCCTACAAACAGTTGACTAGTTGGCCTAAATGGAGGGGCAATCCTCTATTTATAGAGGTTGTCCACTCCAATACAACACATTCATTAATCTCTGAAATCTGCAAAAGGAAGGAGGAGGAATGAAGGAAGCCAAATAAAAAGGGTCTACAAGAGCAACGAAGGTAGGGGATTGTTTCTAGGGCCAGAAATAGTCACACATGCAAGGAGAAGAAGGAGAAATCTGAGGATATGATAGCAAGGACAAGAAGCCAACATTTGAAATTAAGGTCTACAAGGCCTCCCTCTAAGAGAGAAGAAGAGACACTCACAAACGAAGGAAGAAGGAATAAGGACGAGGAAGAATAGGATTGTTTCTAGGGCTAGAAACAGTCACACGTGCGGAAAAAGAAGAGGACATGTCTGCAGCTGGTGAACAATCCATGTCACATCATTGTTTGGGTGAGAAATCTAGCCTAAAGACTCCCAAGCCTAGTGAAGGAGCCTATCCCTCTAGCAAAGGTGGAAAGGAGGTGGAAGGACCCCAGGACGAAGTGCCAAAGGACAAAGTGTTGGAAGGAGGAAACCTATGTGTTAGGGAACAAAGTGCAGAAAGGAGGAGAGGACTTGACTTGTGCTTGGAGGATATTCTAAGTCAAGCTTCTAGGGTTTGGCATTGATCAATAGAAGCTTCAATAAGATAAATTCACTAAAGGGTTTTCCTCTCAAGAGAGAAGAGGTTTTGGCCCTTGCAGAGAGCCAATATATTGTGTTCTTGTTCTTATGTTTTGGTAGCAGCTTGATGAAGTACACACACATGCATTAATAATAACAAGAAGGAGATTAAGCTAACAAGAAAAGTAAAAAGAATCCACAAATTGTTGTCAAGTAACGAAGAATCACACTACACCACTTTGCCCTAGGTTCTTCAACACTTTATGCAGCCATCACACCTTATAATGTGTTGGATGCTTTTTCTTCTTCAACTTCAACTTTTCTACAACATCTATAGACACCAAGGTGTGAGTATTTCCATTTTCAATAACCACATTACAACACTTCCCTTGAAATTTTCAAATAGTTTGAAATAAGGCTCTCCTTTAGACTGGCTCAACAACTTCTTTCTCCTTCTTCATCAATGCTTTCTTCATTAGCAAGACCTCTCCTGTCTCTCACACATTCTCATCTTCCTGCACCTCTGCTTTCTCTTCCTCTGTTAGAGCAATGAAAACGTCCCTTTGGCTTGTCTCTCTCTTCTCTTGGAAATCATACAGCATGTGTCCAAGCTTACCACACATGTAGCAGTGAACCTCTCTTATGCCTCTTCCTCATCCTCTGGAAAAGGATCTTCGACCTCTGGATTCTCCCTCTTGCTATCGTTGTGGACTCGAGCTACTAGCTCCATCTCTTATAGTAGATCTCCCTCTATTTGTTTGTTTCCCTCTTCCTTTAGCAACACTCTTACCTCTGCCAAATTGCTTCCTTGCAAGTTTTTCTTCAACTTTCAAAGCCAACTAATATGCATCCTCCATTTTTTTAGCTAAAAGTACACTAATCTCATCTTGTATCTCCAGTCTAAGGCCATTTATGTATTTTTTTGTCTTCACTGTGAACTCCTCTACATATCATGCCCTAATGTTCACTTTATAGAATTCTTGTGTGTACTCTCGGACTGTCATAGCTCTCTATCTAAGATTCTACATGCTCCTGAACAAGGTAATCTAGAAATATTTTGGAAAAAACTACCTCTGAGTTCCACCACCATCCTGTCCCAATTTTTAATCTTCTACTAGTTCTTTCTCCTTGTCTCTGCCTGTACACCATCCCACCAGAGAGTTGCATGACCCTTTGGTTTAGTTACAACAAACTTAACTTTTCTCTCTTCGTTCATCTCTTCAAACTTAAAGAATTTATCCATCTCTGTGATCCATTCAATAAGCTCCTTTGGATTCATGTTGCCTATATAAGAAGATAGATCTAGCTTGGGTTTCATAGCAAATCCCAAAACTTCTTCCAACACTTTAGCTTCTACAAGTTCTTCTATTGCTACTTCTTAAGATTCTTCCTCTTCTAGACCCACATCCTCTGCATCTGTTTCTCTCTGCAAACCAATCTCCATTGCATCCATTCTTGCCTCCAATCATTGCATTGCTCGTATTACTTCTCTATTAGCAATTGGCCTTTGTCTTTCTCCTCTTGCGCCTCGTCCAACACCTCAGTCAACTTTGGGTGGTATGATTCATTCTTGTTCCTGGAGCAAATACAAGGTCTACTCTAATACTACCTTATGCAAACACGCCTTTTATTAATTTCCTTAAGGAGTATCAGGACCTCTGTGGCCCTCTTTATACCTAGGATCAAACCTACGCAGCTCCGTCTTGTTCTATTTCAACTCCAGGTGGCCGCTTGTTAAATCCTCATTTTTATACCTTCGACAGTGGCTTTACTTTAATCGAGACACTTTCGATACCATGTGAGCCTATTCCAAAGAGTCGGCACTATGAAAAAAAATTGCTCGTGAATCCTTCAGGTTAAACCCATCGAGAAGAGTCCTCTGGGCAAGGTCCACTCAATCCTCCTCTTGAGTTTTCTGGCCCGCTTTATATATCTCGACACAAAGGGAAAGGGTGCTTGCAAAGATCGTCAGGGTAAGCCCTTTAGGTAGGACCACAATTAAATTTTTGGGTCAGTTTATATATATCCCAATGCGATGGAAAAGGGGCACGTGCAAACATTGTCGCGATAAGCCCTTCGAGCGGGACCCACAGTTAAGTTTTTGGGTCGCTTTACCAAGTCTGCTCAAATATTGTGTTAGAGCAAATATATATCATAAAGAAAAGAATACTTGATTCATATCTCCTTCATGGAGGTAGCAACCACAATCCTAAGTTTGTCTTATACATTTGTTTTGTTTCAATCTAAGAAGAAACCTCTGCCCTAGCTATATGTAAGATCATAATTCAAAGTGAATGCATCACAAAGACCCAATTGGTTAATTTCTCCTCGCGAGATCTCAGCAACATCAATGCAATCCAACATGTCATGATTCTAACAAAACACTTATGTATGAGAGGTGAATCATGACACCAGACTAGTCATTAGAGCACCATTAGCACATTATATCGTTCACAATATTAGATGTTCATTAGTTCATGTTTAGAAGACTTGTTTTATCCTGCAAATATTGGACTTCCAATTGTCCACCACATATAAATAGTAGGTGTAGGGATCTTATCAAGGGCCTCTCCCTCTGAATGGGAAGCCTCTTCAATCAATCAAGACATCAATATGTTTTTCATATGTCATGCATCAACAAAATTGTCAAATAAACTATATCAGGTTTTCATAGTCATGATAAGTCCCCACCAACTAGTTAGGGTAACTGATCAGTGTATCTCCATACAATATCAAATATTTATTACGACATACAATCATTTCCATCAAGAAATCCATCATGATCATACAACTTAAATTAAGTGTAAGATGTTTGCCACATACCAGGAGAGATGTAAGTCATATTTACTATTGTTGTCAAGTACACCAATATATCACATGAGTCAGAGATCAATCTTACTTTCACATGAATGTGACAGGCAAGCATAAATCAAATCATCTATGAAGGTGATATTCTTACCATACCTCGAGTCTTAACTTGCCATCCAACATTGCAACTAAATCATAATAATGAAACAATATACCATGCATACCTCCTAACATTCAAATACCTTTAGCTATATATGATTTGTCAATGATAGTTGTAAAGTTTTCACATTGTTCTAGCTTACCTTCCTACACCAGCTTCTTCCAACAACAACTTTTCTCTTTCGGTACTATGTTTATTTTCTCACACTAGCTTTTCAGATTCCTCACGAACTTTGCTTTGTTATGACACTTACATCCATAGATGCCTACGAACATATTGATATACATGGACCAAAGATTGTCGTTATATCCATAGACCAAAAGCAATTATCATATCCATCTACTGATTCTCTACCATCTTCACTTATATCCAAGCTAGGTGTTTTCATAGGGGTGATCACAGTGACTTTTCTTCTGCGCAACTCTATAACCACTTTAATTTTCTCTAAGGGCTATATTTTTCTTTGCTTTGATAAATGCAACGTTCCAACCTACTAAGCCAAGCCCTCTTATCATTCACAACATTGCCACAATATGCTCACACAGTACAAAGGGAGTCTTGTGATCTAGCATTTATAAACTTTTCATCATTTGCATATTCATTCATCCCATAACATCATTAGCAACAGATGCAATTATGTAGAAAGAACAAAATCATCAACAATGCAACAAAAATAAGAGAAACATCAAAAGAAAAGCACACAAACAAAGAGACAAGCCCGTCAAATCTTCTTCTATTAGATTTCATCAATTATTCAACTGAGATACAAATTACATCATCATGAGACATCATATGGATAAGGGTCTATACAAGACTTGTTCACAACTTCATTTGCGAACAAGTTACATCAATAATATAATTGTTGTCATCAATAACCTCATCATATTGGTAAATACCGCGACTAAACTTAGACTAATTTTGCTTTTTATGACACTGCCATCCCTAGATTCCTATGAACATACAGATATACATGGACCAAAGATTGTCGCTATATCCAGACATGATATGGATAAGGGTCTATACAAGACTTGTTCACAACTTCGTTTGCGAACAAGTTACATCAATAATATAATTGTTGCCATCAATAACCTCATCATATTGGTAAATACCGCCACTAAACTTAGACTAATGTTGCTTTGTTATGACATTGCCATCCATAGATTCCTATGAACATACTAATATACATGGACCAAAGATTGTCGCTATATCCATAGACCAAAAGCAATTATCATATCCATCTACTCATTCTTTGTCATCTTCACTTGTATCTGAGATAGGTGTCTTCATAGGGGTGATCACAATGACTTTTCTTTAGCGCAACTCTATAATCATGTTAATTTTCTCTAAGGGCTATATTGTTCTTTGCTTTGATAACTGCATTTATAAACTTTTAATCATTTGCATATTCATTCACCCCATAACATCATTAGCAACATATGCAATTATGTAAAAAGAACAATATAGCCACTCTCCACCCAACCATCGGGTCAACTACAATACAATTTTCTTGCAATAAGCCTACCCCTAAGTTGGTTCTAATGCCTTAAAAGGAAGATTCACTCAAGTGTTAACAAGGTCATTATAGGGTAGAGAACATGAAGGAAATTGTTCTCCATACACAGAAATTAGCATGCAACCTTCCAACCTACTAAGCCAAGCACTCCAATCATTTACAACATTGCCACAATATGCTCACACAGTACAAAGGGAGTCCTATGATCTAGCCATTCATTCATACTTCCCCTTTCTCAATGTTATTTGTATTTAGTTTAAACAAATCACTAAATAATTTTTCTCACCCTCTAGCTTAGGTTGAAAAACTTCAACATTAACTTAACCGAATCTTGGAAACTACAATTCCGCAAAAGTAGTTGTGACTCAAAAGGTTTTCTATCACTTTCTATCCAAAATCATAGTCCCAACACCCACAAGTGCCTAGCCTATGTTTATCTTTTCCATAGATTTACACTGATCCACACACACTTTCCTTTAGTCTCTATATCCCTGACCACACAACATCCTTTACAACAACAAATCTCTTTTGCTCTCTCTATCCTCGACCACACAAGAACCTTTACAACAACAAATCTCCTTCACTCTCCCTATCCAATCACATTGTACCTACATGAGAATTCAAGGTCCCAACCTCAAATGGGCTTTGTTGCCCACACCTTTAGAGCAATTTTATACTACTCCCATTCTTCCTCATAACTACTAGCAATTGGTAATTAGGAAAATTGGACAAAAATTCAAAATAAGTCAAACCCCTCTTATAAATCAAAATCCATGTAGGTTTCTCTCTAGTTTTGAGCAATTTATTGAAATTAAAAACACACAAATAAAGTTTATCAAGATATTCAAGATGGTCATTTCTAACATTACGAGTCTTTAATTACAATTAGAATATTTGGTGTTTTTAAGAAGGGTGTTAAAAAATGCTTAGCATGACATGAAGCACAAGGGCGAGAAAGGAGCACATCCATTATACTAAGTTACTAATGACTGCCCATTGAATAACTTTTCAATGGAGTGGTTGTAAAGAGTGGACAAAGAGTTATGCAATGTACTAAGTCTAAATTTTGGCATAGAAAATAACTAACATTGGTCAAGTCTTAGTTAAACAACTTGACAAGTGTCCAAGCCATGGAAAAGATAGACTAATGTTTTTATAAGCGAAAGAAAGGAGATTTACCTATCATTAGAAAAACTCGGTTGCATATTTAAGAATGTAGCTAAAATATAATTATGGACAAGCCCTTAAGTGAAAAGGTATAGCTAGATAGTAGTAAGTGCAAGTTGGTCAATCCTTCACAATTGAGGCTAGGTGATGTGAAAAAGGAGTTGAAAATGAAAATTTTTAAACAACATTGCACATAAATAATTTAATATATTACACATTTATCTTAGTTACCTTAATTACATTTCATATTTATCCCAATAACTTTATTAGATTTCCTATGTTATGGGAGCATTATTTTAAGAAAAATAATTTGCATCAACCAATCGGAGTGCTTCACCAACCTACATGTGCTCAGGTTTTCAATTTTGTGGGAGCTATATGTGCTAAGGTTTTCAACTATTTTGGGAGATCAATTTTGTGGGAGCTATATGTGCTAAGGTTTTCAACTTTTTTGGGAAAGATAAGATAATTGTTATGCTCCTTTTCAGTTTTTTGATTATTCACACCCATTCTTTATTTAAATTCAACGTATGAGTTAGAAAAAGAGGAATTTATTGACCATAGAGTTGATGGTACTTTTATTTTATATGAAAATACAAAATATCCTTTAAGCCAATTACCAATGACGCCAATTGCCAATGAGGCCCCAAGCGCCTTTTAAATGAAACTATGGCCTAGTTACTTTTAAATGAAACTATGGCCTAGTTATGGTGGACCTCTACATTCTATGCAATGTTATGCACATAAGAAAATGAATCAGTTTCAGGCATAAAACAAATGAATATGAACAATCAATTCCTCATCCCTTCCACTCCTTCGTTCTTCATATCATATCCCAGAATACTTGGAAGTTGGAACTTCAAGCATTAAAACGATGTATATTTCATACATGTTATTTCATTGGTCAGATTCCAATCTTTTCACTTCTCTGTAAACACTAAGCAATACTTTGGGAACCGTTGAAAATAGATTCAACATAAAACATAACGATAAGTATAAAAGTGTTTCAGAGTTGCACTGCAATAAAAAATATTAACCGCACAGTTGAAAATAGATTCAAATATGAAACCATAAAATAATAATAAGTGATTGAGCAGTACATTATGAACTGTAAGACCGTCAGTTTCTCATGCACTATGACATTGGAGAGATTCAAAATATGCATCCTCCATGCACACTATTACACAGTACAAAATAAATAAAAAATGGGCGACAGATTTCGGGCTAAAATCTTGCCATTCAACAAACAAGGACGCAACCATGCAAAAATGTACCTCTATCATCTCTACCATGACAAGATTATATACTCTAACTGCATCGAAATAGCTGAATATAATATACCCGTGATCACCTACTCAACTTCATAATAACTGCAATACTGCTTGGGAACTCTAAAAACTACTAAGCCACTGAAAATTAGAAACACTTTCTGTGAACAATTGACGGACCAGATTCATCATACTCAGCCTTGGCAATCCACATCTGCATAAAAATACATTAACAGTCAAATGTTGCCATATATATAAATTACAGAGACGAACACGGATATTAAAAAAAAATCGCTCTATTAAATCAGTAGAATGAAACCTATAAAGAAGAGACAGACGAAAATGCAAATAATCACCTGTTGGAATGTACTCAGAGATGCCAAGATTGATCCTCCAATCCAGACACTGTACTTCCTTTCAGGAGGTGCAACCACCTTGATCTTCATACTACTTGGGGCCAGGGCAGTAATCTCCCTGCTCATACGATCGGCAATACCAGGAAACATGGTAGATCCTCCACTGAGAACAATATTTCCATACAGATCCTTTCTGATATCCACGTCACACTTCATGATGGAATTGTATGTTGTCTCATGAATGCCAGCAGCTTCCATTCCAATTAGCGAAGGTTGGAACAAGACCTCGGGGCATCTGAAACGCTCTGCACCAATGGTGATTACTTGCCCATCAGGAAGCTCGTAACTCTTTTCCAGGGAGGAACTCGTCTTGGCTGTCTCAAGCTCCTGCTCGTAGTCAAGGGCTACATAAGCAAGTTTCTCTTTCATATCACGAACAATTTCACGTTCTGCCGTAGTGGTGAATGAATAACCTCTTTCAGTCAGGATCTTCATCAAAGCATCAGTCAGATCCCGACCAGCAAGATCTAGCCTGAGAATAGCATGTGGAAGAGCATATCCTTCATATATGGGAACTGTGTGGCTGACACCATCACCAGAATCAAGAACAATACCTGCATAATCAATGCATGGATTATTCAGTTATTGAAGAAAGCTGAGTTTCTTTTTGCCAAAAATATGTGAACTGCACAACATGCTTACCAGTTGTTCGACCACTTGCATAAAGAGAAAGAACAGCTTGAATGGCAACATACATTGCAGGTGTATTGAATGTCTCAAACATAATCTGAGTCATCTTCTCTCTGTTTGCCTTGGGATTCAAAGGTGCTTCGGTGAGGAGAATAGGGTGTTCTTCTGGAGCAACTCGTAACTCATTGTAAAAGGTATGATGCCAAATCTTCTCCATATCATCCCAGTTGGTAACGATCCCATGCTCAATAGGATACTTCAAAGTAAGAATACCTCTTTTAGATTGAGCCTCGTCACCTACATATGCATCCTTCTGCCCCATCCCCACCATGACTCCAGTATGACGAGGGCGACCAACAATACTTGGAAACACTGCCCTGGGAGCATCATCTCCAGCAAATCCAGCCTGGGCCACAAAGAATGCCAATAGTTCTCACTTATCACAAGAGTTAATAGCAATAGAAAAAGGTGATAAAGCTAACAGGACAGGACCGGATACAGTATGACACTAAACAATCCATTTTTATGATAGCCAAATTGCCACATTAAGTTACCCAACTATCGTAGATAGACTCACCTTGACCATTCCAGTTCCATTGTCACAGACAAGGGGCTGGATATCCTCTGCGTCAGCCATCTTCAATTAAATTGCGAGATAACTGCAAACTACAGTGAAGAAAGTCAGCAAACATTAGAAGTCCACAAAAAATCATCAAAATGAAATTGCCAAAACGGCATTACAGAAGATGAAATGACACTCCATCAATGAGGGAAGAAGTTCTTTAAGAAACCTATTTTGAAAGATTGATTCCCCATAGAAGATTTTCATCATCATTGACTTGGCATTAAAAAATAGTCAGTTCAAATGACATGCAACATTACCAAAAGGGCCAACGGTAGAAGAACCCAAAAGTGGTCAATTTCCTCGACACCTAGGAAACAGTTTGATTAGGAAACAGTAAACCTAATCAAATGATCAGAGTAAAAACCATTGCAGCCCCAGATATCATCCCAGTCGTGCCAAAGAGTCCACGAAAAGAAAGATGAAAGAGTTACAATATATTGTAGAGCGCAGAAAGTAAAAGAAAGATGTTATCAGTGAACTCAATCAAGGACGGACGATCAACAAACAAGAATCCTGTTGACGTGAAATAAAAAATCTGTAGGTTAGATCACTGAGTCAAAGATCGTAACCCATTTTCAATTAACTGATCAAGTAATCGTTCAATCAATTAGTTGAAGCCATTAAGGTAAGCTAGCCCTTCAGCCTAAATAAAGGCTACTATTACAAGTTAGAACAGCTTATCAATATAATTGGCTAAGATGTCATCCGCAGGAATTGCTACCTACACTATATTAATGAGTAATACGAGTTTTTCTTTTATTAGCGTTTCTGTATTGAGTAATTGCTGTGGATCTGCAGATACTTTGCTAAGCTTGCAATTATTTTCCTGTAAAATCACTGCCATTCTGTTGAAGGTTATTGCTCAGAAACACCTGAATCTAAGTTATTCTTTGCAAGACCAAAAAAAGATACAAAAAGAGAACACGATTCCAATGATGAGGATGTGACAGTTGTTGACAACTCATATGAGCTAAATTCCAGTGCGTTGCATCTATACAATATTAAATGACATTCAAAACTATATCAACACAAAGAAACCGGGCCTTAACCATACATCCCAGCTCAAGATGCTCCCCTACTTCATAATTAAAAGGTGTGTGCAAAGAGATCCTGCGAGGAAATTCTACATGGTCTTCTCGGTAAGAATTTAACAATCAAATCCATAGGCGTCTCTACAAGGATTTAACAAGGCAATCAAATCCAAGCTACCGATGCATCAATTCTATACGAACTTCTATGCAGATTGGGAAATCGATATGAAGCTAGCGATGTATCAAATCAACATCTGCTTCTATAAGGTACTCAATTTCAAGCTACACACATCGAATCTGCCGGTGCTACTCTGTGGCTATCAATTCTAAACTATCCATAATATCAAATTCACGCGGAATTTCTATAAGGCCATCAATTCTAAACTACCCACATATCAATTTACACTAATTTTATAACCAGAAAATCCATTCCAATCTATCCAAGTATCGACGACAGGAATCTACTCATGCAAACTCATCTGAATCGGCTCTGATGAGAATTAACACACGCAAGCATGCAAGGGCTGGCTCTAAAATCAGCGCTTACTGTCTTAATGAGCGGGACCCTATCAAAGCAAACCCTTGAATCCACAGATTCAAATTTATGCAGATCCATATGAAAAACATGAAAATTCTCGCATATATTCATGTTTATCAGCAACCTGAACTTAAAATTGCTAAGGCAATGACCCGAGCCGACATGAGAAGGGTTTTTAATGCAAAAGTACTCCGCGCAGATCGAATCCGTTAGACTTCAGAATACCTTGGCACTCAAGGGATCCGATCCGCTAATGCCCGATCCACCCGAAAATGAGAATTATGATACTCGATGCAAGAGAAAAGCAATCTGGCACCGTCAAAAGGGCCATAAAGTATCTGGAACGATATAAAGGTCGAGAGATCGAAAAGAAAATCCCTTGCCAAATTTACAGAACGAAATCTCAGAAAATTGAAAGAAATGGAGGAAAAACATACCGCGAAATAGAGACGAAAATTGACGGCGTGCAGTGCCCGTCGTCTGAGCTCTTTCCTTCTTTCCTTTCCTTCACCGAGAAATGAAATGCTATGCTTACACTGAGAGACTCTAGAACCCCCGGGGCATTCAGTTAAAATACCCTCCACCCCAAGTTCGCTCCAAATTAAACTCAAATGAAATTTCCCCAAATGAAATTCAACATTAAAACACGGAGGCAAAGTAGGCAGCCACCCTGGCAGACAGCGCGCATCCCGCCCTTCATTCAACGTGCCCGTCAATCCCCACCGTCCGTTCATATGGTCGGCGAGTGTCCGCCGTTCGAACCAGCTCAGCTTAGCTCGAACCAAGTCGGATTAAATCGCTGGCGATATCTTAACCGGCGGACGAAGCCCCTACTGGCCGGCAGGTTAGTCAACGATATCGGACGGCCCTCATTCCGGTCAGCGAAACGACCGTTTAATATTTGCGGTTGGATCTCAACGGGGGTGGCAGACTTACGTTTCGGGTTGCAGCTGGGGGAATCATGATTATGTATTTTCCGTTAAGCAAGGGAAAGGAGTTCGATCCGTGGGACCCACATTGGAGATTCCAGCTATCTTGCCAGTTGGCAATTAGTACGACGTGACGTGGATGTGTTGGCAAATGGCCTTTTCTTTTGGTGATGGCGGGGAGCATAGTGAATGTGCATATTATGTGGCTAGAAGACGTGGCATATAGAATATACATTGAATTTCTCATAAGTAAGGGATCTTATTTTTAGGGATTGATGTAATTTAATTTAAATATTAAAATTAATTTGATGTTCCCCTTAAATTTAGGACCCCCAACGGGTCGTTTTACCTTGTGATCCCATCATGTCTTTGTCCCACACCGGGGTAGTTATGTTTTTATTGATCGTGGAGAGTTTTAAATTTCAACTCCACACCGTATCACCAGACAAGGGGAAGTTATAAACTTTTCTCTTGCACTATGACGGAGGGTAATCTCATTTCATTTAAAATCTTCTTTTTAGCCTACAAAGGTTTATGCTAGTCAAAGGGGTGGTTGTAAATTCTAGGTTCTTTTTCTATTAGTCAAAGTGGTGGTTGTAATTTCAAGGTTGATACTAATGGTTTAAAAGTTGGTATTAATAGGGAATTTATGGTTTAGTAATGGTCGAGATATTTAAAACACATATGTAAGGAGTCTTATTCTTGAGGGGCATCTATCATTTTAGCCTCATCACAATAACTCAAATGTCTCATCAAACATGGGAGTGAAAAACCTACCTCCTAACCATTCAAGCTATTGCCTCTCCCACTATTCAAAATTTAGCTATTGCCTCTCCCACTATTCAAAATTTTCAAAATTTTGAATAGTGGGAGAGGCAATAGCTTGAATGGTTAGGAGGTAGGTTTTTCACTCCCATGTTTGATGAGACATTTGAGTTATTGTGATGAGGCTAAAATGATAGATGCCCCTCAAGAATAAGACTCCTTACTAGTAAATTTGGGAGGGATAAATCTTGTGCTTTGGTTCATGGGTGTTTATGGGGGATTTTGCTCCTCTTCTCCTATCCAAGGTTCCATTCTTGCCCAACAATATATCACTCAACTATAACCCTAAACAAGTGTAATGTCATTTGCAGCTCACTAGTTTAATCAAACATTACCCTATTTCCTCGAACAATATTCAATGCCCAACATTTTTTCTATGGAAAAAGATTCAAAAAGAGCATAATCTCAATCATATAAGAGTATATACTTTTGCATAAAAACAATGCTTATCACCTCCGTTATTCATGATGCCAATATATAAATACATTCAACATGATAGAATCATCTTTTAACATATAGAGATAATCAAAGAGCATAGGCTTGTTGTGCAATTGTTTCACCATGTAACAAGAGTGATTACGAGGAAACCTTTCAAACTCTTAGATAAACACTTCTTTCTCTTCCCATTCAAAATTCACAAAACTAAATGTGCATTTCTAAAGGGAGAAATCCAAGATATGTATGATACAAAACATTTTTGAATTCCATAATCATCAAGGATTTGAAAATGTATTATTCTTATTGATTTAGTGAAATTTTCAAATTTTCTATAATATCCAATTTTAATTGACATATTTTAAATGAACACTTCACTCATCTTTAAGGCAAAAAGGGAAAGGAAACATTCAAAAAATGGATTCTTAATTGTGTAAAGATGGTAGTTGGTATTATTATGTACCAAAAACCATTAATGTATATTAAAGGGAACAACCAAGTCAACTAACGAAAGTAATTATTTACAAGTAATTATTTACAAGTAAGATTATTTTAAATGACTAAGGCAAGTTGCTTTATTGAATTAATTCATTCCCTAGATTTATGTTTTGGGTTAAAAAGTGTGTACTAACTATAAAAGCTATGTGGATGAATATTAGGGATTAACTTATGACCAATTAGTAAAATGATTACTCTAATTATCCTTGCATTAGAGAGATGCAAAGATCAAATCTTTACCACTTTTGTTATGCAACCAACTCACAAAAAAGATAGATCAACTACTTAAAAATTATCCTCTTCGAGGGGGAAACCTCCATTACATTACATAAATGAACAATTCTTGGACGATACTAATGACAAGACCTCCTTTGTATATATAGGAGTTTAAGGGGTCACAATATAATCATAGTCTACATAACAATAATAATGTAAGGGCACAACAATAACAATAGTGGACTTCTATGGGGCACAACAATAACAATATGGGGGCTACATGGGCATAATAATAACAATAAGGAGGCTACACTAACAATAACAATAAGGGGGCTACATTAGTATTATAGGGACCTAACATGTCCCTCTCCTTCAAAAAACGATTGTCCTCAACGCTTGAGTAGTTCTGGATGCTTCTGTATAAAATTCCCATCCTCCCATGTGAAATCCTCAGTGGGTAAGTTCTTCCACTTAATGAGATACTCTGAAATTGATCGCTTTCGTAGTTGTCGAGTTCTTGTTTTCATGACTACTTCAGGCTCAAATATGAGTTTTCCTTTTTCGTCAAGTTCTGAAAACATTGTTTGAATTGGAAACTTGTCACCAATAACCTTCTTTAAGCATGAAACATGGAAAACTAGGTGTACTTGGAAAGATGTAGGCAACTCCAACTTGTATGCCATAATACCAATCTTTTGTAACACCTTGTTGTAAGGACCGTAGTACTTGGGTGATAATTTATTATCCTTCTTAGCTTCTTGAGAGACATTTGTTTGTATGGTTGTAGCCGTAAGAATACCCAGTCACCTACATCAAAAATTCTTTCACTGTGATGTTGATCTACCTGTTGTTTCATTCGATTATGTGCCAGAGTGAGGTTATCCTTTAAGAGTTGGAGAACTTGTTGTTGATGCTCGATGTGATCTTCCACTGCTTGAACCTTAGAATTTTCTCTTAAATATGATGTGATGGATGGCGGATGATCTCCATGAAGTTCCATAAATGGGGTCATTTTTATTGCAGTATAGAAGGAAGTGTTATACCACCATTTAGCTAGAGGTAACCACTTGACTCATTGTGTTCGTTTATCAAAAACAAAGCAATGAAGATATCCTTCCAAACATGTGTTCACTATCTCATTTTTCCCATCATATTGATGATGATAAGATGAGCTATGAGCTAATTGAGTACCAAGACAAGAAAATAATTTTGTCCAAAAATTTCCAGTGAAAATGGGATCTCTGTCACTTACTATAATCTTTGGGTTTCCATGAATCTTTTTAATTGTTTCCATAAATGCAGTACCAGTTGTATTGGCTTTAAAAGGATGAGATAATGCAAAAAAGTGTGCATACTTGGTAAGTCTATCGACTACCACCATGATGACACTCTTTTCTTCAGACTTGGGTAAACCTGTGATAAAATTCATTGAGACATCCTCCCAATGCTGACTTGGAATGACTAAAGGTTATAACAGACCCGAGATATTAATTGTCTCAATATTATTTTGTTGGCAAACAAAACATTCTGCCATAAACTTCTAAATATCAGATTTCAGGCCATCCCAAAAAAAATCCTTCTTGACCCTATGGTAAGTTTTTAAAAATCCTGAATGCCCTCCTAAGGGAGAGGTGTGCAATTCCAAAAGAATCTTTTGTTTTAGTTGGGAATTTTTACAAAAATATAAGTGATCTTTGTACCATAATGAATCGTTTTTCCATCTAAATGTATTAGATGTATTGGGATCTTGTTGCAACTTTTGAATGAGTGTCTACACCTCTTCATCATTCTTCCATTAATCCCTTGCTTCGATTATCCACTTAGGTTGGATAATAGAAATGGCACAAATTAATGCTTCGACATCCTTATCCTTTCTTGAGAGTGCATCTACAACAACATTTTACTTCCCTTTTTTGTAGATGATTTCAAAGTGATAACACAACATCTTCGTCACCCATTTTTGTTGCTCTTCTGAAGATAATCTTTGTTCCAAAAATTATTTAAGACTATCATGATCTGTTTTTACCTTGAAGTGTCTTCCCATTAGGTAAGGTTGTCATTGCTTTAGTGCATGTAGTATTGCTAACATTTCCTTCTCATAAATAGGTTTGTGTAGATATTTTCCTTTGATTGGACGACTTTTAAAAGCAATGGGTCTTCCTTCTTGCATTAAAACAATGCCAATTCCATTTCTCGAGGCATCACATTCCACAATAAAGGTTTTTGTGAAGTCTGGCATAGCCTTGAAAATTGAAAATTGAAAGCTACCGTCCCCAAATATTGTAACCATTGGACTCCTAGTACAACATCAACACCACCCATTGGAATGGAAAGCATTAGACTATTCAATACATATTCCCCCATGGTTACCTTGATATTATGGAACTTTTCTGAGCAATTTATAGTTCCTCCATTTGCAACCATCACTTGACACTCTCGTGCTCGATATAGGAAGCAATTCAGTTCCTTGGCTATCTTACAATGAATAAAATTATGGGTACTATCTAAATCAATCAACACTATTACCTTTTTCTTCTTGATATCACCTTCTATCTTGAGAGTTTGAGGAGTGATAATTCTTTCCGATGTGTTACAAGATATGGTCGGATTCATTTCTTCTTTCTCTAGGGTTGGTTCTTGGTGTATATCCTTCTCTTTTGATGTTTCTTGTTCCTTTTTTCCTCCTCTTTACAATTTATGTAGAATAATTTATTCTCAATACACGTATGACCTTTAGTGTATTTTCTAGCACAACTATAACAAAACCCTTTTTCTCTTTTTTCCTCCAATTGTTGTGGTGTCAACCTTACAGATTGTGGAAGACTAGCAACAACACTTCCATCTTTATAGTTGTGAGTGGTAGACTTCCTTGTTTCCATAATTTTTCTTTCAAATTTTCTTGCCACCATGACTGCCTTCTCCAATGAATCAGGTTCCCAAAGGAGAAACTCATGTTGGATGTTATCTTTTAAAGTCCCTATGAAGACATCAATCCTATGCTCCTTTGGAATATTAGTTACCCTAATATTCAATTTTTGGAAGTCTTCAATATGCCCCGCCATTGAACCCTTTTGTTTGAGATTTATCAATTAGCTAAATAAGGTGTTGCTTTTTGTATCTTCATAATGTGCTATCATTTCCTCCATAAAAATTGACCAGGTGACAAGTGATTTACAAGAGAAAAGCCATTTATACCATACAAATTGATTGGGTTCTAAATATAAAGATGCAATATGTACCTTTTGTGAGGGTTGCACATCCTATAGATCAAAATATTGCTCCATTTGTAGTATCCATGTTACTAGATCCTTGCCATCAAAATTCCTCATATCTATATTTGGAATGTGGTGGTTCTTAAACCCCACATTGGAGTCTCTAAAATCATAATTCATATTCCTTTTGTCCTCATCATGATTTTCATGGATTACCTTGTCACCACTAGGAATCCTTTCTTGCAACAACTTTGTCAACCCTTCCAACTTGACATTCATCACATCCATGTCTACTTTAAAAACCTCCATGTTTCCTTTTATTCCATCTATGTCCCCTTTTAAGTCATTTATGTCCCCTTTTAGTTCATCTTTGGTTGCTCTTTGTGAGAGCGAAATTTGTTGCACTTTGTCCCATAATTTTGATACATCATGCTGCAATTCTTCCTCTTGATGCGTCATAGTAGAGATTTATGAGGGCTTAATGGGTGTAGAATTATTTAATTTGGGAGGAATTTTAGAACCAAATACTGATATACATGCTTCAATGTGCCATTTGAATCACTTCAAACTGATTTTTGAAACAAAATTTATGAAAAATTATAAAATACACACATTTTTCTTTCTTTTTAGGATCTCGATATTGAAACTGTTGTATCTCTGTAATTTTGGATCTCCAAGGTCTCCCTCTAAGTCTTCTTTCTAACCCCACAAGTCCAACCGAAATTGGATTCTTCAAGAAAGAGTTATTCCTGGTAGAGAGAACTTGTACGACGTGCCATATGTCATTATTTCAACATTAGGTCTTGAAAATGATACAGAAGAAACTAGAGTCTGTTCTCTTTCTGTCATTTTTTACGAAATTCAAATTTGATGCCCAGAGAGAAAGTTTTGATGATTTTCCCTAGGTTATCTGTTTGAGATTGAATTTTGGATCCTGCAAAAACCCTAACTTCCTCAGATCATATCTCTGAAAATATAGAACCAAGCTCTGAAATGTTTACACGAAGTTAACCAAGATTTCAGTTCCACGTGGTAAAATTTTCATCTTCTGAAGCATCGTAGAAAATAATTTATAGCGAAAATTCCAAGATGACATGTTTGAAGAATCAAAGCCCTAGAATCCAAAGTTCTTATACTAAATGTTATGCAACCAACTCACAGAAAAGATAGATCAACGACTTAAAAATTATCCTCTTCAAGGGGGAAACCTCCTTTACATTACATAAATGAACAATTCTTGGATGATATAAATGACAAGACCTCCTTTGTATATATAGGAGTCTAAGGGGTCACAATATAATCAGAGCCTACATAACAATAAAAATGTAAGGGGTCACAATAGTGGGCTTCTGTGGGGCACAACAATAACAATATGGAGGCTACATGGGCACAACAATAACAATAAGATGGCTACACTAGTATTATAGTGACCTAACAACTTTACCTTAAAATAGGTATTTATATTATATTAATATAATTTTTTATAGATCTCTTATTGATCCATAAAACATTTACATATATTAAAAAACTTAATTTTTTGTTGATTGGTTAATACCATTTACATATATCAAAATATTGATACCTCTCATAAAAAGTAATTTAATTTTGAGAAATAATATTATATATTCCATACTAGAAGATTGCATGAAGGATTGGGCGATTGACAGAACATTGAAGGATTTGATGGTTTTCCCAACGCCTTTTCTTAGGGTATTTGGGGGAAATGGAATTGTGCCACATTAAACATATTGTTAAGAATTCCAAATTAGAAGTAAAAGAGAAGAAACAGAGGGTGTCTATCATGCCATTATTCGAAGATGGCATTCCCTAGGGTTTCTTCAACAGAGCATGCCAGGGAGACCAGCCCACATATGGGGTTAGTGTTGCCTTGTTTATAATCTACACACATTATTATCATATACAATATTCACCCTACAGAGGAGAAAATGCTCAGGTAGAACTATCAATGCTATGGGAATTGGTGCACACCATAATTTTCTATGGAGCAAAAGAGATCCAAATCCATGGAGATTCAAAAGTAGTAATTGACTAGATCAATAACCATAATGGTATTTTTTACCCTCATTTGGCACGCATCTTGTTTACCATTAAAAATGAATTTGAACAACTAGAATGGTACACTTGTAGACATATTTATCAAGAGCTAAACATTTTGGCAAATTTATTATCTAAACATGGCACAATAGGAAGATAAGGAAAGTTGGTAATACATGAGGTTTTTTAAGGGCAATCATTGGAGGTTGTTGGCATGGAGAATTAATATATATCTCAATTGTATAAATATTAGGAAAGGGTAGACTATAAAATGATTTTATTTATTTATTTATTTACTTTTGTGTCTCTTTCTTTTTGAAAGATAAACTCAAGGAGGGAGATTTATATTAGAACTCTTGCAGGACCTATGGATCTGCATGATGTGTATTTCAATAATAAAATATAATGATTTTCCTTGGTAAAAAGTAAAAAAAAATTATGTATTTCAAAAAAATTGTGTATATATATTGTTGGGCCCTACTTTTGTACCCTTTTTCACATCTTATCTCACTGTTTTTACTATCATTTATCCTACTTTACTTCCTTTTTGACACCCTAAAACCACTCCACGCTAGCCAAACCATGTTACTTTACCATGGAGGTAAGATTAATTAATAAGTACTATTTTTGTATGTCTTTGTTTGGTTTAGGTAGATGTTAAATAAATTTATCTCTTGACTCAAATTTGCTGATATATAGAAGGACTCTTGAATATAGGGCATACACTTGAGTACGTGGACAGGTCATTAAAGGTCCAACACCCAGTCCAACAACACATCAAGCGACCATTTTTGGAGCAGCCATTATGTACTCAGTTTTGTACTTAAATCAGTGTTATATTTCAGGTTCAACATCGGGCAACCAATCAACCATCGGCATTCCAGAATAATCTTTCTTGTTCTCGAGCATGGAGTTAGTTTCTTTGGTCCAAAGATATTGTCACGATTCAGACAGATTAGGTTACGATCTGAGTGAAATGGTCCTGAAGACTTCATATAGCTTAACTTAGTTTAGATCCCAAATAATTTTACTCTCTTTAGCCAATCTGTTGTAACTATTTGGTAGGCTTGAATTCTTTAAAAGGCCCAATGTTTTGTATGTGGAGTTACATGCACAGACATATGCATAGGCTGAACTAGCGATTTTGGCACAATACTATTTGACTCTATTATGTTAAGATCGAACTCTTAGAGTTATGCTTTACTGAAGTTTTTAATACAATTATCTTGGCTTCTATTCATATCTGAGCATTTATGTTTCTTTGATCTGTAAGTATTGAATTATCTTAGGCTTGTTTCAGGTTGTGGCAAGGGCCCACCACAAACCTTGATTGACTCCTATAACAATCTCATTGTGTAGGAAGAGTGTTTTGAATTTATTAGGTATAACTGCACTAAAATTTTCATTCGCTTTCATTAATGATTTCCAGAATTTCTACACTTAAATTCATACTTAAGTTTCCTTTAATGTTGTCATAGATCTGAGTTGAAGATAACGAGTGTAATTTTATTAATTCTTTGCAAGCTTGTGGAGAATTGTTATAAGCATACTCTATATATGTTAACCTCTGTGATTACTCTTCCAATTTCATGAATGCTAGAAAAGAAGTTTTTGATTTAAGATGAATTTCTGAAGAAACGAATTTTTATGTTTTAAATTGAATCTCCTGTATTGAATGGAAGTGTTTCATTGTATGTGAATCTATATATTAGTGGCATGACACTCTTGTAGCTTATGCTCAGTTTGAATACCCAAAATTGATTAGAAACATAATGTCATTCTTAGTATAGATAGTGTGTTAATACTTGGAGAATTACATATCATTTACAATGTAGTTATTTGATTTCCTATGTGATGATTGCTTGAGTTGGCGTAATAATAATTTGAATGGATAGCTCATTATTTACTTGATTTCGTAATTAAGCTTTGATTAAATTTATTCTTGTTCATCATTAGATAAATTGAAGTTCTGTGTGTTGTTTAATTACTCAGATTGGTTCTAAGTTAGAAAATCATAAGTTATGTGTTTTAGATGCACATTTCGCTTTGAATTAAGTGGCACATAGGGAATGGTTTGAGTTATTATTGAGTTTACTTTTGATACCTAGTACCCTGGGGATTAGCTTTGTGTAATGATTCTGAATAGATTTAATGAGAGTATAGTTAGAGGTAATTGTCAATCTTATTTCCGAATGAGTTTTTGAAGTTAGAAAAAAATAGTAATTAGAGTTTTAGACATGAAATAGATTTAATTACCAGTGATTCAGATTGTAGCTAAATAGGTTTCTTCACTTCAGTAATTCCTGGCATGATTGTTACGAACAGAGTTTGAGCATTCTGTACTTAATTTTGTGTTGGATTTGTATAGGGTAAGTTTGAATCTGAGCCGGAATGCATTGCAACTCGAAGTTTACAAACTCTAGTTGACAAATTTAATTTAGGGAATTCAATGATATATAAAATCCCTAACATTTTTGGCGTCGTTGCTAGGGAGTTGCAAACAATCCAGGTAATATTTCTTTAAGGATTTATGTGTGCTAAGGATTTTGTAGGGAAATCAAAGGGCGGAGAGTGTATGGTAAGACATGAGTGAAGAGCCACACATCCACTATGGTGGGGTTGCTCCAAAGTCTAGTTGTCTTCAGTAAATCTTTGTAGTGTTTTCTTTCTCTTATGCGCAAAAGTAAAGGTAGGCCTAGAGATAGTAAGGGTAGATTTATTCAGAGTACAAAATTGTTTTCAAAATTAGTTTTCCCCACAAAAACACCCCCAACTAATCCCGCTAATCATTACGCTGGTATCAGAGAGGAGGGAGAAAGCTCTACCACAAAGGTGGCCTTAGTACAAGAAGTATGACATCAAAGGGAGGCAACACGGCCTCAAAGTACACCACAACAAGAAAAAATTATCTTAGGAGCTGTTGTGAGCACATAATTGGTGGTAGTTTCACAAGTAGAATTAGTAGTAAGAGGACCTCAAAGGGATTTGGGACCTAGAGATATTAGGTCCAACCTAGTTGAATCTTCTTCTAGCTGAAATACTATAACACCCTCCTCCCACATCCACCCAAGTAACCATGCCAACTGGGGTAAACATGAGACGAGAGGCTACTATGATTAGATTCGACCTCCTAGGTAACCTTAAGGAAGTGGAATCGATGGAACATCACACACAACCATCCAACATCATCAACAGAACCCTCAGGAGACAAGTCAGCCACTCAGACAACCTGTCCCTGGGTCCCACTATTGTTATAGACAATTTAAGGCTCATTCGCTCTCATGCTATGGGCAAGGGAGTGACCAGAGACCTAAAGTCGCTCTCATAGGCCTACATGATAATGACTGTGGATGAAACTTGCTAGTTATGTGTCGATGACTCCGAGATTTGAGCCATTTTTTCAAGCCCAAAGCCCAGGCCACTGCCCAGAATGGAACAAAAGCTCAGAATTATGTAAAGTATAGGGAAACAATGATGCAAAAGTAAATAATTGATGAAGGCCTTAGCCAAACCCCTACTAGCCATGATAGGCATTTCATCAAACATATCATTGACATGTAACCTACAGGTGTAAATAACAGAGTTAAGTGTAGGGATCTCTTACTTATCTGAGAATCACCATGAACCATTGTTTCCTCATGTCATTTGTTGCCTTATCACTTATTAGGTCATACATACAATATCCATTCAAATACAAGTAAAACATGTTGAGAGCCAAACATAGCTATTGCCATAAAATGAACATATAACCAACATAATAGGAACAAAACTACAATAAACATATCAGCCATCAAAATCCATATATGCATTAGTACATTTACACTTGAAAATCAATTGAATGAATTTCTCATTAACCAATGCAATGAACCAACGGGAGATGGGACTACCACGTTCCACCCGACCATAGATTGGTTGAGCCAAGTCTCTCTTCAACTAATCACCCCTATGCCATATTCCAAGCATGAATGTTGTTAGGGTCCCACCCTAACCCCTTTATTTATGTAGTAGGATTGAGTCATAGTTATAGTTAAGTAAAGAGTCAATAAAGCCCATATTAATAACTGTAAGTGGTTAACTCGCATTTAATGACGGGACCACAGTTAGTTGCAAATGGGCCATGGTATTAGATAGATGGTATTAATAAGAACCATGGTATTGCTCCATGTTATTGCATTTATGAATCATATATAAAGGATAGAGACTCCCTGCGAGGAACATCGTGTCTTATTTTGTAATCGAGCTCTGCTTTATTGGAGGTTGCCCCCTCGAAGAAGCAAGTGAACATTGCTTTCTGAATAATAAAATATTTGCTATTGATTCTCACTGTTCTATGTTCTGGGTATATTTCTTCGCATATTTGGTATTCTGGTATCGTCTTTTAGGTTAAGAGCATAACAAGTGGTATCAGAGCACTTTCCAGGGCCGGTGGGATCTCCAATTTTTAGCAAATTTTTTTTGGCTAGAGACGTGTTCCAGCGTCTTTAAACCACGGGATCTGTCGTTGAGTGCATAAACCTGTGGATTTGGGGAGGCATGCACGTAGGAAATACAAGAGGTGGTCATGCTTGTTGAACTCCCTTGTAACCCCTGTGGGTACCCCTTCGAGTAGTAGAGCATTAGACAGAATCCTGCACGGACTATCTTCCAAGTACCCTCTGGGTATATCAGAAGCCCCCTAGCTCCTTTGAAACCTCGCCATAGATAAACCGTCAACTGTCTTGCTGCTACAATACACCGAGAATAGCACTCTGAGAGATTAGTCGCCCGTACGATAGGGTAGTCGGGTTGTATGGCTAAGGGTACGATTGATCCTCCTTAATTAGTGCCCTGAAACATTGGGCCGAGTACTACTGTCAAACCCTTATGTATATTGTGATTTGTAGCACCTGACACTCCTCGAGACCATAGTTCACTTCTCTATCTCTGGCTCACGCATAATCTCTGCCAGATCAGATCTTGCAAGTGGGGGTTTTACAGCAGCAGCTGCAATCAGTCCCGTTGTTCAGATTTATCAGAACAACCATTCAGATCTATTAGATCCATCAGATCCATAGCAGAAATCTATTCCGCCGTTCAAGATCTCTCCGATCAGCCATTCAGATCTCTCAGATCCATCAGATCTACCATCTAGATCTGAGTAGTTGTGTGGGTTCCTATACCTGGGCATGATTTTCGCAGGACTTTTGGCAGCATTGACATTTCGGAGATTCGGCAACTGCAGTATTCCTAAGCAAGGAGTAAAACTCTGTTAGGAGTTTTCAGAACAAAAAAAAAAACCCCCGGGGCACTTATTGGTGACTTAGTCCATAAGAATAAGGACAATGAGCTGAGCAAGTTGGTACCATTCAATTGTTAGTGCCAAAAAATTCAGGTGGTCCCAAATTTCAAGTACATCAGATCGGTGCATGGTAGAAACTAGAGCTCAAGCTATGGCCAATGAGAAGATCGACAAACTTGAACAATCCTTGAAAGACATCCAAGACCAGCTGGCGAAAATAACTACAACACTCTCTACGGGCAAGGCGGAAGCCCGCGAGGAGGTGTATATTGGCAATGAACATAGTGAGGGTGAGTCTAGCCACTTTCTTCACCTCTGGGGCACCCACCCACAATCTCGTCCGTGACCAGCGAAGCTGGATATACATAAATTTGATGGCTCTCACCCAGCAGCATGGATAGCACAAATGGATCAATATTTCAATCTGAATTACATCTTGGATAATGCCACTCAGCTTATGGTGGGGAGCATGTACTTGGACAAGAAAGATGGCAATGGTGGCAATGGCAGCAATGTTGCAATAGAAGGCCCTTGACTTGGGACACATTCAAAAAATCTCTTATGGAACGCTTTGACCGTGACTCTGCTTTTTTGGGTCGTCTCACTAAGCTCCGACAGACTGGCACAGTGGATGAATATATTACAGCCTTTGAAGCCTTAGCTTTCCGCACTTTAGGTCTACAAGATGAGTTCTACACGGAATGTTTTATCAGTGGTCTTAAAGAGGCCATACAAGCTCACGTCCGACTGCACCACCCTCCCACATGGTCGGAGGCTTGCAAGGTAGCTCGTGAAGTGGAACGTGCATTAGAAGCCTAGTCCAATCACCCAAATTTCACCTCCAAGGGTCGCCCCCCACAGGTTCACATCACTACCCAAACACTTAAGGTTCAAAAGGTGTCACCTGCAGAAATGGAAAAAAGAAGAAAGCAAGGATTATGTTACTACTGTGATGAAAAATACTCCCATGGTCATAAATGCAAGGAGCCCAAATTCTTTCAAATTGATGCTACTAATCATAGCTCATCGAAGGAAGCCCCACCGCTTGAGGAACCAGAGGAGGAAGAAGAGGACAACCAGAAGGACCATGTTCCTGAAGAACCAGTTATTTCGCTACATGCTTTGGTAGGGATTTCTCCGCCTCAAACTCTCAAAATCAGAGGTTTTATTAAGCATCGCCGAGTGGTAGTCTTGATTGATAATGGAAGTACACATAATTTTACCCATCAAAGAGTCGCGGAAACAATGCCTTGTTTTGTATGAGTAGTTTCTAACTTCCAAGTCCAAATTTCGGATGGGGGAACAATGAAATGTGACGGCTGCTGTGAAAATGTCAAACTTCAAATGGGGATTATCAGTTAAAGACCCACATGTTTGCCATCCACATGGGGAGGTGTGACATTGTCCTTGGTGCTGAATGGCTCCGCACATTGGGCCCAATCACAATGGATTTCCAGGAGTTATATATGAGCTTTAAGCAGAACAACCACACACATACCCTCCGCGAACTCCAAGCAGGAGCTCCCTCTATCATTAGCTCACATAGGATGGAAAAATTGTTAAAAAAGGGCCATCATGGAGTTATAGCTCAACTTAATGCCATCCAGGCCATCGAACCCAATTCTCTTCTGATTCATCCTGAGATGCAACAGATCTTAAATAACCATATGCGAGTCTTTGACAAGCCTCATGAGCTTCCACCCTCGAGAGGGGAACATGATCATAGCATCACTTTGGTCCCAGGGGCCCAACCACCAAATGTGTGCCCATATAGATATCCGTTCGTCCAAAAGAATGAAATAGAAAAAATAATCAAAGAACTTTTGGAAGTAGGCATCATTTGTCCCAACATTAGTCCTTATTCATCACCGGTGGTCATGGTGCTCAAGAAAGATGGGGAATGGCGTATGTGTCCAGACTTCAGGGCCCTCAATAAGTTGATAGTCAAAGATAAACTTCCCATCCCGGTTGTTGATGATTTGCTGGATGAACTCAATAGGGCTCAATTCTTCACTAAGCTTGATCTTTGTTCAGGCTACCACCAAATTCGCATGAAAGAAGTCGACATTCCAAATACTGCTTTCCAAACTCATGAAGGCCATTATGAGTTTCTGGTCATGCCATTCGGTCTTTGTAATGCCCCATCTACTTTTTAGAGCCTTATGAACCACCTGCTCAAACCATATCTCAGAAAATTTGTCCTTGTTTTCTTCGATGACATCCTCATCTACAGTCGCACTTGGGCCGCACATCTTCAACATGTAGATCAGCTCTTGCACCTGCTCTGCGAGCATAAATTATTTGTTAAGATGTCCAAGTGTTCTTTTGGCATGGAAGAAGTTGAGTATTTGGGCCACATTGTGAGGTGTGAAGGTGTTAGGGTGGACCCTAAAAAGATCCAGGCAATGCAATATTGGCCTCAAACTAAGACTTTGAAGAGTCTGAGAGGATTTTTGGTCTCACGGGCTACTATCACAAATTTGTCCGCAACTATGGTCGCATTGCGAGGCCCCTCGCTCAACTCCTCAAGAAAAATTCATTCCTCTAAAATGATGAAGCACAACAGGCCTTTACAGCTCTCTAAAATGCCATGTGTTCCACTCCAGTCTTAGCACTACCCGACTTCACCAAATCTTTTTTCATTGAATGTGATGCTTCCGGCACGGGTATTGGGGAAGTCTTAATACAGGAAGGTCGACCCTTGGCCTTCACAAGCCAACAACTAAGTGGGAAGAATCTGGGACAATCTACCTATGAGAAGGAGATGATGGCCATCTTACATGCAGTAGATACCTGGCGACCTTACTTGTTGGGGCAATGCTTCCAAATCCGCACAGACCATCAAAGTCTTAAACATTTTTTGGAGCAACGCCTATCCTCACCACAACAAAATAAATGGCTTGCTAAAATGTTGGGATATGATTATGAGATAATTTACAAGAAAGGGCGCGAAAATATTGTAGCAGATGCATTATCTCGCCAATTTGAGGACGAAAGTACCCTGTTCGCAATTTCCCTTCCCATTTCAGAATGGATTGAAGAGGCTTGTAGGGAATGGTTTTCACATCCCTGGCTCTCCCAACTCATTACTCAATTGCAGGCGGATCCAAATTCCACCAAGGGCTACTCGTGGCAGGATGAGATTCTGCACTACAAGGACATAGTCATACGATCACCAACGTCCACCCTCAAAAGTAGCGTTTTGGCAGAGTTGCACTCATCCCCGACTGCAGGATATTCAGGCTTTCAGAAGACGTATGCTCGCACTCAAAGATCCTTTTTTTGGACAGGAATGAAAAAGGACATTCTTACTTTTGTAGTGGAATGTGACGTCTATCAGTGCCACAAAGGAGAGACTGTCAAAGCACCAGGCACATTACAACCATTGCCCATCCCGACATCAATATGGACGGAGGTTTCTATGGATTTCATTACAGGTCTTCCAAAGTCAGGAAACAAGTCAGTCATCATGGTGGTGGTGGACAGACTTTCTAAGTATGCTCATTTTTGTGCCCTACCCCACCCTTTTACACCAACTTTGGTCACTCAATCTTTCATGGATCAGATCTTCAAATTGCATGGCATGCCCACTTCCATTGTGTCTGATTGTGACCCGGTCTTCACCAGTAATTTTTGCTAGGAATTCTTCAAGCAACAAGGTACCCAACTAAAGCTCAGTACTTCCTATCATCCACAAACTAATGGTCAAACTGAAGCAGTCAACAAATGTCTGGAAACCTACCTTAGGTGTTTCACTTCAGAAAAGCAACATCTCTGGGTATAGTGGTTACCTCTAGCTGAATGGTGGTATAACACCAAATATCATGCCACCACCAAAATGACTCCATATGAAGCAGTTTATGGTCAACTCTCTCCTTCCCCTACTTCTTATATCAAGGGGTGCTCAAAGGTACAAGTAGTGGATCAACTCTTACAGAACTGCACAACCATGCTCACCCATCTTAGAGAGAATCTTCATCAAGCTCAAAACCACATGAAGCAACAGGTATATCAACATCGATCAGAACACCAATTTCAAGAAGGAGATCATGCATTTTTGAGGCTGCAACCATATAAGCAAACATCACTCAAAGACAAGGGGTGTCAGAAACTATCTCTAAAATTTTACGGACCGTATCAAGTACTTCAGCGCATTGGAGAAGTTGCCTACAAGCTAGCTTTGCCACCCACTGCAAAAATCCATCCAATTTTCCATGTCTCATGCCTCAAGAAAGTGATTGGGAACAATTGCAGAATTCAAACCAGTCTACCTGAACTGGATGAAGAAGGGTCAATCTGGCTCCAACCTGAACAGGTCCTGAACACACACGAATGACACCTACCTGGCCGCATGATCAAGGAAGTCCTCGTCAAGTGGAAAGACACGTCTCCGGAAGATGCAACCTGGGAACCAACCACTATTCTTCAACAGTTTCCGTAGCTTCAGCCTTGAGGACAAGGCTATTCTTATGGGGGAGGGCATGTTAGGGTCCCACCCTAACCCCCTTATTTATGTAGTAGGATCAAGTCATAGTTATATTTAAGTAAAGAGTCAATAAAGCCCATATTAATAATTGTAAGTGGTTAACTCGCATTTAATGATGGGACCATGGTTAGTTGCAAATGGGCCATGGTATTAGATAGATGGTATTAATAAGAACCATGGTATTGCTCCATGGTATTGCATGTATGAATCATATATAAAGGATAGAGACTCCCTGCAAGGAGCATCGTGTCTTATTTTGTAATTGAGCTCTGCTTTATTGGAGGTTGCCCCCTTGAAGAGGCAAGTGAACATTTCTTTCTGAATAATAAAATACTTGTTGTTGTTTCTCACTGTTCTATGTTCTGGGTATATTTCTTCGCATATTTGGTATTCTGGTATCGTCTTGCAGGTTAAGAGCATAACAAATGTGGGACTCATAGAACACATCAAAAACATCAATCAATGTGGATTCCATCGAAGTTCTCTGCCTACACTGTGAGGAATTTGAGTGCCTCCTAGTCTCTCAGGATTTACTGTGCATCCGCAGTCTGATCCAGGGATCACTAGGCCCTACACTGAGACATACTCTCCAAGCTTTACAATGCATTCCATCCCGTAATCACTAGGCCCGACGGAGAGAAAATCACCTCTTGGATTTACTGTATATCCCATCATTCACCAACAAGGATTCCTAGGCCCACTGAGGCACACAATCTGGATTTACCGCAACCCACAGTGTGGTTCATGGGTTACTAGGCTAGTGGCTTCATGCATTCTCAGTCCGGTCCAGGGACCACTACACCATGTTTTTTTCAATTCAGAGATCCACCCCACTCAGCGTTGAATCCAATCCGGCCATCCCATATAAACCAAATGAGAGAACCCATCTCATCAAAGCTATCATGAAATGGCAAGGCTAGGCTAGAAATATTGTCATAACTGGCAAAACCCATGCCATGGTAGAAAAGAAACACATGCAATCCCATGCATGCAAAATCTAGCAAGAAAAATACGCATGCAAGTTGATAACTGCAATGAAGGCTATTGTAGCTATTTGATCTTGCCTTTCCCTACTTAATACTTGCTTCCTCTTTCCTTCTTTGCCTTTCTTGCTCCATTGCCAAAATTCTCCAAGAAAACTCTAAGTTTCCAAGAGTATATGAGAGAGAGAGAATAATGAGAGAGCTCCAAAGATAAACTGACAGAAGGTTACAATGACCAAGCTTGCCAAATGATCCTCAGAAGCCTTTTTATGAATGAGGCCTATATTTTCTTCATTTTCCATTATTTTCCTTCATTTCCTCCTCACATGCAACATGTGACCTTTCACCTTCCTTTTCTCCTAATTTCATTTTTTTTCATAATTAAAATGACAATAAATGCCTCATGTGTCTCCAAATCCTTAGCCATTGCCTTTGCCAATTCTCTTTAGCCATAAACAACCAAATGAACACCCACTAGGATGTCTTTCCCACCATTCATCTTGGAATACGTGTCCCATCATTCGTGGTATTTATATATTTCTACATGGAATTTTCATTAGGGTTGTTACAGAACCCTTCCCCTTGGGGGAACATTGTCCCTGGTGTTCAATGACACCTATAACAAAAAAGATTGTTGAAAACAAAACATACTGCCCATGGAGCTTTATAACAAAGCTCATTGTAGTATTTACAATGACCATCTTCTAAAACAAAATATGACAACATGACAACATACTGCATAGTGGAGCTTTATAACACAACTCATTATGGTATTTACAATAATTACATATACACATCTACTAAACCAACAATTAAGAGAATATGATGCTTGTATCAATCAACAAGGGAATCCAGAGGCTCACACCTCCACCCTCAAAATAGTACTAGGATTCATCTCCTTCCCATGAAGTCCAGAATCCACTACCAAATTCAAACTGCATCCAATGTCTAACGCTACAATCCCGCGCCACTTGTTCTCTCATTGACCAATTACCAGCTCATTGTTACAGGGCACACTTCCAATGTGCATCTAATTCCATCTGACAATGCTCATGACCAAAACAAATCCATCCCCGACCTTTCCTTCTCTGCTACACAGTCCCTCAGGAAATCCAGTCAACCCATCCATGCAATCACTCACCTTCCAAGTTCCGTTGGCACCCCCATCCCGGGTAGTCCATCCCTTGGCAAGGCTTCCTTACATCAGAAGATACAAAAAACAAGGCATATACCTACCTCAAAACCATCATACCGGTCATAGCATGCTCATGGAAATCAATGGACACTATTGGGTACCAATGTCCCATAATGGACCTATTCCTGAAGTGCTTTACCAACGTATTGTTGCATATTCCAATTCTTTTCACTACTATTGCTGAATCTTGTAATTGATTTTAACCACCCAACTAGGCATTTTTGTGCTTCCTGTACCAAGCACATAGCTTCCATTAGATTTAAAATAAATTGAAATAACTTCAAATCATACCTCATTGGTAGCTCATCAATAAGGTACACTTCCAATCTTGTCACAACAAGTCAAACTAGCATATTTGACCAAAACATGTATAAAAATATCAGATCAGCTTAGCTCGAAACATAACCATCATAGATAAAAATCATAAATCACATGTAACCATCATAAACCAGAATCATAGATCACATATAATCATCATATACCATAGTCATAAATCACGTGCATAATAAAATTGAAATAAAATGCTAATACTTATCCTTTCATAAATCCTTAGCTTCTACCATTATTCTTTTGTACACACACCGGATCAGTTTCCACACCCAGCAAACACCCAGTGCCTTCTCCTCCACCAGGTGCACATAAGCATAGTGTGCATCACACACATACAATCACACACGCCATACAACACCAGGCAATGCATGCACCTATACCTGACATACAACACATACACCTACACGCAGTGTATGTATGTATACATGCACAATGTACATCATAAGACATTCATTCGCACATAATGTGTGACATCAAAAAATGCATACAAGTACACCCAGTATACAACACAACTCATACACCTACACCCAGTGTAAAACACAATACATGCACCTACACCTGATGTACAACATGACACAAATATGTGTCTAGAGTGCAACACAATGAATGCTTATGTCATGATACCATGAATACACAATGCACATGCATAGTACTGCTTGTCTGCAACAGAACATGTATGACATGCACTCAATCCCCACGTGCACCAGTACCACATGTACCAAGCACCACCTGCACAACGTGTGCACCACATCACATGTACATGATACCACCTGCACAACGTGTACACAATGGCATATTTACACTACACCACTGTACAACATGTACACAATACCACATGTACATAGTACCACACGCACGACATGTACGCGACACCACATGTACACAACACCACCCGCACACATCGCCACTTGTACAACATGTACACAACACCACATGCACACAACACCACTTGTACAATCATGTACACCACACCATATGTACATAGAACCACACGTACAGCATGCATGCAACACCATATGTACATAGTACTGCATTTCCAACATGTACATAGCATCATCTGTACACAACACTACATATCCAACACGCACAGAGCACCAGATGCATACAACACCGTATATCCATCATGCACACAGTACAATATGTATACAACACCATATATCCAACATGTACATAACATCATCTGTACCCAGCATTGAATATGCAACATTCATACAACACTATCTATACTAACACTCTGTACATAATATTGCATAAACAACATGTACACACACTATATATGCACAATATTGCATGAACACAATCATCATAGATGCAACATGTACAACATGTATGACATCTGCAAAACAATAATACCACACATTTGAAACCACACTACCTCTACCACGCAACCTTGCTTCCAACGTCTTATCCATGCTTGTCCTAGCATGCCGCAGACCACACTGCTTTCACTTTGCTGATGTATCCCTTGGTATAACATGTCCATAACATAAGCATACAATATAAATTCATATTCACATGATACTAACCTCATATGTTTGTCATGACTACTCTTCCCACTTGATTCCTCATAAACCAGGAACCTCTTCATGCCATTCACCTACATAAGAAATCATTCCTCCACAAGGACGATTCCTAATAACCTGTCAGAAAGTAACATAGATACACACACACACACACACACACACACACATATATATAAACATTAGCATAAAACATTCGTTGTTTTTTCAAACAATGACATACATACACACCTATATATACATGACATACATACACCTACATGTATACACATATATAAACATCAGCATAATCATGATCATAACATAATTACTAGATATCAAGGCCAAGGTTAAGATAAATCCCTTTATTCATGCATAACATGTGCGACATTGAGAACAACAATTCCCAACATAGACAAGGCATATGATGCCTCCAATCCATTCACCTTACCCTTCTTGATTACCTTTCCCATGAATGTTATGTCATTGTCCATTTACCACAATGGATCCAATGAGTCCAACCGACTGTCATAGTCTTACCTTTCGCTGCGCTTACTCATACACCGAGCTTCATCCATGTCTTAGATTACCTATGGGTACCACACGACTCTCCCCGAGCTCCATCAACTTTTCCTCTTTCCCAACCAATTCCCTAGACTCAAAACATAAAAGGCAAGAACGGAAACAACAAGAACAAGAAAACCATGAAAACAAATAACAACACGACTCCGCAAACAAAGTGGTATGGCCATACTCTAGACATATATAAAGCTGTAAATCAAGCACAAGTAAATAAAAAAGGACCAAAAGCACAAGACTAACAACAAACGCCATGACTCATTCCCCATGGTGCCCAGGGAAACTCAACCGGAGCCTTCTTCAATATTTGATGGCAACCTCTCTTGCCATGCAACCCCCTGCATCATATTTCCATTAACACATAATTCTTAGTGTATAAATAAACATAAAAATACATCATTTACCTCATCTTGTTGTACCAAGCACGTTGCTTACAACTGAACACATCCATGCCATCTCTCAAGGGCCTCCAATCCTTTGACAAATCCACATGTAACTAAAGACTAGCTAATATACCGGTCAAGTACATGTTCATGAATATAACACATATCCACATAATTTCAAACAAAATCAAGGTTAAGAAGCCTCCCTATATGCAAAGCACTCATTCGTTTGGAATTAGGGTTTCCAAACATAGCCAAAGGAATTCTTACCTGATTCCTTTATTTTACCTTTACCCTGCTGCAACTGAGTCTTACTATATACTGTCACATCACCCAACTATTAGCTATATAAACACATCAATTATTACCTCGTCATGCTAATACCAAGCATGTTTATTGCAACTACTCACATATGTCAATCACATGTTCCAAATATCAAGACAATCATATCTATCAATTTGAAATCAACTTTTACAAACAATCATGTCATAATCCATAGTCAACTCATACTCATTAGACATAATGCTACAACTATCACCTACATTCAAGTACATATCAACTATCTCAGCACATATATGTTAGTACAATCATCTTAAAACGAAATCATTTGAACCCATACTCATATTATGCAATTCATCAAACATTCCACCAACTTGCAAACATACCATGTTAAATAAATCAACTAGGCACCAAACACTCAAACACCAAATAAACATCATAATCAAACAACCAAGCACCAAATATACAACATAAGAAAACTCATACCTTAGTGTATATCAAGGGAGGCTATCTTGTCTACACAATAAAGCTAAGTTAACACGATACAACTTCACAACATATCAACTCAAACATGAATCATATTATCCATAACAATAACTAACTAAAATGTTCACGTGATAAGCTCATAAGCATTTGCCATTCATGCATAACAATCACATATGTATGCTCAATCTAGATTAGTATGATACCATATCACAAAGATGTCGGCTCATACCTAAATATCGCAACCATGACCATCTGCATAGGTCAAACCAGGTTAACAATATATATATATAACATCAAGATCTTTAATGTAATGAACATAACCATTACACATATGACCAATCCAAATTACAACATCTAGATCTCAATGAAAAAACCCTAATCATCAAGTTAATAGCACATAACAATAATAAGCTATATATCATGCTCATCAACAACATAAAACTTGATCCTCAAGCTTATTGTCATATAGCAACAACAATTTAACTTATAACATACTCGTCAACAACATATCATATAACATAATCATCAAGTTATCTAACCTAACCAATAATAACAATGCTTACAACCACATGTTACTATCATTCTTGACTATCTGACTCATGTGCATATGACTATGCTAATTAACTATCATCTATCAGGTACATAACCATAACATCAAAATACATGTACATAACCTAATGTATATAACCCTAATGCATATAACAATCCTTAACTTACATACCTGCATGCCCAACATGCAAACTTGTATGACGACATGCTCTCGCCTCGAGGTCCAATGTTGTAACTTCACTTTGATGATCTGCATCTCCTGCTTTACCTCATTCAACACATTAGCATAATAACATACCAATAACACTATGATGACCTAAATTGTATACAATGACTTCACAAGGCATGTTTAACATAATATTCAAACTATAACCAAGACCATACATGCATAACAATTGTATATAGACATATAACAAATGACTACCAAACCATACACAGATTATTCTAGCTAGAGTCCAGCCATCAATGTGTGACCATATAAAGTACAAAAACCATGACCTCATGCATGACAACAACCATTAATCCATTGTACACATTGCCACATGCAACCAATAGTATGTATCATTAATGCCAAATGAACTACACCTATGCATAAATGCATGTAGTCGAACATAAGCAATCAAATCTTGTAATCAGCCTACAAGATTGGTAGACGTAATCCAAATATTCGAGAATGTAACCTAACATACAAGGATGTAAGTAAGTTCCATAAAATAAACATGTAAGTGACATATAATCCATACATAGTCATTCACATACTTATGAAAATGCATTTCACGAAATCAATATCAAATTCTCCATAATAACCATACTACAACCATACTCAAGCATCAAGCAATGCAACAAGTACATGATATGCAAGTATAAGAGACACACATGAAACTAACATGCATGCATGACCAACACATTCAACTCATCTAGTCTAGGAGTTGAACCATGCTCTGATACCACTTTGTAACACCCTCCTCCCACCTCCACCCAAGTAACCACGCCAACTGGGGTAAAGATGAGATGAGAGGCCACTATGATCAGATTCAACCTCCTAGGTAACCTTGAGGAAGTGGAATTGATGGAATATCACACACAACCATCCAACATCATCAACAGAACCCTCAGGAGACAAGTTAGCCACTTAGAAAACCTGTCCTTGGGTCCCACTGCTATTTTAGGCAATTTAAGGCTCAATCACTCTCATGCTAGGGGCAAGGGAGCGACCAGAGACCTAACTTCGCTCTCATAGGTCTGCATGCCAGTGACTGTGGATGAAACTTTTCAGTTTTGTGCCAGCGACTCTGGGATTTGAGCCACTTTTTTGGGCCCAGAGCCCAGGCCACTGTCCATAATTGAATGAAAGCTCAAAATTAAGTAAAGTATAAGGAAACAATGATGCAAAAGTAAATAGTTGATCAAGGCCTTAACTAGACCTCTACTAGCCATGACTGGAATTTCATCAAACACATCATTGACATGTAACCTATAGGTGTAAATAACAGAGTGAAGTGTAGGGATCTCTTACTTATCTGAGAACCATTGTTTCCTCATGTCATTTGCTGCCTTATCACTTATTAGGTCATAGATACAATATCAATTCAAATACAAGTAAAACATGTTGAAAGCCAAAGATAGTTGTTGCCATAAAATGAACATATAACCAACATAATAGGAACATAATTACAATAAACATATCAGCCATCAAATCCATATATACATCAATACATTTACACATGAAAATCAATGGAATGAATTTCTCATTAATCAATGCAATGAATCAACAGAGGATGGGACTACCATGTTCCACCCGACCATAGATTGGCTGAGCCAAGTCTCTTTTCAACCAATCACCCTTGTGCCATATTCCAAGCATGAATGTGGACTCATATAACACATCAAAAACACCAATCAATGTGGATGCCATCAAAGTTCTTCGCCTACACCGTGAGGAATTTGAGTGCCTCCTAGTCTCTCAGGCTTTACCATTGTTACTTGGAAAACTAGTGTTGATTCGAACTGCTAGTCCCACTAAGACAGGTAGCTATCTTAGAAACAAATAATGAAAGCTTTTTCAAGAGTTTCTTTAATTGTGATAGATGGAAGAGAAGAAAAGAGGACCAACCTGGATCTTGCACTTTGATCCCAGCTTGATTTCCCCTTCCCTTGATAGAATTTGCCACTCCTCTCCTACTTTTCCCGCTCCAAAGAGCACCTGTAGAGTCAAAGTAACAGCAAACTATCAAAGCATCTCTATCTAAAACATCATAAACAATGCAGAATCAGAAACACATTGACCATACAATTGCATTCATAAACAATATGATTCATAAATACAAGATCATATGGAGGAAAAATCAAAGAACTTTATTAATAGTAATGTAAGAGAGGATTACAACCCAACCATCTAATCCAGCATCATCCTCCCAGTTGTAGAAGCCCTCTTCACCTCATGAACAAGCAAATCACCCAACAATGTAATGTCTCTTCTCACCAAACCAACAACACTTCCTTACAAAATACAAAATTCCAGCCTCCAGATCTCTCAGATGAGGGATCCATTTATAGATGTCTTGCAAGGGTGTGAGTCAGCTCTGGGTTTTTGATTAGTGTCATTTCATTGATAGTTATTGGTTCCACTTGGAGATTTCGTGATCTGTTACTCATCCTTGGGCGAATTCAGAGAGGCAAGTGTCACAGGAGAAGTTTCTGGAAGATTCCATGATCATCCACCTTGCAAACTGTCTCTGCCATTTGTTTATTCTCGCTCATCGCACCCCACAGAAGGCCATTTGAGTATGCATCGCACCTAGCCAGTTACACAGTTAGTATGCATCGCACCTTGCCCATGGAGCAGTCTGTATGGTCCAGTTTTGGCCAGTTCTGAGTAGTTTTTCATGTGGAACTTCTGGGAAATTATGTAACCAGTTGACCGTGATCCTTTAGGGTGTGAAACAACACTTTTAGGGACTTAAGGAGTCCTTAGTTTATGGACATATGAATTTGGGGTTGCAGTGCCCAAATATGTCTATAACAGCTTCCCCCTAAAGCATGAGGTCGTAAATCTTCTGATGTCGAGTGAAATGCTTTATTCGCGAGGATCCAAGGTATTCGAACTGGAAGGTGACCTGTATAAGATACAATACAATACATCATCCTCATATTATTTTCATGATCTAGCTGAGGTGGGCATTCCCATGCTCAGCTTTATAAATTCATTTTCATGTACATAGGATAGACAATTGTCTGATGTTGTAGATTGGTGATTCTTCGCATGAAAAGTCATCTTACCTGGCTTAGATGACTATCTGTGCAACTTTTGTGTACAATTGATGTCTTTATTTTTCCTAAATATATCTCATCCCAGATGGATGAAACTAGATCCAGGGTCTTCAAAACTTGTCCAATCTTTGCCCGATGTACAAGTCAATCCATGTGAAAAGATGTACTGAAGTCGAACATGGAAAGACATTATCTGATTACCAGCCAATAATATTAGTTGTTAACAGACATGAGAGGAGTCACCGATAATGATGATGATCCTCAAGGTACTACAGTACCATTCACATGGTGTGAATATATGAGTTGAAGTCGAACACGATGCAAAGTCTTTCAGTCGAAGGTCATTGATGTAAACCTGTCGCCAGAAGTGAGAAACTTGCCATTAAGGCATGCAAGCTTCTAAGTACTGAAAGGGTTGTTTTTGAGTCAACTTCTTGGATAATGAGCTAATGTTGATAAGAAGTGACCTGTTGTAGGAGGGCCTTGATGTATCCCACATCTACTACATGAAACGGAGAAAATGATTTTTGTGGAGGTCAAAACGATATGATGATATGAGGTTCAGGAATGGCAATCATGAAAATGAAGCGTGGATGTAATGCAGTGGATAAGGCATTTGCTGGATGGTGAATTCTCTGAATGACTTCTCTTGAACATATTGGCGACACTGATATGGACTAGTAGTGTTAACCCCATGGATGGCATGGCGGACCACTGGTGACAGTGAACAGAAAAACCCAACCCAACTCAATTACGGTGATGGAGTGAAAGTGTCACGTTCAAGAGCGACTTGCTACCAATAGAGTTCTTCAAGTTTTCTTCCCTTTTTTCCCCAGTCATTACTGACCAGTACCTATTTATTTTTGACAAGCTTGAGGAGGATAACATATGCTTGGTCTATAATTTTCCCTTTGGGAAAACCTGTCGCTTTGTGTTTAGCGAGCCTAGCGTCAGTGAGACTCGTTCTTGTCTGGGTGGACAAGTTTGTCGCTATTGTTTTAATGAGTTTAACGACAAAGATAACTCAGTCCTTTTCTTGTTTAGAGAGTCTAAAAATGGATGAAAAGGAGACTCCAACAGTCCTTTTTCATGGCATAATCCCTTAAGTCCGAAAAAGTGTAAAATAATATGAAAGGGATTACTTTTCGATAGTTTTAATGAGCTGAAAAAGACAAGCGCTCAATCTTTTTGTTTAATGATCCCTCAAGTCCAAAAAGATTAAAATATATGAGAGGGATGGAGTTCCCCTTACTTTAACGAGCTGTGAAGGCCAATAGCTCGACAATCTTTTTATATTTAACGAGTCTAAAAAGAGTTTAAAAGAGGCTCGTTTTTTAGGAACGAGTGAAATTTATGGGTAGCAGCTGGTTCCAGGTAAGTTTGGAACTTCTCAAAACATGGCAGTGTGAAGAGGTTGGAAATCAGAATCACTCATCGCAGATGTTCCTCAAAAGGGTAAACAATCAAGTGGAAGCGTATGGTCGGCCAAATGAAATGGAGGTGACGGAAGGAACACAACCAAAGTTCAAAAGGGCAGATAGCAAAGTGATCACAAAAGGTTATTTACCAAAGGCGGGTTTTTTTTTTTAATGAGCTTGAACCTTGTGCCAACATGTGCTCAGTGTAGGTTGATTTTTTAATGAGCTTGAACCTTATGGGAACATTGCTCTTACTAGTCTTTTGATAATGTCTCTTGGTAGATTTATTTTTTAATGAGCTTGATCACTACTATAACATGTGCTCATGACCTTTTTATGTAAGCTAGAAACGACTGAGCTATGAGGTTAAAGGGTTAAGAACCTAAAAACTAAGAAAATAAAAGGTCACTTTTCACTTGCATGCAAAGGTTTCCATGCCCCCAGGTCTTTCAGTAAAAGGAGAGTTTCTAGGTTACCAAATGGAAGTTCCTGCGGTTAGGCAGGATTGTTTCTGTCGGCCGACAAAAACTCTTCCTTTGCTTTGTCCATCAAAATAGACGAAGGTGATCGCTGTGAGCTTCCAATCACGTAACGTACAAAGGTGAATGCTATGATCTTCCATTCACAATCGTACAAAGGAAATAGTCACGTCAGACTGATCACATAACCTATATGGGAATGTTATTTGGTCCAAGTATTATGACCTTTCAAGAAAATCTCTCTTTTGCTCTGGGTTCACCTGCTGAAGCAGACTAGGGTGCATGCCCCCCTATTCTTCCTCACACTCACCAAACTACTCGCGGTAATTAGGTGGATGGGATGAAGACGGAAGAGACATTGTTGATGCAAAGAGACCATTTAGGGATGACGGTTGATTTATAGCTGTGTTTGAGCCAAGAAATGAAAGCTAGTCAACAAGCTGTACCAGTCTACCCTCATGTGGAAAACACATCACTCAAAAGAATGTGGAGACAATGGATTCCATGCTATATATATAATCACGTCCAAGGAGTAGATTGTAATCTAGTGGACCTTGGACAACCCTCACGTTCACATAAACGGTTTTCTTTCTCAAATTTATTGGTAACTTTGGAAGGATCCCTAATGGTCGACTGGTTCCTTTATTGAAGCCCGACAAATTTTGTTTCTCAGGAAAAAGCGATGGCGAACCAAGTGCTTTCCAAGTAGTTGAGGAAAGGATACTCACTAAAGCCCCTTCATCTATGATAGTGCCAGACATGATCATTTTGTAAACTTGTACTATGATTCGGAATGGTACATTAGATGGAAGGCGGGGTTTTTCTAGTTGATTCCAGTTAAAGAAAATAACTAGACTGCTCGGAGGAGGTACTGGATAAATGTTCGGATAAGTTTCATGAACTGGGGGGGTCTCTTCCTGTTGTGAAGGAATGGGTGGATTGCCCCCAAGTTCATTAGACTCTATATCGACAAAAAGAATTTGAACGGTGTCGTTCTCATCCTCTTTGGGAACTATATCATTGGAAAGTGGATTTTTTGAAGGCAAGACTGGATTGACTGCCATCTCGACCAGCTGACTTTGATCCGGTATGGACTCAGAAGGTTCACTTTCAATGATAGGCGATTCGATCGACAATTGAGTTATGTCAATTGGGTTTTCAACTAGCGAAGGACTTGGCAAGAGTTTCTTGTATCCAGGTGGAAGTTGCTGCGGTGAAGTAGGACGGTTATCCAAAATGCATTTGGCTTTGTCCAAAAAAGGACAACGGTGAATAGTATGATCACCTTCACATAACCTACATGGAACTCTGACTTTTCCTTTTTGTCTGCTGACTTCGTTTTCACTAGTTGATGGTGTGCTATCAACCTGATTGTCAGGGGTTGATGACACTGAATGGTGCAACCGGGGAGACCATTCTCTCAAGATCCACGGGATGCAAGGGAAATCTTGATGGTAATGGTTCTCCTTGCAAATTGCGCATGGAGTTTTTGGTTTGGAAACTTTAGTTTGTGGATTTTTTCTAGATGATGCCTTGGTGTTCCCTTGTTTAGCTAGCTTCTTCTTCCTCTCCTTCCCTTTCTTTTTCTTCTCAGTTACTTGGTTTTTAGTGTCACTAGTTTCACCAAGCGAAGAGGAAGAAGGGGAAGGAGAAACAAATGAAGTAGAAGGTGAAGGGGTAACTTCAGTGTCATCTGGTTGCTGATTAGATTGTTGAGGAATTCTAGTGTTTTGAATGACAAAGGTCGAGAAAATCCAGACTGGCAGGCCGATTGTGATTCCCGAAAGGGACAATGTAGCCATATATGGAGAACCAATATCTCCCCAAGAGGTGAAAGGACTAGGATTCCCTCCAAGAGGGATTCCTTGATTGGTAGACTCCATTATCTCAACCTCATATCAACAAAGGAACAAGGATGTTATTCCGATTAAAATAAATTTTAAAGACACTTTGATGCAACTTGATTTTTCAATTTTTAAGAGTCGAGAAAAAGCTAAAAGTGACTCTAGTCGCCTTCAATTTTTAATGAGCTTGAAGCGACAAGTGCTCAGATGGACCTTTTCTTTTAAGGAGTCGAAAAGGAACGAAAGTGACTGCTCTGGTACTCTAGACAGAGGGTTTAAAAAATCGATTGTAAAACTACAAAATACATCTTAGTGATAAATGATAGAGAAATTACCAAGGACTTATGTACGGTAGTCAATATTCTCGAATGTTATGTTCAGTGCATTACGATCGATAGGGCGGCAAACACACCTTCCTAAGGATAAAGGATATCAGCCTATTGTGGTCTCCTAATATATACTTGATGGTATGGGGAGCACAAGTCCGTACTGGCACTTGTCGTATCAAAGAGGAGGAATCACCCAAACTACGATGAAAATGATAGTTACCAGGTTTTACGATGTTAGAACACATCTCTAGCCTAGACTTCTAGATGTGTTGCGTTAGATTCCAAAGTGTTTTTATGTTCACCACGTGATGTAGATGTGAAATTCCTAAATATGCAATCTAAAATGATAAACAGTTGTTTATGTTCTTTTAGCAATGAAAATCCTAGCTACAAAGGAAAGAAGATAACGATTTTCTTTCAGCAGAGAGCATAGAGCACACACTAAATGCACTTTCCTAAACCAAATTTCGCAAGCAGTCAAAATGCAGATGCACATGCATGTATTTGTTTTCTGCTTTCTTAATGTGTGAATGACAAAAAGAAAGCTAAGTACAGATCTGAACTATTTTCTTTCAAAGCGACAGTACTAACAATTTTTCTTTTCAAAAAACGAAAGGAAGACTAAGACGACACTTTTCGATTTTGAATTTAAAACTGTTTTCGACACTTGAAATACTAATAATTTCAAAATCAAGTACAAATGACAAAAGTAAAATCAACTATCTAGAAGAGGAAGACTTTACGACACTCTTCTTTTGATTCAGAATGACAATTATGACACTTGCATCAAAGACGACAGTTCGATTAGGCTACTTTCGACAAAGGAAGACTGTAAATGATTGACAAATACAAAAAAACATTTACAATTCCTAACTGATGGAGGCTAAAATAATGTGAAGGAAGATGGTTTTAGCAAGAAGGTACTGATCATGAACAACAAAACTACTGAATAACGCTGAAAACAAGGAAAAAAACCAAATTTCAGAGAAGAAAAATAGTTCACTCAATCATCGTACCTGCAACACAGGGAAACAGGGATGCATCTAACCTGCAACACACGGGAGGTGCGATGGATCCAGGTTGCACAGTTACAGACAATGCGATGGGCCAGGGAGCGAAATTGAGCTTGGTTTTTGCTCAAAACTTGCAGCTAAGTTTAGTGATTTAGGTTGAGTAATGATGGACAGTAAACACAAAGCATAAGGGTAAGATCTGATGAGGTTCTGAGCTACCACAAGGGCACTTAGGATGCTTTGTAAGTTAGATGTTTAGTTCATAAACCAACCCAGAGTTTTGACTGAAGTAGCGTTTATCTACTTCACAATTGTATAGCAAAGGCGTTTTGAAGGCTAGCTGGCTAACTTCAGGCTCCGTCTGTAGTTTATAAAGCAAACAATAAACAAACAAAACAAACTATTTGTTCCCCAGCAAATTTGCCATTTTGTGATAGGGAAAACTAGTGTCGATTCGAACTACTAGTCCCACTAAGACAGGTAGCTATCTTAGAAACAAACAATGAAAGCTTTTTCAAGAGTTTCTTTAAGTGTGATAGATGGAAGAGAAGAAAAGAGGACCAACCTGCATCTTGCACTTTGATCCTAGCTTGATTTCCCCTTCCCTTGATAGAATTTGCCACTCCTCTCCTACTTGTCCGCTCCAAAGAGTACTTGTAGAGTCAAAGTAATAACAAACTATCAAAGCATCTCTATCTAAAACATCATAAACAATGTAGAATCATAAACACATTGACCATACAATTGCATTCATAAACAATATGATTCACAAATACAAGATCATATGGAGGAAAACTCAAAGAACTTTATTAAAAGTAATGTAAGAGAGGATTACAACCCAACTGTCTGATCCAGCATCATCCTCCTAGTTTTAGAAGCCCTCTTCACCTCATGAACAAGCAAATCACCCAACAATATAATGTCTCTTCTCACCAAACCAACAACACTTCCTTACAAAATACAAAATTCCAGCCTCTAGATCTCTCAGATGAGAGATCCATTTATAGATGTCTTGCACAGGTGTGAGTCAGCTCTGGGTTTTTTATTAGTGTCATTTCACTGATAGTTCTTGGTTCCACTTGGAGATTTCATGATCTCTTACTCATCCTTGGACGGATTCAGAGAGGCAAGTGTCACAGGAGAAGTTTCTGGAAGATTCCATGATCATCCACCTTGCAAACTATCTCTACCATTCGTCTATTCTCGCTCATCGCACCCCATAGAAGGCCATTTGAGTATGCATTGCACCTGGCCAGTTAGGTAGTCAGTATGCATCGCATCTTGCCCATGGAGCAGTTTGTATGGTCCAGTTTTGGCCAGTTCTGAGTAGTTTTTCAGGTGGAATTTCTGGGAAATGATGTAATCAGTTGACCATGATCCTTTAGGGTGTGAAACAACACTTTTAGGGACTTAAGGAGTCCTTAGTTTATGGACATATGAATTTGGGGTTGCAGTGCCCAAATATGTCTATAACAACTATGCATCCACAGTCCGATCCAGGGATCACTAGGCCCTACACTAAGACATACTCTCCAAGATTTACCGTGCATTCCATCCCAGAATCACTAGGCCCAACGGAGAGAATATCCACCTCTTGGCTTTACCGTACATCCTGCCATTCACTGGAAAGGATTCCTAGGCACACAGAAGCACACAATCTAGCTTTATTGCAACCCATAGTCTGGTTCAGGGGTTACTAGGCTAGTGGCTGCATGAATCCTTAGTCTGGTTCATGGATCACTACACCATGTGTTTGTCAATTCGGAGATCCACCCCACTTAGCTTTGAATCCAATCCAACCATCCCCCATAAATAGAATGATAGAACCCATCTCATCAAAGCTATCAAGGCAAGGCTAGGCTAAAAATACTGTCACAACTCGAATAACCCATGCCATGGTAGAAAAGTAACACATGCAATCCCATGCATGCCAAATATAGCAAGGAAAATACACATGCAAGTTGATACCTACAATGAAGTATGTTGTAGCTGCTTGATCCTGCCTTTCCCTACTTGATCTTTGCTTCCTCTTGCCTTCTTTGCCTTTCTTTCTCCAATGCTAAAATGCTCCAAGGAAAATCTAAGTGTCCAAGAGTATAGGAGAGAGAGAGAATAATGAGAGAGATCCAAAGCTAAACTGGCAAAAGGTTACACTAACCAAGCTTGCCAACTAATCCTCATAATACTTTTTATGAATGAGGCCTCTATTTTCTTCATTTTCCATTATTTTCCTTCATTTCCTCCTCACATGAAACATGTGACCTTTCACCTCCCTTTTCTCCTAATTTCCTTTATTTTCATTAATAAAATACCAATAAATTCCTCATGCCTTTCCAAAGCCTTAGCCATTTCCTTTGCCAATTCTCTTTAGACATAAACAACCAAATGAACACCCACTAGGATGTCTTGCCCATCATTCAACTTGGAATACGTGTCCGATCATCCGTGGCATTTATATATTTTTACATGGAATTTTCACCAGGGCTATTACAAATACTGTGCTTGGGCTTCTTCTGAACCTGTAACAAAGATGGCTAATAGAGGAGGTGGTGAGGAGAACATAAATGGTGACCGAAACAATGACAGAAATAATGGTGGGGCCAATGCTGGGGATAATGATAGAATCCACACTTTACTTAATGGGAATAATGACTGGAGAGATGGGCCAAGAGGGGGACTTGAGGAAAATGAAGAATATTCGGAGACTACCTTCGAATTTTCAATATTTGACATCACCAGAAATATAACTATGAATAATATACCTTTGGCATCTCTTCCACTTTTCCATGGTACATCCTCTGAAGACCCTGACTCTTTCCTATTCGAATTTGATATTCTTTGCAGAAGTTATAATTACTATGATTATTCACATAAACCTAAGTTATTTCATGCTACCTTGAAAGATTTAGCCCTGAGATGGTTTATGAGTTTGGGAGAACACACTATTTACCCTTGGGATGATATGAAGTCCATTTTTCTTAAAAAATATCAGGATTACTATAAAATCAGAGGTATTAATGATATTTTTAGGATGTCACAGATGGAAGATGAGAGTTTAGAGGAATACCTTGAAAGGTTCCTTTATAACTATCACAAATCTCGAGTGGGTAATTTGGATGAGAGAACCTTTAGGACTGTCTTTTTAAAAGGGTTAAGGGAAGAATGCATTGAAACACTAAATCTCTTGAGTTCTAGTAATATATATTAGAATCTCTTTGCTGAAATAGTTGAGTTATGTCAAACCTATTCTAGAAATCAATCTAAGATGGGCAAAAGAATCTGAGACAACTCAAGGGATTACATATCTAGGAATTCTAAACTCTTACAGGGTGGTGTCACTAGAGTTGAGTTGGGGAACCTCTTGGAAAAATGTAAAATAGACATCCTCAACACCATTAGTGATCAACTAGATACTCTGAAAGTTAAAAGGAAACAAGAAGAAGAAAAGGTTGCCTTGGTGGTTTTCTGTCCCAAATGCAGGCATAAGCATGTTGAAAGAGAATTCCCCATTAATGTGGTAGAGGTTTGCAAGATCTATACACACGAGCACCCCACTGACCAATGACCTTCCCTTCTTGGATTACAAGTTATTTACAAACAGGGGGCTGAGACTAGTGAGTTTCCTCAATTAGCTAGGAAACCATTGTGGAGGGGGTCAAACAATAATACTTATCAAGATTCTAATATGCAAGGTTTTGCTCAAAATTAGCCATGGAATCCCCAACCACTTTATCCTTAGTGGCCTACACGACCACCTCAAAATTCACCTTGGAACAAATGATGGAGAGGGAATTTATATGGGAACACTTTTCGGCCTCAAAACCAAGCACCTCCATATCCTCAATATCAATGTCCACCCTGCATGACTTATGCATTGAATGTCCCTTAATTTCAGCAAGAGTATAATCCATCTTACTTTCAGGAACCTTCATTGCCGCTACCCTCCAATACAAAAAACCTTGCCCTTACCTTAAAGCACTAATTCATTTTCACAACCAGTGCAACAATCTTTTAACCGTCCTCACCCAACACAACTGCTTGCACAACTGATTGCTAATCCCAATAATAGACCTCCTCAACCTGTACAGAATATTGAGTTGCAACCTTTTCCCACTTATGTTATCACTGCTTTTCCTTTAAACGAAATTCAATTAAGGTATGGGAAAACGATTAAAAAAAATAATTCAGCGGTGGTCATTCAAGAGGAGGATATTCATATAGAACCTAAGGATAAAACCATTAAACAAACAGATAATGAAAAAAAAAGTGAAATAAAAGAACCACAAGTACTCTTAGAACCCAAGGAGCTTCCTTATTCGGAGAGATTTCTCGTAAAGAAAACTGAAAATCCCAAAGGATATGACTTGGAATCTGAATTTAGGAATGTATACATAAAAATTCCTTTGCTACAAGATATTAGAGACATTCCTATTTATACCAAGATTATTAGGGATCTTTGCATCAAAAATCCAGGAAGAAAGAAAAATAAAAATCAAAATATTAAAGTAATCAGTAAAATGTCAAAAATGATATTGGATTGCCACCAAAATATGTTGATCTAGGGAACCTTGTAGTAACCACAGAAATCTATTGTAGCAGCTACAACCACCCTGCAAAATTTTTCCTTAGCCTTGTTTTGGGGCCTCCCTTCCAACCTTCACAGCAGCTTGCCTTGCTTCATCAAGTTCACAAGCTTCAATGTCTTTCTTGCACAAAGGCAGCCTGTCGGTCACAGCTTGATCCATTCCCCTCATAGGTTGTTCACCTGGACTTCATCCAACTGTAGGTTGAGAAGCTTCCCCTTGAAAATTGCGCATTTCTGGAGGGCAACCATCCTTCCCTCCAGAAATTGCACAATCCTCTTTGGCAGCTTGCCGGGCTCCAAGATTGCGCAATCCTGCTTGTCAACACTCACAACAAGATTTGCGCAAATTTCCCCAACAAGGCTGCTCAGCCCAGAATTTGTGCAAATATGGGTAGTAGTCAACTGCTCTGCCAAGAAATTTCACAAATCTCCTAGGCAGCCAACCCAGATCCCAGCCAAAAATGGGCATTTTTCTCCAGCAGTCGAGCAGTCTCTTGCATGTGCAGCTGAGTTGACTGGTTCCCTCTGGGACTGAGGACTTGCATGCATAGGCTACTTCTCCCAAGGCAACATGCAAAGGCATCTCTTGTCTCAGGGATCTATTTTTAGCAGTTGGAGGTTACATGCAAGGAGAAATTCAAAAACCTCTCGCCAAGTGTTGCTTATTCCATTGGATTTGTAGCATGCATGTCACAACCTCGATGTTATCAAAACTCATCATCCAGACGCTGCAGAGGTCATTCCTCACATAAACCTTGCAACTCTGACATCCCACATCACATCTAGGAGCAGTCGACACATTCAGCTCAGATGTTTTGGGGTAAGCTCGCTTCCCATGCCTTGTGTTGCATTTTTGTCACTTTTTGTGTTTTCACTTGTGTGAGTATTGTTTGCTTGATTTCTCTGAACGCTTGCTATCATTTACATGTATTCCAGCTTGTCCTAGCTCTATTTCAGTTTTTGTTGCTATCTCACTACTGTTGCATGCATGAAACTGTTGTGCGGACGTTTTCCCAACCGGTGAACTACCTCACCCACATGTATGTTGATTTGTTTGCTGAATCTTTCATTCATGTGTTGCATGCACTATCAATCACTTCTGCTATCACTTAGTGTTGCCATGCATTTACTACCTTAGTTGCTTTCAGTTGCTCGTCGGAAAGTCGAGCCAACCTTGGCCCATACTCTGCTTCACCAAGGATGCATTGCGCAATCTGGGGAAGGAAGGCTCACCTTCATCTCCAGATTTGTGCATTCCTACTCAACACTGGCTTCTAGGACTATTTTGTACATTTCTAGAGGAAAGTGGCTGCTTGGCCCAAGAAATTGTGCAAATCTGTCCTTGGGCCAGCAGTCCTTCCCAGCTGGAATTGCGCATTGCACAATCCCAATAGTCAGCAGCCAGGCTAGACAGTGCATTGCACAATTCCACTAGTCATTCAGTCTCTTAGTAGCCTAGACTGTGCCTTGTGCAGTCTTAGCAGTCGGTCTCTCGACCTCTCGGCTGAAATTACGCAACCTTCATGATCATTCACCCAGGTATGTTGCAAGTCAGTTCTCATGTTCATTTTGGTTTTCGACTGATAGATTGCTTGCCATGAGTGTTTCCATGTCTCCAGGTATTGCAGGTGTTCATCTACCTCTCAGTAATATAGGTATAATGGTTTCCAAGAGAGCAGAGATGAAGACACCATTTAGAGCACACTTGGGGATGCAGTCGATCAAGTGTCTATGGACTTGCCTACCCATGAAGATATCAAGTTGTTTGTAGACAAGGACATCAAGATATGACAACAGCAGCATCACAACGAGTAACATCATGAACAACAGCTGAAGACAACATACCAAATGCAACGAATGCAAGAGGAGGGTTGTTGACAACACAGAGGCAGAACAAGGTTGCAAGCTCAAGTAGATCCATTGATGATGAAAGCAACTTTGGAGACTCCAGCTATGAGGTGATGGCATGACATGAAGATCATGCAAAGACAGAGAATGGAACAAAGAAGGAGTTGCATGTGCTGAAGCAACAACTCAAGGAAGAACATGAAGCTGCATAGATAGACGAATGAGTTGCAGCAGGATCAGGAACAGTAGTGGGTGCATCATGCACTCACAGATGAAACTGCGCATGTACAAGTTAAAGATCCATCCCAGCAGCTAACATAGAGCAGACATGGTGAGCAGTGTTGGTGATCGCATGAAAGGGATTCAGTGGCATGCATGTCATTGTGCGCATGCATGCACTCTAACCCATTCAACACACTCACCAAGGTGAAGACAAGAAGCAAGTCCAACTGGAGCTAAACATGTTCTTCAACAAGTTGATGCACATGACCACCAGCACACACTTGAAGATCAGCACAGACACTATGCATTAGTGTGTTGCCAGTTTAGCTGCACCCAATAAGACCATGCACATGTTAGCAAACGAGTTGGATGAAGGGGCCGAACCAATACACCAGTTGCAAAGGAGGCAAGAGTTCACTTCAACAAGATGTCACCATGAGTTGCATACACACCATCATGGATGACCAAGCTTGGCATCAACTCACCAGCTTCACCATCACAAGCATGTCAAAGAATTGGTCTCACCACAGTGGACCGAGTGTCAGTGATGTCTTGCAAGGCTTTCTCAAGCCATGTTGTCTCACATGAGTACATGTGCATTGTAATGTTGAGTCATGTCAAGTGTAAGTCAAGTGTCAACAGTTGGATGTAACAATCATAGAGTAGGTGAAGAGTCATGAGGGTAGTTGAACTGTCACAAAGGGGAATGTCAAGGGTTACCCCACCCTTTGCTATAAATTGTCCCTCATAACTCATTGTATAGGCTTTTGGTCAGCCAAGATTCTGATAAGACTACCTTGAAGAAGGCTTGGACAGTATTGTAATGCACCTTGGCTTCTCCACTACACGGAGCTAGTACATCTCTTTGGAGGAGCAGGTGTATGTGGCTGTAACGTTTCACTGATGGGGCTAGTAGGTTTACATGGATGTATTGTATGATTGGAACTTACACTTTTATATAATAAGAGCTAACACATTTTCATGCATATGTTGTTATTGTAGTTGGACTGCTCCAATTGCCTTAATGATATATGTTGTTTAACTTACGTATTTGTGTATGAACTGATTCACATGCAATTATATGAATCTTGTTGTTAATGTGTTGTATATGTTGTTAATGTCATCACTGTCCATTTCGACTGCTCTGCCGGACACTAGACAGGCCTTTCACATGAACCTTGCTGTAACAATTGTTGCACTCGTTCGAACTAATCTGTGAGTGTTGTACGTGTTATCTTACCTTGTATGTTGTGACTACCACATCCAAGTGGACTGCTCCGCTGGAAGCTGTGTATGTCCTTTTGTGTTGTGTGTTCCTAGCTGAGTTGGGACTAATCCCTTTCAACCTGGAACTCACTGTTATAGACATTTTTGTGCCTTACAGCTCTAAGCATGAAATGTCCATAAACCAAGGGCTCCTAAGTCCCTAAAAGTGTTGTTCTAACTCCTAAAGGAACAAGGTCAACAAATTACAGCTTCTCCTAGAAGTTCTCCACCAGAAACTGCTCAGAATCAGTTAAATCAGGATCATTTCAGCTGCTCCACTAGCCAAGTGCGTTGCATAGCACCCAAGTCCACTAGCTAGGTGCGTTGCAATGCACCTAAATGCACTACCAGGGTGCGTTGAGCGGGAAATGACAAGTGGCAGAGTCATTCCACGAGGTGGAGAGACAATGGAAGCTTCCAGAATCTTCTCCAATGACACTTGCCTCACTGAATTCGACCAAGGATGAGTAAGAGGCTCTCAGTCTCCAAGTGGAAGCAAGAACTGACAGAGAGAAGCCACTAGTCAAATCATAAGTTGACTCATACTCCTTGCATACATCTATATATGGATCCCTCATCCCAGAGATCCAGAGGCTGGAATTTTGTACATTGCAGAGAATTGCTGTTGGTTTTGAGATAGATATCAGAGTATTGGGTGATTTATGCTTTGTTGGAGGTGAAGAGGGGCTTCTTTGCTGGGAGGCTGATGCTGGATCAAGAATCATCGGTTGTAACTCCTCCTGGATCTTCTTGTTATATCAATAAAACTATTTGAGTTTCTCCTACATGCTTGTGTATCATTGATGTTTGTTACATTTGTATGTTTAGCTTAAATCTGATCCTAAGCTTTTTATGAATATAAACCCATGTCTTTGTATAGTTTCCTTCTTCTGTGATCTTGCAGGTACTTGGTGAAGCTGGGCAAGTAAGGGAGCAGGTAGCTGAAAGCTGTCAAAGAGGAGAGAGATTGGATCTGTTATCACTTAGAACTATAAACATATGTATATAATCCTTTGTCCAAGTTAAATGTCAAAAAGTTGGTGTCAAATGGTTTTTGTCCTATGTTTCTTACTTAGGGTTGAAGTTTTAAAGGTGTGTGATGTAAATCATTCTCTAATCCTATCGGTCATCCTCCATCATGATTGTTAAAGCCATGTCTTGTCTTATTCATGTCACCGATCCTTTCTGTAGTTTCGCAGCGCAGTCTCATTGGTCAGTTTTGCAGCGTAATCATTGTTTAGCCATTTCGTAGCGCGTCAGCATCAAGCCGTTTCGCAGCGCATTATGCCAATTCATAACTAACTGCGCTACGAAATCGCAGATTCGTGCGTTTTGCAGCGTATATTCCTCAAAGGGTCAAGTCTGTTGATGAGTCATCACTTCCGTCCATTCATGTCAGTGAGCGTACCTCCCAAACACTCATTAACCATCACTCCACCAATAGATTTTTAGGCATGCACATGAATATTATTCAAATGGGTTTTACCGTGCAAAGATTTTTTATGATGATCGTAGATGATGCATAGATGACCAACCTGTGCGATGAGATATTTGAGTTTGCAAGCGAGCCCGAGTTTTTCAAGTGAGCCTGATTACAAGCGAGCCCGCGTTAAAAAAAATTGAATTACCATTTGAGTTGAAGCTGCTGGCCATTCTCTGTGTGAAAATTTCAAAAGCGAAATGGAGAGGAAGGAACATAGGTATGGAAAATGTCAGAGAATAGAGCCTGAAGGTTTGGACCTTGCATTAAGAGATGAAGGCGTGAAGAAAGCCTTCAAGGATGCTGGCTGTTGGAATTTCTGTGAGAAGCTGCAGGGTGGCCATGCTCAGGTAACAAAGGATTTTGCTTTAAACTTCACGAGTTTGAATTCTAAAATAGCTATGTTAGAAGTTCAAGTGTCTCCAGAGTCAATTGCTGCTGTAACTGAGATTCCAAGAGGGGGGAAAGAATGGTTTAAGAACTTTAAATTTGATATGAACCCCTGCAAAGAGTTCTTAAAAGAGGCATATGTAAATGAAGACCTAACAAAAGCAGTGCCTAGAAACTATGTTAAGGAGCACTATGCCCTTCTTCTCACCTGTATTCAGAAGTACTTAACCTGTGAGGGAAGATACAATAAGGTCTATTCCTATCACTTCAAGTTGCTGTTACATTTTACTGGTAAAGCATCCATAGATATTCCCTTTTACTTGTTTCACAGTCTAAGCAAAATGTGTGACAAAGTGCAATTAAGGAAGGACGACTGTGAAACATCGTTATTTCACCATGGTTTGGTTAAGTTGTTGGTTTTGGATGGTCTTCAAAAAATAGGTAAGGATTGGAACTCTTTCATCTTCATGGCTGGTTTCCATAGTAAAATAGGTCTTACTCCACAGCCGGTTAGAGAAAAAGAAAAATCAATTGAAGAACCCACAATAGCTGAGCTTCGAAAGGAGACAAAAGATAAAAAGAAGGCCAAGTTACAGTTGAGAAAATCAGTGAAGCCACTGATCATTAAAGAGCAACCTCAGCCATCATCAAAAGAAGAAGCTAAGCACAAGAAAGCTGTACTTGGACCAAGTGAATCTGAAACAGAGTCAAGAATTAGGACAAGGAGTCAAATAAGCAAAGAAAAAGGCAAAGCATTGGCTGTTGAGGAAAGCCCGATATCTAAGGCCAGCTTGAGTGATTTGCTTGAGGCCATTGAGTTTGAGCAGGTTGAACCGGTGCATATTGAACCAATGCACATTGATTTGACTCAATCATCACCAGAAAGCACTAAGAAATCTAAAGCTTCAAAAAGACTGAGGTTTGATGAACCAGGTGATAAATTTATCTTCAAACCAAGAAGACCTGTTACAAGAAAACAAGTAAGGGAAGCTGAGAAACTGCCTAGAGCAGAGGAAGTTGAAAAATTGCCCAGAACAGAGGTAGCAGAGGAATTGTCCAGAACAGAGGCAGAGAAAATTAAGCAAAAGGACAAGAATAGAATAGTCATTATTTCCCAAGGAGGTAACATTATAGCTATAAAGAACCAGTTGGAGACAGCAGAAAATGTAATCGCCAGGGTGAAAAGTGCCACTAGGGAGTCTGCAGTCAGATATGCAAATTATCGAAAAGCTGTTTTGAGAGGAAGTAAAAACCTAGTAAGCCAGGTGGATTCAGTAGCTGATGTTTACACATGGACTGTTCCAGCTTTCAAACAAGCTAAATCCATTAGAAAAATAAACATGCATTTAAGAGCTGAAAACAAAGCCTTGAGGAAGGAGGTCGCAGACTTAAAGGCACAGCTAGGTCAAAAAGTTGCGAACTGATGTTGAGAAAAGTGTTGTTCTAAGTTTTGTAAAATTTTGCATAGTTTCATTATTTTGAAGACATATAGATCTCTGCCACATGTAAAGGAGGTTTAAAAAATTAAAGGTCCAGCAGTGAAAATCTCAAGGAAAAGATAAACTGTTTAAACAGTTTCGCAGTTTCGTAGCGCGCTACGAAACTGCGAAACTACTGTAGGTGCTGTTTTTAATACAGGCAAACAGTTCGATGGGATAATCAGAAATTTTCAAAGGGAATACCTAATGTGACATGAAAGAGATCAAAGGAAGCTACCAGGCCATTCAAATTATGACAGGTGTACCTTTAACAAAGGTGAAATGTTTTGACCTAAGTTTAAAGTTTTTGATTATAAAGTCACTTTATTATCGGTCATTAGGGTTTGGAAGGAGCTGCATACGGGGAGTTTTGGTTGGCACACCTGTTCATCAAAGAAGCCTCCAGCACATCAGGAACATGGTGATGCTCTATATTCTTGGGCTATTAAAGAGCTGGAGACAGGCTGCTGCATTTTCGAATAAGTGGTGGAAGACTGGAACCAGAAAAACAGGGGTTTTCTCCTAATATTACTGAACCATCAAAGCATTCAGCATCCAAAGCTGGTATGGGACATTGAATCCTTTTCTCAGCCATCTCAGCCAAACTAAAAGGAGACAGGTGTCAGAGAACAAGAAAGAATCATTCTACGAGGAGGATAGAATTAGAGTCATAGATAAATTAGGACTCTTTAAACTCCAGTTTAGCACTTATTGTATTTAATGAGTTAGTTCAATAGTGGATAGGGGTAATTAGTGGCAGTCATCGAGCTCCCCTCATGCTGGAGGAGGAAGCTCAATGTAGTTAAAGTTATGTTTCTATATATAGTTGAAACTTTTATGTAATGGGGGTTGGATATTTGAGAAAACAGAGTGTTATTTTGGCTTGTGTACAAACTCATTTTCAGTAATACAAGTGACTGCTTTTCTTCTCAGGATTCATACAGTGTTTCAAATGCTCAAGATATGTGGTTTTGTTTTATCCTTTATGCTTTTACAGTTGTATAGATACACAATCACTCAGAATTCACTTTGCTGCTCTGATTTCCTGTGTGTATTTATAAGCTGAGGTTTCTATGAGATGTGTTTTGAGTATTTAAACATTACATGCCCTGACTTCTATGAATGAGTAGTGTTATAGTTTACTGAAGGATGATTAACTCCATGAGCCCAATGGAAGTCTTTGTAATGTCTGTCCAGCCAACATATTTGTTAAATTTACTTTGCAAGAGTTAGCCATCTCATCAATAGTCAAAATCAATAACCCTTTTGAGAGAGCCCTCTCAGGCTAAGGAGGCTAAGCCTTAGTCAAAAGTCTGGTTTGAAATAGTTACACAGAATCTACCTGGTCAGCAGCCTTCCAGTGCTTGATTTTGTGATAACAGGATCAAAGGACTAGCGCAAGACACAGGTTGGTTCATCCTGTTTCTCTTTGTTTATAGTTCATAAAGAAGAATACAAAAGTAGTTTTCTCTGTTTGTTTCTAAGGTCACTGTCACACCTTAGTGGGATAGGGTCGTTCTGAATAGACACTTTTCCCGATAACAAAATGGCGACTCCGCTGGGGACGATTGTCTAGTTAGTTAGTTTGTGTTTCTCTTGTTGTTTGTTTCATAAACTTAGAAGTAGCAAATCGAACTGCATTTGCCATTAACAAATGCAAAGTAGACATCTGCTGCTTCAATCCATTCACTGGATCTGTTTATGATTTGAACGGCTGATTCACAAATGATCTGATTGCCCTTTGTGATAGCTCTTAGACCTTTTTTAAATCTACCCTCTGATTGTGCATTACTGATTGCTTTTACTCGGCCAAAAACCACAGATCAAACTGCAAACCGTGACCCAGAACCCGGATAGAATTCTCGTTTCTGCCCCAGCATAGGTACTGTGAAGAGTTCCTGCATTTCAGCGCAGTTCCCGAGAGGGCAACCTGCGTTGCAATCTAGTTTCTCTGTGTAACAGGTGCGCTGATTAGCCTAGCCTTGTGCAGCTGAGGTTCTTTGTTCAATTTTTTCAGTTTTGTCTCTGATTTTTGCAGCCTGTGATCAGTGTATGTGTCTGTTTAAAACCCCCTTTTCTTTGCTGTAATTCCGCCTCAGTTGTATAAAATAAACTGTAGATGTTTTTGTGTGTTTGTTACGTCATTTACAGTTTTCCATTGCAAAAGTAGAATAGTCATACTGTCGTCCTTTGATTTAGATCTGTCGCAAGCGTCGATTTTGATCATAGGAGAAAGTTTATTTGCTGTTGACAGTCGATTATGCTTTTACTTTTGCCTTTGGTCTGAATTTGTGACTTTCTAGTGTCGAAACGAGTATTTATTTCAAAATCATAAAGTGTCGTAATCGTCTCTACCTTTTGATTTCGAAAAGAAGCTTGTTGGTGTTTTTCACTTGAAAGCGAATTCAGATTTGTACAACAACTTTCTTTTTAGGCATCAATATTAAGAAAGTGAAAAACAAAACACATGCATGTGCATTTGCATATTGACAGTCTGTTTGGCTTGATTTAGGAGAAGTGCATTTACAGTGTGCTCTTTGCTCTTTGCGAAAAGATTGTGTCTTTCTTTTCCCTTAGTAGCTAGGATTTTCATTGCTGAAAAGAGATAAAAGTTTGTTTATCATCTTTAGATTGCATTTTAGGAATTACATCTACATCTCGTGGTGATCCCAAAAGGCAAACTTCATAAGAAAGATCAACTTAAAATAAACTCAATGAACTTAACAACGCTTTGGAACTTAATGCACAACATTTAGAGGTCTAGGCTAGAGACGTATTCCGACGTCGTAAAGCCTGGTAACTGTTGTCCTCACTGATGGTTGGGTGATTCCTCCACTTTGAGACGATAAGTGCCAGTACGGACTTGTGCTCCCACGTACCGTCGAGTATATATTGGGAGACCCCTATAGGCTTAAAACCTTTTATCCATAGGAAGCCGTGTCAGCCGCCCTACTGATCGCAATGCACTGAACACAGCATTCAGGAAGATTGACTGCCGTACCGTAAAAAGTATTCTGCAGTTTTGCGATTGGTTTGGTACTCCCTCTACCTAGACCTCCAGAGCAGTCCCTTTCGTTCCTTTTCAGACTCCTTAACGGAAAAGGTCCATCTGAGCACTTGTCACTTCAGGCTCATTAAAAATCGAAGGAGACTAGAGTCATTTTTTGTTTTTTCTCGACTCTTAAAAACTGAAAAAACAAGTTGTGTCAAAGCGTGTTAAAATTTATTTTAAATGGAATATTCATACCCTTTTCCTACGTTGATCTTGGGTTGAGAAAATGGAGCCTACCAACCAAGGAATTCGCCTTGGTGGAAATCCTAGTCCCTTCTCCTCTTGGGGAGATGTTGGTGCGCCCCATATGGCCACATTGTCGCTTCCAGGACTGACAATTGGCTTGCCAGTATGGCTCTTCTCAACCAATGTTGTTCAGAACACCACTATTCTTGAACAATCGAATCAGCAATTAGACGAGTCCAAAGTTACCCACCAGCCTTCTACTTCCTCTAAATCTTCCTCTCCTCCTTCCTCTTCGCTTGATGGAGCTGGTAAAACTAAAAACCAAGTTCCTAAGGAGAAGAAGGAAAAGAAGAAGAAAGAGAAGAAGAAGAAGGAGCCAAAGGCGAATGTGGGAAAACGAGTGTCGTCTAACGAAAATCCACACACAGCACCGACCAGGCCTAAATTGCCATGCATCATTTGCAAAGGAGACCACTTTCACAGAGATTGTCCTTGCATCCCCCAGATACTAAGGGACTGGTCTCCTCGTTTGCACAATCCAGTGTCATCAACCTCTGGTGATCATGTTGAAAGCACACCATCAACTAGTGAAAGTGAAGCCCCAGGACAAAAAGGGAAAGCTAGATTTCCTTGTAAACTGTGCGAAGGCGACCATGCCCTCCACCATTGTCCCTTCTTAGACGAAGCTAAAAGAGTTTTGGATGATCGTCCGGTTTCACCGTTACGACTTCCTCCTGGATATAAAAAACTCTTGCCGAGTCCATCACTAGTTGAGAATCCAGCTGGCCCGCTCAGGTGGTCGGCTGAAGCGCCTATCATTGAAGATAAACCAACTGAATCCATACCAGACGAAAGTCAAAAGGTCGAGGCAGCAGTTGACCCGGTCTTGCCTTCAGAGGTTTTATCTTCGGATGATACAGTCACTGAAGAGAACAAGGATGACACCATCCAAATTCTCTTCATCAACACAGACTCCGACGAACATGGGGGCAATCTACCCATTCCTTTACCGCAGGAAGGAAGTTCGTCAGAGCCATACTCGGCCGTCTACCCGGTCCCACCTCCAAGCAACCTAGTTGTCTCCTTCGACTGGAATCAACTAGGTAGACCCCGCCTACCAGCAAGCGTACCATTCCGAATTATCGTTCAAATATATAGAATGGTCATGGCTGGTACCATCATAGATGAGGGGGCTTCTGTGAGTATCCTTTCCTCTATTGCTTGGAAAGTGCTTGGTTCGCCATCGCTGTCGCCTGAGATGAGAAATCTGACAGGCTTTGATAAAGGAACCAGTCGACCTTTAGGGATCCTTCCCGATGTGCCCATAACATTGAGAGGGAAGACAATTCGCATGAATGTCATGGTAGTTCAAGGACCCTTGGATTATAACCTACTCCTTGGATGAGACTATATTTATTGCATGGGAGCCATCGTCTCCTGACTCTTTAGAGTAATGTGTTTTCCACACGAAGGAAGAGTGGTCAAGCTCGTGGACCAGCTTTCATTTCTCGGATCACACATAGCAAATAGTCATATACCGTCCCTAATGGTCTCTTCACGCAAGAAATGTCTCAATCCCTGGTCCGTCCTCCCGATGAACGCGAGTAATTCGGAGGGATATGATTGAAACCCAGGGGGCATGCATCCTGGTCTGCTTCGGCAGGAAAACTTCGGGTATAGGGTAGGTTTCCGCGGGAGAATATGACTAGTCTGTACCCCGTCCGTCGGTGAAAGAGGGGTTATTATAGAATAAGATTCTTTTGTCAAAGTTATGTGAGTTGGCGGACGTCATTGCTCACCCTTGTTTATCTCGGTAGACATCGCCGAAGAAGTGTTTTGTTTACGCCGTAAATAGAACAATCTTTGGGTAACTTGTAAGAGGTAGGCCTCTCCTAATAGAACAAATGTTTTGTCTGCAAATTGAGGGGTAACCTTGAAATCATATTTTATACCTGGGGGCATGCAAACCTTTTGGAGTGCAAGCGAAGGGCAACTATTTATTTTTTAAATTTTTAGGTCCTCCCTTTAAACCCGTAGGCTAACCCTTTAAACTCGTAGGATTAGTCATCACCTAACTTGCATAAAGAAAGGATGTGGGGCAAAAATCTAAAAGTTTCCGTTTTTATATGAGACATTCTTATCATATGACTGGATGAATCGAGCAGTTTTAGCACATAGTTCAAGCTCGTTAAAAAATAAACATAAGACATGAGCAAATGTTTCCACCCGCGTTTAAGATCGTTAAAAAATGAACTATTCCTCGGTAAATAACCACCGTGAATGAAGCATTTCAGCCATTAAAGCCTTGGTCATGTTTGCACCGTCACCTCCACTTTTCCATTGGCCGATCATTCACCTCCATTTGATTGTTTACCCATTTTGAGGAACAGCTGCGAAGAGTGATTTCACTAGCCATCCTTGTGACACTGCCGTGATTGGAAAATTCCAACCCTTACCTGGAATCAACTACTACCCATTTTATCACTCGTTCCTCAAAAGACGAGTCTTCTTTAAGCTCTTTTCAACTGACTCGTAAAATATGAAAAGATTGCCGAGTTTTGGCCTTCCAGCTCATTAAAGCGACAGGAAGTGCTATCCCTCCTCTAGATTTTAATCTTTTTGGACCTGAGGGATTATTGCACAAAAAGATCGAGCGCTTGTTTTGTTCGGCTCGTTAAAACTATCGAAAATTCATCCCTTCTGTATTGTTTTATACTTTTTCGGACTTAAGGGATTAGATGACGAAAAAGGAATTTTGGAGTTACCTTTACGTACCTTTTCAGACTCTCTAAAAATGAAAAGGACCGAGTTATCTTTGTCGTTAGACTCGTTAAAAAGATTAATAGCGACAAACTTGTCTTTAGACGAGAACGAGTTTCACTATCGCTAGGCTCATTAAAACATAGCGATGGGTTTGCCCGAAGGGCAAATTATAGAACAAGCATATGTTATCCTCCTCAAGCTTGGCAAAAATAAAGAGGTACTGGTCAGCAATGACTGGGGAAAAATTGGGAAGAAAACTCAAAGAATCTTTATTGGTAGCAAGTCGCTCTTGAACATGACACTTCCACTCCGTGCCCGAGTCGGGTTGGGTTGTTTCATTCACCGGTCACATCACCATGGTCACGCCATACCATCCACATTTGGGGTAAATGCTACCAATCCATCACATAAGTGTCGCCGACATGTTCAAGAGAAGTCATCCAGAGAAGTCACCTGTGTCCCATCCACTACCATACATTATACTTCATTCTTTCATGACCGCCATCCTGAACCATATATCATCAGATCGTTTTCACCTCCATCAAAATCATTTGCTCCGTTCCGTGTCATTGATGTGGGATTCATTAAGGCCCTCCTTTGATGGATTGCTTCTTGTCGACATCAGCTCATTATCCAAGAAGTTGATCTAGGAACACCCCATTCAGTACTTTGAAGCTTGCATGCCTCAATGGCAAGTTTCTCACTTCCGGCGACAGGTATACATCAATGACCTTCGACCAAAAGATTTTGCGTGGTGTTTGACGCCAAGTCCTTTATTCACACCACGTGAATTGTACTGCAGTACCTTGAGGGTCATTATCATTATCGGTGATTCCTCTCGCGCTTGTTAACAGTTTACATCATTGACTGGTAATCAAGTGATGTCTTTCCATGTTCGACTTCAAAACATTTCTCACATGGATCAACTTGTACTTCGAGTGAAGATCAGACGAGATTGAAGACCCCGGATCTAGTTTCATCCATCCGGGCTGCGATATATATTCAGGAAAATAAAGACATTGAAATGTACAACATTGCAGCACAGATAATCATCCTACCAAAAGGATGATGACTCTATCGGAATCATCAGTCTACCATCAGACGATTGTCTGTCCTATGTACATGAAAATGAATTTATAAAGCTGAGCATGGGAATGCCCGCCTCAGCTAGATCATGAAAACAGTATGAAGATAATGTATTGTATTGTATCTTATTACAGGTCTCCTCCCAGCATTGAAAGAACTTCGGATCCTCCTAATAAAGCATTTCACCCGATAAACAGCCTCATACTTTAGGGGGCAACTGTTATAGACATTTTTGTGCCTTACAGCTCTAAGCATGAAATGTCCATAAACCAAGGGCTCCTAAGTCCCTAAAAGTGTTGTTCTAACTCCTAAAGGAACAAGGTCAACAAATTACAGCTTCTCCCAGAAGTTCTCCACCAGAAACTGCTCAGAATCAGTCAAATCAGTATCATTTCAGCTGCTCCACTAGCCAAGTGCGTTGCATAGCACCCAAGTCCACTAGCTAGGTGCGTTGCAACGCACCTAAATGCACTACCAGGGTGCGTTGAGCGAGAAATGACAAGTGGCAGAGTCATTCCACGAGGTGGAGAGACAATGGAAGCTTCCAGAATCTTCTCCAATGACACTTGCCTCACTGAATTCGACCAAGGATGAGTAAGAGGCTCTCAGTCTCCAAGTGGAAGCAAGAACTGACAGAGAGAAGCCACTAGTCAAATCATAAGCTGACTCATACTCCTTGCATACATCTATATATGGATCCCTCATCCCAGAGATCCAGAGGCTGGAATTTTGTACATTGCAGAGAATTGCTGTTGGTTTTGAGATAGATATCAGAGTATTGGGTGATTTATGCTTTGTTGGAGGTGAAGAGGGGCTTCTTTGCTGGGAGGCTGATGCTGGATCAGGAATCATCGGTTGTAACTCCTCCTGGATCTTCTTGTTATATCAATGAAACTATTTGAGTTTCTCCTACATGCTTGTGTATCATTGATGTTTGTTACATTTGTATGTTTAGCTTAAATCTGATCCTAAGCTTTTTATGAATATAGCCCATGTCTTTGTATAGTTTCCTTCTTCTGTGATCTTGCAGGTACTTGGTGAAGCTGGGCAAGTAAGGGAGCAGGTAGCTGGAAGCTGTCAAAGAGGAGAGAGATTGGATCAAAGGACTAGCGCAAGACACAGGTTGGTTCATCCTATTTCTCTTTGTTTATAGTTCATAAAGAAGAATACAAAAGTAGTTTTCTCTGTTTGTTTCTAAGGTCACTGTCACACCTTAGTGGGATAGGGTTGTTCTGAATAGACACTTTTCCCGATAACACTCACCTTCACCCTTTTCTCCTCCTTTTGTGTTAGAACCTCTCATACATCTTCCTTGACTCACTGCAGCAGTCACACCCTTGCTACTGATAGAGTTATCTTACTTGCCCCTATGCGACATCGCAGTCAAGGCATTACCTTACCACCAACTGTTGGGACTTCTACACCAAACAGTTTGAGGTCTAATTTGGACTTCTTACCTGGGATATCCTTTTGACATGTTGGCGATTCCAACACCGTCAACAAAATCAATGGAAATTTTCTTCCCAATACTCTAGTATACTTGGGTAACCATCAATGCAATGACTATTGACACTATGGCATTATTACAATTAAAATAAGTAAGGCCTACAACCATTGTGTTGGAGTTAGCAGATAAGTCCATTGTTAAACCTGTGGCGGTCCTAGAAGACATAACAACAATAATATCTTACTGGGAATAACTGATTGATTTCATAGTAAGTTCTCCAAAAAATATGAAACACAGCCATCCAATAGTTTTAGGGCGGCCTTGGCTGGCCACTGCTGATGCTGTTATTGGGTGCAGAAATGGGGAAATGACTATTTCTAATGGGTCACAAATTCAAACATTAACTATTTTTCCACCTGCCCAATTAGCTGTTGAAGTACCTCTTTGGTTGGAAAATCCCTATGGGGAAGAAGATTGTATGCTTCCCTTACTAACTTTAGAACAATCAAGAGGGCTTCAAGAATAGTCTGAAGAACATGTTTTGCAACAATTCTTATCTGATATCAATTGCATAGATTATCCTATTTCTTTTAGTGGCTATCATCATGTTTTCAGCAGTGAATTTTAGGAAACTTGTCACCCTGTTGTGTTTGCATCATTTACTATGGCATCCTTGGAAGAAAATAGTGAAGCAAGTGCTCAACCTGTTGAAATCAGCGCTGGAAAAACACTATACATTGGTACAGAATTAAGTACATAATAGAGAAAACAAGTAATAAATATGGTTCAAAAACAGTCTGGAGAATTTGGTTGGGATTATTTAGATATGAAAGGGATCCATCCTAATACTTATACACACCACATTTACACAAATGAAGAAATCAATCCTATTAGGTAGCCACAAAGATGAATGAATCCATCTCTCAAAGAAATTGTCAAAGATGAATTGAAAAAACTTTTAAGTGTGAATTTTATATACCCCATCTCTGATAGTAAATGGATATCTCCCTTGGTCATATTTCCCAAGAAAAATGGGAAATGGCTAATTTGTGTTGACTACAAAGAGCTAAACAAAGCTACCTTGAGGGATTACTTTCCTTTGCCTTTTATTGATCAGGTGCTTGATACACTATCAGGGGAAAACTTCTTCTCCTCCTTGGATGGGTACAACGGCTACAATCAGATTCAAATAGCCATGAAAGACCAAGAGAAGACTAATTTTATCTACCCATGGGGCTCCTATGCTACAAAGTTCTACTTTCAGCTTGTTCAACTCTCCAACTACCTTTCAGAGAGATGTCTTAGCTATTTTCTGATCTTATAAATGATTGTGTGGAAGTCTATTTGGATGACTTCACAATGTATGGTGATGACATTCAGTAGGCTTTGTAGAACTTGGAAAAAGTATTGATACATTTTCAAGAAGCTCATTTGGGCCTCAGTGATATCAAATGTAAAATGATGCAAACTAAGGGAATTGTTTTGGGTCACCATGTGTCACAAGAAGGGATAAAAGTTGACCCTGCAAAAATTGAGGTAATATCACATATTTCAATCCCAATGTTGTAAAGGGAGGTAAGATGATTTTTGGGACATGCAAGGTACTCTAGGAGATTTATTGAAAATTTCACTAAAATTGCAACACGTATATTTAAACTGCTTACTTAAGATGTTGATATTCTATGGGATACTGATTGTCAATTTGTTTTTCAGGAACTGAAGGAAAAATTGTCTACTGCTCCAGTGTTGAGAGGACCTAATTGGTCTCTCCCTTTTCACATTTGTACTGATGCATCAAATACAACCCTTGGAGCTGTGCTAGGATAAAGGGAGAATCACATTCCTTATGCTATTTATTTCGTTAGAAAAAATCTCTCACCTTCATAATTAAATTACACAGTTACTGAAAAAGAATTACTAGCAGTAGTCCATGCTATCAACAAATTTAGGCACTATATTACTAGTTACAAAACTTTTGTCCATACTGATCACTCTACTATTAGGTTCCTTATGAATAAGCCAATTACTAATGGAAGAATTACTAGATGGTTACTCTTACTTCAGGAATTTAATATCATTGTGATTAACAGGCTTGGACGAGATAATTTAGTTGCAGATTTCCTGTCCTGAATGAATGTTTCCTGAGACATGGCTCCAGTACCAGTTTGAGATGACTTCCCAGATGAGAATTTATTTGTTGTTTAAAAACATACTCCTTGGTTTGCTGATGTGTCTAACTATTTGTTATAAGGCAGGTTGCCACAAAATCTCTTCACTAGGGAGAAACATAACATTGTGTAGTGAAGTGCAAACTACTATTGGATAGAGGGAGAATTGTATCACATAGGGCCTAATTTGATCATGAGAAGATGTGTGCGGGAAGATGAAATGTATGATGTCTTGAGAGCTTGCCATAGTGAACCCTGTGGTGGCCATTTTTCAAACAAAAGAACAACTTATAAGGTCCTACATGCATGTTATTACTAGCCCACTCTCTTTAAAGATGCCAAAAAGTTTGTTTCTAGTTGTGATGCTTGCCAAAGAATGGGGAGGCTTGTTCCAATTGATGAAATGCCTCTTCAAACTCAAATATCAATAGAACCTTTTGAAAAGTGGGCATTGGATTTTGTAGGGCCCATTTCTCCCATGTCCAAGAAGAAGAGGTAAATATTAGTGTGTACTGATTATGTGATGAAGTGAGTGGAAGCTAAGGCTTTATATTCTTCCACTGGGAAATTTGTTGTAGATTTCCTCTTTGAAGACATTTTCACGCGGTTTGGGGTACCTAGAGAGATTGTCACCGATTAGGGGACATAATTCACCTCCAAACTAGTAAGGTGATCACTGAACAATACCAGATAAAGCACCAAAAATCCACCCCATACCACCCTGAGGCAAATGGATAGGTAGAGTCCACTAACAAAGTCTTGGAGTCCATCCTCACTAAAACAGTTCAGCTACACCATGGGGACTGGGCTGACAAATTTCCAGAAGCGTTATGGGCTTATCAGATAACATGGAGGAATGTGACGAGATATACTCCTTATGAGTTAGTATATGGGAAGCAGGTGTTACTCCCCATTGAGTTTCAGGTAAAAATATTCTGGACTGCTACTCAACTAGGAATGGATTTAAATGGGGCCCATAAACAAATAATACTTCAATTGAATGAACTTGACGAAATCAGAGAAGATGCCTTCCAATGAACTATGTTAGTACAAGATCAGAGAGCCTAGTGGCATGATAAGTACATCAAGAAAAATGTCTTTCAACCCAGAGATTGGGTGTTTCTATATGATAGCAAATTTAAACATTTCAAAGGGAAATTTCAACTAGATAGTTGGGACCCTATGAAGTGGAGGAATTTTTTGATAATGGCTCAGTCAAGATAAAAACCATTGATGATGATCATACCTCATTTGTGGTAAATGGCCACAGATTGAAAATCTACCACCGTTCGCTCTCTCGCCAAGAATTTTTGCAGAATGTGATGCAAGATCCAGAAATGGAGTTGGTTCAAAAGGGGGACCCAGCTCCTGCTGGTTCTTCAAATTGATATCTATATATATATATATATATATATATATATATATATATATGGGCTGACCTTTTGTTTTCCTCCACAACTCACATAGAATAAAGAGGAAATCTGTCAAGGGTAAGTTTATTCCTTTATCCAGACTTGACAAATTATTTATGGAAAAGGATGATCTAGAGTTTACTGTGAACATTTTAGACTCCCTAAAATTGAAGGTTCCAAGCATTGATTGACCCAAGTTCATTAATATTAATGGGAAAATAGTAGTTAGGGATCTGTTGAGTACATAATTATTATTTCCGAGCTCAACAGAATAAGTACGGAAAAGAAACTCCTTGGAGTCTACTTTGGGTTTTTCAGACTCTCTAAAAATGAATACCTCGAGCATTAGCTAACTTAGGATCGTTAAATTTATGAGGAAGTAATAGAAAGGGCCTTGTTGAGTACACAATTATTCTTTTATGGGATCAATAAAATAAGTACGGAAAATAAATCCCCCTTGAAGTCTTATTCTGTGCATTTCACACTCCCAAAAATTGAAATGTCCCAGGTAGTGATCATCCTAGGATTGGTCAAAATCCATGGAATGATGGCACCAGATTGTTCTAAAACAACCATAAGTCAAATTTTAGTCACAATTTCTACAACTGGCCTACATGGAATCTCAAGGAAGATTTTTGTTCATTTTTTCTAGTGCAATTACAATTTTACACTATTTCCATGTCCAATGAGCAAGTTCAAAGGTTTTGTACTTAATTTAGTACTACTCTTAGACTGAATTGGGTACTGAATGATTTCTTATAAATATGTATATTAAGTTCAGGAAAGGTATATGGGATCAACTTCAACCTAGCAGCATTAAAATCAATGAAGATGATAAATTGTAAGTACTCTGGATCGTTTATAATTATATAAATAAGTCTATCATACTAGATTCGAAAAATGGAGAGGAGACTCACTTAAAGACCAAGTTGTCCCCATCATTTTTATTCTTAAGTTTCTAAATGTTAATGTGTAGTCAAATTAAGGTATGAGCGAATCTGCATTTACTTAGACTAATTCAAAGCATATGAATGATAAAACTTAATAGTAATCTACCTCCTCTCGTTGTCATGATTTACATAACTTCCCCATATTCATTTAATAAACCATCCTATTCCACTACCCTTCCCATTCATTCCTATTCATGTGGTACATGTGTCAAGCACCTACTCATCATTATAGACAACCAATCCACACCATAATTTAGAATTTCATAGTCATCATTTCAAATGAATTTAAATCTATGTGAAACCACGAAAATGAAGGTTATTGGTCTCATCACTAAGTTTAGTTGATAACCAAGCTGTGAATCCATGTATTTTTTGTCTAACCTTTAGCATTGCTCCACCTTCAGAATGGGGGTCGACCGCCATGAACACACATTCACCCAATTCTGCAAGAGCCCAAAATATGTTATGTGTAAGGTGTAGTTTGAGGAAAAGGGATGGACGGGTTTTCTTAAAAAATTCTAGGGTTATAACGACATGGTAGAAATGGCCTTTGTGCAGAGTTTTTATGGGGAAGTTGTAAGGGTCGAGAGCCTGAAAATCAAAGTGACCGAAAAGTCAATAAGTAGGGCAACTAGATTTCCATTAACTTGTGACAAATATTTTAAAGGAGGGTCACTCGAGTGGGATGACTATGCTAAGTTTCTCAAGCCAACATACAAGTCTATTAACTGATTGAAGGGGGTCTTGCAAAGCTGCATAGAGGAGGAATGGTGCCCATTCATCATTGCATTGTAGAGGTTTTTCACCTACGAGGGGAGGTATGCCATTGTTTTCCTTTACCATATTAGGCTTCTCTTACACTTTTCAGATGGACGAGAAGTCAATTTTCTGTTTTTCATGCATAGAAGTTTGTATAAATTCGTTAGGAGTGTTCAGTCCACTGCAAAAAACCCGAAAACTAGCATGTTCCATCACAATCTTATCAAGATGCTAGTTTCTCATGAGTTGAGTTGGCGTAAGAAGTCTTGGGAAGAGTTTTTGGTTGAAAGTTTTCCTGGTGAAGAAAACCAAATCAAGGGTCGATAGAGGCTTATTAGCCCCTGATCGAAGAAATTGGGTCAAGAAGCTGAGGCTCCTCCTGATTCCAGTTCTAAATAAGGCCAGAGCCCTACGATAACCCCTGTGTCTACAAAAGAGGAGAGTTGTTAGACAAAACTCCTGAAGAAGTTTGTAAACCCTAGTTCATCTATAGAGAAATTGACCCTATTCTTGAAGGGAAAGAAATGCAAAATAAGTAAGGAACAAAAGAGTGAACCTATTAGTAATGATGCAACAACTGAAGAAGCCCAACCAAGTAAACGAAAAAGGCCTTAGGTGGATGTTGCGGAACTAGTTGCCTCACCAATAGAAAAATAGTCTATGGGAACTAATGTAGCCCCTAAGAAGAGTAAGAGAAAACTCTTCAAAGAAGAGGAGGAAGCGACATCAGTACCCACTGCACCAGTACAGAAAGATAAAGTATCTAAGATTCTGTCCTCATCACAGGGTCGACGACACACGAGAAGCATGTCTAGACAAAAACTTTCCACTTCTGGTACTAAAGACTGAGAACCTGTCACCATTATTTCCTCTTTGGAATAGGAAATGAAGAGCCCCTCTCGGAGAATCAAAGAAGTAAGGGATCTTTCACACGAGGAAGATGGATCGATAGATAATTTCCAAGATATTTTGAACAACAAGGTCAATCTAACAAGGGTCTAGTCAAGAAGAAGCAGGCCTATAAATCTAAGAAGAGTCATACAATTGATGGGTTGACTCACAGAGGGAGTAGTTCACAGCAACAAACCATACTTGCTAAGAATACCTTGGGTTGTGGTGACGAAGATTTACAACTACTGGTAGATAAGTTATAGAGGAAGAAAAAAAAAACTTAAGGAAAGGGCTCATAAGTATAAGGCATTGTTTCATTATGTTTAGACGATTAATGAGTAGTATCGGAACCAAAATCTATCCCTAATTTCCAAGAACGATGCGCTCGTCATGAGGAACAAGTGGCTTATTAGTTGGAAGCTGAAACAATCGAGGCCTGTCAAAAGGCTTAATTCCCATGAGTGATCCCTAAGATTTTGATGGTCATTAATGTAAGAAAACCATGGTTTGGAAGTCCTAATCAGTGCGATGGGAATTTGAAGGAATGGGTGACCTAATTTTTTTATGACTAGTTGAGATTGAAAAGTATAGCTGCATGAGGAAATGCATTCCCTTTGGCATGGGGGGATGTTGGGCCCTACTTTTGTACCCTTTTTCACATCTTATCCCACTATTTTTACTATCATTTATCCTACTCTACCCATTTTTGACACCCTAAAACCACTCCACACTAGCCAAACCATGTTACTTTAATGTGGAGGTAAGATTTATTAATAAGTACTATTTTTGCATGTCTTTATTTGGTTTAGGTAGATGTTAAATAAATTTACATCTCTTGACTCCAATTGACTAATCTATAGAAGGACTCTTGAATATAGGGCAGACACTTGAGTACATGGACAGGTCATCACAGGTCCAATGCCCAGTCCAACAGCACATCAAGCGAACATTTTTGGAGCAGCCATTATGTACTCAGTTTTGTACTTAAATCAATACTCTATTTCAGGTTCAGTATTGGGCAACTAGTCAACCATCGACATTCCAGAATAATGTTTCTTGTTCTCGAGCATGGAATTATTTCTTTGGTCCAAAGATAGTGTCACGTTAGGATAGATTTGGTTATGATCTGGGTGAAATGATTGTAATGATTTCATTTAGCTTAACTTAGTTTAGATCTCAAATATTTTTACTCTCCTTAGTCAATCTGTTGTAAGTATTTGGTAGGCCTGAATTCTTTAAAAGGCCCAATGTTTTGTATGTGGAGTTACATGCACAAAAATATGCATAGGCTGAACTGGTGATTGTGGCATGATACCATTTGACTCTATCATGTTAAGATCGAACTCTTAGACTTATGTTTTATTGAATTTTTTAATATAATTATCTTGCCTTCTATTCATATCTGAACATTTATGTTTCTTTGATTTGTGAGCATTGAATTAGGTTAGGCTTGTTCTAGGTTGTGGAAAGGGCCCACCACAAACCTTAATCGATTCCTATAACAATTTCATTGCGTAGGAAGTGTGTTTCAAATTTATGAGGTAGAACCGCACTTAAATTTTCATTAGCTTTCATTAATGATTTCTAGAATTTTTTCACTTAAATTCGTACTTAACTTTCCTTTAATGTCGTCATAGATCCGAGTTGAAGATAACGAGTGTAATGTTATTGAGTCTTTGCAAGTTTGTGGAGCATTGTTATAAGCATACTATGTATATGTTAACCTCTGTGATTACTCTTCCAATTGCGTGAATGCTAGAAATTAAGGTTTTGATTTAAGATGAATTTATGAAGAAATGAATTCTTCTATTTTAAATTTCTTGTCTTGAATGGAAGTGTTTCATTACATTTGAATCTATATATCATTGGCATGAGACTCCTGTAGCTTATGATCAATTTGAATACCCAAAATTAATTAGAAACAAAGTGTCATTCTTTGTATAGATCGTGTGTTAGTACTTGGAGAATTGCATATCATTTACAGTGAACAATGTAAACTTTGAAACAGGAACTAATATTGTTACCCATTTCGTAGAGATAGCAAAAAAGTGACCCGATTTTGAAAAGGGGTGATGTAAAACACACGTTTTTTTTAGAGCATAGTTTTTGGCACTTTTTATTTATTTATTTTTTTTATGTACATTACATTTTAGAATGGTAGTGATTTTCATGCTGATTTAAAAAAGTGGTAATTTTGCATCAAACCTTTTTTTTAAAAGACCTATTTTTTGACTTTAATTTTTCTAATGTATGCAATGTAAATAATTATTTTCTAAATTTAATAATTTTTAAAGTGGTCTTCTTCTTCATATTTTCTTGTTTTTTTTTTTTGTAGTGAGGTTTTTATTGTTTTGCATATTTAAAGAAGAAGGTCAATAATTTGAATTTTCGATATTCTACATATTTATACAACGTTAATTAATATTTCAATCCACATGAAATAATTGTCTCTAAAAAACAATAATTTTTAACAATTGACATACAAATAACCATTTTTAACATAAATATCACTAAAAAACTACACGTTTTGATAATTTTTTGTAATTTTTTACTAGAGATGATATGTCAAAATCACATTTTTTATTGGAAAATTTTAACTAAAAATGGTTAAATAATAGTTTTTTTTTTTTTTTTTTTTTTTTTATGAATTTCATGTCAAAAAATAATAATAATCACTGATTTTTTTCAAAAAATAATGATTAACATAAAAATTAATGCGAAAATCACATAATACAAATATTGAACGCATAACAACCTTAATTGAGTGCTTATTCTTCTCATAAAATGTCAAAGTCAAAACATTACAAGTATAACTAATTAATAGTTACAAAAAATGAGCTTGATTTCCAAACATAACTTAAATTTAATCAACAATGTCATGTAATCCAAACTCTTCATCCTCTAGAGTTTCATCATTGTCTTCTTCCACAATATTTTCTACTTCATTTTGTTTATTTTCCTCCTCTAATGGAGCTTTGGTGTCTGCAAATCTCCCAATATATGCCTTTCCAATCATTCCGTGTAATCGTGGTTGGGGTTCCTTTGTCTTTTTTGCCACACGTGATTCATTAAAGTCCCCTTTCTTCAACTCAATTTCTTGCATTGCATCTGGAAGAAATTAAAGAGCATTAATTTTTTTCTGAATAAAATTGCACTATATTGGATCTTTTTCAATGGCAATGCAATTTCTTCCTTTTTGAAGGCAACATGCTAGTGTTGTACCTAATTATCAAGCATAAAAGAAATAATGAAGTAAATTAGTACAATGAGATATAAATTAATAAATAACATATTGAAATTCAATTCCATATAATAAAACTTACCTTAGCCAGAAAATAAATTCAAAACTCAATCTCCTTCATTTGAACATATGCCTATAAGATAGTTAATCAATTACTGTGGTTTTTGATAAATGTTAACTATCTCTCCTTTTGCTTCTTTGTCTTCATATGTTAGTTTTCTCACAACAGCATCATAAGTCAGTATTTGGCTATGACGCTTTCCATCTACCTGATTAAAATTCATAGACATATAGCTATCATCTTTTGCCCAACTATCAATATGGATGAAATCACAATCATTTATAAATGGTTGATCTTCACAGTTAAGAAGATTTGACTTTTGCCTGTAACGTGAAATAGTAAAAGTTCAATTAACCTGTACATAAATGAATTTTTTAACATTAATCAAATATACATTTTAAACGTCTTACCATGTAAGCTGCATCCTTGAATTTGTTTTCCAATTGAAGCTTGACAATAACATTGCCAATTGTGTGTCTGAATGAAATGTCACAAATCTCCATAATGGTGATGACGTGACTTCTAGAAATCCCACAACCACTTTACTAAAAGCTTGATAAGTATAAGGGTCACTATCATAGTCAATGTTTGGAATATTGAAACCATGGGAAATATCTGCAATAATTAGGGCATAATCCCTTTTAGGTATGAGTTTAGCAATTTATTCACAATCGCCTTGTATTACTTGATATTGAATAGTGTCTAGCCCATTCCAAATGAAATGCGTAAGAGTTGGATCAAGTTCAACATTCTTAAGACGTTTCTTCTTCAGTCTTTTGATCTTTATTTTTTCAATAAAGGTTCTGAAACTATCTGGTGCTCCATTTTCATCCTTTTCATCTTTTATAAAATAAACAAATATATGTGTAAGTTATAAATTAAAAATAGTATACAGATGAATAAAAATGAACGTATAAATTAACATACCTTTTTAAATGCAAGATAATTTTTTTTTAATGTTGATGTAGAACTTGAATCTAGATAGTTGCATACAACATCATCCCAACTATCTTCATTCAACAATTTAACCATTTGTTTATAAATTTTCATGTAAACTTTGCGACTGCATAGATAAAGTAAAAAAAGTTAGTATAATGATATGTATAACAAATACTACCAAGAACAATATGTTATATTTAAAAGAAAATTATAATCTAGAAATAAATAAAAATAATTCAACAAAATTACTTTTGAAATCCATTAGACATTTCCTCCAATGATAATTCCCTGACCTCACACGAGATAATATTGCTTTGACAAGCTTTTCATCGTTCACTCCTTGCAATGCTCTCCAAGGTGTGATAGTGATATCTTCCGGAAGGTGCTTCATTTCAGGACCTGATTTACTGTTGCTACATATTAATGGCCTAGACTTTTTGACCTTCTGGTTTTTAATGCCAATGTTCTCCCACATGCTAAAAATCTCATTAATCAACTCCCATATCTCTCCAGTTCTAAATTCCAACTGGAAAATGCTATCAACACCTCTGAATAAATCACTAAATTTGCTTCCTTTGTCGCTTTTGAATTGATTTTCTCTTCAATAACGATAGCCTATTTCCATACAACATTCCTTTTGGAAATCTACAGCAACATTTATCCTATCCCCACCACATTTTTCTTCAAATTCACTATGAATAAATCTAACCCTTTGGATGAGAGTCATAGACATCCTATATTCATTATTTGAATTATGATTCCATGCCACTAACTTTGCTTATGTATCTGATAAACCAACATAAATGATACATTTCATTGTTTCAAAATGTGCATTGTTGGGATATTCCTCCATCAATTGTCTTTGAGCTTCTACATAATGGTTCCCCTCTAAGCACATAATAATTGTATTAAAAATTTTTGACTTATCAAATGTTTCTTTGTTGGGAACTTGAACTGGATCAACAAGAAGCACATAATTAACCACATGAGCATACGAATTGTACCTCATCAATGTCTTCAAGTTGTGAACATGCAGATGGTGTGGCTTTTTGATTTGATATTGACATTGTCCTTCCTTACCTTATAGATTTGTCTGATATTAAGCTGAAATGTACGACCACCCTCAATTAAGTTTCTCTTTGTCAAGTTCTGTCAAATGGAATTTTGTTTTGTTTTGATAATGCCATGCTCTAAATCAGCTCATGGTGTAATGATTTCTCTGCTTTCTTTTGAAGTTTCACTAGGTTCTTGACTGTTGGTAATGACTACTTCAAAATGTTCAACTTTATTTTTCTTCTTCATAACATTCTCATCATACTGTAACAGATTTATTCTTGGGCATTGTTACTTTTGGTCTTTTACTGCTCTTCTTAGTTCCAATGTCATCCTCAATAACGACAACATATTATTCACTGCCATTTCAACTTCCTTGTCTTCAAAAGTAACTTGTCTACCCTTTCTAGATTTATCCACTAGAAGTTTTTTTTTTTTGATCCCTTGGATGTAGTTTTGTAGCATCATGAATTACTACATTTTGCTTGTTTCCCATATCTTCTTCTGACACTGCGTAGAAATTGCTGACAACTTTCATAATATCATGCTTTATGAAATGAATGCCTCCCAACCTAATTGAACAACTTCCAACAAAATTCTGCCAAACAAAATATCATATGTCAATAAAAACAAAGTTAAAAAAATATAGTGAGACAGTTACAAGAACGCAAAACACAAATATAAATAACAATACTTACGATATTTTGTTTCATCTCATTTATGATTTGTTTACACAACTTTGTAGATACCTCTCTTGTGTCATACAATGAATATGATAACTGGTATTTAATCCTTTCATGTGACTTGGGTGGTTTTGTAAGTATGTAAACAACTTCAATATTCGGTACCGAACACATCTATGACTCTTCCCATCATGTCATAAATTTCATTATCATTAGGTATATCAACATATAGATATATCTACAGATTTTGGCTTTCTCTTTCTTTCACATACTAGAATTTTGATGGAAGTTTCACTTCTTTTGATTTCTTCCAGTATGAAATCATCTTCTTATCATTTGAGGCACTTAAAAGATTTGTAGCCATCAGCTTAGGTGGGGTTCGTTCACCAATGTTTTTTTAAGATCCACCTTTAAAAGTATTTGCTCCAGAAAGATTCACAAAAATATTCTTTGATGCCATTTTTCTGAAACAAAAGACACACATAAATTAGTAAATGACAAAAACATAGTAACTTAAATTAACAACAAAAATGATAAATGATAATTAATTTTATAAACCATAACAATTTTGAAAAAAAAAAAAGAAATTTAAAAAATACATCGCCCTGCTGCCACACCCTGAAAATCGGTTGGCCAACCGAGCCGGTCATTGGGTTCGGCCCCCTAGCTCACCCTAGCGGCCCAACCACTGTCCCCCACCCAACCCCAACGGCCTCGCCACCCAACGGACCGTCGGGCCACCAGGGTGGGGAGGAGGGGTTGCCCGCGGGTCGTCGCGGTGGCCAGCTCACCAGCGCCACCCCAACGGCCTGTCTGCCTACCCACGAGGTGGGGCAGAGGGCCGGGTAGCCATCCCCATCGCCCCTAACCTACGGGCTCGTTTGGCCATCGTGAGCATTACCGGGCCTGTTTGGCCGCCGTTAGCATTACTAGGCCCACCATGCCCACTGTGGACATAGTGGGTAAATTTGGTCCACAAAAAGTTTTAATTTAAAAAAAATTAAACTTCATTAAACTTATTTAATTTTAAAATTTGCAAAGAAAAAAATTAACTAACCTTTCAAATGCGAGAATCCTCCATTGAATATGTTGTTGATAGCAATGTAGCTACTCCAAGTCTTTTAACGAACCTCAAAAAACCTTAATGTGATGTGAGTAATAGTGATAATGAAATTTATTATATAGGTGAAATTACGCAGATGTTTTACTGTATGGTTAACGTGGGATAAAATTGTTTTAAAAAAAATTGAACATGTAAATTTTGTTATGGCGATATAGGAAACTATGATAAAGCAAATATTATGGAATTATTTTACAACGTGGTGAATGTGAGATTAATTTGTTTTAGAAGGTATTATAAAAATTAAAAAAAGCATTCAATTGTTTAGTAAATATTATATAGTTTAACTATTAAAATAATTTAGGTAAAAATTTTAATTTACAATTTTAAATTTAAAGATTTATTTCATAAAAAAAATTAGTTAAATTTTTTCAATAAATTGTAGAATAAAATAATGAAGGGAAATACATGAAACGAAATTTTTGGAGGGAAAATTTCATTCTCTAAGCTATATAATATCTTTAGGAGAGTCTGCATTTGTATCATTCAACCTCTTCTATTTGAAAGGGATGGATACTTCTGATAGTGAAGTTTCACTTTGTAAAGCATCAACATCTTCATTGTGTAACAACTCTAATCATATTGATGAATATAACAGAAATTCTTCCACTACGAATAGAAAGTCAATTCTTCCACTTAGTCCTAATTGTTATAGACATTTTTGGGCACTGCAACCCTAATCATACATGTCCATAAACCAAGGGCTCCTAAGTCCCTAAAAGTGTTGCTTCACACCCTAAAAGAACAAGGCCAACTGATTACATCATCTCCCAGAAGTTCTCCACAGAAAACTGCTCAGAACTAGTCAAAGCTGGACCATACGGACTGCCCAGTGTAGAGGGTGCGATGCATCCCACCCGCTCAGTGAAAAAGGGTGCGATGCATACTGAAAAGCCCTTCTGTAGGGTGCGATGGGCGAGAGTAAACAAATGGCAAAGACAATTTGCAAGGTGGATCGTCATGGAATCTTCCAAAAATTTCTCCTGTGACACTTGCTTCTTTGAATTCGCCCAGGGATGAGTAAGAGATCATCAATCTCCAAGTGGAATCAAGAACTATCAGAGAGAGGACACTAATCAAAATCCCAGAAGCTGACTCACCCCCTGCAATCATCTATATATGGATCCCTCATCCCAGAGATCCAGAGGTTGGAATTTCGTATCTTGAAAGGAAGTGTTGTTGGTTTCTTGGTGGAATATCATAGTGTTGGGTGATCTAAGCTTTCCATGAGGTGAAGAAGGGCTTTCATGCTGGGAGGATGACGTTGGGTCAGAACAATTGGTTGTAATCCTCTTTGATATTCTTGATATTAATAAAGCCATTCAAGTTTTCCTCCACATTCTTGTATGTTTGATGATATATGCATTTGTGTGGTCAACATATATCTGGTCTTATATTGTTTATGATTGTAGATCTCTGTTCTTCGATAGTATTATACTGCTTTGATTCCACAGGGGATCTTTGAAGCTGGGTAGACGAAGGAAAAGTGGCAAGAATTTGTCAGAAGGGAGAGGAACCAAGCACAAGACTGAGGTTGGTGTCCTTTGTTCCCCTCTTATCTACCTCTCATAAAGGAAAGCGAAAGTAGTTTTAGTTTGTTTGTAAGATAGCTACTAGTCTTAGTGGGACTAGCAGCTTCGAGTGGACACTAGATTTCCCGATAACAAAATGGCGACTCCACTGGGGAGCGAATAGATTGTTTTCTTGTCTATATTTGTTTGTTTTATAAACTTACAGACGGAGCCTGAAGTCAAGCCAGCTAGCCTTCGAACTGCATTTGCTATGCAAGTGAAAAGTAGATCAATGCTGCTTCAGTCTATCTCCGGGTTTTGTTTATAAACTGAACAATCGATTTGCAAACCTTCTAATTGCCCTAGTGGTGGCTCTAGTAACCTCATTAGATCAACCCCTATGATTTATATTTACTGAACATCATTAGCTCGGCCTAAATCCCTGAACTAAGCTGTAAACTGTGACCGGAACCAAGTTGAAGTCTCGTCCCTGGACCATCGCACTTTCTCCTCTTGGGAATTTGGATGCATCGCACCTCTTGTGTACAATAGCTGCATTGCATCACACTTTACCTGTGTTGTAGGTGCGCTGATTAGATAAGACCTCTTCTGCTCTCAGATTTTGGTTTCTGTGTTCACTCTCTTCAGCTTTATTCAGGAGTTTTGCTATCTGTGATCAATATACCTGTAGAAACTCCCTTCTTTTGCATGATTCTGCCTCCATAGTACAAAGAATTGTGAATGTTTTTATGTATTGTATGCCATTTACAATTCTCTTTTACAAAAAGTAGCATAATCAAACTGTTGTCTTTTGATTTGAAAGTGTCGCAAGTGTCGTTTTTAGTCAAAGAAAAGAATTCTATTGTTCTTGATGGTCAATTATATAGTTACTCTTGTATTTGATTTGAATTAGTAGTTTTTCAGGTGTCAAAAGCAGTTTTCAATTCAAAATAGAAAAGTGTCATCGTTACCTTCCTTTCGTTTTTGGAGAGAAATTTGTTAGTACTGTTGCTTTGAAAAGATAATTCAGATTTGTACTTAGCATTCTTCTTGTCATTCACACATTAAGAAAGCTGAAAACAAATACATGCATGTGCATTTGCATTTAGACTGCTTGTTGGTTTGATTTAGGACAGTGCATCTAGTGTGTGCTCTCTGCTCTATGTTGAAAGAATATCGTCTCTCTTTCTTTAGTAGCTAGGATTTTCATTGCAAAAAAGAAGATTAAATGATTGTTTATCATCTTAGATTGCATTTTCGGAATTGTATATCTACATCACGCGGTGAACTTGAAAGGCAAATTTCTTAAGAAAGATCAACTATAAAATAAATTCAATGAACCTAAAAATGCTTTGGAACCTAACCCACAACATTTAGAAGTCTAGGCTAGAGACGTATTCCGATGTCTTAAAGCCTGGTAATTGTCGCTTTCAATGTTGGTTGGGTGATTCCTCCTCTTTGATATGACAAGTGCCAGTACGGACTTGTGCTCCCACGTACCGTCGAGTATATATTAGGAGACCACAATAGGCTATATCCTTTATCTATAGGAAGCCGTGTATACCACCATATCGATCGCAATGCACTGAACACAGCATTTGGGAAGATTGACTGCCATACCGTAAAAAGTATTCTGCAGTTTTGCGATTGGTTTTGTAATCCCTCTATCTAGATTTCCAGAGTAGTCTCTTTCGTTCCTTTTTAAACTCAAAGGAAAAGGTCCATTTGAGCACTTGTCACTTTAGGCTCATTAAAAATCGAAGGTGACTAGAGTCATCTTTTGTTTTTTCTCGACTCTTAAAAATTGAAAAAACAAGTTGTGTCAAAGCGTCTAAAATTCATTTAATTCGGAAACATTTTCCCCTTTATTTTTAGTTGATCGAGTAATCCGCAATCGTGGAAGAAAGTCAATTGAAACCCCGTCATTCGCAGATACCTACGAGTCAAACGTCTTTGTCCCCAGAATCAAAACTATTCTGGACAAAGCGAACTCGTTTAACCGGTTCAAAGTCCCATGGTCTGGTTGGAACAAGTGTTCTAACACCCTCGGAAACTCCGGTTACTCCAAACATTTCTGGTATCCCTGCCTCTATGGAAGAAGTTCTGCAGCCACTAGAGGACAGTAGAACTGATCCTAGTGTGAAGGTAAACACTTCTATTCCCGAACCAGCTCCATCTATAGCTGATTTAGAAGGTGTTATTCCCCAAACATCTGTCGCTGCAGAATCTATACCTTCTTCGGCACCGGAAATATTTTACGGACCTGACAGTCTACCTCTTCCGCCTGGATTGATCGCTATAGAAGAGATTGTGGAGGATCCCCCATCTAATACTCCATCGCATTGTGGAGTTGGGATCACCCTATATCCTTCTTCGTCGGAAATTAGTCTACCGTTATTGGAAGTTCCTGTAGAATTTCTAGGAAATCTTTTGGATAGACTAGATATGTTTGAACAACTGTCGACATCTAGGACTGTGTCATCTGACACAGCAGTGGCAGAACTTCCTCCTGCTACTTTGACAATGTTCACCAACGTACCATCTGTCGCAACTAGCTCTCAATCGCTGGATGGAATCCATCCAGGGGCTGTTTCAACAGTATGGTTTGTTCCCATTTGTTCGTCCAGAATAATATCTAGAATCTCTTATGTTGAGTCTCAGCAAATTGATCCTTCGCAGTGTCAATTTGGGCATTCCAGTCCTCAAAGGCAAATCATTCCCTTAAGCACTGGATTATCGCCATATGGGGGGCAATATGCCCTTTCATTGTCTCCTCTGGGAGATCAAACATACGAAAGTTCGCAACAGAATTCAGGTTATGCTGGAATTACATCCAGTGGTTGGATACCAATACTGCCTCAACAACCAAGAGTTGTATACTCAATGCAACAAAGTCTGCCTATGTCAAATATCCCCACTACATCGGCTATTGTGACGGTGTCACAAGTACAAGCGTTGCCTGTTGTATGCCAACCTCAAGTCTCTCAGGTCGCAATCCAACAGCCCCTTGTCCCTGCGACGCCACCACAATCATCGATTAGTGGCTCCTTAACTGGAGTGACCCAGGCTCAAACAGGTACCATTACCCCTCATCTTGGTCAAACAGCCAGTATTGGACAACAACACATGATCTCACAACCATGGCTGGTGCAATATCAACAACCACAATTCCAACAAGTTTACCAAGGATTTGAGCACCAAGTCTTTGCAAGTAATGGGCAACCGTATATTCAAAACGGTGAACATCAACCATTTCATAATGGTTATGCCCATCAACCTTACCAAAGTTATCAGCATCAAATGCATTATGCTAGTATGCAAAGACCCACTGCTCAAGCAATCCCATCTTATCTGGGGTATGCTTTACCGAACCTGAATCAACAGTTTCCCTTCGTGGCAACTTTAGAGTTACCAGATCTAAATCGGCTAACAAACGATCCAATCGCTTACGCCCCTTGGTGGCCAGTGATTCCTCATAAACTTCTGTTAGATATTCCTAAATTTAATGGAAATCCGAGTGAAGACTCGTCAAATCATGTGATGACCTTTCACCTGTGGTGTTCATCTAACACTCTAAATGATGATTCGATCAGGCTTCGCCTTTTTTAGTGAACGTTAACTGGTCCGGCAACAAAATGGTATATCGAATTGCCTAGAGCTTCGTTTGATAAATTTAGTACCCTAGCCACAACCTTTTTAACCCATTTTCAGTTACCCATAAGGTACGAAATGGGAACAGAGCTTCTTACCAATTTCAAGCAAACAACAACCACTCACATATCCGATCATACTCATGAGTGGTGACGTCATTGTAGAATGGTAAAAACATATGTTCCTGATCAGCTGTTGGTTGAATGGTTTATTAAGTCATTGTTACCTTCTATTACAGAAGATGTGGCAAAAGGAGGAGTCGTCACTGAAGAGCAAGTCATTGCTCATGCGCAATATTTAGATTTGATATATACTCAGTCTGGCACGCTCTATGATAAAATCTCTGATGCTCCTAGACCAGAATTTTCCGTTCCTCCCTCTCCTAAATCAAACAAAGACTCTCATGCCAGGGACGGCATGATAGGAACGACCAACACGAAAACTGTAAAGGCTAAGTCGAAAAAGGCCCGAATAGTTTCAGGTCAAAATGCAAATGAAGAACTTCTCGCCTCGGAAGTAAATGCCGTATCGACTGACCAAGGCAAAGAAACGAAGCAACCAGGATGCAAGAAGAAAAAGAAAGGGAAGAAGAAGAAACAAAGGAGTCATCCCTTGAAAAATCTTCTACAAACCCTTTTGGAGATAGGAACCAAATCGTCCATGCCTTATATGTGATGAGGATCATTGGACAAGAGAGTGTCCATATAAAGCTGAGCTTAGAAAATTCTTCAAGAATTCAAAAACCTCGGCGGTATTGACTAATCCGTTTCCAAATCTAGGAACAAATCTGGTTACTAGTGACAATGCTTCCCCGTCCCAAGTGCTAATGTTGTCAGTTTTGAAGCAGCAAAATGATGCTTTGATATCGACAAGGAATAAAGATTACAGGAATCCACAGCTGTCGGACAACAAGGCTAATGATCAACCTAGTAGTTCGACAACAACTTCGACTGAATTTGTGCCACCCATCATTCTTGAACTAACGATAAAGCCACCAAAGGGAGTAGTACACAAATCGACATTTAATCCTCATGCCAGAGCAGCACAACTTTATAATATAGTGGAGGATCTGGCCAAATTGCCATCCGCTATGTCGAAACTTGAGGTACTGCAAAATTGCCCCTCCCAAAAGCAGGCTTTATTATCAGCGATAGGTGGGATTGACCCAACGGATTCCAATCTTGTATCCTTTAATCACAAAGGATATGACCCTCAGTTACTAGCTCAACTATCTTTCCTGATTCAAGTGAAAGCCCTCAACAAAACTATTCATCGAACAATTATTGATGAGGGAGCATCTACAAGTATTGTGTCGATGAGTTGCTGGAAAAATTTAGGATCTCCACCCTTGTTGCGATCTTCGATGACGTTAAAAGCATTTGATGGACGAACATACACCCCATATGGGATATTAAGTAACTTGCAAGTTGAACTGGGGGGCAAAACAATAGAAATAGATGTTGAAGTAATTGATGGAAACCTCGATTACAACATTCTACTGGGAAGGCCCTGCATATATGCTATGGAAGCTGTTGTGTCGACCTACTTTAGGAAGATTGCATTTCCCTTTCGAAGAGGAATTACAATCTTCGACCAACAAACATTTCTCCCCAACAGTTCACAAGTTATGGGAAGCATTCCGATGATCCACGGAAGCCCTCATTTGCTTCAAAATATCGGAGTAGGCCTACTAAAAGACCCTATATTAATGGGGACTTTTTCCCTACCGCCTCCAATAAATCTGGCAGAAGTGGCAATGGTAGGAACCTGCAATATGATATCTTCTATTCAAAAGATCTCAGAAAATGATATTAACACGGATCATCTACAGGTATTGCATCCAAGCCCAATAGAAATATTGTAGCAATCAATGTTTTTAGCATGGGAGGCAAACCCAAATCAACGCTCATCAAGTGTTTGGATAGATAGGTCTAAGGAATATGGTATCTCTTCAGATCCTTGGTCGCATATACATTCTATAGACGAAGGAATTGTTTAGTCAATGATAATTGATGGGGCACCATGGGAAGATTACCACCATCGTTCCCATCTTCCAGATTACCACGAATATTATTCCAACAACCTTAATCATCCTTCAGTTTTTGATTTTCTATCAAATACCGTAAATACGGTGGATTCTGAGGACAGTTCCTATCTTGTGTCAACCTCATTAAAAAATGAAACAATCCCTTTCCAAATCGAGTCTTTGATTACGATCTCGTAAATTCCAAGTCGAGTATTTCAAAGATCTCGAAGGTAAACCTTCATTCCAACCACTGCAATGAATTGCAATGAAGCTTGGGGGGCATGCACCTCGATTTGCGTTATTATGCTAGGGGCATGCAAACCTATCATGAGAAATGTTTCTGCAAAGTTCAAGCTCGTTAAAAAATAAACCTAGCCACGAGTAGTTTTTATGCGAACTTCAAGCTCGTTAAAAATTAAACCTAAGCGATGAGCAAATGTTTCCCCCCAGAGTTTAAGCTCATTAAAAAATGAACCAATCTCCGGTAAATAACCATTGTGAATGCATTATCATTAGCTTTTGAGCCTTGGTCGTGTTCTCATCATCACCTCCACTCTGTTTTAGCCGATCATTCACCTCCATTTGATTGTTTACCCTTTTGAGGAACATCTTTTACGAGTGATCTTGTTATCCATCCTTGTGACATTGCCGTGATTGGAAAATTCCAAACCTTACCTGGAATTAGTTGCTACCTAAAATTATCACTCATTCCTCAAAAGACGAGTCTCCTTTAAGCTCTTTTCACCTGACTCATAAAATATGAAAAGATTGCCGAGCAATTGGCCTCTTTAGCTCGTTAAAGCTACCGGAAGTGCTATCCCTCCTCTAGATTTTAATCTTTTTGGACCTGAGGGATTATTACACAAAAAGATCGAGCGCTTGTTTTGTTCGGCTCGTTAAAATTACCGAAAATTTATCCCTTTCATATTATTTTATACTTTTTCGGACTTAAGGGATTATGTGACGAAAAAGGATTATTGGAGTTTCCTTTACGTCCCTTTCAGACTCTTTAAAATTGAAAACGACCGAGTTATCTTTGTCGTTAAACTCGTTAAAACCAAATAGCAACAAACTTGTCCATTCAGACAAGAACGAGTTTCACTGTCGCTAGGCTCATTAAAACATAGCGACGGGTTTTCCCGAAGGGCAAATTATAGAACAAGCATATGTTATCCTCCTCAAGCTTGACAAAAATAAAGAGGTACTGGTCAGCAATGACTGGGGAAAAATTGGGAAGAAAACTTGAAGAAACTTTATTGGTAGCAAGTCACTCTTGAACATGACACTTTCACTCTGCATCCGAGTCAGGTTGGGTTGTTCCGTTCACCGGTCATATCACCATTGGTCCACCGCACCATCCATATTTGGGGTTAATGCTACCAATCCATGTCAGTGTCGCCGGTATGTTCAAGAGAAGTCGCTCAGAGAATTCACCTGTGTCTCATCTGCTGCAATACATTCACGCTCCATTCTTTCATGACCGCCACCCTGAACCCTGTATCATCAGATCGTTTTCACCTCCAAAATCATTTACTCCGTTCTGTGTCGTAGATGTGGGATTCATTAAGGCCCTCCTACGATGGGTTGCTTCTTTTCGACAACAACTCATTATCCAAGAAGTCAACTTAGGAACAGCCTTTTCAGTACTTTGAAGCTTGCATGCCTCAATGGCAAGTTTCTCACTTATGGCGATAGGTTTACAACAATGGCCTTCGACCGAAAGATTTTGCGCGGTGTTCGACGCCAAGTCCCTTTTCACACCACACGAATTGTACTGTAGTACCTTGAGGGTCATCATCATTATCGGTGATTCCTCTCGCGCCTGTTAACAGCTTACATCATTGGCTGGTAATCAGGTGATGTCTTTCCATGTTCGACTCCAAAACATCTTTCACATGGATCGACTTATACTCCGAGTGAAGATTGGATGAGTTTGAAGACCCCAGATATAGTTTCATCCATCCGGGCTGCGATATATTTAGGAAAATAAAGACATCAAATGTACATCATTGCTACACAGATGATCATCCGAATCAAAGGATGATGGCTCTATCAGAATCATCAGTCCGCCACACAAACGATTGTCTGTCTTATGTACATGGAAATGAATTTATAAAGCTGAGCACGGGAATGCTCACCTCAGCTAGATCATGAAAAATATTATGAAGATAATGTATTGTATTGTATCTTATTACAGGTCGCCTTCTAGCTCGAAAAAACTTCGGATCCTCATGATAAAGCATTTCACCCGACATCAAAAGATTAACGACCTCATGCTTTAGGGGGCAACTACTATAGACATTTTTGGGCACTGCAACCCCAATCATACATGTCCATAAACCAAGGGCTCCTAAGTCCCTAAAAGTGTTGCTTCACACCCTAAAAGAACAAGGTCAGTTGATTACATCATCTCCCAGAAGTTCTCCACAGAAAACTGCTCAGAACTGGTCAAAGCTGGACCATACAGACTGCCCAGTGTAGAGGGTGCGATGCATCCCACTTGCTCAGTGAAAAAGGGTGCGATGCATACTGAAAATCCCTTCTGTAGGGTGAGATGGGAGAGAATAGACAAATGGCAGAGACAGTTTGCAAGGTGGATCGTCATGGAATCTTCCAAAAACTTTTCTTGTGACACTTGCCTCTCTGAATTCGCTTAGGGATGAGTAAGAGATCATCAATCTCTAAGTGGAATCAAGAACTATCAGAGAGAGGACACTAATAAAAATCCCAGAAGCTGACTTACCCCCCTGCAATCATCTATATATGGATCTCTCATCCCAGAGATCCAGAGGCTGGAATTTCGTATCTTGTAAGGAAGTGTTGTTGGTTTCTTGGTGGAATATCATAGTGTTGGGTGATCTAAGCTTTTCATGAGGTGAAGAAGGGCTTTCATGCTGGGAGGATGATGCTGGGTTAGAACAATTGGTTGTAATCCTCTTTGCTATTCTTGATATTAATAAAGCTATTCAAGTTTTCCTCCACATTCTTGTATGTTTGATGATATATGCATTTGTGTGGTCAATATATATCTGGTCCTATATTGTTTATGATTGTAGATCTCTGTTCTTCGATAGTATTATGCTACTTTGATTCCACAGGTGCTCTTTGAAGCTGGGTAGACAAAGGAAAAGCGGCAAGGATCTGTCAGAAGGGAGAGGAACCAAGCGCAAGACTGAGGTTGGTGTCCTTTGTTCCTCTCTTATCTACCTCTCATAAAGGAAAGCGAAAGTAGTTTTAGTTTGTTTGTTTCTAAGATAGCTACCAGTCTTAGTGGGACTAGCAGCTTTGAGTGGACACTAGATTTCCTGATAACACTAATCCTAAGGACTATGCGAGAAGCACTAATGAAAGAGGTGATGAATAATTTCAAATAAATAAAGAGTCACGAATTCCACTTAGTCCTAATCCTAAGGATTATGAGAGCAACAACGATGAGGAGCATGATGAAGAATTTCAAAAGAAAGAAGTGTCATGATGTACAATTAGTCCTAATCCTATGGACTATGAGAGCAGTAGTGATGAAGTGCATGATGACAAGTTTCAAAAGAATGGAGTGTCATGGTGTCCACTTAGTCCTAATCCTATGGACTATGAGAGCAGTAGTGATGAAGAGCATGATGATGAATTTCAATAGAATGGAGTGTCACGATGTCCACTTAGTCCTAATCCTAAGGACTATGAGAGCAACAGTGATGAAGAGCATGATGAAAATTTTCAAAAGAATGGAGTGTCACGGTGTCCTAATCCTATGGACTATGAGAGCGATGAAGAGCATGATGACGAATTTCAAAAGAATGGAGTGTCACGGTGTCCACTTAGTCCTAATCCTAAGGACTATGAAAGAAACAATGATGAATAGCATGATGAAAAATTTCAAAAGAATGGAGAATCACGGTGTCCTCTTAGTCCTAATCCAATGGACTATGAGAGTAGCAATGATGAAGAGAATAATGATAAATTTCAAAAGAATGGAGTGTCATGGTGTCCTCTTAGTCATAATCCTATGGACTATGAGAGCAACAGTGATGAAGAGCATGACGACGAATTTCAAAAGAATGGAGTGTCACTGTGTCCACTTAATCCTAATCCTAAGGACTATGAGAGCAATAGTGATGAAGAGCATGAGGAAAAATTTTAAAAGAATGGAGTGTCACGATGTCCACTTAGTCCTAATCCTATGGACTATGAGAGCGGCAATGATGAAGAGCATGATGATGAATTTCAAAAGAATGGAGTGTCACGGTGTCCACTTAGTCCTAATCCTAAGGACTATGAGATCAACAATGATGAAGAGCATGATGATGAATTTCAAAAGAATGGAGTGGCACGATGTCCTCTTAGTCCTAATCCTATGGACTATGAGAGCAGCAGTGATGAAGAGCATGATGAAAAATTTCAAAAGAATGGAGTATCATGGTGTCCTCTTAGTCCTAATCCTATGAACTATGAGAGCAGTAGTGATGAAGAATTTCAATTGAATAGAGTGTCACAATGTCCACTTAGTCCTAATCCTATGGACTATGAAAGAAGTAGTGATGAAGAACATGATGAAGAATTTCAAAAGAATGAAGTGTCACGATGTCCACTTAGTCTTAATCCTATGGACTATGAGAACAACAGTGATGAAGAGCATGATGAAAAATTTCAAAAGAATGGAGCATCACGGTGTCCTCTTAGTCCTAATCCAATGGACTATGAGAGCAGCAATGATGAAGAGCATAATGATAAATTTCAAAAGAATGGAGTGTCGCGGTGTCCACTTAGTCCTAATCCTATGGACTATGAGAGCAGTAGTGATGAAGAGAATAATGAAAAATTTCAAAAGAATGGAATGTCAGGGTGTCCTCTTAGTCCTAATCCTATGGACTATGAGAGTAGTAGTGATGAAGGACAGGATGAAGCACTTAGTCCTAATCCTAATGACTATAAGAGTAGCAGTGACAAAGAATAGGATGTAGCATTTTCAGTAAGTAAACAGTCACATTTTCAATGTAGTCCTAATTCTATGGACTATGAGAGCAGCATTGACAATGCACATGAGGAAGAATATCCAATAAACATCGAGTCAAATTTTCCATTTAGTCCCAATTCTAAGGACTATGACAGTAGCACTGAAGAAGGGGAAGATGAAGAATATCCTCCAAGTCAGTAGTTGAAAAGCACAACTGATCATAGTGTGGATAACATTCCTCTTAATGATGATGAAAATGCTTATACAAATGATGATCCAATGATGGAGATGTTGCGAAGAAATATTGTATCGAGGAGTAGGAGCAGACCTTTTCGTATCAATGCAAGATGTTATAGTTATACAAGGGGTAGAGTAGAATATCTGACGAGAAGAATTTCTATCAGCACTCTCATTTCAAGTGAATGTTGTCAAAAAGATTGTTGGAAACATATGGATTTCAAATTTGCATTAGAGAAAAGGAAGAGATATTTGTCAATGAATAAAAGCATGCAAAATTCCTATTTAGTTGGGTGCATGCAATCTACATTGTCAGGTTATGATTATCATCTTAGGTCTTTATTTATCTGTAGAAAGGCTTTCAAAATGTTTCATTCAATGGAGAATTTTTGTCTCTTGAGAATTCAAGAAAATTTGGAAAAGGATCCCACATTTTATTCAGAAGTACGTCATAAATGAAAGTTTGTGCCATTATCAAATACCGCAATGTCATGGATGAAAGATTTCTTTTCAAAGCATTGACAATGTATTCCAAATAGAGAGACAATACATATTCTAGATAATTTTTCAAGACGAGAAATCTAAAACTTATACAAAGAATATGCAGAAGGTGCTGAGGGACATGGTCAGTTTATTACATATTAATATTTTGTGAAGGTATGAAGAAATAATTCAACAATGTCCGTATTCCTAAGAAGAAAAGGATGGGGATTTGCAGTACATGTGCTTCTCTTAAATAAAAAAGGGACAAATGTGAAGGGTCAGAAAGAGGTAAGCATTCATAACTTTAACTTTTAAAATTGTATAGTCATCAACTATGAAAACATATTTATTAATGGCTTTCTTTTATGTTGTGTAGATTCAATTGTCAAATAACTTTAGGAGCATCGCGAACAACAAACAAGTGAAAGGAAAAAGTTGTACAAGCATCGAAAGAAGTGTTATGATAATCCGAATAAATATTTGGGTTTGATAATTGATGGTGTGGACCAGAAGAAAACACTTTTACCACATTTTGTTCGCACACCCAAAAATTTATAGGAGGAAAATTTTATTCAGTATCACTTGGTTGGTTGTATGGTCTTCAATGGGAAAATGTTACCAAGGGTGTACTTCATAGCTCCAAATATTCATAAAGATGCAAATCTGACAATAACCATAATTCATGATGTGCTTTATCATTGGTCTAGTAATATTCCTCAAGTTTTGTATCTACAATTGGACAACACTTGCCATGAAAACAAAAATCAGGTTGTTTTTGGATATCTAAACATGCTTGTTGAATTGAGAATTTTTCAGAAGGTAAAGGTTGGTTTCCTTCTTGTTGGGCACACTCATGACCATATTGATCAAATGTTCATTCATTTTTCAGTCACATTGAGGAGGAAGGAAGTTGGGAGCTTGCCATCATTAATTGAATGTATTAAGAAATCATACATGCTGGAGCCTACTTTTGATGTGTTGGAAGAAACTATTGACATGAGAAAGTTTATTCCAGGATCGCATGGTGAGGAGAAATGCATTGAACAACTTAATGACATTAGCTTCCAACATCAATTTTGTATCAAAAAAATTGATGGGAAAACACTAATATGGGGCAATAAGTATTCAACTACTGCATAATGGGCACTGTCATTAGGTTTGGAATTTTTGAAGTTCATTCTAGATCATCCAATATTTGCATAAACAATATTGTTATTACAATCAGTTGGTGAAGTTTATAATGCACGCAGACATAATAGAGATATAAATTATTCTGATTGCCTAGAAGAAATTAAAAAATGTATTAGATATACATATGAGTACTTTGATATTGTTGATTCAGTTTGGTGGGAGTCATTTTTCAATAATCAAAGTGATATCATTTCAACAACAACAAATGAAGATATACCTTTGAAAAATCCATTTATTTGGCCACAAAATGTGTCAAATGAACATGAGGAAATAAACATTGTTGAACAACAACAATCTCAAGGTATTATTAATTCTTCACAGGCAGAGGAAAGAGAGATGTATATTGGTTCCAAAAGATCTCGTGCACAACGTGAAGCCATGGAAGAACTTTACAGTGGTTCAGTACAGGATATTAAGGAGGGTTGCATGATCGCAGTGCTTGCAGATGGAGATCCCAATGGCTATCCATTCTGGGTTGCTAAGGTTATAAAGGTCTTTACAGAAAATGAGGATGTTATAGGTGTTGAAGCACATTAGTATGCCACAAATACACACCCATTTAATAGTGTGTATAAGCTAGAGATGGTAGTTGAAAAAAAAAATGGCGAAAAGAGAAAAAGAAAGGGTACAAATATAAATCACCGCTGCATAGACATCTTAAAATTGGAGGATGTTGACATACTTGTTTATGACTTCAATTTAACAAAGAGAGGAATTATTCGCTTCAAGATGATAGAGATTCTGAAAAGGTTGTTACTAGAAGGAACAATGTTGAGATGGGAGTCTGTTGAAACCAGTCGTAGATCTAGAAGAATTTTTGAAACCTGAAATGGTGGGCATACATGTGGACTCAGATGAGGCACTAGTTGATGAAAGAGAAGAATATGGAACATCTTCGTCAGCATCCAATCATTCATCTGAAGATGTGAATTCTGATGGTGTGCAAGAAAATATGAGTGATTTTGAATAATTGTCTAAGACAATTTATATAACTGATGTTTGCATCGTATCTTGAAAGAAAAATTTTGATTTCCATATGGTGTTAAATAAGAAGTTATGAGTCAATTTATGTTGTTGGATTATATGTCTTAATTATGATAATTTTATTGTTTAGAATATCTACAATGCAACATTAAATTAGAGATATAATGTATGTTTCATTCAATATACAAATAATGACATTTTGATTAATTTAGTCATGTAATTTGTTCATAATGTCAGGGTTTTTTAATTTTATGGTTGGAAAATTCCAATTTTTTTTTTTTTTTTTTTGTATCTAGAATGTTATGGTTGAAACATGTTGAATTTATACTTAGGAGAGAAAAATGTTATTCTACCAAAAACATTAGTGTGTTTTTTCTCATAAACAACTGTTTTTTTGCACATAAAAATTCGGTTTTGCTAGCATTTTTTAAAAATGTTGAAAATTGACCCTAAAAAAAAATCATCGTTCCAGTATCAACACTTTTTCATTTTCCGGTGTTTTTTACATGAAAATTTCGTTTTCACTGCCTTTTTAAAACATGTTCAAAATTGACCCTAAAAAAACATCATTGTTCCAGTATACACACTTTTCGTTTTTAGCACTGTTTTTGATGTTTTTTCGGGGTTTTCTGGCTAGAGTTCCCGTTTTGAGTTTATATTTCCCGTTTCAAAGTTTACATTGTTAGTGTAGTTATTCGTTTTCTTGTGTGATGATTGCTTGAGTTGTAGTGTATAATAATTTGAATGGATAGCTCATTATTTACTTGATTTCATAAGTAAGCTTTGATTAAATTTATTCATGTTCATCATTAGATAAATTATAGCTATGTGTGTGTTGTTTAATTACTCAGATTGGTTCTAAGTTAGAAAATCGTAAGTTATGTGTTTTAGATGTGTAGTTTTCTTTGAATTAAGTGGTACATAGGGAATGGTTTGAGTTATTATTGAGTTTACTTTTGATTCGTAGTACCCTAGGGATTAGCTTTGTGTAATGATTCTGAATAGATTTAATGAGAGTATAGTTAGAGGTTATTGTCAATCTTATTTCTGAATGAGTTTTTGAAGTTAGAACAAAATAGTAATTCGAGTTTTAGACGTGAAATAGATTTCATTACCATTAATTCAAATTGTAGCTAAATAGCTTTCTTCACTTAAGCAATTCTTAGAATGATTGTTAGGAACAAAATTTGAGCATTCTGTACTTAATTTTGTACTAGATATGTATATGGCAAGTTTGAATTTGAGCTAAAATGCATCACAACTTGAAGTTTACAAACTCTAATCAACCATTTAATTTAATATATATAAAATCAATTTCCATTAATTAAAAATTAATAATAATACAATAGGAAATCAAATAATTTAAATAGTGTTTAAAAAAAACTCTTTTAAGATAATAATCATTCAATAATATTGTAAATATCATAAAGATTTCAAAATGCATTATAAAAAAGTAATATACAAAAATGCTCATATATATTATCATATATCCCCATCAAAAAATTAGAAATTTGAGTAAAAATAATAAAAAAAAATTACCGATACCTATCATCATATATCAAAGTCAATAAATTCAAATAAGAAATTAGAATTTTGAGTGAATATGATATAAAAAAAATACCCATACCTATCATCATATATCAGAGTCAAGAAATTAGAAAATTGAGTCATTAGAATCCAATTGTCCTTGATGGAAGAATCTCCTCAACCTTATCTAAGAAAACTTTTGAAGACAACGATCTCATATTTCTATTGCAAGCTTGCTTACATAATATGTCTACTAGTTTGCTTACCTAATATGTCTGCTTCTTAATTGTAAGCTTGCTTACATAATATGTCTACTTCTTAATTGTGTTCATAGTAGATTTGGTTAAATTGTAATGGGAAAAATAGTGTTTTTTTAATGACTTGCTTTGTCTTGTGGATAGTATGGTTTAGGGATATTGAAGGATTATTTTAGGAAAAAGGTTATTTAATAATTAATTTTTTGATAAAGTAGAAAAAATATATAAAAAAATTAAAAAACAAAAAATATAAATATAAAAATTGGAATTTATATATGAAGTTTAATATTTTTTTTTATAGATTTTGAGTATATATGTGGGAAAATTTTAGAATTGTAATTTTTATTTTCTCTAAACAAATTCAAAACATTTTAAAATTAAAAACAATATATTCTATTTTGTCTTTTCTATAAAAATGGGTCTACTATCTATTAAAAATAAGATAAAAATTAAAATATACCCTATCTTTTCTTCTTTTAAAAGTTGGTCTTCTCTTTATCAAAAAAATAAAATTCTTATTTAATATTTATTATATAAAAATTAACAATGTAAAAAAAATGATTTCAAAATAATATTAAAATTAAAGTCAATATCCTTTATCCTATTTTCCTTTTAGTTGTTAGTTTTTAAGCCCATTAGGATAGTTCTAAAGTTACTTAGATTTTTTACTTATTAAGTATACAATACAAAGAAACTTCTTATTAAAATTTTAAAAATAAGTAAGAGTTACTCAAAACTTAGTGACATTGTTTAAAATCAATATCCTTTATCCTATTTTCCTTTTAGTTGTTAGTTTTTAAGCCCATTAGGATAGTCCTAAGGTTACTTAGATTTTTTAGTTATTAAGTATGCAATACTTTACTTATTAATTATACAATACAAAGAAACTTCTTATTAAAACGTTAAAAATAAGTAAGAGTTACTCAAAACTTAGTGACATTGTTTCTCTACCTGTGGAGAATTGTGAAATAAATTGTTTTTCACTAATATCATTATCATTAATAATATTATAATAATTAAATTTAAAAATAAATTATACTATTTTAATAAAATTAAGAATATTTAAAAATTAGTATTATATTATAATTAATTTTAAAAATAAAATAAATATTATAAAAATAAATATAATTTTTTTTATAATGAAAATTAAAAATGAACCATATTCAAAGCAATATGGAATTAAAAAATATATATAGTATATTAGTTGTTGGGTCTTTAATTTGTCATTTTTTCTTGCTATTTAAAATAACTATTTTTGTTCTTCTTACTATATATAATTATTTATTGTTTTTCTTATTCAAATTTACCTTGAATGTGTCATAAAGAGTTTAAAAATGCTAAGTAGTTAATTAATGTTATTTTTCTTTATTTTTAATGGATTAAAAAGGATAATGTTTGATTTGTTATTAATGATGGTTTTGTTTAGTCAATTATCGGTAGCCAACCTTCGAAGTAGCCAACTTTCTAAGGAGAATTATGGGACATGGGTTTTGTCTCTAGCATTGACAACATGGCTTCATGATATTCACATTGCATCAAGGTTAATTCTAGAAAGCTCTAGGTAATGATTAACAATTTAGACAATTAGTGCTAGGAAGAGCAAAGTCATCAACTTCGGGCACAATTTTTGGGAGAATGTAGAAATAACTCGAAATTTGCAACTACTGATGAATTCAGACTAAAAACAATAGACAAAAATTTCTTCTACTTAATTTGCAAAAGGAAAAAAATACAATAGAAACACATGCAATCATTTAATCACAATGAACACATTTTTTACTAGGGAATCCAACTAGGAAAAACCCCTCCCTTATTAAATGTATTATATCAAATGAGAACAATGATCTATTATAATGAAAACTTTAATGCTTGAAGCTCAACCCGAGCTGCAATATTGATCTCCTCCTGAGTCTGCTCTAGCCAATACTTAGCCAAAATAGGCCTCATGCTTCCTCCTATTTCCTTGCACAAATCCAAGAGAATAAGCTCATATTGTAAAATCAAACTCTACACACTCACTAGTATACAATAATGATTATAATTATGCCTTTTTTCTCCACTTCATTAGGCAATTCGAATTTCATGCATGACTAGGGCTATGTTTAGTAAATTGACCAATTAACTAAGAGACTAGTGAGTTAACAACAGTTACAACTACTCAATTGAATTCATACTGAATCTATTCTATACTAGAGCTCAGATAACTGAATTTCACTAAAGACAACTAGATCTTAGCCACCAACTTGCACACAAATCTATTGCTAGCCCACCAACTCGAATTGACTAACTTAATTGAGTGATTTGGCCATGTCACTCCTACTAACTATTTGTCAACTCATCCTGTTGAAGTGGAAATTTGAATTTCCGCTTTTGACTAAGGCATAGGTCAAATGAAGTCTTTTCTTGCTGCAATTTAACACTTCCTCTTAGCAAGAAAAGGGTTATGAATAACCCTAATCCTACTTTAGTGGAACTCGAACTTGTCTTTTGACAAAGCCATTGTCAAGATGTTTTCATCCTACTCCTCTGTAGGAATGTAATGTAACATAATAATCCTCCTCTACACACAATCTCTTAGGGGATGGTACCTGATGTCTATATGCTTGTACCTATCATGAAACATTGGATTTTTAGAGATTTTTATACAACCCTGATTATCACAGTGGATCAATGTAGGCTCCATCCCCTGATTGAAGAGACCAATCAGGATCTTCCTCATCCAAATAGCCTCGCATGTTGCTTGACTAGTGGCCATATACTCGGCCTCTGCTGAGGTGGGTGCTCAGATCTATGTTTCCTGTTGTACCAATAAATTGTTGTTGACCCAACACTGAAGACTGATCTCGATGTGCTCTTCCTATTTGAGTGACTCCCTGCCCAATCTGCATCTATGAAGCCATGGAGCTTCACTCCATCAATCGACTATATCATAAACCAAAGTATGTTATACCTCTGAGGTATCTTAGAACATGTTTATTTATTTATTTATTTCCTGTGAAGCCCGGTAGGCTCCACCATGAACTGACTAAGTTGGTTCATTGCAAAACAAATAACAGGCCTTGTGTTCACCAAGTACATCAAGGACCCCACCAATTGTCTGTAGATAGTGCCATCTATTGCCTCCTTTGTAGAAGCATCCTCTTTCCTCTAGTTAGTACCAAGAAGAGTGTCCATGGATTTTTAATCCTACATATGGAACCTCTAAAGGTTTTCAGAGGTGTCCTTGTGTTATGTAATAGATAAATTAGTATGATTTAACAAAAGGAAAAATTAGAAGATCATGCCCTTTCCTGAAAAGGTACCCAAGGCGATATATCATCATCATTCAATTATTAATAAATTATATATTTATTTATGTTATTTACTGAGTCTCTATATTTCATTTGGTATCATAGTGGGTTCACGACTCTTGACAAAAAAATAAATTGTGCTACATAGTTCACTGCTCCACGTGGCATCATCCTTCTCCATCATCCGCATCTCCCTATTCTAGTCACTTGTTCCTAGTCATTGGCCATATCTGTCCATGCATCTCCCCTTTCCTCCACTCTTTTCATTTCTGTCACAAATTGTATCACCGTCTCGACTCCCCGTTTGACCACTGTCATCGCCCGACCATATTATTTCCCCTGTCGCAATTTCGTCGTCAAGATCTCTCGATCTTGGAGCATCACACCCTTTTCGAGTTTCCCTGCCTTTTTGAGACCCCACTTTCATTTTCCCCTACCATCGTGGCTTTGTCACCCATTCATTTCTATCCTGTCATCACTCCACTTAGCCACTTTTTTGCCATTTTACGTACCCCCGACATACATCTATATTAAGTTTATAATTATCAAGCATAATATATTAATTATAATTTTTATATAGTGTTTAATTAATAATTAATTATATTTATAATTAATAATATAATATAATATAATTAATTAATTAGCTATTAATTATAATTATTATATAATTTATTAACTAATTATTATTTATATATATAAGAGTAAAATAATAATAATAAAAAAAAATAGGGTCAAGTTAAGGAAGAAGGTTAAGCTGGATAAGTATACTCCTCCACATACCCGATCAATGTCTTCATCAATGTTGATGGATGATTTTAATAAATGATTGATAGATCTTGAGACTAAGGTGACCGAACATGGCAAAAAAATCGAGGAGCTCCAGGATACAACAAAGAGAATAGAGAGTTAGCTCAAGGAGAACCATAACGAATTTAAAAAGGATCATGCAATCCTTTCAGATAAGGTGGATCAAAATCATGATCAAGCAATGGTGATGTTGACCTATATTTGTGACAAGTTGAATATTACACCTGATCAAATACCCTAGAATAATGAAGCTACTCAACATCTCAATTCTTTGGATACGTCAAACTTGTCTTACTGACATGGGAAACCCAAGTCTCCAAAAGCATCGTCCATGCCCCATGAACAAAATAGTAACACAATTTTTCAAAACATGTAGCTTTGGAATCAATACTCAAATATGAATCTTGCAAATCAATACCCCTTCTTCACTCCACTAGTTGCTACATATCAACGAAGAGAAAAACTTGAGCTCTCCAAATGTAATAGTAACAAGAAGTGTCATGTTGCATGGTTCAATAAAGTAGAAGAATATTTCGAGATTTACGGTATTGATAATGATGATGAAAAGATCAGATGTGCGTCCATGCAAATGGAAAGTGAAGCATATAATTGGCATATGTGGTGGAAAAAGATGACACTTGCTATGACTTGGAAGAAATTCAAAAATGCATTCTTTAAGAGGTTCCAAGGTGTCAAGGAAGAAGAGTTATTCTTAGCACTCACCAGACTAAAACAAAAAGGAGATGTGGATGAATACACTCGAGAATGGGAAACTTTAGCTACAGGAGTACTTGGATTATCAGAAACTCATCTCATTCAATCATACATCATGGGACTTAAACCCCATCTCCAGGCTGGGTTGGAGCTTCATGATATCACTTCTATAGAAGTAGAAAGACAAAAGGAAAAAGCTGTTGAAAAGAAGCACGAAAAGATGTAGTGGCCAAAAGTTGAAACAGTGTATTCGAGATAAAGATTTCCTCAAACTACGAACATGGATAATACAAAATATATTCCACCATATCTTCGTGAAGGAGAAAAAACTAACTTGGAAATGCAAAGAATGAAAGAAGGAAAGTGCAAACATTGTGGAAAAAAATGGGACCCTAAACATAGATGTTCTAAGGGAAAACAAACCAAGAACCTGTATACATGTGAAGCAACTAATGATTCAGATAGTGAAGAATCATACGTAGAAGAAATCAAAGATTCTCCACAATTTTCTCCAGAACCAGATAACGAGAATATTCCGCAAGTGTCATTATCGACCATGACAGGTATATCTTAGCCCCAAACATTAAAGTTAAAAGGACATATCAAAAAGAGCAACGTAATGATTCTAATCGATACTGGTAGCACCCACGACTTTTTGGACTCAACTATGGTGAAAAGGCTCAACATTTTCGCATTTCCTATGCCCAACATGAAGGTTATGGTAGCTAACAGTAAGAAAATTGAAAAATTAGGGAAATGCCATAAAGTCAAATTACAGATTCAAGACTATAATATAGAATCTTCGTTCTATACTGTACCATTAGGAGGAGATGATGTGGTCCTAGGTATCCATGGCTACAAACATTAGGCACTTACTCTATTAATTATCAAAAGAAATTTATAAAATTTAAATGGGAAGGACAGAAATACAAGTTATATGGGTTCCAACCCCCTGAGAATCAAATTGTATCGTCATCCCAGATGATGAAAATGATTCGGAAGGGAGCACCAACTTATTTAGTGCAGTGTCATCAATTAGAAATGCTAACTTCAAATATGATTAACGAAGAGTCACCTGAAGCTCAAGAACTAATTCGAAATCATGAAAAGGTGTTCCAAGACCTTCTAATGAAGTTGCCTCATAAAAGAGAAATCGAGCATACAATCAAAGTCAAATCAAGATCAAATCCCATCAAAATCAAACCGTATCAATATCCACATCATCAAAAAACCAAAATTGAGAGATTAGTCCAGGATATTTTAAAATGTGGCATTATCACAAAAAGTAGAAGTCCATATTATGCTCCAGTTGTATTAGTTCATAAAAAACATGGATCGTTTAGGCTATGTGTAGATTACTGAGGGCTAAACAAGATAACAATTAAGAATAAGTTTCCAATTTTGTTTATTGATGAAATGTTGGATGAACTACAAATAGCTAAATACTTCTCAAAATTAGATTTGAGATTAGGGTACTACCAAATAAAGATAAGTTTGGAATACATAGAAAAAATTGTGTTCCATACACATGAAGGTCACTATGAGTTTAAGGTAATGCCTTTTGGTCAAACTAATGCTCCAACAACATTCCAAGCCACCATGAATGAGATATTCTGTCCATATATAAGGAAGTTTGTGTTAGTGTTCTTCGATGATATTCTAATTTATAGTAAAACATGGAAGGAGCATCTACAACATTTACAGCAAGTTCTCACTGTATTATAAGAGAATCAATTTTATGCCAAGAAATCCAAGTGCACTTTAGGGAAAGAGTAAGTAGAGTATCTCAAACATATAATATCCAAGGAAGGAGTAAAATTAGATCCCAATAAAATCAAGGCTATAAGAGAGTGGCCCAAACCAATTAACATATCCAAGTTAAGGGGTTTCTTAGGGTTAACTAGATACTATTGAAGGTTTATTAAAAACCATGCCCATGTAACTGCTCCTTTGACAAATCTTCTAAAGAAAAAATTATTTCATTGGGATGAGGAAGAAGAAAAGTGTTTCAAAGACTTAAAAGAAATCATGTCTAAAGCACCTGTATTAGCAACTCCTAATTTTTAAAAACCATTCATAATCAAATGTGATGCTTCAGGTTTTGGTATAGGAGCAATATTGATGCAAGATGGTCATCCAATACATTTCAAAAGTAGGAAGCTCAATAAGCGAGAACGTATTAAGTCTACATACAACAAAGAAATGCTTGCTACTATGCACGCACGAGCCAAGTGGAGGAAATATCTTTTGTGAAGTAAGTTCTCCATACAAATAGACCATAATAGTGTCCAATACCTCCTTCAACAAAAAAATTTCTCTGAAGAACAACAAAATTGGATTGAAAAAATTGCTTCTTTTGACATGGAGATATTACATAAAAGGGGAAAGGACAATGTAGTGGTAGATGCTCTCTCCAGAAAATCTAAGAAAACATCCTTGTTTACAGTATCAATTATAATCCCAAAATGGCTTAACGAAACTCAAAGTGAGTATGCAAAAGATCCAGAAACAAGTGCTATAACCTCCCTCAGAATCCAAAATTTGAATGGAAAAATGATATTTTGTGGTACAAGGGAAGGATTTACCTAAGTCCAAATTCAAAATTTAAAGTCAAGATTCTTAAAGAGTCCCATGATTCACTATCAACTGGATGGACATGTAGGTTTCTTTGAAACCTACTATAATGCACATCAATCATTTTTCTGGAAGGGAATGAATAATGATATTCATAGATATGTAGCAGAATTTGATCAATGTTAGTGAAATAAAAGTGAGAACATTATGACCCTAGGTTTGCTCCACCCTTTAAATATCCCAAACCAAAAATGGGAAGAAATATCAATGGATTTTAATGAAGGATTACCCATGTCAGATGGAAAAGATAAAATTCTTGTGGCAGTAGACAAACTCACAAAGTATGTACACTTCATAGGAATGAAGAAATAAAATTCAGTAAAAGAGATTGGCGATATATTTTGCAAGAATGTCTACAAATTACATGGATTTCCTAAAGTAATTGTTAGTTGTAAAGATGCCAAGTTTAAAGGGAATTTTTGGAAGGATCTTTTCAAACATATCGGAACATACCTCAACATGAGTTTTGCATATCACCCTCAAACATACGGTCAAATAGAAACTGTCAATAAGTGCTTAGAAGCTTACCTTCGTTGTTATGCAGTAGAGAAACAAAATAAGTGGGTTCAGTGGTTACATCTCGCTGAATGGTGGTACAATTCAACTCATCACACTTCTGCAAAGATGACCCCATTTCAAGCTATGTATAGATATGAGCCTCCTAAATGGAAGGATTTTTGCATTTCCGAGACAAAAGTTCCAGTAGTTAAGGAGAAATTAGAAGAAACCAAAAAAGGTTTTCAAAAATTAAAAGAAAATATAAGTATTGCAAGAAATCGCAGAAGTAGCAGGCCGACCAATACAAAATAGAGAGAGAATTTGAAGTTGGAGAATGGGTATTTGTTAAACTTCAGCCTTACAAGCAATTATCCTTAAAACAAAAGGGTAAAAACAAATTGCTGCCAAAGTTTTGTGGACCACATCAGATTAACAAAAAGATCATCCAAGTAGCATACAGCTTAAGCCTTCAGGATAATAGTTGAGTTTATAATGTTTTCCATGTATCTTGTCTTAAAAGGCATTGAGAAAATACCAATCAACACAAACAATGCTTCCGATATTAGATGATGAAGGCAAGTTCATCTTAGAACTAGAACGAATTGTTACCACCAGGGAAAGGAAGTTGTGATCTCGAGTAATTAAATAATACCTTATCAAGAGGAAGAATATACTAGAAGAAGAAGCGTCCTAGGAGACATAAGCATTTCACCAAAAACACCCGTCGTTAAGTATTTTTTGAGGACAAAACATATTTTCGAGAGGGAGGCAATGTTATGTAATAAATTAATTAGTATAATTTAATGAAAGGACATGATCAGAAGATCATGCCCTTTTCTTAAAAGGTACCCATGGTGATATATATGTTAGGTACCTTCATGGTAAAGTCATCATAAAATTATTAATAAAATATATATGTATTTCTGTTATTTGCTGAGTTTGTATGCTACAACTTACCATATGCAACAAATATCTCTCCATCTCCCCGCCACACCTTCAAGCCAAGGAAGTAGTGCATCAGACCCATGTACTTCATCTCAGAATCTCTTGCAAGGTCCTCCTTGAAAGACTAGATCAACTTGTCATCTCCTTTCAGTATCAAATCGTCCACATAGAGAAATAAGATGAGCAGACCACCATCTACCATAATGTAGTAGAGATTGACATCTACTTAACTCTTAGTGAAGCCCAATCCACTAAGATAAGAATTATACGAGTGTACCAAGCACGAGGTGCCTGTTTGAGACCATAGAGGGATCTCTTGAGCCTACACACATATGTTGGAAATAACAACAAGAAATGCTAAAAATAGAAATGCTAAAAATAACATTGCTATAAATAACATTTCAGGTACTAGTGTTGGACATAGCAACAAGGAATGAAAAATGGAAATGCTAAAAATAACATTGCTATCAATAGTATTTCAGGATACATTCCAATTTTAGTTAGTCCCTAAACTAAAATTGAGAATTAAAATTCGAATTTGATCTTAACAACTATTTGTAAAATAATTAATTAATTCATCTTGAGTTAATTAGTTGTAGGAAATCAAACATGAAGCCTATGTGAACACATGCAACAGTTTCTCCATTGATTGAGGAAGTTATCCCTTGATTAAAGGAGATCAAGATGAGTTGTACTTAGTTAGCTCAGTTATCTCAATCAAGTCCAGTTAGATTAGTTCCAACAATTTGTGGAATTAATTGTGAGTTCAGTTAGTTAATGCATGCATGCATGCATGTAACTCCTGCACTTCAGATAACTGAATATTCTCTCATAAATAAATCATGCATGTCAGTTCATACAGAGACCCAGTTGAGATCAGATGATGGGACAATGTACTATCAGTTGGAGGATTTTTCCGGATTTTTCCTATATAGGAAACTCATCCATGCGGAAGGAATCATCTCCTTCAGGTTTGTGCAGTTATTTCAAAGGTCAGAGCAGTGTGTGAGGGATTATTACACATAGGTGGCAGCTTGAGGACCTAGGAGAAACTGCACAAGGAAATAGGAGGCTTGGATGACTGAAGGAAGGCATATGTGTTATCTATTCTGTCTATGAGCAGTAGAGGGATTGTACTGAGAGCTGGATAGCTTGTGAGCTAAAGCTTTGTGTAATTCGGACATATTTCCACTTGTATGATAATACAAAGATCAGGGGTTTTAGTTGAGTCTTTCCGTAGAGTATTCTTCTGTGTTCATGTGTGATTGCTTTCTCATTCTCTGTTATATGTGTTCTATTTGATCTTGCTCATAATAAATTAAGCTTCCGCAAGCTTGTTGTAGAAGTAGTTCTTGTATTTTGCTTTAGTATATTACATAATCTATTGATCTATAGTGGGAGATTCTACATGGTATTGGAGCAAAGGTGATCAAAGTAGAGAAAAATATACAAAGAAGGAAGAAGTTATAAGTTTCAAGTTCCTGATTATAGAAATCGAGTTCTTATCACATCTCAATTTCACCAATGGCGTTCAACGATTTAAGACTCGAGTATGCCCTTGATGGCAACTCAAATTATATAGCCTGGAAGGATCACATGCAAGTAGTATTAGAGGACAAAGATCTAAAGGACTTCATTGATCAAGAAGTCCCCAAGTTGGTAGCAGCTAATGCTACAGAATTGGCAGAGTGGAAGAAATGTGTGGCTAGAGAAAGGAGAATCCTCTTGGAGGGAGTTCGAGACCACATTGTCTTGAGCCTCCATGGGAAGGAGACACCATTTTCAACGTAGAAAACATTGAAAGATCTATATCTTAACAACATCGATCAGAGGAAGCTGACGCTGAAAGATAAGCTTCGGAAAATCAAGTGTGAAAAGGGCGACACGATCTCTACATATCTGAACAAGCTCACCACTTGTAGGGATGAGCTTGGAAGTGTAGTGATCATGATAGCCGATGATGACATGGTGAGTCTTGCTCTCCTTGATCTTCCTAAGAGCTAGCATAGCTACCAAGACTCGGTAAATGGGAGAGAGAAACTACCAGATTGGGAATGAATTTAGTCAGATCTGATGCAGGAGGAGATAAGAAGAAGCACCAAAGATGATTCTTCATCCAAGGAGGATGAAGAAAACTGTGCCTTAGCGAGTAAGGAAAAGAAAGGGAAGGAGAAGGATTCTCATCCCAAATCGAGTTCTTCCTATGGTGGGAAGAAGTTTGACAAATCGAAAGTGAGATGCTTTCATTATCATGAGGTGGGCCATTTTGCTACAAATTGTCCATTGAAGAAATCCAAGAAGGGTTCCAAGGAAGGATCAGAAGGTGAGGCACTGGCCTCATAGTTCGAGTTGGATTTCACCCTCATCACATGCATGGTTTCATCCATGGTGGGATGTGGTTGGTTTCTTGATAGTGGATCTTCATTCGACATGACCGATGATAAGAGTTTGTTCAATACCTTGGAGGAGAAAGATCTCTAGATAATCATAGCGATGGGTAATGATGAAAAGTATAGTGTCTCAGGAGTAGGCACAGTTGTTTTTTAGAGGGAGCATTGAGTTCACATTACCTTGACATATGTGAAGTATGTACCAGGACTTAGGAAAAACTTGGTATCAATCACAATGCTGGAAGACAAAGGCTATGATGTAGTCTTCAGTAAGGGAAAGGTTTTCCTTAGACACATCACCACGAGACATGTGAAGTAGACCGGTTCACGAGTCAAGAACCTGTATTCTCTTGAGGTTCAAGATGCATGTAAAGCCTTAAGGAGCAAGGCAACTGTTGGAGACTTGGTGGTTGAGAGGGAGAGTACATTACCTCTCAACATGTAGTGCCAGAAGAAGTCTCAGACAATTGTGGAGGAGCCACAATTGGTGAAGCAGCTTCAGGAGGTTGTGGAGCAGCCACAACTAGAGAAGCCGAGAGGAGACTGAGTGGAAGCATCCACTCATGCAGAGACCTCCAGTAGGGGGGAATTTCGAGCCAAGTGGGCAGAGGGATCACATGCATCCATACCTCCAAGTCGGAGGTGGGGCAATGTGGAGTGACAGTCCCAAGAAGGCTGGAATAGGGGCAGGATCATTGAGGTACCCAACCTCTTTGATTAGACCTTGCTATGGGAGCCCCGACGAGGAGTAGCAGGACTGGTTGAGTGGGTAGAGGCAAATGTGGATGGAGTGGCAGAGAGAGCTACAATGTAGGAATCTCAAGACAATGCAGAGCTAGAAGGCTGCAACAATGTGAGAGGGACAAGAGTGTTGCACTAGTGCAGGATGGCACAGAGAGGTGTGCAACGGTGCGAGATGCATGGAGTGTTGCAGCAGCTCAAAGGTTATAGAGGGAGCACTTGTCAGTGGTAGAGGAAGCTTCAACATCAGAGGATGTTTCTAGCCCAATAGGGAGGTCAGTTGGGAGATTTTTTTGTTTCTAGATTTGCTGGAGCAACAACACTAGGGAGAAGTGTTGCATGCAGAACATTCCAAAGGTTCAGGATCGGGTTCGAGTTGAATTCCTTTCTTGTTGAGAGGGAGCGTTGGAAATATCAACAATAAATGCTAAAAATAGAAATGCTAAAAATAACATTGCTATAAATAACATTTCAGGTACCAGTGTTGGACATAGCAACAAGGAACGAAAAATGGAAATGCTAAAAATAGCATTGCTATAAATAGTATTTGGGATACATTCCAATTTTAGTTAGTTCCTAAATTAAAATTGAGAATTAAAATTCGAATTTGATCTTAGCAGCTATTTGTAAAATAATTAATTAATTCATCTTGAGTTAATTAGTTGTAGGAAATCAAACATGAAGTCTATGTGAAGACATACAACAATTTCTCCATTTTGTACTTTGAGTTGTAATTAGTTAGCTCAGTTATTTGAGTTAAGTCTAGTTAGATTAGTTCCAAGAGTTTGTGGAATTAATTGTGAGTTAAGTTAGTTAATGCATGCATGCATGTAACTGCTGCACTTCAAATAACTGAATATTCTCTCATAAATAACTCATGCATGTCAGTTCAGATAGAAACCCAGTTGAGATCAGATGATGGGACAGTGTACTATTAGTTGGAGGATTTTCCTATATAGGAAACTCATCCATGTAGAAGGAATCATCTCCTTCAGGTTTGTGCCGTTATTTCAGAGGTCAGAGTAGTGTGTGAGGGATTATTACACACAAGTGGCAGTTTGAGGACCCAGGAGAAACTGCGTAAGCAAGTAGGAGGCTTGGAGGACTAAAGGAAGGCATATGTGTTGTCTATTCTGTCTTTGAGTAGCATAGGGATTGTACTGAGAGCTAGATAGCTTGTGAGCTAAAGCTTTGTGTAATCCGGACATATTTCCACTTGTATGATAATACAGAGATCAGGTTTTTAGCCAAGGCTTTCCCCAGAGTATTCTTCTGTGTTCATGTGTGATTGCTTTCTCATTCTATGTTATATGTGTTCTATTTGATCTTTCTCATAATCGATTAAGATTCTGCAAGTTTGTTGTAGAAGTAGATCTTGTATTTTGCTTTAGTATATTGCATAATCTGTTGATCTAAAGTGGGAAATTCTACAACATATGTCTCCCTGCTAAAGGTCTTGAACCCCTCAGGATGCTAAGTGTAGATCTCTTCCTCAACCACTCCATTGAGGAAGGCAGTCTTAACATCCATTTGGTGGATCTTCCACCCCAACTATGCTGCTAATGCAAGTATGGTCATGATAGATGAGTATCTTGACAGGAAAATTCCTCCCCATAATTAATCCCCTCCACCTATGAGAAACCTTTGGCCACAAATTTGGCCTTGTACTTCTCAACACTACCATCAGCTGCATGTTTCATCTTATACGCCCACTTGGAGCCAATAATAAATTTTCCCTTGGTTCTAGGCACCACCTCCCAAGCATCATTATTCATGATGGAGGCATACTTCTCCACCATGGAATCTACCGACACCTGATGGGAACAACCTCTTCAAAAGAAGATGGCTCAGAATCAATCAAATCTGACATGAGTGCCATACATCTAGCATATATGTCTCATGATCTCCTCTATCTTTGTGAGGAACTAGGGGCTCCAACCTACTCTTGAGATTCCTGCACCAATCTGTCAACCATCCTTGTCCTCTTCTTCCCTTCTTTGGAAGGCTTTGTCTGAGTGGGTGCCTCCATTTTGTCTGCTCTCTTCTCCTCCACATGTGGTTGCTCCACATCATCCTCCTGGAATTTCCTCTTGCCTTTGTGCAATATATGACTATGTGAATTTGATTGAGGCTCCTCCTTTGGAGCTAGAAGCTCCTCCTTTGGTGGTATGCCTAGCTCTCACTCTAGAGAGCTCCTCATGTATTTCTCCTCATCAAATCTAACATCCCTCATCATAATAGTCATCCTGAGTGAGGGCATGTGCACCTGGTAAATATGAGGTGTCTCAGAATAGCCCAAAAAGATCCCCTCTCTGTAGTGGGCTCCAACGTTTTCTTGATATCTTTGGAGACATGAAAATAGACTATGGATCCAAAAATTTAAAAGTGGGAGACATCTGGCTTCCTCCCAAAGAAAGCCTCTTCAAGTGTAATCATTCCAAGACTTTTGTGAGGGCTCATGTTCTGCAAATAAACAACTGTATTGCAAGCTTCTACCCACATGGATAGTGGTAATCCTTGGTCATGCAACATTGCTCTAGCAGCTCCTACAATACTTCTATTTTCCTCTTTACAACCCCATTTTGTTGTGGGTTGTGGGGTGCAATCAACTCCCTTCTAATATCCTCCTTGGCACATAATTATTTGAAGGCATTAGAAACATATTCTCCTCCATTATCACTTTTGAGGGATTTATTTTTCTTTCTAATCTCGTTTTCAAGTAAGGCTTTAAATTCAACAAACTTTGAATAAACCTCATGTTTCTTCTTCATGAAAAAGATCCAACATTTGTAGGAAAAATCATCAATGAAGATCACATAATACCTGTGCTTTGTAGTTGAGATTGTGGAAAATGGTCCACACACATCTGAGTGAACTTGATCCAAGATGGCTCCAACTCTGCTATCTCGACCCTGGAATGAGGATTTAACATATTTTCAAAGAGTTCATTGCTTGCAAACATCATGTTGATCAAGAGTGAATTTTGGAAGTCCAGTGGTGATTTGTTGCATTATTTTCAACGCTCCATGGTGTAGGTGTCCCTTGCACTATTGCACGGTAATTTGTCACTCTCCTATCACTCCCTGTTCCTAATCCTAGAGAACCCTAGTAGTGACTACTGTGTTATATTTTCACCATGAAACCTATGCTCTTGCATCCCTTTAAGTTTGAAGAAAGTAGTCCCCACTCCCTTCAGAACATTTCCAGAGAATCCTTCTTAGAACCCAGTTTTTAAGATCAACGCTCTTTCCTAGTGTCTCACCTATACTGATGGCATAGTTTTACACTGTGACCCACACCGATCGACACTACTGTTAGCCCAATACCCAGGCCGGTCTACTTCTGGAAATTTTTTATAAAAGGAAACATAGTTTCACGTCTAGAAACTTCTAGTGGTGATGTGCTGGATGTTTGTTTGGTTGCATAAGGGCCGAGAACTCCATATAAGGTTCTTTCCCCCTTAAAAGTGGACCTTCCCAAGGAGATAAAACCTTATTCCCCCTTGAGCGGATCTCATTCTTATCCCCCTCTCCCTATATAAACCACTTCCTCTTACCCTTTTTGGTTACAGACAATACAACACATAGTGAAAGTGGTGGAGAGATAGAGCCAGCTACGAAATTTTGAAATCTTTAGCTTTTTATAGAAGAAGATTAGTCTTAGATGGCAAAAGACTAATATTTGGTAGCTAAAGCATGAGGAGAGAGAGTTAGAGCTTGGAAGCCATTTCATGTCAAGCTAGGGGACGAAAAAATTGTTGAAAAGGCATGTAGCAGGACTTGGATACCGCAAAGGAGATCTCCAACGTAAAGGCTTCGGTTATATTTCTCTTTGAAGTTTATTTTAATACAACTAATCATTTATTTCCTATATTGGATGTAATATTACATTTGATAGCTTAGAACTCCTTGACCTTTTAAGTAGATTGGATTCGATTTTATGCTATCACGTTTGCTGTTGTTTCTTGCATGTTTGTTTTAGGCACTTGAATGGAAGGAACGAAAGGAAGCTGGAGCAAGGAAGCAAGATCACCATCAAGTGGATTAGCATTATAAGATGTAGGGCCTCTTATTCGATCCTAGTCTAAGGAAATTTACATTAGATTGTCTTGTTTGTGGCTAGACCCACTCTCTTGGGCTAGAGGGATTGTCTCTGTCCGCAGAGAGGATATTCCTACACCACAAATTGGCGACTCCACTCGGGACATGTATCTCCTTTTCATCACTCTATTTTTTCTACTTGTGTGCCTAGCTTGTTTATTTATGGTCTTCTGGATCTGTATTGACCTATTTGAAGGCATACAGACACTAGCCCACCCTCTTATATGTTAAGTCTGGCCCTGTGTCAAGTTATTTTTTATTTTTTCTTTGAATCCCTCGATCAATGCTAGTTTTAGCCAAACAGTTGCACCGATCATTACGATTAGTGCTAGTTTTAGCCTGACAATCACGCTGATCACTCCGATCAGTGCTAGTTTCAGCCAAAAATTCGTGCCAGTTTCTGATTTTAGAAAAAATCAGAGTTTCTCCCATTCCAGTGCCAGTGTGTCTTGACCCTTAGACTCTCTTCTTTTGACCAGAAGTGACTAGGATGATTTTTTGTTGGGTTTGATTGATTTATTGACTTGAAGTTTCATTGCTTGATGTTTTGAGTTTTTTGGATGGTTTCTACGATCCTAGGGCATCTAGGTCAATTACCATTCATTTGTTTGCTTACTCATTGTGTCAAGTTTCTGATTTGCTGCTTCATTTAATCCATCTTTCAGTCACAACATCTTCATTGCTTCATTTCAATTGAATGAGTGAAAGAGTCTCATTTGTTCTCTTATTTTGATTGTCTCTTTTCTCTTTTCGAGCATAGATTACATTACTTGGTTTGTTGATTGAAGCATTTATGTGTTTGGTTTGTTTGATTCAGGGAAGAAGTTGCTTTTAGTTTCATTTATCATGCTTTGGATTTGATTATTGCTTGTTTTTTTTCAGAATTGTGAATTTTTCATTAAAAATGCTCCATGTGAAAGATTCATTTTGCATTTTATGAAAACAAGAACATCATTCTAGTTTACTTAAGCGAAAATATTGCATTAGTAGTGTCATTGAGAAGCTAGAATTGCATCATCATAAGAATTGGAAATGAAATGAAACTTCTTTTGTTGTTAAGGGAAGATTAAGTGCATTTAGGACATGTATTAGTGAAAGATTTCATTCTTTGATTGTTGCATTGATTATGTGCTCTCTATCCCTCAATTAGTGTTAACTTTCATCGAAGAAAGATTTCTTTTCTCATACAATTGCATATAGGAGTTTTTCAGATGACAACGGTAGGGCCTTGGAATTGAAACCTAATTCAAGATCAACTGTTAAAATTTATTGAATTAACCTAAGGAAGCATCGAAACTTAATGCTCACATTTAGTTGTATAGGCTAGAGATGTGTTTCGGCGTCTTTAAACCTAACATATGTCATTAACTTTAGACATTGCTAGTATAGACTTGTGCTCCCTGTATCGTCGCGTATATAAAGGGAAACCTCTATAGGTTGTAATCCTTTATCCATAGGAAGCCAATTCTTCCACCTTGCAAATGTGATACACCGAACACAACATTTGGGGAGATAGATTGATTGTACTTTTTGATTCGCCGGGAGGTATTCTGCAGTTCACAGTTACTTGGTAATCCTTTTTCCTAGATTATCGTGAGTAGTCATTTTGATCTTTTTTGACTCTTTAAATTTGAAAAGATCACCAAGCACTTGTCCTTTTCGATCTCGTTAACTCCGAAAGCAACTAGATTCACCTTTTCCCCTTTTCTCGACTCTTAAAATATGAAAAGGAAATTTTTGTTTTAGTGTCTTAAAATTAACTACCCACGAAATATTCCTGGTTAAAGTTATCTTCCTTAGTGATTATTTAGGGTTGATTCCAATGGAAACATTTCCAGAGTCTACCAGTCAAGGATTCCCCTCGGATGGGAATCCCAGTCCTTTTCCTTCTTTTGGAAATGCTGGTGCTCCTTATATGGCAACATTGTCCCTCCCTGGGTTAACCATTGGTTTACCTATTTGGTTATTTTCGACCTCGGTGGTCCCAAGTGTCCTAACTACTACCCATAAATCTCCTTCATTTGAACCACATCACGTTGATTCTAAGGGCTATCTCTCACCTTCTTCCCCTATTTCTTCAACTTCCTCTTCTACTTCGCTTGTTGAAAGTTTGAAATCAAGTAACCAGGAGGATAAGAAGAAGAAGAAGAAGAAGATGAAGAAGAATAAGTCATATAAGCGAGAGGCCAACCATGCGTATGTTACTCCAAATGCACCTCCTGTAGACAAACCTTTCGATCCTCCACGGAAGGTCAAATTCCCTTGCAGGCTATGTAAGGGTGACCATCTCCTTTGAGACTATCTCAGTATTCCCAGAGTCTTAGAGGTATGGTCTCAAAATCTAGATCAACCATCCCCATCGAGCTCTAGAGATCATGTCGATGCCACACCTTCAACTAATGATGGTAAGAAGAAGGGAAATATTAGATATCCCTATAGGTTGTGTGAAGGGCAGCATCTTCTTCACCTTTGTCCTCTTATGGATAAAGCTTCCAAAGTTTTGGAAAACCTTACAGCTCCTCAACCCCAACTTCTTGTTGGTTATCAGAGGCTTTCTTTTAACCCTCGCCTAATTGGTAAAGAGATTGACTTGGATTCATCTCTTGCCCATCCTGCTCTTTCTAAGTATGACTCTCTTCTATCTGTTCCCAACCAACCATTAGCTAGAAAGAGTGGCGACTTGATGCCACCTTTGATCATTCACTCTACTCATGAAGAGAGTGATGATCATACTGCTCATGTTCTTCTCATCTCCTCATATTCTCATGCATTGAAGAGTGACCCTCCTGTCCTATTAGTTCAGGAGAGTCCTTGTCCTTTTCCTGCAAAGCATGGGGGGAATCATATCATACCCCCACCAAGTAGTTCTGTCGTTTCTTTTGATTGGAGTCAATTGACTACATTTCGCCTCCCATCTTATGTGCCTTTATAGATCACATTACAGGCCTCTAATATGGTAGTATATGGCACTATATTAGATGAAGGTGTGTCTGTTAGCATCATGTCTTCTACTACTTGGAAAGATTTGGGTTCCCCACAGCTTGTGCCTATCACCCAGAATCTGTTGGCTTTCAATGGAGGAACCAGTTAGCCCTTAGGGATCCTTTCGAAGCTCCCTATTACTTTGGGATGAAAAATCGTCTATATAGATGTGATGGTAGTCCAAGGTCCCTTAGATTTCAATATTCTTCTTGGATGCGACTATGTTTATGTCATGGGAGCTCTTGTTTCTTCACTTTTCTGTGTGGTTTGTTTTCCACACAAAGGGAGAATAGTGATCATTGATCAATTGTCATTCATTGGTCACCAGGTGCCTCCTGTGCAACCATTGTCCCCTATTGGTTCTTGTTTGAAAGCAGTACCCTCCCTACCATAGGTCAATTATGTGGCTACCCGTTCCATCTCCACATCTGCTAATGATCACACAGATGGTATAGTACATTATGTACTGGGAGCATTGGAACCCGATCTATAATTGGTACCGATTGACATGTATTCCTCCTAAAGCGTGGTTCTCCCATCTAGTGAGGACCTCTTGGGAGCCATGTTCTCGTACAGTCCATGATCAGATGTCCCGGAGCATAGTTCCTTCTCTTGTGTCAAGCTCATTAAAAAATGAAACAAGGGGCTGGAGCAAGGTTCCTTGCCTTGTGTCAAGCTCGTTAAAAAATGAAACAAGGGTTACGGACCCAAGTTCCTTGTCTTGTGTCAAGCTCCTTAAAAAATGAAATAAGAGCCTTGGAGCAGAGTTCCTTGTCTTGTCTCAATCTCCTTAAAAAATGAAACAGATGTTCGAGGATAGTTCTTTTATTGTGTCAACCTCGTTAAAAAATGAATCAACTCCCTTTTCCAAATCGACTCTTTGATTAAGATCTCATAAAATCCCAGTCGAGTCTTTCCTAGATCTCGAAAGTGAGCCTTCATTCCATCCACCTAGCTGAATGAAATGAAGCTTGGGGGGCATGTACCTCGAATTGAGTCATGATGCTGAGGGCATGCAAACTTGACTCAGCATAGTTTGTCTTTGTTTCAAGCTTGTGTAAAAATGAAATGAAACTCAAGCATATTTTTTCATTTCAAGCTTGTGTAAACATGAAATCGAATTCAAGCAGAGTTCCCCACGGTTCAAGCTTGTGTAAAAATGAACCCATGCCCAATTTACATCTCATTATTTCCATTTTTATCAACTAATTTATGCTAGATGAGCCTTGGTTGTTTCATTCCATCACCACCATCTCTTTGGCCGATCATATGCTTTCACTTGGTTGTTTTTCCTTTCCTGAGGAACCACAACAATGAGTGGTTTTGCTAGCTAGCCTCTTGACCTTTCAGTGTTTTGAGTAGTTCCCCCTTAACCGGAACCTGTTGCTACCCTTTATACCACTCATTCCTCTAGGACAAGTCACCTTTAAGTGCTTTTCTGACTCGTAAAAAATTGAAAAGATTGCTGACTCGTTAAAGCAAATACAAGCAGGGAGTAATCTTTGAGCTCTTTTTTGAATCTCAAAATATGAAAATATTGTCGAGCTCTTGTCGTTTTGAACTCGTTAAAGGTTGCGAAACATTTTTTACCCAATATATGTTTACCCCTTTTTCAGGCTAGGATAAACAATTTACGAAAAAGGTATACCTTAGTCAAACATGACTAGGCAGTTCTCTCAGATATTGTTTTCTACCTTTTCGGGTTTGAGGGACAACTATACGAAAAGGGACCTTTGGAGTTTTCTTTTCCGTGTCTTTTTCAAGCTCTCTAAACATGAAAAATATACCGAGTTTTTCTTTTGTCGGACTTGTTAAAAGATTAAATGACATAGGACTTGCCATTATGATGAGACCGAGCTACTCCTTCCTAGGGCTCGTAAAAATTACTAGGATGGATCCATTCAAAGGATGGAATTATATTACAAGCATATGCTATCCTCGTCAAGCTTGTGTAAAAATAACTGGGGTACTTGTTAGAAATGGCGGAGGAAAATTGGAAGTATTTCATTAGTTGTATTCTTCACTTGAGGCAACATGTCGCTCTTGAACATTGACACTCATTTGTTGTTCGTGTTGGGTTTTGGGACATCCTCACTCTGTTAGTTTCCTTCCTGGGTTTGGGTTATCCATTTGAACCTATCATCTGATCTCTGCCACATCACCATCAACTTTGATCCTATGATGTAAAATGCTGCCAAACTTCAGAGTCGTGTCATCCACATGTTCAAGAGAAGTCTTCTTTCCTGTACATTGTCTAATCATCTGTCACATTCTTGGATTACTCTCATTCATTGTGTTTCCCATTCGTGCTGATGATGAAGGATCCATTATGACCTTCCTTCGATGGATCTCTTCCTATCGACTTCAAATCATTATCCAAGAAGTTGATCTAGAAACTCCTTTCCAGTACCGTAGAGCTTGCATGCCTTAATGGCAAGTTCTTCGTACTTGACGATAGGTTCTCATCGTTGGCCCTCGATCAAGTGATTTCACAAGTGTTTGAGTTCATTTCCTTATTCACATTTTGTGAATTGTACTGATAGTACCTTGAGAGCCATTAACATTATGGGTGGTTTCTCTTGCGCTTCTTAACGGTTGACATCATTGGCTGGTAATCAAGTGATTTTCTAGCATGTTCGACTTCAGCACGTCTATTCACATGTTAGAATTTGTACTTTGATCAGGTCATGTTGGAGTGCAAGACCCTGGGCTTAGATCACAAAAGTCCAGGTTGCAAGGAGTGATGAGTCATTCATGATTATATACATGATTCTTTAGGCAGATGGTTGCAACCATGCCATGGGTATCATTTTGATCCTGCTCAGTCGAATGGTTGTGACCATACTGTGGGTCTTTTCATTTTGATCCTCTCTATGCAGATGGTTGTGCCCATGTCGTGGATCTATTTCATATGATCCCTTCAGTCAGATGGTTGCGTCCATGATGAGGAACCATGCACACGATCCTTTTCTTGATGGATAGCTGCACCTATACCATGGATTCATGTATTGTTATATGCCTCTCATTTTTATCAAGAATTACTATCGTATTTTAGATATGTACATGTATGTTTGAGTTGCGGGTATTCTGATGCTAGTATTCCAAGTCCTCGCTCCGTCTTAAAGAATTTCAACCATCGCTCTCAGTTCTGACTTCATGCTTTAGGAGGCATCTGTTACACAATAATTTGTCACTCTCCTATCACTCCCCATTCCTGATCCTGGAGAACCCTAGTAGTGACTACTGTGTTATACTTTCACCATGAAACCTATGCTCTTGCATCCCTTGAAGTTTGAAGAAAGTAGTCCCCACTCCCTTCAGAACATTTCCAGAGAATCCTTCTTAAAACCCAATTTTTAAGATTAGCGCTCTTTCCCAGTGTCTCACCCGTGCCGATGGTAGAGTTTTACACTGTGACCCGCGCCAATCGGCGCTACTGTTAGCTCAATACCCATGCTGACCTACTTCTGGAAAGTTTTTATAAAAGGAAATGGAGTTTCATGTCTAGAAACTTCTAGTGGTGATGTGTTGGATGTTCTTTTGGTTGGATAAGGGCCGAGAATTCCATATAAGGTTCTTTCCCCCTTAAAAATGGACCTTCCCAAGGAGATAAGACCTTCTCCCCCCTTGAGTGGATCTCATTCTTATCCTCCTCTCCCTATATAAAGCACTTCCTCTTACCCTTTTTGGTTATAGACAATACAACACATAATGAAAGTGGTGGAGAGATAGAACCAGCTGCAAAATTCTGAAATCGTTAGCTTTTGATAGAAGAAGATTAGTCTTAGATGGAAAAGGACTAATATTTGGTAGCTAAAGCATGAGGAGAGAGAGTTAGAGCTTGGAAGTCATTTCATGTCAAGGCAGGGGAGGAAAAGAGTGCTGAAAAGGCATGTAGCAGGACTTGGATACCGCAAAGGAGATCTCCTACATCAAGGCTTCGGTTGTATTTCTCTTTGAAGTTTATTTTAATACAAATAATGGTTTATTTCCTATATCAGGTGTAATTTTACATTTGATAGCTTAGAACTCCTTGAACTTTTAAGTAGATTGGATTCGATTTTATGCTATCACGTTTGTTGTTGTTTCTTACATGTTTGTTTTAGGTACTTGAACGGAAGGAACGAAAGGAAGCTGGAGCAAGGAAGCAAGATCACCATCAAGTGGATTAGCGTTATAAGAGGTAGGACCTCTTATTCGATCCTAATCTAAGGAAATTTACATTAGATTGTGTTGTTTGTGGCTAGACCCACTCTCTTGGGTTAGAGGGATTGTCTTTGTCTGTAGAGAGGATATTCCTACACCACAAGTTCTCATGCTCTGCAAGTAAAAAATTGGGATACATCTAGCTTCCTCCCAAAGAAAGCCTGTTCAGGTGTAATCATTCCAAGAATTTTGTGAGGGCTTATGTTCTGCAAGTAAACAATTGTATTGCAAGCTTCTACCCACAGGGATAGTGGTAATCCCTGGTCATGCAACATTGCTCTAGCAACTCCTACAATACTTCTATTTTCCTCTTTGCAACCCCATTTTGTTGTGGGTTGTGGGGTGCAATCAACTCCCTTCTAATATCCTCCTTGGAACATAATTATTTGAAGGTATTAGAAACATATTCTCCTCCATTATCACTTCTGAGGGATTTATTTTTCTTTCCAATCTCATTTTCAACTAAGGTTTTAAATTCAACAAATTTTTTATAAACCTCATGTTTCTTCTTCATGAAAAAGATCCAAAATTTGCAGGAAAAATCATCAATGAAGATCACATAATACCTGTGATTTGTAGTTGAGACTGTGGAAAATGGTCCACACACATCTGAGTGAACTTGATCCAAGATGGCTCCAACTCTGCTATCTCAACCCTGGAAGGAGGATTTAACATATTTTCCAAGAGTGCATCCCTTGCAAACATCATGTTGATTAAGGGTGCATTTTGGAAGTCCAGTGGTGATTTGTTGCATTATTTTCAAAGCTCCATGGTGTAGGTGTCTTGTGCGCCTATGCCAAATCTCTCCAACATCTCGGCCTTGAACCTATTCTACCTTGCTAATTAATGTAGCGCATGCATCCACCTCTTACTTGTAGATATTTTTAATCCTAACACCAATTTGTTTTACTTGTCTAGTAGCAACATGCTTAAGATATGTCTTCCCTCTACTAAACACCACATCATATCTTCTGTCTTCAAGTACAACTACTAGATTTTTTTTGTCTTTAGACCAGACATATACATTACATTATTTAGGTGAATATGGGAGCTTGATTCCCTCTTAAAGGTGACAATGCCAATCCCTTTGGTACTATATCATACATCATCTCCAAGCTCTATGCATAATTATAGATCCTTCTCCTCTAAGATACTGAAGAACTCCTTATTTCCTGTCATATGAAATGAAGCACTAGAGTTTAAGTAGCAGACACTACCTTGTACAGTTCTTACCATGTAAGTAATGAGGGTGAAAGCGAACTCGAATTGTGATGTGAGAGCATATCCTCCTGCTTCCGTTGCAGGATTCTTACTGGATTTCTTATGTGGACACTTGGTTTCATAGTTTCCACACTCATGGTAGTGAAAGCATTTAATTTTACCAAGATATTTATTCTTTCCACGATTCTGGCTAGATTCTGCCTGGCCTTGAGCTTTCATGACTTTGTGTTTATTTCCTTTTCTAGCTAAGTCAAAGTTGTCTTCCTCATTGGTTCTGGATGAGACTCCATCTCCAGTGTTTCTTCTAATATCCTCCTGCACCAAGTCATACCAAAGTCTCTCCCAATCTGGGAGCTTGTCTCTTTCATTAAATAAATCCTAATAGTTGTGCCAAGACTTTGGAAGATGAAGGAGTGCTAAGCTCGCAAGTCTAGATGGTGGCACAGTCTCTCCATCTCCTCCAAGTTCATCTCACTTGAGTGAATATGGATAGGTATTGAACAATGTTTCATTTTTATTCATTCGAATGTTCCTAAGCTAATCTATCAAGGCATTCTTGTTAGCATCACTACTGCTTTCAAATAGGTCTATAAGAGTTTTACACATTGCATAAGAAGTCTCCTGTCCATGAAAATTAGAAACCACATGGCCTTTGACTCCCTTGAGGATAATCTTCCTAGCTTCTGCAATATCTTTCTTCCACTCAGCGAAATGTTGTGCATCTGATGCTGCTGGTTTTGGAATATCTATTTTTGTGTATTCTAATACTCCATTGTCATCCAACACAACTTCCATTCTTTATTTCCAAGCACAAAAATCTGAATTTCTCTCGAATGCATACTCCAACCTCAACCCATTGAAAGACTTTGTTCCTGCATCGAAAAAATATCCGCACCACAAACTCTATTATTCTAAATTTTTTGATAGATGACCATGAACTTGGTTTCTGTGTAGTTTTCAATAGCTTTGACATAATGTAGAAATAACTCAAAATTTGTAACTACTAATGAATTCAGATTGAAAACAATAGACACAAATTTATTCTACTCAATCTACGAAAGGGAAAACATATAATAGAAGCACATGCAATCATTCAATCACAATGAACATAGCTTTTACTAGGGAACCCAATTGGGAAAAACCCCTCCTTTGTTTGTATTATATCATATGAGAACAATGATATATTACAATGACAACTTCAATGCTTGAAGCTCAAACTGCACTACAATATTGATCTCCTCCCGAGTCTTCTCTGGTCAATACTTAGCCGAAATATGCCTCTTACTTCCTCCTACTTCCTTGCGCAAATCCAAGATAATAAGATCATTTTCTACATGAAAACTTTGTACACTCACTAGTATAAAATAATGATTACAATTATGTGTTCTTCCTCCACTTCACTAGACAATTCGAATTTCATGCATGACTAGGGATATTTTTAGTAAATTGATTAGTTAAGTGAGAGATCAGTGAGTTAACAATAGTTACAAATACTCAAATGAATTCATACTGACTCTATTCTAGACTAGAGTTTAGATAACTGACTTTCACTAAAGGTAACACCTCTAGACAACTAGATCTTAGCCACCAACTTAACTGAGTGATTTGGCGATGTCACTCCTGTTAACTTCCTGCCAACTCATCCTGCTGAAGTGGAAATTCAAATTTCCTTATTTGACTAAGGTACAAGTCAAATGAACACTTTTCTTGCTACAATTTAACAAAAAATAGAGTAGAATTTGGAAAAAATAAAACATGGGTTTTGTTCAAAATATCCCTGATTAGGTTACCCACAAGAATTTCATCCAAAAATTACATGGATTGGGATATATTTTTGGTTCTTCCAAAGGGTAATTTTCGGTTGTGCCATTTACCAGCTATGCCCTAAAATGAACGACTAGTTAGCCAAACACATCAGATCAAGTTATTCATAGGAAATTTCATGCCAAATAAACCCTATGTAATCATATATTTAGCTAAGAATGTATCAAAGGAAATCCTTTATTGATCAATGATTATTTGACATACTATTTTTTGAGGAATTGGTTTTAATTTGCCCCTGATTTTTTTTGGGATAAATATGAGAGTAAAAAACCAGGTTCAAGGGTTGTTAGAGGGGGAGGTTATGTTAAGATCATATACTCTATAATTTTTGGTTAACAAATGAAATCATTTTATTTTATATTATTTCCTAAGTTTATTTCATCTCCCTGTAGTGCTCCATCCAGGAAGGCCCCCCTGTCTTGGGATGCACTTGCAGAGTTAGTAAAATATATGTTATTTTATTTATTTCTATGCACATAAACCAAATTCAATATTCTTAGTTTTTGTTCATGTAATTTCTAGTTAGGATATTTTGTGTGGAGTGGTTTCAGGGCCCTTGGTGTGATAAGTTATCAACTTTGGGAATCCAACAGGTAGTCAAAAGACTACAAGATTCGAACATATGACTCTTGGATGATTTATCTTTATTGTGTGTATTTTGTTTCTTTTGCACTATGTGTGTTTCTTTCCTCTATTGGATTAAACCACATGAATTGTTGAATCGAATGAACATCTTTATGATGCTGACTATTGTTATGGTGATTTGATTTAATGTTAATTGTCCTAGTTGTATGGCATGTAAAAAGTGAATTCATGTTCGATTAATCTATTGGGCATATTCTTTCAATGAACTATTTATTTATTTATAGCACAACCTACAAACCAATTAAACTTATTTATGCATATGTGTTGTCGACACCTCATCAACTTATGAGCTCTCAGTTAATAATTTAATGACTATAAGTTTAAGAAATTAAACTACCATATATTTTTGGTGTCGTTGCCAGGGAGGTGTCAAGGAACTAAGTCTTTGTTGGTTTGTTTATTGTTGCACAGTCTAGTTGTATGTTTTACGCTATTATATTTTCCTTTAGATATGATTCATGGGAAGGAAGAAGCTAACTCATGATGAATAGGTGACTGGTGACAACACGCCTTATTAGCAAGGCAATCTGAGTACATGAAATATACCACCTTGAAATTACTTTCTTTTCACATGTTTTGTTTACTTACAAGGTTTTTAGGGTGTTGTAAGAACCGCTATATGCTAGTCCATGTGCCGACAAGATCTAGTAGCTGGAAAAAGAAAGTTGCTAAAAATATTTGATGGGAAATGATACTCCAAGAGATCTCTCGAATCCCAAGCCAACGTGTATCTACATCTCAAGAAGCACAAATACTAATAGCCATCAAGAGCATAACTACATCTCAAGGAGAAAGAGAAAGTTAAAAACTTTATGAGCAACATCCTAAAGCAAAGACATACCAAGAAGAAGACTCAAGAGTCTTCCTTGATCATTTTGCTAATCTTCTGAAGAAATTGAAGAGTTATATAAAATAATCAATGGAGAGAATATACTAGAGCTCAAGATCAAGGAGTTTCTCTCTTGCATCTCATCAAAACCTTCATTCCGTCAAGAGAGCGATCATCAAGCCACAAAATATCTACACAACATGATAGAGGGAGGTATGACAATAGTTTTTAATGAATTAGAGGACCAATAATATGTGGATAATTTTGAAGCTTGGTTCCAAACAATCATTGGCATACAAAATTCCTTCAACATTTGATAGCTCATGGCATTATATTAGTTAAAGCAACATGTTTCTCATGATTTGGTATATCTTAAAATTTACTTCTTAAATCCGAGTATGAGCATATTTAGTATTTTGTTATGCACATGACTTCATTGGTAGTATGCCTACACTTGAATAGATGCTCTCTTTTCAAGTAGTGCAAGAGAATGAATATATATATATAATAAATATGAAAATAATTCTAACTGTGAAAACTAGGAAATTGACACAGTTAGACAATAATTGGCTTGAAAACCAAGTTAGTAGTGGACAAAGTCCTCAATAATCTCTACGTTATGTTGTTAATCCTCTACAAATTCTTCAATTTTTTATGTTTTGGTGTTATCTGATGTGGGATGCATTAAGGCCCTCCTGCTAATGAGTTGACCCATCTAGGTTCATGGCTTGATACTTCTTTCAATACCTTGAGGCATGCACTCATCAATGGTAGGTTCTCTCATTGATGACAATTGGAATACATCAATGTCCCTAGATTGTCAGATCTTGAGGGAGACTCAAACTCAACACATTTCTTCGTCCCTATCAAGATGTGTTGGCGTGACTTGACGTTCATTGATATCAATGGTGATTTGTCTCACAATGGTTAACGACATACATTAATGGTCAGTAATCCAATGATCTCTTTTGATGCTTGACTCCAACAAATTCATTTGCATGGTGTTAGCACCTGGATTGAACCTCAGGCTGAATAAGGCAAATCCGGGGTAACCACAAACCACGCTTAACCAAGTAGCTAGCCCTACTAGGCCAGGATAGGGCTCTCTCCATAAGGATCTCAGCCAATTTGACTAGATCTAGAAACTGATATTAGGCTAGGTATAGTAGCACAAGGTTTGATTTGATTTTTAAGGGTTTTGCTGGATCAGGAGGAGGCAAACAGTTAGGGCAAGGAAATTAGGTCAAAACTAAAGGGTGTTCGATGGGCCAAGGTAGGCACAATGATCAGAACTTTAGGGTTTGATGGTTGAGGTGAAAAGATAGGTGAGGAGCTAGGAAGAGCATGTAAACCTCATGGATTCTTCCTAAACTAAAGAAAACACAGACTGTGAAATGTCTACCCAAAACAGAGCATAAAAGTCATGGATTTTGCCTTTCAGACTTGTATACATTCATGTAAACAGTATGAAATGATGAAATGGAGTCAAAAATACATTTTCACACATGAAAACATAATAAAAACTGAACTGAGTATCATACAACATGGATCCCAAAGAAATAGCTGCAATTTTTCATTAATCTCCTGCTGTAACTGATACAAAATGATATTTTATCAAAGCATAAGCATCCCACTGAGTCCAACCTCTAAAAATGACTAGAGAAATACATAATATAGGCTTCAAACCACCCATCCTAACCTCAGGGGGTCGAATCCATGAGAAGAGGGAAAGATCGAAGAAAGGCTGAACTAATAACAAGAGAATAGGGTGGTCAAAGTGACTCATCCCTAATCCAAGCAAACTGATTCATTATTTTAGTGTCAGTGTTTGAAGCCTTCCACCAGCGATCAAACATGCTCTTACAAAGTGGTCTTAGGGTGTCAAAGTCAAATTTTGTCATTTCAGTGAGTCATCAAGTAAAATTTGGTCACTAGGTATTAGGTATAGGATTTGTTTTCACTCCTTTCAAAGTTTTCCAAATGTCGGTCCATGTCACCATTCGGCTGAGTGTACCATCATTCGAAAGGTTTTCATCATCATTTCAAGTTCCAATGGGTCATTTTACACCTTGTTCGTGCTTCAGTTGTACTTGGGTAAGGCTCATTTCCCTCTCTTAGGGTTTTGAAGGTAATTTTTCTTGGATGGTCAAATCGTCAACAAAAATTGTATCCTGATGTTCATATACCTTCCCCTATCCTTAATATACCTTCTTAAGCACTTCCCATCATTGATATCCCTCAAATTCATCATTTTCCCACAAACCCTAGCTTATTGCTACAATTTGACAATTTTCTAGGCTAGGCCTGTGTTTTGCCCTTTTGGACCCCTTCCCCTCACTCAATATTTTAAATTCCACTTTCCATTGCTTCCTAACATCCCTACCTATTTTTTAAATTTTATCAAGAATTTAGAAGCCCCTTATCCCCTTCATTTCCCTTCATTTCTACAAATCCCATGTTCGACATATCGGGATAGGTTTTAATAAAATGATGTTTTTGAGAAATATAAGATGAATTTGACAAACGTGAGAGAGGTTTTTGTCCATCATTGACCCAAGAAGAAAAAAATCTTTCAGTTTTTACACAGGTTTCATGGTTTGGGAGAAATGTCGAAAACATCATTTGCCTCAGGAGGGTTGATGCACCTCTGGAGTGACCTTGGTAAAATCAATTTTTCTCCTAGATGGAATGACCAAATGACTTGCTTGATGAGTCAAATGATAAGTAGACACAAATATATTTCCAATGAGCTATCATGAGCTCAATTTGGAGTTGAGGAAGACCTTCAAAAGTTGACTGCAACAGCACTCTGCATTTAGGCAGCCTCATTCTGCACATTTTGACTAGTCTTGGGAGATTGGACTTTTGACAGGGAAAATGAACTCCAAATTGAAAAATTCAAGATGTTATGGAAATTAGACTCGCCAAAATTTCTAACAAGCTATCCCACACCCAATTTGGACACCGAGAAGGCCTTCAAAAGTTGTCTACAAAACGGTGCTATGCATCTGAGTTGGCGTTGCACACTTGGCAGTGTTTTCCTTTGTAAATTTGCACAAGTGCTGTGCATCTAGGGAGGCGTTGTGCATCTGCCCAGCCAAGTTCTAAATTGACTAAAACTTTCCCAAAATCTCAAATTCACCTCAAAGTCCTCAAATTCTCTCTCTTTCAAGTAAGTATACTTGTCATAGCTTGTGAATCAAGGGTCTGTTTACCAAATTTTTGTGTTGTGCATTCTTAGTATCAAACCCTAGCTTCTAGGGTGAAACCCTAGTTTTCCTCATTTCAAAAGTATTATACAAACCCTATCTACTTTCCATTATTCCCTAAACTAAACCCCATTCCCATTTACATGTTTCCTAAATCCCATTCCCCTCATACATTTTCCCCATTCCCACTTACACTCTCCCCAAACCCTACAAACCCTATTCACATCACTAAACCCTACCCACTCTCCTAAAATCCCATTCACACTCCCTAAACCCTATTTACACATCATACTCTCACATACTCCTCCTTACACTCTAACCACTCCATTCCTCAACCCTGTTTTCACTATATTATTCACTATTGTCCATATATAACCACAAGTGTTCACAGCGACAAAAAAGCAAAGGCAAAGAGAAGATGTACAAGGATGATATAGTATTTTCATATATCTAGAGCTAGAGAACAAATAGTTGGAGGATAAGCAAGGCCTAATGGAACTTGAAATGTTGAAACTGAAAAGGGCAAAGTGATAAAAAGCATCCTGTCACTTTGACTCCCATTGAGCAAGAGATTGAACATGACCGGGAAACTTGGCTTGAGAGGGTCAAATTGCATCTTGAAGGACTGATCAACAAGGCCAACAGGGACAATAGAATGCTCTAGCACATGTCATATCATTATATGACTCAAAACAAAATTTGCAATATGAGATTCAGGAAGCTTAAGGATAGGTTGAGAAAGGCCTTAGAGAAAAAAAAAGAGCAAGACAAATTGAAAATATTCGCTGAAGCCTCCCTAGCCCATAAAAGTAGTTGATGATGGTGCCTTGTGCCAAATTTGGGCAAATTTTGCTAAAATTTTGCATTTTTCAAATTTTAATTTTCAAACACAGAAAATTGGCCCAAGTGGCGCTGCGCTTTTCCCTGGAGCACTTGTTGGAGGAAAACTTTATATATTTGGATTCATCATGATGAGAGCATCAATCCCATAAAATCTCAGAAGATTTGGAGGAAAACTGGCCCACCAAAAGGTCCAAAAACTATCAAAAAATGACCTCTTTGCCTCTTTTTGGACACACAGAAGTTGCCTTAGGAGATTCAAGTTTTGAGGGGGAAAATGATCTCCAAATGAAAAAATTCAAGATGTTTCAGAAACTAGATAGGAAGACCTTTCAAATGAGCTATCTTGGGGTAAGTTTGGCTAAGGGGTAGGCCTCCAAAAGTGGGTGGAAAGTGGCGCTGCACATCTGGCTTGTGGTGCTGCGCATTGGGCCATTTTACCAGAAAATCAAATTTTCGCCTACTTTCACTGCAAGTTGACATTTTCTCTCTTCATGGATGAATTTATGATTGTAATTAATGCCTTGGTATGTAAATGTCATAGTGAAATGATCTTAGGGGGTAGATTCATCAGTTTGAGGTGGTTTAGGGATCAATGAATCAATTTCCATGCATATAGAGGCAAGTTGTTCCACTGCCTATATTCCTAGTCCCTATTTAGAAATGGTTGTAACAACTCCTTTTCTTTTGGTTTTGACCCCTGATGGCTAGCATAGGTAGTTTGATGTCTATATTATGTATTTTTTCTGTCATTAGCAAAGGTTGGACTCTCTTGGATGCTCTGAGCTATATTGTACACCTTTTTCAGCAGTTTGGCAAGGAAATAAACCAGGATTTGCAACTATTTTTATGGGATACTTGTGGTATGGTGCTTTTGCATAGTTTCTCCTTCTGTTATCAATTTTTCGCATGTTTTATGTATGCCGCAATCTAATTCATTTCTTCTAGCTGAATGATATTAGGATAGATAGGTAGAATTCATTGTTTACAGTGATCTGCCTTGGGAAGCCATTTAATTTTTGATGTTTTCTACTGTTTGAGAAGGATACATGATCTTTGCATGTCCTCCTTAGCTCCTCACCAGTCTTAGACCTCTCATATCTGAATTTCAAGTGCTAAAGCACCTACCTACCTCGCCCCATAGAACACCCTATATCCTAACTCGATTTCCTGGACCGAAAACTGCCTGGCTCCATTTGATCCAGAAACAAAACCAACGAAATCAATCAAAAACCCTAGAGCTACTATACCTAGCCTAAAATCCATATATGATTTAGTCATCTTGACTGAGATTCACAAGGAGAGAGCCCTCTCCCGACCTAGTAGGGCTAGCTACCAAGTTAAGCATGGTTTGTGGTTACCCTAGAATTGCCTCTCTTCAGCCTAAGGTCAATTAAGGCTCTAACATAGTGGTGACCATACTGGGGAACGTAGTTTTATGTTTCTCATCAAAATGTATGAAGCTTAGATCTAGTTGTTGATGGTGGACAACGATCAGACACCGAAAGGCTGAAATCATTCACCTGGCGACTCTAAATTAGTTTCGAGATTAGATCCAAGGATTCCATTGGAGGATGAACCTGACCAACAGAAACATGAAAGGACAATATGATCAGGTATTAAAGTTGGAATTTCATCCAAGACATTACGTTCTTTGTTATAAATTATTTCTTCTTTTTTCTCGAGAATGTCAAGAAGGCTTTACAAAGTATACTGTATTTGAGAAAAGATCCTAGACCTGCATTTGATTCTTTCCCTTTGAAGATTGCGAATACAAAATATTCACATGCCTTCGATCTTGATCAAGACCCTTCTTCCGTGTTTTATGATGACTGTCTTCAAACTGATAAGCCTCAAGAGACCAAGACTAATTCTACACCTTCTGTACATTTTTCTATACCTTGTAAAATTCTATATCGATACAAACCTATGATTTTACCTCCTATATCCCATGCTTTCCCTAAAAATCATTACCTATATCTACCAAGATTTGATGGTGAATGTGACAACATCACTGCTGAGAGACATGTACTGAATTTTGATTCTTTTCTTGACCTTTTTGAAGTTGATGAAGAATATGTTAGTATTAGGCTTTTTGCTCTTTCTTTGCAAGGAAAAGTCAAGAGTTGGTTCAAAACCTTGCCTGATGCAAGCATCTCAGATTTCCAGCAGTTCATCAAAGTTTTCCTCGACAATAGGTGGTCAGACAGAACCCTTTCTTGATTCTAGAAGTGTATAACCAGATGAAAAGACAGTCAGGGGAGACAGTACAACAGTTTTCTGCCAGATTTAACCAAGTCTATTTTTCGATGCCTGCTAATATAAGACCTCCTCCTGGATCTGCTCTCTTGCACTACTCGAATTCCTTTGATCTGGAAATGGAGTTTCAGCTGAGAGAAAGGAACCTTGCAACACGTGAAGAGATGCAGAACAATGTAGTAGATTTAGAGGCTAATTTGCTGATTAGAAGGGCAAAGTTGAAGGAAGAAGAGATGAAGAACATAGATCAAGAGGAATCGAAATCTTTAGAGGTAAATCTCAAGATTTTGGTAAGTGCAGTGGAAGAGATGATGCAAAAGATTACCACAAGGAATGAGTATGATGTTCAAGACCATGGCTCACTGATTGAAGAAGAACAAGTGGCTGACCAAAACATTTTATTTCTTATCCCAGTTGTCATAGATCTGATAATGATATGACATGTATGCTTGATGATGTCTTTTATACTGATGATTTTCCTAAGTTTGATCAGTATGATGATGATTATGTTCTCCAAACAGAAAGTCTTGCAGACAAATTAGCAGCTGGTTTGTGGAAGGAGGAAGTTCACTTTCAGCAGCTCGAATATAGTGATCAGCCGTTGCATATCAACTATGGAAGTGAGGAGGAAAGTACAACAAATATTGAAGTAAGTGAAGGATCTTTGCCTTTTTTTTACTTTGTTTCAGTTCATCAGAGACAACTTTCGTGCAATCAGAAATCAATCGTCGATAAGTTTTGATCTTGACCATCTAGAGGGAAATGAAATCCTTGTTCAAAACTTTTCGTAGCTAGATTTGCAGCCCCCGAATTCCATTGAATGTCAGGTTGTAGATGAAGACTTGGAAGCTGGAACATATGATCAAATGATGCAAGATGATTCTACACCAATCTATTTTGAATCATTTCAATTTTTGAAGGGAAATTTGCATAGTATATCTTCAAATACTATCATGCAATCTGTATAAAACCATGCAATCTCATTGGAACCAATAGAACATGGGTTGTAACAGTATTTTCAAGTTTTTCACGATCTAATAGTTGATGTGTTGGATGATGTCTGCAGTCATAGCCCTTCTCCGTTGGCTAAATGTGAGCTTGAAACAAGTATTGATACAAACTGGATCCAACAGCTGGTTTCTTTGTCATTTTCAGCAGGAGTCTTGTCACAAAGCTTAGATGAAAGTTTGCATTCATGGTATGAGGAGAAGAAGCAAAGTAATCCATTGGATGAGCTAAGTCCCAGTGTACATGAATTTCAAGAACCTTATGCAACATTTTTGGAGTCAAATAGAGCATCCATATTATTCAATCTGGGAAAATTTGGATCTGTTTACAAGTTTTCATGGGAGTTGCATTGTAGTAGTTTTCTCTTCTTTCTCATAAACAAGCACTTGTGGAGAATTCAAACAACAGCCAGAATGCTTACTTGGTTGCATTGGTTGTTTCATTTCACTTGATCAGGTGATGAATGGAATAGTTAGAGTAGGTTTTATTGAATAAGCTCCATTTTGAGCATATTTTCCAGTTTGTCAGTTGTGTTTTAGTATTGAGTCAATTTCAAGTCAGTTTGTGTCTTTGAGTCATCAGTATTCAGTCATGTAATTTCAGCTTGAGTTTTTGATTCCATGCCCAATGGATAAGGCTACTTGGTCTACGGTGTTCTTGGCACCTCCAAGGAGCTACCATCCCCAATGGAGCCAATGTTAGTGTCAGTCTTTGAAGCCTTCCACCAGCAATCAAACATGCTCTTACAAAGTGGTCTTAGGGTGTCAAAGTCAAATTTTGTCATTTCAGTGAGTCTTCAAGTAAAATTTGGTCACTAGGTATTAGGTCTAGGATTTGTTTTCACTCCTTTCAAAGTTTTCCAAATGTTGGTCCATGTCACCATTCGGCTAAGTGTACCATCATTCAAAAGGTTTTCATCATCATTTTAGGTTCCAATGGGTCATTTTACACCTTGTTCGTGCTTCAGTTGTACTTGGGTAAGGCTCATTTCCCTCTCCTAGGGTTTTGAAGGTAATTTTTCTTGGATGGTCAAATCATCAACAAAACTTGTATCCTGATGTTCATATACCTTCCCCTATCCTTAATATACCTTCTTAAGCACTTCCCATCACTGATATCCCTCAAATTCATCATTTTCCCACAAACCCTAGCTTATTGCTACAATTTGACAATTTTCTAGGCTAGGCCTGTGTTTTGCCCTTTTGGACCCCTTCCCCTCACTCAATATTTGAAATTCCACTTTCCCTTGCTTCCTAACATCCCTCCCTATTTTCAAAAATTTTCTCAAGAATTTAGAAGCCCCTTATCCCCTTCATTTCCCTTCATTTCTACAAATCCCCTGTTCCACATATCGGGATAGGTTTTATTCAAATGATGTTTTTGAGAAATAGAAGATGAATTTGAAAAAAGTGAGAGAATTTTTTGTCCATAATTGACCCAAGAAGAAAATTCTCTTTTAGTTTTTACATAGGTTTCATGGTTTGGGAGAAATGTTGAAAACATCATTTCCCTCAGGAGGGTTGATGCACCTCTGGAGTGACCTTGGTAAAATCAATGTTTCACCTAGCTGGAATAACCAAATGACTTTCTTGATGAGTCAAATGATAAGTAGACACAAAGAGCTTTCGAATGAGCTATCATGAGCTCAATTTGGAGTTGAGAAAGACCTTAAAACGTTGACTGCAACAACACTCTGCATTTAGGCAACCTCATTCTGCACATTTTGACCAGTCTTGGGAGATTGGACTTTTGATAGGGAAAATGAACTCCAAATTGAAAAATTCAAGCTTTTCTGGAAAGTAAACTTGACAAGATTTCCAATGAGCTATCCCGTTCCCAATTTGGACACCAGGAAGGCCTTCAAAAGTGGTCTACAAAAAAGTGCTACGCATCTGAGTTGGCGTTGCGCACCTGGCAGTGTTTTCCTTTGTAAATTTGCACAGGCGCTGTGCATCTAGGGAGGCACTGCGCATCTGCCCAACCAAGTTCTAAATTGACTAAAACTTTCCCAAACTCTCAAATTCACCTCAAAATCTTCAAATTCTCTCTCTTTCAAGTAAGTATACTTGTCATAGCTTGTGAATCAAGGTTTTGTTTACCAAATTTTGGTGTTGTGCATTCTTAGTATCAAACCCTAGATTCTAGGGTGAAACCCTATTTTTCATCATTTCAAAAATATTATACAAACCCATCTACTTTCCATTATTCCCTAAACTAAACTCCATTCCCATTTACATGTTTCCTAAATCCCATTCCCCTCATACATTTTCCCCATTCCCACTTACACTCTCCCCAAACCCTACAAACCCTATTCACATCACTAAACCCTACCCACTCTCCTAAAATCCCATTCACACTCCCTAAACCATCTTTACACATCATACTCTCACATACTCCTCCCTACACTCTGACCACTCCATTCCTCCACCCTGTTTTCACTATATTATTCACTATTGTCCATATATAACCACAAGTGTTCATAGCCACAAAAAAGCAAAGGCAAAGAGAAGATGCACGAGGATGATATAGTATTGTCACATATCTAGAGAAAGAGAACAAACATTTGGAGGATAAGCAGGGCCTAATGGAACTTGAAATGTTGAAACTGAAAAGGTGAAAGTGACAAAAAGCATCTTGTCACTTTGACTCCCATTGAGCAAGAGATTGAACATGACTAGGAAACTTGGCTTGAGAGGGTCAACTTGCATCTTGAAGGACTAATCAACAAGGCCAACAGGGACAATAGAATGCTCTGGCACATGTCATATCATTATATGACTCGAAACAAAATTTGCAATATGAGAATCAGGAAGCTTAAGGCTAGGTTGAGAAAGGCCTTAGAGAGAAAAAAAGAGAAAGACAAATTGAAAATCTTGGCTGAAGCCTCCCTAGCCCATCAAAGTAGTTGATGATGGTGCCTTGTGCCAAATTTGGGCAAAATTTGGGAAAATTTTGCATTTTTCAAATTTTAATTTTCAAACACAGAAAATTGGCCTAGGTGGCGCTGCGATTTTCCCTAGAGCACTTGTTGGAGGAACAATTTATATATTTGAATTCAACATGATGAGAGCATCAATCCCAGAAAATTTCATAAGATTTGGAGCAAAACTGGCCCACCAAAAGGTCCAAACACTATCAAAAAATGACTTCTCTGCCTCTTTTTGGACACATAGAAGCTACTTTGGGAGATTCAAGTTTTGAGGGGGAAAATGACATCAAAATGAAAAAATTCAAGATGTTCCAGAAACTAGACAGGAGGACCTTTCAAATGAGCTATCTTGGGATAAGTTTGGCTAAGGGGAAGGCCTCCAAAAGTGGGTGGAAAGTAGCATTGCGCATCTGGCCAGTGGTGCTGTGCATTGGGCCAGTTTGCCAGAAAATCAAATTTTCGCCTACTTTGATTGAAAGTTGACTTTTTCTCTCTTCATGGATGAATTTATGATTGTAATTAATGCCTTGGTATGTAAATGTGATATTGAAATGATCTTAGGGTGTAGATTCATCAGTTTGAGGTGGTTTAGGGATCAATGAATGAGTTTCCATGCTTATAGAGGCAAGCTGTTCCACTGCCTATATTCCTGGTCCCTATTTGGAAATGGTTGTAACAACTCCTTTTCTCTTTGGTTCGACCCCTGATGGCTAGCATAGGTGGTTTGATGTATATATTATGTATTTTTTTCTATCATTAGCAAAGGTTAGACTCTCTTGGATGCTCTGAGCTATATTGTACACCTTTATTAGTAGTTTGGCAAGGAAATAAACCAGGATTTGCAACTATTTTTATGGGATACTTGTGGTATGGTGTTTTTGCATAGTTTCTCCTTCTGTTATCAGTTTCTCACATGTTTTATGTATGCCACAATCTAATTTATTTCTTCTAGCTGAAGGATGTCAAGATAGATAGGTAGAATTCATTGTTTACAGTGCTCTGCCTTGGGAAGCCATTCAGTTTTTGATGTTTTCTACTGTTTGAGAAGGATACATGATATTTGCATGCCCTCCTCAGCTCCTCACCAGTATTAGACCTCTCATCTCTCAATTTCAAGTGCCAAAGTACCTACCTACCTCGCCCCATAGAACACCCTGTATCCTAACTTGATTTCCTTGACCCAAAACTGCCTGGCTCCATTTTATCCGGCAACAAAAGCAACGAAATCAATCAAAAACCCTAGAGCTACTATACCTAGCCTAAAATCCATATCTGATTCAATCATCTTGACTGAGATTCACAAGGAGAGAGCCCTCTCTTGACTTGTAGGGCTAGCTACCAGGTTAAGTGTGGTTTGTGGTTACCCTAGAATTACCTATCTTCAGCTTGAGGTAAATTAAGGCTCTAACACATTACACCTCATGAACTTGATTTACCTAATGTATTTACCCTAGTAAATACTAGAAACATGATAATTACATTTAACTCATCATTTACATAGATAAATTCATCATTTTCCAAGGTGAAACTGAAAATTGGGACGAAACAGTGAAAATTTGGACAAAGTGTCAAACGCGCAGCGCTAGTGCTAGGTGCGCCCTTCAACTTTATCTGAACTTTTGGAGGCCTTACTAATGTCCAAATTGGGCCCACAATAGCTTGTTGGAAATCTCTGCCTATCTACTTTCCAGAAAAACTTGAATTTCTAAATTTGGATGTCATTTGCCTAGTCAAAAACCAAATCTCCCAACACTGCTCAATGCGTAGTGCCTAGGCCAAAAAGAGGGCAGAAAGGTCATTTTTTGGGTGTTTTTTGACCTTTTGACCAACCAGTTCTCCTCCAAATCCTTAGAAAAAGTACAGGGTGTATGTACTCATCACTAGAAACCAAAAAATGTTGACCTTTTGTTGATTAGATGCCTCAAAAAGAGCGTAGCACGCAAGGCGCTGCGCATTTGCCTTCCATGACTGTGCAAAAACTGGATTGAAAAACACAACAACTTCCTTCAAGCTCAAAAATGGTTCAACATGCCCAAAAATGTAATTTTATGACTGATCAAAGGTTAGAGGCATGTAAGAATGCCTTGGCAAGTATGTGAAGTCTCCTGTTGTCCTCTTGCTTGGTCAATTTGTCAAATTTCTCATGAGCTCTTTTGAGCTTGCTCCTTGCCACTTGGTTCCTCCGTGCATAATACTTGGCCATCTTCCTTTGTATCTCAAAATATCTGTTTTATTTGTCCAAGAGGGTCTCCAAGTTTGTGTTCACCTTCTCAAGCCAAGACTCTCTGTTCTCAGCTATGTCCTTGACCAATTGCTCATTTAAAGTGAGCTGCTCCTCCAATTCTGCCTCCTTTTGCCTTTCAAGCTCAAAGGCTCTCTTTAATCCTCTTGTTCTTGGTCTTTTTCTCTATCCTTGTTCATCATCCAGCTCTCCATAATATCCATAAGCCTCATCAAGATGAAATTTTGCCTTCTCAGCCTCCCTCTTCGCCTTGATGTACTTGGTTTGCATCAATTCCTGCTTGACCTCTAGCTGCTTGATCTCTTGCTCACAAAAGGAGATGATATATTTGGCTCTTTGTAAATTGGTCTCAAGCTTCTTGATTTTGGTATCCTTTGCTTTTAATTCAGCTTGAGTGATTTTGTCTTTCTCCTCATCACTTGAGTTCACAAGGAGAAACTCCTTTTTAGTGTCATGTTTTTCATGCTGCTGTTTGACCTCTACTTCCTCCACCATTTTCTCTTTACCTTTAACATGTAATGCTGATGATGAAGGAAAGACCCCTCCCACTTTTTGTGGGGTAAACACCTGCCTTTTTCCCCTCTGATAGGTGAAAGCAAAGGGCTGCAAACTGTTCATCTGTGGTATACTACTCTGACCATGCTCAGTGTCTACATCATGTCCCTCACTTCCATCATGCTCATCATGTTCCCCATCATTGTCACCATCTCTATTGGGTGAATGAATGGCTACAATAAATGGTGATGATGGAGGTGATGGTGTGGCTGACTCATCAGATGAAGATGAATGATGTATGGACTAAGGTGGAGGAATGGAGGTGGATGGATGAGAGGATGAAGGTGCCTCTTGGCCATGCTGAATAGGTGGGACTGTGAAAATCTGTTACTAGGGTTTGATTTTAGAAATGACAGCAAACACCTATGAAACCCTATGTAGATCAACAATGGAGGGAAGGAGTGAATATATTTTGCCACCTACCTCATTTACTGAAGTGTGTGATGACCAATTTCGAAACTTGGTGGCGATGGAGGATGTTCTAGCTTGTTTATGCTCCTTCCAGGCAAATGCATAGTGACCCAGGAAAACGTGCCCTTCAGCTATAGGAGCGCAGCACCATTATAAATTGCACTGGAATCCTTGGCAAACGTGCAGTGACCTAGTCAAACGCGCAACGACCTCGGTTAAATGCACCCTCCAACTTGCAGGTTGATTTTGACTACCTTCCCGGTGTCCAAATTGAGCCCATGATAGCTCGTTGGAAAGGTATCTCTCTTGGATACACAATGGACCTATCAAGAACTGAAAATGATCAATTATAGCCCCTGAAAAGTCAATTCTCCCAAGACTGGTCAAAAAGTGCAGAATGAGGGTGCAAAAAATGAAGTGTTCTCTTGTAGGAAACTTTTGGAGGTCTTCCTCAACTCCAAATTGAGATAATGATAGCTCATTGGAAAGATATTTCTCTCTAGTTATTAGTTGACTCATCAAGAAAGTCATTTGGACAATCCATCTAGAATAAAATTTGACTTTCCTAAAGTCACTGTAGAAGTGCAGAAACTCTATTGTAGCAACTGTATTTTTGACATTTCTCTAAAACAATGACACATGTGAAAACAGTGAAGGAGGTTTTTCATCTATGGCCTATTATGGACAAAACCTCTCTCACTTTTGCCAAATTCATCCCTGTTTGGTCTAAAACATAGTTTGAAGAAAAACTGGCCCTATGTGTGGCAAATGGTTTGTCTCTTGGACTAACTTATTGAAAAATGATGGAGACATGATGTTGATGAGTTGGAATGGCCTCATACTTGCTGAAATGACCTCCCTTATTCCTCATATACTCAGATGTCTCTGATTCCATAGCCAACCCTAGCTCAATGGGTGAGGAAATTAGGGTTTAGTGCTCATGGAAAATGATGATTTGGACACCCTTGGGAAAAGACAACTCCTTTTGGAATGCACTTAACCCTTTGAAACTTTACCCTTTCACTTGACTATTTACTTTGACAAATTGATCTTTTGATGGTCTGGCATCTTTGGAACACTGAGTTAACAACTTGGGATGGTGAAATTATTACATTTGAAAGACATAAAATTACATAATGAAATAAGCATTTCTCTTTACAAATCATCTTCACACGGTGAAGGGATGTTATTTGATCACCCTTTACTTGCTGGTCTTATGCAATGGAATGGAACCTTGGAAACCCTAATGACCTAATAAAACCTTGAAAAACTCTAAAAGACCTAATGATACCTTGAAGGACTGACTTTGAAGTTGATATAATGAACTCATGACTGATACAAATGGCATGATAAAAAATAACTTTATGGATGATGTACAGTCAGCAAGATATGAAACTATGCCAATAAGTAATCACATTTAGGGAAGAGTGATGTTTTTGGACTAGGACTATCACCAGTGACTAATTTTTTTGCATGGCCTAGTGGAATGATAAAAAAATTTTGAGTGGGACACCTAAAATGAATATGAAAAGAGAAATTTTGATCACTAATGGCAGTATGCAAATACTGACTCTAACACATGGTAGAGAGTTACACCACAAAATCAAGATTCATAGAATATTTTATAAAGTTTTCAACAACAGTTGCATTCCTTTGTTTTGTAAATAATGGGAGCATATTTATGGCCTTCATTAGTTATTAGAACCACATAATTAGTTTCAAAATTCAACATTCAACTTTGCATAATAAGCCTTCATCAATCAACAACAACATACAACCATCACACATCAACATGGAACCTTGTTTTGGATCAACTCTAGACTCAATTTATCATCAACATTCAATTGTCTCACACGATCCATTATAAACATACCTGACAACTCCAACATATAGGTAAAACTTGAGGTAAAAATCAGAGTGTGACTCTTTGATTTATTTATAATTCTATGAATGATGATAAGACAACTAAAAGCATTCATTTCTTTCCAAACTACTTTTTCCCTCATGATCATGTGCCTACACTTGTAGCATCCCATACAATTGTTATTTTCCTCTACACTTGCAACATCCCCTACACTTGTTGTTTCCACTGCTCACCTATAATGACAAGGCACTTGAAGAACAAACACATGAAATTTAGTTTGAAGAGGTGAGGCCTCTAGTTGGGTTATGAGCCAAACATGGATTTTATTCAAATAGACTTCCTTGAGTCAACAAGCATATGTTTTATCAATTGTTGAACTTAGAATCCTATGGAAGCATGTTGCATTCGTGTCTTCAACAAGTTATTTGCAGTTCGTAAGGTGGTAGAGTTATGGCTACAGGTTGTTGGGGTGCTAAGGTGACATTGGGCCAAGCCTATGATGTTTTCTCTCTAATAGGTTTATGGTATATTTATGACACTTTACAAATATGTGTATTGTACAAAGGCTTACATATTTTTTTAGGCAAGTTGTTTATTTGATATACTCCATGAAAAATACGACACATGTAACATTTTCTTCAACAAATTACTTTGAGGTTCTTGGGATGCTTATGCTCTTAGATGTGGTTCCTATAGGAAAGACATTGGTTCTTGAAGATGATTTTTTCATTTTACTTTCATGTGGTATTTTTTATTCCAAGGGTTGCAGTTTTGATTTTTCTTCATGTAAGACTAAAATTATGGTAGACCAAAGCAATGTAAGACTGTTTTAGGAGTTTTGGGTCTATTGGTTATTTTTTTTTAAAGTGAAGGGTCTAATATATTAGGAGATTGTCCACATTATATTAGGGGATGTGTGGTTAGAACATTCCTCTTTTTCTCTACTACTGGTTTGCAACAATGTGTGAAGAAATACCCAAGCTCAGCATGGTGTGTGCTTGTGTGGAGCAACCATTAACCAATAATCAACTGTCGTAATAAAAATGGGTTTGATCGTGAAATTGACATTAGGGTTTTAGATGAATTTGGTACACTATAGGTTCTTCACATCCACACAAAGAATATGAAGCCTACTAGAGATGTTGATCTTAAATGTATTTTGAGGTATACACGTGCTTATGTTGTGGTGGATCTTGTAGCTCTTTGCACTAAGGCCACACTACATTATATTAGGAAAAATGGATATAATTGACTTGAAACTATGGATGTAGGAGTTCTGAACTCAATGTTTGTTACAAATGGACACTTTCAAGCTACGTTGGGCTCTAATATCCCTTATTCTTTGCATGAGACTATGTAGAGGTGCCAAATATTTTTTTGGTAGGATATTGGGGGTCTATAAAATGTCAAAAGAGAGCTTTATGAGACTATGAAAAATCTAGTGGAACATCCAAAGAAAAATCTAGGAAGTAAGCCAACCTGTTCTACAGTTATTCTTCCAAGAAGATTCTCCATACATTGACAATATATTCTGAGACTAGCCTATCTCAGAAGTGGACCTATTGATTTTTTTTACAATGATTATCCAAGATCCTCAGATAATTTTTAATCTAGTTGACTAAATTTTTATAGTCCAGGCTCTTTGGAGGGGTGGTTTCTTGAGTTTTTTGATGATACCAACAATCCCTTTGTCTCCGATTCCTGTCACTTGGACTCTTGAACTTGTTACATCCCTTATGTCTTACATTCTTCTTTTTATTACCTGCACATTTTTGAAGGAAAGTCCATGCCATGGAACTATTCGACTTGCCTTGATTTAGGATCCGGAACATAAGAGATCTTTGTTTTGAAATTGTAAAGCATGCTACTTTAGTGCACCTTTGGCTCATTCGAGAATTATAAGGATTAATATTCCTAAGGAGCAATCAAAGGTTCTAATCCCCAATGCAACTAGAAAAATTTGGAGAGTATGTTGAAGTGTTGGGTCTAGTTCTTCATAAGAAGGGAATATATGTTTGCCTATCCTTGTAGATTTGTTGAAGCTAATTTGTGCCCTTGCTGCTCATTGTAAGTTTGTTTCCTTATTTTTTGGTTGTGGTGGAGTTCATAAACTTATTTTTGCACTTCCCTCTTATGCTATTCAAGTTGTGGTTGAGTTGGCTTTTCAACTTTTTGAATGTTCATATGATCAAGTTGAAAGCATGTTATGGAGTGGAATTTTCCTTCAGAAAAATATTTGATGCCTTTGATGCAAAAAAAAGGTTTAAAAAAAGATGAATCTCTTAAGAAATGATGCTAATGTGAGAGTAAGTGTCAACAATGGAGCACTTGGAACGTCTAACACTTCTCTTTAGAATGAGCAAGCAACTTATGAAGTTTTGAAATTAGTAGAGAAGACAAAGGAAACATTTTAGTACCAGCGCTTCCTTCTTTTCATGAGGACATGCAAAAGTGTAGGCGTGGGGGAGATGTGTCATCAATTTGTCATTTTTCTTACCATTTAAAACATACTCATCTTACCGCATACCTGTCACCCATCTATTGCTCTTTTTACCTGGTTTTCCCATGAATGTCTCATAAAGAGCCTAATAATGCTAAGTAGTTATTATTGTAATATTCATTTATTTTTAACAGATTAAAGAGGATAATGCTTGATTATTACTAATGATGATTTTATCTAGCCATTTCCTGTAACTCCTATGTAGGTCCAGTAACCAACGTTTGAGGTTTCATATTTACGTGACTCTAAGGAGAATTCTAATACATGGGTTTTGTATTTAGCATCAACAATATGGTTTCATGATATTCACATTGCACCCAGGTTGATTCAAAAAATATCTAGGTAATGATTAACAATTCGTACAATGAGTGTTGTAAATAATGCAACCATCAAATTCAGGCATAATTTATGGGAAAATGGAGCATAATTTGGAAAAAATAAAACATGGGTTTTGTTTAGGACATCCCTAATTAGGTTACTAAGAAGAATTTCTTCCAAAACGCGTGTGGATGAGGAGATATTTATGGTTCTTTTAAAGGGTAATTTCTAGTTGCGCCGTTGAGCAACTAGTTAGCCAAACACATCAAATCAAACTATTCTCAATATATTTCGTGTTAAATAAACTCTATGTAATCAGATCTTCAACTAAGAATGTATCAAAGACAATCCTTTGCTGATCAGTTATGATTTGAAAGATTATTTTTGGGGGAATTGGTTTTAATTCACCCCTGATCTTTTTTTGTATAAATATGAGAGTAAAAAACTAGGTTCAGGGGTTGTTAAATGGTGAGGTTCTATTAAGATCATATAATCTATAATTTTTTGTTGATTAACGAAATCATTTTGTTGTTGATTATTTCTTGAGTTTCTTTCATCTTTCTATAGTGCTCCTAGTTTGGAAGCCCCCCTGCCTTGGGATGCACTTGCATAGTTAGTAAAGTAGATGTTATTTTATTTATTTTTATGCACAATTAAACCATATTCATTATTCTCAATTTATGTTCCTGCAATTTCTGGTTGTGATATTTCATGTGGATTGGTTTCAAGGCCCTTGGTGTGAGGAGTTGTTAACTCTGGGAGTCTAACAGGTTGCCAAAAGACTACATGACTCGAACCTATGACTCTTGAATGAATTATCTTTGTTTTGTGTGTTTTGTTTCTTTTGCATTACGTGCGTTTCTTTCCTCTATTGGATTGAACTACAAGAATTGTTGAACCAATTGAACATCGTTATGATGCTGCCAATTGTTATGGTGATTTGATTTAATGTTATTTTTCTCTGTTGTATGACATGTAAAAGGTGAATTGATGTTCAATTAAATATATGGGTGTATTCTTTCAACAAACTATTTATTTATTTTTAGCATAAACTTGTTTTTGCATATATGTTGTCGACACCTTGTGAGCTTACGATCTCTCAGTCAATAATTTAATGACTAGCAATTTAGGCAATTAAATTGTCCAACATTAGTTTAATAAAGTAGTATAATGAATATTTAAAATGAGACTTAAAAGAATTTGCATTAAAAAAACATATAAAATGCAGTAGTTTAATAAAGTAGTATTTTGATGAGTGGGTTAAATATCTAGGATTCCACTTGAAGCTCAATGATTATAAAAAGATCGTCTGGTTCTAATTGTCATAAAAAATTGAGAATAGATTAAAGTTTTGGAGCTTTAGATGTATGTCTATGGCTAGGAGGTTGGTTCTCATTAAATTAGTGTTGGAAGTTATTCCTGTCTTTTAGATGTTTTATCATGGATTCCAAAAGGGATTTTGAACTCTGTTCATAATATTTCTTGTATATTTATGTGGATGGGGCTGAATATGGTCAAGTTTTCCCATGGGTCAAATGGCACAAAATTACTTTGCAAAAGATGTGGGGAGGATGGGGTCTAAAAAATTTGCATACATTCTCTAAGGTGTTAGTGGCAAAAGTTGGATGGAGGTTGGCATCCACCAAAATTCTATGGACAAAAGTAGTATCCAGAAAGTATATATATCCTATCTCTATTGAAGACTGGATCAATTTTTCGAACAAGAAAAGGCCAAATGTATTAGTTGTTTGGAAGCCAATGTTAGCTTCATTTAGCATGGCTAAAGACAAATTGGCCTCGAAGGTGGGAAATAATGTAAATGTGAGGATAAGTATAGACCCATTGGTGAGATGTGGAGAAAACTATTTTTTTTCAATAGGGGCTAGTTGAATTTTTTAATACAAATGGCAGGTTTACGTTGAACCAAATGGAAGATCCTACTCGAACATCTATCTAGGCATACAGATGGGTTAATAAAAATCAACAAAAATTTCCAATTTAATTTTTAGGGTAGTGTTTAACCTACTCTAATGCTCCGTGAAAAGTAATTCACAATATAGAACAAAAATTTCAGACATGCGATAAGAAATAACACACATGCACACAAAATTTTTCCTGGGGAAATCAATCTACTAAAAAACCCAATGCATGTTTGTATTAATTTGATGAATAGAGATGTATTACAATTTCTTTGCTCAACTGAGCATAACTTGCAAGTGCATAACCTATATCTCTTCTCACTGAGAATCTCTGACCCAAAATTAGTCAATTTTTTCCTCTTCTTAAGCCCCTATTTCCTTACGCAATTCCTTGAGAAATTATTGTTGAAAATAGCAAAAAGAAATGCTAAATATATAAGTGCTAAATTTAGTACTACTATAAATAGCATTTTGGAATACCTTCCTATTTTAGTTAGTCCCTAAACTAAAATAGAGAAGTAAAAATTCGAATTTGATCTTAGCAGCTGTTTGTAAAATAATTAGTTAATTCATCTTGAGTTAATTAGTTGTAGAAAATCAAACATGAAGTCTATGTGGGGACATGCAACAGTTTCTCCATTGATTGAGGAATTTATCCATCAATTAAAGAGATAAGGATGAGTTGTAATATTGAGTTGTAATTAGTTGGCTTAGTTAACTGAGTCAAGTCTAGTTAGATTAATTGAAATAGTTTGTTGAATTAATTGTAAGTTCAATTAGTTAATGCATGCATGCATGTAATTGCTACACTTCAGATAACTGGATATTCTCTCATAAATAACTCATGCATGTCAGTTCAGACAGAGATCCAGTTGAGATCAGATGGAGGGACAGTGTACTATTAGTTGCAGGAATATTCTATTGTGAATATCTCTTGCATGCAGAAGGAATTCATTACTTGGAGATTGCGCAGTTACTTCTTTAGTTTAGTGAGTGTCATGAGGCCAATTCACACATGTGGCATCATTGGACCCCAAGAAAAACTACGCAAGGAAATAGGAGGCTTGGAGGGCTGAGGGAAGGCATATCTAGTGTATATTTAGTCAGTGAGCTGTATTGTTTGATTGCAGAGGGAGCAGGATAGCTTGAGAGCCGATTCTTTTTGTAATACTGAACATATTTCCACTTGTATGATAATACAAAGTTCAGGGTTTTAGGTTGAGGCTTTCCCCAGGTTATTCTTTTTTGTTATGTGTGATTGATTTCTCATTCTTAGTTATATGTGTTCTCAATTGATCGTGCTCAAATTGATTAAGCTTCCGCAAAGTTTGTTGTAGAAGTAGATCTTGTATTTTGCTTTAGTATATTGCATAATCTGTTGATCTACATTGGGAATTTCTACAATTAGGCCATTATTATTTAGGAATTTCTCCAAAATGGATTGTGCAATTCCTTAGGTTGATCATCAAGTTTCATGCAACACTTGTACACTTCAAAATGGTCTACAACTAATGTTATACTACCTTATAATATCCACCTCAACTAGGTAGCTCGAATTCTTTTCATGCACTAGCTATTTTGGGATGATTGATCAGTTAAATGGATGATTAATGAGTTTGATTGAAATCACATTGCACAACTGATCTTCCACTAGTTCCTCTAGCAATTGGAACTAGTTAAATTGAAAACAACTTGATATAACTGACTTGGATTGCTACAAATTAGTAATAACACATGCTTAACTAAACTCTAACTCATCCAAATCGAATTTATTGAGTAAACTAGGTGACACAAGCCATGTCACACAAGTTAACTACATCTAAGTTGTCAGCTGACGTGGAAATTCAATTTTCTCATTCTAATCAAGGAAAAATCAAATTGAGAATATCTTACTATATTTTTCAACACTCCCTCTTAGTAAGAAAGGGATTATCAACCACCCCTATCTTTCACCTATGGAACTCAAATTTCCCTCTTGACAAGGCCTTTGTCAAAATGTCATCATCTTGTTCCTTTGTCAAAATGTAGTGCAACAACATTATCTGACTCTGCACACAGTCCCGTAAATGGTGATATTAGATATCTATATGCTCGGATAGATTATGAAATATAGGATTTTCAGAGAGCTTGATGCAATTCTAATTATCACAGTAGATCACAGTTGAATCCATCATCTAACCAAACTTTCCAACAAGCATCTTTCTCATCCATATCACCTCACATGTTGTTTGACTTGCAACTATGTATTTTGCTTATCCTAAGGTAAGCACCACAGATCTTTGCTTCCTATTGTACAAGGAAACATTTGTGAACCTAACACTAGAAATTCCACCTGATGTACTCTTTCAGTCTGATGGAATCCCTATTGAACCTGCATATGTGAAGCCACATAAATTCACTCCCTCTTTTCGTCTATACCATAGTCCAAACTGGGTAGTGCCTTTGAGGTACTGTAAAACATGCTTAGCTTCCTTCCAAAATAATTTGGTTGGCCTAACCATAACTTGGATCAGGTGGGTTATTGCATATCACATATCTGGTCGTGTGTTCACAAGATACAAGAGTGAACCCACTAGTTGCCTATAAATGGTAGCATCCACTTCCTCATGTGAAGTGACATCCTCCTTCCTCCAGTTGGTTGCTAGAGGTGTCTCCATGGGTTTCCCATTCTCCATGCAAAATTTTTGTAGTATCTCATTCTCACACTTGCCTTGAGAGACAAAGAGTTCTCCATCACCTTTCCATACTTCCAACACGAGGACGTAGTGCATGAGACCCATGTCCTTCATTTCAAACTCCCTTGCAAATTCCTCCTCGCAAGATCTGATCATTTGCTCATCACCAATTAAAATCAAATCATCAACATATAATACATTAATAAGTAATTTACCTTCTACCAAGATATGATAGAGGTTTATAGGCCACTTTTGGTGAAGCCAAAATGGGTGATATCGCTATCGATCCTAATGTAACACTATACAACACTCACTTGAGTCTGCACACTTGAGACTCTCAATCAAATATATCAAAACCTTCTGGCTTCTCGATGTACACCTCCTCCTCAATAACCCCATTGAGAAATTTTGTTTTTACATCCATTTGGTGGATCTTCCACCCCATCTGTGCAATTAGTGCAAGAATTGATCTAATGGATGAGTACCTTGCTACAGAAGAAAAGGTCTACTCATATTCAATTCCCTCAACTTGAGAGTACCCCTTGGCTACAAATATGACCTTATACTTCTCTATGCTTCTATCTATTACTTGATTCACCTTGAAGATCCATCTGAAACCCATCACTGATTTATTTGCTGGTCTTGGGATCACTTCCCAAACACTGTTCTTTACAATGCATTCATATTCCTCCACCATTACATCAACCCATACAGGTTTCTCTATTTCTTCCTTGAAAGAGGATGGCTCAGTCTCTACAAACTCAGTCATTAGAGCCATGTAACCAATGTACTGATCAAGTGAAATTCTCTACCTACGTTGATTTGAAGGAGCACCCACATTCTCCCTCGCATCCCACAAAAGTATCTCAGCTTCCCTAGTTCTTTTTCTACCTTCTTTGGATGGTTATGCTTGAGTGGATGTCTCCACTCCCTGCTCCCCAATTTATGGCTGCTCCTTTGGAGCTAAAAGCTCCTCTTCTAGTGGGATCTAAAGCTCCCTCTCAAGAGAGAACCACATCACTTTATCCTCATCAAATTTTACATCCCTTCACGCAACTATCATTCTGAGGGATGACAAGTAAAAATGATAGTTATGAGGGGTTTCTATGTAACCCAAAAATACCCCCAATTCCATGGTCAACTCAATCTTCTTCCTTGATTCTTTGGAGACATGGCAGTAAATAGAGGCTCCAAAAATCCTGAAGTGAAACACATTTGACTTCCTCCCCAAGAAATCTTCCTCTAGTGTAATCATGCCCAGAATCCGATGAGGACTCTGATTCTACAAATATACTGTTGTGTTGCATGCCTCGACCCACAAATGTAGAGGTAGGCCTTGGTCATGCAACATCACCCCTGCTACTCCGACAATGATACAACTCTTTCTCTCAGCCACCCCATTCTGCAATGGGTTGTGGGGTGTTGTCAACTCTTGTCGAATGCCTTCTTTCACATATAAATTTTTAAATTCATTCGACATGTACTCACCTCCATTATCACTCTTGAGAGCCTTCACCTTCTTACCAGTTTATTTCTCAACCAATGCCTTGAAATCTATGAAATTGGAGAATGTCTCATCTTTCTTCTGCATGAAGAAGATCCAACACTTCCGTGAGAAGTCATCAATAAAAATTACAAAATATTTGTGTATGGAAGTGGAGGTTGTCGAGAAAGGTCCACAGACATCAGAGTGGAACCTTCAAGGACTGCATGTGGTTTGTTGTCCCGATCATGGAAAGTGGATTTTGTGTACTTCCCTAAGGTACATCCTTTGCATACATCCTACTTCTCAAGTGCTCCTTTGGGAGGGCATGTGGTTATTTGCTGCATAATCTTCTGGGCACCATGATGCAAATGACCAAGTCTTATGTGACAAAGTTCACCAACATCGCAACTCTGCACCTTCTCTGCCTTTGTGCTTAATGCAACACAGTCTTACACATCTAGCTTATACAATTTCTTCACACAAACCCCAATATGCTTCATGTATCCCATGGCTATGTGTCTCAGGAATTCTTTTCCTTTGATGAAGATCACATCATAATCACAGTCTTCTAAAACTGCAATAGAGATTAGATTTTTCTTTAAGCCTGGAACGAACATGACATCCATGAGCCTGAGAGGGGAGCCTGACTCCCTATGAAAGGTGATTGTACCAATCCCAATCGGATTGTACCTTCAGTCATCCTGGAGCTCAATGTGCATCAAGGGATATTTCTCCTCTCTACATCATGTCATGTATAAAGATGCACCTGAATCCAAGTACCACACACTCCCCATCACTGTTCTGGCCATACATTTGATAAGGGTAAAGTCAAGCTCAAACTATGAAGCCAAGGCTTCACCTGCTGCTCGTCCTGAGGTCTTATTGCTTGCATTTTTGTGTGGAAACTTCGTAGCATAGTGTTTGAATTCATGACAGTGGACACATTTAATTTTGGAAAAATCTTTCTTCTTTACCCCTTGGCTGGACTCTGGTTTAGATTGAGATTTCTTCGCTTTTCCCTTCTTTCCCTTTCCAACTAATGCAAAGTTTTCTTCATCCCCACCCTTGGATGAAGTCCCATGTCTGGTATTCTACCTTATTTCCTCTTGTACCAAATTAGACCATAAGCATTCCCAATTTGGTAGTTTCTCTCTCCCATTCACTGAATCTTAGTATCTATGCCAACTCTTGGGAAGGCCTAGAAGGGCTAGGCTTACCAAGTCATCTTCTGGAACATTAACATCAACCCCGCCAAGTTCATCATGACATTGTGTGAACCTACTCAGATACTGTTGAATAGTGTCATTCTTTTACATCTTGATACTTTGAAGTTTATCCTTGAGTGCCAACTTCCTGTGGTCACTACTATTCTTGAACAATTCTTTTAGTTCTTTCCACATTGCAAACAAAGTTTCTTTTCCATGGATATTTGAGATAATGTTATACTATACTCCATCCAAGATTATTCTACTTCCCTTGGCTACATCTTTATTCCATCAAGCAAGGTTTTGGGCATCAGATTCTGTTGGTTTTGCAACATCTATCTTGATGTATTCTAACAATCCATTGCTATCCCATACTGCTTCCATGCGATGAAATTAGAGATGCCTTCCAAGGCATACTCTAGCCTCAGTCCATTGAAGGCCATCTTCTCAGCTCTTAAGAGATCTTGCTACATTGAACTCCAAATTCAATCCTCCTGAGAAACAACTTCAAAATTTATGCTCTATTGTGAATCTTGCTTGATACCATGTAGAAATTATGGTGAATATTTGCAACTGCTCATGAATTTTTAATCAAAATCACAAGACGCAAACCTACTCTAATGCATTGTGAAAAGTAATTCATAATCTAGAACAATTTTTTTAGATATGCAATAAGAAATAACACACATGCACAATTCTTTTCCTGTGGAAAACAATCTGCTAAAAACCCTAATGCCTTCTTGCATTATTCTAATGAATAGAGATGTATTACAATTTATTTTCTCAATTGAGCACAACCTGCAAGTGCATAACCTCTCTCTCTGCTCACTGAGAAGCTCAAATCTAGACTTAGTCAATTTATGCCTTTTCTTGAGCCCTATTTCCTTGCGTGATTCCTTGAGAAATTAGGCCCCTATTATTTGGGATTTTCTCCAAAATGGATTGTGGAATTCCTTGGGTTGATCATTAGGTTGCATGCAACATATGCACACTCCGGAATAGTCTACCACTAATGTTACAATGCCTTGAAATCTCCACCTCAACTGGGTAACTCGAATTCTCTACATGCACTAGCTATTTGGGGCTGATTGATTAGTTAACTGGATGATCACTGAGTTTAACTAAAGTCCCACTACACAATTGACCTTCCACTAGTTCCTCCAATAGTTGGAACTAGTTTAACTGAAAACAACATGAGATAAAAAACTTTGATTGCTACAAATTAGCACATGCTTAACTGAACTCTAACTCCTCCAACTTGAATTTACTAAGTAAACTGGGCAGCACAAGCCATGCCACACAAGTTAACTACATCCAAGTTGTCTTCTGACGTGGAAATTCAAATTTTCTCAATTTAATCAAGGAAAAATCAAATTGAGAATTTCTTGTTGCATTTTTTGACAGATCCTACCAGTGGGCATACTTTGATGGGGCCTCCCTTGATGGGGATGAATATGGGGGGTGGAGGGTGGGGCGGGGGGTGGGGGGTCTTATTTCTTCAAAGAAACTATTTCTTTAAACTACAAAGTGGTCTAGGTAAAGGCACAAATAGCTATGCAGAGTTACTTAGCCTCAAGTTTCTACTTTTGTTTATGACAAAAAAGGTTTGTAGGTAGCTTCATATTTTTGGGGACCCTTTGATTGTTATAAACTTGTTCAATCATATTACAAGATGTCACATGCACACACTGATACCAATTCTTGAAGAGATCCTACAATTGAAACATGGTTTTTATTATATTTCATGTTGTCACATTTACAAGGAAATAAAATCTACAACAACCTCTCTTTCTAAAGCTTGTGCCAAGCAGAATTTGGGCACTCTGAAGATCATGGAGCAACTAGATGATAGCTTCTATGAATATTACCACAAACCATTCATAGAAGGAATGTAGATGGACATAAATTAATGAATGAAGACAACAATTTCTTTTTTCTTATGTTTCTTTTTAGAGATATAATACCCGAAGGACCAAAAGTTTAATGTATTTTCTGCTATATATTTATGCTAGGAATGTATTGATGGACCCTATTGTTTTTACATGAGAAGGTTGGTCATAAGGCCTGATATTTTTTATTTTTTGAGTGGATGGCTAGACTATATAACATCCCATTTTTGAATTCACAATTGTGCATACCTTGAATATAAATTTCATATATTTTTAATGGAAATTACAATTTTTTTCTTCAAAAAACAAAAAGTAATATAATGAAAATCGAAAATGAACTAGACCTAGAACAATTTGGAAGAAAAAAAACATATAAAATTTATAAGTTTAATAGAGTAGTTGATGTGGATTTATATGATAATGCATAATTATAGACATATTTAGTGTTTGAAAAATATTTATTATTAATTTTATAATATATTAAACTATTAAAATTAAAATAAATTCAATAATTTTATTTTCAAGTATTTTTATTTTTTGGATAGTGTTAGTTAAGGTCATCTCTCATGTTTGTATGTGGGGGAGGTGCTATCTTTTTCTTATTCTTAGTCATTATTTTCACATCTGATATTTTTTTAGAAGAGGATATAATAATAGGGCGGAGTTCATTGCTTTAAGAACTCTGTTGTTGTGGGTGTTGAATTTTTGTAGCTATGCTTGGTGTTGATAATTAATAATTTATCCCTTAAAATATGTGTAATGATAAATACAAGACATGTTTTTCATGTCGGCTTCAAGAAAGAGAATTTCAATTTTTGAAATTTTGTTGGGTCCCTAGTTTTGAGGGCTAAGTTTTGACATGTTTTGATGTTGACCACATTTTGACCAATGGTGACTATTGGGAAGTCGCAGAGAAGGAAAATGGTGAATGAGAAGGGACCTGCCAAAGACTATCAGTTGCGGAGGATTGGCCAGAGAAATCAAGGATCACGTAATTGCAGTTAGGCTGGAAGGATCACTGACAGCTGAGGAAACAAACACAACCGAGCGACAGAGGTAGCTAAAAAGGGAAAAGGTAGATCATCCAAGGGAGAAGAAAGAGTCCAAGTGAGTGAAGTCTTTAAAAAGGGTGAAGGGAAACACCAAGGGGAATGAGCGAGAAGTGCACCAAAATGCTGTCACGAAGCTTATTGAGGCCACACTATTTTGTATTATCTTGGTCATGTATTATCTTGTAATGCTAGTTTTTGTTATGCTGATGAGGCACGAGAAGAAGAAGTTGCAGGGTTATATGAGTGTCTTCTTGCTCGAATTTATGTGCCCTTTTAAAATTTTGTTATGAATGCACATGCATAGTATATTTTTCCTTTGAATGCTTGAGTTGTTATGATTGTACCTATGATTTTTTGGTTCTGGGTTTACTAAGTATTGATAGCTTCCATGTGGTTTCCCCTGATGCCTAGTTCCAACTCCCTTAACCAAGTAAGGTCACGATGCCCCTCGGGTGAGACACCTTATTTATCCTGAATAGGGTGAAAATTCCAGCGCTACACTAGACTACGACGACGCTTTTGTTGGCCCCTGCACCCGAACCTAGGGTCTCAAGTTGTTCATCATTTTTCGCCAACAAATGGTTCTATTATCGAGACCTGAAAATTTCCAAAGGGTCTGGAATATGGTGTCAAGAATATTTAAGAAGGATCTACAAGATTGGTGGCATGAACAAGTAAAGCAGTTTGCTTCTCAACAAGCTCAACTTCGTCATCAAAGTACGAAGTGGCTAAAAGAAGAAATCTTGTATGTGGAACCTATAAGTGATAAATACGAGATCTTCTAGTGCAAGTTTCCAGAGGAGCTCTATAATTGGTTACAGAAATTACAAATAAAAGAAAATATGAGTGGCTAGAGCTGATCTCCTCATACTTGGACTCAAGCAGATCTTGTTGAACTACATCGGCTCGACACAGATCTGACATGAGCCATAGATTTTTGTGTGCATACCACATTAGAGGGGTATATTATTGATTTTGTTGTGGAGGGTCATCAATCCTTCTTTAAGGTTGAGACTGTGTTCAAGTCGGGGTTGCAAAGAAGACTGCTAAAGGAAATCCCATTGTGGTTGAAGGTTATGATGGTAGAAGATAAATTGTTAGGGTTCCAGGACTTGCCCATGATAGCTTAAAGCCTCGATACTAGGGGAAGGGCCTAAGGTGAGGGATGCTTCTTAACTGGGAGCTATGAAAATATTGAATAAATGGATGCAGATGACTTCCGGAAGACCAGATATTTGAGGGCACAAAGGAAAGCACAGATAATTGAAGAATGGTGGGAGGGAGCTCTGAAGGAGATCTATAGATGAAAAAGAGAGCTACACCAAGCAGGAGAGGTGTCAAGTAGTCTAGAGGTATGAGAAGGAGAAATAAGTTGGTTGAAGTTACGAAGTGAGGGGGTTGATGCTAGAATGAAACCTAGTCCAATCGGAGAGGCCGAGACCACCATAGTGACAGAGGGTCACAGAAGCAGTAGAGACTCGACCTCACCAGCGGAGATGGGAACATGAGATGGAATGGGCTTCTCAAGTGCCGAGGAAGGTCCAGATGATGACATGCAATTCACCATGAGAATATTGTTTTTCGAGAATGATTTGTCTCTCGCGAGTAGGGATTTGTTTCCCAACAGCTCAGGTAGTACCTCCCCCAACCTTTCCCTGTTACTTTATCATAACCCTGATCACTTTTTGTCTAATTTAGTTAACATTATAAAGGTCCATAGTGTACACGCTACTTATAAGGTTGGTCCCTATAGTGGTAGAAATAATAGTTGTAGTTTGAGTCCCCAAGGACTATCACAACCAGGGTCCCGAGGATTTATACTTATTCTGTAAGTTCAATAGTGTATGGATGGGGATATGGTGGTATTCTTTACTTGATATCCTTAATTATCCGGGAAAGGGAATGAATACATAGAACAACACTGGTATTTGTGCGAGGCCATTTGAAGAGCCTGCCAGAGTTTAGATGCCACAAAGTTTATTGAATTCCAGACCACTCTTTAAGACATAGCACTAAGATAGTTCATTAAGTGGTCCACACTACAATAGAATCCAATGATAGATGAAGTCTGACAAGAGTTTTTCTAAGAGTTTAAGCTTCCTCATATTGACTAGCAAGGGCTATCAAAATTGTGGGAAATTAAGCCGAGGGAGGGTTAAACTTCCTAGGGGATGATGCAGAGATTTAAAGATGCCAACGACAAGCTAAGCTACCCTAGTGACCCCAATCATTAGCGTGATTGGTTTATCATGGCGCTATTACCACTCACCCACACACCATTGAATCAACAAAAGATTAATACTTTGCAGGATGCCCTAGAACAGGAAACATGAATCGAGGCCATGGCAGGATACCCACATGAATAATGAGGATGAATGGTCTCCCATAATCCCACTCTTGTAGGACTGTAGCATCAGATCACTAATCTGATAGAGAAGTTAAGGGACATGCAGTTGGTGTGACCATCATGACCGCACATATGGTGTACCAACTTCCATGTCGAGGGGCATCATGCCACAAAGTACCCATGACTGAGGGGGTCGAGCACTCCCCCTGTACTTGCGGGACCCTCTACATATTTACCCATCACAGGAGTTGCACAAGTTAGTACTCAAGGGTTATATGCAGGTCACATGCAATTCCACACCATTCCTAATCAAAAAAGTGTAGCCCCAACTGAATATTGTGAAATTTGCAAGACTTATGGGCATCTCCCTCACCTCTGTCCACTTTTATAGAAGTATTCAAATGTCCCAAATAATGTTTTCTATGAGTTTTATGGATCACCTACTCACCACACTGATCAGTGTAGGGCATTAGGTGCCTTAGCTCACCAAATGTACCTTTATTATTATAAGATCAATGAAGCTCCTCGAGGGCGAGGAGGTGGAGGAATAAGGGGGGGAAGAACAAGAAGCATAGGTTCGATCTATTGCCACAATTATGATCAAGAGGGGCATGTTTCAAGACACTGACCGCTACATAGAAGACCCTAGTGCTCTTAATGCAGGGTCAATACACATGCAACAAAATACTGTCTATTTCTCTCTACTAGATGGGAAGAACACAACCACCAAAGGGGAGAAAATTTAATCAATCTTGAACCAAGGTTACTTGAGATAGATCCCCTCTCAAACATTAATATAGTCACCTGGGGAGGGAAGAAAACCAGAGTTGAATTTGGAGTCGCTGAATAACCAAGAATCATAAAGCTAGCCTCACTATAGAACTCATATGATTATGACCAGCAGAAGTAGTACTACAAGGAAGCCACGAAGGTTTTTAACAAATTGAATCTAAGCAGTGAGCCCCAAGGAGAACAACTAGGGTTCTCAAAATCTAGGAGCTCAGATTATCACAACTCAATACTTGACCCATAACAGAATGGTTCAGGTTATTTCTGTAGATTGCGAATGATGATCAGATGCTCAGAAAATTGTGGGAAAGTCTTAAAGTTGTTCTCAAGGAAGGATTCATTTCCGCTAACTTACCCAAAAGAAACTCCAGGGGGGTGTGCAGGAACAAGAAGAGAACAGGGAGGGAGTTCTAGATTAATGACCATATTGCAGGTTTTCAGATCAAGGATACAATGCTAGACTTGGGCTCAGATGTGAATATACTACTGAGGAAAACCTGGGAAGACTTAGGAAGGACTAAGTTGGTATTCTCTCTAATTCAGTTATGCATGGTGAATCAATGTTTTATAATCCTAGTTGGAAGGCTAGAAGATGTAGAAGTTGAAAAAACAGGGGTGAAAACTTATGCTAACTTTGACATAATATATATTATGGGGGACAAAGACCCCTATTTGCCAATGCTTGAAATAGATCGGGATTTTGAAAATTAAACAATAATTGATCTAAAGAAGGAGAAAATGACCTTTCAAGTTGAGGGAGTTAGACTGATCTAGCCCCTAGACCCCTACCAAGGGCTAAGGTTCACTGAGCTAACAAATGAGAGAGAAGAACCTGAGTTACTGGACTAGTTATCGTAGCTGATGACAGAAAGAAGAGAAGACTATATTAATATGATGGCAGGAGGATCGATCAACTAGAGGAGATTTGAGAGCTTGAAGGTTGGATCCAAGGCTACATAGGATGACTGACAGTAGGGCGAACATGAGATCAACACCAGGAGTTGTGTCATGATCCACCATATCAACTGGGTTGGTACTGAGGTATGATAATTTCCAAGTTTCAATGGCATGGGTTTTGTTACTGATTTTCTTAATGAAGTTGTTGCAATTGTCTCTGAAGTACACATAGTATCCTTACTAGAAGTTGCCTTACAAGTGACGCCATTAAGGTGGTGGAAATCTCGTCACAACCATCTCAAATTATGGCAGGATATTAAGACAACAATGAGGGCCATATTTAGGTATTTAGAGGACTACCCACAAAGTTTTATTAAGTACCAGGGGAGATCCGACCCTCGACAACACCTACGAGATTGTAAGGCCAGATGGATCAAAGAACGACTTCCAAATAACTTGTGGGTGCACAACATTGTACACACCCTGGGGACTTTTATGAAGGCATGGTACATAAAGGAAGATATAAGAAGAAAATCCAGTGATTGGGACTGTATGGTAGCTCAATTTATCAATGAATTTTCCTTCACAGATAATGACGAGAGGATAACAACTTCTTTCCAAAGGGTTTTGCTCATGACAGGGAAGTTGACGGAGGGATGTATAGACCATAACACCTTTGAACATATATATGAATCCATATTCCATGAAGTCGTATCTTGTGGAAAAATAGACCTAGAGCTTGATGAAGATTATTTGGAGGAATTAAGACATTTGACAGTCAGGGAAGCTGAAGGGGAATAGAGTGTTGAATATGGGTTTGTAACTGATGGTTCGTAGCTACTACCTCTGAAGTTTGAAAAATAATAACAGCATTGGAATTGATGATAAGCCAAAGTTAGCCTCAATTGAATATTACTAGGATGAGTAAAGTATCAAGGAAATATTTGATCTCCTAAGATAATACGAAAAATTGTTCCCTTCGTCTATTGTGAAGCTAAAAGGGATTAAGGAGGAGTTAGAGGAGATTAAGATCATGCTTAATCCTAATGCAAATCCAGTGAAACATCGGTTGTATAGACTGAACTAGAGAGTGAAAGAGAAGTTGAAGAAGGAGATAGACAAAATGTTGACAACAGTGTTTATCTTCCAAGTTGACGAGGCTGAGTGGGTCATTCCAATTGTTTTATAGAAAAAGGGACTTTGAAGAAATCTGGGTATGTGTGGATTTCCAGAGTTTGAAAGATGCATGTGTTCATGACCACTTCCCCACCCCTTTCAGTGATGAAGTTCTAGACAATGTGGCAAGAAATGAAGCTTACTCTTTTACAGATGGATTCTATAGTTACCACCAAGTACAGGTTGTGGGAGAGGATAAGAAGAAAACCACATTCACCATTGAATGGGGATCCTATGCTTACCATGTCATGCCTTTTAGACTCAAGAATGTTCTGGTAGTATTCTCAAGGATTGTAATCACTGCCTTCAAGGATTATATTCACAGGTTTCTAAAGGTTTACATGGATGATTGGAACATCTACAATTTACTAAATAAGCATTCCAATTTTCTTTAGGTGATGTTTGACTGTTGTAGACAGTTGTAGATCTTCCTAAACTTGAAAAAGTGCATATTAGCTATCCCTTTCAGATCACTTTTTTGGGACATATAGTATGCAAAGAGGGAGTATGTTTTGATCCTGCTAAAGTCATAGTGATCTTGAATATGCTCTCGCCAACAAGTGTTAAACAATAGAGATCCACCCTTAGTGATCAGGTGCTCAAAATTAGGCTCAAAAATCAAAGTGTCAGAATCTTAATAAACTTAGCTTCAGATCAAAGAGCTCATCATTCTGTTTCCAACGGTGTGAACGACACTTAAATCCGAGCTTATATGCAGAAGTTAGAGTAAGTCAAAGTTCAGGTTTGACTTGGACACATGGCAGGATTGGATGATGTGGCAAGGCCCTTCAACAAATGAGGAGGCGTGAAGTGGCAAGCCACCATTGGTCCCCGCATGTCACAAATTGTAGCCGCAAGTGGATTGGCATTAAAAATCAACCTTCGAATAGGGAATAATGCGATGTGACAAGGCAGGCGGAAAGGCCTTCAAGAAATCGGCCGGAGGTACGATGTGATGGATCACATATCACATATCGGCGAAGGGAAGACAGTTATAGTAATTGGCCCCCGAAATACCCGGGTTGTGAGGCGATGGATTGCATATTGAAATCGCACATAAGTCCCACATTATGATTATCACCGATACTCTATCAAATTGCGATTAAGTAATAAGTTCTGGATGTGATGTGACTTTAGATACTAGTTTATAATTCCGTCGGGTCCGCCACATCGCTATCGCAATATCACCTGCTGTACACATAAAACTTAAGCCCGCTGGTCCTCACTGATTGCGATTTGTGATAACAGTTGGTTGACATAATATAGCTCGCCGCATGGCAAAATTTTCTCCTAGTTAGCGCGTTTTTGGGGCTAATTTGTAGGATCATGTTGGATGTGGAGCATTTTGTGGAACGAATAGTTGGGAAACTAGAAGAAGTCATAACTCCTTCAGTTTTCCACCAAATTGGTTGTAAAAAGATGCTAGATAGAAATTTTTTAGTATTTTGAATTAATTGGAGCAGGTTTCAAAAGCATTTGAGCATTGTAAAGACAAATTTTTACACTTTTGAGCATAATAGAGAGGCCCAAGCCATTGGAAGCTGGACCAAGGAGATGTAGCCCAAGAGGGTTGAACTCCTTTATCATGTGCTTGTTGTAATTTAATTTTGATGATGTTTTGTACATGTTTATGCTACTGTTCAGTTTATGATTTATGTTAAATTTCTCATAAAATTAACATAAAAACTCTTCATTTCACTTGAAAAAATTGGTGAATCCTTAATCACAATGAAAGCATTTTGTTTATAATTTGAGGAAGATCTTAGCACTACAAACTAATATTCTAAATCAGATCAATTTGGTATCATAGCACTAGGTTTGCTTTGTGAAAGAAGTATTTGTTGTTTGCAAGTTTATGTCATGTTTACAAGGTTAAAACTCAAAAGAGGTGAAGGAAAGTTGGTTGGAAGCCCTGAAGTTGTGTCAAGGGGAAGAAGAGCAAGGTTGCCACAATCTCCAACACTAGTTTAGCCTCAAGTTTCCGTTGAGAGTCCAGAGATCATGTCTCATGAAGGAACCTACAAACATGACAAAAGATGAGAAGACCTTCAGAAAGGCTTTCTTTGATATGACAGAGATGGTGAAGGTCCTCTATGAAGAGAGAAATAGCAGGTTGCAAGGAGAAAGTTCCAAACCTCCCAAAGGAGAAGGCTCTTTAGGAGGAGGTAATGGGAATGGAGATAAACCTCCACCCTCTCCACCATCTTCTTCATATTCTTCTTCACAAGCATCTTCACACTCTTCCACTAATACAACCCTTATCATACTCATCACCATTCTTCAAAAGGGACTGGTAAATCAGCTTTTTTAAAACTTGATGTTAAATTCTAGTTGCCCATATATAATGGTGAAGTGAATGCAGAGAAGCTTGATAATTGGATTTGTAACTTGGAGGTATATTACAGGATTCAAAACCTTCAAGAGGATGACATAAAGATTTAGTTAGCTTCCTTGAGAATGGAGGATGCAACACTAGTATGGTGGGAATCAAAGACCCAAGAGGAGATTAAAAAACATGGTAAGATCTCTATTTCTTGGAATGACTCCATTGCTGCAATTAAAATACAATTCTACCCCATAGCTTATATGCAAAAAGCTATCATGAATTGGTAAAACTTTAGACAGATTAAAGGTCAAAATGTGCAAGATTACACCCAAGAATTCAGAAAAAGGTCTTTGATGTTAGGTGTAGATTTGTAGTCATAGTTCACTTTGCTGAAGTACATAGGGGGTTTCATAGTTACCTTAGGAATACTATCTTAACATTTAATCCCAATAATCTAGATGATGTGTGTGTGCAAGTCACTCATCTTGAGGCAAGAGGGAAAAACACCTCGGAAGAAGGTAGCAAAAAGTCATTTAAGTGTAAGGGAAAAGAAAAGGCTTTGAAAGGGAAGGCAAATAAAAATGCCTCTATCAAAAAAGAAGGAGAGAAAATTACATGCAAACACTGTTCTAGAGAGGGTCACAATGAAGCTCACTATTGGAAGCTTCATCCCAAAATGAAACCAAAAATAAACAATAATAAGAGAAAATAGAAGACCACTACAACCACTCAACAAGATTTAGGATCTGATTCAAGAGATGAAACTAAAATCACAGCCATGGGGTTAAAAGGAAAAGAATCCATTGCTAGCACTAGTTCTTCAGACTCTCAAAATGAAACTCCAATTGAAAATAGAAGAATAGAATTGTTTCACATAAGGGTGATATCGAAACATAACAAGATTGATATGTTGTTTGATAGCAGCTCTCAAGCCAATCTTATCTTAGAAAACATTGTCAAGAGCTTAAATCTGGAAATTGTTCCAGATAATAAACCGTATCCACTTGGATGGGTATGTGACAATGCATAATTGAAAGTTACTAGAAAGTATAAACTGAGATTCAATATTACTGCAAATTTCATAGATGAAGTGGAGCTTGAAGTTGTGCTGTTAGATATCTGTGGCATGGTTTTGGGCAATCCGTACCTTTATGACAAAAAATCTATCTTCCATTGACATGAAAATAAATATCATTTATTAAAAAATGGAGTAGAATATATTGTGAGAGCTCACAACAAGAAAACAAATCTTTCACTTGTTAATGCAGGGAAGATGAAAAGACTAGTGAATTCGAGCAAGAATTTTGTGCTTCTCATGATCAAACCCAAAAATGATGTTGAGAATGAAGATTTTAAAGGTTGTGATTTGAATTTAAAATCGGAATTGGTTGACGTAGTTAAACAATATGATGAAATGTTTCAAGAACCAAAGGGATTACCTCCCAAGAGAGGAATTCAACATGAGATACAGTTGCAGTAAGATTGTCCTCTTCCTAACATTGGCATGTACAAGATGTCAATGATGGAAAGCGCAGAAATCAAGACACAAATCCAAGAGTTGTTGAATAAAGGGATCATCAGACCATCTTCCTCGTCTTGTGGTTCACCTATTGTCTTGGTGCCAAAGAAGGATGGAACATGGCACATGTGTGTGGACCTCCGTGCATTAAACAAAATTTCGGTAAAGAACTGTTACCCACTGGCCATAATAGATCATTTACTAGATCAATTGAAGGATGCAAAATATTTTACTAAGCTAGACTTAAGAAGTGGATACCATCAAATTAGAATAGCTAAAGGAGACATTTGGAAAACAATGTTAAAAAAAAAACAGGGTTTGTTTGAATGGTTATTTATGCTGTTTGATTTATGTAATGCTCCTACTACATTCATGCGTGTGATGAATGATGTGTTAAGGCCATTTCTTGATGAATTTGTGATAGTCTACTTAGATGACATCTTAATTTTCAGTAAATCCCGTGATGAACATGTCATGCATGTAAGAAAAGTACTTGATGTCTTGAAAAAAGAACAGTCGTATCTTAAGATGTCAAAGTGCGAGTTTGGAAAGACTTCTTTAGTTTACTTGGGTCATATTGTTGGAGGAGGTGAGTTGAAAATATATCCCTCCAAGGTTGATGTCATTGTAAATTGGCCAAGCCCCAAGATAGTTACAGAGGTAAGAAGCTTTCTCGGAGCAACCCAATATTGGAGGAAATTCATTGCTAATTTTTCTCTTATAGCATCTCTTTTGCATGAGTTGACCAGCGTGAAAAAGGTTTTTTAGTGTGGAGGCAAACAACAAAAGGCCTTTGATGCATTGAAGGAAAAGATCAGTACATCTCATGTAATTTATGTATTCAAGCTTCTGTGATCCATAATGAATTAAACAAAGTCTTTCGGTAGAAATCACATGAGAGAATTTTTGGCCGACGCGTTTCGAACCAACAAGTGTGGTTCATCATCAGGACCAGATGAAGAGGTAGACCATGGAAAAGGCTTAAATAGAGAGCAATGTAGAGACATAATTTCAAGTAACGGCTATATTTGAACAATAATGTTTAAATTATAATATTAATATATTAAAAACAAATTTTTTTTTTTTTTTTGTAAGTAAGCTTTTGTATTAAAGGAAAATATAGTACAAAACTTCTGCAACTGCAGAAAACGGGCCGCTAAACAGCAAGCCTAGCTTCAGGAAACTAGAAAGAATAGACAGCCCACCACACAGGGCGGCATAGAACCTCGTGACTGAAAGGGCAGCCGGAAAGGATAAAATATCCACCTCGGCTCCCAAGAGAAGAAGAGACTAGAGCAGAGCTGAACAAACAGAACTAGAAGAAGAAGGAAGTCCGGTCCAAACCGAAGAATCTACCCAGCGAGGGTGGAATCATTTGGTCGACCTTTTTTCCCTTTCTTTTTACCTACTTTGACCCAACTATTTGGACCATGTTGGTCAAGAACAATTTGTAAACTGGGTTGGGCTGGAGGCGAAAGCTCCTTGTCTGAGTCCGATGGAGATGACTCATGAGTTCGTTTCTGAGAGATGGGAGGGACTGTTGCTTCCTCGTGACGTACTGAAGGAGAAACCTGTTCTGGCATTTCGTCCATGACTTCCTCATCTTCCTCCTCATCTTCTTCATCTGAGCTGGAAAAGACATCCATTGGGGGAGGATCATGAGGTTTCCAGCTCTTGGATTTTGGCTTGGATTTGGCTTTCTTTTTTTGGAAGGGCATTGAAGGACACGAACTTTGAAGGTGCCCTGTGAGATGACAATTTCGGCACCGAAATGCTGTATTCTCGAAGTCCAGAGGTTGAGTCCAATGGAAATCGCCTATTTTGAGAATGATCTGATCAGGAAGTCCTTTGCTTATGTCTATTTCTGCGCAGATTCTGGCAAAGGTATAAATTCCTTTTAGCCCTCTTGAGGGATCTGTGTCAAGGTAGCGACCCAAGGAATTGCCGATAGCTTCAAATACAACAAAGTTCCATAAATGCGCCGGAAGGTTAGGAAGTCTAACCCAGATCGGGAGTTTGGTGATGACTGCTGTAGAAGGATCAAACTCTGGGAACCACGGAGTAAGGAACAGACCCGCAGAATTCCAAAACCAAGGGCCTTCAGTTAAGACTCTTTGGTAATCGTCACTGTCAACAAACAGTGTTATAAAGAAGCCTTTGGAACAGAAAATGACCTTGCAATTGTTGGTCCAATTTGCATGAATCCATTTGTACAGATCTGCTGAGCTAGGCCAAAGACTGTTGAACCTGCAAATGATGCCAAGCTCTGCAAACAGTTGGTGTTGCCTATCCAACAGGGGATGAGCTATTTCAATGGTAGGGGTATCCTCCAGCTTGTCCACTGGGAAGGGCTTGGGAGCTTGAGCAGGCGGAGCTCTTTCCGTGGGCTTCTGAGTGTGGACAACATCTTTATAGGAAAAGGCTGCAGCTGAGGAGGATTGTCCACTAGCTCCCCCTCTCAGACGCAAGGACAGGGTAATAGAAGCATTTCTTTGAATATTATAACAGGACAGGGGACAGGTATCCTCCAATTGTTTACCTTCATAGAGGAGACGCTGAAAAGATGATGGAATCCCCTCCTTAATTTCCAGGATTAGCTTGAGGTGCTGCACCAGATCTGAAGATCTCACCCAATGCAACATTGACTTACCTGAGATAAGTACAATCAGAACCTGGAATGGTTCTGAAATTTCTGTTCTCTGCGGGCTACTGAAACCCTGATATCCAGGAAGACTGGTATGCACGCCTCTGTCTGGGAGGGAGGCATTCCAGGGACTCACAGTTGTTTGATTTGCAAGATTATCCTTAGGCCATGCCTCCGCTGAGACGTGAGAGTTGAGTCGGAGACTTAAAACCTTTCCAGCGCAGTCCATTTGAGCTGCAGCAGAAAACTGGCCCCTGTTTGGGAGAAAATCTCGAGGGGGCGTTTTGTCAAACACATGCCCTGCATCCTCCTTGGTTCCGACAAAACAGGGTGGCCGAAGCTGGTACTGGACAACCAAGCTTCTAGAAACCCTTAATCTCCATCTTCTTTCCCTTTGGGCTTTGCTGGCTACTGCAAAAGGGACGCCCACAGTCAAAGCTGGAACCAAGGCCATGATCTCTTCACCTGGAGATTTTCGCACTCGACCGCATCCAGCAAACTCTTTTAAATCTGGGTGAGAGGAGTCGAAAACCCAGTTCTCAGCATTGCTGGCCCCTACGCAGATCTCGCCGCCGCTCAGCATGCTGTGATTAAGCCTGTGCCGCGACATTTTGTCTCCCCCAACGATCTGCAGCCGCCCCTTCAGATCTGTCGCATGCTGTCTGTAGTCTTCGGTCAGCCATGAAAACGCGGGCAACCGGCATCCATCCAGTTCTGTGGCCACACGGAGCAGGCCATTCTTGCCCAGGAGACGAGAGTCGAAAGCGTCCATTTGAAAACCTATATCCGCCGTTTGCAGAGCTCTAAAAACAAAGAGGTTATTAAAAACAAATATTATTAAGTAATGACTATATTAAATGGCTAGTTTTTGAAAAATAATATTTAAATTAATTTATTAACAGATTGGTCGTTCTTTCTTGAAAGTCCAAAATCGACGGCTCTTTATACGGTTCCCTCCCTTCTCGAAAGAGCCCTCCATACCTTGGACACAATATTGGATATACTTCGATGCGGAAGCAACTTCAGGCATCAATCCTTGCACTGGAACACGACGAACCAGTATTTGAGAAGAGACGGGGCCCCGATTCATGAAGTTAGCTGGCACTTTCCCTCATAGTCGAGCCTCATGCTGGGGTGAAGCGATGGGCTCGACCGACTCTTTTAAACCAAATATTACTAGTTCTTGAAAATTAATATTTAAATAATGATATTAATTTATTAAAATATTAATATGTAACGACTATATTAAACGGCTAGTTTTTGAAAAAATATTTAAATAATGATATTATTTCATTATATTAAAAATATTAATAGGTAATGACTATATTAAACGGCTAGTTTTTGAAAAATAATATTTAAATTAATTTATTACAACCAAATATTACTAGTTCTTGAAAAATAATGTTTAAATAATGATATTAGTTTATTATTTTATTAAAATATTAATATGTAACGACTATATTAAACGACTAGTTTTTGAAAAATAATATTTAAATTAATTTATTAAAACCAAATATTACTAGTTTTTGAAAACTAATATTTAAACTATGATATTAGTTTATTAATTTATTAAAAACAAATATTAATAAGTAACCGCTATATTTTTTCCCTTAAGAAAAAATCGTAATTCCCATTAATTTTGAAAATTACATTTTGTAGATGCCAGAGCATTGCAAAGACAGGGCTATGAAAGCCTGACAAAAAATGATTGACACTAGTGTCAATAACAGCAAAAAACTAAAATAAAAACCATGCCTGGGACACAGAGATGCCAGATAGGGGGGGGGTTAAGTTTTCCTCCCCTTTTTCTTCTCTACCTTGCGCCATTCTCCATGGCCCGGGTGCATGGGAACGAGTTGTAGTGGGTTTTCCTCACCGGGTCGCGGGTTTTCCTTGTCAGAGTCTGAGGTGTCCGATTTATGCTGCCTTTTGGTTCCACTAAGTTCCATTGTGTCGAAAGCCTTTTCCGGTTGCGATTCCATGGGTACTTGTGGAGATTGTTCCTGCGGATCTGTTTGGGTGTTCTCATTTGGGTTGTCCGATTCCTCCTCACTTTCTTCCTCCTCAGGGTCCGGTGGGGGGAATGTCCACCCTTTTTTTCTCCCGGATTTCCTCCTCCTTTGGCTGTCTTTTTTGAAATCTGGGCAGGCATTTTGTAGATGCCCTGTCTGCCGACAAATTCTGCATCGAAAAGCTGTATTTTCATAGTCTATTGTTTGCATCCAGCTACGATCTTTATGCTTCAGGATTATGCGGTCCGGTAATCCTTTGCTGAGATCAACTTCCACGCAGATACGTGCAAAAGTATAGATTCCATCTTCCACTCGCTGAGTATCCATTTTAATATATCTGCCTAAGGAGTTTCCGATGCATGCAAGAGTCTCTTGTCCCCAAAAATGTGCAGGGAGGTTGTGTAGTCGTACCCATACTGGCATCCTGGTGACGGTGTAGGAGTTTGCATCAAACTCTGGAGTCCAGGGTGTAATGAAGAGTCCTGATGATCCCCAAAACCACGGTCCGTGCTGAATTACTGCGGCTCTGACCTCTTCTGAAGGAAGTTTGACTATAAAAAAACCCTTGGAACAGAGCATGATTTCACAATTAAGAGACCATTTTGTGAAGATCCAATGAAAGAGGTCCATGGGTTTTGGCCAGAAACCATTGAAGCGACAGATGAGGGCTTGTTTTTCGTAAATGTTACGTACCTCCTCTACCTCTGCTGTATCTAGTGTTAGTTCAGGTGTGTAGTTCAGTTGCTCCACGATATATGGGCTGGGTTCTGTTCCGGCCGGCTGTGGAGCTGCAGAAGAGGCCTTTCCCCCTTGCAAAATGTTCTTGTAAGTTGTTCCTTCGCTTCTGTGCTGCTGGTGTGGTTCTGGGCTGTGTTTTACTTTGGATCCACTGCCTCCTTCTGTTTGTTTTCGAGGGTCGCTGGCTGCTGCACCTCCACGTAGCCTCATGTTGAGAATAATATTAGACCCTGGCTTGATGTTGTAGTCGTCAATTGCTCTGTGATCCTGTAATGTTCTACCCTCTGAGAGCAGGTGTTGATACCCTACTGGGAGGCCAATGTGATTGGCAATGTTTGCCTTCAGATTTGAGACACTGTCTGAAGCTTGAACCCAGATTAGGGTTGATTTCCCAGAGGGAGGCTTTATGATGATTTGGAAGCGTGGATCTGGCGAAATTGCCGCCACAGAGGCTGTAGACGCTGATCTCCTCTGTTTTATATTCAGGTTTTCCTCATGCCATATAGCCCCTTCTGAGATCTGCGAAATCAGGGGGGTGAAATGTGTCCATGCAAGACCCATCACCCCTACCGAGCAATACTTCTTGAAATCACAGTGGATCGGGTGTCTGAAGTTTGGCATGTCCCAGTCCCGCTGACCTTTCGCAAAACAGAGTTCCAGAGCTCTTGAATCTTGGCGATTTCTTTGTTTGTTGCCCAGATCGGGTAGGTCTAACCCAGATCTAGGTTGTTTATGACTCTTCACAGCGGAAGGGGGTAGATCTGCTTCGCGCCGACACACAGCATTGTTTAACCACTTCTCTGCTTCAGCCGTGGATGAAGGGCTGGGTCTGTTCATTTGAGCCCAGAAATCATGTTCATTCCGGGCCCCGTTGCCGTCAAAAACCCCTTCATTCGTCGTCGCCCTTTGCTCTGGAACCGTTAGGGGTTCTAACCCTAGCAGACCCGTATTTCTCTTAAGGCTCTCCAGAAATGCCGAATCCAGCCAGGGATCTACCACACGTCGGAAGCCTTTGCAGAGCTCCACCAAGAATTCGCGCTCTCTCAGTTTCGTTGCCGTTATTTCTTTCCAGTTCCGCCAGGAAGATTTGACGACTGGTTCGGATTTGGGGCCTTCATGTTCTTCCCCTGTGGAGTAGGGTAAGGAGGGGGCCGAGATCGAGGCCGTCCAGCCCACATACAGTCCAGAGAGTATCGATGCCACGGAAGCCATGTAGCAGCAGGTTTCCAGTTCGAGTCGCCTCACTAAGGAATCCAAGTAACCGCTATATTAAACAGCTAGTTTTTAAAATAAATAAATAAATAATCAAAGTCAAACTTTAAAGGAGGGGTGTCAAAAATTATAAAAACGAGTGAAGACTCTAATCGAGACAAGATCATTTGATAAATAAAATAAAATAAATTAAAAATAATTAATGGAAAAATAAATAAAATAAAACAAAAATATACACAAGTCGAAATAAATAAATAAATAAATAAATAAATAAATATATATATATCTATATATATATATATATATATATATATATATATATATATATATATATATATATATATATATATATATATATATATATATATATATATATATAGATAGATAAATAAAAATAAAATAAAAATAAATAAATAAAAAACAAAAACATATATATCCAAACGAAAATAATCAATAAATAAAACGGGGTCAACAATAAAATCTGGGGCTCAGGCCCATTAAACAAATAACAAAAATACTAAAAGGAGTTAAGAACAAATAGGATGATAAAATACATAAAAACACGAAGGATCAAGAAAATAAACTCTAATGAAGGATAAATCAACAAAAAATACTATAAAAATGATGCCAATACCTACATAGATAAATACTATATTCCAACCATCATCTCTATTCAAATTATTGGGTCTTTTTACAATTTCTAGGGCCTCTCTCAATTTACGATGATGAAAATGACTAAACTTAGCAACTACTTGGGCCTCCTCAATGCAAATGTGACGCTTAGATTTATCTTCATGCTCTGCCAAAGCAAAGGAGCGGGTCCTGCCATGCTTGAAGTCAGCAGAATGCTCACGAATCCTTTGATTAATCGAGAGACCAGTGTCACCAATGTAGGGAGTCCCACAAGAGCATGGGATAACATTAATACCCTTAATATTCTTTGGGTCCACTGGGTCTTTTACAGATCTAAGGGAGCTCCGTATGGTATTTAAAGGCTAAAAGGTTGAAGCCACCTTATGCTTCCTTAGGATCCTTGTAATCTTGTTAGTGGTCCCTTGGATAAAAGGATGATGAACGCCAGAAAATCGATCCTTGGTATCTTTATTAGCACTAGGACCTTTTTCAGCTCTGAGGAAAGCCTTAGTACATTGGTGTCTACTATACCCATTATTAAAGAAAACTCTTAGGAGATGTGCTTTATCTTCCTTGAGATGGTTCTCATCAAAAACTCTTAAAGCTCTAGTTGCTAAGCTGTTGAGAACACCAAGATTTTGAGCTGGGAAATGATGAGAATTAACATGAATATATTGTTCCGTATGAGTTTTTTTACGATATACCAGATGAGAGAAAGAGCCATTATCATTCCTTGAGAGGAGGATGTCAAGGAAGGAAGGGAAGTTAAGGCTGTCGCTCCTCACCGATTGCGATTTGTGATAACAGTTAGCCAATAGAATATGGTCTGTCGCATGGTGAAATTTTCACTCAGTTAGCGCATTTTTGGGGCTAATTTGTAGGATCATGCTAGATGTGGAGCATTTTGTGGAACGAATAGTGGGGAAACTAGAAGAAGTCAGAACTCCTTCAGTTTTCCACCAAATTGGTTGCAAAGAGGCTAGTTAGCTATTTTTGAGTATTATTAACTGATTGGAGCAGGTTTTAGAAGCATTTGAGCATTGTAAACACATATTTTGACACTTTTGAGCATAAGAGAGGCCCAAGCCATTGGAAGCTGGACCAAGGAGACGTAGCCCAGGAGGGGTGAACTATTTTATCATGTGCTTGTTGTAATGTGTTTTTGATGATGTTATATACATGTTTATGTTGCTGTTCAATTTATGATTTATGTTCAATTGCTCATAAAATTAACATAAAAACTCTTCATTTCACTTGCAAAAATTGATGAATCCTTAAGCACAATGAAAGAATTTTGTTTATAATCTGAGGAAGATCTTAGCACTGCGAACTGATATTCTAAATTAGATCACTTGGCCACAGGATATTACAAGAGCTTCATTCGCAGCTATGCCTCGATCACTACACCACTGAAGAAACTATTGAAGGAATATGAAAGGTTCACATGGTCAGATGAATGTGAAACTACTTTCAATCTGCTAAAAGAAAAACTGGCAAGTGCACTGATTGGAATCTGGATTAGGGGAAAAAATTTGCTCAAAAATCAAAGTGTTCAAAATCGATCAAAACCTGAACGAACACGTTCGTCTCAACGATATGATCCCAACGCAACTCGTTTCACTCATAATGGAGTTCATATGAGGAAGATAGAGCTCGTTGACCGCTTTGCCAAACAGAAGAAATTTTGCAAAAAAAAAAAATGCCCAGTCAGTGCACAGTCAGCAGTCCGTACTACTGACGTGGCAGGTGACTGGTTAGGGTCAACGCCAGTCAATGCTCAATCAGGTTATGACAAGTGTCAAGTTATTATTAGTTTATGGGTGCAGTGATGTGGCAAGTTTGCATTGGTTGAAAGCGGACCAATGAGGAGGGGACAAGTGGCAAGCTCGGAGGCTGCCACATGTCCCTCCCCAAAGGTCGCATTATGCCGCATCAAAATTTTTATGGAGGCCTCGGGGTTCGACCCCATGACATCCCCTCCACAGTGCCCGTTACTTAACCATTTCTGCTACATTTGGTTCTTAACCTCATAGTTCACCACACATATTTAAAGTGTAAATGTTAGAGGTTTGGGGGTTAGGAGGGCTAGCCCACGGGCCAACCCTCCCCATGTGAATGCACTTCGGTAACATAAAATGGTTATCAACCAACGGCTATGCAAACCGTATCCATTGTAGTTAATGCCACATGTAACCACTACATGGAAAATCATCAGGCTAACGGTTTGGGAATTGTTAGACAACATAACCACGAACCTGCAACAGTTAAAGCCACAACATGTGACCACCATTATGGAGACCACCAACAATTTGGCTAAGGGTTAGCCATAACTGTGCAAGATTAGCACTAATCTGGATTAGCGCTTAATTAACATGCAGTTAAGGTTGGTGGAAATTTTGGCGGTGCCTCCAATTTCGGCACTAACTCCAATTTTAGTGGAGTTAACTGGAGTTCCTCTAGTTTTAGTGGAGGATTACTAGGAGACACTGTTTTGACCATATCTTGAGCAAAATTTGACCAAATAAGGATCAAAAAAAGGTGTTCCTAGATGATTGAGAGGCTCTAATCACAATGGAATAGGTTTCAGAGGAAGAAAGGCAATTATGTACTTGATTTCTCCACATTGAAGTTTAAGGAAGCCTAGGGCCACCAAAGGAGGAGGGTCCAAATTATTGATGAATATGGGCTATGAAGGTAAAGGGTTAGGCAAAGATGCACAAGGCATAGTTGAGCCAATTCTTGTTGAGGAAAGGCCTAGGTATTTAGGCCTTGGTTATGGAAAACATGATGGAGAATGCTCCAAAGCCAAGGAGGCACATGAAGGTTTTCCAAGAGGGAATTTCATTACATGTTCATAAGCTCAAGCTTGTGAAGTTTGTGTTCATAAGGAATGCAAAAGTTTTATACCCACTTTGCAAGAAGATTCTCATAAGCATGCAACTAGAAGAAAGGGCAAACAAGAGGATGTTGAAATCTCAAAGGTCATTGAAACCATTGTTGGTATTCCGAAGAGAGCCACTACCTCATCAAATTCACCTCTCAAGAAGGTGACAAAGGTGAATGTGAAAGGTATAAATCTACCTTTGATCAAGTTTCTTTTGATTATAATAAACATGGTAAATCTTCACACAAGATTAGGAGATGTATTACATGTTCTTTTTGTGGTTTGAATAACCATACTCTTTCGAGGTGTTGGAAGAGGATAGCCATACACAAGAAAATTTCAAAACAAAAGAGACAAAAAACTAGAGGTCCATTTGATAATGGAAACCATGTTGCAAAGAATATGCAATTGTTTTGCACTCATTGCCATAAGCAAGGTCATCTCAGAGACAAACTTTTGACTTTGTATCCAACAACTCATTCACGACATTTGAAGAAGGTGGAGAGAGACTTTGGCAAGAATGAAAAATAGGATTCCATAATTGATGTGGGTCAAGATGATTCACAAGATGATGTGCAGCTAAAAGAATCGCCATTGAAATGGTTTGATAAGAGGTGGTTTGATTTCTTAATCAAATAAGACTTGCATTTCTTTTGTTGATAGATGCAATTCTTTGCCTTAAAAATACATTTCGTTGCCTTATGAATGCATTAATTTTCTATTGAAAGTATGCTGCAACTTGTATGATGCAAGATGTTGAAAGTGGAGTTTTGTTTGACTCACTTAAATGCAGCAAAGAAGGAAATTTGTGGTTACAAATTTGTATGTAAATGCATTTCTTTTGAATGCATTCTTGATGTTGCATATTTTCGCTAGGAAGGTGTGTGAAAGTGGAGTATGTTACTCACTTCATTTGCAGAAAATTTGTCAATTCAGCTCTTTATGTACCCATATATGTTTTTGGGCTTATTGTACTTGTGTTTGTACTTGAGGGAGAGTTGAAGAATTGTACACATACATGAGAGTTTGTGTGTGTGTGAACAATGGAATTGTTGCTAGTTTCATTGTGTTTGGATACATGCATGAGTGTCGACTTGTGTCAATTGTTGTCACATGTATGTCATATTGACTTGGAAGAGTTGATTTTATCTCTAAAGATGAAAGAGAGATGTTATTGCATGAGATTTGAAATTCTTGTTGTTTATGCAAAGAATCATCAAGTTGCTGTACATGCTTATGTTTGGCTCTGAAGTCAAGTTAGTTTCTTGAAGAAGTATGTTTAGTTGAATTATGCTTAGTCGATGATGTTTTGTATACTTGTGTCAGTCGATGGTTTGTACACCAAGATGTAAGAGTAAATGGTGATGTTACATGATGTGACAATTGTTTCTTTGAAGGAGAAAAAGAAGAGGTTGTCGATTTTCATTTCTTGGATAATGTGTTTTTCCATTTAATGATTGTATTTGTGACAAGATGTCACAGGATTTTGGAAGGTCCATTCTTGAGAAAGATTCTCATGCTTAGCCTTCATTCTCAAATCATGACATGAGTAGCATGTTGAACTGGAGGATGATAGAGACAAGAAGCGAAAGTGGACGAGATGCCAAAAATTTTCAGCCATTGTAGACCGTTGTATGTGTTGACGCCAAGATTCTCAGTGGGAAGGCTATCAGATTGTATCAATTTTCTAAGCACTAAGGGATCGATGTGGTACGACAAAGGTATTTTTCAGCCAGAAAGTATCCAGCAAGTGTTGGATTAGGTCAACAAGAAAAGGAGAATAATGGTTGAGGGACATAGCCATTTGTCATGCAAGGCATGTCAGTGTACCCAAGTGGTTGTCATGGAGATTTCTTCAAGTATCTTCAAATAGAACTTGGGAAAGAGAAGAGTATTCAACTCTCATTAGATAACCATCTTTTGTGGGTCCAAAAGTCCCTCAGTGGGAAGGAGTGATCAGAATCTAGATTAGGAGCAAAAATTTGCTCAAAAATCAAAGTGTTCAAAATCGATCAAAACCTAAATGACTGTGTCCATCTCGGTGATACAATCCCAATGCAACTCGTTTCACTCAAAACAGATTTCATATGAGGAAGATAGAGCCCACTGATTGCTTTGCCAAACATAAGAAACATTGCAAAAAAAAATGCCCAGTCACTGCATAGTCAGTAGTCTGTATTGCTGACATGGCAGGTGACTGGGTAGGGTCAATGTCAGTCAACACTCAATCAGGTTATGACAAGTGTCAAGTTATTATTGGTTTATGGGTGCAGTGATGTGGCAAGTTTGCATTGGTTGAAAGCGGACCAATGAGGAGGGGACAAGTGGCAAGCCCAGAGGCCGCCACGCGTCCCTCCCCAAAGGTCACATTACGACAAATCAAAATTGTTATGGAAGTGCTAGGGTTCGACCCTGTGACCTCCCCTCCACAGTTCCACGACCTAACCATTTCCACTATGTTTGGTTCTTAACCTCATAGTTCACTGCATATATTTAAAGTGTAACTATTAGAGGTTTGGGGGTTAGGAGGGCCAACTCTCCCCATGTGAACACACCAACGGTAATAAAAAATGGTTATCAACTGGTGGCTACGCAAACTATAGCCATTGTAGTTAATATCACATGTAACCACTCTATAGAAAATCATCAGGTTAATGGTTTGGGAACTGTAGGTCAACATAACCATGAACCTGCAGTAGTTAAAGCCACAACATGTGACCACCATTATGGAGACCGCCAGTAGTTTGGCTAATGGTTAGCCATAACTATGCAAGATTAGCACTAATATGGATTAGTGCTTAGTTAATCTAAGATTAATTTTAATCAACCCGCAATTAAGGTTGGCGGAAATTTCAGCGGTGCCTCCAATTTCAACGCTAACTCTAGTTTTAGTGGAGTTAACTGGAGTTCATCTAGTTTTAGTGGAGGATTACTAGGAGATACTGTTTTTACCATATCTTGAGCACAATTCGACCAAATGAGGATTAGAAAAAGGTGTTCCTAAATGATTGAGAGGCTCTAAACACAATGGAACAAGTTGCATAGGCAGAGAGGCACTTCTGTACGTGATTTCTCCATGTTGAAGTTTAAGGAAGCCCAGGGCCACTAGAGGTGGAGGTCAAGCCAAGATCAACCAGAGTCTAATTAAGGAGCTTGGAGAGTCATCTTAGGGGTTTTTGTATGCTTTGAGTCCACTGAAGCAGGTTTCAGGAGCTGTAAAGCATTGTAAACTATAATTTTTTCCATTTTGAGAAAATACAGAGGCCCAAACCATGGAATATGGACCAAGGAGATTTAGCCCAGGAGGGGTGAACTCCTTTATCAAAACACCGTGTTAAGTGTTTTTATTGATGGTTTTCTATTCATCTACTTCTTGTTATTCAACACTTCATTTTTATCCTATTTTTCTTATGAATGTCACATAAAACTTGATAAAATTTTACCTATTTCTGTTCACAAACACCATAAGGGAACCTATGCACATGACACAATGGAAAAGAATTTGTTTTTAAATTTGAAGTTGAAATTAGTACAACAAAACTAACATTCAACTACAGATCATGCACGAATTTGGTCTTATTCAGATTGGAATAAGAAATTTCACATTCAAATTAACGCATTAGGCATTGCCTAAGGAGCTATCATTGCTCAACTCAGAGATGGAAATCTTGATCACGCAATCTACTTTGCTAGCAAAAAAATTTCCTTGGAGGAAAGGAATCATACCACAAATGAGCTCGAATCACTTGCGATGGTGTATTCGCTACAAAAGTTTTAACACTATATTCTGGGGGGGCATTCAAATTATTCACTGATCATTCTTCCTTGAAGTACTTGGTGAATAAACTTGTACTTGAAGGAAGGATTTGTAGATGGATTTTTCTATTCCAAAAGTTCACATTTGAAGTAATCGTCAAACTAGGAAGACTGAACGTGGGCACTAATATCTTTCCTGGTTAGAGTCAGGCAAAGCCGGAGGGTCAGTAGATGATGAATTTCCATATGCTAACTTGTTTTGAGTCGAAGGCATACCAGAATACTTGGAGGACAGTGCATTATTTTTAACCATAGGTAAATTCCCATAGGAGTACATAACAACACAGTGAAGGCACATAGAGGTTTATGTTACAGATTATCAGTTGATTGCAGGAGAACTGTACAAGCTGGGCCTTAATCATATATTACAAAGGTGTGTTCTTGATCATGAGAGACATGATGTATTGTGGGAATGTCATTCGAGAGTTGCAGGTGGGAATATTGGTGAGAAGGCCACTGTGAGGAAAGTGTTGCAGGACGGACTCTAGTAGCCCACACTTTTTCGAGAAGCAAAGAAGTATGCCAAGAGATGTGACATTTTCCAAAGGGTTGGAAAGCCATCACACCTGGATGAACTTCGTTTTTAGCCGGTATAAGCACTCTAGGCATTTGAAAAATGGGTATTTGACTTTGTGGGACATATTAACTTGCCAGCACGTCAATCACACGCCGAATATATTATTGTCACCATAGATTACCTTACTAGATGGGTTGTAGATGCACTAGATAAATATTACATTGCAGACACTGCCACCAGATTCATATTCAAGAATATTATCATTCAGTTTGGGTGCCCCCGAAGCCTCACTAGTGAGTAGGGGACCCACTTCATTAATGAGATAGATGCTTCATTGTTGCAGAACTTTGTGATCAAGCACCATAAGAGCAACCCCTACCACCCTCAAGAAAATGGTATGGTGGAATCTTTTAAAAAAATCTTAGAGAGACTCACCAAGATATGTTCTGCCAACTGAGATGATTGGGACAAATGAGTGCCAACTAAACTATGGGCTTATCTTACAACCATCAAGCACTTGCACAAGCATACACCCTTCCAACTAGTGTATGGATAAGAAGTTGTAGTAGCTGTTGAGTTCACTAATGAGCCTCATCATTGGGTAACTATATGGACCTTAATCCACCTCCTAGCTTAGTCAAATCAACTCTTCTCACAATTTATTACATATTTTGATTGTATTTTGTTTGATGAGATGGGTCAAAGTGAGATATTATGCCTAGTGGACTAATGTGCATTGATTGCAGGTTTGTGAGAGAAAATCATGGAATTTTGTCTAATTAAGGGATGAAACTCGAATGAGACAAGAAGGAGAGATTGTAGGAGGTAGATTTTCCTCATTTACTCCTCCCTCATTTGAATATTCCTCCATCAATCACACTAGCTCGGAGTACAAGCAACCAAGTCATGGAGATCAAAAGGCAGCTGAGCAAGTGACAGTTAAAGAGCTAGTTTATCTCGAGTTTGGGAGCTAAGCCTCCCTAGATTTAAGGAATTCATTGGAGACTTCAGTTGTATAAATAAAGAGGCCTAGAGCCTCATTAGGATTCAAATTTTTGTTGTAAAAACACTAGTCATTTTTGAGTTCAAGACTTGTGGAAGACATTGTTATGTAATTTTCTATTTTGATAATAAGGATGAGAATTTCCTTGATCCAAAACTGAGTTGAATTAGACGGTTGAAGATCTTGGGTTAGGGCCCAACCCTAGCAGCAAAGGCTCCTCTTCTTGTATTTGTATGTTTAGTTGATTTCATAGTTGAATTGTCTTTAGAATTATTTCATTGCAAGTAGTTGTAGATTTGATTAGTTTGCTTCCATTTGTGCTTTACTTCAGTAGTAGCTTAGAAGAGATAAAGGATCATCAAAAATATATCAGTAGGTGGTTTTGGCCTCACTCCTTCCTTCAAGGATCATGGTTTGAGGAAAGAACTCCTATGTAGCCCCAAAAAGACAAAATTCTACTTTCTCATGGAATTTAGGGTTTTTCTGTACTTAGGCCAACATTTGATCAGTTTGCAAGAGTATGATTTAGTTATCATTTCTTCTATCTTTAGTATTACATTAGATCTCATCAATGTTTCATCTCATTCTGCAAGTTTTCCTCATGCATGAAGTAGGCAACTAGCTCATGAAATTTTGTTTTCCCTAGTTAATTGAAATCCTTCTTGTTTACATGATTTTTGGGTAAATATCAATGTTTGATGAAGTGAAGGTTTTTTAGAAGTACATAGATATTTCATGATCAAAAACCTCATCCCAACTTCATCCATCCATGATCATTCCTTCCTTTCACCAAAATCCTCACCAATTTCATCATTTCACAAGAGTACTTCTCCAAGCTTGTTGAGCAAATCCGACCATCTCCCAACTCTGGTTTTGAGTTCTGAAGTAGTCCTAGGCACTTCCTTACCTCATTCCATCCACCAACCACCTTCCCTAATCCTTCCATCACCTTAAACATCCATCCTTTTTCTCTCAGCTGTATCCTGTAGGAATACAGGGGATCTTGTAGGGATTCAAGACATCCTGTAGAACGCATTAGGACATCTTGTAGGTTGACCTGTAGTGGATTGTTTTGAGGCTGAATTGTGGAAAAAGCCCCTAGGAAGCTATAAGAGGACCCCTGTTTGTATCCTAATCCTTCTTACCATTCACCATCATCCTTAAGCCCACTGCCACATCACCAAAAGAAGCTTGCTTTCACACTTTCACACAAAAAAAGACAAAAAGAAAAACAGAGTTATTTTGGTCATTTACATGCATAGCAATAGAACGTTTCATGTTTCAATTTGCATGTTTAGGACAGTAGGATTTCATACATGTTAACTTAGCACTCTTTTGAAGCAAAGCCTCTTAGCAGTTAGTTAGAAAAATGGTGTGTTTTAGCATTTGATTTCAGTCTTTTTCTTCACTACAATAGACAAGCTTTCCCTTAGTGTAGATTTTTCTTTTCCTCATTGGTAATCAAGCTTCTTCTGAATCCATAGAAGTCTAGTTTGGAAAACCTTAGTGGTCTATCACTAGCTTAGCAGTGACAAAGAGCAGGCCCATCACATTTACTTGTGTATACATTTCTATCACCTCCAAGTTTGTACGAACCCCGGGTTGATGAAGTAAAGTTGGTAGCCCTAGGAGTTATAGCATTCTTGTTGCAATATTGGTGCTCATCACTTTTTGGAACCGTTTCCGGGGAGGTGTCTGAGTAATATGTGATTATTTCTTTCTTTCTTCCATTCATCATCTCTGACATTCTGCTATTAGTTTCATTTCTGCAAAAGTAATTTAGTTTTCTTTATTTTCCATTCTGTAGGTTAAATTTCATTCAAGTAGTTAGTTTTCATTTAGTCAGTTAGTTTCCATTTAGTTTTCAATTTCAGTTATGCAATTATTTTCAAAGCTTGGAAAAAAACACAAAAAAAACAAAAACACTTCTTTCATTTCTCATAGGAATAGGCATAACTCAGGGAAATTTATGCCAAATACCCCCACTACTTCAAACTTCCAACCTTCCCTCTTCTTCGGTGGATGTGAATTGGAGGAACCCTTAGGTGAACAACCAGAGATATTAGAAGAGCCTACAAGAGAAGAAGAAGAAGAAGAACCCATTCCAACTGACCCCATGGCTGAAAATAGAAATGACAAAGGAAATAGAGAAAGAGTTGAGGGTACCTTTCCCATCAAAGAAACTAATGGGGGTACCAAGATGAAGAATATAAGCCCCTCTGCTCTTCCTCATTTCCATGGCCTAACCTCAGAATATCCACACACTTTCTTGTTTGAGTTTGTTGTCATATGTAGAACCTATGATTACACCAATGATGAGAAGAAGTTGAAACTATTCCCATCCACTCTCAAGGATGCAGCTTTGTGCTAGTTCATGGGTTTACCTGGGGATAGCATCACAACTTGGGCTCACATGCAACAAGCCTTCAAAACAAGTATCGATATTACTGTAGGTCCAAAGACACTAAAGAAGAAATTTCTAGGATGACCTTAGGGCATGATGAATCCCTAGAGGATTATGAAGAAAGATTCTAGCTTAGCTACAAAAGGGCCAGGTGCACACTTGATCCTGAGTCACTGAAGCTAATCATGCCTAGAGGGGTAAGGGAAGATCTTCTGGATACTCTAAACCTGTTAGCATGAGGGGACATCTACCAACTACCCTATGAAGATATCAAGACTGTCTTTAGGACCCATTCTCGGGCAATTAGGAAAAAGGGTAGGGGTAGTTAACCTATGGTAAGTCCATCCTCTTCCGATACATCCATCAAAGGTGAAATTGGAAATATGCTGGAAGATTTCAAGAGTGAGATGCTGCAAACCGTTGCCCTCTAGATGGACACTATGCACATTAAGAGAAAACAGGAGGAAGCAGAGAGAGCCTTAGCCATTCTCTGCCCTGGATGCACAAGGAGGCACCCAAGGAATGAATTTCCATTGAACTTGATTGAAGTCTACTCAGTCTATGAAGAAAACCACTCCACAAACAAGTTCCCTTCTCTACCTAGACTAAAAGTTATGTATCAATGACTTGCTAAAGGGGTGATTGAACAACTCTGCTACATAAATCAAAGGAGACCTCATGGGCCTCAGCCATACCAACAGGGCATGCAAGGGTCATCCCATGCCTATTACAACCCCAACTAGACCACATCCATTCCCTCTTGGGGCCCCCCTGCTCATCCTTCCTAGTCTACACATCCTCCTTGGTCTTTTGCACCTCAATACCATTCCCAATTGACCAGCTAGTGATTTCAGCCATATGCTCCACCTGAGCCTCAGTGGAATGCACTTCCCTAGGGGTGGAGGCCCCCATATAATAATGATATAGCTTTATTGCCTCCACCACCTACTCAACCATAGCTTTTACACCTTGATCCACCTAAACAACCCCAAATGCCTGCCCAACCAAATCCAAACCCGAACAATAGACAGGCACATCAAGTATACAATGGAGAGACATCCTATCCTGCTTATGCTGTGGAGATTCAGGAAATCAACCTGAGATCTGGGAGAGTACTCCTGGACAACCAACCTCTACCTCCACCTAGGGAGAGTGAGGAAGAAAGAGAGGAAAGCATGCCTAGAGTAAATCCTCCACCCTTTCTTGAGAGATTAACTCATCCAGTCCATCCTACCCCTGAAGAGAATGAACTTCTGGGTGAACTAAAAAATCTATGTGTCAAAAATCCACTTCTCCAAGCCATAAAGGATGTACCTATTTACAACAAGTTGATTAAGGAGAAGTGCTTCAAACATCCAGGGAGGTGAAAAAGAGACACCCCTACCATTAATGTCATTGGACAACTGTCTGACTTAATGTTGGGGTAGGTAATTTGTCCGAAGTATTTGGACCCTGGAAGCCCTATAGTAGATGTGCACATCAATGGCACCATTGTCCCACACACTTTGATTGATCTTGGGGCTTCCATTAATGTGATGACTAAGGACACCATGCTCAAGCTCAACCTCCAGGGTTCATTGAGAAAGACCACAACAATCTTGCAACTTGCAGACCATTCCATAGTGACCCTTAAGGGGATTGTGGAGGATGTGATGGTCTCCATTGACTCTTGGGAGTACCCTGCAGATTTCCTAGTCCTACAACCTAAGGCTAAGCTTACTGGTTACCCTCTCATCCTTGGGAGGCCTTGGTAAGCTTACTGGTTACCCTCTCATCTTGTACCCTCCTGCTCAACCATCTCTAGAACATGACTTACCTCTATGGCTAGAAGAGGAGGAAGAAGATGAGTTTTATTCAGCCCAACTCTATACCTTAGAAACAACCATGGGAGGAGGAAAATCAGATGAAGATGATTTGATTGAACACATACTCCAAATTCCAACTCCCAACACATTGTCTTTAGAGGAAGTAGTAAAGGAAACCCAGAACAACCATTATATTGATCTATGCTGAGTTGATTCAAACCCTATTCGTGTCAAAACCATAGAATTCGGCCCTGAGAGAACCTTGAAAATCAACCCATCTCTTTCTGTACACCAAGAAAAAAAGTTGTGCAACATGCTAAAGGAACATCTCGATGCCTTTTCTTGGAGTTACAAGGAAATGAAGGAAGTGCACCCCTCAGTGTGTACTCACCACATTTATATCAAAGAAGGTTGTAAACCAGTCAGACAACCCCAAAGAAGAATGAATCCAGCTCTCAAGGATATAGTCAAAGAAGAACTTCAAAAGCTTCCAGATGCAAGATTCATTTACCCTATCTTAGGCAGTGAGTGGGTCTCTCCTTTGGTGTTGGTTACAAAGAAAAATGGGAAGTGGAGGATTTCTGTCAATTATAGAGAGTTAAGCAAAGCAACAAAAAAGGACCATTTCCCTCTACCTTTCATTGACCAAGTGCAAGATAGCCTAGCAGGGAAATTTTTTTTCTCTTTCCTAGATGTATTCAGTGTGTACAATAAAATCCAGAACAACCCAGAAGACCAGGATAAAACCACCTTCACTTGTCCTCAGGGTACTTTTTCCTACAAGGTCGTTCACTTTGGCCTATGCAATGCCCCTGCCACTTTCCAGAGAGCAGTCCTGAGTATCTTTGCCGAGCTAGTCCATGATGTAGTAGAGATTTATATGGATGATTTCACACCCTATGGGTGTGATTTCCAGGAGGCTCTGTCCAACTTAGGTAAGGTGCTGAACAAATGCATTGAAATGAACTTGTCCCTTAGTCCTGAAAAATGTGAGTTCTTGATGATTGCAAGGACTTTTCTAGGTCATTCAATATCCAAGCAAGGACCGCAGGTGGACACAAACAAAATAGCCATCATCTAAAGGGTCCCACCTCCATAAAAACAAAGAGATGTTAGAAGTTTTCTAGGTTTAGTTGGATACTATCAGAGGTTTATAAAAGACTTTAGCAAGTTAGCTTCTCCTTTATTTGGGTTGTTGGCCAATGACTCTGAATTTGTATGGTCAAAACGCTGTCAAGAGGCCTTGGACACCCTAAAGGACATGTTGACGACTGCACCTATTCTCCGAGGCCCAAATTGGGCCCTTCCGTTTCATATACATGTTGATGCCTCACACAAAGCCATAGGAGTAGATCTAGGCCAAATAGATGACAAATTGCCTTATGCCATTTACTTTATTAGTAAGAATTTTTGAAAGGCAAAATTGAACTACATAGTGACCAAAAAGAAGCTCCTAGTTGTTGTGCATACATTGAAAAAATTTAGGCATTAAATTACAAGTTATCAAACATTTGTACATACTGAACATGTTGCAATTACATATTTAATGAATAAAACTAATGTGAATTCCTGGATTATTAGATGGCTATTTTTATTACAGCAGTTTGATCTAACTATTGTCAATAAGCCTGGCAAGGGAAATGTTGTTGCAGATTTTTTGTTCAGATTAACTTTGCCTACAGGGGACGAAGGAATGGTTAATGATCAGTTACTAGATGAACACTTTTTCACCATTTTAGTTCTCTCTCCATGGTTTTCCAACATAGCAAACTACTTGGTCTCTGCAAAGTTCCCACCAAATTTGTCCTCCAAAGAGAAAAGCAAGATTGTGAGGAAGAGTGCCCCATTCACTTGGATTGGGGGAAACCTCTTCAAACTAGGCCCAGATCAAATTCTGAGAAGATGTGTCAGGGAGGAGGAAGTCTTTGACATCCTTCTAACCTATCATGATGGGTCTTGTGGAGGTCATTTTGCAGCCAAGAGGACAATATTCAAGGTATTACAAGCTGGTTATTATTGGCCCACTATTCATTAGGATGTGAGAAGGTATACTAGTCAATGTGATTGGTGCCAAAGGATGGGAAAGCCTACTCCAAGGGATGAAATGCCTCTACAACCTCAAGTGACTTTCAAGCCATTTGACAAGTGGGGCATGGATTTCATTGGACTGATTGACCCTCCATCCAAGCAAATGCAGTACATCATTGTGTGCATTGACTATTTGACCAAGTGGGCTAAAACCAAGGCAATCAAGGAATAAACAGAGGAGAAGGTGGCTGAGTTCTTAAGGGAAAATGTATTTACAAGTTTGAGTACCCTAGAGAACTGGTCACTGATCAAGGCAGCTAGTTTACATCCAACATGATTGAATACTTGTTAAGCCAGCACAAGATCGAGCATAGAACCTCCACTCCCTATCACCCACAAGCTAATGGGCAAGTGGAGGTGACCAACAGAGCACTGGAGGGCATTTTGACTAAAGTAGTTAGTATTAGCAGAAAATGTTGGGCAGATAGATTAGTTGAGGCCACCTATGCTTACAATACCACCTGGAAGACCACCATTGGATTCACCCCCTCTGAGTTGGTCTATGGGAAGAAGGCCCTACTGTCCATTGAATTTGATTACAATACATTAAGGATGGAAACCCAACTAGATCTAGATCTCAACAATGCACAAAAAGAGAGATTGCTCCAGCTGAATGGGTTAGATGAGTTTAGAACGCATGCCCTCTTGCACATATAGGTGACTCAAATTCAGAGGAAGATCTAGCATGAAAAAAACATCAAGAAAAAACAATTTCAAGAAGGTGATTGGGCTTTGTTATATGATTCCATATATAAAGACTTTAAGGGAAAGTTAAGGACTAGATGGTTAGGGCCTTATGTCATAGAGAGATGTCATGATAATGGTTTAGTATAGATTAGAACCATAGATGTATAGGCTATTCCTTTACTTGTTAATGGGCATAGATTGAAGGTTTAAAAGAATCCATCATCAAAGCAAGAGTTCATTGATGGTATCAGCAAAACGGTGATGGTGGTGGAGAAAGTCTCAGCTCCTACCTCATCAAGTCACTGAAAAAGAAAAAAGAAAAAAGAGAAAAATAAGGAGACTCAGGTGAAAACCTCCATGAGGTGCCTGAGTCCCATTGTTGGGTTGAAAACCTCTTGAGGCGGCCCAATGGTGTCAAAAAAAAAAGAAATAAAAGGAGAAACAAAAATATCTCTAGGTGAAAACATATTGTGAGGTGCCGAGGGCAAGCAACTAGGATGAAAACCTCTTGGAGGTAGACTAGTTGCTTTAAGAAAAAAAAATAGTCTTGAAAATATTGTTTGTAGGTCAGCAGGAGGAGGATCAGAGCAACAAGAGAGGATCAAAGGGGACCTATCCAGTTCATGTTTTTATTTCGCCATTCATTATCCTTCATCATTCCATCATTCCATCCATTTTTCTACTCATTTAGCTCAGTTTGCAAGGGTTCCGTGTTTTCTACAGGATTCCTTGTAAACCTACAGGATTCCCCGAAAACCTACAGGATGATCCTGTAGGAATTATAGTGGCTTGGAAATCCTAAAGTAAGTAACCCTAGATCAAAGGAATGACCTACCCATGTCAAAAAAAAAATTCTACTTCACCATATCATCACCATACCTCCCTCCACCATGGTCACCCTGCATTCATCCAAAAAAAGAGGTCAGTTTCAAAAAAGTTAAATTACAATTTTCAAAGAAAAAATAGAGAAAAGAGGATGAAGACAAAGAACAAGGGGAAAATTCCTGCAGGCTATTTTACTCATTCACAAATTCATCAACCCCTTCTCTGCCCATGCAAACAATCCTCATGCTCCAGAAGTGGAAAATGATTAAAAAAATTGAGGGAGAAGCAACTACAGGACATCCTGTAGGAAATCCTGTAGCAGCCTATCCCACAAAACAAAAAATCATAGGTTGCAGTCAGCTTCAAGCATGGAGATCCAGAGGTCAAAGAAGCTCCTCCAGAGCCTAGCAACAACATCAGCATCATTAGCATCAACATCCAAGTACCCGCACATCAAAGAAAATCATCAAAGGACAATAAAATAAAAAGGAGAAAAGCACATGCAACATCACACATCAAAGACTTCATTCTTCAACAAACAAAATCAAGGCATCATTACTACAGGTAAGTATCTCACTTCCACTCTCTCGTTAGCATAATATAATCAAACATGTAAAAGTTTTGAAAGAGTTGTTTTATAAGAAAAAGGTGGTTAATTAACTTGGCCACCTTCGCTCAGTCAACGAGGAGAAGACAATTAGTCCTTACACACGTGGCAACGGTCAAGTGAAGGAAAAGGAGAGATGAGGTCGAAAGTGGTTAAGTTATGGATGCCCAAAGTGGGAGTTGATTACGAGGAGAATGATGATGAGGTAGTGGGACCAATGGTCCAAAAATGGATACATGTACCTCGGCTGCCAGCACACAACCCCACTTAAATCACCCATATGGGGAAATAAACGTTGATCCCTATGCATATAGGCATTCACATTCACGAGGCTACACACTAGAAAACTTGCTCTCGGACCTCAAGTAGTCTACAAGAAAGGTAGAATTCATTGTTTTCTAGTGCATGACCACCTACAAGATCCTACAGGATACAGTCCAACACCTACAGGATTGGAAGTGAGTAGTTCTACAAGGGAAAAATAGAGCTTGGCTTCATTAAGTAGTGATAAGAAGGTAGGCTCTATACTTTCCCACAATTTCCAAGTGAAAAGAATATAGAAAAGCCTCCTATTGTGTTGAAAAATATTACAGTCTAGGGGAATTGTATACATAAAATTTTTCATTTAAAATTCCTCATTCATTAAATTTGGTATCAAACATAACCAACCCTCCATCCATCAGAGAAAATGATAGGGGGATTTAATAAGAGGGAACCCATCAACACAATGAGGATTCATCAGCACCCTCCTATACTAGAGATATTCACAAGGCACAATTGGATGGGTTTCTTTGAGAAATTGAGGGGATATGATGATGAAGTAGCCAAATATTTTTCTCTCTCCCTCATTCCACTGACTAGGACCCATGCCACTATTGTGGTGAAAGGCCTCTCTATAGAACTCACCCCTAAAATCATAGGCAGAATCACCACCCTTCCTTTAGGGATGCCTTGGAGAAAGGAGGATAAGGGAAATAACCAAATTGCAAAGAAGAAATTATTTTTAGAAGGAGAGGAGGCCATGGAAGACAAAAATGGAGTTAGAAGAGCAAGCCTACCATATCCTTGGAATGAAATTAGCTACCACCTTATAAAATATATATCATGTGAAGGTAGGTACAATGTGGTATATGGATACCACTTTAGGCTTCTCCAAGAGTTGAGGTTTGGAGTAGAAACACCTCCTCAAAACAGACTCAGCATACCCTACTTCCTTCTTCAATCAGTGATAGATATGAGCATTAAGGTACAGGAAGGAAACCATCAAAAACTAGCCCATCATGGGTTAATTAGACTTATCATAGAAGATGCCCTCCAAAACCTCAGACTCCCTATCACATGGGAAACTTTCAGAGACATGAGGAAGGCATACAATCACTTGAGCATGAAAAAAGCCCCACTACCAGTGAAAGGGATGAAGAAGAAACAGAGAAGGATGAAGAAGAAACAGAGAGGGATGAAGAGGAAATAGATGAGGAAGAAGAGGAAGAAAAGGAGAAGGAAAGTGGTGAAGAGACATAAGAATATGCAAAGGAGGAAAATGATGAAAAAAGTGAGGAACTAGAGAGAGAAGGAGAGGAGAAAGACAAAGATGAGAAGGGGAATGGAAAATGAGAGATAGAAGACAAGGAAGAAACACCTAGGGTATCTCCAGAGCCCACTAAGAAAGAGGTAGCAGCTGCCCTCACTGCCCTTAGTACCCCTATCAAGAAAAAAGGAAAGTTAAAGGAAAAATCCATTGTACTTTAGGACAAGAAAAAGGCAAGGAAAACCTCAAACTCCCACCAAGGTTCGTATTGTCATTGAAGACTCATCCAAACAACAGGAAAATATAGCTCCTCTTATGAACATTCAAGGAGAAGGATCATCAGAACAAGCCTCTCACAAGTCTTGTATCACTTATGTTAGGAGGCATGTCACTAGATCCGTTTCATCCAAAGGAAAAGGCCTCCTACAGGATACACAAAAGGACCTACAAGAAGTAGAGGCAATCCTACAGGAAACTCTGCTAAACCTATAGGAAACTCAGAAATTGGACAAAGAAGGGAGTATGTAGCAAGAAACAAAGAAATAGGATCCGGAGCTAAGGGAACCTAGTCCTCAACCTAATCTTGACTCCTACTACAGGTTTATTGAAGGGGGTAGGGTCATTCCACATAGATTTTCCATCCCCTTATTTGTTGAGCTTGAGAAAGAATGGGAAAGAACACATAGATGGATGTAGATTGTCAAATCCAAAGGAGCAGGGGACACAAGTCACATGGAGGAGAAAGTTAAAGATATGGGTAGAGAATTGAGTAGCCTGAGGGAGAGAGAGGCAATGATGAAAGCCCAGTTGGAGGCAGAAAATGCATGGTTAAGAGGACAAATACAAGAAAGAGAGAATCAATTGGCATCCATGGCCAGTCTATCCTTAGAGACAATCCAATGTAGGATGCCAACTAAGTCTTATGCATTATACCTTAAGGAATAGTGGTTGCAGTTCCAAATCAAAAACCTAGCACAGAGAGGCACTATGCCATTCCAGGGTTATAGATAGTTCATTGATCTTTGTGATCAAAGCACATTGGAGGATAGAGCTAAACTATCTGAGTTCTACCTACATAACTTAGCCTTGATAGATATGAATGTATGGGACCCTAATTCAAAACTAGGGGACTTACAGTTGATGGCTTTGGCATCATGGATGAATAATGAGGAAGCAATGGTTGCATAAATGAAGAAAATAATGGCAAGGGAAGAAACATAACCTCTCATGATAAGAGCTAAGAAGTCAAATCCAATGGCTGTCATCAACACACATAACTTGATTGCAAATGACCCTCAACTTGCACCCAGGTACCTTGCTGCCCAAGAGAAAACAATCACACACTTTGAGGATTTGTTCAGGCTATTAGGATTTGAAATCATGCAAGCTTGCCAAAGGAGATGGAATACTGTGCCCTACAGTTTGAGAATTAGAGAGTACCATTCTCCTCAAAGAATGAGAGAAGCACTGAACATGACACCCATGTACAAGCAAGATCTCCAAAGACTCAAAGTCAATTGGATTGGCTTGAGACTCAATCCACTACTTCTCTTAGGAATGTTGGAAGGAAGGAAGGAAGAGGAAGAAAGAAACCAATGGGAGGAGATAGACAGGAAGGCAGGATTCTATGCACAAGAAGAGGAAACTACATCAGGAGCATGGGATGTCAGGGAGGCCACTAGAGCAATGAAAGACATGGATATTGATTAAGTTGCTCAAAGGATGAGCAACACTTTTAGTAGGGGGTTGATGACAAGCCTCATCATTGGGTAACTATATGGACCTTAATCCACCTCCTAGCTTAGTCAAATCAACTCTTCTCACAATTTATTACATATTTTGATTGTATTTTGTTTAATGAGATGAGTCAAAGTGAGATATTATGCCTAGTGGACTAATGTGCATTGATTGCAGGTTTGTGAGAGAAAATCATGGAATTTTGGCTAATTAAGGGCTGAAACTCGAATGAGACAAGGAGGAGAGATTGTAGGAGGTAGATCCTCCTCATTTACTCCTCCCTCATTCAAATATTCCTCCATCAATCACACTAGCTCGGAGTACAAGCAACCAAGTCATGGAGATCAAAAGGAAGCTGAGCAAGTGATAGTTAAAGAGCTATTTTATCTCGAGTTTGGGAGCCGAGCCTCCCTATATTTAAGGAAGTTGTTGGAGACTTCAGTTATATAAATAAAGAGGTCTAGAGCCTCATTAGGATTCAAATTTTTGTTGTAAAAACACTAGTCATTTTTCGAGTTCAAGACTTGTGGAAGACATTGTTATGTAATTTTATGTTTTGATAATAAGGATGTGCATTTCCTTGATCTAGCATTGAGTGGAATCAGAGGGCTGAAGCTCTTGGGTTAAGGCCCAACCCTAGTAGCAAAGGCTTCTCTTCTTGTATTTGTATGTTTAGTTGATTTCATAGTTGAATTGTCTTTAGAATTATTTCATTGCAAGTAGTTGTAGATTTGATTAGTTTGCTTCCATTTGTGCTTTACTTTAGCAGTAGCTTAGAAGAGATAAAGGATCATTAAAAGGTTGTTGGTAGGTGGTTTTTGCCTCACTCCTTCCTTCAGGGATCATGGTTTGAGGAAATAACTCCTATGCAGCCCCAAAAAGACAGAATTCTACTTTCTCATGGAATTTAGGGTTTTTCTGTACTTAGGCTAGCATTTGATCAGTTTGCAAGAGTAGGATTTAGTTATCATTTCTTCTATCTTCAGTATTACATTAGATCTCATCAATGTTTCATCTCATTCTGCAAGTTTTCCTAATGCATGAAGTAGGTAGCTAGCTCATGAAATTTTGTTCCCTAGTTAATTGAAATCCTTCATGTTTACATGATTTTTGGGTAAATGTCAATGTTTGATGTAGTGCAAGTGTTTCAAAAGTACATAGAGATTTCAAGATCATAAAACTCATCCAAAATTCATCCATCCATGATCATTCCTTCCTTTCACCAAAACCATCACCAATTTCATCATTTCACAAGAGTACTTCTCCAAGCTTGTTGAGAAAATCCAGCCATCTCCCAACTTTGGTTTTGAGTTCTGAAGTAGTCCTAGGCACTCCATTACCTCATTCCATCCACCAACCACCTTCTCTAATCCTTCCATCACCTTCAACATCCCTCATTTTTCTGTCGGTTGTATCCTGTACAAATACAGGGGATCTTACAGGAATTCAAGACATCCTGTAGAACACATTAGGACATCCTGTGGGTTGACCTGAAGTGGCCTGTTTTGAGGCCGAATTGTGGAAAAAGCCCCTAGGAAGCTAGAACAGGACCCCTACTTGTATCCCAAGTCTTCTGACCATTCACCATCATCCTTAATCCCTCTGCCACATCACCAAAAGAAGTTAGCTATCACACTTTCACATAAAAAAAGACAAAGAGAAAAACATAGTTATTTTGGTCATTTACATGCACAATAGTAGAATGTTTGATGTTTCAGTTTGCATGATTAGGACAGTAGGATTGCATACATGTTAATTTATCACTCTTTTGAAGAAAATCCTCTTCGCAATTAGTTAGAAAAAAGGTATGTATTAGCATTTGATTTCAGTGCTTTTCTTCACTGCAGTAGACGAGCTTTCCCTTAGTGTAGATTTCTCTTTTCCTCATTGGTAATCAAGCTTCTTCTAAATCCATAGAAATATGGTTTTAAAAACCTTAGTGGTCTATTTCCAGCTTAGCAATGACAAAGAGAAGACCCATCACATTTACTTGTGTATACAACACTGTCACCTCCAAGTTTGTATGAACCCCGGGTTGATAACGTAAAGTTGGTAGCCCCAGGAGTTGCAACATTCTTGCTGCAATAGTAGTGCTCATCATTCACCATCACCAAAATTTTTATTGCACATGCCACTCACATGTCATAGGATGAATAAAATTAAAAATGGTTGGAAGAGCTATGAGAGCTAGACAAAGCTAGGTTTCTAGTAGACTTCCACCAAACTGTCAAGAAGTAGAGGTAGACCAACACATCAAGCAGAAATATTTTGCAGTTGGGGATCACGTTCTACTATATGATAGTAAGTTTCTAAAACATACTAGAAAGTTGAAAATGCATTGGCTAGGATAATTCATTGTTGCAGAAGTGAAATAATCAAGAGTTGTTAAGCTCACACAATTGGATGGAGTCTTATTGCTTGGTTGGGTGAATGGTGCATGCACAAAATCTTTCCATGGCACAAGCAGTTCTACATCAAAATGATTTGATATATGAAATGGAATCGTAGGTAGGTCTAGGTAGAGTCAGCCAATCCTTTTAGTATGTCAGTTGCGTGAGTTAATTTAGTTAGTCAATTGTTCCAGTCGAAGTCAATCATGAATAAATAGCCATTAGTTCTTCTAGCAGTATCGGTCGCGTGACTTTGTCTACAACTGATTATGGTCAGGGAGTCACACATGTCAGTCATCGTATCTGTAATAATTAGTAATAATTCCCTACTTTAGTTTGAAGTTGGGGTAAATATCTCTCGTAATATCCCTGGCAGGATTCATTCATCAACTTCTAGGATCTTTTCATGATATCGTCATAACTACCCATCATCCCTACCCTTCTTTTTCAATTTTCGTGTAATCTGGGTTAGGTCCAGGTAACAGTCATCGTTATTTCCATGATTTAGATTGAGTATGGAAGGTTACCATATTAATTAGTTAGGTGGTCCAATAAAAAACATCATGTCAAGTATTTCTATTTAATTTTCATGGCAACAATAAGTTTCTCAGTAACATAGCTAACATGGTCAAATTGCCTAGTTTGGAGTCTGTGTCAAATTTCCCCTGTCCCCAGCCCAAGTTGAAGCCCCTTGTGTCCATTGTGTATCATCGTCACAATGCAGCCACAATGAAGAACATAATCTCTATTCCAACAACCAAACAAGACTCAAGAGACACATAATCTGAGCCTCTCTATGGCAAGTATGACAAGGTAATGCTTGTAGACAATGATCTCTCATATTCATTCCATTTTCCAACAGTAAAGCATGAAGTCTATACAAAGGCTATCCCCAAGTCCAATGGAAGCCAATCATTGAGAATTAAAGAACATTTCAGAGGCCTGTAGAGGTCTACACTGTTAAATATGCGAAGTCTACCAGTGTTCAGCATTATGGGAGCAACGATGCAATGCACAAAATTCCTTATCAGTAGAATACATGGAGGGTCTATGTGGATTGATAAGGAATACCAAATCCATGCCATCGACCTTCAAAAACTCACAAGGTTTTATGTTGTATGAGCCTCGGTATCGACTACATTTCAGAATACTTCCAAGCTGGGTGAAAAGATGGGTGACGACAACCACTGTAACAAGTATGAAACCCAGCATGGTGGCAAGGGAGCCCTTATTGAACCAATTAACAAACAAAACATCAAGTTCTCCTCCCACATAATCATCGAGAAGCTCATGCACCATTTCACAAAAGGTGAATGCACCCTGGACACTATCTCAGTCATGGAAGCTTGTGTGCAAGGCACATAGTTAAATTGGTGTAGTTTTCTATTAGATGAACTCTTCGAAGATTATGAAGATGTCTACAAAAGGGCCACCTATTTTATTTATGGATATATCATTGTCTCCTTAGAAATTTGGAAGTGGTGCCCACCAGAAGGCAGAGAGTTGTTGCCAGTTATAGAAGATCAAACCCTTGCTCTCACATACTTACCATGGAAGACATTTGGGGACCCTAGCAGCAAGGAAATCAATGAAGCTTCTTTTGCTTGACGGTACCAGAAAATGCTAGACGTCACCAAGGCCAAGCCAAGAATCCCACTATCACTCCTTAATGAAGAATCGTAGGATATCTAGTTTGGTGTAAGTCATGGCAGCACTTGGGTGCGACCTAAGTGCGTCAACCCTACAACATTTCATATGCAAGCCCAAAATTTTGTTCTATCAAAGGAAGCCTTCCATATGAAGTCTCATCCTAGCCTAGATTGGTAGAGAAGTTTGGGATGGGCAGCATATATACTTTTTTGGAGGAATGGTGCCTCAACCACTACCCAAAGAAACCTTTACCACCTCCAGGAAGTGCTTGGCCGAAGAAAAAATCAATCTAGTCATCAAGAGGTTGGACACGTAAATGTAGTACTTACATAACATTCTAGAGGATCTTGGGGCATCAATAAGTCATTTTCCTACCTTTTATGAGTTTATTAGTTCAAATCCACTTGGTTCTTTAATATGTAGCCCTACTATTGCTTCAATTTTCCTAGTGGGCCCTCACTCTCATACCCCACCTACCATCAAGAATACTCAGCCACTTCCCACCAAACCACCATCGGTTCCTAAGAAAAAGATTAAAACTGCCTCTACTTAAGTTGTTGATCTTACTTGTGAGGAACCCCAATCTCACACCAACACACCCATCATAGACTAAAATCTTCCCTCCACTTCTGTCATATCCCCAAGGTCGCACAATCCCTTGTCACAAACAACCTCAACCTCAACCACTATTTTTGACATTCCTCCATTAGGAAACCCCCTTAGTGCAAACACATATATGAAGGTCAACTTTGTAATCCAACCCACTACATACACTACTAATGAGGCACTCGTAACTCACCCAACATTTTCAGAATTCATTACTATGTCCATGTTATCTCTCTTAATAGGGCTCGACCCATCCATGGAAACCATCCATCCCATCAAAAACAAGAATCTGAACCTATAAGCCATCCACACATTGCCCCTAACTATCACTCTCGCCTGCTTGCAAGCACCACAATCCAGCCCAACCCACATTATTCCTCACACCATTGAGCCCTCGCAGCAAGAAACCTCTCCCCAAGGGAAATATGAGAAATCAATTGCTAGTGGCCAACCATTACAGAGTCAATTCCCCAAACCCCCCACTATCACCCCTAATGACCTCTAGAGTTGGTCATTCTCTCAATTGTTTAATTTCATTTAATTGGCTACATGTCGAGCAGAGGAATTACACAACACTCTCTCAGCTGAACATGAGAAACAATAATAATAAATTATTTCCCTTGTTGCAGAACATGGTCACATTCTTCAAGAGAAGAAGACTCTACAAAGTCAAGTTGAAATAACTTCTAAGTTCCAAGATCTTTGGCCCTTGGTTTTCGAGATAGTCATAGATGCGGCATAAGACTTTTTAGCCTACACTTTGGTAGAATACTATGACCACATCAAAGAAGCCTGTACCAACCTCGTCTTGTCAAATAGAGAGCTCAAACAAAGTATTTCCACCACTCAAAGGGCACTACCAGATCCTTCCGATCCTAGTATACCATCAAAATTGAACGAGAAATCATAAAAGCGACTTTTATGCAAGCCTCTATCATTCAAGCTACGGGGGAATCCAAGGGACTCTTAGCACAAGTTTGAGACTGGTCAAGCTACCTAGCTAAGAAAAATCAACTGATTTATCCTCTACGCCAATAGGCCATTAAGTTCTTCAACCAAGCGATGACTACCAAAGAAAAAACCCAGTGGAAGGATCTCCTAGCACAGGAAGATGCTCTTGAAAGCCAGATCCAAAAAATTGATGATGAATCGAGTAGGACTAAGAGTCTACTCCGGGACCTTAAACCACCAACATAGGATCACTTCCTGATGCTAAAATATATCAATGAAGAGGCCGAAATGTAATTGAATATCCTCCTGATGACTTTCCCTACCCAACCAATAACCGAACTCGCAGTGTAGTTCCTCGAGCAAGCAAATACTCTCATTATCTCATGGAAAGCGACACTCGTTGAGTATACAAGGTTAAAAAATGCAACTATTAAGTTTGTTCTAGAGTTGGTTCCTTCATTTGGAGGAGCAGGTCAAGGAGGAGTATCACATGAATAAGCACTGCAACAACAAGAAGCACTAGAAGCACCAACAACACCAACAAAGGATTGACTTGCAGACGAGTCAATGGACTGTGGTCATGGCCTATTGGGTCCTTCGTTTTGAGGGCTAAGTTTTCAAATGTTTTTATGTTGACCACATTTTGACCAAATGTGACAGTTGGGAAGTCATATAGAAGACAACTGGAGAAGGAGATGGGACCCGCCAAAGACTATCAATTGCAAAGGATCAGCTAGAGAAATTAGGGATCACATAGTTGCAGCCGAGATGGAAGGATTGATGACAACCGAGGAAGCAGATGCAACTAAGAAACTAAGGTAGGTGAAAAGGAAAAAGGCAGAGCATCTGAGGGAGAAGCAACAATCCACGCGAGCAAAGTTTTTAAAAAGGCTAAAGGGAAAAGTAGAGGGGAAGAAGTGAGAAGTGCACCGAAATTCTGTCGTAGAGCTTATTGAGCCCGCACTATTATGTATTATCTTACTCATGTATTATCTTGTCATGCTAGTTTCTGTTTTACTGATGAGGCATGAGAAGAACAAGTTGCAAGGTTATTTGAGATTCTTCTTGCGTGACTTTATGTGTCCTTTTAAAATTTCGTTATGAATGTAGATGCATATTATATTTTCCCATTGAATTCTCAAGTTGTTATGATTGTACCTCTGATGTTTCCTGGTTCTGGGTTTACTGAGTATTGATAGCTTCCATGTGTTTTCCCCTGACATCTGGTTCCTACTCCCTTAACCAAGTAAGGTCGCAGTGTGCCTCAGGTGAGACACCTTATTCGTCTTGGATGGGGTGAAAATGTTGGTGCTACACTAAACTATGACAAAGCTTTTGTTGGCCCCTACACCTGAACCCAGGGTCTCAACCTGTTCATCAATTTTCACCAACAAATTTAATTTATATTTTCCTCCAAAAGATCAAGTCAACCTAACTCTTTGAGCACACCACTTTGGGTTAGTCCAGTTACTGTATATACCCATTAGACTTCATCATTTGAGGGGAAATTTGGATTGCTTTTTTTCAAGCGAAGGAGGAGTAAGACAAGGGAGGATTGAGTTTAAAGGGAAAGTAAAGAATATGGGTAGACCTAAACTCTAAGACAACAGTAAACTGATTTTTGAAGAAAGAGGCCAAGATTTCATGGGGTTGAAATTTTAAGAGGCTGAATTTGTCTCTGGTTGACTAGGTTTGACATGGGAATGTTTGTGGTTAGTTTGAATTTTTTTTGAATGGAAGATCAGATTGTATCTCTTATTGAATTGAATAATTTATCTAAGGAAAAGTTGTTGGGTTTTTCCAGGGTAAAATTCTGTGTCTCATGTGTTTGGTTGTCTCTTTATGATATTACTAGAATTTTGTTTCTATTGTTGATATCTTCTGTGCAATTTTTTTATGATGATTGTGAACACAAGAAATATTAATATAATAAATCATAATAAGTAACTATGAGATTATAATATCTTTTAAAAATCAACATGGTATCAAAGCATGGGTGGAAGAGTAGTCTTAAGGAGCATCTCTAACTGAAAGAAGTATAATCTCCTTCAAGTATCAAGGAAACATTTGTGAGGTTTTTGTACTTATACAAGGAATAAGACTTCTAGGTGTAACCAAGACCTTGTTGTATGGAAAGCCAAAGCATCCAATGTCTCAAGGAAGTGAAAGCTCAACAAAGGTTGTATTCATGATGTTTTCCAATTTAATCTCCTTAATGCAATAAAGATTGAAGTGTGTAGTAGCAAAGTTATATGCATCATTTGAGTGCCCATAATCAAATGAGCCCTACAACGAAGGATATCAAAACTAGATCAAAGAAGTACCTCATTATCCAAAGTAGTCTGATTGCAAAAGGAGGAAGGTTGAGGGTCTATTTAAGGGCCTCAGTGCAGACAAGCCTAGTGGCCAAAAAACCTTAGAGCTATCTCAGTCAGGCCGAAAGGCCTTAATCCAATCCATAGGAAGTCGAGAAGGCCCTTGAGCAAGGTACAAGGGGAATTGAAACTCAGGGTTATCCTCAAGACCAAAAACCCTCAAGAGATGTACAACTATGCTGTAGAAGCCCTAGAACCTTGTAAATAAAAATGGTGATGTCTCAACAAAAGTTGTAAATGGTAACTCTTTGAAAAAGTGATTCATTGAAGAAGGATAGGCCTAACACATTGATCTAAAGCAAACATTTTAAAATATCTGGACATACCTACTTCAAGCTTGTGAACTGACAAGTTATATTCATACCTTATGGTTGATACTAATCATATCATTATAATTGATAGGGCATACTAATGATTGAATTTGTAAGGAAAAAAATCCATCATTATGTTATTTTTAACATACTCAGATACTAAGTATAGTTGACATGAAGGATGCTAATCCGAATTTAAGACTTACTATTGATGAATATGTCAAATGGCTCTGAAGTCTACTCCAAGGCGTATCTTAGGATGATTGTGAAAAGATGAATGGGCTAAACTAAAGAAGGAACAACAAATATATGAAGGTACGAGTCTTACCAAACACATTTCAAGTAGTAGCCTTAATGTATTTATAAGGTAATGATTCTTGAGTAAGTTGATAAAGTATCATTGACCTTAATTTGTGCATGATGATAACTATATCACAAACATAAAATTCATGACCTTAGGGTTTGAAAAACCCTAGAATGTCGTTGTTTTGGATAAGTCAACCACTTCTCTATAACATGTAAGCCATCCTCACAATCTTGGATATGAATCAAGTATGGACCTATGTAAGGACATTTCCCTTTGGAAATTATGCTACAATGCTTTGCATATGCTGCTAATATTACTGGTTGTTGATGCTAGGGAACTTAGGTATTGTAATCAATTAAGGATGGGACCCATTTTGTGAATGTGACTTGTTTAGATAAATGAATTCCCAACCCTTAATGTTGGAGTCTATTCCTTGCATGTGGGATCCATCACATATACTAATATATTTTTGAAGAGAGCACACCTTGATGGAGCGAGTTCATTGGAATGTCATGATTACACACTACTCACATGAAATATTTTGACATGACAAATTTATAATGAAGAGGCTGAGTCCCTCATCATATTTGGAGATCAAAGTCCTCTTGTAAAGACTGGGTCACCTCCATGAATGGAGTTGTCCTTGTAAAGGACAAAATTATTAATATTGCTACAATGGTTTTGAGGAGGCCAAGTTACTTGATTTGGAAGAACTGAGGGTAATAATATGAGATTTGTAAAATAGTTTGTCCTACTTTGAGGGAAAAATTGCTAATTCCTCCTCCATGAAGGAAATTTGGATCATTGTTACTTATTTATGCTATAACAAACCATCGATCTTGATACATTTGCTTGGATTGAATCAAGATGAAACATCCTTGAATGATTTCATTACATATGCAGAGGCATGAAGATTCTATGGTTTTGGACATTTTGGATATGGAAATATAATTTGTAGGTGATATCTACAGTAAGTAAGTGACTACTTTCTACTGGTGTTAAAAACTACACTTGTTGCTACTGTTACCAGAAGTCTAGAATAAACTCTCAATGTTACAAGGTCTGCTAAATAGTGTCTGGAACTTTTGATCCATGTCAAAAGTCTCTACTAGAACATTTTGATTGCATGGTGATGTTATGTTTGAAGATAAATGTGATGAAACTTCAATAATTGTTCCTCTTGTGGATATGTGTAACCATAATTTCCTTTCTAATGATCGAATTGTATAAGAGATTGATGTTGACTGTGATAAAGGTTTTGTCAAAGGGAAAGTATTACAATATTAATGAAGAGATATCGAGTAACATGAAATAGGAGCATGTGTGATGCACATGACATAATCTAATGATGTTATTTTTCCTAGGGTTTGTAAACCCTAGGTAATTTTTGAAGGATATGATTAAGAAATTTTGTAAAAAAACCCTAGATCTATACCTTAAGTATTGAAGGTTGATGTTTCCATTGAAAGAAGAAACCCTTGCTTATGGAAGAAATGACAACATGTTGTGATGAAGACAAGGATGATGAGATTATATTGATTTTACAAGAAAGCAAGGATCAAGAGGGGGATGACAATTTCCCCTCAATCCTCAAAATATAATTATATTGTATCTCTCTTCCTTGATTATTATTGTTGTTTTACTATTATCTAGCCTCTTGCTTTTGTTTCTCTTGGCTGGGTTATAATTGTTCTTCCATGGCTTCCTAATGACATTTGCAGGTACATCATAAAGACTGCCAAGGCTTTGGCAACATATGAAAGTATTGGGAAGAATGAAGCAAAGTTTGTCGCAATAGGATTCTACCAAATCAATGTTTTAGAGGGAGAAAATTGTATTGACATCTATAATTGTACCTGATGACTGGCAGAGTAGAGGGAGTAGATAAACCAATAAGCTTGAAGTTTAAGACCTAGTGATCCAATATCTTTTACTTATAGATGCATCAGGATTACATGAAACATAGCTTATTAACCATGGAAATTAAAAGCACATAAAACAATGCGGAAATAACACGGTAAGCATGAAACCATAAAACAAATATTTGATTATGGAGTTCATCCAATTTGGACTACGTCTCTGGGCCATGCTCAATAGTGGGGAGGCCTTCATTCATTAAGTGGAAGAAAAAGAGATAACAATACAATCAACATTCCTTTACAATCCTTATACCTACAATACGGAAGATGGACGAAGAATGGAGAGCCCAACTTCAAAAACAGACAATACCATTGAAATCCTGGTGAAAAATCATGTAGAATCACCTATCCGAACACCCATTTTAGATAATCGGTCTTTCTGCACCCTCTTAGAACCTCCCTATTGCTCAAGGTGAGGTCACGACCAGGTTAGGTTACTGCTGTACACATTGCGTTCTAAACTATTGTGCAAGTCTCTCTTTTTTTCCGATGCGGAGAGTCCACTATATAATCGAGTGGCTAACTCCTTAATCCTTGGGTAGTTATTAACAAACGATAAGTTTAGCAGGCGATGATTCCTACACCAAGGATCTTGGGGCTAGAATAGTATGCTGGTAATGACCTGTTTAAACATAGAAAACATTCATAACCTCCTAACTGCGCATTACCTTAACCCAATGACTTTAGCACAGAGAATCAACATTTTAATCGGTGGACATACCTGTGCCTTTACATCAAGTTATGAGCGTGTTATCACTCAGTTTGTCCCTTGGCTCCTTAAGGGATACGACCAAGGTAACCACAAACCAATCTTTTAGTTGCAGGTCCTAGCGTACCTGCAACCAGAGAGGGCTCTCTCTTTATGATTTAGCTTTGTTTTGATATGATTTTAGGCTAGTTATGATGTACATGGGTTTTGTTTGAGTTTGGTGGGATGGATGGATGATGTTTCAAACAGAGTTGGCATGCAAAGTGCGAGAAGTTCAGACCATTGGGCATGGAGTCAAGGATTAAGGGCTGCTAAATGTGTCTTCTTTGGAAAAGAGGGACTACAGAGCATGATAGCTAAACAAGGAACAATTTCAAGCTGGAATAAGGGTGAAATGGAGGTCAGGGAATGAAAGGCAACTAACTTTCATTATGCTAACAGAGGGAAAATGAGAGAATATCATCTAGGAGCAATCAAGGGTTCCTAAACAACATTCATATATGAAGGAACTAGAGCAAATATGAGCAATAAAGTATTCATATTCATAACTAATTTAGCAGAAAACATAGAGAAATAACAGGAATTGAGCACAGAACACAGTTAAGCAACATCTGAGCTATTCTTTCTTCCTGCAACTTAGATCATGACACATAGATGATATTACAAACATAGAAACTGAAAACAGGGGAGAAAGACTTATTGATCCATGTAGAAGCACTAGAATTCTGTAATCTACTCTTCAGACATCAAATCCACAACCAGACGGTTCATAAGCAGTGCATTCCAACAATCTTTGTTCATAAAAGTTCTCAAAATATACAGCGCAAGTCTAGAATGACCTTATCAACCAACCAACCAACCAACCCTTAAAACATTGTTTGGGGAGGTATTTATAAGCAAAATATCTACAAACAAATCTGATAAAAAGATTTGGGGAAATAACTGCGATTAACCTAACATCTACCGAAATAAATGCAACAAATATCTATCTAAGCTGCGCTGGAGGCAGCAGCATCAAAAATGAGGCTTTGAGGTGCCCTTTGAGCTCTGCGCTGGCCATTTTTCCATAACTATGCCTTGGGCTCTGAAGCGCTGCTCTCATGTGTCTTTACTGCTCATTAATCTGTTCTGGTGAGCTTTAAATGGCTTTTACTGCTTCTTTGACTTGGATGTAGGCCCTTTATTGCTTATCTGCCTCGGCTTCAAGTCTTTCACTGCAAATCTCTAACTGATACACTTTGCCGCTACTCTGATACTCTTTAATACTGAATCAGGGCCTTTTCTCCAATTCTGGTACACTTTTCACTGCAAAATCGCCCTTGCCTGCCACTTTATGGCAAGATTTGACTACTGCTGGGCTTTTGCGGGCTTCAGAACTGTTTCGGTGCTTGGCCGATCAAAATATTACCAAAAAGGAAAAAACACTACAAAATGGCGGAGGAAACTTGGACTGGTAACTTGTGTTGAAGCAGTGCTCGTTGTCTGGAGCAAATTTGGGTTTCCGCGGCATTTTGGCGCGCTTTTTTTTTATGACGTCAGCATGACATTATGGTGGGTCCCGGGTACGGCAAGATGACGTGGCAGTTGACTGGGGCGATGACGTGGCACATGACACGGTGGCAGGGTGGGGACACAGGCAGATGGCGGTAAGTGGTTTTATCAGACCATCTTTTGTACAGGGGCGGTAAGTGTCAAAGGAGGCCCGATGCAATGAAAATAGGGCACGCATCCCTGCGTATGGTGGTAAAACCACCCTCCATCAGACGCTAACTCCCGCACGTCGGGGGCGCTCCGATATCAACAATAGACGTCAGATCTGGGAAAGCGGATCAGACGGCTGAGGATGAGTCGGAATATCGCATCGGCGAAGGGCAATGGGTCAGAGCCTTTTACATATATGCGATGGGTGAAGCGAAATGGGCAATGCGACACAATGTGGACCATTGGATCTGGGGGCAGATCGGACGGCTGCTGCACGATATCGATATATGCGATAAAGGGGAGACTTGCGATAATGAATGGATGCGATATCGCTTCGGATGCGATAGCGATATCGCATCAGAGGAAGGGAGTGGAGGCATGTATTCGGGGACACAACCTTTGCGACATGCTGATTGCGATAATCGCATCGGCAGAGTTGTCATTGGGGCATAATATATACAAGGGGGCCAACACTGCTGCGACCTCCGACAGCGATATCGCGTCGGAGGGGGGGGGGGAATTGAATCGGAGGTATGCATTATAAATCGGCCAAGGGTCAATGCAATCGGCAAAGGCTTTTTGCAATCGGAGATGGGTTTTAGTGCATCGGAGGAAGGTTTTTAAGCTTTAGGAAGGGTCCTTAATGCATCGGAAGGGGTCCGATAGCATTTGAAGGGGGTTTTTGTGCTTTGGAAGGAGTCCAAATGCATAGGAAGATGGTTTTTTGAGCAAAATGTGGGTTCTTACTAAGTTTCAAGTAAACTTAGTAATTCCCAAGGCAATATTTATGGTTATATTTCAACCAAAGGAGGGGATATATATATAAAGGGGATCTTTATCATATTTTAATATGGGAAGGGGAATAAGGAGGGATTTACATAATAGAGTTAGGAGTTAATATGAATTTTGTGAAGAAAGCGCTAAGGATAGAAATCTTTAGGCTACAAAGGGAAAATAGGACTTATAGAAGAAATATGAGCACCTTTAAGCAAAGCAGATCTCTACTTAGGCAAATGTTATGGAATATGATGAATTTTGAGATATTAAGCAGATCTTAACATCTTTAAGGGAAATTAGTGAATGATTTGGGGAAAAGGAAGAAGGGGAAGTTAGTCATGCCTTGCTTGAGCTGCTCCAAGGGAACATTGCCTTGCACTTGTATCTGAAGTAGATTAACACTTTGAAACACAAAATTGATCACAATTCTTCATTTTGCGACCTCAAAAACTACCTACCCAGCCTACTTAGCCTAACATTTTTTCTTCTTTTTGTTTGGGTGCACTTAGACTAGCAAACCCAGCTTTTCATCTTTTTCTTTTGGCTATCCTCCTATCTAAATCTATCCTTATTTCTTCCAGGGGCTCAGATTAAACAGTTGAGCACCCTTGATTCTCTACCTATCTAATAATCTGCCAAGATTAAACAGTTTGGACAGATATTTATTCTCTATATTCTAAAACAAGAAATTTAAACCTAGGGAAACCAAGATTAAGTTGTTTGGCCTTCCCTTAACTGTGAAACTCTTCAAAAATGGAATAGTTCTTCAAAAATGGGATATAGTGGTGGCATTTGAGCTAGCACACTTTCCTGGCCTTTTGTTTGGTGTTCATTTCTTTTATTTTTCTCTTGTCCAATTCATTCTTTTTTCCCTTTGATTTTTCTTTTAGGGCATACCCTCTTTACATTTTTTAATTTTTCTGAGTTTTCTTGGAAATATGGAACTTTTGCAGCATGAAAAAGATGACATATTTGGCATGTAAACAGTCAATCATGAAATATGAAACCTATTGTAATAGGAGGCTAACAGTGGCTCCACTTGGGGATGGCTTTTCCAGATGAAAAGCCAAGAACAACAGGTCAGAATGCCTTGGTCTTCAACTGTTGCTGTAATCTGAAAACTTCCTTCTTCTTAATGCTTTTGACTGAATTCTTATAAGCTGATATGCAGTATCCTTTTTGAGCTGAATTGCAGAAAAATTACAGCTCTGCTTCTTGCCTTCTGAGTGCTTATAAACATATTCAAGTCTGCCTTGAGCACTTTCTTTGAAATTAATTCAAAACAGAGATCAAATGGTGCATTTGCTTTGATCCTTCCTTCAAAATTTGTTGCGTTATTCCCTTATCAGACTGCTATAAATAGACATGCTGAAAATACAAATATTAATGTAAAAATATAGAGTTGAGTTATATACATCAAAAGGGATCATGATAGTGCTTTAGCATTCGGCCATTGACAGGGCCTTCTTCAGCTTCTGTGCCATCCAAACTCTTCAGAAAATATGTATTGTTGCCTTGCACAACTTGAATAACATATGGCCCTTTCCACAGGAAATCGAATTTGCCATGCTTTCCTTTGTCCTCTCTCCTTGAGTCCCATCTTAACACTTTGTTTCCGATGAAGAAGTCTTTGGCCTTTGTTCTTTTATCAAACATTCTTTTCAGCTTCTCTTGTAAAATTTGCGTTCTCTGATATACTTGCTCTCTTGTTTGTTAAAGATGGATGGTTTGATTGATCCTTCTTTGTATCTCATTAGGCTCAGCTTGTATCTCTTGTAGCAGCTTGATCATAGGGATTCCCAAAGATGAAGGGAATCTTGCCTCCATTCCATAGACTAACTCATATGGGCTTGTCCCAATGGATCTCTTGGTAGTCAATCTGTCAGCCCATAGTGCATTTGTGAGCTTCTTGTGCCAATTCTTTTTGTTCTCCTCTAAGGCTTTCTTGATGATATTGATTAGGCTTTTGTTGGATGACTCGGCTAGGCCATTACCTTGAGGGTAATATGTTGTGGAATGACCTAAGGTAATGTGGTATTTGTGGCAGAAACTGATCATTTTCTTGGATTTAAAGGCAGCAACATTGTCTGTAATGATTTTTTCAGGACAACCAAATCTGGACAGTATGTTGGTTTCAAGGAATTGTATGATGGTTGAATCATTGGCTTGCCTACATGGGATGGCCTCTATCCACTTGGTAAAGTAATCTGTGGTAGTTAAAATCCATTTGTGCTGGCCTGAGGATGATGGGTGGATCTCTCCAATGAAGTCTAAACCCCACTGCTGGAATGGTTTCTCGGTTGAAATGGGCTTAAGGGGTAAGGGCAGCAGCTTTCTTTTGCCTTCAAATATCTGGCACTTATGGCATGAAACAACAAATTTCTTTACATCTGCAAACAAAGAGGGCCAATAGAAACCAGCCCTTAATATTTTATCAGCTGTAGATTTCCAATATAAATGTCCTCCATAGTCCCCTGCATGAAATTATTTCATAACATTGTCAGTTTCATTCAAAGTTAGACAATTAAGCAATATTCCTTCATGATTTTTCCAAAACAGGGCACTATCTAAGACACAAAACTTTGATGCTTTCATCTTTGAAAATCTCTTTTTGGTTCTGGACAACCCTAGAGGAGCATGCAGGTTTAACAATATAAAACAAATATCAGCATACCAAAGTGATTGCAAGAAGGCTTGACTGATCTGTGGAGTCGCCAGCTCCTATTCGTTGTCCAGTTCATTAATGTCAAGGGCTTGGAAATTAGTTTCGGTCAACAGTTTGGCTAAACCTTGTCCTTTTATCAGTTTAGTGGGCTTTATCTCAATGTCATATTCAAGGATATTGGCAATCCATTTGCCTCTTTTTCCCTCAATTCCCTCTTGAGTTATAATGTCTTTTACAACAGCGTTTGGAACATATGCTATGACATGGGAGTATAAGATGTAAACTCTGAAATCTTTAATGGCCTTTACAAGGGCATATGCTTGTTTCTCCATGATTTGATACTTCAAGGGGGCATCTCTAAGGGCTCTGCTAAAAAAAGCAATAGGCTTTTCATTTCCTTGGTCATCTTTTTGCAATAGGACAACAACAATGGTGTGTTGAGAAGCAAAGGAAAAAATGATGAAATCTTTATCAAATCTCGGGCTTGTGAGGACTGGTGTTTGCGTTAAGGCTATCTTGATGCCCTCAAAGGCTTGTTTGGCTTCTAAAGACCATTTAACTTTGGAATCTTTCTTGAGCATGTTGTTTAACAATCTTATCAGCTCGGCCAAGTTAGGGATAAATCTTCTTAGGAAATTGATCTTTCCTAGAAAATCTTGCAGTTCTTTGATGTTTCTTGGATAAGGGACTTGAAGAATGGCTTGAATTCAGTCTGGATCAATCCTAATGCCCCCTTTTGAAATGATATGGCCTAGCAACTTGCCTTCCTCTAGGCCGAACAAAGAATTCTTTGGATTTAAAGATATGCCATATTTTCTGCATGTTAGGAACACTTGTCTTAGATGTTTTAAATGTTCTTGGTCAGATTTTGAAAATGGGGTAAGATCATCAAGGTAGACTACTAAGAAATCATGGATCTCTTTGGCAAAGGCAATGTCCATTGCCCTTTGAAAAGTGGCCCCTGCATTTTTGAGTCCGAAAGGCATTTTTACATATTTAAAGGTTCCCCATGGTGTTGTAAAGGTTGTTTTATCCTGATCATCCGGGTGAACTAGTATCTAATTGAAACCTGAGAAGCCATCTAACAGTGAAATTATGGAAGACCCCACTACCCTTTGTAAAATATGGTCCATCTTGGGCAATGGGTAGTGGTCTTTAAGAGAGACTTGGTTCAAATTTCTTAAGTCAACACACAATCTAATCTCACCTGTTTTCTTCCTTGTGGGCACTAAGTTGGATACCCATTCTGAAAATCTGATTGGTGCAATGATTCCAGCCTCAAACATTCTCTTTACTTCTTTTTCTATCAAAGGGAGAAGCACAGGATTGATTCTCCTTAGTTTCTGTTTGAAAGGCTTTTGATTTGGTTTCAAAGGTATGGTATGTTGAATGACTGAAGTGTCATAGGACTTGAGGTCCTCATAACTCCAGGCAAAAACGTCTTGGAACTCTTTAAACAAGTCAACATATTTTGGCTTTTGATCAGGAGGCAGAGACTTGGACAGTTTTATCATTTTGGGCTTTTCTGTTGTCCCAATATTACAGTCTTCAATTGTAGCATTTAAGGGTTGCATCTTTGGCTTTTTGGGGACATCGTTTGCATCAAAAATATCTTCCATTGGAGTGAGACCTGTGGGCAGAAAGTTGTCTTTTAATTGAATAACTTTAGCCTCTGCTTCAACTATTTCATCCAAATTCATTTGTTTGAGTTCTTCTATGTTCTTGTCATAAAAAATGGTTGGGCGCAACATTTGATTTGTTGCTTCAGCTGTTATAGTTTGCTCATTTTGGCTCATTTGTTGTTGTAGGTCATCCATGGCATCTGTATCAATCTTTAGGTTTGAAAATTCTTCTTGTAAAGTAAGAAAATTGTTAATCTGCGTATCATCTTCAAAGACTTGCCAGTCTTTAACATTGTTTGGGACTGCAGGCCTGTGCTTAATCTCGGCTGTGAAATGGTGATTGGGCTCGAATGGCAGCTTGCAAGTGCTAGCAAAAGTTGCTAGGCTGTGCGCATGTAGATTATGGCTTCTTGAGACTTTAGTAAGTTGGGATTCTGTGAAGGTATTGCGTATTTCAGTGGTTGCCTTCCTATAAGCTCTCAGCCTATTATCATTAGTGACAAAATTGCCTTTCATTTGCTGTACAATCAGATCAGAGTCTCCTAAAATTGAAACTTTTGTAGCTCCTAGAGCTTTGATCAGTTTGAGACCTAAAAGGAGAGCCTCATACTCTGCCATGTTGTTAGTACATTGGAAATTTAATCTATAGGCATGACCCTCTGCATGGTTGTTTTGCTTGTTGTGAATCCATACTCCTGCCCCTGCTCCTAGTTTGTTTACCGAACCATCAAACTCTAAATACCATAGGATTTCATGGTCCTGACTAGCATTGGGAGTTGTAATCATTTTTGGAGTGGGAAGATTTGAATTTTCTGTTTCATGTAGTTTGGCTGGTGTGCTGGTTACATCATTTATTTCAATAGTTCCTAGGTTTTGGGCAACAGATTCTTCATTTATGCCTATTTCTTGCTCTAAAGCCAAAGGTTTATCATCAGTCGGAGGACTTGTATCAACATTAAACAAGATGAAAGAATCCATATCAGAATGGATTGAATAGATAGGAAAGTTTTGGGGCTTTTCCTCACTACTTACCACATATTTCATTAACGTTTCTCGGTATAATCTCTTTGGTTGCCCAAAGACTGAAATAGTGGCATAGGACATGTCTAATTGCAAAGATCCTTGGAGTTTGGCCCCCCAAGATCTTGATAAGAGCATACCATATTTGGGTGGAATATCAGCTACCACCACGTCCATCAGGATTGTTTTATTCGGGTATTGGACTAAAGACACACATAAATCTTTGATTAGGCCTAAACACTTGACTTGACTAGAATCAAATGAGAATAAGTCTTTGTATGGTCTAGTGACATCTAGGTTCAGTTTCTCCATTATAGCTTTGGGCATTAGGTTGTGTGAAGCACCTGAATCAAACATTGCATTGTGCAATACTTTATCATGTATGTGTAAACTGACATAGAAGGGTAGAACAACTCCATTGGCTGATTTACCATCGACTTCAGGACCGAAAAGCAGCTCAGGTTGATCATCTAGGACATTAACATCATCCCTATTCTCTGGCATTTGCAGCGATCTTTTGATTTGCTGTCTATATACATCATGTTTAGCAAGCTCAGAGAGAGGAATATATATCTTTAGTTTACCAATTTCTACTTCTAAATCAAAAGGTTTTTCTGATTGGGTTTTAGTGTAGTGACTGGCAGATTTTCCCTTTTCAATTGCACTTTCAGCGATTTTCTCTTGATTATCAGTGCTATCTTGAAGTATTTCTATTTTGGAAAGGCTTTCAGGAGTGCTGTTTGAATTCTCTTTTGAGGAAGAGGATACCAATGGCTGGTTTTTAAAGGTCTGCACATCTGATATATCCTCTATGGTCACTTCTTTTGGATTTGGGACTGTTTTTTCAGAAGGTTCTGTGAGGATTGCCTTGTCTTTTATTTTCTTGGGTTGTTTGGTATCCTTTGGTTTGATAGGTTCAGGCACATCTATGGTTCTGCTCCTCAATTTGTACTGTTTGTGAACCTCATAAACTGCTGCATCATAGCCTTCCCTAAAATCAAATGACTCTCCTGATTTAGTTTGAAATTGATTGCAATTATGGGCTTCTTGATCTTCTTGTGTTAAAAAAAACTTGTTGTTCACTCTTCAAACCCATCAAGTTGATATGAGAGTCCTCTATTGGCTCACTAGATGTGGATGCTTCAGCATAGTTCTCTTGAAAGGGGGTTCTGATATCCTGGTCTGGGCCAGCCCTTCCAACATTTGGGTTTTGGTTTTTCCTAAAGTTTGGGTTTCTGATAGTATTACTTTGTTGTCCTTCCCATGATGTTTTTCTTTCAATAGTTCCCATTCTATCTCCAATACTGTGCACGGTATTGCTGATTGCATCCAGTTTTTGTTCAATTGCTGAAGGTTCTTCTTTAAAAGTAGTTCTTCTCTCAACTCTTGCTCTGTTTTGTTTGGCAATTAGGTTTGCCTCCACACTAACAGCTACATTCTGCATGTCTGCTAAGCTTTGAGGGGCTCTTTCCCTCAATTGATATGCCATGTCAGAATCAAAACCATTAGGGAATTTGTATAAAGCAAGATCAGGTGGAGGCCTAAGGTTTTGTGGAATATCATTGTAAATATTGTTGAACCTAGCACAATAGTCTAAGATGGTTTCTTGAGGACCTCTTTTTATGGTGTCATATTCAGATAATATGTGCAGAGGGTCCCTCTTTTTCTCCCACCTGTTAAGAAATGTTTGGTAGAGAGCTTCTGGATCAGCTATGGAATTCGCAGGAAGATCTCTGAACCAGGGCCTTACATCTCCTGTTAAACTTTGGACAAAAATCTTCATTCTTACATGATCATCATCTATTTCATAATTCTCAAAATAGTCTTGCATTTTCTTGGTATGTTGCAGGGTAGTGTTAGAACCAGTACCATCAAAATATGTGATTTTAGTTTGATAATCCTGAGGCATAGCCCCTGGATTTGCAGGCAGCTGTAAAGGGGCATATCTGTTAGCCATATTTACAGGTATAAGTGGAACAACAGGAAGAAATGGAACAACTGGGACAATAGTAACAACAGTGGTAATAGGAGGAGTATGTGCAGTGAATGGAGGAGTGGAAAAGGTGCTTTGAGAGGTGGATGAGGAACTAGGAGAAACAACAGTGTGAGGATGGAATGAAACTTTAGAAGGGGTTGGAATATAGCCTTGGGAAATTGCTTCAGGACTCGAATTAGCAATATCCTCTTTCCCTTCTTGTTTCCTTAGAAAATTTGCGATTAAATTGGGATTTTCAAAAGCAATTAGGGGATTTGAGTCTGGATTTGACCTGGTATAGCGAGATTTCTTCTTTGGAGCCAGCTTCTAGCTTGTTTTTTGGAATTTTTCTGAGATTGTCCCCAGTGGAGTCGCCAATGATGTTATCACTTAGGTTGTCCCTTGGCTCCTTAAGGGATACGGCCGAGGTAACCACAAACCAATCTTTTAGTTGCAGGTCCTAGCCTACCTACAACTAGAGAGGGCTCTCTCTTTATGATTTAGCTTTGTTTTGATATGATTTTAGGCTAGTTATGATGTACATGGGTTTTGTTTGAGTTTGGTGGAATGGATGGATGATGTTTCAGACAGAGTTGGCATGCAAAGTGCGAGAAGTTCAGACCATTGGGCATGGAGTCAAGGATTAAGGGCTACTAAATGTGTCTTCTTTGGCAAAGAGGGACTACAGAGAATGATAGCTAAACAAGGAACAATTTCAAGCTGGAATAAGGGTGAAATGGAGGTCAGGGAATGAAAGGCAACTAAGTAACTTTCATTATGCTAACAGAGGGAAAATGAGAGAATATCACCTAGGAGCAATCAAGGGTTCCTAAACAACATTCATATATGAAGGAACTAGAGCAAATATGAGCAATAAAGTATTCATATTCATAACTAATCAACAAAAAAAGAAAGAGAAATAACAGGAATTGAGCACAGAACACAGTTAAGCAACATCTAAGCTATTCTTTCTTCCTGCAACTTAGATCATGACACATAGATGATATTACAAACATAGAAACTGAAAACAGGGGAGAAAGACTTATTGATCCATGTAGAAGCACTAGAATTCTGTAATCTACTCTTCAGCCATCAAATCCACAACCAGACAGTTCATAAGCAATGCATTCCAGCAATCTTTTTTCATAAAAGTTCTCAAAATATACAGCGCAAGTCTAGAATGACCTTATCAACCAACCAACCAACCAACCCTTAAAACATTGTTTGGGGAGGTATTTATAAGCAAAATATCTACAAACAGATCTGATAAAAAGACCTGGGGAAATAACTGCGATTAACCTAACATCTACTGAAATAAATGCAACAAATATCTATCTAAGCTACGCTGGAGGTAGCAGCATCAAAAATGAGGCTTTGAGGTGTCCTTTGAGCTCTGCGCTGGCCATTTTGCCATAACTGTGCCTTGGGCTCTGAAGCGCTGCTCTCATGTGTCTTTACTGCTCATTAATCTGTTCTGGTGAGCTTTAAATGGCTTTTACTACTTCTTTGACTTGGATGGAGGCCCTTTATTGCTTATATGCCTCAGCTTCAAGTCTTTCACTGCAAATCTCTAACTGATACACTTTGCCGCTACTCTGATACTCTTTAATACTGAATTGGGGCCTTTTCTCCACTGCTGGTACACTTTTCGCTGCAAAATCTCCCTTGCTTGCCACTTTATGGCAAGATTTGACTGCTGTTAGGCTTTCTGCAGGCTTCAGAACTGTTTCGGTGCTTGGCCGATCAAAATATTACCAAAAAGGAAAAAACACTGCAAAATGGCGGAGGAAACTTGGACTGGTAGCTTGTGCTGAAGCAGTGCTCGTTGTCCAGAGCAAATTTGGGTTTCCACGGCATTTTGGCGTGCCTTTTTTTTATGACGTCAGCATGACATCATGGCGGGTCCAGGGTACGACAAGATGACGTGGCAGCTGACTGGGGCGATGACGTGGCACAGGACACGGTGGCAGGGTGGGGACGCAGGCAGACGGTGGTAAGTGGTTTTATCGGACCATCTTTTGTACGGGGGCGGTAAGTGTCAGAGGAGGCCTGATGCAATGAAAACAGGGCACGCGTCCCTGCGTACGGCGGTAAAACCACCCTCCATCAGACGCTAACTCCCGCACATCGGGGGCGCTCTGATATCAACAATAGACGTCGGATCTGGGAAAGCGGATCGGACGGCTGAGGATGAGTCGGAATATCGCATCGGCGAAGGGTAATGGGTCGGAGCCTTTTACATATATGCGATGGGCGAAGCGAAATGGGCAATGCGACACAATGTGGACCGTTGGATCTAGGGGCAGATCGGACGGCTGTCGCGCGATCGGCGATATCGATATATGTGATAAAGGGGAGACTTGCGATAATGAATGGATGCGATATCGCTTCGGATGCGATAGCGATATCGCATCGGAGGAAGGGAGTGGAGGCATGTATTCAGGGACACTACCTTTATGACATGTCGATTGCGATAATCGCATCAGCAGAGTTGTCATCGGGGCATAATATATACAAGGGGGCCAACACTGCTGCGACCTCCGACAACGATATCGCGTTGGGGGGGGGGGAATTGAATCGAAGGTATTTATTATAAATCGGCCAAGGGTCAATGCAATCGGCGAAGGCTTTTTGGTATCGGAGATGGGTTTTAGTGCATCGGAGGAAGGTTTTTAAGCTTTAGGAAGGGTCCTTAATGCATCAGAAGGGGTCTGATAGCATTTGAAGGGGGTTTTTGTGCTTTGGAAGGAGTCCAAATGCATAGGAAGATGGTTTTTTGAGCAAAATGAGGGTTCTTACTAAGTTTCAAGTAAACTTAGTAATTCCCAAGGCAATATTTATGGTTATATTTCAACCAAAGGAGGGGATATATATATAAAGGGGATCTTTATCATATTTTAATATGGGAAGGGGAATAAGGAGGGATTTACATAATAGAGTTAGGAGTTAATATGAATTTTGTGAAGAAAGCGCTAAGGATGGAAATATTTAGGCTACAAAGGGAAAATAGGACTTATAGAAGAAATATGAGCACCTTTAAGCAAAGCAGATCTTTACTTAGGCAAATGTTATGGAATATGATGAATTTTGAGATATTAAGCAGATCTTAACATCTTTAAGGGAAATTATTGAATGATTTGGGGAAAAGGAAGAAGGGGAAGCTTCATGCCTCGCTTGAGCTGCTCCAAGGGAACATTGCCTTGCACTTGTGATCTGAAGTAGATTAACACTTTGAAACACAAAATTGATCACAATTCTTCATTCTGCAACCTCAAAAACTACTTACCCAGCCTACTTAGCCTAACATTTTTTCTTCTTTTTGTTTGGGTGCACTTAGACTAGCAAACCCAGCTTTTCATCTTTTTCTTTTGGCTATCCTCCTATCTAAATCTATCCTTATTTCTGCCAGGGGCTCAGATTAAACAGTTGAGCACCCTTGATTCTCTACCTATCTAATAATCTGCCAAGATTAAACAGTTTGGACAGATATTTATTCTCTATCTTCTAAAACAAGAAATTTAAACCTAGGGAAACCAAGATTAAGCTGTTTGGCCTTCCCTTAACTGTGAAACTCTTCAAAAATGGAATAGTTCTTCAAAAATGGGATATAGTAGTGGCATTTGAGCTAGCACACTTTCCTGGCCTTTTGTTTGGGGTTCATTTCTTTTATTTTTCTCTTGGCCAATTCATTCTTTTTGCCCTTTGATTTTTCTTTTAGGGCATACCCTCTTTACATTTTTTAATTTTTCTGAGTTTTCTTGGAAATATGGAACTTTTGCAGCATGAAAAAGATGACATATTTGGCATGTAAACAGTCAATCATGAAATATGAAACCTATTGTAATAGGAGGCTAACTGAGCGAAAGGTGATAAAGGTAAATGAATCGGTGTTTTCCTGAACTAATAGATTTATCATCGTCGACCATAGTCTACTGGCACCGATAACCCATCACAAATTGCAATCGGTCAGAGCCAAGGGTGATTCCTCATACGAGCTGCTGTGCTGTGCGATATGCAATGGGAAAATAGGTGGACCCAATGAGTATTCAAAACCACACCTTATACCATATCGCATTCGAGAACATCGACGTATCGTAATCGGCAGAACCGATGGGTATTTCTATTTATGAACATGTGCTATGCGAGATGCAATTGCGATATGACAATCGTAACCCTGGCCTTGCCGGGGCCGATTTTTTAAAACATCATCCCTTTGCAATGTGCAATCATCGCATCGCAACCTAACATCTGCCAGTGCCAATCATCGCATTGCACCTGCCGGGGCTGATTATTGCATCGAAACCTGACTCTGTCGGGGCTGATTCTTTACCGCTGATCTGCGATTGCAAAATGAAGGATCAATGGCGGCCTGCCACTTGGCACTTCCCCATTCACTGAAGAATTCTACCACGTCACCTTCTCCTGCCACCTGTCCAACTCAAACCTGAACTTTGACTTGCTCTAACTTCTTCATATGAGCTCGTATTCAACTTTCGTTCGCATCGTTGCAATCAAGATGATGAGCACTTAGATCCAAAGCTAAGTTTATCTAGATTCTACCACTTTGAGTCTTTGAGCCTTTTTACCATGCCACTGGCAGTTTCAGAGATCCACTTGGATCAATCCTCCCCACTATAAGCTTTTGGACTGCCAAAATCCTTTTCAGTTAATTGGCAAGTGAGGAAATTTCTCCCTCACTTTTTCCTTCTCCATCCACTGAGCTTTACTCAGATGCATTCCTTTGAAGCCCACACAAATTTACTCCACCAAAAGCATTAACACATCCAGCACATTGCCTGTGTACTCTCCAAACAACACTTTCAACCACCTACACACAAAGCTGGTACATCCTTTGCAATCATATACAAACCATACATGACTCAAACAACCCCTCACTTGCCAAGAGTTTATAGCACACACTCTTTGGTCAAGGATTACATAATAAAAACCAATACCTCAACTACTCATAAGAAAAGGCCACAAACATCATCGTTGTGTTTTGAAGTGATGGAAAACACATCATCACTTTTACATTTACTTGCAATGCATGATTTACAAACTATGGCCATAACAAGCTACTATATCTAAAAAAACCATATTTTACTTAATAAAGAAGACCGCCATGAATGTGGTGGATTCATTTGTTGATCATTTTCACCCATTAGCTTCTGTATCGATGCTTTCTCTACATGGAGAATATGACATGTGGCTCCCTGGTGTCCTACCTCGTTGCAGTGACTACAACTATTCTTTCTCCTCCAAAATTTTTGGGTCTTCTTGGAGCAGTTTCCTCTGATGTGCCTCTCATATGTATTCATGGATCCTTCACTGCCACTGGAATGTGATGAGGTGCCCTCATCATCTGTCATTGGTGGGTCCCCGACTGTTTTGGAGCATTCCCCAACTTCCTTCCTGACATACACGATGAGTATTCAAAACCACACCCTATACCATATTGCATCCGGGAACATCGACGTATTACAATCGGTGGAACCGGTGGGTCTTTCTGTTTATGAACGTGTGATATGCGACATGCGATTGTGATATCGCAATTACAACCCTGACCCTACCGGGGGCTGATTCTATAAAACATTGTCCCTTTACAATGTGCGATCATCGCATCACAACCTAATATTTGTCGGGTATGATCATCGTATCACACCTGCTAGGGCCGATTATCGCATCGCAGCCTGACTATGTTGGGGTCGATTCTTTACCGTCGAAATCTTCTGATCTGTGATTGTAAAATGTAGGACCAATGATGGCCTACCACTTGGCGCTTCCCCATTCGACGAATAATTCTGCCACGTCACCTTCTCCTGCCACCTATCCAAGTCAAACTTGAACTTTGACTTGCTATAACTTCTTCATATGAGCTCAGATTTGAGTGCCATTCACATCATTGGAATCAGGATGACGACAAATTCAATTTGATGCTAATTTTATCTAGATTCTTCGACTGTGGGTCTTTGAGCCTTTTTACCATGCCATTGGCACTTTTTAGAGATCCACCTAGATCACCTAGTCATTGTGTTTTCATTTTTTTAATCAATAATAATCTATTCAAAACATACCAATTTAAACATTATATTTTGGTTATAGAAACATATTTATTTAGATCAAATTCATAGCTAAACACACTAATTTAAATGTATGTACATACCTAGTTTTCTGGGTTGATGTTGATCCCCCAATGACATCGCTACGCGGATGAATCTGAGTCATGTGCTTCTGCTACCAAATTGGCCAGTTTCTTCCTACCTATCTGGGATCATCCTCTCTGTCTCCTAGACCCACAAGACTTCAAGATCAAAGTATTCTAGCCCTTGTGCCCAAAAATCCAAGAAAATCCCCCAAGTCTCGTAGATCTATAGCTGAATCCGGAGCCCCAAGGCTCATCCATCAATTTTCCTCCAATTGTTAGAGTTTCTCTATGAAATTTTCAAAATTTTCTCCTTTCCCCATTTTCCATTTCCTGTGCCCCAAAGTAATCCCCCCCATTTCTCATTTTATATTTTTTTTATAGGGAAGGTTTCTTCGAAGGGAAGAAACCGTACCCTCCTGTCAACCAATCAACTTTGACCTTATCCATTTATTCATTATTATGTAATTTGGTTTCTCCATTTTTAATTAAATATGTATTAAATGAGCTTTTGAACTTGTTAGTTCCATCGATTCAAGCTCGGGACCTTTCTAGAGTTCTTTGGCATGTCTTGTCCAAACTTATGAAATTAAATTAATCTTATCCCATTTATAATAATAATAATTTATTATTTAATTAAAATTTTATTAATGAAATTAAATTAATATATTATATTGTATTTTTAATAATCAAGGTATTAATTGATACTTTTAACAATTATTTCATTTTCCATACACTTAGACATTTTATATAATTAAACTAGTATGTATACTAGTGAGATGTATGTGATGCATGTGTATGTATGTAGTATACAAAAGCCTCATATGCATTCCAATAATCATATTATATCGATAAATCAAGATGGGTCATTACATGAAGGATGTCATGATGAAGGAAAATCAATGGTTACTTCCAAAGTGGATCTACAAGATCTTGCAAGCAGCAGATGGAAACATAGAGAAGTACACAACAATGATTCTTTCAAGAAGAGGGAAAGGATTATGAAGAATAGTTTTCTCCATAAGGCTTTGTACAAGACTTCGTATACTTGGATTAATGGATCAAGGTTGATCTCATTATTATATGACTTTTTTCTGATATGAACAAAAGGAATCATGTGGCAGAGGGAGCATTAGTAGCAAGAGGATTTTCTTTTATGATAGAGGGAGAAGTCAAGCCTTGGTTCAATGTCAGAGGAAGTTTATCTCCAAGTTTGAGATGAAGGATCTTGGTTGGATACATTACTTCTTAGAAATAGAAGTATTGCATAATACGAGTAAGCATATTATCATGATCCTTTAAAGATTTGAGATGATGAACAACTAATCCATGGCGAATTTCATAGTAATTAAAGAAGCTAAGTAGTAGCTAAATTGCTACAGCAGGATCTGTTTCAATGTCAAAGGGAGAACCTAGTCAGGGTGACTTGAAGGTAGTTTTGGCACAACATGTATTGAGGTACCGACATGGTACAGTTGGATGTGAATTGAAAGTACAAATACTAGAATATATAGATTCAGATTAGTTATAAAGTGTAAAAGTTTGAAAGAATTCATCAAGATGTTGCTTGGGTTTGGGATCCTGTTGTAGCGGCTACAACACCCTCCAAAATTTTGGCTTTCATCCAAATTTCAGATCCTTCCTCGGTTTTTCCTTTGATGGCTGCAAACACTTGAGCTCACCCCATGAGCTCTTGTGAAGTCTTTTTCACCTTTTACTTGTTTGACCAACGGTCGTCTTTTAACATGTTGATTGCTTTGTCATACTTGCGATCTTGTTCTAGTGAGTTTGAAGCTTTGTCTTTGTGTGTTTGGGTTGTCTTCGCTATGTGAACATCCATCATACTCACACAAAAAGTTGTAAGCACTATCGCACAAATGTCAACACGGCCGTCCACAGGTCTATCACAAGTGTCTTGCTTGTCACTCTCAGCACTAAGATAGTCTCACTGAGGGCATGTTTTGTCTTGTTGTCATGGTGGTCTAGGTTGTCTCTTCATCAAGTATGCTAAGCGTATGATCGCAATTGTATGTCTGCACAAGTTCACTTGCTTTTGACACTTAGCCATTTTCCTGAAAATATGTCTGACCAAACAACCCTCTCCTACCGGACCCACCTGTGCTGCACTGCACAGTCTGAGCCCTCAGTAAGCCTGCTCTGTTGCCTGAAACTACTCAGTTCTTAAGGTTGTCCTCTAGGTCAGCTGCACTATGCCATCACAAAGATGAGCATCATGTATGCCTCCCAAAATTGCACAAAGACTGCCTTCATGTTCAAACTAAACTGTACATTTCTCAAGCATAGTCATCAAGCCTCCTTCCTGTCTTCTAGAAGCCTGACTTCTCCGAGTCCTGGGTTTATAGTGTTCTCCAAAAATGCGCAGACATGCCCAGCTGGTCCTTTGCTGCCTTGCTCTACACTGTTCTCATAAATTGAGAAGAACTTCCCAACTGACCCTTGTTGCCTTGCTCTGCACTGCCTTCAGAAATTGCGTAGATGCCTAGAAGTTCCCCTGCTGCCTGTCTTGCACTGTGCTCCAAAATTGCACAGTCATGCCTCTGCAGGTCCCTTGCATCCTCACTCTATCTTCCCTCTGGAAATTTTTCATAACTGTCCAATTGTCCCTCTGCAACCCTTCTCTGTCTTCCCTTTAGAAAATATGCAGAGGTGCCCCTCCCAGGGTCCCACCTTCTCGCTAACACTGGTGACCTTCACTGAACAAGTCTGCCTACCAGTGGTCACTACATAGCTTTTCCAGACAATGCAGGTTGTCCTCCCAGAATTCCTCATTCCAGGCTGAGCTGCGCTCTACATTGTATCAGTGAGTTGACCTCCCTCCTTGTCACTCGAAACATGAGAATAATGCATCATGCTAGACTAGGAGGTTTTGGATTTGATGTCATCCCTTCATGAGTGAATTACAGGAACATGTACATTGGTAGATCATGGGGAGATGATGAATAGGATGAAGAAGCAGTGCACATTCTAGAAGACTTGCTTGCAGTTGGATGGATGTACCAAGCATATCAAGTAACAAGCAAAAGGAACACATGAATTGAACCATCAACAAGACCAAGACCATTGAAGACCCTGCAACACTATTCCACGTGGAGGAGAAGACAAAGCACACCAAGAGTATATATACCCCTTCCATTCTATGAGCAAGGAATTTTCACCTTGGCTTATCCCACATAGCCTTGAGAGTCTGTAGTCTGTTCTTTGAGGAGAAAGGAGTGGCTCCAATGTCCCACTACTGGGACTAGTGATGTATGGTGTACACATGTGTCTTAGGACTTTTGCTTAATTCAGAAGCCTGTTAAGGCCAACATCTTTTCACACATGTTTTGTAGATGTTTGTAAGACGACTCTTTAAACATTTTTAATGCATGTTTTCTTAACCTGTACTAAGATAGTTCAACTACTTTTGTTATTTTAGTAATTACACTATTGAAGATGAGTTGTATTGTTTATCACTATTGTCTCATCTGTGGGGACTACTCTGCAGGAAATTAGACAAACCATTCTTGTTTATTGGTTATAACAACCATCACCTCTGTGTGGACTACTCTGCTGGATGGTGTATGTGCTTTCCCTTGCACTTTGGTTTTAAAAACTTCCGCATTCGCTGTGGACTACTTTGCTGGATGCTGGACATACCCTTATTGGTTTGCATGTGTCTCTCCTTGGGTGGTACTATTACCTCTCATCTAGAGCCTCAATTTACTCTCTCCCTTTATAGTAAGAAAACTCGGTCACAAGTTACATTACACACTCACCAGGCATACTCACCTCACTTTTTGAAGATACAAGCATAACACTCTCATGTGATGAACAACAAGAGATAAGGAAAATCTCTAAGATAATGGCAACCATGCCATCATGCCAGATGGGACTCCTACACCAAATGGTGTGAGGTCTAGTTAGGACTTCATACCGGGGAGATCCCTTGAATGTTGGTGGGTCCAACAATATCAAAATTTCTGGCGCAAGGAGGGCCGCCAGCAGTTTATGGATGAATGTCCTACAAACCCCACTCATCTATCAATTGGTCAATGTAGTAACACGCACTCCCTCTTCCATACGTGTAACTATGAAGTTGGTTATTTCTCACCTCCCAGACCTGAACAAGAAATTTCGTATCAGCACATCCGTGTTGTCTATCCCATCACCCGTTAATTTTCTAAAGTTGTTGGATTGATTCCAGGAGTGCACACTCTTCCCTATTCACAAAAGAAGCAAAATACTACTCCCACAGGAGTGGTAGTCTCATCTATGGAAGAAGAAATCCTTGCCACTCTCGAAGAGCTCATAGAAGTTGTTGAAGACAAAGAGGAACCTCTAGTGTTTTGAGAGGGAGAAGAAGATAGCCTCTTACTCTTGGGCTCAGGTTCCAGAGGAGGAGGCGGAGATGAACCAACAGATTCAGAGGTAGAACTATAAGATTCATAAGAAGAGGAGGACAACATCGCTTACCAAAATCTGGAACGGATGACTGAGGGCCCATTGGCACTCCCAGGTGTCTTGCATAATATGTCAAGACATGCAAAGAAGCTGTTAGCAAAGTATGGCCCTGACAAGATAGTGAAGGTGGAAGATCACTTAGACACGTTCTACCTACATCTGTAAACACTCGAGGTACGTTATGACGATGTTGAATTTAGACTATTTCCATGTACCTTGGATGGAAGAGAAACTGTATGGTACCCCAACCTTCCTATGAACTCCATTTAGAACTGGGGGGTGTTCAAGAGAATTTTCCTTGAAAAGTTTGCTAAAGACAAAACCCCCGCCATATTGCTAAAAGAGTTGGGTAGTCTCAAGATGGAACAGAAAGAAAAAGTCAAATATTTTAACCATAGGTTTAATCGTATCTTGAACAAGTTCACAGTAGACACCAAACCTCACGACTCCATCACTATTGACTACTACACATTGCCAACCAACATTGCGCAGTTTGTCAAGTGAGTTGCTAAACCAAAACTATTGGAAAATTGCCAAGAGGCAATTGCTGTGGAGAAAGACCTGCGTGCTATTAGAGTCATTGTAGATGACAAATCAACTAAGGACTCCAAAGACACATGAAGGAGGTCTCTGAATTCTGTGAGTAAGGAAAATGAAAAGGAAGCAAGTGAAATTGAGATTGTTACTCGTCTCATCGAATCCTTGACAATCAAAGTTTCTGAACTCAAACAATGGATGAGAGAGACAACCGTGAGCAGTAGGCCTCCAAATTTCACGCAGAGGAAGAATATGACTTCAGTCAGTAGCAGTAACCACCCGACCAAAGATGCACAGAGCTCTAACCTTGTGCTCAACCTGGATGTGATAGCAACATATCATTACTGCAAGTTCCATAGCAAATGGAATTTAGAAAATACTTGCCTAGGATGGAACCAAGGAATGTGCCCTCTGGCTACACAGTTGACTGTCCACTTCATGGCTAGTGAGCAGGCTTGGCCTAAGAATGAAGACGAAGAAGAAGCTATTGCATCTGATGATGCTCCAAGTGTTGGGCATGTAATCAACATGTATCAATGTGCTTGCACTGCCCAGCAAATGACTACTAAGAAGGAGCCTCTGAGCGACTGTCTAACCAAAAAGAAAAACAATCGATACAACTTGAGAAGTCAAGGGGGCCCCACTATGTTTGAGATATTGAAAGAAAAATTAAGACAACATTTTGATAGAGCAGTTGATCCACCGGTAAAATCAACATAGAAAACTCAAGGCAAGTTCAGGAAGGTAGCTATAACAAAAAGTACATTCGTGAGCAACAAAGACAAGTGCAGCCCACCGAACAACATGAACACAAGTCTACACTTGGACATATCGGTGAGCCTTCCCACTCTGGACTACAACATTGTTGAAGACATGAAAAAGGCCCGTGCGAACATAGCTTTGTGTGAGGTAACCAAGATCACGGGTCAGCGGGATATTCTTTTGCAGGCATTGGGGCAAACCTCCATAGATGGTGTTGCCTCTTCCAACAAGGGACCAAGTAAGTCTCCTGAATCACTCACATCCATACTCAACGTGCCCCATATGGAGGAAAAAAACTTGCTTTGCCCGCTATTTTTGTTGTCATTTGAAGTATTCAACTTCAATGTCCACAACTTCTTGGTTGATTCTGGAGCGCCAGTCAATGTGATGCCACTCTCCATTGCTAGGAGGATCAATGCTCAATGGAGTAGTACAACTACACTAATAATCCAACTTGAAAGAACATGTGTGCCAGCCATTAGTGAACTTCAAGATGTGATCATCCAGTTATCATTTGATGGATGAGTTCATCAGTGCATTAACATTGTGATTGTGGACATCCCAGAAGTATATGGCCTACTGCTCTGCAGTGATTGGTCTAGCAAGCTGCAAGGATAATTTTCTACGGACTAGTCACACTTATGGCTTCCGCACAAGGGAATCAACAAGAATATCTGGGTGTTGTTGGAAAGATACATGAAACAAAACGTGACTCCCTTGGATGGTCAAAACAAACCATTGGCTTTTGTAGAACTCATGTTTGACAATTTCTTTCTGAAACACCGTTGGGCTGTTATCTTGCACAGCCAGCCCCCCACCCCACCAAACACACAGTTGGGTCTCCTTCCTTTCCTAACTGGCAAACATGAAAAATGTATAGCAGATTGTAACAGTAATAGCAGTAGAGATGGTAGTACTAGTGCGGTAAGTGGTCATTGTACAGATAATATGTGGACCTTATACTTTGATGGAATCAAGACATAGGAGGGCTCTGGAGCTGGTTGTGTTTTGATAGACCCATTGCAAAGGAAACATTTAGTCTCAAGCCGCTTGGAGTTCGAGTGCACGAACAACATCGCTGAGTATGAAGCACTCATTTTGGGCTTACAGAAAGCCATCAGCCTCAACGTTGATGTGCTAAAAGTGGTAGATGACTTAGAGATTGTGGTGCGTCAGGTCTGTAACAATCTACATTGTGTGTTACCTCATCTTAAGAGTTATCAAAAAGAGGTATGGTGACTTATCTCTAACTTCCAAGCTTTCAATATTATTTCTATACCAAGAATGCGTAACACAACTACAGATGCTCTGGAAAATGCAGCTGCTAGGATGACACCATTGAGGGATATATTTTTAGTTGAATTTTTGTGTAAGCCATCTGTTCTTGATAAAATCACTAATTTACATGTTTTTAATGATGACCAACAGATATTGCATTTTATGGCTAACACTGACATCTTCAAGGATGTAACAATATATGAAGATGAGCATGAACAATCTCTGCAAAGCTATGCTAATGACAGTAAAGGAAACCTCATCCCCAAAAGTGTGGTATCACTCGAAAAGTTGTATGACCTACATAACTGCTTTTAGGGGCCCGTGAAAGCCAAAACCCATAGTTCCACAATGTTGTACAAATAGATCAATTTGGGAACAAACAAAGATCTGAAGTTTGTGAATCTCGGTACATGTTGCACACCACAAGAGTGACAAGATTTTGTCTGCCTGTTCAGATAGTACCATGATGTGTTCGCGTGGATGTACGATGACTTGAAAACATATGACACACGAATAATCCATCATGTCATTCCAATCAAGGAAGGGGCCAATCGTTTTCAGTAGAAGCTAAGGAAAGTGCATCCATCACTTGAGCCCCTCATTCAGAAAGAATTGACTAAGTTGCTAGATGCTCAGATCATTTACAAGGTTCGTCATTCCACATGGGTTTCAAATCTAGTCCCTGTTAGGAAGAAGTCTAGGGAGATCCGCCTATGTGTTGATTTTTGAAATCTTAACCATGCCTCAGACAAAGATAACTACCCTGTGCCTTCAATGAAACACATACTGCAGACAATATCGATGGCAGAGATGTTCTCTTTGCTAGACGATTTATCAGGACACAATCAGGTTCTGGTGGCAAAGCCTGACAGACTGAAGACAACATTTTGTACCAAGTGGGGTATGTTCTCTTACCGTAGAATATCGTTTGGGTTGGTAGACATAGGCGCTACATTTCAATGCGCAATGGACATCACTTTCTGTGGGCTCATCAGACAGAGCATAGTGGTCTAACTCAACGACATGATAGTCTTCTCTAGACAACGGTCAGACCACCTGCATGATCCAGATTTAAACAGGAACGCAACAAATTACAGAGATAACCATAAACACAGAGATGTAGCGGAAATAATACTTCATTTCATTAATGTAAAACACTGAAATATGCTTACAAACAACAATGGAAATAAACCAGCTAGGACGATGGTAACTTATCTCTAAGAAGAGATGTGGCGGCTACATGCCTTTGAACTATGTTACAATGAGGCTTGAAGGCCTATTTATTGTTGAGAAACAATGAAAAACCCTAGAAATTCAAAAACCTTACCCTAGAAGATGAAACGCCAAACTATGGGCCCCGTTTGGGTAAATTGGTACATCAACTTCCCAAGGTCGTAACTTTGGCATACGATCTTTGTTTGATGCGCACAATATCTCGTTAGAAAGATCTATCGAAGAACTACAACTTTGGGAAGAGAAACATCGGTCCAAGGACCCATGTTGCTCCGAGTTTTTCCAAAAAAAATCGTTTAGGGCCTCAAAATGGCTCCAGAAGTTCAGGACCTGAAAAATTGCTAAAAATAGTAAATTGTGCTACAATTAAGGAAACTAAAAAGCTGAAACAAACAATGGTGGGGGTCCAAGTGGACTTGGTAGGTGGCCACCAATATCCACCTGGATCATTCCTCCCCCCTTAAGAAGAAATGGTCCCCATTGCATTGAGTTCCTCCATGAGATGAGGAAACTTCTGCTGAACTTGGTACTTGGTGAGCCACTTGCCCTGGTGAAGGAGTTGGCCTGCTTTGACAACTCGATACAGTTGGATATTCTATTGGCGAGTGTGCTTGATCTGTGTGTCCATGATCCAATCAGTTGCAACTTGTTCCATGCAATCTAGATTTAACTCAATGGGTGTGAGTTGTTCTGCAATGTCGGATGTGTCTAGTAATGGTGGAAAGTATAGCCGAAGGCAGTCCACATTGAACACTGGGTACAAGCCAAGGAATGGGGGAATACTGAGCTCAAATGCATTGTCTCCCACAGCCTTGGTAATGGTGTAAGGACCATATCAGAGTGGCCTGAGTTTCCGATAGGCTCCAGTAAGGCGTTCCTTTTGCAAATGCAACCAGACTTTGTCACCCACTTGAAACTTGTGTGGCACCCGATGTTGATCATGTCGCTACTTGTACTTGGAATTTGATTTCTCCAGAATGTCATGGACCTGCTGGTGAATATGTTGGATGTGTTCAATGAAGTTGTTTTCATTATCTATTTCAGACTGGACATGATCCGAATCTGTGTGTGTAGCTGCAAATGGAATGGCCACATCAATGGGACATAGTGGCTGGAATCCCAAGCCCACCTAAAAAGGGTTGTGGCCAGTCGAGCTGTGGAGAGCCCGATTGTAGCTGTGTTGAACATAGGGGAGTCTCTCATCCCATGTGTGTGGATGCTTTGAGTTGTACATGCGCAAAATGTGTATGATCATCCTGTTGACAACCTTTGTCTGGCCATCAGTTTGAGGATGGAAGGTTGTGGACTTAGTGAGTTTAGTGTCTAGCATTGACCAGAGACTAGACCAAAATGTATTGAGGAACCTGCTGTCCTGATATGAGATGATAGACTGTGGGATCCCAAAGTGTACCCACACTCGTTCAAAGAAGAGTTTAGTAGTGGATTTTGCTGTGATATTCTTCTTGCAGGCAGCCATAATGGCCATCTTCGAGAACCTGTCGATGACCACAAACACATAGTCGTTTCCATGATTAGTGGAAGGAAGGCCTAACATGTAATCCATGGAGATGGATTCCCAAGGTTGACAAGGGGTAGGCAGTGGGGTATAGAGGCCTTGCTTCTTGATGGTCGGTTTGGCAATGGCATAGGCAGTGCATGATCTGATGTACTTCCCGACATCCTGTCCAAGATTCGACCAATAGAAATATTTTTGCAGTACTACCACCATTTTCTTGACCCTGAAATGTCTGGTAGCCCGACTGTAGTGTGCTTCCAAAATCATCTTGGCACGCTTGCTTGAAGGAACACAAAGGTGACCCAGGTGGCATAACAGGGCATCCTGGAGGTGAAAATATGGAACATGCTGACCCTCTAAGAGTGTCTGGTATGTGTGGCTGAATTATGGGTTGCTTTTATAGAGAAGTGGCCAATCAGAAGTCTTGTGCCCACAAGAGTTAAGCACAATGGTTAACACCATGATCGGTGGTCGACTGAGGCAATCTGTAACATTATTGGTGCTACCCTTATTATTCTTGATATTCAAATGGAACTATTGTAGGAATGTGGATGACTTCTGATGGGGATCATTCTGCAATTTCCCTTGGCTCTGTATGAACTGCAGGGGTCGGTGGTCTGTGTGGATGACCATTTCCTTCCCCAAAATGTAATGCTTCCATTTTCGGCAGGCCTGCACAATGGAATACATCTCTTTGTCATAAGTGGGCTACTTCTGGACTATGTCTGAAAGTGTCTCACTGGGATATGCCACTAGATGCCCATGTTGAGTAAGGAATGCCCCAATAGCATAGTCAGAGGCATCTGTCTCGACCTCAAATGGTTGTTGCAAGTCTGGTAATGCGAGCATTGGTGCCATGCAAAGGTGATCTTTCAACTCTATGAATGCTTTCTATTGAGATTTAGACCAAAAGAAATTTTCTTTCGCTCCTCCCTTGGTGATTTGACTCAAGGGCCAAGTGATATGAGAAAATCCCAACACGAACCTGCGGTAGAAGTTGGCAAGACCTAGAAAGCTACAGAGCTCTATCAGAGGGAAAGCTATGGAGCTCTATCAGAGTGGTTGGAGATAGCCAATCTCGAATGACTTGGATCTTGGCTGGATCAACATGCACCCCCTGTTCATCAATAATGTATCCTAGATACTGAACCTGGGTCATGCCAAAAGTGCATTTCTCTAAATTGGCACATAACTTGAGTTGCAACAGTGTTTGGAGAACCTGTCGGATGTGGTGGAGGTGCTCCTCCCAACTCTGGATGAAGATTAGGATGTCATCCAAGTGTACCACTACAAATGAGTTGGTGAATGGCCGTAAGATGTCATCCATTAGCCTCATGAAGACTGTAGGAGCATTTGTCAATCTGAAAGGCATAACCAACCATTCGAAAAGGCCCTCGTTGGCTTTGAACACAGTCTTCCACACATTGTAGGGTTCGATTGGTACCTGGTGATATCCTAACTTCAAATCGATCTTGCTGAAATATTTTCCCCCCTTCAATAGGTCCAAGAGGTCATCAATCCATGGGATTGGGTACCTATTATGGACAGTGATCTTGTTCAACGCCTGATAGTTAATACAGAGTCTCCAAGTCCCATCCTTCTTTTGTACCAACACGATCGAGCTCCCACAGGGCAATGAACTCAGACGGATGTGACCTTTCTGCAACAGCTCTTGAATCTACCTCTTGATTTCTTTATTCTCTAGAACGGAGCACCGATAGATTGTTCCATTGGGCAGTGGCGCACCTAGGGTCAGATCGATGGAGTGCTTGACCTGACAGTGCAGATGAACCCCCGCGGGGGAGGTGAAGATGTCCTCGTACTTCTCCACGACCTTGTCCATCTGTAGTTATCGTGTGGAGGGGCCCTGTCTAGAGGTCATGGCCACCATCTTCTTCTTTCCTTAAGGGCGTATCATTAGGAAAAAAAATTCCCGGTTTTGGAAACGAGCTTACTGCATCGTTTTGCAGTAATCAAAGAGATGGTGGTAGGCAGTGCTACCTCCAGTACCCTATACAACTTATTTCCCAAAGTAACAATAACAGAATGGGGCCTTGATTCATACACAACATGTCGCTTCCACAAGTATGGTTGTCCTAATAATACATCACAAACTTCAAGGGGAGCAATGTCACACAATACCTCATCCGTGAAGGGCTTGATGTTGTATGGAAGGCGACACTGTGGGCTCATGCGAAGATCCCATCCTTGGTGAAGCCACCCGATGGTGTACAGTTGTGGATGTGCTGTGGTCGGTAAGCCCAACCTCTTCACGACCTCTGCCGAAATGAGGTTAGCGAGGAGCCCTTTACCCACATCTGGGAGTGGAAGAGACGCTCCTCCTCTTCTAGATCTTCAGGTTCATCCTTTTGGATCTTCGTGGTGGAAATGGTGGCGTTGGGCTCTGCATTGATAATCTAATTCCCTTTGTCATTCCCCTTGTCGAGTTCTGACTCAGAGTTGGAACATGCTTTTGATTCGAAAGCCTTTAGCTCGGCCACTAGTGACTGCTTGGCCCAACACTCACTTGTGTTGTGAGTGGACCTCTTATGGAACTCACACCACTTTCCTGTGTCCTTTTTCAACTTCACAGTGTTGTTCTTTGCTTAAAAATTTGGTGGGTTGTCTTGGGTCACCCCACCTTGGATTTGTCCTTTGTTCTGCAGTTTGGGGGCACCTTTCCCTTGCTTCAGATTTGCAGATCCAAAGTCTCGCTTCTTCTGTTTAAACTTTTGCTCGACCTTGATGACATATTGGTATGCCGTGCCGAGTGAGGGGATGTTTAGGAATTCTATTTCTTCCTGGATGTACTTGTGTAGGCAGTTGTGGTATTTGAGTACCAAATGTTGCTCCAAATCCTTGATACCCAACTTTGTGCGAAGGGTATGGAAAATATTGGTAAACTCTGGCACGTCTTGGTCCCTTCCCTGCTACAGCGTGGTCCACTTTATGTATTGATCCTCATAGCTTCCAACAGGGTAGTACTACTCCTTGATGGCATCTCAGAATGAATCCAAAGTGGGTGCAGCTGAAAATAGTGAACCTGTACTTTCATCCTTTTGCTCGTAGTAGGTTTCCCACCAGTCCTTGATGTGGGGGGCTGCTTTGAGAAGAGTGAAAATAATCTTTTCTCGAATGGAAAAATCATTAACAGAAAAATAACCCTCTAGCAAATTTAACCATTTATCGATGGCATCTACGTCTATCTGACCCTTGAATGTGGGGATTTCAAAATTAGCTTGTACCTTAAACGGTGTGGCATTTCTAGAGTAGCTGTTGGAAGCCGATGCGTCACCCCTAGGTAGCTGTTGAAGGATCTGGGAAAAGTTGTCCATCATCGCATTCATTTGTCATTTGAGGGCTTCTTCGAGCAAGATTTTGATAGGACCTCCTGTTAGGGTCCCACCCTAACCCCCTTATTTATGGGATCACGTCATAGTCAAGAGTCAATAAAGCCCATATTAATATTTTTAAGTGGTTAACCCGCAATTAATGACAGGACCACAGTTAGTTGCAAATGGGCCGTAGTATTAGATAGATGGTATTAATAAAACCCATGGTATTGGCCCGTGGTATTGCATGTATGAGTCATATATAAAGGATAGAGACTCCCTGCGAGGGGTATTGTGTCTTAATTTGTAGTCGAGATCTGCTCTATTGGAGGTTGCCCCCTCGAAGAGGCAAGTGAACATTACTCTCTGAATAATAAAATCATTGCTATTCTGTGTTCTGGGTATCTTTTCTTCGCATATTCTGTATTTGGGTATCATTTTGCAGGTTAAGAGCATAACAAGTGGTATCAGAGCACTTTCCAGGGCCGGTGGGATCTCCAATTCTTAGCAAAAATTTTTTTTTTCGGCTAGAGACGTGTTCTGGCGTCTTTAAACCACGAGATCTGTCATTGAGCGCATAAACCTGCGGATTTGGGGAGGCATGCACGCAGGAAATACAAGAGGTGGTCACGTCTGTTGGACTCCCTTGTAACCCCTGTGGGTACCCCTTCGAGTAGTAGCGCATTAGACAGAACCGCGCATGGACTGTCTTCCACGTATCCTCTGGGTATATCGGAAGCCCCTTAGGCTCCCTTGAAACCTTGCCATAGATAAAATGTCGGTCGTCTTGTGGCTACAGTACACCGAGAACAGCACTTGGAGAGAATACTCGCCCGTACGATAGGGAAGTCGGGTTGTACGGCTAAGGGTACGGTCGATCCTCCTTAGTTAGAGCCCTGAAACATTGGGCCGAGTACTACTGCCAAACCCTTATGTATATTGCGATCTGTAGCACCTGACACTCCTCACGACCATAGTTTCCTTTTCTATCGGGGGATCACACATCATCTATTCCTGATCCGCGGGTGCAAAGAGGTGCAGGAGCAGCAAACATCAGATCCATCAGATCTGCCGCAGCAGTTGTTCCGCCATTCAGATCTCTCAGACCCACCAGATCAGAGTTGTTGTGAAGGGTTCCTATACCGGGGTATACTTTTCGCAGGACTTTTGGCAGCATTGACATTTTGAGGATTTGGCGACTGCAATATTGATCAAGAAGGAGTAAACCTCCGTTAGGAGTTTTCAAAAAAAAAAAAAAAAAGTCTAAGATCTTCCGGGGCACTTATTGGTGATCTAGCCCATCAGAATCAGGACGACGAGCTGAGCAAGGTGGTAACATTCAATTTATTAGTCAAATTTTTTCGGTGGTCCCAAATTTTCATCAGGTTGGTGTATGGTAGAGACTAGAGCTCAAGCGATGGAAAATGAAAGGATGGAAAAACTGGAAGACTCCGTGCAATCCCTCCAACGTGAGCTTCAAGGACTAAGTATCCAGATACAGCAATTACTTCCGAAGGGCAAGGAGCAAGCCCATGAGGAGGCGTATAATGGAAATGAATACAATGAGGGTGAGTCTAGCCACTCTCCTCACATCTAGCACACCCATCCACCACCCAGTCAGCGACCTCCCAAGTTGGATATGCATAAATTTGACGGTTCTCACCCGTCCGCATGGCTAGCACAAATGGAGCAGTATTTCAAATTGAATCATATCCCAGATGATGCGACTAAGCTTACGTTGGGGAGCATGTACTTGGACAATGAATGGTGGTAATGGTGGGAATGGCATCAGCATTGCAATGGACCTTTTAGGACTTGGACCCAATTTACCAAAGCTCTTCGAGATCGCTTTGAACAGGAAGATTCCTTTTTGGGTCATCTCACTAAGCTCCGACAGACTGGTACAGTGGATGAATATATTACCACTTTTGAAGCCTTAGCCTTCCGCACTAGGGGTCTCACAGATGAGTTCTACATGGAATGTTTTATCAGTGGTCTTAAAGAAGCCATCAAAGCTCAAGTTCTACTTCACCACCCTCCCACGTGGACGGAGGCTTGCCAGGTAGCTCGTAACGTGGAACGTGCATTAGCAGCCCAATACAGTCGCCCAAATTTCCCCGCTAAAGGTCGTCCCCCACAGGCTCACAACACGACTCAAACACTTAAGGTCCAAAAGGTGTCACCTGCGGAAATGGCCGAAAGAAGGAAGCAAGGACTATGTTACTACTGTGATGAAAAATACTCCCCAGGTCATAAATGCAAGGAGCCCAAATTTTTTCAAATAGATGCCACTGACTACAGCTCAACAGAGGAAGATCCACCACTTGAGGAACATGAGGCGCTAGAAGAAGACAACCCAAAGGAGAATGTCTTTGACGAACTAGTTATTTCACTGCATGCATTGGCAGGGATTTCTTCCCCTCAAACTCTCAAAATCCGGGGTTTTCTTAAACATCGCCCAGTAGTAGTCTTGATTGATAGTGGAAGTACCCATAATTTCATCCATAAAAAAATCACAGAAGTAGCGCATTGTTTTGTACGAGCAGTTTCTAACTTCCAAGTCCAAATTGTGGATGGGGGCACAATGAAATGTGAAGGCCGCTGTGAAAATGTCAAACTTCAAATGGGGGATTATCAATTGAAAACCCACATGTTTGCCATACACATGGGGGGTTGCGACATTGTCCTCGGCGCTGAATGGCTCCGCACTCTTGGGCCAATCACAATGGATTTCCAGGAGTTATATATGAGTTTTAAGCAGAACAACTCCACACATACCCTCCGTGGACTCCAGGCAGGAGCCCCCTCTATCATCTGCTCCCATAGGATGGAAAAATTGTTAAAAAAGGGCCATCATGGAGTGGTAGCTCAATTTAATGCCATCCAGGTAGTCGAAACCATGTCTCTGCCAATTCATCCTGAGATGCAACAGATTTTAAATAACCATCGGACGGTCTTTGACAAGCCTCATGAGCCTCCACCCTCGTGAGGGGAACATGATCATAGCATCACCTTGGTTCCAGGGGCCCAACCCCCAAATGTGCGGCCATACAGATATTCGTTCACCCAAAAGAATGAAATAGAAAAAATCATCAAGGAACTGTTGGACGCAGGTGTCATTCGTCCCAGCATTAGTCCTTATTCATCCCCAGTGGTCATGGTGCTCAAGAAAGATGGGGAGTGGCGGATGTGTCCCAAATTCAGGGACCTCAATAAGTTGACAGTCAAAGATAAATTTCCCATCCCGGTGGTTGACGATTTGCTGGACGAACTCAATGGGGCTCAATTCTTCACTAAGTTGGATCTTCGCTCAGGCTACCACCAAATTCGCATGAAGGAAGTCGACATTCCCAAGACAGCTTTCAGAACTCATGAATGCCATTATGAGTTCCTGGTCATGCCATTTGGTCTTTGTAATGCCCCCTCTACTTTTCAGAGCCTTATGAATCACATTCTCAAACCATATCTCAGAAAATTTGTCCTTGTCTTCTTCGATGACATCCTCATCTATAGTGGCACTTGGGCTGCACATCTTCAGCATGTAGATCTACTCTTGCAACTACTCCGCAAGCATAAATTATTTGTCAAGATGTCCAAGTGTTCGTTTGGCATGGAAGAAGTTGAGTATTTGGGCCACATTGTGGGGCGTGAAGGTGTCGAGGTGGACCCGAAAAAGATCCAGGCAATGCAAGAATGGCCTCAACCTAAGACCTTGAAGAGCTTGAGAGGATTTTTGGGTCTCACAGGCTATTATCGTAAATTTGTCCGCAACTATGGCCGCATAGCGAAGCCCCTCACTCAAATCCTAAAGAAAAATTCCTTCTTCTGGAACGAGGAAGCACAACATGCATTTACCGCTCTCAAAAACACCATGTGTTCCACTCCAGTGTTAGCACTACCTGACTTCACCAAATCCTTTGTCATTGAATGTGATGCTTCGGGTACAGGTATTGGGGCGGTCTTAATGCAGGAAGGGCGACCGTTGGCCTTCACAAGCCAACAACTCAGTGGGAGGAATCTGGGCCAATCAACCTATGAGAAGGAAATGATGGCCATCTTACATGCAGTCGAGACCTGGCAACCTTACTTATTGGGGCGACGTTTCCAGATCCGCACAGATCATCATAGTCTTAAATATTTTTTGGAGCAACGCCTATCCTCCCCACAACAAAATAAATGGTTAGCCAAAATGCTGGGATATGATTATGAGATCATTTACAAGAAAGGGAAAGACAATAGTGTAGCAGATGCATTATCTTGCCAATTTGAGGAGGAAAGTACTCTGCTCGCAATTTCCCTCCCCATTCCAGACTGGATTGAAGAGGCTTGCAGGGAATGGTTTTCACACCCCGAGCTCTCCCAACTCATTTCTCAATTGCAGGTAGATCCTAATTCCAGCAAGGGCTACTCGTGGCAGAATGATATTCTTCGCTTCAAGGATAGAGTCATAATATCACCAACATCCACCCTCAAAAGTTGCATTTTGGCAGAATTGCACTCATCTCCCATTGTAGGACATTCGGGCTTTCAGAAGACGTATGCTCGCACCAGAAGATCATTTTTTTGGACAAGCATGAAAAAGGACATCCTTACTTTCGTAGCAGAATGTGATGTCTATCAACGCCACAAAGGGGAAACCGTCAACACACCAGCACATTACAACCATTGCCCATTCCAGCATCAATTTGGACAGAGGTTTCTATGGATTTCATTACAAGTCTTCCAAAGTCAGGGAACAAGTCAGTCATCATGGTGGTTGTGGACCGACTGTCGAAGTATGCTCATTTCTGCGCCCTACCCCACCCGTTTACACCAACTTTGGTTGCTCAATCTTTCATGGATCAGATCTTCAAATTGCATGGCATGCCCACTTCTATTGTGTCCAACCGCGACCCGATCTTCACCAGTAATTTTTGGCAGGAACTCTTCAAAATACAAGGCACTCAACTCAAAATCAGTACTTCATATCATCCGCAAACAGATGGTCAAACCAAAGCCGTCAACAAATGTCTAGAAACCTACCTTAGGTGTTTCACTTCAGAAAAGCAACACCTTTGGGTACAGTGGTTACCTCTGGCTGAATGGTGGTATAATACCAACTATCATGCCACCACCAAAATGACTCCCTATGAAGCAGTATATGGTCAACTTCTGCCTTCCCCTACTTCTTATATCAAAGGGTGCTCCAAAGTACAAGCAGTGGATCAACTCCTAGAACACCGCGCAACCATGCTCGCCCATCTTAGAGAGAATCTTCATCAAGCTCAGAACCGCATGAAGTAACAGGTCGACCAGCATCGCTCAGAGCGCCAATTTCAAGAAGGGGATCAGGTCTTTTTGAGGCTGCAACCATATAAGCAAACATCACTCAAAGACAAGGGTTGTCAAAAGCTCTCTCCAAAATTCTACGGACCATACCAAGTACTTCAGCGCATTGGAGAAGTGGCTTACAAGTTGGCTTTGCCACCTATGGAAAAAATCCATCCAGTTTTCCATGTATCGTGCCTCAAGAAAGTGATTGGGAACAATTGCCGAGTTCAAACCAGTCTACCTGAATTGGACGAAGAAGGGTCAATCTGGCTTCAACCCAAACAGGTTCTAGACACACGAGACAAGCACCTGCGCGGCCGCATGATTAAGGAAGTCCTCATCAAATGGAAAGACACCTCTCCGGAAGATGCAACTTGGGAACCAGCTACTATTCTTCAGCAGTTTCCGCAGCTTCAGCCTTGAGGACAAGGCTAGTCTTAAGGGGGAGGGCATGTTAGGGTCCCACCCTAACCCCCTTATTTATGGGATCACATCATAGTCAAGAGTCAATAAAGCCCATATTAATATTTGTAAGTGGTTAACCCGCAATTAATGACGGGACCACAGTTAGTTGCAAATGGGCCGTAGTATTAGATAGATGGTATTAATAAAACCCACGGTATTGGCCCATGGTATTGCATGTATGAGTCATATATAAAGGATAGAGACTCCCTGCGAGGGGTATTGTGTCTTAATTTGTAGTCGATCTCTGCTCTATTGGAGGTTTCCCCCTCGAAGAGGCAAGTGAACATTACTCTCTGAATAATAAAATCATTGCTATTCTGTGTTCTGGGTATCTTTTCTTCGCATATTCTGTATTTGGGTATCATTTTACAGGTTAAGAGCATAACATCTCCTGCCCACTTGTCTTTCTTTTCATCCACCATGGGTGGCCATCAGGATTTGTGAGGCTGGTCTTGCAAAGGTTCGACCAGTTCAAGCCCTAACTCCTTATATCCCGACCTCGTTCGGGACATGCAAAGAAAAACAGAGAAAAAGCAAGTTGCTCCGATACTACTGATCTAGATTTAAATAGGAATGCAACAAATTACAGAGATAACCATAAACACAGAGATGCAGTGGAAATAATACTTCATTTCATTAATTTAAAATACTGAAATATGCTTACAAACAACAATAGAAATAAACCAGCTAGGGCGATGGTAGCTTATCTCTGAGAAGAGATGTGGCGGCTACATGCCTCTGAACTGTGTTACAATGAGGCTCGAAGGCCTATTTATTGTTGAGAAACAATGAAAAACCCTAAACATCCAAAAACCTAACCCTAGAAGATGAAACGCCAAACTGTGGGCCCCGTTTGGGTAAATTGGTACATTAACTTCCCGGAGTCGTAACTTTGGCATACGATCTCCATTTGACACGCAAAGTATCTCGTTAGAAAGATCTATCCGAGAACTACAAATTTGGGAAGAGAAACAGAAGTCCATGAACCCATTTTGCTTGCAGTTTTCACAAAAAATGTCGTTTAGGGCCTCAAAACAGCTCCGGAAGTTTATGACCCAAAAAAATGCTAAAAATAGTAAACTATGCTACAATTAAGGAAACTGAAAAGTTGAAACAAACAATGGTGGGGGTCCAAGTGGACTTGGTAGGTGGCCACTAATATCCACCTAGATCACTGCGCTATCTTAAGAAAATCTTTGAGTGATGTCGGAAGTACGAGATATCCTTGAATCTCAAGAAGAGTGTCTTCGCAGCATCTAAGGGTAACCTCCTTGGGCACATCATTGCCAAGAGTGGGATTAAGGTAGATCTGGATAGAGTTTAGATCATCATGCAAATTCCTTACCCCATAAACAAGAAAGCTATGCAGTCCTTCCTGGGGAAGATCAACTTCCTCATAAAGTTCGTCTTTGATTATGCACACATTTTCAAACCCATTCAAGATATGACCAAGAAGGACACAGTGTACAATTGGGCAAGAAAGGAAAAGGAAGCATTCACCCATATCAAGAAAGCTATAATAGAGTCACTTGCACTATAAAACTGAAACTTCAACAAATATTTATTTCTCTACATGTTTGCTTCCGAAACTTCACTCGCTGTTGTGCTCACTCAGAAAGATGAGATGAATAATGAATGACCCATCTCTTTCATGAGAGCGAGCTTGCAAGGACCTGAACTAAACTATCCTACTGTGGAAAAACAAGCATACATAGTATACAAGGCAGCTAAACACTTTAGACCCTACCTCTTGAAAAATCATTACATTGTCTTTGTGCTGCACCCAACAATCAGATCACTACTTGTTCAACAAGAGCTGGGTGAAATAAGGGTGAACTAGAAGAAAATATTGCAAGCGTATGACCTTGACATCAAGCTAGTTCACACCATAAAGGGTCATGGTCTTTGCAGACTAGCAACGAAAGCAATACATTCGCAAGAGGAAAGAAGAGCTTTCCGACTGGGAGCAAAAAATTTAAATGTATAATGTTGAGCGAGTCCCCCCCACTTCGCATGAAAAATCTTGGTACGCAGACGTGCTCTAGTACCTTAAGCGTGGCACCATGATCCTTGACTTCTGTATGCAATAGAAGAGGGAACTCTGACCGAAAGATTTATCTTACCAATCGGTGCATGGATTGCTTTACAAAAATCATCACAATGACATTTTTATCAGATGCCTGGATGCACAAGATTCAAAAAGGGTGTTACATGATCTCCATGATGGAACAGCCGGGTGTCACTTTTTGGGAAAAAAATAGCGCACAAGGTCATGCGGGCTAGTTTCTACTGGCCTACATTATTCAAATATGCACATGTCTATGCCCGCAAATGTCTAGTCTGTGAGAGACGTGCTGGCAGAAAATGAAGATCAGCAGCCCCACTGCAGCTTGGTGCAGTGGACGAATCATTCCAACAGTGGGGCTTGGAAATCATTGGGGAGATTTTCCCACATTCGTCAAAGCAGCACCACTACATCTTAACTGCTACAGATTACTTCATGTGGTGGACAAAAGTAGTTCCGCTGAAACAAGTGAATGACCGGAAGTCATCAACTTCCTAAGACAAAACATCATCTCGAGGTTTGGCATTCCTGTATCACTTGTTTTTGAAAATGCAACGTAATTTTCTTTGTTAAAGCTTTATGACTTTGCATTGCAAAATGGTATTGTGTTAAAGCATTCTACTAACTACTACTCATAGGGAAATGGTCTTACCGAGTCCACAAACAAAAATCTTATCTGCATCATAAAAAAGACCATTTACTCTGAACAACAAAACTAGCACTCTGCTCTGGTGAATGCTCTATGGGCTGACCGAGTCACACCCAAACCCTCTCTGAATACCTCCCCCTACTTCCTGGTATACGGAAAAGAAGCCATCCTCCCACTGAATATCTACTTGCCTGCTCTCCAGTTGTCTCGAGAATTCCAAGGCAAGACATGTATATTAATTCAGTGTAGGATGGACACCTTACACAAGATATAGGAAGAAAGGGTGAAAGTGAAAGAAAATTTTACACTTCACCAGAACCGTATCAAGAGATGGTTCGACAAAAAATCTACAGGGAGTACCAGCTTCACTATGGGTGACTTAGTCTTGCGGTGGGATAAACCCCATGAAGACAAAGGAAAACACACAAATTTTTAGTCCCTATGGATTGGCCCATTCACTGTTCATGAGAAGCTTAGCCAACACACGTATCGTTTACAATCACTTGATGGGAAGATTGACACTCTCCCTGTCAATGGCCAAGACTTCAAATATTATTTTCAATGATCTGGGGCCGCTCCTCGCACCGTGTACATACTCCTTTCATTTTTGTTTTGTTCTTTGCTTTTATTTATTGTTTTGTTCTTTGCTTTGGTATTGAGTTGTTTTGTTTTGTGAATAAGTGTTGTCCCGCACTGCGTTCTGGCTTCTGAATGTGCATGTGGCTGAAGTTCAAAGATTATTGTGACACTGCAGTGCTTGAGAAGTCCCATGTCCATCTTCTTTGTGCTTGTTGTAACTTTTGGTTGATGAAGCCTTGATGGAAAATATGATTTGTTTATAAGGAAAGTTTTGGTCAAACCATGAACCTGTGTCCAGTCTAGGAAATCTCATGCCTATACCCAATTTTCTACTTTGTGTGTTCAAGCTTATCCAACTAGTAGAAATGAAGAAGGGGAATATCTAAATGAGAAAACATGAATCAGAGTTATTTACATGCTTCTTTGAAGGAACAACCTCTTCTGCTCACAATAAGTCAGGATCAATTTTCTGCCCCAAAAATAAATAAGTGCCTATGCACAACCCTCTTTCAAAAAAATAACAAAGGCGAAAGAAGAGAAAGGATTCCTGTGCAGAGAGGTGAAGAAAGAAACTCAACCAGGGTACTGTCCAAGCTCACTGGCAGTGGAGCAATGTTTGTGTTCCTGCGTGACTACACCGGGTTACTGTCTAGACCTACTGGCAGTGGAACAACACTAAAGATGAAAAAATATACTCGGAAAATCTTAAGCTCACGAGCGAAATTACCCTTATTGATTTGAAACACTGCGATCTGGCTTAATTTTGTGATGTGTTCAACTGAGTCAGTTCAAGGTGAACCGCATTTGTCTGCGGGGTAAGTGGGGAAGTTGAAGTGATCTGCACAATGAATCAATACTCCCTAAAAGGCGAAGGCCCTGTGCTGAAAATGAACCAAAACAAAGAAGTTGATATTCAACCAATGTGTCGCCAAGTGTTGTAGCGGCTGCAACACCCTCCAAACTTTTGGCTTGCATCCAAATTTCAGAGCCTTCCTTGGTTTTTCCTTTGATGGTTGCAAACACTCAAGCTCACCCCATGAGCTCTTGTGAAGTATTTTTCACCTTTTGCTTGTTTCACCAGTGGTCATCTTTCGACATGTTGATTTCTTTGTCATGCTTGTGATCTTGTTTTGGTGAGTTTGAAGGTTTATCTTTGTGTGTTTGGGTTGTCTTCATTATGTGAACATCCATCATACTCACACACAAAGTTGTAAGCACTATCGCGCAAGTGTCATCATAGTCATCCGAAGGTCTATCACAAGTGTCGTGCTTGTCGCTTTTAGTTCTAAGACAGTTTCACCGAGGGCATGTTTTGTCTTGTTATCATGGTGGTATAGGTTGTCTCTTCATCAAGTATGCTAAATGTATGATCACAATGTCATGTCATCACAAGTTCACTTGCTTTTAACACTTAGCCCTTTTCCTGAACATTTGTCTGACTGGAGAACCCTATCCTACTAGGCCCTGACTCAGCTACATTACGCAATCTCAACCCTCAGTGACCCTGGTCTGCTGCCTGAATCTGCGCAGTGCTTGAGGCTGTCCTCTAGGTCAGCTGCACTACGCAATCTCGAAGATGAGCAGCCTGTCTGCCTCCTAGAATTGCTCAAATACTGCCTCCATGTCCAAACTGAACTACGGATTTCTCAAGCACAGTCATCAAGCCTCCTTCTTGTCTGCCAAAATCCTGCACTACTTTGAGACCTAGGTTTGCATTGTTCTCCAAAACTGTGCAGACATGCCCCGCTGGTCCTCTACTGCCTTGCTATGCACTATTCTTATAAATTGCGCAAAACTGCGTAGTTGACCATTTCTTCCTTGCTCTGCACTACCTTCATAAATTGCACAGACATGCCTAGCGATTCCCCTACTGCCTGTCCTACACTTTGCTCCAAAATTGTGCAGTCATGCCTCAAAATGTCCCTTGTAGCCCTGCTCTATCTTCCCTCTGTAAATTGCGCAGAACTTTCCAGTTGTCCATCTACAGCCCCACTCTATCTTCCCTCTAGAAACTATGCAGAGGTGTCCCCCCTCAAGGTTCCACATTGCATCTAACATTGGTGAATTTCACTGCATAAGTCTACCTCCCAGTGGTCACTGCGTAGTTTTTCCTAACAGTGCAGGCTATCCTCCCAAAATTCCTCATTCTAGCCTGAGTTGCACTCTGTGTTGTCTCAATGAGTTGTCCTCCCTCCCAGTCACTCGGAACATGAGAAAAATGCATCATGCTAGACTAGGAGGTTTTGGATTTGATGTTGTCCTGTCATGAGTGAATTGCAGGAACAACTACACTGGTAGATCATGGTGAGATGATGAACGAGATGAAGAAGGAGTGCACAGGCTAGAAGACTTGATTGCAGCTGGACATGTGTACCAAGCATATCAAGCAACAAGCGAAAGGAACACATGCATTGAACCATCAAGAAATACCAAGACCATCAAAGACCCCTCAACACTATGCCATGTGGAGGGAAGACAAAGAACACCAAGAGTACATCCATCACTCAACAGCGCAATAACTTGACATGGACACCACAATCAGCCAGTACATGTCAACAGTGTCATGTCGAGTTATGTAATGAGTTGTCTTGGCCACATCACCACTACGGGCCATATATGTTGTAACTAAATGTAATGTAAAGTGAAGTCCAATGGACTCACAGGAGAAGTTGAAGAGTCATGCCAGTTCAAAAGTCATGGGAAGTTGAACAGTCATGGGAATAGTCCAAGAGTCACAAGGGTCAAGCATAACCCTTGGATATATACACCCCTCTGATTGTATGAGCAAGGACTTTTCATCTTAGCTCCTCCCACATAGCCTTGAGAGTTTGTAGTCTATTCTTTGAGGAGAGAGGAGTGGCTCTAATGTCCCACTACTGGGACTAGTGATGTATAGTGTACATATGTGTCTTGGGATTTAGCCTGTTAATGCCAACATATTTTCACACATGTTTTGTAGATATTTGTAAGACTACTCTTTAAACATTTGTAATGCATGTTTGCTTAACCTGTACTAAGATAGTTCAACTACTTTTGTTATTTTAGTACTTACACTGTTGAAGATGTGTTGTATTGTTTATCACTGTTGTCTCGTCCATGTGGACTACTCTGCAGGACATTAGACAAACCATTCTTGTTTATTGGTTATAATGACCATCACCTCCATGTGGACTACTCTGCTGGATGGTGTACATGTTTTCCCTTGCACTTTGGTTTTAACAACTGTCACATTCGTTGTGGACTACTCTGCTAGATGCTGGACAAATCCTTGTTGGTTTGCGTGTGTCTCTCCTTAGGTGGTACTATTACCTCTCATTTAGAGGCTCACTTTACTCTCTCCCTTTACAATAAGAGAACCCAGACACAAGTTACATTACACACTCACTAGGCATACTCACCTCGCTTTTTGAAGATACAAGCATAACACTCTCATGTGCTGAAGAACAAGAGCTAAGCAAAATCTCTAAGATAATGGAAACCAGGCCATCATACCGGATGGGACTCCTACACCAAACAGTGTGAGGTCTAGTTGGGACTTGATATCGAGGAGATCCCCTGAATGTTGGTGGGTCCAACACCATCAACAACTCCATTATGATTTCTTGGATGAGTAAGAAGTAAACATCTATCACACTCAAAACTATGGATATATTGTAGCTTGATTAGCAAGTTGTGAAGTAGTATGGCTTCAGAAACTACTTGCAAGATTTTTTTTTTAGATGTAGGTATTGACCATATTGACAGGTCGAAGCACATTGAGATATAATACCGAAATACATGGTACAAAATGGGCTAGTGTGGCTCCAATACTTTTCTACAGAAGAGCATGTTGCTAACAAAGCCTTTGTCCTAAGATGAAGTTTGTATACTTCGAGGAAAAGCTTAGATTTATTGAGAATGCTTCCCTTAGTGAAAGGGAGTGTTGTTGTTATAGCATCAAAGACGACCATTCTCCCTGAGTCAAGTATGTTGACTAGGATTAGGGAGAATGGTTCGATAGAGGATATTTATTCTTCCTGGGTCAAGTATGTTGACCAGAATTATGAATAATGGTCCTAGAGGACCAAAATTACTCAACCATAGAGTTCAGTGAGTTCCTTTTAGCATTAGGCTTGGGATTACTCTCCAGATAGGTTGAGTGAGCCCATTTAGCATCATGGCCTAGAATTAATCTTGTAGAGTGAGGCCTTTGGATTTTGGACCAAGATTACTCAAATGGATTGATTGCATCCCTAGGGTTTCACCATAGATCAAAGAGATTGACAATAATGATGGTGAAATAGGACTAGTCTATATACCATGGGTTAGAGGTGCCAACTACAAACATGGTGACTAGTTGATGCTAATGATGTACCATGGGTTAAAGATGCTAACTAGAATTATGGTACATAGTTGATGTTGTAGATTTTACCATGGGTCAAAGTTGTTGACTAAGATTATGGTAATCATATTATGTTGATACTAATTGTTAGAGCCTAGATTGACCTGAGGCTGAAGAAAGGCAATTCTAGGGTAACCACAAACCACGCTTAACCTGGTAGTTAGCCCTACCAGGTTGGGAGAGGGCTCTCTCCTTGTGTATCTCAGTCAAGATGATTGCATCAAATATGAATTTTAGGCTAGGTATAGTATCTCTAGGGTTTTTGATCGATTTTGTTGGTTGTGTTGCTGGATCAAATGGAGTAGGCAGCTTTGGATTTGGGAAATCAAATTAGGATGCAGGGTGTTCTATGGGGCGAGGTAGGTAGATGCTTTGGCACTTGAAATTGAGTGAGATGGTAAGTCTAAGAATGGTGAGGAGCTGAGGAGGGCATGCAAAGATCATGTATCCTTCTCAAATAGTAGAAAACATAGAAAACTGAATGACTTCCCAAGGCAAAGCACTGTAAACAATGAATTCTACCTATTTATCTTGATATCATTTAGCTAGAAGCAATGATTTAGATTGTGGCATACATAAAACATGAGAAAAAATAATAACAAAAGAAGGAACTATGTAAAAAACCATACCAGAAGTATCCCATAAAAATAGCTGCAAATCCTAGTTTATTTCCTTGCCAAACTACTGATAAAGGTGTACAATGTAGCTCAAAGCATCCAAGAGAGTCCAACCTTTTGCTAATGACAAAAAAATACATGATATAGACATCAAACCACCTATGCTAGCCATCAGGGGTCGAATCTAAGAGATAAGGAATTGTTACAACCATTTCCAAACAAGGAACAGGAATATAGGCAGTGGAATAGCTTGCCTCTATAAGCATGGAAACTGATTCATTAACCCCCAAACCACCTCAAACTGATTAATCTACCCTCTAAGATCATTTCACAATTAAATTTACATACCATGGAATTAATTACAATCATAAATTCCTCCATGAAGAGAGAAAAAGTCAACTTGCAGTGAAAGTAGGTGAAAATTGGATTTTTAAGCAAACTGGCTCTATGTGCAGCGCCACTGGCCAGGTGCGCAACACCGCTTGACGGCCACTTTTGGAGGCCTTCTCCTTAGCCAAATTGAGCCCAAAATAGCTCATTGGAAAGGTCTTCCTGTCTAGTTTTTGGAAAAACTTGAATTTTTTCATTTGGAGGTCATTTTCTCCCTCAACAGTGAAATCTCCCAAGACTGCTTTTGTGTGTCCAAAAAGAGGCAGAGAGGTCATTTTTTGGTAGTCTTTTGCCCTTTTGATGACCTATTTTTGCTCCAAAATTGATGAGATTTTCTGGGTTTGATGCTCTCATCATTCTGAATCCAAATATGTAAGCCTTTTCTCCAAAAAGTGATCCAGGGAAAACCACAGTGCCACCGGGAAATTTCCTATTTTCAAAATTCCAAAATTTGAAAAAGACAAAAAATTATCAAAACTTGCCCAGATTTGGCACAAGACACCACCATTAGTTGCTTTGATGGGCCAGTGAGGCTTCAGCCAATATTATGAGTCTATCTTGCTCTTTCTTTCCCTCTAACGCTCTCCTTAACCTAGCTTTCATCCTCTTCATTCTCATGTTGCAAATTTTGTTCCGTGTCCTATAGCGATAGGCCATGTGCCTCATCATTTGGTTATCTTTGTTGGCCCTCTGAAATAACAGCTGGTGATATTGTGAAGGTTACTCCAACAAATGTGATCGCATTGTTATGTAAATGAGTCACAATCAGCCTAGCCAACTCATGGTGAAACCTGACCCTTTCTATCATTTCACAAAAATCAAAGCATGACTAGTGTTTAAAGCAAGAAATGGAAAATGGACAGGCTTGCAACTCCCTAATACTGGTGGGTTCCTCTCTGACAATCCTTCCTCCTTTATGAGGCTTCCTTTTCTGTATGTTTCTCTCCCTAGAACTGTCACTAAGGGTGTTTTCTTCAAGCTCATATTCATTGTCTCTTTCCATTGTTTTTATAGCTGTGAACACTTGTGGTGAATGATGAGATAGGGTGGATGGATGAAAGATGAGTATGAAGGGATTTTATGGATGAGTAGGTGAGAGTGAATGGGATTTAGGGAGTGAGTAGGATTTTGGGGATAGTGTATAGGGTTTAGGGAAATTTGTATGTGGGAATGGGATTTAGGGAAAATATATGAGGGAATGGGGTTTAGGGAACAATAGAAAATGGATAAGATAGGAAAACAATAAGAGAGTGAGCTTGTCAATTTTATGAGACAGTTTGTGTAAAAATTAGGGTTTTGACTTTATGAGTGAAAGAATCACCAAAACTTGATGTAAAAATCCTTTTCAATAAGAAACATTGATGTAATTACTTGAAAAGAGGTAAACTTGGATGATTTGAGGCAAATTGGATGATTTGGAGCGATTTAGGGCTTGGCTTCCAGGTGCATAGCACCTCACCCAAGTGCGCAACGCTGGCCTCTGATGCGTAGTGCCAGTCAGAATTCCTTCAAAACACAACCCCTGTACTCCTTTACTCAATGACTCTCAAAAATCACTTTCTTGGATCTCCTTTAGCACTTGAAATTTAACATTAGCATAATGAAAAGATCAAAAGAGATATGGCTTTATATGACTTTCACTTTTTGATTTTTGATGGTGAAAACCCACTTTTGTAATGTCTATGTGCTTTTTCAAATACTCTGTTTTTGATGCTTGACCTTTTTGCTTTGATAGTGTTAGCCTCCTATACCAATAGGTTTTCATTTCTCATGATTGACAGTGGAAGTGCCAAAAATGGTCATCTTCCGTGGTACTAAGGTTCCATTTTTGTGAAAGAAGCAGATAGTTAAAAAATGTAAAGAGGGTATGCCTTAAAAGAATAATCAAAAGGCAAGAAAATGAACTGGTCAAAAGAAAAAATAAATGAAATGAACCCCAAATAAAGACCATGAAAGTGGCTAAGCCAAAATGCCACTGCTACCTTGATGGGTGGTCCAACAGCTCAAGCTGGGCCTCACCATGTTTTAAATTGCATGTTTTAGACTAGAGAGGAAGTACCTGCTCAAACAGTTCAAGCTTGACAGATGACTAGGTGGATAGAGAAAGGAAGGAGCCCAACTGCTTAATCTGGGCCCTTGGAAGTCATAAGGGTAGACTTAGATAGGAGGACAACAAAAAGAAAAGAGAATTATCAGGGTTTGCAAGGCTAAGTGCACCCATCCAAAGGAAGAAAGAATGTTAGGCATATTAGGCAGGGTAGGCAGTCAAAGGTTGCAGAAAACAAGATCTAAGCATATGACATGGGAAAAATCACATCTGATCTCACAAATAGAAGAAAGGCAAGAGCAATGGCCTATTTGGCAAACTACCAAACTATCACTAACTTCCCTCATCCCCTTCAGAAGTTTCTTACTAACATCCCCTTGAGTACTGTAGGATCTGCCTAAACAGTCCTCCTTACATTTCTCATTTGTAAATTTCATGTCAAGTTGTGACTTCTCTCTCTGAAAAGAAGCCACATTTCCTGTGTAAAATCATTCTTCACTCCCATCTGCTTCTAAATCTAAGTTTACTCATTAAACTTAGCTCTCTATTCCTCTCTCACATCCCCAATCCATATTAATTTCTAATTTTACTATATAAATCCCTAAGTGCTACCCCTCCCCCTACTATTATAGCATTCTATGCAAAGAACCCAGAGAATATATAAATATCACCCCCCTTTAGCATTATAGCTAATTAGCATTTTTTAGGGAGACATTAGTCCATCAGGGACTATAGTCAACCCTTACTTTGGAATTACTCTAACCCCTGGTTAGATTAATAGCCTACACTAAACCCTCACCTACCATTTTCCCGAAAAAACCTATGAAAAAACCCCCCCCACGCTCAAACCTAATGTTAAATGTTGTTCGACCCCGACACATTAACCCTTATGTGTTTGAAACCCATTAAAACCCCCATAACCAAAGTTTTGAACCCGCCATATTAAATATTATTTAATTGTTTGGCGGGTCCCCACCCAAACTTGCACGCTGGGTCGGGGCGCCCGCCAGCCGCCGATCTTCTGCTGCCCCCAATCCAAAGGTGGGCGGTCAATCTCAGTCCTGGAACTGCCGTGGTTTAACGTCCAGGGAGCGGGTGGTTTTTCTCCCGTACGCTGGACGCGTGGCGGCCACCGAGGTTGTTCGGAGCCCCTCTCCCCATTACCACCTTCCCCTATAGCGGTGCGGGGAAACCAGAAACCGCCCTCTCGCAATCCGCCTCCCCTGTCGCGTCACTCCCGCGTCACGATTACGTCATACCCAAAGCCCCCGCCACCGCGCCACGTCGCCCTCCACGCCATCTTGCCGCCCCCGCGTCCCTCCACCGTGTCCCGCCACGCTGGCTTCCAACTCAGCACCCACGTCATCATCCGTACCCGGGCCCCGCCGATGACGTCATGCTGATGTCATCGGCGGAAAAGCGCCAAAACCCATATGTTGCTGAATTTGTCGTTATAAACGCGTAATTGAACCGTTTTTGTCATTTTCGCTGGAAAGAGAGGGAGCCGTTTTACTTGTTCATTCCAAAAATTGCCTCCACGCTGCGAATTCAAAGTTTGGGACGCCGCCACTCACCAATTCAGCTGCATTCTTCATCCATTGCTCAACCCGACAGCTCCCGACGCTAATTATCCAGGTATTTGCTGAAATTTACCTATTTACCCGTGTTCTTGCCATTTCTTTGCAAATTTCTCCACTAATTACCTGGTAAATCCTAAATTAAATACTGTCATTCAGTAAATGCTGGCCCAAAATAATCCACATTGTCCCCTTGTCCAAAATTCACTGTTGAATGATCATTTTCGGCCTTAATTTGAAATTTACCCTCCAACTGCCCGGCATTGTTCCCTTTTGCCGAGCATATAATTGAAGAACTGCATTTCACCAGCTTATAGTCCTGCCCCCCCTCTGCAATTCATCCTCACTGTTCATAATCCTTGTGAATTTACCACAGCAAAGCAGAGGCAAGTCTGTTCAATCTACTCACTCCTCTTTGAAGATATATCTGGCATCACCTGCATTCAGTCTGCCACCTGACTTCTAAAAAAGATTTACAAGCTATTACATTCACACTGTTACATTCAGAAACTGCATTCCAAAGACAACACCTAAAGGCTATACAATGGCTGCACCCACAGCTCTCAGTGTTGCCCCCATGAATCCACCTAACAAAGAGCTTGAGGCCATGCCTCTTGCTGACAGAGATTACCTCATCCAAGACCTTGTGGGTGACAGGAACCATTTACAGACCTTCCGGGAATTGAGGGACAACTATTTGAGCAACAATGACACATATGGGATATGGGAATCCAATCTGCCTCACTATTTTCTCCCATCTGTTAACATTTTTCCAGAAATCATCCGCTTATGTGCTGAGAATTATGATCCAAATCACAGAGCTGTCAAGTCTCCATCTGGGAGCATACTCTTCCACATCAATGCTGACTCCATCAACCAGATGCTCAACTTCAATCAAACTCAGCTGCTGTTTCCCTTCTCCATGAACTATCTACTGGATACAGGTGCCAAGCTGTCCACTACTGACATTGAGAAGATCACCAAGACATTTATGAGAGCTGACCGCCAGCCCACAGGGCCACCTCCTTTCTTGCATGTCCATTTTACTGATGTAGGCCAACTTCTGGTTGACATGATTTCCTATGTGTTGGGCTATAAGACCAGTGAGCACGTTGATGAGACAGTGCTGGTGTTATTAGCTGCTTACAGCCCAGGCCAACCTCCTGCTTACAAATATAACTTTGCTAAATTCATAGCCAACAAGATACATGACCAACTCTTCAAAGTGGACAGGGAGGGTATATTCAAATATTCATCATATATCTACCACTTGTTCATGTATTATCAATCTGAGGCCTTTCAATGCCCTATCAAGAAGCTAGATTCTAGGGGATAAAGAAGGTCTGTCATCTTCTGGTCATCAGTTTTCCACCAAGTCCAAGATTCACCATATTCATACTGTGAATTTATTGACCAATTTGTCTACCCGGTCTCTTGCCTATTGATGAGATCCCCTCCTCCCAGATTGTCATTTGAAATCCAGAAAACTCTGCAGCTATCCAAAAATTATAAAATAGGTGATTGGTACCTATACCAAAATCATACAGTCATCAGAATTTATGGCTGCGAGCTCTGTCCATATAGGCTCCCAAGATATGTACCAATGAGACTGTTCGCCTTGGAGTACTATAGGCAGCTGATTAACTCTGACCTCACCCACTTTCATAGTGCCAAGAAGAAAGCCCACCTCAAGTTCAAACACCACCTGGGCCCCTTTATCATGAACAAAAAAGAGGGATGGCAAGAGGCTGAGCAAATCCTCAGAGATAAATACAAGCTATCAAGAAGCTTCTGGTGGGTCCCTTATGACCCTGAAGGCTTCATCAGTGCTAGAAGAGTCAAGTACAGGCTGCTAGGCTATGAGCACTGTAAAATTCCACAATATGATCAGTATGCCAATCAGCAAGAATGGTTGCAAGACACATTAGTTGAGGAACTAACTCAAGAAGAAATAATGCAAAGAAATGTCAAGGATTTGGAAAAAACTCTTGACTTAGATTCTGTGCAACAGGTAATTTTCAAGCAGCCGCATCCAATTGGAGAAGGAACCTCAACTACTACAACTGCACCAGCCACCCAGGCGCCATCTACAGCAGCATCAGGCACAGATAAGGGCAAGGGAATAATGGGTGCTGAAGAAGAGATAGTAAAAGAAAAGCCTGCCTCCTCAATTGGGCAGCAACAAGAGCAAACCCCTCCACCACAAACAGAACCACCAACAGTGCCTGCATTGCAGACCCCTGCACATGAGGAAAGGGGTAAGAAGCGGGACAGAGAAGAGTCCACACCTGCTAGTGGATCCTCCCAGCTACTTGAAGCCAAGAGGCAAAAGGTTGACTCCCCGGTCATAGAAGAAATCAGCGAGGAGATCCTTGAGAGCCCAAGGAAAGAAAGAGGAGACAGTCAGCAAACAGCTACAAGCTCTTTTCAACAAGAGCAAGGATTACAGCTTGGCATGGAGGTGTCCTCCTCCACTCAGCAGAGCAAGAAGCCTTCAAGCACCAAGGCTTCCTTCAAAGAGATAAAGGCACAAAATGAGCTGTTGAGAGTGGAGGTATACAAGCAATTCCTCAAAGCAACACCAACTAAACAAGAGAGGTTGATGTCAGTGTATGATATACAAGAGGAAAAGATAATCCTCAGCCACTTCAAACCCAAGGTACCACAGCCTCAATCAGCTGCAGATTTTGTAAAAACAAAGCTGGAAGTCATGGCAAAGGACATTCACCCCATGGACCAGATAGAGCTGCACAAGCAAACGGGGGAAATGGTCTATGCCACCTTGGTAGACAGGGCCACAATGGCCCATGAATTGAAAGAATCGCTGAAGAACACCAACATTCAGCTAGATTTCAAGAGAATGTCCTCCACGGCCAAGGATAACAAGATTAAAACACTGGAGGACATCATTGTGGACCTAGGACATGATCCTAAGGATCCAAAGGGTGTGAGGGCCCTCATGAAAAAGAAAGAAGATGATATTGTTGCTTTGAAGAAAAGGCTAAAACTGCTTCCCACTGAGCACCCTCAAACAACAGAATTGCAAAAGGAAAAGGAGTCTGAAGATCAACTCGATCTAATAATGCAGCTGAATCAAAGAGTTATTGATCTGGAGAAGGAGCTAGAAGGGGCACTGCAAGACAAACAGGAGAATCAACCTCCCAAACTCCTCAAATTACCTCAACCACTGCCACCACTACAGAGGCAGCAGTAACCCCTGCAACAACTACAGCAACAACGGGAGCAGCAGCAGCAACAACAACAGCTCCTGAGTCCAGCTTAAACATGGATGAATTGACAAAGGCTATCAAAGAGCTGGAGCTTCAGGCGACTGAGATCAAGCAAGCCAAGGAAAAATTGGCAGAACTGGAGGCTAAATATGACAAATCAAAGATGACTGTAGCAGAGCAGACTAGAGAAATTAAGGCCCTCAAAGACAAAATAAAGGCCTTAGAGAAAGAGCTCAAACTTGAAAATACTCTGGCAGAAATAAAGAGGATTTTGTGGGCCCGGATTGACCACTCCCTTACTAGACAATGGAAGTCAATCAAGACAGTGCATGAACAAATGGAATTGACTGGCCAAGCGCAGATTGAGAGCCAGAAAGCCAGAACAGTACTAGGGAATAGGCCTGAGTAGGCCAACAGAATGATAAATTTTCTCAACAATCAGACTAAGGAGGAACTGGCAGCCCTGAACATCATTAATAGAACAGATGCTGTCCTTACAGCTAAAAAAGTGCTCACTCTCAGAAATTTTGTACAAACTGTAGAAAGAAAATGTCATGAAATGCAGGCTGAGGTGGATGAATACAAGCTCAAAATGGGAGCACTGCAAGAAAAGGGATTGCCCAGCCTACTAACCAGCACAGGAAGACTGCTCCCCCATGAGCAATATGCTACCAGGATGACAAATTTTATTGAAAATCAGATCACTGCATCCGCCAGTACTTCTGAAGGGCCTCCAACAGGGCAGGGTCTCTACGACAAGCTTGAAAATCTATTTTTTATTGAACATGAGATCAATCACTTATTTGAGGTTCCACCAAATTTCTATAGGTATACAGAGGCAGATGAAACCTTGGTAAAAATTCGAAGACACCAATTGCCCAAAGAGGATTGGTGGCAGGCAATGCTACAAATTTTGCCTCAGTAATCTCAGTTGGTCAATCCTAGTCAGCTTCAACTCAGCCAAAGGCAAAAAACAGAATCTGGACAGCATACAAGGCAGCCGAAAAGGGTGACTCAGCATGAAGACAACGACAGCAAGCCAAAACATAGGAAATGCGCAAATTTTGGGCAGCACGGCTTCAGCCGACTCCATCGGTCATAAAGTCAACATTCTCTGACCATTTTGGATAGCTAATACACTAAGAAGTTACTACAGCATTTATTTTCTCAGCTGCAATCCTCCAGGAGTTGGCACAATATTAATGAGCCATTAACTCACCAGCTAGATATTTTCTGATGTAAATTTTGTATATATACCTCCCCTGGCAATGTATTTGGGGTTGGTGATTTTCACTCTAAGGCAAATATATTGTATACTTTCAGATGATCTAATCAAAAAGGCTGGAAAAGCTCAGTGTTTCTTGAATGCTTGATGTCTCAATGATGCTCTGCGTGCTGTTGCAGAATTCCTGTGTTGTCTAATGGAACAATAAGTTTTCTTAATCTATGTTTTATCTTCTTATGTTTGTTTGAATCATATGCATGTTTCACCAATCTAACAATAGAGAAAAGGAATAGTACAAGATATGTTTGTTTACACCCTGTATTCAATCTCTGTTGTTGAAAATGTTTTCTTCAGAATTAATCATGAACATGAATTCTTAATTGCTCATGTTTGTATCAATTCTATAAATATGAATGTTATGCGGGAATTCTTTAGTGCTCCTAAGTAATATTCCCACCGTTCTCCATATCAGCTTACTAAAAGATCCTTAGTTGCCTTTCACACCCTGATTCCATCACATCCAATTACAGATTTAAAGAATTGTTTCCTTAGGCACTTATCTGGCTCTGTAGCATCACTGTTGTATCAACGCAGACAGTTCAAGCAATTAAACATCACTGACTCCATGCCCAATGGCCTAGATCATCCTGCAAACATATATCTCTTCTGACTGAAATCATCATCCAACAAAATTCAAAACAAAACCTTGAGCATCATAACTAGCCTAAAATATTATACAAAAAAAGTTAAATCACAAAGAGAGAGCCCTCTCTGGTTACAGGTAGGCTAGAACCTGTGACCCAAAGATTGGTTAGTGGTTACCTCGGCCGTATTCCCTTGGGAGTCAAAGGGAACAACCTGAGTGTTAACATAATTGGCGACTCCGCTGGGGACCAGAGCGTATTTTTCAACTGCTGTCTGTTTTTAGACAGTGGTTCCAAAAACTTGAACGGTTCCTTAAAAATTCTAAAAATATTCTCAAAAATACCAAAAGTAAGTTCAAAAGCTGGCTCCTAAAAAGAGAACTAGGCATACCAGGTCAAATCCTGACCCGAATCCCCCACCTGTTTTCGACAATCCTAACTTGATTCCCAAGACTCTTAGGAACCAAAAGGAACCAGAACAATCTCCTGAAACCAGCCTTGAGGCAGTTCAGCAAAGTTTTATTCCAACCCCTGCTAAACCATCAGTCCACATTCATGTAACTCATTCTTCCCCCTCTTCATCATCCACTTCACAAAACATATTGTCTACACCCAACACACAAACTGCTATTGTTGTCCCTGTTGTTTCAGTTGTTCCTTTTCTACCAGTTGTCCCACTTATCCCCCTAAATATGGCTAATCGCTATGCTCCCCTTCAGTTACCTGGTAATCCTGGGGCCATGCCTCAGGACTACCAAAGTAAGATTACTTATTTTGATGGAACCAGTACATACACTGCCCTACAGCACACCAAGAAAATGCAAGACTACTTTGAAAAATATGAGATAGACGATGATGATGTGAGAATGAAGATTTTTGTGCAAAGTCTGACAGGTGAGGTAAGAACTTGGTTCAGGGCACTGGCTGCAAATTCCATAGCTGATTCGGGTGCCCTTTATCAGTCCTTTCTGAACAGATGGGAAAAGAAAAAGGACCCTCTACACATTTTATCTGAATATGACACCATAAGGAGAGGCCCTCAAGAAACTGTCTTGGACTATTGTACTAGATTCAACACTATCTATAATGCCATTCCTCAAAATCTTAGGCCTCCACCTGATTTAGCATTGATTAAATTCCCTAATGGGTTTGATGCTGATATGTCATATCAACTAAGAGAAAGAGCCCCTGCGACTTTGGCAGACATGCAAAACATAGCTGTAAGTGTAGAGGCAAATCTAATTGCTAAGAGAAACCGGGCAAGGACTGAAAGAAGAACTACTTTTAAAGAAGAACCCTCATCATTTGAGCAAAAGCTAGATGCAATTATCAAAGGGATGGACAGGCTTGGAGACAGGGTGGAAACCATAGAAAGAAAATCATCATGGGAAGGTCAAACAAGCAATATTAGAAACCCAAACTTTAGAAAGAATCAAAATCCCAATGTTGGAAGGACTGATCCTGACCAGCATGTCAGACCTCCTTTCCAAGAAAACTATGCTGAGGCTTCCACATCTAGTGAACCTAATGAGGATCCTCACATCAACCTAATGGGTTTGGACAGTGAACATCAAGTCTTCTTAACGCAAGAAGATCAAGAGGTCTACAATAACAATCAATACCACACTAAGTCAGGAGAATCATTCGATTTTAAAGAAGGGTATGATGCAGCTGTGTATGAGGTACACAAACAGTACAAACTAAGGACTAGAACGATAGATGTACCTGCACCTCTTAAACTGAAAGACAATAAGCAGTCGAAAAAGATCAATGATAATACCACTCTCCCACAATCAGCTGGCAGCTCAAACCCACCTACCACAGAAGTCACTGTGGAGGACATCTCAGAACAACAGCCCTCTGAAAACTAGCCAGCTCCACCCCATCCGTCAAAGACAAGGGCAGATACCCCCCCAGGAAACAAACATGGCACCAATTTTACTCAAAATCAAGCCAACTATGAGCAAAAGACCACTGACAACCCAGCTGAAAGGGAAAAATCTGTTGCACTGAATGCCAAGATCCAAATGGAAAAACCTTTTAACTTGGAAACAGAAATAAGTAAGCTAAAGATATCAGTTCCTCTTTCGGAATTAGCCAAACATGAAATATACAGACAGCAGATCAACAAGTCACTCCAAGTATCAGACAATAAAGATGTTGTGAATGTCCTAGATGACCAACCAGAGTTGCTATTCGGACCTGAGGTTAATGGAAAAACAGAAAATGGAGGGGTTCCACCCTTCTATGTCAGTCTAAACATTCATGACAAGGTTCTACATAATGCAATGTTCGATTCTGGGGCCTCACACAACTTAATGCCCAAATCTGTAATGGAAAAACTCGACCTAGACATCACAAGACCTTATAAAGATCTATTCTCATTTGATTCAAGCCAGGTCAGGTGCTTAGGATTGATTAAAGACTTATGTGTCTCTCTGGTCCAATACCCAACCAAAACAATCTTGATGGACGTAGTGGTAGCTGACATACCCCCTAAGTATGGCATGCTCTTGTCCAGATCCTGGGGGGCCAAACTCCAAGGATCTTTGTAATTAGATATGTCCTATGCAACTATCTCAGTCTTTGGGCAGCCAAAGAGATTATACCGTGAAACTTTGATGAAATATGTGGTAAGCAGTCAAGAGAAACCCCAAAACTTCCCAATCTATTCAATACACTCTGACATGGATTCATTTATTCTCTACAATGCTGACATATGCAACAAAGCTTATTCTGAACTATTAATGATAGTAGAGACAGAGGAGTTAGATGAGCAACGCGCTTTCAAAGACCAAGGGACTGTGGATATAACTGATAAGACAAAGGAACATGATGTATCAAGTAACTTGCAAGAAACCAACCTACCCATGATCCAACTTTCTAGTGATCTCAATCCAAATCTTGATCATGAAACCTTATGGTATTTAGAATTTGATGGTTCTGTAAACCGGTTGGGAGCTGGAGCAGGAGTCTGGATCCATAATATGCACAATGACCAAGCTGAGGGCCATGCATACAGACTAAACTTTCGATGCACAAACAACATGGCTGAATATGAAGCCCTTCTGTTAGGTCTGAAACTCATAAAAAATCTAGGTGCAACCAAAGTCTCAATCTTGGGAGATTCAGATCTGATCATACAACAGATGAAAGGAAACTTTACCACAAATGATCTGAGGTTGAGAGCATATAAGGGAGCAGCTATTCAGGTACTTGAGAGCTTCTCACAATCACAGTTGACTAAAATTTCCAGAGAACTCAATCTACATGCTCACAGCTTGGCAACCTTTGCCAGCACTTGTAAGTTGCCTTTCAAAACCAATCATATGTTTACTGCTGAAATCAAACACAGACCTTCAGTTCTGGATAACATCAAGAATTGGCAAGTCTTCGAGAGTAACACACAGATAAATAACTTCCTCACTTTAAAGGAAAAATTTTCCGGCATGAACATTGACACTAGCACTAGAGATGATCAACCATAGGCATGCACAATTACACAGAAAATATCAGCTGAAACAGCTGATCTAGTTTTACATCCTACCACCTTTGACAAGGAAACTATACGGGAGTTGAAACAGCCAGATGGAGAGGAAATGGCTGAAGCAGAAGCCGAGGTAATTGAGCTAAAAGATAATTTCCTGCCCACAGGTTTAACCCCTTTGGAGGATCTATTTGATTCAAATGATATCTCGAGAAGACCAAAAATGCAACCATTGAATGCTGAAATAGAAGATTGTAACATTGGGACTCCTGAAAATCCCAAAATGGTTAAGTTATCCAAAGCATTACCACCTGAGCAGAAACTGAAATACATTGAGTTATTCAAAGAGTTTCAAGATGTCTTTGCCTGGAGCTATGAGGACCTTAAGTCTTATGATACATCAGTTATCCAGCACACTATACCTTTAAAAGAAAACCAAAAGCCTTTCAAACAAAAGCTCAGAAGAGTGAACCTTGTGCTCCTTCCTCTTATTGAAAAAGAAGTGAAACGTATGTATGAAGCATGAATTATTGCTCCAATCAGATTCTCAGAATGGATTTCAAACCTAGTGCCTACTAGGAAAAAGACAGGGGAAATCAGACTGTGTGTTTACCTAAGAAATTTGAACAAAGTCTCTCTCAAAGACCATTATCCCTTACCTAAAATGGATCATATCCTGCAAAGGGTAGTGGGAGCCTCTAGGATCTCCTTACTAGATGGTTTCTCAGGATTCAATCAGATTCTAGTGCGCCCGGATGATCAAGACAAAACTGCCTTTACAACACCTTGGGGAACATTTAAATATGTAAAAATGCCTTTTGGGCTTAAAAATGCAGGGGCCACATTCCAGAGAGCAATGGATATTGCCTTCGCCAAGGAAATTCATGATTTCCTAGTTGTCTATCTCGATGATCTTATTGCCTTTTCAAAATCAGATCAAGAACACTTAGAACACTTGAGGCAGGTTTTCACAATTTGTAGAAGATATGGCATATCTTTGAACCCAAAGAAATCACTGTTTGGGCTGGAGGAAGGTAAACTCCTGGGGCATATAATCTCGAAAGATGGTATTAGGATTGACCCAGACAGAATTCAAGCCATCCTACAAGTACCACACCCAAGAAACATCAAAGAACTACAAAGCTTTCTAGGAAAAATCAACTTCTTGAGGAGGTTCATTCCCAATTTGGCTGAACTCATAAGACTGTTAAACAATATGCTGAAAAAGGATTCCAAGGTCAAATGGACCATGGAAGCTAGACAAGCCTTTGAGGATATCAAAAGAGCACTGACAAACACACCAGTCCTAACAAGCCCTAGATTTGATCAAGATTTGATCATTTTTTCTTTTGCATCTGAGCATACAATTGCTGCTGTTCTGCTACAAAAAGATGACCAGGGCTGTGAAAAACCCATTGCATTTTTTAGCAGAGCCCTTAGAGATGCTCCCTTGAAATATCAAATCATGGAAAAACAAGCTTATGCATTGGTAAAAGCCATCAAGGACTTCAGAATCTATATCCTGTACTCTCATATAATTGCCTATGTTCCTAATGCAGTGGTCAAAGACATTCTAACCCAAGAAGGAATTGAAGGCAAGAGGGGCAAGTGGATTGCCAAAATCTTAGAATATGACATTGAGATTAAACCTACCAAACTGATAAAAGGACAGGGTCTAGCCAAACTAATGACTGAAACCAATTTTCAAGCCCTTAACATTAATGAACTGGACGACGAACAGGAGATGGTGACTCCACAGATCAACCAAGCCTTTATGCAATCTCCCTGGTATGCTGATATATGTTTTGTATTATTAAACCTGCAAGCTCCTCCAGGGTTGTCCAGAACCAAGAAAAAATTCTTGAAAATGAAAGCATCAAAGTTTTGTATTATTGACAGTGTTTTGTTTTGGAGAAATCATGAAGGGATCTTACTCAATTGCTTAACATTAGAGGAAACTGACAATGTCCTCAAATAATTTCATGCAGGTGACTGTGGAGGACACTTATACTGGAAGTCCACAGCTGATAAAATCCTAAGGGCTGGATTTTATTGGCCCTCCTTGTTTGCTGATGTGAAAAAATTTGTAATGTCTTGTCACAAATGCCAAATTTTCGAGGGCAAGAGAAAGCTGCTGCCTTTACCACTCAAACCAGTTTCAACCGAGAGACCATTCCAGCAATGGGGTTTAGACATTATTGGTGAAATCCACCCTACATCCTCTAGCCAGCATAGGTGGATTCTCACTGCCACAGACTATTTTACCAAATGGATAGAAGCCATCTCTTGTAGGCAAGCCAATGACTCCATTATTATACAATTCCTAGAAACCAACATTTTGTCCAGGTTTGGCTGTCCAGATAAAATTATTACAGACAATGCTGCTGCTTTCAAATCCAAAAAAATGATCAACTTTTGTCACAAGTATCATATGACCTTAGGTCATTCCACTGCCTACTATCCTCAAGGTAATGGCCTAGCCGAGTCTTCTAATAAAAGTCTCATCAACATCATTAAGAAAGTTTTGGAAGAAAACAAAAAGAATTGGCATAAGAAGTTGGTCAATGCATTGTGGGAAGATAGACTAACCACCAAGAGATCAATTGGCATAAGTCCATATGAACTGGTTTATGGGCTAGAAGCAAAGTTTCCCTCATCTTTAGGAATTCCTGTGATCAAGTTGCTGCAAGAAATACAAGCTGAGCCCAATGATATTCAAAGAAGAATCAATCAGACAATTCACCTACAGCAAACGAGAGAGGAAGTCTATCAGAGAACCCAAGTACTACAAGAAAAGCTCAAAAGAATATTTGACAAAAGAACCAAAGCTGAAGATTTCTTTATAGGAAACAAAGTGCTAAGATGGGATTCCAGGAAGGAGGACAAAGGCAAACATGGTAAGTTTGATTCCTTATGGAAGGGACCTTATGTCATTTATGCTATACAAGGTAACAACACCTATTTTCTAAGGAGTTTGGATGGCTCAAACACTGAGGAAGGCCCAGTCAATGGGAGAATGCTTAAGCATTATTTTGACCCCGTTTGATCAAACACTGAACAGTCATATATTGTACATAAATATTTGTATTTTCAAGTATTTTCATTTACAGAAGATAAATAAAGCACCAAGTGGAGCAGATTTTGAGAAAGACCAGGGTGCTGCACTATTTTCTTTTTTGGAAGATGTTTTGATCCTAGCATTAGAAAGCAAGGAAAAACACAGGGGAACTATCAAGGTGATGAGGAGGAATTTTGAGAAACAGGTAAAAAACAGAACTACAATTTCACAACAAATCAGCTCAGTGGGTACTGCCTGCAAGTATCTAAGATCCTGGTCAATAGTCTCCAACAACAGAGAAATTCAAACTGCAGCAAGAATGGAGAAATTAGGCAATCTGACCTACTGTTCTTGGCTTTTCATCTGGAAAAGCCATCCCCAAGTGGGGCCACTGTTAGCCTCCTATACCAATAGGTTTTCATTTCTCATGATTGACAGTGGAAGTGCCAAAAATGGTCATCTTCCGTGGTACTAAGGTTCCAATTTTGTGAAAGAAGCAGACAGTTAAAAAATGTAAAGAGGGTATGCCTTAAAAGAATAATCAAAAGGCAAGAAAATGAACTGGTCAAAAGAAAAAATAAATGAAATGAACCCCAAATAAAGACCATGAAAGTGGCTAAGCCAAAATGCCACTGCTACCTTGATGGGTGGTCCAACAGCTCAAGCTGGGCCTCACCATGTTTTAAATTGCATGTTTTAGACTAGAGAGGAAGTACCTGCTCAAACAATTCAAGCTTGACAAATGACTAGGTGGATAGAGAAAGGAAGGAGCCCAACTGCTTAATCTGGGCCCTTGGAAGTCATAAGGGTAGACTTAGATAGGAGGACAGCAAAAAGAAAAGAGAATTATCAGGGTTTGCAAGGCTAAGTGCACCCATCCAAAGGAAGAAAGAATGTTAGGCATATTAGGCAGGGTAGGTAGTCGAAGGTTGCAGAAAACAAGATCTAAGCATATGACATGGGAAAAATCACATCTGATCTCACAAATAGAAGAAAGGCAAGAGCAATGGCCTATTTGGCAAACTACCAAACTATCACTAACTTCCCTCATCCCCTTCAGAAGTTTCTTACTAACATCCCCTTGAGCACTGTAGGATCTGCCTAAACAGTCCTCCTTACATTTCTCATTTGTAAATTTCATGTCAAGTTGTGACTTCTCTCTCTGAAAAGAAGCCACATTTCCTGTGTAAAATCATTCTTCACTCCCATCTGCTTCTAAATCTAAGTTTACTCATTAAACTTAGCTCTCTATTCCTCTCTCACATCCCCATTCCATATTAATTTCTAATTTTACTATATAAATCCCTAAGTGCTACCCCTCCCCCTACTATTTAGCATTCTATGCAAAGAACCCAGAGAATATATAAATATCCCCCCCCTTTAGCATTATAGCTAATTAGCATTTTTTAGGGAGACATTAGTCCATCAGGGACTATAGTCAACCCTTACTTTGGAATTACTCTAACCCCTGGTTAGATTAATAGCCTACACTAAACCCTCACCTACCATTTTCCCGAAAAAACCTATGAAATCCCCCCCCCCCCCTGCGCTCAAACCTAATGTTAAATGTTGTTCGACCCCGACACATTAACCCTTATGTGTTTGAAACCCATTAAAACCCCCATAACCAAAGTTTTGAACCCGCCATATTAAATATTATTTAATTGTTTGGCGGGTCCCCACCCAAACTTGCACGCTGGGTCGGGGCACCCGCCAGCCGCCGATCTTCTGCTGCCCCCAATCCAAAGGTGGGCGGTCAATCTCAGTCCTGGACCTGCTGTGGTTTAGCGTCCGGGGAGCGGGTGGTTTTGCTCCCGTATGCTGGACGCGTGGCGGCCACCGGGGTTGTTCGGAACCCCTCTCCCCATTACCACCTTCCCCTATAGTGGTGCGGGGAAACCGGAAACCGCCCTCCCGCAATCCGCCTCCCCTGTCGCGTCACTCCCGCGTCACGATTACATCATACCCAAAGCCCCCGCCACCGCGCCACGTCGTCCTCCACGCCATCTTGCCGCCCCCGCGTCCCTCCACCGTGTCCCGCCATGCTGGCTTCCAACTCAGCACCCACATCATCATCCCTACCCAGGCCCCGCCGATGACGTCATGCTGATGTCATTGACGGAAAAGCGCAAAACCCATATGTTGCCGAATTTGTCGTTATAAACGCGTAATTGAACCGTTTTTGTCATTTTCGCTGGAAAGAGAGGGAGCCGTTTTACTCGTTCATTCCAAAAATTGCCTCCATGCTGCGAATTCAAAGTTTGGGACGCCGCCACTCACCAATTCAGCTGCATTCTTCATCCATTGCTCAACCCGGCAGCTCTCGGCGCTAATTATCCAGGTATTTGCCGAAATTTACCTATTTACCCGTGTTCTTGCCATTTCTCTGCAAAGTTCTCCACTAATTACCTGGTAAATCCTAAATTAAATATTGTCATTCAGTAAATGTTGGCCCAAAATAATCCACATTGTCCCCTTGTCCAAAATTCACTGTTGAACGATCATTTTCGGCCTTAATTTGCAATTTACCCTCCAACTGCCCGGCATTGTTCCCTTTTGCCGAGCATATAATTGAAGAACTGCATTTCACCAGCTTATAGTCCTGCCCCCCTCTGCAATTCATCCTCACTGTTCATAATCCTTGTGAATTTACCATAGAAAAGCAGAGGCAAGTCTGTTCAATCTACTCACTCCTCTTTGAAGATATATCTGGCATCACCTGCATTCAGTCTGCCACCTAACTTCTAAAAAAGATTTACAAGCTATTACATTCACACTGTTACATTCAGAAACTGCATTCCAAAGACAACACCTAAAGGCTATACAATGGCTGCACCCACAGCTCTCAGTGTTGCCCCCATGAATCCACCTAACAAAGAGCTTGAGTCCATGCCTCTTGCTGACAGAGATTACCTCATCCAGGACCTTGTGGGTGACAGGAACCATTTACAGACCTTTCGGGAATTGAGGGACAACTATTTGAGCAACAATGACACATATGGGATATGGGAATCCAATCTGCCACACTATTTTCTCCCATCTGTTAACATTTTTCCAGAAATCATCCGCTTATGTGCTGAGAATTATGATCCAAATCACAGAGCTGTCAAGTCTCCATCTGGGAGCATACTCTTCCACATCAATGCTGACTCCATCAACCAGATGCTCAACTTCAAGCAAACTCAACTGCTATTTCCCTTCTCCATGAACTATCTACTGGATACAGGTGCCAAGCTGTCCACTGCTGACATTGAGAAGATCACCAAGACATTTATGAGAGCTGACCGCCAGCCCACAGGGCCACCTCCTTTCTTGCATGTCCATTTTACTGATGTAGGCCAACTTCTGGTTGACATGATTTCCTATGTGTTGGGCTATAAGACCAGTGAGCATGTTGATGAGACAATGCTGGTGTTATTAGCTGCTTACAGCCCAGGCCAACCTCCTGCTTACAAATATAACTTTGCTAAATTCATAGCCAACAAGATACATGACCAACTCTTCAAAGTGGATAGGGAGGGTATATTCAAATATTCATCATATATCTACCACTTGTTCATGTATTATCAATCTGAGGCCTTTCAATGCCCTATCAAGAAGCTGGATTCTAGGGGAGAAAGAAGGCCTGTCATCTTTTGGTCATCAGTTTTTCACCAAGTCCAAGATTCACCATATTCATACTGTGAATTTATTGACCAATTTGTCTACCCGGTCTCTTGCCTATTGATGAGATCCCCTCCTCCCAGATTGTCATTTGAAATCCAGAAAACTTTGCAGCTGTCCAAAAATTATAAAATAGGTGATTGGTACCTATACCAAAATCATACAGTCATCAGAATTTATGGCTGCAAGCTCTGTCCATATAGGCTCCCAAGAGATGTACCAGTGAGATTGTTCGCCTTGGAGTACTATAGGCAGCTGATTAACTCTGACCTCACCCACTTTCATAGTGCCAAGAAGAAAGCGCACCTCAAGTTCAAACACCACCTGGGCCCCTTTATCATGAACAAAAAAGAGGGATGGCAAGAGGCTGAGCAAATCCTCAGAGATAAATACAAGCTATCAAGAAGCTTCTGGTGGGTCCCTTATGACCCTGAAGGCTTCATCAGTGCTAGAAGAGTCAAGTACAGGCTGCTAGGCTATGAGCACTGTAAAATTCCACAATATGAGCAGTATGCCAATCAGCAAGAATGGTTGCAAGACACATTAGTTGAGGAACTAACTCAAGAAGAAATAATGCAAAGAAATGTCAAGGATTTGGAAAAAACTCTTGACTTAGATTCTGTGCAGCAGGTAATTTTCAAGCAGCCGCATCCAATTGGAGAAGGAACCTCAACTACTACAACTGCACCAGCCACCCAGGCGCCATCTACAGCAGCATCAGGCATAGATAAGGGCAAGGGAATAATGGGTGCTGAAGAAGAGATAGTAAAAGAAAAGCCTGCCTCCTCAATTGGGCAGCAACAAGAGCAAACCCCTCCACCACAAACAGAACCACCAACAGTGCCTACATTGCAGACCCCTGCACATGAGGAAAGGGGCAAGAAGCGAGACAGAGAAGAGTCCACACCTGCTAGTGGATCCTCCCAGTTACCTGAAGCCAAGAGGAAAAAGGTTGACTCCCCGGTCATAGAAGAAATCAGCGAGGAGATCCTTGAGAGCCCAAGGAAAGAAAGAGGAGACAGTCAGCAAATAGCTACAAGCTCTTTTCAACAAGAGCAAGGATTACAGCTTGGCATGGAGGTGTCCTCCTCCACTCAGCAGAGCAAGAAGCCTTCAAGCACCAAGGCTTCCTTCAAAGAGATAAAGGCACAAAATGAGTTGTTGAGAGTGGAGGTATACAAGTAATTCCTCGAAGCAGCACCAACTAAACAAGAGAGGTTGATGTCAGTGTATGATATACAAGAGGAAAAGATAATCCTCAGCCACTTCAAACCCAAGGTACCGCAGCCTCAATCAGCTGCAGATTTTGTAAAAACAAAGCTGGAAGTCATGGCAAAGGACATTCACCCCATGGACCAGATAGAGCTGCACAAGCAAATGGGGGAAATGGTCTATGCCACCTTGGTAGACAGGGCCACAATGGCCCATGAATTGAAAGAATCGCTGAAGAACACCAACATTCAACTAGATTTCGAGAGAATGTCCTCCATGGCCAAGGATAACAGGATTAAAACACTGGAGGACATCATTGTGGACCTAGGACATGATCCTAAGGATCCAAAGGGTGTGAGGGCCCTCACGAAAAAGAAAGAAGATGATATTGCTGCTTTGAAGAAAAGGCTAAAACTGCTTCCCACTGAGCACCCTCAAACAACAGAATTGCAAAAGGAAAAGGAGTCTGAAGATCAACTCGATCTAATAATGCAGCTGAATCAAAGAGTTATTGATTTGGAGAAGGAGCTAGAAGGGGCACTGCAAGACAAACAGGGAGAATCAACCTCCCAAACTCCTCAAATTACCTCAACCACTGCCACCACTACAGAGGCAGCAGTAACCCCTGCAACAACTACAACAACAACGGGAGCAGCAGCAGCAGCAACAACAGCTCCTGAGTCCAGCTTAAACATGGATGAATTGACAAAGGCTATCAAAGAGCTGGAGCTTCAGGCGACTAAGATCAAGCAAGCCAAGGAAAAATTGGCAGAACTGGAGGCTAAATATGACAAATCAAAGATGACTGTAGCAGAGCAGACTAGAGAAATTAAGGCCCTCAAAGACAAAATAAAGGCCTTAGAGAAAGAGCTCAAACTTGAAAATACTCTGGCAGAAATAAAGAGGATTTTGTGGGCCCGGATTGACCACTCCCTTACTAGACAATGGAAGTCAATCAAGACAGTGCATGAACAAATGGAATTGATTGGCCAAGCGCAGATTGAGAGCCAGAAAGCCAGAACAGTACTAGGGAACAGGCTTGAGCAGGCCAACAGAATGATAAATTTTCTCAACAATCAGACTAAGGAGGAACTGGCAGCCCTGAACATCATTAACAGAACAGATGTTGTCCTTACAGCTAAAAAAGTGCTCACTCTCAGAAATTTTGTACAAACTGTAGAAAGAAAATGTCATGAAATGCAGGCTGAGGTGGATGAATACAAGCTCAAAATGGGAGCACTGCAAGAAAAGGGATTGCCCAGCCTACTAACCAGCATAGGAAGATTGCTCCCCCGTGAGCAATATGCTACCAGGATGACAAATTTTATTGAAAATTAGATCACTGCATCCGCTAGTACTTCTGAAGAAACAGGGCCTCCAACAGGGCAGGGTCTCTACGACAAGCTTGAAAATCTATTTTTTATTGAACATGAGATCAATCACTTATTTGAGTTTCCACCAAATTTCTATAGGTATACAGAGGCAGATGAAACCTTGGTAAAAATTCGAAGACACCAACTACCCAAAGAGGATTGGTGGCAGGAAATGCTGCAAATTTTGCCTCAGTAATCTCAGTTGGTCAATCCTAGTCAGCTTCAACTCAGCCAAAGGCAAAAAACAGAATCTGGACAACATACAAGGCAGCCAAAAAGGGTGACTCAGCATGAAGACAGCGACAGCAAGCCAAAACATAGGAAATGCGCAAATTTTGGGCAGCACGGCTTCAGCTGACTCCATCGGTCATAAAGTCAACATTCTCTGACCATTTTGGACAGCTAATACACTAAGCAGTAACTACAGCGTTTATTTTCTCAGCTGCAATCCTCCAGGAGTTGGCACAATATTAATGAGCCATTAACTCACCAGCTAGATATTTTCTGATGTAAACTTTGTATATATACCTCCCCTGGCAACGTATTTGGGGTTGGTGATTTTCGCTCTAAGGCAAATATATTGTATACTTTCAGATGATCTAATCAAAAAGGCTGGAAAAGCTCAGTGTTTCTTGAATGCTTGATGTCTCAATGATGCTCTGCGTGCTGTTGCAGAATTCCTGTGCTGTCTAATGGAACAATAAGTTTTCTTAATCTATGTTTTACCTTCTTATGTTTGTTTGAATCATATGCATGTTTCACCAATCTAACAATAAAGAAAAGGAATAGTACAGGATATGTTTGTTTACACCCTATATTCAATCTCTGTTGTTGAAAATGTTTTCTTCAGAATTAATCATGAACATGAATTCTTAATTGCTCATATTTGTATCAATTCTATAAATATGAATGTTATGCGGGAATTCTTCAGTGCTCCTAAGTAATATTCCCACCGTTCTCCATATCAGCTTACTGAAAGATCCTTAGTTGCCTTTCACGCCCTGATTCCATCACATCCAATTACAGATTTAAAGAATTGTTTCCTTAGGCACTTATCTAGCTCTATAGCATCACTGTTGTATCAATGCAGACAGGTCAAGCAATTAAACATCACTGACTCCATGCCCAATGGCCTAGATCATCCTGCAAACATATATATCTTCTGACTGAAATCATCATCCAGCAAAATTCAAAACAAAACCTTGAGCATCATAACTAGCCTAAAATATTATACAAACAAAGTTAAATCACAAAGAGAGAGCCCTCTCTGGTTACAGGTAGGCTAGAACCTGTGACCCAAAGATTGGTTAGAAGTTACCTCGGCCGTATTCCCTTGGGAATCAAAGGGAACAACCTGAGTGTTAACAGATAAGTGGACTGATGCTCAGTTTCTTTGACTTTTGCAGTGGCATGTACTTGGAAATATCATCAGGGGACCAGGAGCAACATGGACCCATTTATTACATATGAGAATAATGAAATTACATGAAATTTAAAAATAAAATACAAATGCTCTGTTTTCACCTCAAAACTAGTTTTGAGGTGAGAACTTTATTAAGCTTACAAATTAAGAGATTATTACTCTTCTAATCATTATTATCATCCTCATGTGTCTGCTAACCATTATCAACAATAGTCACTGAAATTTGACCATGGTAAAAACCCTAAGACCTAATGAGACTAAAACCCTAAGTGTTTGATGAAATGAACTGGAAGTAAGCATGAATCATTCACTGAAAAGTATGAAAGGAGGTCAACAGATATATATCATGAGGGAAAAAACTGAAATGAACCCTACCTTTAGTAAATACATGACCTAATGGAATGCAACTCATTAGAATGGGACTTCTAGTATGAAATGAAAAAGAGTAAATTTTGATCACTGATGGGAATGTGAAGACACTGACACTAACACTAATGATGAGTTGTTTTCAACCTTTTATTAGTGAAATTTATTAACATGAGAACATCTAGATAGTCATTATGAATACCCCCCTAGCTAAGAGGGAGCGTTGAATTTTTGTAGCTATGGTTAGTATTCATAATTAATATTTTATCCCTTCAAATATGTGTAATGATAAATACTCCCCGGAAAAAAAATGTGTAATGATAAATACAAGACATGTTCTTAATGTTGGCTTCAAGAAAGAGAATTTAAACTTTTGAAATTTCTTTTTTATGTTCCTCCAAAAGATCAAGTCACCCCTCTAAAAGATCAAGTCGGCTTGACCCTTTGGACACACCACTTTGGGTTCATCCAATCACTGTATATACCCATTAGACTTCATCAATTGAGGGGAAATTTAGATCACTTTTGTTGGAGCGAAGGAGAAGAAAGACAAGGGGAGATCGAGTTTAAAGGGAAAGTCAAGAATCTAGGGAGACCTAATCTCTTGGGCAACAACAAATTGATTTATGAATCAGGAGACCAAAATTTCAGGAGGCCGAATTTGTCTCTAGTTGACCAAGTTTGACTTGGGAATGTTTGTGGTCAATTTGACTTTATTTTTGACTAGAAGATCAGATTGTATCTCTTGTTGAATTGAATAATTTCTCTAAGGATATGATAGGAAATACACCCTATCATATCCTCCTCATCAAAGCAAGAATTTCCCCCATTTAAAGCATGACTATGACCAAGTATGTTATGTGTAAGAATAGGTTAGACAACATGGAAGAGAAATGGTTTCCTAAATTTGTTTCTAACTCTAACCAAAATCACCACCTTTGGCTTAAGCGAGGATGGCATAAGGATGTCTAGTCATGGCTAGACATCTAGGGGATAAAGAAGGAAATTATTTTGCATAATAAGAATACTATCAAAACTATTATTACATCAACATTTAAGGCGAAATTGTTGATTAATAAAGAGGATGGAAAAATGAAACTAAAATTTAAATTTATGGTTAAATATTAAAAGAAAATTATTGTTTTTTTGAGGATTATTATTATTATTATTATTATTATATATGTATTGATATTTATTTAATTTTGCATATTATAACATTTTTTAAATATTAGATTAGAGAACATACATATTTCATTAAATTTATTTCAAATTTAAATATAATTTGAAATTTTTACATACCATTATATAAATTATTTTTTGTTTTCAAGAAAAGAAATTGGTCTCTCTCCCGGCTAAAGTAAGAGTAAAGTTGTTGGTACTTGACCAACCCACAATTATATTCACTTAAAAATGTTTTTTAAACTTCGAACTATTACAATAATATTTATCAAGACATTAAAACTCTACATATCATTAACAAAAGATTAAATTTAAACAAAATAAATAATAATTATTCAATTTAAATAGATAAAATAACTTGAATTAACTTATTATTATTATTATTATAATAATAATAATAATAATAAATCTCATTACTATTATAAAAAATTTCAAAAAGTAATAATTAGATGTCAAAATTATTCTACAATTAATATCTCACTGGAGGACTTCGCAGTGTACTCCACTACACTCTCAAACCTTGTGACAAATCAATTTGTTCTCAACATAGAAGGTAACACAATCTTATGATATGAAAAAGCTTTTTGCATCATATGAACTTTGGTTTATGAGTGTGTGAAAAGCATTAGTACATGTCAAAATCATGTACTAAAAAGTCAAATATCCAAAAGTGAGAATTCCGTCATTTTCGCCTGATATTACTCTGACAACTCTTCCATGATAAACATTGTTGACTTGCTGATTTCTGCAATTTAGTTACATGAATGCCTAGTTATGGAAAGGTGGAGAGGAGTATCAAATGCCTTAGATATGAAAAGATAGGCCTTGTTTATTTTATTTGGGAAATTTGTGCAATGTGTAAGTGTGGATAGTGGGAATCCTTGAATGGCTTGGTAGGCCCGTGTTCTTGCAATAAATTATATTATTTTTGAGGTGGGGATATTTTTCTCTTATAAAGAGGTTAATTATTATTATTATTATTTTAAAGACAGAAAAAATTAATAAAATTTTCGATAAAATTAAATATTTCTATTTTATATTTCTATTTGAAATTTTTAAAATAGAAATAAATAATTAAATATTTTTATTTTAGTATATTTAAATTATATAAAAATATTAATACATTTTAATATTAATTATACTAAATCAAAATACTTCATAATAGAAAAATAATCATAAAAATAATTTGTTACACAAATATCTATTATTTTTAACCCTTATCATGCATCCATTTTATTTACTTACACCAGCTCATAATCATTATACAACCATTACATATACATTAAATAGGTTAAAGTATTTTAGGACAAACATCATCGTGTAATTATATAATATGCATTGTGCTAGTGTTTACATATTTTCCCAAAAAAAATATATCAATGTGCTAATAGGTATAAGTGAATTAGTGTATAATTTTATCACATGAATATTTTATAAAAAAATATCAACCAAATACTCAAAAAAATTCATGTCCATGCACCTTATATATTTTAATTCCATTATTGCACACTCCACCCAGTGCACAAGGTAGATCAAAACATTGTAAACTAGTGGTGATCCCTATTCATTTAAATGTATTAATGCATTTTTATCATTCACTTTGCACCTTGACCACACTATTGACCAATGCTATGAGATTTCTTGATTTTTATTTCCATGGTGGGCTTGCATTCAATTTTAGAAATTTTCAACCTTACCAATTTTTTCATTTGTTTCTTAACGCAACGGTCACACCTCCTCGACAAATAATAAACTAGGTAAATTAATTGTTATCCTTCAATTTGCATTTTCAATGGTTTCAAAATTGAAATAAAGTTTTAATTTTATTGTTTTTCATTTTTTATTTGAAAAAATACATTCCTTTCATGGCATCAACGTGTACCAATATTTGGTGCTTTTACATGGCAACTATATGATGCTGCTCCAATACTTCATAAATGCATTACCTATCTTTTGAATTTTTTCAAACTCTATTTGGTGTGCTAATTGATGTACAAATGCCTTATTTATGCAGATTAATAGATCACTTCGGAATGACATATACATCACATATCTTGGATCAACTCAAGACTTCAGGTTTTCAACAAGCTACTGATACAACTATTTTATTAGGAATTGATGATATTTTAATAGCGCCTTCAAAAGGATGGCTCGTCCAAGATATAGAGCAACAAGGCTCTGTTTCAGAGAAATAGAATCATTATGGGAATGTACATGCAGTGGAAAAATTACGTCAATCGATTGAGATATGGTATGCTACCAGTGAATATTTGAGAAAAGAAATGAATCCGAATTTTAGCATGACTGATCCCTTAAATCCAGTACATGTGATGTCCTTCTCAGGAGCTAGGGGAAGTACATCTCAGGTTCACCAATTAGTAGGTATGAGAGGATTAATGTTAGATCCTCAAGGAAAAATCATCGATCTACCCATTTGACGGAATTTACGTGAAGGGCTCTCTTTAACGGAATATATTATTTCCTATTATGGGACTCATAAAGGAGTTGTGGATACTGCTGTACGAACAACAGATGCCGGATACCTCACACGTAGACTCGTTGAAGTAGTTCAACACATTGTAGTACGTAGAACAGATTGTGGCACTATCCAAGGTATTTTTGTAAGTCCCATCGAGGTCGAGAGAGGGACAGAAATGAAATTGTTGTACGAACACAAACACTGATTGACCATGTGCTAGCAGAGGATGTATATATAAATAGGAGATGCATTTCCACACGCAATCAAGATATTGGAGTTGGACTTGCCAATCACTTAATAAACCTTCGAACACAACCAATATATATACGAACCCCCTTTACTTGCAAGAGTATTTCTCGGATTTGTCAATTATGTTATGGTCGAAGTACTACTCACAATCACTTGATTGAATTAGGAGAAGTAGTAGATATTATTGTGGGCCAATCCATTGGAGAACCAGGAACTCAACTAACACTAAGGACTTTTCATACTGGGGTGTATTTACTGGTGATATTGCAGAACATATACAAGCCCCTTTCAATGGAAAGATTGAATTCAATGAAAATTTGGTTTATCCACACGTACACGTAATGGACATACTACTTATCTATGTCATAATAACTTATCCATTACTATTGATGATCAGGATCAAGTACAGAACTTAACCATTCCGCCACAAAGTTTTATTTTGGTTCAAAATGATCAATCTGTGGAATTAGAACAGCGTATAGCCAAGGTTCGTGCTCGAACATCTTCCTTCAAGGAAAAAGTTCGCAAAAATATATATTCTGACTTAGAAGGAGAAATGCACTGGAGTACCAATGTGTGTCATGCACCTGAATATGTACAGGGTAATGTTCATCCTCGGGAGGTATATACGAATCCCGTGTAGTACCCTTTCCATTTCATAAGTATCAAGATCAAGTATATGTTCAACCTTTTGTTGCCAAACATCAATCACTTTTCGATTCTTATGTGGATCAAGTGGAACATAGATCAGGTGACTCAAATTGCTATGAGAAGGAAGAAAAATTCTTCAGTTATTCAGAAACTAAAACTGATCAGACCATATCCAACGAGCATCGAGACTCTATTTATGTCTTTTCCCCTAATAATTACAATATTAAGGGAAAAAGCAAATGAATCGATTCATCGTCTCGTTGCAGTGTGATAAAGAATGGGAAAAAAGAATAATACCTTGTCCTGATGCGATTCTTAGAATACCCAAAAGTGGTATTCTACAAAGAAATTCCATTTTTCGATATTCTAACGTAGAACATGGAATACGTGATGGGTCGAATATGACAACACCCTTTTCCCTAGATTTATCGAGGGAAGCGGACAACTTGCAGATTCAAATTAGCTATTCTATTTCGTATGAAGATGGTGAACAAATCCAAGTAATGAGTGATATAAGTATTCCATTGGTTCGAACTTGTCTAGGATTTGATTGGGAACAAATAGATTCTATAGGATCCGAGGCTTATGTTTCTCTTATTTCAGTAAGAACAAATAATATCGTTAACAATATGGTTCAAATTAGCTTGATGAAATACCCCCCTTTTTTCATGGGGAGAAGGGACAATAAAACAAGTTCAAATTTGATGTTCCATAACAATTTGGACCACACTAATCTTTTCTCTTCCAATGGGCCGAGTCAATTAATTAGTAAGAATCAAGGAAATATTTCTCCATTATCTAATGGGGAAGAAGACAGTGGATCTTTTATGGTTCTATCACCATCCGACTATTTTCGAATCATTCTATTCAATGATTCTAAATGTTATGATATGGGAAATCAATCAAATAGAAAGGATCCTATGAGAAAAATCATTGAATTTTCAGGTCTCTTGGGTAATTTACATAGTATAACCAACCGTTTTCCATCCTCCCATTTTCTAACTTATAAAAATGTATTATCAAAGAAACATTCCATTTTCCACAATTCTTTCAATACTTTCCAAGTACATAAATATTATTTCATGGACGAAAATGTGATAATTTATCATTTCGATCCGTGCAGGAACATCATTTCCAATCTATTGGGTCCAAATTAGTGCTCTTCCTCATCCGAATATGAATTCTGCGAAAAAAACATTTCCAGTAGTTAGTCTTGGACAATTGATTCCTGAAAGTGTATGGATATCCGAGGATGAACCACTCCCCGAATTTGGTCAAATTATAGCAGTTGATGAGGAATATTTAGTCATTAGATCAGCTAAACCTTATTTGGCTACTCGAAAAGCGACTGTCCATAGTCATTATGGAGAAATTCTTGACAAAGGAGATACATTGATAACATTGATATATGAAAGGTTCAAATCCAGTGACATAATTCAAGGTCTTCCTAAAGTTGAACAATTGTCAGAAACCCGTTTGAATAATTCAATATCGATGAATCTAAAAGAAAGTTTTGAAAATTGGACCGGAGATATGACAAGATTTCTTGGAAGTCTTTGGGGGTTATTCATAAGTGCTAGGATAACTATGGAACAAATTCAGATTCATTTGGTCAATCAGATTCAAAAATTTTATCGATCCCAAGGGGTACGAATTGGTGATAAGCATATAGAGATTATTGTATGCCAAATGACATCAAAAGTATTAATTTCAAAAGATGGAACGATTAATTATTTTTCACCGAGGGAACTCATTGGATTATCACGAGGACAAAGAATTGATTGTGCTCTGGAAGAGGCAATCTACTATCAAACCATGTTATTAGGAATAACAAGGGCATCTCTAAATACTCAAAGTTTTATATCCGAAGTGAGTTTCCAGGAAACTACTCTGGTCTTAGCTAAAGCTGCTCTACAAGATTGTATCGATTGGTTGAAAGGCTTGAAGGAAAATGTTATTCTCGGGGGGATGATACCTGTCGGTACTGGGCAACATATTCACCATTCACGGAAACAGAATGAAATAGATCCAAGAATAGGGAATAGGAATCTATTTAGCAACAAAGTGAAGGACATTTTATTTCATCATGACAAAGTAGTTTTCTTTCCTTTCAAGACAATTCTCACAAATATCACAATATATTATAACAACAATTAAAATAGTCTTGAGAAATAGTCTTGAGAAATAGATTTCTTGTTATGTTCATGAATATCTCTTCTATAATAGGAAGAATATCAAATATTCTATGAGTGAGAACGTTTCTATCACGTACTAGATAGACAGGCAATATTTGAGATGTAATTGATTCCGTTGGAATAATTAGATATTACGATACATTTTATTTTTCTATTTTGGGGAGGAAAGTGAACGAGAATGAGCAAAAGATATTTGAACATTGATTTGGAAGAGATGATGGAAGCAAGAGTTCATTTAGGGCATAAAACTAGGAAATGGAACCCTAAGATGGCACCTTACATTTTTACAGAGTGTAAAGATACTCATATTATAAATCTGGCTAAAACTGCTCGTTCTTTATCAGAAGCATGTGATTTGCTGTTTGATATAGCAGGTAGAGGAAAACAATTCCTGATAGCTAGTATGAAATATCAAGCAACTGATTTAGCAGCATCAGCTGTTACAAAAGCTCGATGTCATTATGTAAATAGAAAATGGCTTGGTGGCATGTTAACTAATTGGTGTACTACAGAGACGAGACTTCAGAAGTTCAAGGATTTTAAAAAAGAACAAGATACGGGACAATTCAATCAACTTCCAAAAAAAGAAGCAGCTATGCTCAAGAGACAATTAGACCAATTACAGAAATATCTAGGTGGGATTAGATATATGACAAGCTTACCTGATATTGCTATAATTACCAATCAACGAGAAGAATCCATTGCTCTTGGGGAATGTAGAACTTTGGGTATTCCGACAATTTGCTTGGTTGATACAGATCGTTATCCAGATCTCGTGGATATCCCAATTCTAGCCAATGATGATGGTATAGCTTCAATCCAATTGATCCTGAATAGATTAACGTCAGCAATTTGCGAAGGAAGGGCATTAAGGTCATTATAGCTATATGAAGGGCTAATAGAAAGTAATAAAAAAAGGGGGGGGGGGGAGGACCTGAGGATTTACTGAGTTGGCTGCTATTCCATCCAAGATCTCGTAAGAGGGAATTTCATTTATTGATTTGGTTGGCTGCTCCAAATTGAAAAATATTCTTAATGGAATACCCTTTTTATTATCTCGTGACATCAAAAATTCTGATGAGAGTGAAATAATTGAGGAATCTCTCATTTGAAAAAGATAATTTATTTTCTTCTTTAAGTTCATCTTTACAAGGGGTAATATGGATATGGATATCGTATGATCTCCTATTAGCACACTGAATCATATCTATGAGATATCCGGTGTGGAGGTGGGTCAACATTTTTATTGGCGAATAGGGGGGTTTCAAGTTCATGGACAGGTATTTATAACTTCTGGCGTTGTAATTGCTGTCTTATTAGGTTTAGCCACCATAGTTGTTCGAGATCCACAAACCATTCCTACCGGTGGTCAAAATTTTGTTGAATGTATTCTCGATTTTTTTCGGGACTTGACCAGAACTCAGACTGGGGAGGAAGAATATGGTCCCTGTGTTCCCTTTATTGGAACTATGTTTCTATTTATCTTTGTTTCTAATTGGCTAGGTTCTCTTCTTCCTTGGGGAATTCTAAAATTACCTCAAGGGGAGTTAGCTGCACCTACAAATGATATTAATACTACGGTTGCTCTAGCTTTACTTACATTAGTAGCATATTTCTATGCAGGTCTTACAAAGAAGGGGTTAGGTTATTTTGGTAAATATATTCAACCAACCCCAATTAACATCTTAGAAGATTTTAAAAAACCTTTATCACTTAGTTTTCGACTTTTTGGAAATATATTAGCTGACGAATTGCTAGTTGTTGTTCTTGTTTCTCTGGTACCTTTAATAGTTCCTATACCTGTAATATTCCTGCGATTATTTACGAGCAGTATTCAATCTCTGATCTTTGCAACTCTAGCTGCAACTTATATAGGTGAATCCATTGAGGGTCATCATTAAATCACTGTCCAATCAGACAGAATATTTTCTAAGTATCGTACCAACGCATGACTTGATATGTATGGTAGAAGCAAATCAGATTTCTTAGTAAAAAGAGCTTGGTAACAAGATTTAAGATCAGTTAACTGCTTCTGTCCATTAGATCTCCAGATAGAGGGGAACCGATTGGTCCATTTGTATAGAAATATGATAATAGGATTGAACAAGTTCACTAATTGGAGTTGTTTGAGTAAAGAATGTACCGGCGTAGAACGATGAAATTTTTGTTCCCATTAAGGGGAGGATTTTTTCGAACGTGTTTACTTTGTATATAGTTTGTTTCATATATTAATCCATTTATATTGATTATAAGCCTTATAGATTATATGGATTAATATCACATCTATAGATGTGATATATAATGACTTATAGGCTCTTCCGTAGTCTATTCTCTCTCCGTGATAAGAATTCATATGTCCAATAAAATTGAATCTTTATTTTGAATATTATGAAGAATAAATCTTTTTATGATGAAATATTTGCATAAGGGATACCCTATTCGTTGATATTATCACTTTGATATCATCAATAAATATTTTTGTTCTTAGTTGTTCGGAAGAAATCGTTCCATAATTTTACCATTGGTGAACACTCAATAGATGAAACTGTCGTATTATCAAATATTTCCCAACCTTAGTAAGAGGAGATTACCATGGATCCCATAATTTCTGCTGCTTCTGTTATTGCTGCTGGATTATCTGTAGGGCTTGCTTCCATTGCACCTGGAGTTGGCCAGGGCACTACTGCGGGCCAAGTTGTAGAAGGTATTGCGAGACAACCATAAGTAGAAGGTAAAATACGAGGTACCTTACTGCTAAGTTTAGCTTTTATGGAAGCTTTAACTATTTATGGACTAGTTGTGGCCCTAGCACTTCTATTTGTGAATCCCTTTGTTTAATCCTGAAGAAAAAAAAAAGATCCCTACACCTCGTCATTACATTAGTATTTCTCCAATAATTTACTTATTCAACTGCAGGAGAGGTTGATCTGAATAATTAGCAAATGAATTATTCTTCCTATAACTATACTTTGGTTGGAAAGATTCATGACATGCGGCAGGGAAGGGAGTGGATAGGGCAAGCAAATTCTTTTTATCCTTATAAAAGACCTGGGACTAAGTTAAGTATCCCAAATATTATTATCCAGAACTAGATAGGATCAAATAAGAAAATAACAAAATTCTGTAGAACATATCCTTATCTATGAGGGGAGAGCGTATGAAAAATGTAATTGATCCTTTCATTTCCTTGAGTTATTGGCCTTCCGCTGGGGGTTTCGGATCAAATACAAATATTTTAGAAATAAATATAATAAATTCAAGTGTGGTGCTTAGTGTACTGATCTATTTTGGAAAGGGAGTGTGTGCGAGTTGTATATTTGAATAATATGGCTGAGCCCAACCAACTGCACTTTGGAGATAGAAAAGTGCATAATCTCAATAAATTACTTCCGAATGGGGAATAGCGAAGAACTATAACATTTCGTAATTGATTGGGAAATGAACTCTTAGTTGATAACAACCAATGAGGGAGGACCACTAGAATGGTTAAAGCTTAACTGTTTGAAGTCTAAGCACAACTAACTGGGTATTCATTCCACCGCCGTGTCAAGATGAGATGGATTCAAAGGCATACTTAGAGATTGATCCGATATATAACATTCATATCAATGGAATAATTTGATCTATTTACTGAAAAATAGTCCCAATCTCCCATCCAATTTTAGTTCCAACGCTGAACTGATGACCTAAATAGAAGAGAATTTATTCGATAGAACAAAAAGGAGGAGGCACAAATTAATTGATTGAATGGAACGATTCAATTTTCATGAAGGAAGAAGAGGAGAGAAAAGGGGAAACAAAAACAACACAAAATTTTCTTGATAATTGCAAATCCCTTTTGCTAGAAGAGCCCTTCGGAGATCTGGGTATTTTATAAATTGATTCTAATCTTCCATAAATGGAATGGAAAGGGCAAGCTTGGTGTGAAGGGAACGTATATGTTCCTGGGGAATAAAAAAGAACTGAGCAGGAGAGCTGAATGAATCGAAAGATTTGTGTTCTGTTTGGGAAGAGATTATGAATTCGTGAAATTTGTGAATAGATAATCTACTTTCTTTTCAACTCTATTTGGTGTGCTAATTGATGTACAAATGCCTTATTTATGGTAGTCCAAAGAATTTAGGTGCACCAAAAATTCTTTGAAATGGGTGGTGGTGTAACTTCCTTAGCCTTAACCTCCATAATAAATTGTTATTAAATTATGCTAATAATTGTTTTATTTTTGATATGAATATTTTATGTCCATGCTCATCGCTGCTAATAGTTATTTTATTGTTGATATGAATATTTTATGTCGATTTTCATTGCTGTTAATAGTTGTTTTATTGTTGATATGAATATTTTATGTCGATGCTCATTGCCGATATGATATGGACATATTAATATTATAAACATTGTATCTTTCAACAAGTAAGAAAATGTCAACAATTGACTAAGGCATGAGCGCCTACATGGACTATGATACCACAAGTGGGGAAGGACAAGGGGACTATGAGAATACCATATGCCTAGTTATCTAAGTCTCTTACCCACCTTAACACTTATTTCACCTTTACTCATTTATGGTGTTAGTACTGTGAACCTAATGAATAGTTTAAAGGGAATATGAGTGAGGGAATGTAACCTTTATGCAATTTCCTCATACTATCCTTTAAACTTGTTTTCCCTACTTTTTTGATGTTAAAGTGTTACGATTATTTATTCTTAACTATGTTTTAACACATACAAGAAAAATGAGATTTGAATTGAAATGGGAGATACTTATTTTGGGTGGAAAAGAAGAGAATGAAGGAATGTATGTAGAATAGTGCCATCCTTTCTGTGGGTAGCCATTTTTTTTGTAATTTTTATGTTACTAGGCTTATATCGAGGATTAGAATTTTCATAGGGAAATTCTTGAAGTTGCAAAATTTGAGGGTTGTGAACTAGTGCAAAGTTAGGCAAGCACAATAAGCATGAGAGGGAAGAAATTGAGGGACTATATAGCAGTGAAGGAACTCACTTTGGTGCTATGAAAACCAATAAAGGAGTGATTGGAGGTTAGAAAGACCCTACACTTGATGAAGAAGGAATACTTATTGAATACATACCTGTGAGATAGTTGTATTTTGACTCTCAATTTTTGAGTGTTGATAATTTTTTCCTTGGCAATATTATGATCTAGCTAGGGGGTGGACAATTGTATAAAGAATTAGTGTAATTGACCCTATGGTTGAGTGGAAAAGTGATCATGATTAGTTAGATTTTTGACTGCTTCAAATTCAAATAAGTGTTTTCATAATGCCCAATAGTTTACTTACAATTTATCTTATTTTGCTTTATGAAATGTTTAATGCATTTTGTTCAAAAAAAATAATTAATTGTGGTAACAATTACATGAGTTGAAAAAATTTGGTTAGCATTTGTAAAGAAATGGTAAATCTTATCCTATGAATGAAAAAGAGTTCCTAGTGAGTGGCTTTAATAAGAAAATTCATTGTAGCTTCTATATAAGTTTTGAGTTACACTTTAATTTATGATGACACAATATGGCATGATTGATGATAGTTTATTAAGTTATGTAATGATTTTGGTTGAGTTGATAATTAAAGAGGGGTTGGTCTCAATTTTGGTAACAAGAATAACTTGATTTTAGTCATAAGTAGATTAAAGGTTGTGAGAATCTCTTTTTCCACTTTTTTTTTTTTTTTTTTTCGATGTTAGTGTAATAAATAATTAATAATTAATGAAGTGACATGTCCTAATGAAAAGAGATGTCTCTATTTAAGGACATGATTCTCAATGAAAGGGGACTCCCACTTAGGTGCATATATGAGACCCTCATTTGTAATCCAATCATATCATTTTTCTCATATATTTATTAAATATATATTATTTTTATCTTAAATGGATTTCTTTTTATTTCAAGTATTTTTAGTATTTAATTTGTTAGTCACATTGGTTTTCACATTTGGTATCGGAGCAAAGTTTGATTCCGACTTGTGGCTTCTAGATCTTTGGTCAAATTTTGTTGCCCTTGGCAAAAAAACCTTTGCCCTTAGGCAAAGTAAAATTTGGAAAGTGTATATGGTTTTTTAACATCTTTAGCTTTTGACCATCTTTAGATTTATAATTTTTCATAAAGAAAAATATCATTTTGCTACAAATTGAAGTTTTTTGCCTGTTAGAAAAATGAAAATTATTCTACTATGAAAAAATCGCAACATTAGAAAAGTGAAAATTACATTGTTATCTAAAAATCACAACAATTACATGCTTGCAATTATGTAGAATGATGATTACACATATATCATTGAGTTAAGTGAAACAATATTATAATAGGAATTAGGGGAACAAATATAATTGTAAACAAAACAATAATAGACGAATCCATTTGGACATAAATAAGATCAAAGGAAACTATATCCAAAGAATTAGTAATTTTATTAAGTAATGCTGGAACCCATAACCACCTCTTCGACATTTACCCAATTTTATCAACCTGCAAGGGTAAACATGAGATGAAGAGTTACTATGTCATGAACCAACCTCCCAGCTCTAGTTAAGGAAGTGGGTCCTACAACTGACCACAAACTAAAAAAACTCATAATATCCCTCAAGGCTACAGGAACACTCAGGGGCCAAAGAACCACCGCAGGTGACCAAAACTTGAGTTAGGGCTCCTTTTCATTGACCTAGGCTCCCAATCACATGCATGATAAGGCCTGGGTGCAGTTGAAGGTCTCTATTCACATGCGAAACACTACCTGATTGTGGTTGTAGCCCAAAATTAATAGTTCAGAGGATGTGGTCCCAAGATCTGAGCCACAATTCCAAGTCTGCCTCCAGACCACTTCCCAGAACGTCTCGAGACTTCTCAAAATGACAAATGACACAAGGACAAATCTAATCATTCAAACTCAAATCAAGGAATTGACCTAAATTACCTAGAACACCTAATACATTACATAAAACACATGATAAACATGTAAGCTACAGGTCATGAATGCATATCTGATCATAAGAGTCTGAGATTCATTTGAGAATAACTAAGAAGGATCTATGCCCTCTCCACATAGTTACAACAATACTAGTTAGTCAAGGCATTCACCAATCATTCATATATTCATCAACATGTCAAGAGCCATGGGAAAATTACATCATATAACCAACAAGTAACCAACGTAGAAACCATGGCAACTCAGCCATAATACCACCAACATTATCACTACAAGTATACATGAATCAAAGTATATAAATAAATTTTATTAACATATGAAAACTCTAACCAAGTCAGGGACTTCTACGTACCACCTGACCATAGATTGGGTTGAACCAAATCTCTCTTTCAACCAATCGCCCCTGTGCCATATTCCAAACATGAATGTGGGATCTCACAGAATAAACTAAACAAAACCAAACCAGGGCTTCCAGAGGTTAAACCACCTCAACCCTCAACTATAGTGATTCTACCTCCACCGCCGAACATCACTAATCACCAATGGATCGATCTTTACCCAAGATGTATAGGGCTCTAGGAACTAGTAACTCAACCCACATCCTTCCAAGGCTCCAAAGCATTTGTCTAAACTAGCTCCATGGACTAGTAACTCAACCCACCAACGGCTCTAGAGCGTTTGTCCCAACCTAGGCTCTAGGACTAGTAACTTAACCCAAGTTGTTCCAGGGTTTCCAGAGCATTTGTTCCAACTTACAAGCATAAGGAATTATGAGCACCAATTAAAAAAAAATCAAGTGGAAAAACCCACAACACCATGGTTATGTAGGAAATGGCAAAGAAAGGCTAAAACTAATTCCAATCCATGAAAATATCCATGCCAATGACAACACATAACCAACAAACCACATGCACATACCATGCATCCATAAATCATCAAGGAAATCACACATGCAATGTGTTACTTGCAAAGCAATCCAACTGTAGCTGGTGATCCAACTATTCCCTTGCACTTTCATTCTTTCTTTTGCCTTCTCTCTCCAAATCCAATGTATGCCAAATTTCTTCAAGAATTCTCCAAGAATACTTCAAGTGTGCAAGATATTGAGAGAATGAGAGAATAGAAGAGAGCTCCAAAACTAAACTAACAAAATGTTGCGAACTGATCCTCAAAAGCCTTTATATCACCAAGGCCTCTTTTTTCTTCATTTTCCTTCATTTTCCCTTCAATTTCCCTCCCATGCAAATATGTGACCCTTCATCTCCCTTTACTCATATTTTCCTTTACTTTCATAAATATATGCTAATTAATGCCTCTTTTCCTTTGCCAATTCCTTTGCCAATTTCCATAGCTATAAATTAATCACAAGTGATACCCATCGCTATGTTTTACCCAACATTCAACTTAGAATACATTTCCCGTGACCTTGGTATTATTTTTATCTAGATAGGAAATCAACCAGGGGATGTCACAAACTCCTGCCCGTTGGGGGAACACCATCCTCGGTGTTCAATGACACTTATAAACCAACAAAACACATGTTACCCATGGAGTTTTATAACACAAATTGATGCAACATTTACATCATATCATACTGCTGAGACCATGAACATCGTAACATGAACACCAGTGCACTTATTGGAGCTTTATAACACAACTCGATGTGGTATATATATATATATATATGACTAAAACACAACATCAAACACATATATTAGAATACAACCACTCAAACAACAAATAGAGAAATATACATGGCCCACATCTAATCAACCATCTGACATGTAGCTTCATCAAGCCCAAAGTGCTTCCATTGCACTTAAATTTCTCGATTGCTCGATTGCTCAATTCTGGATCATGAGCATCTTTCCATGCAAAATGCACTGAGGTTTCAACTGGAATTATCCTTCTGGTTCTACCTGCAATATAGACTAGTCAACACATGATCAACATCCTTCACATATATTTTAAGCAATGAAACATGGAAAACATCATGGAATTTCATTGTCAGAGGTAGTGCAAGTCGATAGGCCATTGATCCAATCCTCTCAAGGATCTAAAAAGGCCTGCAATACAGAGGTTCCATCTTATCACATGATCCAATCCTCAAGGAGCTCCTTTTGGGCACGCAAGTACACATGCTCCCGAACCCAAAATTCCTTAAATACCCTGTGATGATCTATATAAATATTTTGCCTATCCTGTGATTCCTTTAGTTTCCTCTTAATAACCTGCATTTCATGTTCCATCTCATCCAACATGTCTGGTCCAATCAATACCCTATTCATTGGATCACTCCAACTGATGGGAGTATTACAACTTCACTCATAAAGTACCTCAAATAGACTCAACTTCAAAGATTCCCGATACCCATTATTATACACAAACTCAACCAGTGGAAGATACTCTTCCCACTTTCGCTATTGATGCATGACATGCATCCTCAACATGTCCTAAAGAATCCTTTTGACCCTCTCTATCTATCCATCTATCTACAGATGGTAAGCTTTAATAAAGGAAAACTCTATCCCCAAACCTGCAAAAAAATCCTTCCAGATCCTAAAAGTGAACTTGGCATATCTATCAAATATAATCTTCTTAGGAACACCATGTAATAGACTCACTATCTCCTTGATAAAAATCTGAGCTATGTCACTAGCTAAGTTCGTAGAGTTAACTGCAATGAAGTGAGCTACCTTGGTCAAGATGTCAACCACAACCATAATAGAATCATGTTGCTTCGATTTCATCAACAAACCTGTACTGAATTCCATGGAAATGGCCTCTCATTTCCACTCTGGAATCGAAATCAGCTGCAATAAACCACCTGGAAGCTTACACTCTACTTTTACCTGCTAACAGTCCAAACATTTCACAACATACTCAACCACCTTTTTCTTCAAGTTTGGCCAGTGATAGAACTTCCTAACTTCTTTCAATGTCTTCTGATATCCCAGGTGACCTTAATATGGCTGGACATGAAAATCCCTCAAGATAATATTCTTGAGCTCGCTGTTGTCTGACACATAGATCCTATCCCTAAATCTAACCAAACCATCAGATGTGAGATGATAATCCACATCCTTATCACATGTACCCTACCACTGTAACCTATGCTTAAGCTACTGGTATCTGTCATCCTGCTGTCTAGCCTGAAATATCCGCTCCTGCAAGTCTGTCCCATATGAACTCACAATTACAATGTGATTTACCTGCACTCTTCATATAAGAGCATCTGTAACCATGTTCTCTTTACCCTTAATGTACCTGATATCTAGGTCAAACTCAATGAGTGTAGCCAACCACCTAGCTTTCCTGGCATTCAAATTAGGCTGGTCAAACAAGTACTTTAGTCCACTATGATCACTCATTAGAGTAAACTTCCTGCCAAGAAGATAATGTCTCCATATCTTCAAGGCATGGATGATAGCTTCTAGCTCAAGATTGTAAGTCAAATAGTTTTTCTCATGCTCATTCAACTTCCTTGACTCATAGCATACTACTTGTCCTTCCCGCATCAGGACTCCACTAATTCCTCTATTGCAAGCATCTGTATATACCACAAACTCTTTATCTGGATCTGCAATCTTCAAGACCCGAACATTTTTAACCAAATATTTCAACTACTAAAAACTAGCTGCACACTCCTATGTCAATTCAAAATTCTTCCCTTTTCACTGTAAAAATGTAATAGGATAGGAAATCTGTGAGAAGTTCCCGAAGAGCTTCCTGTAATAAGCTTCTAGTCCCATAAATGATATGGCCTCATCCACGTTCCTAGGAGTTTCCCACTCCATGATAGGTCTGATATTTTCTGGGTCCATCATTATACCTTCCTTGGAAACCACATGTCCAAAGTAATGAAATTATTTTTGAAAGAGACTACACTTACTAAGTTTGGCATACAATTGATGCTCTCACAACAATTTTAACACTGTTTCCAGATGTTCTGCATGCTCTACCTCATTCTTAGAATATATCAATGTTTCATCAATGAATATTATCATAAACTTTTCCAGATAAAGATGCAACACATTATTCATCAAACACATGAAAGTAGCTGGAGCATTAGTCAAACCAAAAAGAACCACAAAAAACTCATAATGCCCATACCTAGTCTGGAAAGAATTCTTGTAGATGCCCTCTTATTTGATGTGTACTTGATGATACCCCAACCTCAAATCAATCTTCAAGAACACTCCTACTCCCTTCAACTAATCAAACAATTCATTAATCTACAACAAAGGATACCTATTTTTGATAGTCACCTTATTCAATTACCTATAATTAATGCACAACTTGAGAGTACCATCCTTCTTCTTCAGAAAGAATATTGGTGCACCCCAATGCGACACACTTGGCCTTATGTATCCCTTATCAAGCATTTCATTAAGTTTCAACTTCAATTCCACTAACTCTAGAGTGCTCATCCTGTAAGGTGCCTTTGATGCCGGTGCTGCTCCTGACAACAACCCAATAGAAAAGTCCACTTCCCTATGAGGCGGTATCCTTGAGATGTCTATCAGAAATGCATCCTAAAACTACTACAAAACCAGATACCTCTTGAAGACTTCAACAACCTCAACATCCTTCCATTTTTCACTGGAAATATGAACCACAAACAAGACACATACTTTCTTACTATTGCACTTTGCCTACATAGGTATAACCATTCTCACCGATGTAGGATTCTTCTTACCTGTAAGATTCTCCTCTCTCCATCATCATCCAAGCACTCAATATCCTTGTCATAACAATCTCCCTTAGTCCTGTGAATGTTCAAACAATCCATACCCAACAACATACTATATGATACCAACAGAAGCACATTTAGATGTGCTGATGTAGACATAGAATTCAACTCAAATGCAAAAGATTTTATGAACTCTTTTTTTGGTACATGTAGCCAACTTCACCAACCAAGATTCTGCATGCACTTATTTATTCAAGCAACACTTATCCACTAGGCCAGGACTGATATAAATATAGTAAGATCTAGCGTAATTCAAAATAGAAAAAACTTGATCACAAATCTTACCTTCCATCTTGATAATAGATTCATGATGACCAAACTACCTATCATCTAATGCTACATAAATTTGAGGGATACTCTTTCCAACATCCCCAACTGTATTTGCCTCCTTAACACTATAAGTCTATGGTCTTCCACCCTGATGTTGTGGAGAATCTCTTGTGAAGATGCCTGCCACAAGTCTAACACTGGAAAGGCTTCCTTCCATCAACCTTGTTCTTCTCCTTAGAATTAAATCCATATCCTATGTCAACTACATTGAACTTCTTGTGCGGCACTACATTCTCCTTGTCATCCATATCTTGAGGTTTTCCTCTCTTTTTAGCCCTCCTTCCTTTATTCTTCTTATTAATTTTTCAATCATGCTTAGAATCAATCTTGTGATTCCATTGCTCATAATAGTGCTTCAACTTTTTGATGGCTTCCTCCAACGATCTAGGTTCATCAAACTTAATCCTGTCTTTGAATCATACAAGCAACCCACTAATGAATCTTTGAATATTTTCTTTATCCTCCTTAAGATAAGACACATATCTCAATAACTCCAAGAATCTACTAGTATACTCCTCATCGGTCATAGATCTCATCTTCAACTCATAGAACTCCTTTATCCTATCATCATAGTATCTTTTAGATAGATACTTCTTCTTGAAAAGTCTCTCAAACTCACTCCAAGTCAAATCCTCTTCTGGAATGCCTTTGGGATTCTTCACATCTTCCCATCAAATGTTTGCTTTTCCTTTAAGACTAAAAGTAACTATATTGGATTTCATACTTTTTGAATAATCATGCAATATGGAAAACTTACTCATCCCCAGTAACTAAGATTCTGCATCTTGTGACTTCTTCATTTCTCCATCAAATGTAGGAGGCTTTTCTTTCTTGAAATCCTCTAGCAAGTGCTACTTCTCACTCCTCCTGTATGAATGGTAGCAAAAATGACAATGATGTTTCTATGAACCCGAACTAAAATAGAACCCATGGTCATTACCCTCCTGTCAGGTGTATCTAAGAACCTACCATCTCTGACTGTGTCTTCCCTATCAAACGGTGAGACATCACTAATCACCAACTAGATAGGTCTTTACCCAAGATGTCCAGGGATCAAGGAACTAGTAACTCAACCCATGACCTTCTAGGGCTCCAGAGAATTTGTCCCAACCTAGGCTCCATGACTAGTAACTCAACCCAAGTTGTTCTAGGGCTTATAGAGAGTTTGTTTGAACCCACAAACATAAGGAATTAAGAGCACCAATAAGAAAACAATCAAGTGGAAAAACCAACAACACCATGGCTATCTAGGAAATGGAAAGGCAAGGCTAAAACCACTATCAATCCAGGAAAATCTCCATGTTAATGACAACAAATAACCACAAAACACATGCATATACCATGCATCCATAAATTAGAAAGGAAATCACACATGCAACCTGTTAACTGCAAAGTAATGCAGTTGTAGTTGCTAATCCAACTATTCCCTAACGCTTTCCTTTGCCTTCTTTATCCGAATCTAATGTATGCCAAAGTGCTTCAAGAATGTTCCAAGAATACTTTAAGTGTGCAAGAGTATGAGAGAATGATATAATATGAGAGAGCTCCAAAACTGAAATGACAAAATGTTGTGAATTGATCCTTAGAAGCCTTTTTATCATTGAGGCCTCTATTTTCTTCATTTTTCTTTCAGTTTATCTTTCATGCAAATTTGTGATCCTTCATCTCCCTTTTCTCCTATTTTCCTTTACTTTCATAAATAAATGCCAATTGATACATCTTTCCCTTTGCCAATTTCCATAGCCATAAATTAATCACAAGCAATACCCACCACTATGTTTTTCCCAATATTCATCTTAGAATACATGTCCCATGACCTTGGTATTATTTTTATTTACATAGGAAATCAAGCATGTGCTGTTACAGAACCCTTGTAAAACAATGAATTGTAAAGTAATATTTAAAATAAATTTATATTCCTAATGTTGATGTGGGACTAGTAATAAAGGTATATAAGTAAAGTGATTTCGTAGAAGTAACATTAAAAATAAATAGAAATATACATCACACACTCTAATTGGTACCACTCAATATTGTGTGGTTAAAAGCTGCTAACCTTTTCACTAAAAGAAAAAAATATAATCACATTATCTAAATAATACTAATTATAACAAAATTTTAAATTAATATAGAAATTTAACCTTGAGGGGATTTTCATTGACACAACTATCAATAATACCTCAAAGTAAAAGATATGCACATCAAAAGAACTACTAAAACTAAACTACCACATATTCTTTACAACTTAAAGTCAACAAAAGTTGAAAAGGTGTTTTTTTTTTTTTACTTTTCACCACTTAACATATATAATGATTAACTCAATACCTAGAGTAAAAATTGAGTTAATGATTATATATGTTAAGTGGTGAAAACTATATAATAAAATACTTTCCACTTTTTTTTCTTTTAAATAAACGAACTTTATACTCATTAAAAAATGGTTTACATGGAGTTCCTATTGGCATTATGATGCATGTGTTGTCCTTGATGGAAACTGACTTGTAGTAGAACAAGTATATGGTAAGTAGATGAATCTACAGGACAGAGCAAAGGTGACAGAATGATGGAACACAAAGATATCATAGGTGACAAAATGATGGAACAAAATAATGGTTAAAGGATTGATACCAGAAGATTGTGTTAGTGTTGTCCTTGATAGACAACCTATTTGATGAATGGACTACTTGATAAAGATATAAACAGGATGTGATAGAATGCATGGAAGTTATGTTTACAAATGTGACAAAATGCAGGTCAATTCAGAGGAATCAGTTCAGAAATGATAAAATGACGACAACTCACATTGTAATAGATCTATTCAGAGGTAGCACAGAAATGGTACGAAGTACAAGATGATGGAACATAGGACTACAGATCAGAATCAAGTAATTGAAGAAAAAGAATGCTTTCATTTGTATGAAGGTGTATACACTGGTTCACCTAGTCCAAGTCGCGTATACAAGTGGGTCCACTAAACAAAAAGCGCGTAAACGTATGCACACACTTTCACAAGAGTAAAAGCGCATATGAGATTGAAAATTATGGAAAATTAAGGTTAATAAATACCAAGGGTCCATACCATGGTATTAGCCCACAATATTGAGCAGAATAACAGTTACTTGATCCTGTCTAAGAATACCACAGGTTCTAAAGGTTGTTTTGGTCCGAGTTATTGATAAAGGCTCTAAGTATATAAGGAGTTGAAGATAAAAGTGTGAAGGCGTGCAAGTAATGAATATTTTATGAAGGGTTAGATCAAAAATCAAATATGCATGCTATGGGTTTCCGATGCTTTTCTTGATCTGAACTACGTATGCACCTGAGTATTTGATGATGGATGATATCTAATGATGGATCAGGATCATAAGACCTGAAATGACTTATCATTGTATGATCTGATAATGGATGGGCTAGATCTGAATGCTAACACATGTTTTATTCTTTAAATGTTATGATCTGGGTATGTCTGAAGTCTAGAATAACTGCGAAGTTATAAGTTATTATTTGCAGATCTATAGGCTGGTTTGCCTTAGTGAAGGCGTGTATACACACTGGTTCGACATTCCCAAGTAGCGTATGCAGAAGAAATTCCTGTTGTTCATAGATGACTGATTTATCTGATCAATGCTGCTATTTTACTGTTGTTTTTCAATGGTTTCGTCATAAGATCTAAAAGTAAATTTGATTGTATAAGGAGATTGAGTCTAGTTGATTGATTGATTAAGTGAGAAGGGTGATCTTTGCTGCCATCTGTTTATAACTCTATAAATTGATAGTAGATCTTCAGATGACACTAATTGGTACAATTTTTGGTTTAGAGGTTTTATGATTCACTATCTTTAGAGGTATACGCAGGTTAGGTTAAAGGAAGTAGCGTATACATTTTGACATATGATTTTTGAGGTTACAATTAGTTCTGGTTGTTGATTCAGTGTTTTGGGTTCAAATCCGTGTACTGATTACAATGATCTGTCTATTCCAGTTGATTGGTTGAATTTTGATTAAGAGTTGGTTGATTGAGTTTTCAATGATTGATTGATTCAGTTGTGGTTGATTCAGAAATTGATGATTGGGTGATTCAGTTATGTCAGAGGTTTTAGTGATTGATTAATTCAGTTGAGATTCAGAGATTGATGATTGGGTTTCAGTGATTGGTTGATGCAGATGTATTTGATGGTTGTATTGCAATGGTGATTGATTTTGAGCTTCAATGTTACTGATGGGTCTAATTTGAAAATTTGATGAAACATGGCCTTCATATTGTATTATTGTGTACCAGGAGTATCTAGTTTGAAAATTTATGAAATGTGGTCCCCGGAGTATACTTAGGGTTGGAGCCTTCAGTGAGGAAGTCAAAGATTCCTACCAGTAGTGGATGGTGATTAGATTAGGGGGTTGGAGCTCCCTTCCAGTAGTAGCTAGAGAACAAGTGAAGGTAGTAGCCTTCTATAGGTCGATGCCTACGTAATGGTAAACATGTCAGCCAGTACAAGAGCTAGAGGGTTGTAGCTCCCTTCTGCAGGTGGGTGCCTGCGTACTGGTATGAGTCTACACCAGTACAAGATTTTAAAAAAATTATTCTTTATATTAAAAATAAGACAGAGACAACAATAGCATATGGTTTTTCTCCCACATTGGGTTTCCACCTTAAATCTTGGTGTTCATGTGTGTTGCTTATGTGTGATGGCTTATTTATTACAACACACGATTAAATTTTATCTAGTGGTTAATAAAGTACTATTGTGTAGAAATTCTCTTGTAGATTAAACTGATAATGTAATGTAACTAAAGCAATATACTTAATCTACTTCTACAATCAAACTTGCAGAAGCTTAATTGATTTTGAGCAAGATCAAATAGAACACATATAACAAATGAAGAAGAAACAATCACACATGAAACACAGAGGAATACTTTGGGGAAAGCCTCAACTAAAAGCCCCGCTATCTATATTATCATATAAGTGTAAATATCTTAGGATTACATAAAGCTTTAGCTCACAAGATATCCAGCTCTCAGTACAATCCCTCATTACCACTCATAGATAGAATAGACAACACGTATGCCTTCCTTCAGTCCTCCAAGCCTCCTATTTCCTTGCGCGGTTTCTCTTGGGTCCTGAAGCTACCACCTATGTGTAATAATTCCTCATACACTGCTCTGACCTCTGAAATAACTGCGCAATCCTCAAGGAATGAATTCCTTCTACATGCAAGAGATATCCTTATGGGAATATTCCTGCAACTGATAGTACACCATCCCATCCTTTGATCTCAACTGGGTCTCTGTCTGAACTGACATGCATGAGTTATTTATGAGAGACTATTTAGTTATCTGAAGTACACTAGTTTCATGCATGCATGCATTGACTAACTGAACTCACAATCAGTTCCACAAACTGTTGGAACTAATCTAATTGGAATTAACTCAGTTAATTGAGCTAATTAATTACAAGTCAAAGTACAACTCATCCTGATCTCCTTAATTAAGGGATAACTTCCTCAATCAAAGGGATAACTGTTGCATGTCTTCACATAGACTTCATGTTTGATTTTCTTCATTTAATTAACTCAAAATGAATTAATTAATTATTTTACAAACAGCTGCTGAGATCAAATTCGAATTTTAATTCTCAATTTTAATTTAGGGACTAATTAAAATTGGAATGTATCCCGAAATGCTACTACAACAATGCTATTTTTATCATTTCTTGTTGCTATTTTCAACACTCCCTCTCAACAAGAAAGGGATTATTTTCCACCCTGATCTTGTCTCTGTGGAACTTGAATCTGAATTTTGACAATGCCTTAGTCAAAATGTTTGCATCCTACTCCTCGGTCGAAACACACTGCAACAACATGATCCTCTTCACCACACAGTCTTGAAGATGATGATACCAGATATCGATGTGCTTGGACCTGTCATGAAATGTTATATTCTCAGAGAGTTTTATACAACTCTAATTGTCGCAATAGATCACAGTTGGATCCATCCTCTGACTAAACAACCCAACTAGAATTTTCCGCATCCAAATGGCCTCACATGCTGCTTGGCTTGCAGCCATGTATTCAGCTTTTGCTGAGCTAAGTGCAACTGACCTATGTTTCCTGCTGTACTAAGAAATTGCAGCTGAACCAAGGTTGAAAATTCCTCCTGAAGTGCTCTTCTGATATGATGGAATCCCTGCCCAATCTGCATCAGTGAAGCCCTAAAGCTTCACTCCCTCTATTCGTCTGTACCATAATCCATACTGAAATGTGCCTCTGAGGTATCTCAGCACATGCTTAGCTACCTTCCAAAACATCTTGGTAGGTTGAACCATAGCTTGACTCAGCTGGTTCACCGCAAAGCACAAATCTGGTCGTGTGTTCACTAAATACATCAATGAACCCACAAGCTACCGATACACAGTAGCAACTATTACTTCACCTAAAGTAGCATCCTCCTTCCTCCAGTTACCTGCTAGAGGAGTCTGCATGGGCTTGCACTTCTCCATGTGGAATCTCTTGAGTATCTCATTGGCCTACTTACCTTGAGACACAAACACTTCCCCATCTTTCTGCCACACTTCCATGCCTAGAAAGTAGTGCATGAGACCCATGTCCTTCATCTCAAATTCTCTTGCAAGATCCTCCTTGTAAGACTTGATCAATTGATCATCACCTGTTAATACTAGATCATCAACATAAAGAACAATGATTAATGGCTTACTTTCTACCATGATGTGGTACAGGTTCACATCCGCTTCACTCTTTGTGAAGCCCAACCCAGTGAAATAGCTGTCGATCCTGGTGTACCAAGCATGAGGTGCTTGCTTCAGCCCATACAAAGCTCTCTTGAGTCGGCACACATGCGACTCATGATTGAAAGTCTCAAATCCTTCTGGCTACTCTATGTACACCTCTTCCTCAATCTTGCCATTAAGGAATGCAGTCTTCACATCCATCTGATGGATCTTCCAACCCATCTATGCTGATAGTGCCAACATCGATCTGATAGATGAGTATCTTGCTACTGGAGCAAAAGTCTCATCATAGTCGATCCCCTTGACTTGTGAGAAACCACGGGCAACAAATCTTGCCTTATGTTTCTCCACACTACCATCAACAGCTTGCTTTACCTTGTAAAGCCAACGAGAACTCACAACTGGCTTGTTCTCCGGTCTTGGAACCACATCCCAAACACTGTTCCAAACTATGGAATCATACTTCTCCACCATAGAATAAACCCAAACTAGCTAATGCACTACTTCCTCAAAGGAAGATGGTTTGGTCTCTACACATTCCCCAACAAGGGTCATGTAACCAGTGTACCGCTCAGGTGACCTCCTTTGTCTGCACTGAGAAGATGGTTCTCCCACATTCTCTCTCGCATCCACCAACAATCTGTCAGCTTCCCTTGTGCGTTTCCACCCCTCTTGGAAGACTCAGCATGAGTGGATGTCTCCACTCCTGGAACCTCTGCATGTGGCTACTCCACATCAGTCTTAGGCTCCTCCTCCTTAGGAACCAAAAGTTCCTCCTCTACATGCAAATTGAGCTCCCTGTCAAGGGAAACTCACATGGCCTTTTGCTTGTCAAACTTTAGATCTCTGCCTACCACTGTCCTCTGAATGGTAGGCAAGAACACCCAATAGTTGTGGGGTATATCAGTGTACCCTACAAATATCCCAACTCAGCTATTGGCTCAAGTTTCTTCCGGGCATCTTTGGTCACATGGAAAAATATCGATGAGCCAAAGATCATGAAGTGACTCACATCTGGTCTCTTCCCAGAGAAAGCTTCCTTTGGTGTCTTCATCCCAAGTATGCGATGCGAGCTTCTATTCTGCAAGTATACTGCTATATTGCATGATTAGCCCACATATGAAGTGGTAGGCCTTGGTCATGCAGCATCAACCGAGCTTCTCCCACAATCGTTCTATTCTTCCTCTCGGCCACCCCATTCTGCTATGGGTTATGGGGTGCCGTCAACTCCCGTTTAATTCCTTCTACTGCACAGAAGTCCTTAAACTCTTGAGAGACATACTCTCCACAGTTGTCACTTCTCAAGGCGATTATCTTCTTCCTTGATTCCTTCTCAACCAAAGCTTTGAACTCACAAAACTTAGAGAAGGTCTGATCCTTCTTCTGCATGAAATAGATCCAGCACTTACGAGAAAAATCATCAATGAAAATAACATAGTACCTTTGTTTCACGGTGGATGCTGTTGAGAATGGTCCACACACATCTGTATGAACTTGCTGCAAGATCACCTCAACTCGACTGTCTTGATCATGAAAGGAAGATTTTGCATACTTACCCAAGGTACAACCCTTGCATGTATCTACTTGCTCAAGTTTACCTTTGGGAAGTCTGGTAGAGATCTGTTGCATGATCTTCAAGGCCCATTGATGCAAGTGGCCCAACCTTCTATGCCATAAATCGCCAATATCTTGGCTTTGCACCAACTCTTCTTTGGAACTCAATGCAGCACAGTCATCTACCTCCAGCTTGTAGAGATTCTTTACTTGAATCCCAATCCTCTTGGCCTGACCTGTGGTGATGTGTCTCAGGAATGCCTTTCCTTTATTGAAGACTACATCATAGCCTTTGTCTTCCAACATTGCGATGGATATCAGGTTCTTCTTCAGTCCAGGCACATACTTTACGTTAGTAGGGTGAGAGGAGCTCCATGCTCCCTCTGAAACACAACCATGCCTTCACCTGAAACATGGTACTTTCCATCATCGCCCATCTCTATGCACATCTGGAGGTCCTTCTCCTCTAAGGTACTTAATAAACTCATGTTACCGGTCATGTGGAATGAGGCTCCACTGTCCAAGTACCAAACACAACCCACCATCAATGAAACCATGCATGCGATGAGGGTAAAATCCAATTTGAATTGTGAGGCTAGTGCCTCACCATCTCATCCTTTTGAGGATCCATTCTTGGATTTATTCTGTGGACAATTTGTTGCATAATGGCCCACCTCATGACAATTAAAGCATCGCACTTTAGATTTGTCAATCTTCTTCCCACCATGGGAAGAACTCGATTTGGAATGGGAAGCCTTCCCTTTCCTTTTCCTCACCTTACTTGCTAAGGCTAGATTTTCTTCATCATCATGCTTTGATGATGAACCATCTCTAGTGCTTTTCCTGATCTCCTCTTGCATCAGATCCGACCATAGTCATTCCCAATCTGGCAGTTTCTCTCTTCCATTCACTAAGTCTTGGTAGCTATGCCAACTCTTAGGAAGACCGAGGAGAGCAAGACTCACCATGTCATCATCGGCTGGCGTGATTCCTACACTTCCAAGCTTATCTCTGCAGGTGGTGAGATTGTTCAGATATGTAGAGATCGTGTCGCCCTTTTCACACTTGGTTTTCCGAAGCTTGTCTTTTAGTGCCAGCTTCCTCTGATTGCTGCTGTTTTGATGTAGATCCTTCAATGTCTTCCACATTGAAAATGGTGTCTCCTTCCCATGGAGACTCGAGACAATATGGTCTTGAACTCCCTCTAGAAGAATCCTTGTCGCTCTTGCCACACATTTCCTTTTTTCTGCCAATTCTTGGGCATTAGCTGCTGTTGGCTTGGGGAATTCTTGATCAATGAAGTCCTTCAACCCGTTGTCCTCTAATACTTCTTCCATGCGATCCTTCCAGGCTATGTAATTCGAGTTTCCATCCAGGGCATACTCGAGTCTGAAGCCATTGAACGCCATTGGTGAATTTTGAGATGTGATAAGAAATCGATTCTGTACCTACAATCAAGAATTTCAAACTTTGAACTTCTCCCTTCTTTGTATATTGTTCTCCGCTTTGATCACCTTTGCTCTAATACCATGTATAAATTCTCTTGTAGATTAAACTGATAATGCAATTTAACTAAATCAATATACTTAATCTACTTCTACAATCAAACTTGCAAAATCTTAATTGATTTTGAGCAAGATCAAATAGAACACATATAATAGATGAAGAAGAAACAATCACACATGAAACACAGAAGAATACTCTGGGAAAGCCTTAGTTAAAAACCCCACTATCTATATTATCATACAAGTGGAAATATCTCAGGATTACACAAAACTTTAGCTCACAAGCTATCCATCTCTCAGTACAATCCCTCACTGCTGCTCATAGATAGAATAGAGAACACATATGCCTTCCTTCAGTCCTCCAAGCCTCCTATTTCCTTGCGCAGTTTCTCCTAGGTTCTCAAGCTGCCACCTGTGTGTAATAATTCCTCACACACTGCTTTGACCTCTGAAATAACTGCGCAATCCACAAGGAATGAATTCCTTCTGCATGCAAGAGATATCCTCATAGGAATATTCCTGCAACTGATAGTACACTGTCCCATCCTTTGATCTCAACTGGGTCTCTGTCTGAACTGACATGCATGAGTTATTTATAAGAGAATATTTAGTTATCTGAAGTACACTAGTTGCATGCATGCATGCATTGACTAACTGAACTCACAATCAATTCCACAAACTGTTGGAACTAATCTAACTAGACTTAACTCAGTTAACTGAGCTATCTAATTACAACTCAAAGTACAACTCATCTTGATCTCCTTAATTAAGGGATAACTTCCTCAATCAAAGGGATAATTGTTGCATGTCTTCTCATAGACTTCATGTTTGATTTTCTTCAACTAATTAACTCAAGATGAATTAATTAATTATTTTACAAACAACTGCTGAGATCAAATTCGAATTTTAATTCTCAATTTTAATTTAGGGACTAATTAAAATTGGAATGTATCCAAAAATGCTATCTATAGCAATGCTATTTCTAGCATTTCTTGTTGTTATTTTCAACATAATGCACTAGCTGAAGATAAACATATGATGGATTAACTGAATTATAAGTTCACTGGATATACGCTAATTGGCTTAAGAACAATCACGTGCACATGTAGGTTCGATTCAATAATGTCACATATAGAAATCTGAATATGAAATGTAAAAAGTTATTGCTTTGTAAATACTGTTTCACCCCCCCTCTCAGTATTTTTCCCAACAGTTGCTAAAAAAATACTAGTTTCTCAAACAATTACAGGATCTCAGATCAATAAAAGCATTATTGCAAAAATAAACATGTCCCATTAACTTGAGTCAAAAGATTGACCTCATGAATTTAGATTGATCATAACAAGAGATAAAATCAAGGAGGGACACTATATAACTTGAGATGAAAATCGCTCCAGGATGGATTACCGATGGTATCAAAATAAATAAGAATGTTGAGCCCATAAGAGATGAGAGCTTCGAACCAATAGAAATCATTGATAAAGGATAATTTGTACATTGCCAAAAGTGAAACCAAAATAGAGTCAAGATATTCCTACCACCATCGATCTATCTATGAGGATTTATATAAAATATGATTGCCATAATTGAACACGACATAATAGACTAAGACAACTATAGCCATGCGCCTTTTAAGTGATACCATAAGATCAAGAAAAAAATCCATTTCAATCCACCTTAATCCTAATCAGAAGAGAGAATAGTGGGAGTTTGTCCTTGATCCATTGGAGGATCAATAAGGCCCCCCGAGGTAGAATCACTAACTAGAAAACCTTCAACACCATCCAATATGGTAACCACACTATATAAATAGTATTGATGATTACAAACCATTCTTTTTACATCTTAAAGGGAGGAAAAGAGATTATATATCTCAAATTATTTATCATGAAATGGTAGATGCAACAAAGTAGCCATCTATTGGTGTGAGGCCAATAAATTAAGAAAATTGAGATGGTTTTTGAGATGAGCCAAGATCTTGAACCCATGATAAAATACTTTCCAATTAGTATAAAAGTAATCCCATATATATACATGTATGGGGTAAAAACGAAGTAAGACAATAAATAAGGAGAATATATTATTTAATATTTATCATATAGTGAAAAGGGTTATAATAATAAAGTATTTGAATGTTTTAAAGCATAATTTATAAGTGAGAATAAAACTTTCTAAGTTATTAAAGGTGTTATTTAACATCTAGTCTAAATAGTTGACAATTTCACTTGAAAAAGGTTCGTTTTTTTGACATAATTAAAAAAAAAAATATGATCGAAATTTTTAAAAAACTAGGTTACCATTGTCAAGTTGTGGAATTTGGGGTGCCACAGGGGTTTTTGATGATGTTGAATCCATTTATAGTGTTAAAATCATGATTGAAATAGTAAAAATTTAAGATTTTGCAATCCAAAAATTGTCGGATTCAGGCCAAAAACTATAGTCCATGCAAAATTATGGCCTCAATAGATAACATTTTTATTTAATAATATAAAATCTTATAAATAGAGTCTTCAAGATTATAAGGTGTTAAATTTTCAACATATGTTTTTTTTTTCTTTTTTTAAACAAAAATGATTAGTCATTATGTTAAAATATATGGGTGCATAGCCAGAACCATTTACATGCGTTAGTGATTTCTACTGCTTCAATGTTTCAATATATCCACAACAAAATTTTCTTCCCTTTATAGGCTTTATGTACTATAGGTTTACAATTGAATCTCCCGTAAGTTCTTCAAAATTGCCCAAAACAAATATCAGACTTGTAGTACATAAAAGAAAAAATACTTAGAGTGCCCTAGAGGGACCAACCTCTGCTTCATGTTCTAGTATCTCATCCTTTCCATGTGCCAAGCCATATTCAAGTGCCGCAATAACCACTTCTTATTGAATTTCCATGATCTTGGGTCTAGGATAGAATATTAAAATATCTGACGCTACCAAACCAATAATCTCAACAGAACTACTTTGCACATCGGAATATAAACAACAGTAAATCATACATACATAAATTATGGACAAATTTTTATAATTTTCAACCTAACTTCGTTATATTAATCAACATATAATACAATAGTCTAGGACTCCCGTACCAGGGATAATGGACCTCATACATCCACTAGTACAAGATAAAAAACTGGGGCTTGGTGTCGATCCATCGACAACCAATATACCCTCAACAAGATACTATGACCCTCTGGCTGATGTAGTCAACTCTCTCAGCTCTTCTTGGTCATATCTTGTACCTGCCCAGTCCTTCAGCTCCCAATCTACAACAATGCCTCTATCAACGATCCAAGTCCATCTAGTCATTGAACCTTAGCTATCAATCTGCTCCTTAGTTGTGCCTTAGTCCATCAAGGGCACAACACATCGAGACTCTTGTCGACTTGTTTAGAGCTTCACTTGTGAAAAACTCTCAATTTACCCATTGTTGTTCCTTCACTACTCAGGGACTTCAACCCACTATGGTCTTCCTATGCTGCTCCGATGAAGAGCAACATAGGGCACAGAGGGATGTCACCTATCACTGCAATATTTCCATCTCCCATAGTGAAAACGAGCTAGGAGGACTTCCCATCATCTATTGTAGAAGTCCTTCTCCACATACAAGTCTAGAGCTACTCAAACTACTCCTGGTTGATCAGACCCTTGAGCGCAACAACTGCCACTATAGCAACTATTTTTTTCCCTCAAAGTGTTGCACATCGGGCTCCAACTTGGGCACTATCACATTGTCCTACAATAGACCATAAATTCCCAATCACATCCACACTTGGTCCACTCTCACACGACCCTCCAACAAACCATGGGTGACCAATCCTCGTTGTAGCATCTGCTCCTAGTTAGGGCATCCAATCACTTACGAAACCCCTCCACATGGCTGCTCATAGACTTCTCCAATAGTCCTCTCCTAGGACACCTATTACTCTATTTCGATATCTTCTCCTAGTTGGGGTTTCTTAACACCCAAGACAACCCCAACAAATGGCTCTCGCAGGTTGCTGTATAACCGATCCAAAACTTATCCGAAACATGGATCCAACAACTACAAAAATGTATCACAATACATATCTGGGATCATTATTTGAGGTCTGCTCCACTGATGTAATATAGGCCTGGTTAGGGCAACATCACAACCCCTTTCCAACCCTTAACTCTACCCAAAATTTCCCCCTTTGAATGCGACTGTACCTCCTAGAGAGGTCGAGGCAGTTTGCCACTTTCCTAGCCTACAAACAAACCTCGGTCTTCCTTCAAGTCATTGTGGTTGCCCTAGATCTCCAAGTATAGGTCTGCAGTAGCCTTGTTTTGGGGCTCTCCACCCTCAACCAAACCCTTAAACAGGCCCAATGTCTACCCCTATGCCTCGACCTCCTTTTACAACAACTCGGTCACCTAAAAGAGGCCTCAAAATAACCTTCTTCTCCAACGCAGGTCACCCTTCTTTGTTGTAGCCTAGATATAAGTAGCCTCCTCTTATTTGGCCTTCCTGTTGGGTAGATAAGGTGCCCAAACAGTCATGGAAGAGTGCTTCTATAACCCTATTCCTTCTTCATTGCTTCTCCTTTCCTATTTGCAGCCAAAAAAAGAAAATATTCTCCTTCAACGAGCTCCCTTCTTGTTATGTGTTGCTCACTTGGATGTGCTAAATGAGACACAATCACCTCCTATTTATACACAGTAGAAGGGCTTCTTCCAATATCCAACATAGGGCTTGTACAATTGTCATGTGGCTTATTATCATAAATCTGACTTGACCATACATGTGAAAAAATCACTTCTAGACTTCAAAAATTCATATTTCCATTTCTACAACTCAGAATCAAATGATATTCATTGCTTTGGATTCGTCGCGATGAAAGATATCATCCTCATCCATCACATGTCGAAATGTGCTCATGGTTTTGTCCTAAATCATGATGGGTGCAAAACCCCAAGCTTGGTTTTCAAGCCCATAAGGCCACTTGTGGGGCTCCTTCCTCCAAAACCTTGATCCATAAGGCTTGGAGTACCTCCCAAGCTACAAAAATCAACACTTCTACCACCTGAATTCTGTTTCCAAGATCAAAAGTCCATGCTTGGAACCAGGGTACCTTGCATTCAATGCGTCTCCACTAGGTTGCAACTTCAACAAAAGCAATTTAGACTTTAGACCCACCATCTTCCTTTCCATGCACATTTGCAACCATTCACATTTATCTTCCAAAATATTGAAGCTCACCTCCTTCTCACTCTAAACAAGCTCTAATGGTATTTTGGATGTAATTTCAACCATGCCCATTAAAACTTTGAATAAATTATCAACTAAATGCTTCCAATGATCCAAGTCACTATCAATGAATTGAATCTCAGAGGCAGGCATCTTTGCATTTACCAAACACAAGCTATGAAACCACAAATCAATACATAGAGCAAGAGGGAAATGCGAGCAATTACCAAAGATTCCCTATCATCACACTAGCCAAGATAAAGCCTGATGAGAGGCAATAATTTTAGATTGACTCGGATCCAGAGATTAATGTAATATCCCCAACCAACTGATTGTTGGGAGATGTCACCCTTGATGGACCTTCATTCCCTTAGTCTAGAAAATAGGGGGAGTTTTGGAAGAAGGGGCTTTTTAATAAATAATTAGGGAAAATGTGGTGTTTTCTAAAGTTATTTTCCCAAGGTTTTATGGTTAACAATATTTGATAGTAAATTCTATAAACTTGGAGAAGCTCTAATGGAGAGTTGTAAAGGAAGAAGGAAGGAGGAAGGGAAGGCATTCAATCTTTGTATATTTCTCTTTATATGATTGAAGGCTCAGGTGATATTTCATAAGCGAGGATTTTATACGAGATCCTCATGTCAATTGTGGTGGGATCCAGTTTCACCCTAGCCAACAAGCCAACTTCGGTGATACAAGATATTACCCTAGTTGGTTAAGCTTTTTTTATTCATTGAGGTTTTCTCGTTAAATCCTTCTCCATGGGTTATTTTATGGCATGTCCCTTTTCTGTATAAGGGTTTACCCCACATCAATATAGCATATCTAAAGGCCGAGGGGTCCATCGTATTGTAGAAGACTAAAATGAACGTTATTATATTCTCATCCTTTCTCAATTGAATTATTTTAGATCAGGTCATTTTCAGGGTGGAGCTTTGATTCTTTCATAACCAAAGTGTCAACATGTCAAAGTTCTAATGGATCGAGCTGTTTCCAAGGGAAACATTTTTTTCATTCTCAGTAAGGTGTCATATCTATCGAAATTCTTTGAGTCGATATTCAATCAGTGAATCTTATACTTTGTTAGAGGGTCAAGGGATTTATTACATTATTAATAGAGGATCCTCAAGGCTATTAGGAAGGATCTCAGGCCAAGGATCAATACGTATCTAGTGCGCTGGAAGATTGAGATGAGGAGCCATAATTATCTACAAATCCTTTGTCATTTCTGATAGCGCTTTTGGGAGGATGTCAGTGAGCATATATAATTTCTTTGTTTATGTTTAAGAACTGGATGCTCGTGGGATTGCAATAGATCACATAATGTTTTATGAAGGGATTTGTATTGTAACAATATGTTAGCTCCTATGAAATCAAGTTAGGTTTATGTTTAGCAGCCTCATGGTCTGTAATGGTAATTACAAGATATTATTATATTTCATGTGCATCAGTGTTTTACCTTTTGAAATATGAAAACGAAATGTAATGAAATGGATGTATTAGGTCATATATCATTTTAGTACTAGCATTATTTTTTTGGTTGGATCGGTTCATCTGGTGTTGTGGGTCATCGTAATTAAATATATTTCATGCCACTTTCCTTTATTGTATGGGTTCATTTGGCATTATGGTCATGGGAATCAAATACACTTTGAAGGGTTTATCCCAGTTTCAACTTAAGGTTACAAAACAATTAGTGTATTTTGTCATATTTTCTGCGTTGGGAATCTCACAGTGGTATCAGAGCCAAGTTCTTTCCCAATCATGGGAGGTATCCAAGGAAACCAGAGGGGCACCAAGAAGCATCTCCATTGTTTGGAAAGGGAGAAAATCTAGAAGCCAAGGAAGGAGACAAAAAGAAGACCGGGATGTCATTTCTAAAGGAAAAAAATAACATGAAGAGTAAGAAGCATTAATGCGAGACAAGGAGGATTCTAGAATTGGGAATTCTCTTGATAAGATCGCATCAACCCAAGAAGAAATCATGCAACTTGTCATCAAAATGTCCCATACTTAGCTTGGAAATTATAACCTGCAAAGCAATAATGGAGAATGTGGTTCACATTCCAGTGGGGAAGGTCATATACATGCACATACCCACCCCCATAATAGGCCACACATTTAGGGAAGCAAGCCAAAAATGCCACCATTTTTTGATGATTCCTCCAGGAGTAGGAATCTTTCTCACCGATAGCAAGAACAATCACAACTTGGATGAGGGAGTACCAAACATTACCTCTTGATGTAAAGGTGACCTTAACCATAAATGATTATTATTTTACGAGGAGCAAACAATAGAGGAAGACAACAACGTGTGGAGGTTCTTAGCCAAACTAGGATCTGCAAAAGGTTGTGGGGAAAGTAACCCTTCCCTATATTGATGGATCAAAAAAATGTTCAACTAGGCCATGGGTGCAAAAAGCTGAACAATTATTTCTAGCTTAATCCCATGTGTGAGATGGATTTTGTCAAATATGCCACTCTACATCTTGATGGAGAAACACAAAAATAGTGGTATCAAGAAATGATCACACTCGAGAATGCGAGCATCACTTCCTATACAGAGTTCACATAGAGTCTGATAGATAGAGACGACAAGAAGGACCCTAAGTTGCACTTTAGGGAGATAGATAATATTTGGTAGATAGGAAGTTTTAATGCCTATATTGTCAAATTTCAGAGATTGGTTGTGATGGTCACTAACCTTTCAATGGACCAGATAGTTTGTTGTTTGTAGAAGGTCTATTAGAACCCATTCATGGGTGGGTGATAGCCTACAAGCCCATAACCTCAAGATGCAATTAGCAGGGAAAGGGATATGCAAGACATAGTACCAAAGACCAAGTTCCCTCCCAAACCAGCCTTTCCTCAAAAGGGAAATGAGATTATGCATCCTAAGAAGGAGTGGTCAGGGAAGAGAACTAGATTGATGATGAGACTAGAAGGGGCCTTAGAAGGAGGAGATTGTGCTGCTTTTGCCTAAAGCCTTGCGCACCAGGGCATCAATGCACCAAGGGAAAGACCCACTATATAGAAGTATTTTTTTATAGTTAGGATGAGGGAGAAGAACCAGAGAAGGATATGGGAGAATCATAAGAAATGTGGGTAAAGTAGTTACAAGAGGAGACCCATAAATGAGTCATTTCTTCACTTACAAGAATTTTGAGGTATATCACTCTTCGGATTAGTGGTACCATATAGGGGAAAAGAGTGACTATGTTGACTGATGGTGGGTCCTCCCACAATTTCATTGATGTATAATTTGTAGCTAGAAGGGGTCCAATAACTATATTTAATTGGGATAGATATAATGAACTATCAAGAGTTGGATTTTTTTTTTACAGGGCCACATGGTAAGGAGTTGATGCTGAGAGAGATGGATTTGTATCCACCCAAGATCTTGACATCCAACAAAAAGGAAGCAGATCTTCGACATGGGGATATCATATGGGTAGTAGAATGCCAAGTTATGGAGAAAAGGCTAACAAAGAAACATAAAGAGTATCCTCTTGATATCATGAAATTATTGCAGAAGCACCAAAAGGTTTTCCGAGATATACATGAATCAAAGTAGAGAAATAACTCTTATAAACATATGAAAATGCCAACCAAGTTAATGACTTCCACGTACCACCTGACCATAGATTGGGCTGAACAAAATCTCTCTTTCAGCCAATCACCCCCATGCCATATTCCAAGCATGAATGTGGGATCTCATGGAATAAACAAAAATAAACCAAACCAATGATTCCAGAGGTCAAACCACCTCAACCATCAACTATAGTAATTCCACCTCCATGGTCAGACATCACTAATCACCAACTAGATCTATCTCTACCGAAGTTGTCTAGGGCTCTCGGAACTAGTAACTCAACCCAAAACCTTCTAGGGATCCATAGCGTTGATCCAACTCAAATTCATGGACTAATATCTCAATCCACTAAGGGCTCCAGAGCATTTTTTCCAACCTAAGCTCTAGGACTAATAACTCAACAAAGGTATTCTAGGGATTCCAGAGCATTTTTTCCAACCAACAACCATAAGGAATTATGAGCACTAATCATAAAAAGATCAAGTGGAAAAACCCACAACACCATGGATATCTAGGAAATGTCAAGGCAAGGCTAAAACCACTGTCAATCTAGAAAACTATCCATGCCAATGACAACACATTACCAACAAAACACATGCACATACCATGCACCCATAAATCAACAAGAAAATCACACAAGCAACCTGTTACTTGCAAAGAAATCGATCTGTAACTGCTCATCCAAATGTTTCCTTGCACTTTCCTTCTCTCCTTTACCTTCTTTCTCCAAATCCATTGTATGCCAATTTCCTTCAAGACCACTCCAAGAATACTTTAATTGTGCAAGAGTATGAGAGAATGAGAGAATAAAAGATATCTCCAAAATTGAACTGACAAAAGGTTGTGAGCTGATCCTTCGAAGCATTTTTATAATTGAGGACTCTATATTCTTCATTTCACTTCATTTTGCCTCTTTTCCTTTGTCAATGCCTTTTCTAATTTCCATAGCCATAAATTAATCACAAGTGATACGCATCACTATGTTTTGCCCAATATTCATATTAGAATACATGTCCCATGACCTTGGTTTTATTTTTATTTACATTGGAAATCAACGAAGGGTTGTTACAAACCCCTCCCCTTGGGGGAACACCATCCTTAATGTTCAATAACACCTATAAACTAGTAAAACACATGTTACCCATGGAGCTTTATAACACAACTGATACAACATTTACATCATATCATATTGCTGAGACCATGACCATCATACCATGAAAACCATACCACTTATTGGAGCTTTATAACACAACTCGATGCGGTATTTACATACATACATACATACATACATGTATATAGACATGAAAAAAACACAATATCAAACATATATATCAGAATACATCCACTCGACCAACAAATAAAGAATAATACACAGCCCACATCTAATCAACCATCTTGCATGTAACTTCATCGAGCCCAAAGTGCTTCCATTACACTTTAACTTGCTCGATAACTTGATTTTTAAGCATGAGAATATTTCCCTGCAAAATGCACTGAGGTTCTGGATGGAATTATCCTTCTAGTTCGACCTACAATATAGACTATTCAATAACATGATCAACATCCTTCACATATATTTTAAGTAATGAAACATGGAAAACATCATGGACTTTCACTGTTAGAGGTAGTGCAATTTGGTAGGCCACTGGTCCAATCCTCTCGAGGATATCGAAGGGCTCGCAATACCAAGGTGCCATATTGGCGCATGATCCAATCCTCAAGGAGATTCTCTTGGGCTTGATGCGCAAGTACACATGTTCCCCAACTTGAAACTCCTTAAATACACTGTATTGATCTACATAACTCTTCTATCTGTCTTGTGTTGCGTTAAGATTCCTCTTAATACCTTGCATTTCTTGTTCCATCCCAGCCAACATGTGTGGTCCAATCAATACTCTCTTCATTGGATCACTACAACAAAAAGGAGTATTACAACTCCGCCCATAAAATGTACTCATATTCAAAGATTCTTGATACCCATTATTATACACAAACTCAACCAGTGGAAGATACTCCTCCCACTTTTGCTGCTAATGCATGACATACATCCTCAACATGTCCTCAAGAATCCTGTTGACCCTCTTTGTCCGTCCATTTGTCTACATATGGTAAGATGTACTAAAGGCTAACTCTATCCCCAAGCCTACAAACAACTCCTTCCAAAACCTGAAAGTGAACTAGGCATCTCCGTCAGATACAATATTCTTAGGAACACCATGTAAGTTTACTATCTCCTTGATGAAAGTATGAGCTATGTCACTAGTTGAGTTCGTATACTTAACTGCAATGGAGTGAGCTACCTTGGTCAACTCAACAACCACAACCATAATAGAATCATGTTGCTTCAATGTCCTCAGCGAACCTGTAATGAAGTTGATGGAAATGACCTACCATTTCCACTATGGAATCAAAATCAGTTTCAATAAACCACCTTGATGCTTACACTTTTCTTTTACCTGCTAAAAATCCAAACATTTTGCAACATACTTAACCACCTCTTTCTTCAAGTTCAGTGAGTGATAGAACTTCTTAACCACTTTCAATGCCTTCTAATTTCCTGGGTGACCTGAATATGGCTTGAAATGAAACTCCCACAATATAATCTTCATGAGCTTGTTGTTGTCCAACACATAGATCCTGTCCCTAAATCTAACCAAACCATCGGTTGTGAGATGATAATCCACATCTCGATCACCTGTACCCTACTGCAGTAACCTGTGCTTAAGTTTATAATACCTATCATCCTGTTGTCTTTCCTCCAAGATCCACTCTTGCAAGGTTGTCCCATATGAACTCATAACTGCAATGTGATTTACCTTCGCTCTTATGTTAAGAGAATCTGCAACCCTGTTCAATTTACCCTTAATGTACCTAATCTCTAGGTCAAAGTCACTGAGCATAGCCAACCACCTAGCTTGCCTAACATTTAGATTAGGTTGGTCAGACAAGTAGTTCATTCGACTATGATCACTCATCAAAATAAACCTCTTGCCAAGAAGATAATGTCTCCACATCTTCAATGCATGGATGATAGCTACTGGATCAATATTGTGAGTCACATAGTTATACTCATGCTCATTCAACTTCCTTGACTCATAGTATACCTTGTGTCCTTCCTGCATTAGGACTCCACCAAGTCCTCTCTTGCAAGAATCTATACATACCAAAAAATCTTTATCTAGATCTACAATATCAGGAGACTAGAGAATTTGTAAGTAAATACTTCAACTTCTCAAAAATAGCTACACATTCTTCAGTCCATTCAAAATTATTCCCTTTTCACTGCAAAGATGTAATAGGATAGGAAATCCATGAGAAGTTCCCGATGAACAATCGGTAATAATGTGCTAGTCCCATAAATGATCTGACCTCATCCACATTCCTAGGAGTTTCCCACTCCATGATAGCTCTGATCTTTTCCGGGTCTACTACTATACCTTCCTTGCAAACCACACGCCTCAAGTAATGAAATTTTATCTGAAAGAAACTTCACTTACAAAGTTTGGCATACAATTGATGCTCTCTTAACAATTTTAACACCGCTACCAAATGTTCTACATTCTCTTCCTCATCCTTAGAATATATCAATATGTAATCAATGAATACTATCACAAATTTGTCCAGATAAATATGCAACATATTATTCATCCAACACATGAAAGTAGCTAGAGCATTAGTCAAACCAAAAGGAACCAAAACAAATTCATAATGCCCATACATAGTCCAAAAAGCAGTATTCTAGATGTCCTCTTCTTTAATGCATACCTGATGATACCCTGCCCTCAAATCAATCTTCGAGAAAAATCTTGAGCCCTTCAACTGATCAAACAAGTCATCAATCCATGACAAAGGATACTTGTTCTCGATCTTCACCTTGTTCAACTGCCTGTAATCAATGCACAACCTCAGAGTACCATATTTCTTCTTCACAAATAATAATGGTGCACACAAAGGCGACACACTTGGCCTTATGTATCCCTTATCAAGCATTTCATTAAAATGCAACTTCAATTCCGCTAACTCTGAAGTGCTCATCTTGTAAGGTGCCTTTGATGCTATTTTTTCTCCTGGTATCAACTCAATAGAAAATTCCACTTCCCTATGAGGAGGTAACTCTGAGATGTCTGCCGAAAATACATCCTGAAACTACTACAAAACTAGATACCTCTTCAAGACTTAAACATCCTCAACATCCTTCCCTTTGTCACTGGAAATATGAATTGCAAATAAGACACATCCTTTCCTACTACTGTGCTTTTCCTACATAGTTGTAACCATTCTCACTGATGTAGGATTCTTCTTACCTTACAAGATTCTCCTCTTTCCATCATCATCCAAGCACTCAATAGCCTTATCATAACAATCTACCTTAGTCTTGTGAATGTACAACCAATCCATAGCCAAAAACATACTATATGATCCCAACGGAAGCACATTTAAATGTGTTGATGTAAACATACCATTAAACTCAAATGCAAAAGATCTTATCCAATGATGAACTTTTTTTTTCTACATGTATCCAACTGCACCAATCAATAATTTGCATGCACTTATTTATTCAAGAAACACTTATCCACTAGGTCAGGGTTGATATAGCTATAGTTAGATCTAGGGTCAATCAAAATTGAAACAAATTGATCACAAATCTTACCTTCCATCTCGATAATAGATGCTTGATGATAAACCAACCTATCACCCAATGCTACATAAATCCAAGGGATAATGTGTCCAACATCCCCAACTATCCGTGCCAGCTAAAAACTATAAAATATGGTCTGCCACCCTAATGCTGTGGATAATATATCCTGCAATGATCCTTGACACAAGTCCAACACTGCAAAGGTTTCCTGCCATGACCCTTGTTCTGCTCCTCAGAATGAAATCTCTATCCTCTATTAGTTGCATTGAACTTCTTGTGCGGCACCACATTCTCCTTTTCATATGTATCCTGAGGTTTTCCTCTCTTTTTAGCCCAACTTCCTTTATTATTCTCATTACCTTTCTGATCCTACTTAGAATTAGTCTTGCTTTGACTTCTCATAACCATCCTTAAACTTTCTAATTTCTTCCTCCATTGATCTAGGCTCATTAAACTCGATCATGTATTTGAATGCTACCGACAACCCATTGATGTATCTCTAAATATTTTCTTTATCCTCCTTAAGATAAGGCACATATCTAAACAACTCCAAGAATATGCTAGTATACTCCTCATCGATCATAGATCCCATCTTCAACTCATAGAACTCCTTTTCCTTGTCATCATAGTATCTTTTAGATAGATACTTCTTCCTGAAAAGTCTCTTGAACTCACTCCAAGTTAGCTCCTCTTCTCAAATGCCTTTGAAATTCTTCACATCTTCCCACCAAATGTCTGCTTTTCCTTTAAGACTGAAAGTAGTTATCCTAGCTTTCATATTTTCTGAATAATCATGCAATTTGAAAAACTTATTCATCCCAAGAAACTAAGCTTCTGCATCTTGTGACTTCTTCATTTATCCATCAAATGTAGGAGGCTTTTCTTTATTGAACTCCTATGGAAAGTGTTGAAAATGGCAACAAGAAATGCTAAAAATAGAATTGCTATAAATAGGATCTCAGGTACCAGTGTTGGATATAGCAACAAGGAATGAAAAATGGAAATGCTAAAAATAACATTGCTATAAATAGTATTTCGGGATAGATTCCAATTTTAGTTAGTCCCTGAACTAAAATTGAGAAGTAAAATTCAAATTTGATCTTAGCTGTTGTTTGTAAAATAATTAACTAATTCATCTTGAGTTAATTAGTTGTAGGAAATCAAACATGAAGTCTATGTGAAGACATGCAACAGTTTCTCCATTGATTGAGGAAGTTATCCCTTGATTAAAGGAGTAAGGATGAGTTGTACTTTGAGTTGTAATTAGTTAGCTTAGTTATCTGAGTTAAGTCCAGTTAGATTAGTTCCAACAGTTTGTGGAATCAATTTTGAGTTTAGTTAGTTAATGCATGCATGCATGTAATTGCTGCACTTCAGATAACTAAATATTCTCTCATAAATAACTCATGCATGTCAGTTCAGTCAGAGACCTAGTTGAGATCAGAGGAAGGGACAATGTACTATCAGTTGGAGGATTTTTCCTATATAGGAAACTCATCCATGTAGAAGGAATTATCTCCTTCAAGATTGCGCAGTTACTTCTGAGTTTAGTGAGCAATGTGAGAGGTGAATTCACACAGGTGGCAGCATTGGACCCCAGGAGAAATTGTGCAAGGAAATAGGAGGCTTGGAGGACTGAAGGAAGACATATGTGTTGTCTATTATGTCTATGAGCAACAATGAGGGATTGTACTGAGAGCTGGATAGCTTGTGAGCTAAAGCTTTGTGTAATCCTGAGATATTTCCACTTGTATGATAATACAGATAGTGGGGTTTTTAGCTGAGGCTTTCCCCGGAGTATTCTTCTGTGTTTCATGTGTATGATTTCTTCTTCTCTATTATATGTGTTCTATTTGATCTTGCTCAAAATCGATTAAGCTTCCGAAAGTTTGTTTGTAGAAGTGGATCAAGTATTTTGCTTTAGTATATTGAATTATTAGGTGATCTACAGTGGGAATTTCTACATGATATCGAAGCAAAGGTGATCAAAGTGAAGAACAATATACAAAGAAGGGAGAAGTTCGAAGTTTGAAGTTCCTGATTATCGAAATCGAGTTCTTATCACATCTCAATTTCACCAATAGCGTTCAGCAGTTTAAGACTCGAGTATGCCCTTGATGGTAGCTTGAATTATATAGCTTGGAAGGATCGCATGGAAGCAATATTAGAGGACAACAGTCTAAAGGACTTCATTGATCAAGAAGTCCCCAAGCCGACAACAACTAATGCTATATAATTGGTGGAATGGAAGAAATGTGTGGCTAGAGCAAGGAGAATCCTCTTGTAGGGAGTTCGAGATCACAGTGTCTCGAGCCTCCATGGGAAGGAGACACCATTTTTGATGTGGAAAAAATTGAAAGATCTATTAGAACAACAACGATCAGAGGAAGCTAGCACTGAAAGACAAGCTTCTGAAAGTCAAGTGTGAAAAGGGCGACATGATCTCTACATATTTGAACAAGCTCAACACCTGTAGGGATGAGCTTGGAAGTGTAGGGATCACGACAGTTGATGATGACATGGTGAGTCTTGCTCTCTTCAGTCTTCCTAAGAGCTAGCATAGCTACCAAGACTCGGTAAATGGAAGACAGAAACTGCTAGATTGCAACAAATTTGGTTAGATTTGATGCAGGAAGAGATAAGGAGAAGCAGCAGAGATGGTTCTTCATCCAAGGAGGATGAAGAAAATTACACCTTAGTGAGTAAGGCAAAGAAAGGGAAGGAGAAGGATTCTCATCCCAAATCGAGTTCTTCCTATGGTGGGAAGAAGTTTAACAAATTGAAAGTGTGATGCTTTCATTGTCATGAGGTGGGCCATTTTGCAACAAATTGTCCATTGAATAAATCCAAGATGGGATCCAAGGAAGGATCTGAAGGTGAGGCATTGGCCTCACAGTTCGAGTTGGATTTCACCCTCTTCACATGCATGGTTTCATCCATGGTGGGATGTGGTTGGTTTCTTGATAGTGGAGCTTCATTCCACATGATCGACGATAAGAGTTTGTTCAGTACCTTGGAGGAGAAAGATCTCCAGATACTCATAGCGATGGGTAATGATGAAAAGTATAGTGTCTTAGGAGTAGGCATAGTTGTTTTTTAGAGGGAGCATGGAGCTCGCATTACCTTGACAGATGTGAAGTATGTACCAGGACTGAAGAAAAACTTGGTATCGATCGCAATGCTGGAAGACAAAGGCTATGATGTAGTCTTCAGTAAGGGAAAGGTTTTCCTTAGACATGTCACCACGAGACAGGTGAAGTAGATCGATTCACGAGTCAAGAACCTGTATGCTCTTGAGGTTCAATATGCATGCAAAGCCTTGAGGAGCAAGGAAACTAATGGAGACTTGGTGGTTGAGAGGGAGAGTACATTACCTCTCAACATGCAGCACCATAAGAAGTCTCAGACAATTGTGGAGGATCCACAATTGGTGAAGCAACTTCAGGAGGTTGTGGAGCAGCCACAACTAGAGAAGCCGAGAGGAGACTGAGTGGAGGCATCCACTCATGCAAAGACCTCCAGTAGGGGGAAATTTTGAGCCAAGTGGGCAGAGGGATCACATGCATCCATACCTCCAGGTCAGAGGTGGGTTGATGTGGAGTGACAGTCCCAAGCAGGCTGGAATAGGGGCAGGATCATTGAGGTACCCAACCTCTTTGATTAGACCTTGCTATGGGAGCCCCGATGAGGAGTAACAGGATTGACTGAGTGGGTAGAGATAGATGCAGATGGAGTGATAGAGAGAGCTATAGTGCAGGAATCCCAAGACAGCACAGAGCTAGCAAGCTGCAACAATGCGAGAGGCACAAGAGTGTTGCACGAATGCAGGATGGCACAAAGAGGCATGCACCGGTGTGAGATGCATGGATTGTTACAGCATCTCAGAGGTCATAGAGGGAGCACTTGTTAGCGGCAGAGGAAGCTTTGGCATCAGAGGATGTTTCTAGCTCAACAGAGAGGTCAGTTGGGAGATTTTTTTGTTTCTAGAGTTGTTGGAACAACAACACTTGGGAGAAGTGCTGCATGTAGAACATTCCAAAGGTTCAGGATCGGGTTCGAGTTGAATTCCTTTCTTGTTGAGAGGGATTGTTTAAAATGGCAACAAGAAATGCTATAAATAGCATCTCAGGTACCAATGTTGGATATAGCAACAAGGAATGAAAAATGGAAATGCTAAAAATAAAATTGATATAAATAGTATTTCGGGATAGATTCCAACTTTAGTTAGTCCCTGAACTAAAATTAAGAAGTAAAATTCGAATTTGATCTTAGTAGTTGTTTGTAAAATAATTAATTAATTCATCTTGAGTTAATTAGTTGTAGGAAATCAAACATGAAGTCTATGTGAAGACATGCAACAGTTTCTCCATTAATTGAGGAAGTTATCCCTTGATTAAAGGAGATCAAGATGAGTTGTAATTTGAGTTGTAATTAGTTAGCTCAGTTATCCGAGTTAAGTCCAGTTAGATTAGTTCCAACAGTTTGTGGAATTAATTGTGAGTTCAGTTAGTTAATGCATGCACACATGTATCTACTGCACTTCAGATAACTGAATATTCTCTCATAAATAACTCATGCATGTCAGTTCAGTCAGAGACCCAGTTGAGATCAGAGGAAGGGACAATGTACTATCAGTTGGAGGATTTTTCCTATATAGGAAACTCATCCATGCAGAAGGAATTATCTCCTTCAAGATTGCACAATTACTTCTGAGTTTAGTGAGCAGTGTGAGAGGTGAATTCACACAGGTGGCAGCATTGGACCCTGGGAGAAACTGCGCAAGGAAATATGAGGCTTGGAGGATTGAAGGAAGGCATATGTGTTGTCTATTCTGTCTATGAGCAGCAGTGAGAGATTGTACTGAGAGCTGGATAGCTTGTGAGCTAAAGCTTTGTGTAATCCTGAGATATTTCCACTTGTATGATACTACAGATAGCGGGGGTTTTAGCTAAGGCTTTCCCCAGAGTATTCTTCTTTGTTTCATGTGTATGATTTCTTCTTCTCTGTTATATGTGTTCTATTTGACCTTGCTCAAAATCGATTAAGCTTCTGCAAGTTTGTTTGTAGAAGTAGATCAAGTATTTTGCTTTAGTATATTGCATTATCAGGTGATCTACAATGGGAATTTCTACAGAAAGTACTGATTCTCACTCCTCCTGTACGAATGGTGGCAGTGATGATGTTGATGTCTTTATAAACTAGAAATAGAACCCACGGTCACTACCCCTCCTGTAAGGTGTATCCAATAACTTGACATCTTTGATTGTGTCATCCTTGTAAAACCTATCTCTTGATTAAGACTTGTTTCCATATGCCCCATTGGTCCTTTTCTCCTGTTCATGACTGATCCTAAGAAGTCCCTGTCTCTACAACTATGATAGACTCTAAAGGATTATTACATTAACTACCGCTTGCTTCTACTGTGCCCTGGAAAGTCTTTGCTGTGATTGAATGATACTGTCAGTATATATTTTCTCAAACTTCTAAATGTATTTTCTATGTCAGGGGAGTACTCATTGCCATGTTGTTCATATAATTTGTAGGGAGAATCACGTGAACTGTTGTCCACCATTCTATTAGTCATCTTGATCTTCTTCATCCTACAAACATACCATGTTAGATAAACCAAATATAATCATGATCAAACATACCTCATTGAAGTTCAGGGGAGGCTTTTTCGTCTACATAATCAATCTATATTAGCACAACATATATATATATATATATATATATATATATATATATATATATATATATATATATATATATATATATATATATATATATATATATATATATATATAAATAAGTCAACATACCAATCATCTCAATATCAACAACATGATGACACAAGACCATGATAATGACCATCACAATGCATGCACAACAAACACATATACAACTAACATGCATGCATGAAAAACACATTCCAACCATCCAGTGTAATCATTTGAACCTGAAGGCTCTGATACCACCTTGTAACCACCCTTCCCACATTTACCCAATTTCATTGGTCTTCTAGGGTAAACATGAGACAAAGAGTTACTATGTCATGACCCAACCTCCCAACTCTAGTTAAGGAAGTGGGGCCTACAACTAACAACAAATTAACAAAACTCACAACATCCCTCAAGGCTACAGGAACACATAGGGGCCAAAGAACCACCCTAGGTGACCACACCCTGAGTTAGGGCTCCTTTTCACTGACCTACTGCATGCATGACAAGGCTTGGGTGTGGTTGAAGGCCTCCAACTACATGCACAACACTGCTTGAGTGTGGTTGTAGCCCAAATTTCTAGTTCAGAGGGTGTGGTCCCGAGATTTGAGCCACAATTCCAGGCCAACCTCCACACCACTACGCAAAACTTCCTGAGACTTCTCAAAATGAAAAATGACATAAGGAAAAATATAATCATTCAAACTCAGATTAAGGACATGACCTAGATTTCCTAGAACACCCTAGAAATTGTGTCTAACATGTAAGCTAAAGGTCATGAACGCATATATGATCATAAGAGTCTGAGATTCCTCTGAGAATCACCAAGAAGGATCTATTCCCTCTCCACACAACTTCAACAACACTAGTTAGTCCATGCATTCATCAACCATTCATACATTCATCAAAACATGTCAAGAGCCATAGGTAAAATACATCATATAACCAACATAAACCATGGAAACTCAACCATAATATCACCAACATAATAATTACAAGTATACATGAATCAAAGTAGAGAAATAACTCTTATTAACATATGAAAATGTCGACCAAGTCAGGGACTTCCACGTACCACCTGAACATAGATTGGGCTAAAAAAAAATCTCTCTTTCATCTAGTCACCCCTGCACCACATTCCAAGCATGAATGTGAGATCTTATGAAATAAATAGAACAAAACCAAACTAGGGCTTCCAAAGGTAAAACCACCTCAACCATCAGCTATAGTGATTCCACCTCCATGGTCAGACATCACTAATCACCAACTAGATCTGTCTCTACCCAAGTTGTATAGGGCTCCATGAACTAGTAACTTAACCTATAGCCTTCCAATGCTCTAGTGCATTTTTCCAACCTAGCTCCATGGACTAGTAACTCAACCCACCAAGGGCTCCAGAGTGTTTGTCCCAATCTAAGCTCCAATACTAGTAACTCAACCCAAGCTATTTGAGAGTTTCCAGAGCGTCTATTCTAACCCACAACCATAAGGAATTATGAGCACCAATTAGAAAACAATCAAGTGGAAAAACCCACAACACCATGGCTATCTAGGAAATGGAAAGGCAAGGATAAAACACTGTCAATACACGAAAATATCCATGCCAATGACAACACATAACGAATAAACCACATGCATATACCATGCATCCATAAATCAACAAGGAAATCACACATGCAACCTATTACCTGCAAAGAAATCCACTTGTAGCTGGTGATCTAATGATTCCCTTACACTTTCCTACTTTTCTCTACTTTCATTCTCGAAATCCAATGTATACCAACGTGCTTCAAGAACTCCATGAATACTCTAAGTGTGCAACAATATGAGAGAATGAGAGAATAAAAGAGAGATCCAAAACTGAACTGACAAAAGGTTGTGAACTGATCCTCAAAGCCTTTTTATCATTGAGGCCTCTATTTTCATCATTTTTCCTTCAATTTCCCTCTCATGCAAATTTGTGATCCTTCATCTCCCTTTTCTCCTATTTTTCTTTTACTTTCATAATTAAATGTCAATTAATTCATCTTTTCCTTTTCCAATTCCTTTGCCAATTTCCATAGCCATAAATTAATCACAAGTGATATCCATCACTATGTTTTTCCCAACATTCAGCTTGGAATATGTGTCCATGACCTTAGTATATACTTATTTACATAGGAAATCAATTAGGGGTTGTTACAGAACCCTTGTAAACTAGTGAATTATAGATTAATATTTAGAAGAAATTTCTATTCCTAATTTTCATGTGGTGCTAGTCGTAAAGGTATCTAAGTAAAGTGCTTTCATAGAAGTATGTTATGAAACCAGCTCAAGAAAAGATAGAAAGGAAAGATCAACGCCTTAGAATTTAGCCTCTTCGAGGGGGAAACCTCCTTTACATTACATAAATGAACAATTCTTGGATGATACAAATGACAAAACCTCCTTTCTATAAAGTCACAATATAATCCAGCCGACCTAACAATAATAATATAAAGCCACAAAAATAACAATAGAGGGATTCTATGGGGCACAGAAATAACAATATGGGGGTAATAGGGGCACAACAATATAAATAAGGGGTATAACTACAATAGTAATGGGGTAATCACTAGTATTATAGGGACCCAACATGCCCCTCTCCTTCAAAAAAGTGTTGTCCTCAACGCTTGAGCAGTTCTGGATACTTCTGCATAAAATTCTCATCCTCCCATGTGGAATCTTCAGCGGATAAGTTCTTCCACTTGATAAGATACTCTGAAATTGATCGATTTCGTAGCTGTCGAGTTCTTGTTTCTGTGACTGCTTCCGGTTCCAATATAATTTTTCCTTCCTCGTCAAGTTCTGGCAATATTGTTTGAACTGGGAGCTTGTCGCCTATAACCTTCTTTAAACATGAAACATGGAAAACTGGGTGCAATCGAGAAGCTGCAGGAAGCTCCAATTTGTATGCCATAGTACCAATCTTTTCCAACACCTTGTACGGACCATAATACTTTGGTGATAATTTATTATCCTTCTTAGCTTGCTTTAGGGACATTTGCTTATATGGTTGTAGCCGTAGGAATACCCAATCACCTACATCAAAACTTCTTTCACTGCGATGTTGATCTGCCTGTTGTTTCATTCTATTTTGTGCCAACACGAGGTTATCCTTTAAGAGTTGGAGGACTTGTTGTTGATGTTCGATGTGATGTTCCACTGCCTGAACCTTAGAATTTTCTCTTAAATATGATGTGATGGATGGTGGTTGATACCCATAAAGTGCCATAAATGGGGTCATTTTTGTTGCTGTATGGAAGGAAGTGTTATACCACCATTCAGCCAGAGGCAACCATTTGACCCATTGTGTCTGTTTATCAGATACAAAGCAACGAAGATATCCTTCCAAACATTTGTTTACTATCTCAGTTTGCCCATCAGATTGAGGATGATAAGATGAGCTATGAGCTAACTGAGTACCAAGACAAGAAAATAATTCTGTCCAAAAATTTCCAGTGAAAATGGGATCTCTGTCACTTACAATAATCTTTGGGTTTCCATGTAGCTTTTGAATTGTTTCCATAAATGCAGTAGAAACTGTACTGGCTTTAAATGGATGTGATAATGCACAAAAGTGTGCATACTTGGTAAGTCTGTCAACTACCACCATGATGACACTCTTTCCCTCAGACTTGGGTAAACCTGTGATAAAATCCATTGAAACCTCCTCCCAACGTTGGCTTGGAATGGATAAAGGTTGTAATAGACCCGGTGTCTTAATTGTTTCAACTTTATTTTGTTGGCAAACCAAACATTCCGCCACAAACTTTTGAATATCTGATTTAAGGCCATCCCAAAAAAATTCCTTCTTAACCCTGTGGTAAGTTTTTAAAAATCCTGAGTGCCCTCCTAAGGGAGAAGTGTGCAATTCCATAAGAATCTTTTGTTTTAGCTGGGAATTCTTACAGAGGTATAAGCGATCTTTGTACCATAACGAATCATTTTTCCAGCTAAATGTATCAGAAGTACTGGAATCTTGTTGTAGCTTTCGAATAAGTGCCCACACTTCTTCGTCATTCTTCCATTCCTCCTTTGCTTCGTTTATCCAATCTGGTTGGATAATAGAAATGGCACACAACAATGCTTCCACATCCTCATCCTTTCTTGAGAGTGCATCTGCCACCACATTTTGCTTCCCTTTTTTGTAGATGATTTCAAAGTCATAACCCAACATCTTTGTGACCCACTTTTGTTGCTCTTCAGAGGATAATCTTTGTTCTAAAAAGTATTTAAGGCTATCATGATCCGTTTTTACCTTGAAGTGTCTTCCCATTAGGTAGGGTCGCCATTTCTTAAGTGCATGGAGTATTGCCAACATTTCCTTCTCATAAATAGCTTTGCTTAAAAACTTTCCCTTGATTGGACGACTTTCAAAAGCAATGGGTCTTTCATCTTGCATTAGAACAACACCAATTCCATTTCCTGAAGCATCACATTCCACAATAAAGGTTTTTGTGAAGTCCGGTGTAGCTAAGACCGGTGCTTGGCACATTGCCTCTTTAAGATGTTCAAAGGCCTTTGTTGCTTCCGGAGTCCATGAAAATGAATCTTTCTTCAATAATGTTGTTAGAGGTGCTGCTATTCTCCCATAATTCTTAACAAACTTGCGATAATACCCTGTCAACCCAAGAAATCCTCGCAGATGCTTTATGGATGTGGGGATTTTCCATTCCTTAATGGCTTTAATTTTGCTAGGGTCTACCTTAACTCCTTCATGAGATACAATATGACCCAAATATTCCACCTCCTGGACTCCAAAGAAACATTTGGATCTTTTTGCATATAATTGTTTCTCCTCCAATAGTTGTAGCACCTTGTCAACATGTTCAACATGATCCTTCCAAGACTTGCTGTAGATTAGTATATCATCAAAAAATACTAACACAAATTTTCTAAGGAATGGTTTGAAAATTGAATTCATCAAACCTTGAAATGTTGAAGGTGCATTGGTAAGGCCAAAAGGCATGACCAAAAATTCATAATGACCCTCATGAGTTCTAAATGCCGTTTTCGGAATGTCTTCAATCTTCATTCTGATTTGATGATATCCCGAACGAAGATCCAACTTGGTGAAGTAAATTGATCCATGCAATTCATCCAGTAATTCATCAATGACAGGAATGGGGAACTTATCTTTAATAGTGAGCTTGTTGAGCTCCCTATAATCTGGACACATGCGCCATGATCCATCCTTCTTGTGCACCAATACTACTGGAGCTGAGAAAGAACTTTGACTCGGTTGAATTATACCAGCCTCTAGCATTTCTGCAACCATACGTTCAATTTCACTTTTTTGGACATAGGGATATCTGTACGGCCTGATGTTTGGAGGAACACTTCCTGGAATCAGATGAATAGCATGATCATGATCACGCATAGGTGGGAGACCTTTGGGAGTCTCAAATACCTTGGAATGATTGTCCAGGACTTTTTGGAGATCTGGAGAAATAGATGATTCCAATGTGGAAACATCTAGCGAACATAATTGTGCAATTACACCTCTTTGCTCCTTTTTTAGAAGCTTTGTCATGCCATTAGAGCTGATTATCTTTCCTGGTTTCCCTGCAATACCCCTTAATTCAACTTCCTTTCCTTCCACAGAAAATTTCATGAAAAGTTCTTGAAAATTAAAAGCTATTGTACCCAAGGATTGTAGCCATTGGACTCCTAGTACAACATCAGCACCTCCCATTGGAATGGAAAGCATTGGGCTAGTCAATACATATTCTCCCATGGATAGCTTGATATTATGGCACTTTCCAGAACAATTTATTGTTCCTCCATTTGCAATCATCACTTGACACTCTGGTGCTGGATATAGGAAGCAATTCAATTCTTTTGCTACCCTACAATGAATAAAATTGTGGGTGCTTCCTGAATCAATCAACACTATTACCTTTTTCTTCTTGATTTGTCCTTCTATCTTGATGGTTTGAGGAGTGGTAATTCCCGCCAATGCATTACAAGATATGGTCGGATTTATTTGTTCTTCATCTAGGCTTTGTTCCTGGAATATATCCTCTTCTTTTGACCTTTCTTGCTCCTTTTCTTCTTCCTCTTCACAATCTATGTAGAATAATTTCTTCTCAGCACACTTATGACCTTTTGTGTATTTGCTATCACAATTGTAACAAAGCCCTTTTGCTCTTTTTTTTCCAATTGTTGTGGTGTCAACCTTGTAGGTTGTGGAAGACTATGGGCAACAACACTTCCGTCTTTATAGTTGTGAATGGTATGCTTCCTAGTTGCCATAATTTTGCTTTCCATTTTTCTTGCTAACCTGAATGCCTTCTCTAATGAATCAGGTTCCCAAAGGCGCACATCATGTTGGATATTATCCTTTAAAGACCCTATGAACACATCAATCCTATGCTCCTCTGGAATATCTTTTACCCTTATGTTCAATTTTTGGAACTCCTCAATGTGCTCCATTATTGAACCCTTTTGTTTGAGACTTATCAATTGGCTAAAAAAAGTGTTGCTTTTTGTATCCTCATAATGTGCTATCAATTCTTCCGTAAAAATTGCCCAAGTGATAAATTGTTTACGAGAACAAAGCCATTGATACCATACAAACTGATTTGGTTCAAATATAAAGTTGCCATACGTACCTTTTGTGTGTTTTGCACATTATTGAGATCGAAGAATTGCTCCATCTGTAATATCCATGTGGCGGGATCCTTGCCATCAAACTTCCTCATATCGATTTTTGGAATATGGTGGGTCTTCGATCCAACATTAGAGTCTATGGAATCATGATTAACATTTCTTTTTTTCTCATCATGAGTTTCCTTTACAACCTTTTCACCATTAGTAAGTATTTCTTGTAGAAAATTTGTCAAATCTGTCTTCAAATCTGCCATGTCTGTCTTCAAATCTGTCCTCAAATCTGTCTTCAGATCATCCATCTTAGCTTTCATGCCCTTTATCTTAGATTCCACACCATTTATCTTAGATTCCACGCCATTTATCTTAGCATCTGTTAGCTTTTGTGAGCGTGACATTTGTTGCACTTGTTCTTGTAATTTTGATATATCATGTAGCATTTCTTCCTCTTCTTCATGAGTCATGCTAGAGCTTTCAGGTTCCTTACTAGGTGTTTGCATTTTCTTTCCTCGGGGCATCAGTTACCGATAATAATGCTTTACTATGCCCTTTGAATTCCTTCAAACCAAGCTTATGCAAAAATTAAAAAAAAACTACACACCTTTTTTTACTTTGTAGAAGCCTGATATTGAATCTGATGTATCTCTGTAATTTTGAATCATCCAGTTCTGAAATTGTGATCTGTAGTAGCCTTCTATGTCCTCTTTCCAATGCCACTAGTCTGATCCAAATTGGATTCTCCAAGAAAGAGTTATGCACAATCTCCTGTAGTGACCTGATTATAGACTATTTCAGTAGAGCGAACTTGTATGAAGTGCCACGTGTCACTGTTTCAACCTTTGACTCTGAAAAATATATAAAAGAAAACTACAGTCCATCCTCTTTCTGTACCTTCTTACAAAATTTCAATCCGATGCTCAGAAAGAAAGTTATGACGATTTTCCCCAGGTCACCTGTTTTGAATGTAATTCAGGAGTCTGCAAAAAGACCAACTTCCTCAGATCATATCTCCGAAAATATCACGCGAAAAGCTCTGAAATTCGGACCCAAGGTTCAACACGATTTCTTCTCAAATGGGTTTTTTTTGTGACTTCTGAAACATCACAGAAAAAAAGTTATAGCAAAAATTCCACGATGACCTGTTTGGAGCAGCGAAACCCTAGAATCCAAAGCTCTGATACCAAATGTTATGAAACCAGCTCAAGAAAAGATAGAAAAGAAAGATCAACGCCTTAGAATTCAGCCTCTTCGAGGGGGCAACCTCCTTTACATTACATAAATGAACAATTCTTGGATGATACAAATGACAAAACCTCCTTTCTATATATAGGAGTCTAAGGAGTCACAATATAATCCAGCCGACCTAACAATAATAATATAAAGCCACAAAAATAACAATAGAGGGATTCTATGGGGCACAAAAATAACAATATGGGGGTAATAGGGGCACAACAATATAAATAAGGGGTATAACTACAATAGTAATGGGGTAATCACTAGTATTATAGGGACCCAACAAAGTAACATTAAAAAACCTATAGAAATATACATCAAATAATCTAATTGATACCACTCATTGTTGTGTTGTTAAAAGTTTCTAACCTTTTCACTCGAAGAAAAAATTATAATTACATTCTCTAAACAATGCTAATTATAACAAAATTTTAAATTAATATAGAAAACTAACCTTGAGGGGATTTTCAATGCCACAACTATCGATAATATCACAAGTAAAAGATAACACATATCAAAAGAACTATTAAAATAAACTAACACATATTCTTTACAACTTAAAGTCAACATAATTTGAAAAGGTGATTTTTATTTTTTACTTTTCACCACTTAACATATATAATCATTAACTCAATATCTAGAGTAGATATTGAGATAATGATTATATATGTTAAGTGGTGAAAACTATATAATAAAATACTTTCCAATTTATTATTTTTTTTTAATAAAGGCACTTTATATTCATAAAAAAAAAAAACAATTTACATGGATCTCTTAAGCATGGAGTTCATGAAACTCCAAAAATGGCAGTTTCCCAAAAAATTACATGATCTCAGATCAATGAAAGCATCATTACAATAATAAACATGCCCCAATTAACCTGAATCAAAATATTGACATCATGAATTTAGACTCATCATAATAGGAGTTGAAATTAAGGAGGGACACCATATAGCTTGAGACGAAAAGTGCTCTAGGATGAATTGCCGATGGTATAAAAAAAACAAGAATGTCGAGCCTAGAAGAGACGAGAGCTTCGAACCAATAACAATCATTGATAGAGGATAATGTGAACACTGCTAAAAGTGAAACCAAAATAGAGCTAAGGTATTCCTACCACCATCAATCCATATATGAAGATCTATATAAAACATGATTACCATAATTGAACACAACATGATAGACTGAGACAAGAGAAACTGTCTTATGAATTGTAGCCATGTGCCTTTTAAGCGAGACCATAAGAACAAAAAAAGGAACATCCATTGCAATCCACCCATTGTTACTGTGACAAACACCCTACAAAATTTTCCTACACTCGAATTTTGGAGTCTATTGTGGATCTTATGATCGGTCATTCTATAGTCACTTCTTGGTTAGTTGATGCTTTTGAGCTCCCCTCTTGGATTGGAAGTGTCAAGGGTACTTTCTCACACATGCTCAGTCCACAATAACTTCATGAGTGCATTCTTCCATGCAAGCTTGAACAAGCATATCACGGTCCATCAAGACTGTTCCTGTGCAATGTCCAATCCACATCGATAGTCAGTGTGCATTGACATTGACAATTTCTCACTTCTAACTGCGTTTATACTTCTATTTCGGTGAGTTTTGCAAACTGTCGCTTTTTGGTTGTCGCTTTTGCTTGCTTTCACTCTAAGTAGTGTTGTTTTCATGTTATCTTTCCTTTGGCATGTGTTTATTTCACTGTCATTCACATATCGCAAGTGTCATTTGCACCTTAGCACTTGTCGTCTTCTGGCATGTTAAGTGTCGCACAATGTACATAAGCTTGTTTTGGTGCTTTCAAGAGGTTCTACTTGTGTAAATGAGTCGATATTACCATGTAAACCTTCGTCGCACTAATTTCAAAAGTTTTAAGCACTGTCACATAAGTGTCGTCACATTCATCGCAAAGTGTATATTTAGTGTCATACTCATCATAAGTTGTCGTGAAGGTTTTTGTACTGAAAGAAGTATGTTGTTAATGTGTTCCGAATGATCCATGCTGTATCATCAAGCACTCTAAGTGTGTGATCACATTCAAGTTCTATCACTATTCACATAAGTTTCATTGATCCCACACTTAGCCAATTTTCAGAAAATCCATAGCAACTTATCCTCATCTGGCCTTCTTGAACTACGCATTACGCAACCCTATCCATCAAGCTGCAACCTTGCCTCTTGATATTACATAATGCATAGTTCCTTCCTTCCAGCACTGTGCAATGTGTAGTTTTAGTGCTCAATCTCGAGCCTTGGCCTCCAAAATTATGCAATTCAGCCCTCCAACCTAGCCCCAATAATGCATTGCACAGTCTCTAAGCTCAAGACCAGACCCTGAGCTCCTGAGCTGCATAACTGTGTAATCACCAAGTCTTATCTATCTTCGAAAATTGCGTAGTTGATAGAAATAATGCAAAACCCTGTAGCTTGACTCACGAAAACTCAAAACTGTGCAATTTTCCTACACAGTCCATCCTGAACTACGTACTGTGCAGTCTCAAGGCTCAAGCCTCAACCTTGAGCTCTTGAACCGTAAAATTGTGCAATCACCTGGGCTCCTCGGTCTCCCAGAACTACGTAATGGGAAAAATTATTGTTCAAGCCCGTAGCTTGGCTCCCTGAGATCCCCAATTGTGCAATGTTTTTTCTTACTCCAAGCTTGAACTGCACATTGCATAGTCTCAAGGCTCAAGCCTAACCCTTGATTTCCTGAGTTGCGCAATTACATAGTCATTGAGCCTCTCCCTCAGTCTGCCACATGGTTCTGACTTAGTTAGTGGATTATCATGCAACATCTTAGACTAAGGGTTTATCAAAATGATGTCGTTTTGTCATGAGTGGATTGCAGATGTGGGAACTCTATCATGTTATGGAAAGATGATGAAGAAGGAGATGGAGAAGTAGGACATGCTAGAAGACACATATGGAGTTGAAGAGATAAGAAGATCATCAGACAAGAAGATGAAGGAACACTAGGCTACAACAGAAGACCAAAGATTAGTACTGGAAGAATCCATTTGATTTACAACCCTTTGGAGGGTAGATATGAAGAACAAAGCATATCTCTCATGAAGATGAAGCATTGGACACATCTCTTATTGAAGACAGAAAGAAAGAAGTAGCAAGAAGGATAGCTTGGCACTGCCACATCATCATGCAGTCCATGTCATCAGTGTCATGTCATGTCCAGTCTCTAGTCATCATGTGCCACATCATTTGTGGATTATGTAATTTTATATTGGAAAATGTATTGTAAAGTGGAAGTCCAAAGGACACATTCAGAATATGAAGAGTCATGTAAAATTGAAAAGTCATATGAACTCAAATAGTCATGGGGGTAGTCAAAGAGTCATAAGGAAGGTGAAGCATCATCTCTTGGTTATATATACTCCCTCATTGTATGAGCGAATGACTTTTCACATTGGCTCTTCCTGCAAGGCATTAGAGAGACAAAATAGTTCTTTTGGGGAGTAATGTGTGGCTCCAACACTCCACTATTAGAGCTAGTGGTGTTCATTGTATACATGTGTCTTGGAACTTTTACTTAATATCAAAATCCTTATGGCTAGCACGCTATTTGATGAGCCCCAAAAATGGACAATTATTTGGGCTCATTCAACCTCCTAATTTGACTTAATCCACCATTCTCATTAGTTTATTGCATGTTTTTGATTATATTTATGTTAATAGAGTGAATTTGGTTAGTCATTATGCCAACAAGTCTAATGGGTGCTTTGTGTAGCCTTTTTGGTCAACTTGGAGACAAAATTGAAGGTCTTAATGAGCACTTGGCAGCCAAATTCGTGGGAGAACAAGCTAGAGGATTTGTAGGAAGGTGTCCCCTTCATTTATGGGCCCTTACCTCGAAATCTCCACCATCGGCTCGGAGTTCAAGGGCCATCGAATCAATCAGCACAAGGGCAGCCAAGCAAGTCAAGTAGGACTGCTGTTAACTACAAGTCTTGGGCAGCCGAGTCCCTAAATTTTAGGAGGACTGTTGGGTCCTCAAATTGTATAAATAAGAGGGCTTAAGATCTCATTTCAGTTAGTCAATTTGGTTAGCCAGTGTAGCCAGTGAATGTTAGCTAGTTAGCCAGTAGATAGTAGCTGGTAGTTAGTCATTTCATAGCCTTGTTGTAGTCATTTTGTAATTTGATTTGTAGGCAATAGATTAGCTTTGCTTTCAGCTCATTCTCAAGCTCTCCTTGTGGACAGTTTTGATGTAACTCTTCATTTCTTGATTAATAAAGATGAATCTAGCTTTGCACCAGCTCTAAATCTCTCTTGGGAGGCTGTAGCTCTTGGGGTTGGGCCCATCTCAAGCGCCCAATACCTCCCTTGTTTATCTTTATGTGTTGCTGCATTCTTAAAATAAAATCTGCTCTTTAGATTTAATTCGTGCTTTGTTACTTAGGTTGCTTTTGATGGTTGAAGTAGCTTTTTATGTTTAGGATGGATTGGTAGGAGTTATTCATGCGCTTATATCTCTTTGATAATATTTTGTTCACATGCTGTACGTGATTTTTGTCATGAATAAGGTTGCTGTTCACTGATCTCATTAAACTGTTAGATAGATCATTTAATATTTTGATTGTATGCAAGACGTAGTTGGTTTGATCAGGTAAACACTATGCAGGGCACCTTCATCACCTCCTCGTTCATCTGAGCCTCGTCCAGATCAGCTCCTCCATCACCAAGTCTGTTTCCTCATCTCCCATCTGCTCTTTTGCCACGTAACCCTACCTTCTTGCCTTTCCATTGCCTAAACCTTCTTTGATGCAAGCTAGACTTCCACACCCTCTCATCACCTCATCCCTCAGTCATTGGGTCATTCCAGGCCCCTACCCTACCTCCCTACCCATTCATGCATTCTCCCCCACTCACCTACCAGTCAGAAACCCAATCACGAAACGTCCTGTAGAAGAATTACAGAACTTCCTGTAGAAACCCCTGCAGACTTCCTGTAGAAGTTCATAAACACGGTTGCATGGCAACCAGACTTTGTGAAACTCTCAGAAAGAATGTTAGGGGTCCCTTAGACCCTCTCTGTACCATCCCAACCTTTCCCAAAGCATTTCATCCCTTGATCCATCCCTGCACAGTGGAAAACTAGTTAGAAGCACATGCATGATAATTTCAACAACTTAATCAAAAATACAAAAAGATGTTTTCTTCAGATAGTGATAACTTAGACACATGCATTTTGCCTTCCTAGAAGTAATGGCATCTCTTCTCGTAGTTTGCATTCTCATTTTCGCATCAGTAGGACTAGTTGGTAGAATTAGGGTTTGCTAGGGTTTGCTAGGGCTTGTGTTTCTTTTTGGCTTTCAGTTTCTTTTTGCAAGTAGATTAGCTTCCTTTGAGTTAGCTTTCGTCCATCAGTTAAAAGAATTCTTCTAAGAGCTCATAGAAGTTGGCTTGAGCCCCTAGCGGACTTGTGCCAGCTGACCAAGTGACAGCTGCGGCAAGAGCTAGTACTTGTGCATACAGCACCGTCGCTTCCAAGTTTGTTACGAACTACCGGGTTGATAAAATTAAATAAGGGAGTTCTAGGAGTTGTAGCATTATTGCTACAATACTAGAGCCCACCATCTTTTTGGCGCCGTTGCCGGGGAAGCGTCAGAGTATTGGTGATTGTCGCTTTTCTTCTATTTTCCACTACAATCTTCTGCTAAGTAGTTTATTTCATTTCCATTATGCAATTTCGTTCATGCAAAAGTAGATTAGCATTTCCCGCTTTCATAGATTAGCATTTCAATTCCGCAATTTCATTTCTGCAAGCGTAGATTAGCATTTCAATTCTGCAAGCGTAGACTAGCATTTCATTCTTGCAATTTCATTTGAGCAAAATAGATTAGTCCTTTCCTGCTTTCATTTCAATTTCGCATTTTTATTTTAGCAAGATAGTTAGTTGCAGTTCAATCTATTTCAGTTTTGCATGTAGAAGTAGAAAAAAGCAAAAATCAACCAAAAAGATTTCATTTCATGCCTTGTAGGAGTAGAGATAATTTAGAAAAATATTTGCACAACAGCCCCCACTGCTTCACACAGCCAACCTTGTCTCTTCTTTGATGGTTGTGACTAAGAAGAACCCCTGGGTGGACATCAAGGCATATTTAAAGAACCTCTAGGGGAGAAGAAGAAGGAACCATTCCTCTGGAGCAAATGGCTACAAGCAGAGATGTTGGGAGCAGTCCCTTATCTAAAGATGAATTTGAAAATCAGATCGAAGGTTTCAAGAGTGATATGAGGCAATTTCTTGCCATGCAACTGGATACCTTGCGGATCTAGAAGAAGCAAGAGGAAGCCAAGAGGGCTTTGGTCATCTTTTGTCCCAGGTGCACTAGAAATCATCTTAGGAACAAATGTCCAATGCACTCCCTAGAAGTGTGTTTCATCTGTGAAGAATACCATCCTACAAATCAGTGCCCTTCCTTGCCTAGACTTAAAGTTGCATATCAAAGAGTTAAAGGAGCCACTGAACCACTCTATTACATGAACCAAAGTTGGCCGCATGGACCTAGATCTTACCAGCAGGAACTGCAAGGGACACTCGAGACCTATTATGACCCCTATCAAGCCACTTTCATGCCTTCTTGGGGTCCCCCTGCTCATCCTTCCTGGTTCACACCTCCTCCTTGTTCCTTCACATATCCATATTATGCCCAACCAGCTGCTCATTCATTTCACTCTTATGCTCAGCCACAACCTCAATGGAATGCATCTTATTAGGAGTGGAGGCCCCAGTACAACTCTCATCCCGCTCATTTTCCTCCACCACCTGCTCATCCACAACCATCGCCTCCTCCTCCACCAAGGCAACCCCAAATGCCTACCCAACCACGATGCCATCCATCTCCATCTCAATTTCACACCTCCACTCAACTACCCGTACCATTTCCAAAGCCATACAATGGAGTAGCTCAACCCAATTGCAAAGCTGAGGCACAACATGTGCAAATGACTCCTTTTGAGCTCAATGATGTTCACCAAAGCTCAGGAAGAGTGTTGCAAAAGAGAGAATCTATTGACAACATTGAAGGACCAAAGGGAAAAGAAGATTCCAAAGAAGAGATCAGAGAACCATGGGCTGCACTTGATGAAGAGAAGAGATCAGAATCAGAGATCGAGAGAGTTCCCTCATGGTTACCATCAAATCTTCCATGTATTCAAGAGAAAGATCAACAAAAAGAGGAAGATCAGAAGGTCATGATAGAAGGTGACATGAAGAATGATCCAGATCAGCAAAAGAACCAAGGATATCAAAGCTATATTGAGACATGGTTCCAGACAGTCACTAAGTTGCAGCAGTACTCTCTTCCTCAGCTATGTTTTGTACTTTCAAAGTTAGATCATTTTGTCTCTGAAATTTGGATAGTTGTCAAAGCATGCATTCCGAGCCTTCACATCATCTTGTCTCTAATCTCAATGTGCACATGGCTCCATTGGAAGTATTCTTATTCTTGAAAATGATTTTGTTTTTCAAGTAGGGTAGGGTAGAAAAAAAAAAAGGAAAAAGAGAAAAAAATGAAAATAAGAGAAAAATAAAAATCTAAGGTGAAAACCTCCTTGGAGGCGCCTTAGATTGGCTCATTGATTGAAAACCTCCATGAGGCGGTCAATGGGTTGGGAAAAAAGAGAAAAGAGAATAAGATCTCTGGGTGAAAACCTCCCTTGGAGGCGCCCAGGGCAGGGAATTAGGGTGAAAACCTTCATGAGGCGCCCTAGTTGTTTTTCAAAAAAAAAAAAAAAAAAAAAAGAGAAAAAGAAAAAGAAAAATAAAGCTAATCTCCATTGAATAATTTCATGTTGCAGCAATGACATTGCAGGTTGCAAGAAGGACGTTTCATGACAGGAGGAGCACTCAAATCAAGGTCAAAGTAATTTTTCTTGTGCCTTCTACAGGAAGCTCTGTATTTCTACAGGAAACATCCTGTAGAACCTTTGGACGAGCCAAATCCAATTTCAAAAGTGAATCTGATGGTGGGAATCTGTTGATTAGGCCTACAAGCACTTGTGTGTCCATCCCTTGCCTTTCTCCATCATTTTTCCCACCTCCTTGTGCTTCTCATTGTGCTTCTACAGGAACTTCCTGTAGAAATTGTGGGAAACTAGGCATGCATTTCAAAAAGTGGTTTGGCAAACATGGTAGCTTCCTCAAGGGTTCAGAAGCCCTCATGCAATCTTCCAACTCCTCCTCCATCATCTCCATACCTGCATCACAGCCCAAGCTCAGTTTTTCCTTCCATGCAAACACTTGCAAAATGCCTTGAAGAAAAAAATCCATAGAACAAAATTTGTTTTTGCCATAACTTGAAAACCATGCATCCATTTGACAAACCGTTTTATGGGGAATTGTACAAGGGTGATGGCAACATGCTTGAGCAGTTTCAGCCAATTCCGGTGCACGGTTTCCAAGAAATCAGCCTCCATCACCATCAGCCATTTTTGCATTTTCTCCATAACCGTGCATCCGTTTCAAAACCTGTTTCATGGGGAGATGCACATGGGTGATAGTAACCTACCCAAGCAGTTTCAGCCGATTCCGATGCACGGTTCCCGAGAAATCGATCTCTGAAATCTTCAGCCATTTTCCATTTTTCTCGAAATCCGTGCATCCATTGATCACGATTTTGCTATGGGAGATGCATCATGATGATAGAAACATGCTCAGCAAGTTTCAGATCAATCCGCTTTACCGTTTGGGAGAAATGGCGAAAACAAGTTCTGGTTTTGTGACCATGCAGCAGCAGCAGCTTGAAGGTGCAGATCTGAACGTGGAAACAATTGCATGCAGCTCAGATCCGGCCAGAGGACACCTGCACAAGGAAAAGCAATAAAAAACCATCAGCCAAGCCCTCCTGCAATCAAGGGATCCAAGCATGCAGCAACAGAATCAGAGCATGCAGCAGCAAAAAGCTTCACAAGCAGCCGTTTGACTTCAGGTACGTGACTAAACCTTGTTCATCTATTGCATGAATCTAGTCTAAGCATTGCATGAACGAATGGAATGGTGAATTAAGCCATGAATGTAGCAAGACACCCAGTTCTCTAGCGCTCAAGGAAAAATCACGCAGCATACGTGTATGGTCGTTCATGGAAAATTTGAAAAACACAGTTAGTGGTAGATTTGTTGAACTTCAGTGCACAGGGCATCAATTAATTAACAAATAGAAGAGTTCATGATAGCACAACAGTTCATATGGGCCAGCACACGTTTTGCCACCTCACTCCACCAAAAATCACGCAGAAATTAATGAGCGCTCAGCTGAAATTCATGGACTGTTATTCAACTCGCACTTGCAACCTGTTCAACTGAAGATGCATCCTCTTCTCCCACAATCAGTTAACCTATCATCCTTCGCTGATTTTTTTGGCCTGTTCAAAATTCTCCCGCTCATCCAGTTTGAAGCTTGAAGAAATGCAGTCAAGGTTGTTGCAAAACAACTATAGCCCAGGAACAAATGGATTGCTTCTCCGCGGCAGAGTTTGGACAGACTAAACAGGGATAGAGCGCGAAGTCTTGAGCACAAGAAGCACTTGAATGATCAAGTAAAAAAAAACGCTCAAGATATTGATGGTAACTGCTTATCTGTACTTTCATCTGAAAGATCTATTCAGGATGGCTCCGACAACTCTAAGGTCAATATAACTAGCAATGTTGTAGATCCAGATAAATGCAGTAAATCTGGACCAATGGAGACAGGTTGGCTTCGGCACAGAAGCATTAAAGCTACTGCTAAGATTTGCCCAAAATCTCTTCATCAGAGACAGAGTATGAATGATTCGAATAAGAAGGAAAATACGTCTTCCATTTCTGATCAAAAGGACCATCATCAAGTTCACATGGAAGAAATTGGCAGAGATACATTGGGTGTTGCCGATGATCCTTGTGCAAAGAAAGTAAGAAACAGAGGGGATTCCCCTTCAGCTGACTCATTCTCTGGACCAATTCCCTGTCAAGAGCATGGCACATCTGCGAATTTAGTGAATCCAGAGACTCAGAGATACATGGAAGGCTTAGACAGTCATAAAAATGTCTTGAAGGAAGCTCATAGGAAATCAATCCATGCAAAGATATTCAACCCAAGCATCTGGAAGAAGCGAAGAAACGAGGGCATGATGCAAAAAGGTGATTGTGCAAAAGCAGATTGTCCAAGGAAAGACACCTTGAAGCAAGATTTTTATCAGAAGATTCAATCTTGTCCTCCATCCCCTCAAAAGGTTTCTAGGTTTTCCCCAACTTCAACTTCTTCCGGCCAAGGCAGAAAGCCCAAAATGACACCTGTGCAACCTTTGAGGACAAGAACCATGGAACAATGTTTGCTCAAGGAACTTCAGTTCAACAAAAAATCAAACAGATCTTTTGAGAGTACGGACAACATTTTGACCTCTCCTGAATCAAAGTTGTATCTTCCAGATGTGTTCTGGTTTTTGAAGGGTTGTACATCAACGAATTAACAGATTATTCCTCCTTGAAATGAATTTAACAGAGAATAATCCAACAAAAGCAGGTGTAATGGCAGTATTTATCTCTATGTTGACTCGGATCAAATATACTTAAGTGAAAAATATTACCTTCTGGCATTCTAGTCCAAAATATGGGTCCTAAGAGTTAATGTTGAAGTCTGCCAGCACTGTATTTCAGCTTTCTGCATTATCATGCCACTGCCCTATGCTTGCAATTACTTCTGTCACTTGTCAATACAGCGTATTGTCTTCAATGCCTGTGACATTTCCTATCAATGATCTTAAGGAAAGCTTTGTTTTCAGCACCTGAATTGGGGCATTTGAATTCAGCAATACATGATATTGTTTCTGCTGCCCTGTGTGATATTTTCCAACTATGATAGGAAAATACAGCGTATAGAAAAGAGAGCACTGATATTGGGCACCTGATTTCTCAGCAATACACAACATGCTATTTGAGACATATTTCAGAAACACGGCATACTGTATTTGCTGCCTGTGATGTTTTCCGATTATGATAGTAAAAAGAGCACTGCTTCAGTCTCTAGATTTCTTAACAGTATGCATACTGTTCGGGGCATCTGATTTTTCAGCATCAATTCAGGGTATATGATTTTTCAGCAGTAAGTCATAATACATATTTCATTGCCTGTGATCTTTCCAACTATGAAAGTAAATAGAGGACAGGTCAATTTGAGGCACATGATTTCTGCACAGGAAGCCAGAACTCAGCTACAGGACTGTTTCTACAGGAAGACAGAGAACTGTTTCTACAGGAAGCCAACGAACTGTTTCTACAGGAAGTTTGAAAAGAGGGAAGCCAAAGGAGAAAATAGCCGAGATGTTAGCCAAAGAAGCCACCAGGGCCATCAAAGATGAGGAGAGAGATTGGTTGCTCAGAGGATGAGCAACACTTTCAGTAGGGGGGTGATGATGAGCCCCAAAAATGGACAATTATTTGGGCTCATTCAACCTCCTAATTTGACTTAATCCACCATTCTCATTAGTTTATTGCATGTTTTTGATTATATTTATGTTAATAGAGTGAATTTGGTTAGTCATTATGCCAACAAGTCTAATGGGTGCTTTGTGTAGCCTTTTTGGTCAACTTGGAGACAAAATTGAAGGTCTTAATGAGCACTTGGCAGCCAAATTCGTGGGAGAACAAGCTAGAGGATTTGTAGGAAGGTGTCTCCTTCATTTATGGGCCCTTACCTCGAATTCTCCACCATCGGCTCGGAGTTCAAGGGCCACCGAATCAATCAGCACAAGGGCAGCCAAGCAAGTCAAGTAGGACTGCTGTTAACTACAAGTCTTGGGCAGCCAAGTCCCTAAATTTTAGGAGGACTGTTGGGTCCTCAAATTGTATAAATAAGAGGGCTTAAGACCTCATTTCAGTTAGTCAATTTGGTTAGCCAGTGTAGCCAGTGGATGTTAGCTAGTTAGCCAGTAGATAGTAGCTGGTAGTTAGTCATTTCATAGCCTTGTTGTAGTCATTTTGTAATTCGATTTGTAGGCAATAGATTAGCTTTGCTTTCAGCTCATTCTCAAGCTCTCCTTGTGGACAGTTTTGATGTAACTCTTCATTTCTTGATTAATAAAGATGAATCCAGCTTTGCACCAGCTCTAAATCTCTCTTGGGAGGCTATAGCTCTTAGGGTTGGGCCCATCTCAAGTGCCCAATACCTCCCTTGTTTATCTTTATGTGTTGCTGCATTCTTAAAATAAAATCTGCTATTTAGATTTAATTCGTGCTTTGTTACTTAGGTTGCTTTTGATGGTTGAAGTAGCTTTTTATGTTTAGGATGGATTGGTAGGAGTTAGTCATGCGTTTATATCTCTTTGATAATGTTTTGTTCACATGCTGTACGTGATTTTTGTTATGAATAAGGTTGTTGTTCACTGATCTCATTAAACTGTTAGATAGATCATCTAATATTTTGATTGTATGCAAGACGTAGTTGGTTTGATCAGGTAAACACTATGCAGGGCACCTTCATCACCTCCTCTTTCATCTGAGCCTCGTCCAGATCAGCTCCTCCATCACCAAGTCTGTTTCCTCATCTCCCATCTGCTCTTTTGCCACGTAACCCTACCTTCTTGCCTTTCCATTGCCTAAACCTTCTTTGATGCAAGCTAGACTTCCACACCCTCTCATCACCTCATCCCTCAGTCATTGGGTCATTCCAGGCCCCTACCCTACCTCCCTACCCATTCATGCATTCTCCCCCACTCACCTACTAGTCAGAAACCCAATCACGAAACGTCCTGTAGAAGAATTACAGAACTTCCTGTAGAAACCCCTGCAGACTTCCTGTAGAAGTTCATAAACACGGTTGCATGGCATCCAGACTTTGTGAAACTCTCAGAAAGAATGTTAGGGATCCCTTAGACCCTCTCTGTACCATCCCAACCTTTCCCAAAGCATTTCATCCCTTGATCCATCCCTGCACAGTGGAAAACTAGTTAGAAGCACATGCATGATAATTTCAACAACTTAATCAAAAATACAAAAAGATGTTTTCTTCAGATAGTGATAACTTAGACACATGCATTTTTCCTTCCTAGAAGTAATGGCATCTCTTCTCGTAGTTTGCATTCTCATTTTCGCATCAGTAGGACTAGTTGGTAGAATTAGGGTTTGCTAGGGTTTGCTAGGGCTTGTGTTTCTTTTTGGCTTTCAGTTTCTTTTTGCAAGTAGATTAGCTTCCTTTGAGTTAGCTTTCGTCCATCAGTTAAAAAGCTTCTTTTAAGAGCTCATAGAAGTTGGCTTGAGCCCCTAGCAGACTTGTGCCAGCTGACCAAGTGACAGCTGCGGCAAGAGCTAGTACTTGTGCATACAGCACCGTCGCTTCCAAGTTTGTTACGAACTACCGGGTTGATAAAATTAAAGAAGGGAGTTCTAGGAGTTGTAGCATTATTGCTACAATACTGGAGCCCACCACTATTCATGCATGGATTATGAATATTTGTAAGACTATTTTGTGAATGCTTGTAATTCATGTTTTCTTTCATCTATGCTAAAGTAGTTGAACTATTTCAGTTATTTTGATACTTATCATATTGATAATGTGTTGTAATGATAATTATCGTTGTCACATCCTCATGGATTATTTTGCTGGATATTAGAAAGATATTTGTTGTTGTAATGGTTGAAATGACCATCACATACTTGTAGAATATTCTATTGGATGTTGAACAAATTCTTCTTTTTTATGTGTGTCTCTACTAGGGTGGTACTATTACTTCTATCTTAGAGGCTCACTTCTCTTCCCCCTCCGCAGTCAAAAAAATTTGACACACATATGACCAAACACTCACTAGGCACACCCCCTTGCATTTTGAAGGCACATTTTCACTCCTCTCTCTTGTTGATAATTAGATCCAAGGAAAATCTATAAGAATATATGGCAGTTGGGCCAATACCCCAGATGGGGATCCTATTCCAAATAGTGTGAGGTCTAATTGGGACTTGACATCGGGGAGACCCCCTTGGTTGACATATTTCCAGCACCATCAACAAAATGGCGCTAGAAGGAGGGCCAAATGATACACTGTGGCCGTTGAGTCTGTTTTGAACCTCTTATCTAAAATGGCTCATCCTTTAATCTTACTCCTGAGGTGTTTCTCCAATTTATCCATTTGTCAATTTTCAATCCCTGATGAGCCTCTCTATCACTTGTCTCAGTTAAAGTTTGATGGTGAGGATGGAACATCCATAACTGAGCACATCTATAATTTTCTTAAATTTTGTGAATCTTACGAAATCGATGATGAAGAGTTTGCTTGTGTGATTTTCTTCCTCACCCTTGAAGGTCATGTTAATCGATGGTGCCATACCTTTCCACCTACTTCCATCCATTCTTTTCATCATTTCCTCAGGGAGATTCATCAAGCCTTTGATAGGTATGGTTACCGAGATGTTTGTAAAAGAATCAATCACTTAAGAATGAAGCCTAATGAATCAGTTGAGGATTTTTCTGATCGATTCCTTCACCTTTGTTATGAATTTCTTGAAGAAGATATGGATCAGGATTTCTTGAAACAAGAGTTTGAGTGCTTGGTTCTTATCTCTTTGCATGGTGAATCCAGACCACCTGATGTTTCTTTGTCCCCAACTCTTGTAAACCAAGAGACAACCCTAATTTTAGAGGAGGAACCTGCTATTCCTTTTGTTCCTTGTCCTCCTTCTTTTTAAGCTCTAATGTGGGTGACTCCTTGTGATGATCACAAAGTTGGTAAATCTGTACATAAAATCCCTAATCCATCTTCTCATCCTCCTTATGCTTTTCATGATTCAAATCCAATAGAGGAAATCCCAGAATGGATCATGAAGCCTATGGTGAAAACCGATTTTTCTATTCCTCAAGATGGTATTAACACTCATAAATATAGTATTGAACCTAATTAAGATTTATATCATCCTCTATCATCTACATGGCGTGACTCTTTGTACTGTGATCTTCTTAATCAAGCTACTCAATCAATTAGTTTTCCACACTCTCCTAATTTTCAAGTTGTTGGCCCAAATTATGATCAGGTTCAAGATAGTCATATTAAACAGGTAGAGGAGTAGGAAGGTGAAGGTTCAGTCAATATTTCTTCTCTTTTTCAAAATCTTCCGTGTGAAGATGGTGGATCCTCATTCTTGGTTGATATTGAATCTATTAATCTCAGTAATGAATCAAATGAAATCGGTTTTTTTAGATTCATACTATTGGGAAACAATATTTTTGATAATGATGATTCTATTGATGTATGCGATGATGAATGCCCAAGTGCACTAGTTGATATTTCAGTTTCTCATGAAAATTTTAATTTTAAAGATTCAAATCTGGGACCTAATTTGGTCAAAGAAAATGCTCTTATCGAAGCTTCCTTTATGTCCCACTATCCCTTGTGCTCTCCTGTTTGTGATGCATTTACATGCGATGAAGATACGTCATGTTGTTTAAGTTCTTCATCACATGAGATCACTTATAAATTGACACAAGGTATTAAGGTTGTGTTAGGATATTCCGACACATAGGATATAGTTAAGTTCAACTTGGTCTAGCATAGAGTTAGGTAAAGTGTGTTTCTTTACCGTTGTACATTTTGTAACTTACAATCCGACGGTCACGATATGTAGTGATCCGACGGTTCACTCTCACCTCGGTATTACCGACACTTGATCCGTGGCTTGACACCCGATTGGTCCATGAGTTCTATTTAAAGCGCATGGAGGGTCATTGTTCGGGTAATCCGTGCATGAGAGAAGCTTATGTAAATTTTCATTCTTTGATTAATAAATTGTCTGTACCCACGTTGGGACAGGCCGTGGACTGTTTCCCTCCTTGCACTCTGAGGGTTTTAACCACGTCAAAAATACTGGTGTATTGATTTGAGATCTGGTTGTGAGCGGTGTCCTTTTGGTATTCTTTCTGAGGAACTTACCCTGTAAATTCCTACATGGTATCAGAGCTATTTGAGGGCCGCGTCCGTTGGTGATCCAAATCTGAAGCCGGTAGAACTGCATGCGGCTGTCGTTTCCTAGATCTGCTGTTTCTGACTGCTTTCGGGCCGAGAGGACTGCTCTGTTGCGTTCGGAGCATCTGTTTCAGTGAGGAACCCCTTTCGTTTCACGCGAAAAGGTTTCCGGTAGCCCTAGCTGCGTCATTTTTCAGATCGGGAGGTATACAGTGTTTTTTTTTGCAGTTTACTGTCATTTTCTCTCTGCTTATTTCGGTTTCGGTTTATTTAGCCTTTTTTTTTCCCGGATCTATACCTTTCATTTCTGCGTATGCTCTTTGCCCTGCGACTCTGTGCGATCTGGGCAAATCAGAAACAGAAAGAAAGGATTTTTCTCATGCGTATGCTCTTTTCCCTGCACCTTAGTGTGATCTTGGAAAATCAGAAACATTGAGAAAAATATTTAGTTTTTCGGTTAAAAGCTAACTTTGAGATTTTTTTTAAAATTCTAGTTTTTTGGCTAAAGCTAACTTTGAGCCGTAAGGTTCGTTTTTCTTTGCATATTCGTGTTGGGTTTTGTGTTTTGTGTTTTGTAGGGGAAAAGAGCCTTCCCAAGGCAAGCACGCAAATCGAGGCCCCCCCCCCCCCCCCTCTCTCTCTCTCTCTCTCTCTCTCTCTCTCTCAAATATTTTGTATAGATCAATTGGTTCAAAGACTTTTTAAGAGAGTAGAGGTCTTGGGTTCAAGTCTCCATTTTGTGGGGGCGGATTTTTTCATTCCCGCACATTCGCGCACTTTGCCGGCAACGTCAACAATTTTTTTTCAAAAAGCCATAACTTCTTCATCCGGAAGCCTTTTTCAGAGCCGTTTTTTTTAAAACCGCCTATTTTTTCGAGATCTATCCATTGGACCACTTACTTTCAGCATCTTCAGCTTCAGTTTTTTTTCAAAAAATGGAAAGTCCATGCCAAGTCATTCTTGACAGCACTAACTACTTCCAATGGGTAGCCTACATGGGAGATTTACTTAGAAGTAAAGGTCTCTTTAGAATAGCCACAGACCAAGAGAAGAAACCCAAAGATGAAGACAAGGCCGAAAAATGGGAAAATAGACAAGATCAAGCACGTGGTTTGATAGGAATGTCTGTTTCTCCTGATCTTAGATTCCACATTGCAGAAATTGAAACTCCTCATGAAGCATTAGAAAAACTTGCTAAAGTTTTTGGGATTAAAAATGAAATTAGAGCCCATCAACTTGAGAATGAGTTGCTTACTTTGGATCCTAATAATTTTTCTTGCATTGAAGATTTCTTGTCCAAATTCAAGACCCTTAGATATCTCTTGGAAGGTGTTAAAGTTAAGAAAGAAGATGGTAACCTTATTTATTCCATCCTTACTAAGTTGGGACCAGCCTACTCTGTATTTGTTTCCACTTTCCATTCTACAAGGGAAGCTTTCATTTGTCAAGGCAAAGACTACAAACCCCCTTCCTTTGACTCCTTTTGTGATTCCTTAATAAGAGAACAAGAAAAACTCTTACACCTTGGTCTTCTTAATCTTGGAAACTCTTCCTCGAAAGCGTTAGCCGCCCAGCAGCAACCAAATTCAAAGAATCCTAAGAAGTCTTATCCTCAAAGGAATGGTCCTAAACCAACTCAGCCTCAAGATGAAAGATCATTTCAGCAAAATGACAAGACCAATAAAAACAAATGGAAGAAGACTGACAGACATTGTAACTTTTGTAATCGAGATGGCCACTTAGAATCTAAATGCTTTAAGAAGATGGAAGCCTTGGAAGCCGCAATGAAGAAACATAACATCCATCTGGAGCCTACTTCAACTTCAACTTCCGGAACGGCACTTTCTGCATGTCATCGTCAATCATCTCAGTCTGGTTATGCATTAAATGTATCTTCTTCTTCTTCTCATTCTCATGAGTGGCTCATTGATTCTGGAGCCTCTTGTCACATGGCCAAAAACCAAGCCATGTTTTCTTCTTTAAATGATTGTAACACCAAAAATATATATGTTGGTGATGATAGATCTCTTAATGTTGTAGGGACTGGAACTGTTCATCTAGACAATGGTCAGTTCAATGATGTATTATGTGTTCCAAACTTATCCTGCAACCTTCTATCTGTCTATCAGATAACTCATTCAGGTGAAGGTAAAATTGTTGAATTTTCACCTCATGATGTTGTAATCAAGGATCTAAAAGATCCTAAACAGATTCTAGCTACTGGTCTTGCTGATGATTCCAAAAGGTTGTATAAGTTTCACAACTTTGGGTCATCCCATCTTCCCTCAGTATTTGTTGCTCATAATGATGAAGTGAGCAAACTTTGGCATGAGCGGTTTGGTCACTTAAACTATCGCTCCCTTCAGCATCTATGTAAAGAAAATATGGTGACAGGTCTTCCTATGGTATCTTGCAAAGATGGTGTTTGTTCCGGATGTGTACTCGGAAAACATCATCGGGACAGTTTTGACAAACGTGCCTCTTGGCACGCCTCAGCCCCTTTACAGCTTGTGCACAGTGATTTATGTGGTCCTCTTCCTGTTGCTTCATTCTCTGGCTGCAAGTACTTCTTAACTTTCATTGATGATTTCTCTAGACGCACTTGGGTATACTTCTTAAAACTCAAGAGCGAAGTATTTAGCACTTTTTTGGCCTTCAAAGCATTTGTTGAAAAACAATCTGGACATCAAATTCTTAAGCTAAGAACTGATAATGGTGGAGAATATGTTAAAAACGCATTCATCAACTTTTGCACCGAAAATGGAATTCAAATGCAACATACTGTTCCATACACTCCACAACAAAATGGTGTAGCTGAAAGGAAAAATCGCACCTTAAAGGAAATGGCTAATTGTATGCTGCAATCTAAAGGACTCAGTCTTAGTTTTTGGGCCGAAGCAATTAATTGTGCAAATTATATAATCAATCGCACTCCTACTAAGGTTCTAGAGAATATCACTCCAGAAGAAGCTTGGAGTTCCATTAAACCAGATGTAAGTCACTTTCGTGTGTTTGGAAGTGAAGCATGGGCCCATATTCCAGATGAAAAGCATAAAGCTTTAGAACCTAAGAGTGAGAAATGTACTTTTGTTGGATATTCTGAAGATGTAAAAGGTTATAGACTTATTCCATTTAAGTCCAAAAATGTTATCATTAGAAGAGATGTAAAATTTGATGAAAATAAATCGGCCTGCGAGCCTAGTCCGGCGGATGTGCCACCTCTTCCTATCTCTTCTATCTTTGAAAACATTTCTTCTTCTGATGATGAAAGCGAGGATGATAATCCTCCCCCACCTTCTCAGGATCCTCAACTTCCAAGATGGGTCCGTGCTACTCGGGATGCAGCAGGTGATCTTGCCGGTGATCCTACAGATCAGCGACGTACACGTTCTCAGTTTGAAAGAGCCTCTTCTTTACTGGCTCAAGCTCCAGTAAATCATGATCCTGACACTTTTGCAGAAGCTTCAGGCCATCCACATTGGGAAGCAGCTATGAATGAAGAATATCATTCATTGATGACAAATGATACATGGGATCTTGTTCCTCTACCAAAGGGACGCAAACTTGTTAGATGCAAATGGGTTTACAGAACCAAGTATGGACCAGATGGGAAAGTTGATAAACATAAAGCTCGTCTAGTTGCTAAGGGCTTTTCACAGGTTGAAGGCATTGACTACACTGAAACCTTCTCTCCAGTTGCCAAAATGAACTCTATCCGCCTTGTTCTTTCCCTTGCTGCCTCTTTAAAATGGGAAGTCCATCAAATGGATGTTAAATCTGCCTTCTTGCATGGGGACTTGCAGGAAGAAATCTATATGGAACAACCCATTGGCTTCATACAAACAGACTCCAGCCTCGTTTGTCGACTTAAGAAATCCCTTTATGGCCTCAAGCAAGCTCCTCGGGCTTGGTATGCCAAAATGGATAGCTTTCTTTTAGAATCTGGCTTTTCTAGGTGTCATTCTGACAATACTGTCTACACCAAGAAAGTGGGCAACTCTCTTATCATCCTTGTTCTTTATGTTGATGATCTTATTCTTACTGGTAGTGATCCCAACCTTATAAACCATGTGAAGTCCAGCCTTAAAAAGAAATTTGAAATGACAGACTTAGGACACTTACACTATTTTCTCGGTCTTCAAGTCTTGCAATCCCAAGAAGGTATTTTCCTTTCCCAGTCCAAGTATGCTTGTGATATTCTTCGTCATTTTCACATGGAAGACTGTAAGCCAGCCCCTTCTCCCTTTCAGTCTGGAGTCAAACTTTCAGTCTCTTGTACTTCTCCTGAAGTTGATGCTACCTTATACCGTCAACTTGTCGGAAAACTCTTGTATTTAACCCATACTCGTCCTGATCTTTCCTTTGCTGTTGGCCTTGTTGCTCGTTTTATGCAAAACCCCCGTGAAAGTCATTGGAAAGCAGCTAAAAGAATACTTCGTTATGTTCGAGGTACAATACAGTTTGGGATTCATTACAGTGCCAAAGCAGCTCCTCTGTTAGTTGGTTTCACTGATTCTGATTGGGCTGGTGACCTTGATGATCGGAAGTCTACTGCCGGTTATGTCTTCACTCTTGGTTCAGGACCTATTACATGGGCTTGTAAGAAACAGGCTGCCATTTCTCTTTCGTCAGCAGAAGCAGAGTATCGTGGTGCCGTGGAAGCTAGTAAGGAAGCCTTGTGGCTTCGTCAGATCCTATCCGAATTTGGCTTTGAGCAGCAGCATCCAACCACACTTTGGTGTGATAATCAAAGTGCCATTCAGCTATGCAAAGATCCAGTCCAGCATCAGCGCAGCAAACACATTGAACTACACATGCACTTCATCAGAAAGCTCATTCATGACCATGTTCTTGAAGTGCAATATTGTCCAACGGATGATCAGGTTGCAGACATCTTCACAAAGGCTCTCACAGAGGCGAAGTTCACTAAACTTCGATATATGCTTGGAGTTCAGGAAGTTGTCACTAAGGGGGGATAGGCTCTAGTGCCTCCTTCCTTGTCCTATTGTGTCATATTTGTAAATCCTTCAATCCTATCCCAAGTTGTTCTTAAGGGGGGATGTTAGGATATTCCGACACATAGGATATAGTTAAGTTCAACTTGGTCTAGCATAGAGTTAGGTTAGAGTTAGGTAAAGTGTGTTTCTTTACCGTTGTACATTTTGTAACTTACAATCCGACGGTCACGATATGTAGTGATCCGACGGTTCACTCTCACCTCGGTATTACCGACACTTGATCCGTGGCTTGACACCCGATTGGTCCATGAGTTCTATTTAAAGCGCATGGAGGGTCATTGTTCGGGTAATCCGTGCATGAGAGAAGCTTATGTAAATTTTCATTCTTTGATTAATAAATTGTCTGTACCCACGTTGGGACAGGCCGTGGACTGTTTCCCTCCTTGCACTCTGAGGGTTTTAACCACGTCAAAAATACTGGTGTATTGATTTGAGATCTGGTTGTGAGCGGTGTCCTTTTGGTATTCTTTCTGAGGAACTTACCCTGTAAATTCCTACAGGTTGTCCATGATGAAAGAGAAAACAATCAGATCATTGAGTATCCTTTCCATCCTATTTCGTCTCTTCTTTTTCATGAAGTCAACTCTTGAAATTAGCTTACTCATCAAATTTCTCCATCTCTAGATTTGCGATCAGAAGAATCTTTCGGCTTGAGTAATTTGGTTGTCGAAGTTGTAAAATATGATCAAACTAGTCACAGAGATGGACGCCGTTAGGTCAATAGTGATCTCATCAAAATTAGTGAAAGAAACTATCCTCACACCATGCATGATTTGGTTCAATATTTAGAATGCGATTTTACCATCCTTGAAAGTTTTGGGACTTGCTAGAGAGTCCAGGCACTTCAACTTCCATTTATGGTTGTGCCATGATATCGCAACTCTGGTAAGACCCATGAACTGAGTCAGGCCTAGTTTTCTTTGCAAAATTATTCTTTCTGCATGGTTTCACTCAATGTAAATTCTTTCTTGAAATATATTTGGCATTGCAGATATAATCTTTCAAACTTTCAAGATTCGATTTTTGATCAGATTCAAGATGATTCATCTTCATGAAAATATCCTGTATAAAACTCAAGTTTGGAATGTGTATCTCTCATAGAATCATGGAACTACAAATTCAATTATTCTAAATATTATATTTGACCAAAGGAGTCATACATGTAACACTATTTTGAAAACAATTAGCTCTTGATCCTTCTTGTGAATATTTTGATGCTAATATTTTTCTTCATCGCACTTGAAATCCTCTTGAGCATTAGTGAATGCATGGATTATTTGACCAATCAAATTATTCTTCACTCATTTTACCCTGATTGGTTTCATGTGTTTACTATACTATCACTCCTTTTTATTTCTTTCGACGATTACAATGCTAGTGTAGTGTGTAACAAGTTACAAGAAAATGGTTTGTTACATTCATCATGCAAGGAAGATGATTCTATTATGTTGATCATTTGCAAAACTGTTCAAGTTGATTTATCTTTGGTAATTACAAACTGGAAATCTCATGCTTTAAACAACCCATCTGATCATGATTCTGTCTCTGACGACTATTGCTCAAATTACTATTTTCCCATCAACACATCCAATGACAGTTGTTTTACACCCTTTGATATTTATGGTTTAACATCTCACTACTCGAGTACTTGTCAAGCAATTGGGGCACTTCTGCACTTGTTGATGGTTATGTTAAATCCTCGCAATATTCTCATCGTAATCCTGTGCCTCTAATTGAAAATTTATCTTTTCAAATATTTCGGTGTTTTCAAGAGGATTGTCATCAATTTTATGATCCAATTGTTGAATGGTTGGAGCAATCTTACTTGGTAGGCTCTGTCACAAATAAAAAGTTTTGATATTTTCTCACACTTGCTAAGGAGTTAGTTGAAGACACATTCACAAGAAGCTTCTGAGGTTTGTTAAATGATGGTCCTCATCGAAAAGGTAAGAATATAAATTGGTTAGAAGTTATGGCTATGGCCTATCTTTTTACTAACAAGAAATACATTCAAATTTTTGTGTAATCTTTTCAAGATCTTATCTTTTTTGTGGCACATTGTTTTATATTTTTTTTTAATTGATCGCATCTTTGGGATTATAGGTCAGGAACAATTACGGTGGCTATATTTGGAAATTCCATTATTTGTGACCTTAAACTTCTAGCTAGTTAGGTTAGGACTAGATATAGTTGCATTTTAGTCTACCTGCACATTCCTGCATTCGTTTCCTGTGGTTTGTCTTGTGCTTTCTGGTTTTGGTTTCACACCATGTTTTGGTTTAGCCACTTTCTGTCTTGTCTTCTGATTTTGTTTCCTTTTTATGTGTTGTCTTTCCTTTCGTTTTATGAGACCTGGCATGAAGATTCTATTTTGGTTCAAAAGGGAATGTGGAAAAATAGAAAAGGACTTTATGACACTGCAACATTTAGCTAAATCTCTATCCTTCTTCCTTGTCTTGGTTACATCTTTTGGTTGATGATGTTTTGATGAAAAATACGATCCTTGTGTTGAACCATGACCTCCATGTCTATTTTGGAAACCTCATTCCTACACTCAAGTTTTTATGTTTCGATGTTTTTGGGCTGATCCAATCAAGTAGAGAAGGACAAGGGAAAAATCTAAATGAGAAAACCTAAATCAGAGGTCACTATATGCTTCTCTGAAGGAACAATCTTTCCTTCTCCCAATAAGTCAGGATCCCTCTTTGGCCCATAAATAAATAAGTTCCAATGCACAATCTTCTTTAAATAAATAAATAAAGGTGAAAGAAAAGAAATGCTTCCTGCGTAGAGAGGTGAAGCAAGCAACTCTGTCAGGGTATTGTCCAAGCTTGCTAGTAGTGAAGCGATGTTCGTGTTCCTGAAGTGACTCTACCGGGGTACTGTCAAGGCCTGCTGGTAGCGAAGAAACACCAGAGATGAAAAACAATACTATAAAAATATAAATCTCGCAAACTTCATTAACCTACCCTAATTTAAAACATTGTGTGATCACTGATCTTATGTTTGCGTTTAACTGAGTAAAGGAATGAAAGGGACTATGTTATGCATGGGGTGAGTGGGAAAGCCATGGTAATATGAATCAATACTTCCTGAAGAACTAGACACTGCATGAAAGAATTTACCAAAGAAAAGAAGTTGGAGTTCTACCAGTATGTCACCAAGTGTTGTCGCTGCGACAAACACCCTCCAAAATTTGCCTACACTTGAATTTTGGAGCCTATTATAGATATTGAGATTAGTCGTTCCATAGTCACTTCTTGGTTAGTTGATGCTTTTGAGCTCCCTTCTTGGATTGGAAGTGTCAAGTGTACTTTCTCACACATGATCAGTCAATAATAAGTTCATGATCACATTATTTCAGGTAAGCTTGAAGAATCATAACACGATGCATCAAGACTGTGCCTTTGTGATGTCTAGTCCATGCCGATAGTTAGTGCACAATGACATCAACAATTTCTCACTTCTAGCTACGTTTGTACTTCTATTTTTGTGAGTTTTGCAAACTATCGATTTCGCGTACCTTTGTTTTTGCAAGTGTCATTTTCATTTTTTTGACAGTTTATTTTGCTTGCTTTCAGTCTAATTAGTGTCATTTTCATTTTTTTGACAGTTTATTTTGCTTGCTTTCAGTCTAATTAGTGTCATTTTCATGTTACTTTTCCCTGGCATGTGTTTCTTTCATTTTCATTCGCATATCATAAGTGTCATTCACACTTTAGCACTTGTCTTCTTCTGGCATGTTAAGTGTTGTAAAATGTACATAAGATTGTTTTGGTGGGTTCAAGAGGTTCTCCTTGTGTAAATGATTCGATCTTACCATGTAAACCTTCGTCACACTCATTTTCAAAGTTTTAACCACTGTCACACAAGTGTTGTCGCATTCGTCGCAAATTGTATCTTTGGTGTCGCACTTGCTGTAAGTTGTCGTGAAGGTTGTTGAACTGAGGGAAGTATGTTGTTAATGTGTTCCAGATGATATATGTTGTTTCATCAATCACTCTAAGTGTGTGATCATAGTAAAGTCCTATCACTATTCACATCAGTTTCACTGATCCCACACTTAGCCAAATTTTATAAAATTCCCAGCAACTTAGCCTCATTTGAGCTTCCTAAACTGCGAATTGCACAACCCCAACCCTTAAGATAAAACCCTACCTCTTTTCATTGTGTAATGTGCAATTCCTACCTTCCAGGACTATGCACTACGTAGTTTCAGTACTTAAGCCCGAGCCTTGACCTCCAAAATTGTGCAATTCAACCCTCTAGCCTGGTCCCAACTACACATTGCGCAGTCTCTGATCTCAAGCCAAAACCTTGAGCTCCTAAAATTCACAACTACGCAATCACTAAGTCTTCTCTCTCTCCCATAACTGCACAGTTGAAAAAAACAGTGCAAAAACCTGCAGCCTGACTCACGGAGCCTCAAAACTGCACAATTTTCCTAAATAGTCCATCTTGAATTGCACATTGCGTAGTTTCAAGGCTCAAGCCTCAGCTCTTAGTTCTTCAACTAAGTAATTTTGCAGTCATCTGGGATCCTCAATCTTCCAGAACTACGCAATGGTAAAAATCAGTGTTTAAGCCCTCAACTTGGGTCTCTAAGCTCCCCAACTATGCAATATTTTTTCTTAGTCCAAGCCTAAACTACACATTACAAAGTCTCAAGGCTAAAGCCTGACCCTTGACTACTTGAGATGCACAGTCATTGAGCCTCTCCCTCAACCTACCATCTGTTTTTGGCTTAGTCAGTGGATTATCATGCAATATCTTATACTAGGGGTTTATCAGATTGATGTCACCTTGTCATGAGTGGATTGCAGATGTAGGAAATATGTCATGCTATGGCAAGATGATAAGGAAGGAGAAGGAGAAAGAGGAATTATAGAAGGCACATATGGAGCTAAAGAGATAAGAAGATCCTTAGAGAAGAAGATGAAGGAACACTGGGCTACAATAGAATACCAAAGATCAGGACCGCATGAAGACTCTATTTGATTTACCACTCTTTGGAGGGTATATATGAAGGAAAAAGGATATCTCTCATGAAGATGAAGTATTGGACACATCTCTTATTGAAGATAGAAACAAAGAAGTAGTAAGAAGGACAACTTGGCACTACCACATCATCATGCAGTCCATGTCATCAGTGTCATGTCATGTCTTGTCACGAGTCATCATGTGCCACATCATTTTTGGATTATGTAATTCTATATTGGAAAATGTATTGTAAAGTTGAAGTCCAAAGGACACATTCAAAATATGAAGAGTCATGTAAAGTCAGAAAGTCATAGGAAGTAAAACAGTCATGGGGGTAGTCAAAGAGTCACAAGGAAGGTGAAGCATCACCTCTTGGTTATATATACACATTATATGAGCAGAGGAATTTTCACCTTGGCTCCTCCTGCAAGGCGTTAGAGAGACAGACTAGTTATTTTTGGGAGCAACGAGTGGCTCCAATGTTCCACTATGGAGATAGTGGTGTTCATTGTATACATGTGTTTTGGAACTTTTACTTACTATTAGAAGCCTTATGCCCAACATGTTCTTCATGCATGGATTATGAATATTTGTAATATTATTCCGTGAATGTTTGTAATTCATGTTTTCTTTCATCTGTGCTAAAGTAGTTTAACTATTTCATTTATTTTCATATTTATCATATTAAGAATGTGTTGTAATGGTAATTATCATTGTCACATCCTTGTGGACTATTCTGCTAGATATTAGATATATATTTCTGGTTGTAATGATTGAAATGACGTCACATCTTTGTGGACTATTCCGTTGGATGCTGAACAAATTCTTCTTGTTTATTTGTGTCTCTACTAGGGTGGTACTATTACCTCTCTCTTAGAGGCTCACTTCTCTTCCCCCTTCGTAGTAATATAACTTTGACACACATATGATCGAACACTCACCAGGCACACCCCCTTGATTTTTGAAGGCACATTTTCACCCCTCTCTCTTGCTGACAGTTAAAGTCAGGGAAAATATGTAAGAATATATGGCAGCTGAGATGATCCCCTGGATGGGGCTCCTATTCCAAATGGTGAGAGGTATAATTGGGACTACAGATCAGGGAGACTCCCTGGTTCACTAATTTCCAGCACCATCAACACCACCTTAATCCTAATTAGAAGAGAGAAAAAAGGGAGTTTATCTTTGATCCATTGGAGGATCAGTAAGGTCCGACGAGGCAGAATCACTAACTAGAAACTCTTCAACAGCAGCTAATATGGTATCCACACTATCTAAACAGTCTTGAAGATTACGAGAAATTCTTTTTACATCTCCAAGGGAGGAAAAAAGATTACATGTTTCAACTGATTTATCTTGAAATACTAGATGCAACAAAGTATCCATATACTAGTGTGAAGCCAAAGAATTAAGAAAACTGAGACATTTTTTTTCCGAGATGAGCTAGGGTCTAGAATCCACAATAAAATACTTTCCAATTAGTGTAAAAGTAATCCCATATATATACATGTATGGGGTAAAAAGGAAGTAAGAAAATAAATAAGGAGAATATAATATTTCATATTTATCATATAATGAAAACGTTTATAATAGGAAAGTATTTAAATGTTTTAATGAATATTTTATAAGTGAGAATAACACTTTATAATTTATTAAAGGTGTTATTTATTGTGTAGTCTAAATAATTGGCAATTTCACTCGAAAAAGGTTGGCTTTTTTGGTAGATTTAAAAAAGAAATCTTGCTAGAATTTGTAAAAACTAGGTTAGAGTTGTCAAGTTATGGAATTTGGGGTGTGACAAGTGTTTTTAATGATGTTGAACCCATTTCTAGTGTTAAAATCATGATTGAAACACTAAAAATTTAAGATTGTGCAATCCAAAAAATGTCAGATTTCGACCAAAAAATATATTCCATGTGAAATTGTAGCCTCAATAGATAACACTGTTATTTAATAATATAAAATTCTGTAAATAGAGTCTTCAAGATTATAAGGTGTTAAATTTTCAATATATAGAATTTTTTTTTTTAAAACAGAATGATTAGCCATTATATTAAAATATTTGGTTGCATAACTAGAACCATTTACATGCTTTAGTGATTTCCACTGCTTCAATGTTCGAATATATCCACAAAATTTTTTTCTTCCCTTTATAGGCTTTTCGTACTATAGTTTTACAATGGAATCTCCCAAAAATTCTTCAAAATTGCCCCAGAAAAATTTCATACTTGCAGTACATAAAAGAAAAAATACTTAGAGTGCCCCAGGGGGACCAACCTATGCTTCATGTTTGAATATCCCATCCTTTCCATGTGACAAGCAACCTTCAGGCATTGCAAAAACCACTTCTACCGCTTGAATATCGGTTCCAGGATTAGAAAGTCCACGCTTGGAACTAGGGTACCCTGCATTCAATGTGTCTCCATTAGCTTATAGCTTCAACAAAAGAAATTTAGAATATAGGCTCACCATCTTCCTTTCCATGCACATTTACAACCATTCACATTTATTTTCCAAAATATTGAACCTTTCCTCCTTCTCACTCTAAGCGAGATACAATGGTGTTTTGGTTGTAATTTAAACTATTCCCATTAAAACTTTGAATAAATTCTCAACTAAATGCTTCCAACGATCCAACTCGTTATCAAGGACTTGACTCTCAGAGGCAACCATCTTTGCATTTCCCAAACACAAGATACAAAACCACAGATCAATACACAAAGTAGGAGGGAAAGGCAACAAATTACCCAAGAGCCCCTACATATTCACTTATTCTTCATCAATATAGCCAAGATGAAGCCTTATTAGAGGCATTAATTCTAGATTGACTCGGATCCAAACATCAGTGTAATATCCCCAACCAAATGATTGTTGGGAGATGTCACCCTTGTTGTCCCTTCGTTTCCTTAGGCTAGAAAGATGGGGAGTTTTGGAAGAAGAGGATTTTTAATAAATAATTAGGGAAAATGTGGTGATTTCAAGAGGTATTTTCCCAAGGTATTATGTTCAATGATATTTGATGGTAAATTCTAGAAACTTGGAGAAGCTCCAATGGAGAATTGTAAAGGAAGAAGGAAGGAGGAATAGAGGGAATTCGATCTTGGTTTCTTTCTCTTTATTTAATTGAAGGCTCAGGTGAGTTTTCATAAGTGAGGATTTCAGGTGAGATCCTCACAGCAGCTTCGGTGGGATTTAGTTTCACCCTAGCCGACAACCCAACTTTGATGATACAAGATATTACCCTAGTTGGTTAGTTTTTTTTTATTTGTGGAGGCTTTCTCATCAGATCCTTCTCCAAGGGTTATTTTATGGCATATCCTTTTTTTGTCTGAGGGTTTACCCCACATCAATAGAGCATATTTGAAGGCTGAGGTGTCCATCATATTGTAGAAGGCTAAAATTTGCTCGTAGGAATTGTGAGGATATTCAAGAAATCAATGTTATTATATTCTCATCCTTTCTTATTTTATTTCTTTTAGATCGGGTCATTTTCAAGGTAGAGCCTCCATCATTTCACAAGGAAAGTGTCAAAATATCAAATTTCTCCTGGATCGAGTTGTTTCCAGGGAAGATATTTTGTTCATTCTTAGTAAGGTGTCATATCTATCGAAATTCTTTGAGTCGAGATTTGATTAGTGAAGCTTCTACTCTATTGGAGAGCTGAGGGATTTAATACATTATTAATTGAGGAGCATCAAGACTATCAGGAAGGAGCTTGGGCCAAGGATCCATACGTATCTAGTGCATTGGACGATTGGGATGAGAAACCATATGTATCTACAACTCCTTTTTCATCTTTTATAGCGATTTTGGGCAGATGTCAGTGAGCATATACAATTTATTTGTTGTCTTTTAAGAATTATATGCTCGTGGGATTGAAATAGATCACATAAAGTTTTATGAAGCGATTTGTATTATTTAGTGCCTATGGAATCAAGTTAGGTTTATGTTTAGCAACCTCATGGTATGTAATGGTAATTGGATGATAGTGTTATATTTCATGTTCATCAGTATTTGTCCTTCTGAACTATGAAAACAAAATGTAATGACATGGATGTATTAGGTCAAATCTCTTTTTTGTAGTGACACTATTTTTACTAGTTGGATCAATTCCTCTAGTTTTGTGGGTCATCACAATTAAATAAACTTCATGCCACTTTCCTTCATTGTACAAGTTCATTTGGAATTATGGTCACGGGAATCAAATACACTTTGAAGGGTTTATCCTAGTTTCAACTCAAGGCTAAAAACAATTAGTATATTTTGTCATATTTTCTGCCTTGGGAATCTCAGTGGTATCAGAGCCAAGTTATTTCCCAACTATGGGAGGTAGCCAAGAAAACCAGAGGGGCACCAAGAAGCATCTCCATTGGTTGGAAAGGGCGAAGAGCTAGAAGTCAAGGAAGGAGACACAAAGAAGACTGGGAGGCCATTTTTGAAGGACAAGAATAACACGAAGATTAAAAAGGACTACTAGGAGACCAAAAGGATTCTAGAATTAGGAATGATCTTGATAATATCATCTCAACCGAAGAAAAATCATGAAAATTCTCATCAAAATGTCCCATACTCAACTTGGAAATTCTAACCTTCAGAGCAATAATGGAGAAGGTGGTTCACATTCCAGTGGGGGAGGACATATGCATGGACATACCAACCCCCATAATAGGCTACACATATATTGTAACAAGCTAACTATGCCACCACTTTTGAATGATTCCTCTAGAGAATAAGAATCTTTCTCACCCATAGAAAGAATGATCACAATTTAGATGAGGGAGGACTAAACATTACCTCTTGATGTGAAGGCGAACTTGACCATAAATGATTATTATTTTATGAGGAGTAAACAAGAGAGGAAGGCAACAACATACGGAGGTTCTTAGCTAAACCAGGATCTGCAAAAGGATATGGGGAAAATAACCTTCCCTATTTTGATGGATCAACAAAATGTTCAGTTAGGCCATGGGTGCAAAAGTTGGACACATATGTGCAGCTTAGCCCCATGGATGAGATGTCTTCCATCAAATACGTCACTCTAGATATTGATGGAGAAGCACATGAATGGTGGTAACAAAGAATGATACACTAGGGCATGCAAGCATCTCTTCCTATACAAAGTTCACATAGAGGCTGATAGATAGATTCGATAGGAAGGAACCTGAGTTGCACTTCAGGGAGTTAGCTCATCTTTGGTAGACAAGAAGTGTCAAAGCCTATATTGTTGAATTTCAAAGATTGGTTGTGATGGTCACTAACCTTTCAATGTCCCAAATATATTTTTGTTCATAGAAGGTCTGTTAGAACGCTTGCATGGGTGGGTAAGAGCCTACAAGACCACAACCATGAAAGATGTAATTAGCAAGGAAAGGGATATGAAAGATACATTATCAAATACCAAGTTCCCTCCCAAACTAGCCTTTCCTCAAAAGGGAAATGAGATTAGGCAACTGCAAATGGAGTGGTCACAGAAGAGAACCAATTTGATGATGAGACTAGAAGGGACCTTAGAAGGAGGAGATTGTGCTTCTCCTTCCTAGTGCCTTGGGTGTTAGGGCATCAATGTACCAAGGGAAAGGCCCACTATATCGAAGTATTTTCTAATAGTGAGGATGAGGGAGAAGAACATGAGCAGGATCAGGGAGAATCATGAGGAATGGGGGTAATGTAGTTGCAGGAGGAGACCCATGAAGGATTCATTTCTTCACTTATAGGAAATATAAAGTATCATACTCTTTAGATCAGAGGAACCATAAAGGGGAAAAGGGTGGTTGTGTTGATTGATGGTGGGCCCTACCGTAATTTCATTGATGTAGAATTTGTAGCTAGAAGGGGTCCAATAACTATATTCAATTGGGACACATACATGGACCTATCAAGAGTTGGAATTTACATAAAGGGACACATGGTAAGAAGGTGATGCTCACATAGATGAATTTGTACTCACCCAAGATCATGACATCTGTTGGGTCTAATATGCGGATGCAAATTAGATTTTCATTTACTATCATTCCGGGTAAGTAAACTTCGAGGATCATCCAATATATATGGACTTAGAGAAAAAATAAACTAAGCTAGGTGAAGAAATGCCAAAGCTCCCTTACAAGAGGTCTTTCATTGGGATCTCCAACTACTATTTAGTCATTTAACAAAATTAAATATAAAAATTAAAAGACATTATGACAAGTGTAAGAAATATTGAAGCTCCCTTACAGAAGACTATTCATTAATATTTCTAACCATCTTAATCAATAACCTAAGAAATGAATGCATTTAAACATAATTCAAATTGATTACAGGAAATATTAAAGCTCTCTTACAAGAGACTATTTATTTATATTTCTAGCATCAATATCTTTAAACTAATGAAATTAAAAACATAAATGAAAGCTTACTATACCAAAACAAGTATGCAAGTGAGGCAATGGGGGCCCTCCATAGCTCCACAAGCACACCTAGAAAGAAGTCAAATGTAGAAGAAAATCCAATCCACTTTATTTATCATCAATTACAAATTGCAATTACAAGCTCCAAGTTCTACATTCCAAGAGATTCTAAATCTCCATTACAATGATCCTAAAATCTAAAATTACAAATGAAGGACTAAGTTTCTAAATTCTAAAAAAATTAAGATTACAAATGAAGGAGATAACACTCCTATTTATACAACAAGATGAGATAACAAACTCATAATGATGATCCACTATTCCCTCTTCAAATCCACATATCTCTCAACCAATGCTGACACATAACCCTATCATCCATGATCTTCTCCATGAGGTCCATGATCTTATCCATGAGGTCCATGATCTCCTCAAATTCGAATGTGAACATAGAGTGCCACATAAGGGTGCCTTAGAAGCTTCCTTTGTACCTACACATGTCAACAAACTCATTCTAATTGTTAGGTATAAGTATATGGATATTATTTTCTAAAGTTTAACCACAAATTCACTTAAAAGTACTAAGAATTAATAATGTTTTGGAAAACACAAAGGTAACCCATATAATGATGAAAGTGAAGCAAATGTGATGACATGGTGGAGGAATAGAGGTGAGAAAATGTGTGAATGGAGAGAAAGTGGATGTATTTTAAGGATAATTCTTAGGCCGAACAACATCCAACATAATAGAAGCAAATATTTAGCATGGGGATATTGTATGGGTAGTAGAATGCCAAGTTATGGAGAAAAATCCAACAGAGCAACATAAAGAGTATCATCATGATATCATGAAATAATTGTAAAACTACCTGAAGGTTTTCAAAGATATACCACTAGGCTAACCACCAGATAGGGAATTTGAGGACATCATAAAACTAGAGGAAGGGGTCCAATCTATCATCACTAACCCTTATCGACATCCCAAGGAATATGTGGATGAAATAGAGAAGGCCATCCAGGAGTTGATGAAATTAGGACACATGCGATCTAGCTCAAGTCCTTTTGCCTCATGAGTAGTATTGGTTAAGAAGAAGGATGGGTGCCTCAAGATGTGTATATATTATTGGGTATTAAACAAGGAGACCATAAAAAATTGATATCCTATCCCCATGATCGAAAAATTGACGGATGAACTAAAGGGGGCCAAGTAATTCTTGTAGATTGATCTCCACTCAAGATATCGCTAAATCAAAGTTCGAGAACATGACATCCCAAAGACAAATTTTAGATGTCACTACAAAAACTACAAATTCCTCATTATGCCCTTTGGGTTAACTAATTCCCTTGCTACATTTTAGTCTTGTATGAACCGTGTGTTCAATAAGAATCTACGCAGATTTGTGTTAGTATTCTTTGATGACATACCGATTTACAATCAGACGTGTGAGGAGAATCTACAGAATTTGGATGAGGTCTTGGGAATTTTAGAGGCGTAGAAATTCTACACCAAGATCTCCAAATGTGAGTTTGGCTTAACAAATATGTTGTATATAAGACACATGATTGGAGGAAAAGATGTCAAAGAGAATTAGGAGAAGATGAAGGCCATTCTTAATTTTCCTACTCCTAGGAATGTAATAGAGTTGAGGGGATTATTTGGTATCTGCACTTATTATAGAAGGTTGTTTCAAAGGGTATTCATAGCTGGTATCCCCACTTATAAATATCACTAAGAAGGGGACCTTTGTATGGTCAAAGGAAACACAAGAAGAATTAAAGAAACTTAAGAGAGTGATGAGATCATGTTTGGTTCTAGCCTTGCTAGAATTATCTCATCCATTTTTGTTGGAGTGTGATGCCTCCAAGGAAGGAATCAGGGGCATTTTGACACATAACCATCACCCGATTAATTTTGAGAGTAGGAAGGTTAAATATTATGAGCGTACCTATTATATATATGATAAGGAGATGCTGGAAATTATGCATGCATTGGGAAAGTTTCGACCATATCTGGTGGGAAACATGTTTAAGGTAAAAACAAATCATAATAGTCTTAGGTACTTCTTGGATCAAAAGCGGTTGAGAAAGAGGAAACAAAAATGGGTAAGCAATATCCATTCCTATGACTTTGAGATCAAATATGTCAAAGGAAAGAGAAACCTAGTAGCAAATGCTTTATCTAGGAGACCAACTACCTTTTCTCTCATAGACGTTGTAACAGACTAGAAATACCATATTTGGTGGAATACTCAAAGAACCTGATGAATTTTGAGATCCTTGATGGGTAGTCATAGGATGGTTGATATTGGGTTGTCAATGACATTAGCTATTATAAAGACTGGATCTATTTAGTACCAGAGTCATAGCTGAAGGTGAGGATCATGCAAGCACCCCACTACTCTCCCCTAGCAGGAAACCCAGGGGTTTCAAAGACTTATAGGACTATCAGGGAGAGTTTCACATGGAAGGGCCTCAAGGAGGACATTATCATATATGTTCAAGAGTGTAGTACCGACCAATAGAATAAGGCAGAACACACACACCCATCAGGTTTGTTACAATCATTTCCCATTCCAGAGTAGAATTGAGAAAGTGTTTCCATGTATTTTATCACAGGGCTACCCTCATCACATGGTAAATATTGTAGGAATTTACAAGGTAAGTTCCTTATATTGAACACCAAAGGACACCGCTCACAAACAGATCCTAGATCAGTACACCAATATTCTTGATGTGGTTAAAACCCTCAAAGAGGGAAACAGTCCATGACCTGAGCCAACGCGACCACTTCAAGAAAATTATTAATGTAAAAGAAATAACTTTTACATAATGTTCTCTCATAAATGGTCTCAGACAAATGACCCTCCATGCTCTTTAAATAGAGATCATAGACCAATCAGGTGTTAAGCCACAGATCAAGTGTCGGTAATACCGAGGAGAGAATGAACCATAATATCACTTCATGTCTAGAACATATTGTGGCCGTTGGATTGTAAGTTACAAAAAGTACATACTTAAAGAAACTCACTTTACCTAACTATACACTAGACCAAGTTATACTTAATTAATTGCTATGTGTCGGAATATCCTAACACCCCCCCCCCTTAAGAACAACTTGGGATAGGATTGAAGGATGTACAAAGATAACACAATAGGAGAAAGAAGGGGGGATTAGAGCTTATCCCCCCTTAGTGACAACTTCCTGAACTCCAACCATAAATCGAAGTTTAGTAAAATTCGCTTCTGTGAAAGCCTTTGCAATGATGTCTTCAACTTGATCACCGATTGAACAATATTTCACTTCAAGAACATGGTCATGAATGAGCTTTTTGATGAAGTGCATGTGTAGTTCAATGTGTTTGCAGTGTTGATGTTGGACTGAATCTTTGTATAGTTGAATGGAACATTGATTATCACACTAAAGTGTAGTCGAATATTGCTGCTAAAAACCAAACTCGAATAGGATCTGACGAAGCCATAGGGCATCCTTACTAGCTTCAACAATGCCACAATACTCTGCTTATGCTGAAGAAAGAGAAATGGCACGTTGTTTCTGGCAAGCCCATGTAATAGGTCTAGAACCAAGAGTGAAGACATAACCTGCAGTAGACTTCCGATCGTCAGGGTCACCAACCCAATCAGAATTAGTGAAACCAACCAATAAAGGAGATGCTCCTGCATTATAATGAATCCTAAACTGAACTATACCTTGAACATAACGAAGTATTATTTTATCTATTTTACAATGAATTTCATGTGGTTTGTTCATAAACTGAGCTACAATGCCAACAACAAAGGAAAGGTCAGGATGGGTATGGGTAAGATACAAACGTTTTCCAACAAGATGACGGTATAAGGTAGCTTCAATTTCAAGGGAAGTACAAGTGACTAAAATTTTGACTCCATACTAAAAGGGAGAAGGGTTGGCTTATAGTCTTCCATGTGAAAGTGGTGTGGAAGATCACATGCATACTTGGAATAGGAAAAGGAAATACCTTCTTTGGATTGCAAGACTTGAAGACCAAGAAAATAGTGCAAGTGCCCTAAGTCTGTCATTTCAAACTTATTTTTAAGGCTAGACTTCATGTCATTTATAAGGTTTGGATCACTACCAGCAAGGATAAGTCCATCAACATAAAGAACAAGAATGATAAGGGACTACCCACTTTCTTGGTGTAGACATTATTGTGAGAATGACACCTAGAAAAGCCAATATCTAAAATAAAGCTATCCATTTTGGCATACCAAGCCCGAGGGGCTTGCTTGAGACCATAAAGGGATTTCTTAAGCCGACCTACAAGGCTAGAGTGCTTTTGTATAAATCCAGGATATTGTTCCATATAGATTTCTTCATGCAAGTCCCCATGCAAGAAGGTGGATTTAACATCCATCTGATCGACTTCCCATTTGAAATAGGCATCAAGGGAAAGAAAAGGACGTACAAAAGGACTCTAGCCTCGTATGTCAGCTTAAGAAATCCCTTTATGGTCTCAAGTAAGCCCGAGGGGCTTGCTTGAGACCATAAAGGGATTTCTTAAGCCGACATAAAAGGCTAGAGTCCTTTTGTATAAATCCAGGATATTGTTCCATACAAATTTCTTCATGCAAGTCCCCATGCGAGAAGGCGGATTTAACATCCATCTGATGGACTTCCCATTTGCAATAGGAATCAAGGGAAAGAAAAAGGCAGATAGAGTTCATTTTGGCAACAGGGGAGAATGTTTCAGTATAGTTAATGCCTTCAACTTGTGAAAAACCCTTAGCAACATGATGAGATTTATGTTTATCAAATTTTCCATCTCTTCAAAACTTGGTTCTTTAAACCCATTTGCATCTAACAAGTTTTCGTCCCTTTGGAAGAGGAACAAGGTCCCATGTATCATTTTCCAATAATGAATGATATTATTCATTCATAGTTGCATCCCCATCTAGATGGCATGAAGCTTATGAAAAGGTGTTAGGATCATAATTCACTAAAACTTGAGCTAGTAAAGAAGAGGCTCCATTGAACTAAGAACATGTACGACACTGATCTATAGGATCACTTGCAAGAGCACCCGCTACATCTCGAGTAGTGTAGACCCATTTTGGAAGATGAGGAGTTGAAGGAAGATACCAAGAAGGTGGGGGAGGATTATCATCCTCATTGTCATGATCTGAAGAAGGAATATTTCAGAAGTAGAAGAGATAGAGAGAGGTGGCACATCTGTTGAACTAGGCTCATAGGCCAATATATTTTCAGCAAACTTTACATCTCTTCTAATGATTATATTTTTGGATTTAGGTTGAAGAAGTCTATATCCTTTGACATCTTCAGAATATCCAACAAAAATACATTTTTCACTCTTAGGTTCTAAGGATTTATGTTTCTCATCTGGAATATGGGCCCATGCTTCACTTCCAAAAAAATGAAAGTGACTTACATCTACTTTAATTGAGCTCCATGCTTCTTCTAGAGTGACATTATTTAAAACCTTAGTAAGAGTGTGATTTACTATGTAATTTTCACAGTTAATTGCTTCTGCCCAAACATTAAGACTAAGTCCTTTAGATCAAAGCATACAATTAGCCATTTCCTTTAAGGTGCGATTCATCCTTTTAGCTACACCATTTTTCCATGGAGTATATGGAAAAATATGTTGCAAGTGAATTCCATGCTTAGTGCAAAAGTTGATGAATTTGTTGTTAACATATTCTCCGCCATTATTATATCTTAGCTTGAGAATTTGATGTCCAAATTGTTTCTCAACAAAGGCCTTAAAGGCCAAGAACATGTCAAAGACTTCAATCTTGAGTTTTAAGAAGTATACCCAAGTTCGTTTAGAGAAATCATGAAATGAAAGTTAATAAACACTTGTAACCAGAGAATGAAACAACTGGAAGTGGACAACATAAATCACTATGCACAAGTTGTAAGGGGGCTGAGGCATGTTTTTCAAAAATATCCTAATGATGTTTTCTGAGTACACATCTAGAAAAAACACCATCTCTGCAAGATACCATAGGAAGACTTGTCACCATATTTTCTTTACATAGATTTTGAAAGGAGCGATAGTTTAAGTGACCAAATCGCTCATGCCAAAGTTTTCTCACTTTATCATTATGTGCAACAATATCGACGGAAGAGTTGATGGCCCAAAGTTATTAAAATTATACAACCTTGTAGAATCATCAACAATGCCAGTAGCTAAAATCTATCTAAGATCTCTTAGGTCCTTAATTACAACATCATGAGGTGAAAATTCGATGGTTTTACCTTCATCTGAATAAGTTATTTGATATACAGATAGAAGGTTACATGATAAGGTAGGAACACATAATACATCATTAAATTGACCATTTTCTAGATGAATAGTTCCAGACCCTACAACACTAAGAGATCTATCATCACCAACATATATATTTTTGGTGTTACAATCATTTATAGAAGAAAACATGGCTTTGTTTTTGGCCATGTGATAAGAAGCTCCAGAATCAATGAGCCACTCATGAGTTTGAGACGAAGAAGATACATTTAGTGCATAACCAGACCGATATGCTTGACAACCACAAGTAGAAAGTGTTATTACTGAAGATGAAGTTGAAGTTGAAGAGTGCTCCAAATGGATGTTATGATTCTTCATTGCTGCTTCCAAGGATTCCATCTTCTTAAAGCATTTGGATTCTAAGTGGCCATCACGATTACAAAAGTTGCAATGTCTATCAATATTATTCCCTTTGTCTTTAGTTGCCTTATCATTTTGTTGAGTTGATTTTTCATTTTGAGTACGAAATTGCTTAGGACCCTTGTTTGGTTTATGAGCATTCTTTTTAGGATGCTGCTTCTTAGGATTCTTTGAACTTGGTTGCTGCTGGGTTGCTAAGGCTTTATTAGAAGAGTTTCCAGTATTAAGAAGACCAAAATGTAATATTTTTTCTTATTCTCTTATTAAAGAATCACAAAGGCATCAAAAGAGGGGGACTTGTAGTCTTGTCCTTGAGAAATAAAGGCTTCTCTAGTAGAATGGAAGGTGGGAACAAACACAGAGTAGGCTAGTCCTAACTTAGTAAGAATGGAATAGATAAGGCTACCATCTTCCTTCTTAACCTTAACACCTTCCAAGAGAAGTATAAGGGTCTTGATCTTGGACAAAAATGTTCAATGGAAGAAAAATTATTGGGGTCCAAAGTAAGCAACTCATTTTCAAGTTGATGGGCTCTAATTTCATTTTTAATTCTAAACACAGTATTGAGATTTTTCATTGCTTCAGTGGGGGTTATCAATTTTTGTGATATGAAATCTAAAGTTTTGAGAAATAAACATCCCTATCAACCCATGTGCTTGATCTTTCTTATTTTCCCATTTGGATTGCTTATTTTCATTTGAAGGTTTAGACTCTTGGCCTGAGGCTATTCTATAAAGACCTTTACTTCTGAGTAAATCCACCATGTAGGATAGCCATTGGAAGTAGTTGGTGCTGTCAAAAATAACTAGGCTTGGACATTCCATTTTAAAAGAAATTGAAGTTGTAGATGCTGAAACTAAGTGTTCCAAGGTAACCCTGCCAACCTCATCCTTTGATGCACATACGGTGGCAACCAATTTTATTACTTTTGCCGATGCTTCGACATCCTCTAGGATGTTCAATTCCTGCATGGTTTTGTAGGCCTGCTCTATTGATGTCTCCAGTTTCTTACTTCATTGCTGCATTTCCTCATTGGCCTTCAACGCTTGTGCTTTCTTTGTGAACATCTACTCATTATTTACCTTGAATTCATTGATGACAGTGAGAGCACGTTGCTATCTGATCCACAACTCATCTGAGACCCCTTTATGCATCACATGGAGGGTATGGAGTGGTAGTGCAGCCAAATTTACTCCCATTTCTTTCATTGTATTGAGCACAGTGCGATCCTCATCTCACTCAACATGAACGGACCCTTCTGGCAATGGTATGACTCTGAGGTCCAGAGTCCGTTCCAGCTCCGCCACTGTTTCACTTCCCTATGTCAGGATTTCCTACACCTCACTTGCTTTCCCAACGCCTATTTAAATCCTTCTAGTGTGGATATGCAACTCATGCAGATCCTTTTGGACACTCCATGTGTCTGCATATACTGCTACTCAAACTATTGCAACACCTCAGTGATCGTGTCTCTAACTTTGTCACCGATCTCATCGAGATCACCTTCCATGAGCACCATCAAGTCAAAGTGCATTTGCTTATCACAATTATGCTTTTTCCACTATCCACCTGTCTTCTCCTGCTCACACCTCTTCAAGGTGAAATGAGTGCTCTTCTCCTCACCACCACCTCCTTCCGGTTCTAACATCTCTTGCTTATTGGCGTGCTACAAAGCTAATTTTCCACCTTCTTCAGTATCTTATCGTTCTTTCTCAGCCTACTTTTTGGTAGCACACTCTGTCTCTTCCCTTTCTTTCTCCGCAGCTTCCTTAGCAACAACTTCCTTCTTCTTCTACTCAGCAAGAGTTCGCGTGACCTTCTTAGTGGCTTCCTTACACTTCTGCGCAGTAGAGCTCTCTGCACCTTTTCTTGTTCCCACATCAAGCCCCATGGGTTCACGCCACTTTGTTGGCCAATACCCTATGATCTACTGCACATCCGTCTCAGAGACGAAATAGGGAAATTTGTGCCATATGCTCTTTGGGTCCTTCCACACTCTAGTTGACACACTGTGGAAATTGGCCTTAAGCTCCACGTAGGCTATTAATTGCTCAAACAAGGTTTGGGAAAATATTGACCTTTGATTGATAACCATTTGAAGTTCCATCTCCACCAGGATCCAGAAAATTTTTGGCTCCTTGATTCTTGTTAGATCCTTTGTAGACCACAGGGAGGCGAACCATGCCGCCTCGGGTAAGTCTTCCTTGTGCAGGGGGAACTTACTATCCTCCGGAAACCTCCAAGCTACTAAAAAAATATTTAATAAAGGCCATGCATAATGGAATGACTTTCTCTCCTCTTGAGTTTCCTGACAGTTCGCGAGGAACTCCTTGCATAGATATTTTTCCTAGTTTTATTGCACCCATTTTGTGCACTAGGGTGCTAGTGACACTACCGGCACTAGAACCTCATATGTGCGACACTTCCTCATGATTTTTCCTACAAGAATATGGGTAGAAAACTGCACCACCTTGTCTTGAATAGAGCGGATAGAGTATCCGTGCAAATTATTAACAAGCCCATACTCAGTCTTCATCTTATCTGCTAATTCTTTTCCCCACTTTTCCCTCCAAACCCATTTGCAGGATCCACTCCTTTATAAGGCAACTTCGTTATCTGATGGATTAACATGTTAGTAATTGTGATGGGCTCCCCAAGCCATAGACACCCATCGAGCACCAGCACGAGGAGCTGGCGCACACACACCATGTTGATAGTTGATTGATGATAATGTAGCACACAGAGCATGTTGAGTAGCTAGCCTAGTCAACACCTCTGACCCACTTCATGGGCTCTAATCACATAAACTAAGTCTCCTCATAGTATATTTTGGTCATATAATTGTTGATTGCCAAATGTGGGAACCTCTCATGGTTCGTGAGGTCCCAATCCTCCATTTTTAGCACTGGAATGCGCACTAATGTAGTACCTTCAAATTCCACCTGTTCAGGCAACAGGGGTGTTGAAACTATGACTTTCTCAGAATCCAGGTCCTTGGTAACTTTGGTTCTTCCCTTCCATAGAGGGATATACTTAGGTAGCTTTAATATATTCTCGACCTCTAGATTCTTTTTTCTCCTTTTGCCGTACCTTTAGATTCTTCCTCGTTGACATTCTCACCGGCATCAACTTCTTCTGCTTTTCTTTGGCAGTAGATTGCTTTTCTTTTCTGGTGGATTTCTTTGGCCTTAACAACCTCGACGTGGTAGATACAGGGGTTGTAACTTCCATACTTGAAATCTCAGGACCCAATGCATTAGACACAACAGCTTCAGAATTTATGGCTTTGGTAGGGTTTGTAGCAGACATTCGTTCAATGAATAGCTCTCGAGTTGCTGCAGTGTAGTTTTCAAAAGAGGGGTGTGCCACCAATTCTTCCCAGAAGTCATGATTCATAAGCTTTAGATTAAAAAATGGCCAAAAAACTCTTATAATTCAAAGTGTTCTTTGTTGGACCAACACATGTAATTTATAGGAAGTTTTGAATTCAAATCCGACCGTTCCCCCCAAATTCTGATAATAAATGCATCTTTGGTGGTAGATCTCCAAATATTTTCACCATAAATAGTGCCTACCCACTCCTCTTAACTAATTTTTGGCCATAAAATCATGAATAGTAACCTCAACGGATGATTTTGGACCCATCTACGTGGCACCATCATTCATGGTGCAACTCATCCAGCGCAGCTCCACCTGTCGCACCCATTTCATTCTTCGCACAACCTTTCTACCATGTTTTCCACAGAGTTAGGCAGCATAGTTTATATTCCCGCAATCCTTCACTGGCTACGCTTCCACCCACCTGGTTAAATACTCAGTTGCAGTAATGATATACCACACACCCGTCTTCTTTCTTGACAGTTGTATGGGACCTATAAAGTCAATGGCCCATTTCTTGAATACCTGCAATGAAACTTGGGGATTTAAAGGAAATTCAACCCTTTGCGAAGGCTGCCCCATCCTTTCAAAATCATCACATGCCTTGCAGTATGCCTTAGAATCCTTGTGTAATGTTGGCCTCCGTAACCTGGCGTGTAACATATTTTGCGCGATCGCTTTCCCTGCATAGTGACCTCATACCACTCCTCCATGGGATTCAGCTAGCATACTAGTGTGTTCAAACTCTAGAACATACCTTCACAATATTTCATTCGCCCCCATCTTATATAAATGGTTGACAATTACTGAAAAATCCGCAGTGCGAACTACTGACTCCTTCTTTGTTGAGTGGAATAACCTTTCGAAGCTAATCCAGTTGTTAAGAACTGAATAATATCGGCAAAATGATCGTCCATGACACACGCCACAAAGAGCTATGCGTCGGGTAGTTCTTACTCCAAAATACATGGTTCCTCTCATATTTCAATCCTGGATAGATGGTCCGGGCCTGCATTTAGCCTTCCAGGCTTGACAATTACCTCAAAGTCATATTCGTGGAAGAATAGTAAACATCGACATATCTCCCCCCCCAACACATGCCTATTGACCAGATACTTCAGCGCAGAGTGATCTGTATATATTTTAAAATGTCCACCTAACAAGTAATGCCTAAACTTCAGCAGTGCATAGACCATCGCCAGCCCTTCGCACTATGTGGTGGAGTAATTCTTCTCGGATTTGGATAACTTTTTGCTTGCGAAAGATATTGGATGATCAATCTCTCCCTCACCATCTTGTGTTAACACTACTCTTAGCACAATGAAGGAAGCATCAACATGCACATGAAACTCCTTTTTCCAGTCTGGAAACACCAAAATAGGTGTTTTCACCATTTTCTCCTTCAAGACATCCAAGCTGCACTAACAATCTTCATCCCAGCAAAACATCGCATCCTTTTTTAAAAATTTCTCCATTGGTGCGGTTATCTGGGCATACGCCTTGATAAACTTCCTATAGTACCCAGTGTGTCCCAATGTAGTGCAACTGTTTCACATTCCTAGGAGCTTCCAAATTCACAATTACAATGATCTTCGCAGGGTCCACCATCAATCCTTTCTTACATACAACATGGCCAAGAAAAATCCCAAAAGGCACACATAATATACACTTTTTCAGGTTCAACATGATCTGATACCTTCGACACGTATCCAGCATGAGGCGCAGACTCACAACATGTTGCTTTACCAACCCAAACACAGTCCAATCATCAAAATATACCTCCAGGAATTTATGAATAAACTCCTTGAACGTCGTGATCACTACCTGGGAAAAGATTGCAGGTGCATTCTTTAATCTTAATGGCATAACTATATATTGGAAGTAACCCCACTCAGTCGCGAAGGTTGTTTTGCTGCAATCTTTTGGCACGATCTTTATTTGGTGATATCCCTAAAAACCTTTAGTAAATGAGTACAGCTCCTGCCCGTCAACGTTCTCTAATACTTTATCAGTAATGGTGTCGGAAATAGATCATGTACACATGCATCATTTAACTTCCACAGATCTACGCATATGCGAATCTCGCCCTTCTATTTCTTTTCTTGTACCACCATTGGGCTTACCTAATCTTATTCTTCTACAATGTTGGCACAAAAGTGTCATCAGGGGGAGACCCTGGGTTTAGGCACGGAAGGCCAACAGTGGCTCATTGTAGTCTAGGACAATGCCAACATTTTCACCTTACCCAAAGGGTAAGGAGTCTCACCTGAGGCGTGCCACGACCAGAAGTAAGAAGGGTTCACCATAGGGTGAAGGGTATATCAACCATCAATATGTAAACAACATCATACACACATTCAGGACAACAACATATCATTCAACACTATTAAGCTACCACATATATAGACTTGCAGTATATTTAAAATTTTAGTGGGTCCATATATCGTGAGCGAACACATACATTGTACTAAGAAACTAGTCCATATCTTCATTCATATTAAGTCAACAAAAGAGAAATACATAATACATCGGCCTTATCCACAGGTAACTACAAGAAATACCCGATTATAGGATCTAACGACCTATGACAGACTCAATTTCTCCTCAGCTATTGGTTCAATCTTCAACCCCGAGGTTCTGCTTGTCCACGTCTAAACGCTACTGATCCATCAACCCACAACCAACCCCTTTATCCTAATGAATTTCTCTTTTTGTATTCCTTTTGTCGCTTTCACTTCCAGTACCTGCTCGACTGTTCCTTTTCTTGGCTGCCTCTCATCCATCTTGTCCACTCGACTGCCTCTGCCTTTTGCTGATACTTTTCCACAACCATCCCGAAATTGCCTGTTCCTGCCTTCCGCCCTAGCTATCTTCATCACAACCTGATCGTTGCTGCCACCACCCATTTCCTCTTCTTTATATGGAAAGACCAAATAATCAAAATCTTTTTAAAATCAAAACAAAGGCCCCAACAGGCCCCAACCACAATTCTTTGACTCGTCCTCAAGTCAATTCATTTCGAGCACTACTGGTCCTATTGGTGGCTGCTCTGGTTCTGTTGGCTGATGAGCTAATGCTCCCAGTGTCTCGACCGTCATTTGTGAGGTGGTTTCCACTCCCATTAAACCTTCCTCCATTTGCTTCCCTTCCTTTCCAAATGAAGGCCCCAACTTCGGAACAACAGTGGTTGTTTGTTGCCTGAATTCATTATACTTCTGGAGGGAAGCGTCCCATCCGACAATGATCACGTCAGCCTATTGGGTGAAGTCTTTGGTTGTATTGGATGTTAATTCAGTTGGATTTTGACTTCGCAGACGGTCCCACTATTCTCTGCTGTGGTTGCAGATTTCTTTCAGAGCCAGGACCTATAGATAGACCGGTGGGCACAGGTCCCTTATCAGATTTTTGGTTCTCGCTGACTCTTCTTCAATATTATAAAGTTGAGATTGAATGGCAGCTATTTTCTAATCAATCTGCTGGAGTTGGTTGGAATCCATGTAGTCCCTGCTTCTAGCAAACAGTACCTGTAGCTTCTCTCTCATAGGTTATAGTAACTGATTATTCAATGCAAGGCTTCCTGGCCAGTCGTGAACTCTATCCATCAGGGCATATCCATATGCTAGTGCATCAACGAGTGCTTTCTTCTTCGTTTCTAGCTCGGTGATCTTGCACTCTATTGTTCTCACATATATTTTGACTGGGTTTGGCAACGTTGATCTTCCTGTTTCTAACTTCTTCCTCATATCAGCGTTGGTTGCTACCAGATTTGAACATGCTACTTGGATATGGTCGCAACAGCTCACCAACGTGTAGGCTTTAATATCCTTTGGAGCTTCTATGTTGGCATTTGTGATCGTTGGCCATAATGACCAAAACTTCTTCGTTACTTGATCAACATGCGCTTACAAATTTGTATTTGCTTGTCACAGTTGATCTCTCTCCTCTGTCAGCTCTTGTAGTTGCTATTTTTTCTCCTCATGCTCTCTGGCCAGATCATCATGTATCTTCTCATCTCTTTGCACCTCTTGTTGAGTAAATGCAAACAACTGTGCTGAAGACCAGTGCTGCAGGGTGTTGGCTTGCATTGTGCTTAGTTCTAGAAGCTTTTGCTAAATTGGTAGGCCGCTGGTGATGAATTTCTCAAAATAGGAGGTGCGTGAATGAATTGGTTGTGATTGTGGGGTGAACTGGGGAGTGGGAGGAATGATATTAGGGTTAGGAACCACAAGGAAACTTATAGGAAAATGTGACTGGTACAGTTCGGCCCCCCCTCCTGCAGAAGAACTGTGGTTGGCCCTTTCTCCTGGAGTGGGTCCGACCCAAAAAGTAGAGACACTAGCAAGGTCTGCTGGGTGCCACTAGAAGAGGTGGCCCCTCTAAATTGCTCTGTTGACTCAACCTCCATTTCTACAGTTGCTCGTCGTGTGCCAGAAGGGAGGGTTTCTGACAGGGTTGCGGAAGTGGAGGCCATGTGGGGGAAGATTCCCGCGACTGAGGTAGGATAGTAGAGGTTTTGGGGGAGATTTCTTCAACTACTGGGGATGTGGAGATTGATTTTCTGACCTCATCAGTAAGGTCGACAATTTAATTTTCCGGGTTAGTTCTTGACTTCTTAATGATCAGTTTCTAAATTACTCTTTTCTTTTTGGGTTTCGGGACTATTGGCTGGGATGGGGTTCGAGTGCCCCCAGTGGGGATTTCCATAGCTAACAGAGTTGTAATAATTGGAAAAAACATAGTAGAACCTTGAAATTGCATGGGCTAGTTAGCCTCACCTGAGTGTTCGTCGAAACTTGCAATCGTCTGCCTTATCACAAACATTTTTTGTTCCATTTGTAGCACCATTGGGTGAAGGTCATCTTCAACTGGCCTTTTTCTGTTTCTTTCCCCTTTTGCTTCCGCTTGCAACTATGTCTTCAAGTTACTGAATAGATATCAGTACTTCCCCTCAATAATTTCACAAGCGACCCCCGGCCATGATCCAATCTCACTATGGAGTGCTTCTTCAGTCAAAACAAATTTTTGTGGCCTCATCTTGAAAGTGTTAAGATGGACACACCGTGGTCGAAGGTAAGTGTGCCCATGCAAGGCTCCAAACCAAATTTCCTTAGAGAACTCATCTAGCAGTGGTTTGGGTATCCACTCTATCGACCTGATTGTAATCGGCATCATCTGATACTATTCTTTTAAGCTACCTCATTAATCTCTTTATTGCTCAGATCCCCTGAAGCTCTCCATGGCTCGTACCAAAGTGCTAGTGGTTGTCCTTCAACGACTTGCCTCATCTCCCTCCCCCTTGGTGGTCGCTATGTCCACATCACCAGAGACATCAGTATGTATCCAAACAAGAAATTGGTACTCCACCTATAAATATCTTCACATGCTTCGAAGAGCTCATTTAGGATGGAAGCATACTAGTTGAGCACTTCTCCATTGCAGAAGTTCTCTGCAATCGAAATTGCATCTAGAGTGCATTCGTTCCTTGCGAAGTGTCTCATGGTCTTACTTGCTATGATGTAGTAGGTGAACCTTATCTCAATTTTGTTGATCATGTAAATTTTTTCTCCCCTTCCGCCTCGCTCTGTTCCACATTTTGCATAATAATTCTCCTCTCCCTGCTTCTTTGCTCTTTTGGCACCTGCTTGGAACGTTGTATTACCACATTTCCTCTGGCTGACATCCATGTGAGACGATGCATATCATCTACATGAATTGGGTACTACTTGTCGAGCCACAGGGATCATCCATGCATTCTATTGGATAGTAATTTGGTACACTACATTGCAGCCAGTTGAGTGCCGAAGACTGGTAAACTTCTCAAATTGATCAGTGTCGACCTCTACAATCTTATGAAATCCTCCCTGACTCTGGATGTTTTGGTGCCATCTTCCTTCTAGATTTCTTCTTCATAGACCTCCCTTTTTAGCATCGGAAACTAGAAGCAATCAATAAGGTTATTGTCAACTAAAATTGACTTGTCATATTTCCATATAGATTTTCCATTAGTTCAATTTGCTCATCTAGTTTATCCTATGGAACTGAGAGAATTCCTTTCACCATTTCTCTACATCTCTGATAGACAATTGTCACTTGGGGCTTCACACTCCTGTGTTTTTGCTATTGTTATTCAGAGCAGAATTGGATTTTTTCTACTACCTACACTTGAAATTCTATAGATTTCTTCATTATCTTTGCAAATTAAGTAGTCGGGATTGACATGATGTTTCCCGACTGGAATTTGGCAACTAATTACTGCAACAAATTTCCCCATGTATCCTAACCATTCTTTGTCGCCGTCGGCTGTCCTGGACCTAACATTTCTGACATGGAATAGAAAAGGACAGAGTGGGATGCATGGCTTATTAACTTTGTTGTGATGGAGGGTATTTATTAACTAAATTTGTTCCTAACGGGAAAATATTTTATGGCTTCCACTTGACAGTTGCATTATTAGTTACTTATTATGGAAATGACTACTCGTACGATGGAAAGGATGGATACAGTGTGTGACCATAAAGACTGAAAAAGTGTCTGCCTACGTGTAACTTAAGAGTTGGAAATGCATGCACCTATGAGTGACTGTTAAATCTACCTATTCCCCCCGACCACAAATGGGTTGCGATATTATGACAATTTTTCCGCAACCTTATTGACGCTTTTGCTTATTCTTGTTAAAAGGATGATAAAAGACACAAACTTCAAATGAATGCTGAAATGACTTGGCTACCCTTTATTAACTACTACCTACTTGCAGGCTCGTTTCTGAGACCCCCTTAACTTGAGATTGTGTTTGTTGGCATGTGGAAGGGCTTCAGGCATGCACCATTTACCCAACCTTGTAGCATATCTCCATCCAGTTGCACTAACCTTACCGCTCCAGAATCTCTAATTTCCGCAACTATGAACGAGACTAGCCTGTGCATTTGCAGTTTACCCAGGAATTTTTGGAACCTACTATCGTATAATAATACGTGATCTCCAACTTTGAATGTATTCTTCCTGATATGCTTGTCAGGCCAATAATTTTTCCTTCTTTGCTCTACTGACTAGTGAAATTTGGCCAAGAACCTAGATTCATCAAGTTCCATTAGTTGATTTAGTCTTTCTCTTAATGCTACATTATCTGTCATTTTTGTTGCCTCAGAAATAAACATGCTGGGGACTATGAACTCTGCTAGAACTATTGCTTCCTTCTCATATACGAGCTAAAATGGTGTTTGTTTATGAAGTCTTTTCGTTGTTGTTCTATATGCCCATATAGTTGCTAGTACACGTTCATCCCAGTCATCCCTGTTAGCTGATATTATTTTCATGAGACCTTTTTCCAGTATTTTATTGAATGCCTCGACAGTCCCATTGGCTTGTGGATGGTATGGACTACTTTTATGATGCTGAATCATAAAATTCTTGAGAAGAGACTCAATGATTTCATTTATAAAATGTGTTCCTTGATCACTTATCAAGCTTTTTGGGCATCCAAATCTTGAAATTATATTCTCGAAAATGAACCTTGCGGTAGTGTTATCCATACAATCCTTGACATGTGTTTCTTTTGCCCATCTAGTGAGATATTCAATGGTGGTTATTATGTATCTTGCATGTGAGTGTCTTGCTGGTGGTGTTATAGGTCTGATGAAATCTATTGCCCACTTCTCAAAGATTTGCACTGTATGAACGGGATTTAAGGGCAGTTCGTCCTGTCGGGAAGGCTTCCCAACCCTCTGATAGACATCACAATTCTTAGCATATTCTTTAGAATCTTTGTGGAGGTTTGGCCACCATAATACTGCATGCAGTATCTTCCTTATGGTGGCTTTCCCTCCTACATGGCCTCCCGCGACCCCATCGTGACATTCCCATAGAACATATTCTATTTCGTGCTAAAGTATGTAGCATCTTAGGACTTGGTCTAGGCCCATCTTATAGAGATGTCCTGCGACTAGTTGGTAGTCTACTACCCTTACTATTAAGTATCACTTCTGTGTTTGTGTATACCACTCTGGGAAGTGCCCTGTTGTCAATAGCCCATCAATATCTTCTAAGTAGTCTAGGACTGCTTCTATTCTGAATAAGTCATCATTAGGTATCTAATCATCTAGTGCCCCTTCATTATCTCCAGTCTCCAGTCGTGACAAATGATCCAGCTCCACATTCAATCTTTCATGTTTGATGACCACCTTGAAAGTGAATTCTTGGAAGAGTAATAACCATCGGCATATCCTGCCTTCTAACACTGGTTTGTTCACTACATACTTCAATGCTGAATGATCTGTGAAAAACTTGAATGGCACCCTCAACAAGTATTGCTTGGATTTCTGCAGAGAGCTGTCCACGACCAATGCCTCCCTCTCTGTTGTCGTATAGTTCCTTTCTGTAGTTGACAACTTCTTGCCGGCATAGTTGTTGAGCCTCAACCTTACACTCATTTACCTATCCTCCCAACAGCTTTTCCCTATTCACTTCTCTCTTTTGTCATCATTTCCTCCATCAACTTGTTCAATTCATTGCATTATATGTCTTTTTAACATGATTTTTTGACTGTGCTAATGATTGACTGTTGGTTTAGAATTTTGGTACATGTTCAGCAATTCCGCAGCTATTCAGCAATTCCGCAGCTGTTCAGAGATTCCGCAGCCTTTTTGTTGTTTGCTATACTCCACGTGTCTTCTCAAGGAACGGGCCACATGGGCACGTTGGTATGGATGTATACATGGTTCGTATGCTATTAGCTGGGCCAAATCGGTCACATATACCCCCGGTCAACGCAGGTGCACCCACGGTCAAACAACAAAGTTCCAGACGGTGGCACGGCTCTGCGTGAGCAACTGAGACACGGAACCACAGCTGGCACTTCCTCCACGCCACGAAGACAGCAAGGGACAGGATCTAACCATAGATTTACTCCCCATGATGACCGTTTCCTCCAAACGTGCATGGAGTTGCCTGCGTGTTGCCGCGTAGTTAATTAGTCAAGACTGTAGTTGCTTAGTTTACGCAGAGGACAGTTTGTCCCTATGCCTATAAATAAAGTGTTTTCCAACGCTTAGAGATTAGCTTTTTGATATTGTAATTGCTGTAATTATTTTGGTTATCAAACTCTGTTTTAAAGACTGTTTTTACAGCACTTTTTCACTGTATTTTGACATGTTGATTTAATATAAGAAGACTGTTCCTGTTCATCTCTATGTAACTGATCTTTAGCTGGTTGAGTGGATGGAGGGCCCCCATCTGCCACAACCTATGTACAGTAGCATTTAACTTTATTTTCCTGCCTTTCTTTGTTTTCATTTTTACATGTACAATAATGTATAGTTTGATTTCTGCAGTTTTTCATTTCTTTGAACATGTATAATAATGTACAGTTTGATTTCATGCCCTTACATTTCCAGCACTTTTCAGAACTGATCAGTTTGTTTATGCAGGTGTGTTAGGAGCCCGGGATAGTGTGTTTTTATTTCTTTTTATCACTGATGGTATTTGAAATTGTCTTGTCTTAGCTGCTGATTTTTACCTTGCTTACTTAGTTTCATTGCTAGTTTATTTTATCAAGTTTTTGACAAGTTGCTTACTAACCTTTTGATGGTCTTCTCATCATAATTGACTAACCTTTATTGGACCAAAATATCATTGAGTGGCAGCTTGGTTTGATTAGCTTTTGGACTCATATTACTGATTCCTTCTTAACTATTTTTCACATGAACAATTTCAGCTAGAGGCAGAATGTTAAGGAAGAATGAAGTGTTATGATTTGTCATTTAAGTTTTGCAGTTAAAGTAGTGTTTTTCACTTTCCATTGAGTTAACATAGATGCTATTTTTGTTCTTATCAGCAACATAGATAGTGGACTAGTGCCATTAGTCACTTTGTTTAATGCTTTGCTTTCATTTGAAGTTTCAATTCCATTTCAAGTCACTTTTCAAGCTTTTTCTTTAAAAAGTTCAAGAAGCATTTAGAAACCACCACATACACACACATTCACTCACTTGTTTATAACTTCATCACATCACATTAGGAAGATAAGTCCAACACAAACTAAAAACGACAAAAAGAACTAGGAAAGGCTGCTTAAGTATATATTGTACACTTCACTTCATTAGCTTACGAGCCCTGGGTTGACAATTTATGATAGCAATCTAGACAACACTAAATTGACCAAACATTTTGGCGCCATTGCCGGGGAAGTGAAATTAGGTAGCCAATTTCTAGAAAAAAAAAAAAAAATTTAAGAAAATTTCAAGAAAGGGAAATTGATAACCTCTCAAAGTATGCTCTCCTCTTGCACCTAGAGTGATCTGGAGGATCAGAAAAGAGAAAGTTATTGGTTTAATAGTTTCTTAAGTATGCTCTCTTCTTGCACCTAGAGTGACCTGGAAGATCAGAAAGAGAATTATTAGCTTGACTTGAAGAAAAAATAAAAAATGACATGCATAGAGCTAGAGATTCTAGGGGAAGGTTTTTAGCTAGAGCCAAGAGTTCGATTTTTACAAGTCCATCTACTTCAAGGAATAGACAAGAGACACCTCCCTCATCTCCAACCGACACTCCTAGCCCTAGGATTCCTGGAATTCAAGAGGCAAGAATTGACTCTCCCACACCTTCTATTGAATTTGAATCAGAAAGAGATCCTTTCCTTCCTTCTACAGAAAGACCAATTGTAATTGAAGAAGTAGAATCATCGGAGGAAGAGGGAGAAATTCCTTCTCATTCACCCTTTGTAGAAGAACCAGAAGATTCTGAAGTCTCTAGGGAAACCATTATGACAGAGGAAGGAGGTGGTAGATGTAGAGGTAGAGGAGGAGGAGGAAACAATGGAGGAGGTAGAGGTCACATTGGAGGAAATAGAGATGGGGATAACTCATTTGGGTTTCCTATCATTGATGAGGATTCCCGAGCCACTATGAAAAACATATCACCATCTGTCCTCCCAAACTTTCATGGATCAAGGAATGAGGACCCTGAAACATTTTTATTTGAGTTTGAAGTCGTATGTAGAACTTATGACTATTTGGATGACACTCAAAAACTCAAATTGTTCCCTTCCACATTGAAAGGACAAGCTTTGAAATGGTTCATGGGGTTAGTCACTCAGTCCATTAGGTCTTGGAATGATATGAAACAGACATTTTTGGATAGGTACCTGGACTATTGTATGCCTACCAACCACAAGGATGAGGTATTTAAAATGGTACAAAGAGAAGATGAGAACTTAGAGGATTTACTCGAAAGATTTCAATATAATTTGAAAAGAGCAAAAATGAGTAACTTGGATGAAGAGACCTTGAAAGCCCTATTACTAAAAGCCATTAGAGATGAATGGATAGATCTTTTGAATATGATGGGGAAGGGAGATATATCTCAGCTTCCACTTTCTGATATAGCAGAATTATGTGTCCATCTCTCAAGGGGCAAATCAAAAACTCAAAAAGGGCCTAGAGATCCTTCTCTCCTCAGAGCAAATAAATCTGCAACTGGATTAGTAAGTAGGGCTGAGATCGGCAATATGCTTGATGAATTCAAAACTGACATCTTAGGGAGTCTTAGTGAACAATTAGACACCCTTAAGATCCACAATAAACAGAAAGCAGAAGCCGAGGCCTTGGCCATCTTTTGCCCGAAATGTAGGAAGAAACATGCTTTAAGGGAATGTCCCTTGGAAGCACAAGTTGTAGAAACATGTGTAATTTGCTCAGAAAACCATGAGACCAAGGAATGTCCTTCAATCCCTGGGCTCAAAGCAGTCTTTCAAGAAGATCCAAATACACTTGAATCTCTCTGTTTTGTTGCAAGGAGACCTTGGCAGGGGCAACAAAATCAAGGGTTTAACAACTCTATGAATTTTCAACCCCAACCAAATTGGAATCCTTGGCAACAACCTTGGCCTCAACCCCAAAATCCTTTTCAATCATGGATGCAAAGCATGCAAAATCCTTATGGGAGATTTTCTCAATTCTATCAATATCCTCCATCTTTTCAGAACCAGCAAGCTCCACAACTTCCAAATCAAAGTCAACAACTATCATTGCCATTCCCTCAACAACAACAACCTTCTCCACAAAATCAAAATTCTCAACTCTTGCTCCAATCCCAACAGAAGTCAAATCAACTTCCTTCTCAGCCATTGCCAAACCCCAATAATAGGAACCCTCAAAACGCTTACATGATGGAAGGTCAACCATTCCCTACCTATATGATTGTTCCTCTCAATGAAGTACAACTCAGATCATGTAGAATCCTAGATCAACCTTCTATAAATGTTCAACAGCCGAGCATTTCTGAGGAAGAATCTCTTAAAGCTAATAAGGGTTCTGAAGCATCCCTTCAAAACCCAGACACTCAAAAAGAAAAAGAATCAACCCCCACAACTCCCATAGTTGAAAAACCTACATCTTTAGCCACACCTCCTTTTCCTGAAAGGTTACAAATTGACAAAGGAGTGGAAAAGCAAATTTGGTTGCCTGACTATAATTTTCTAGATGAATTGAAGAATGTCTGTATCAAGATTCCCTTGTTACAAGCCATTAAAGAGATTCCCATTCTAGCAAAAACAATAAAGGAGTTGAGCCTTAAAAGACCAGGAAGGAAACCAAGAGATACTAGAAGGATCCACCTGGTAGGAAAAATTGCAGATATCATGATGGGAAAGATTACCATGCAGAAATATGTAGACCCCGGTAGTCCAATTGTCAAAACACATATCAATGGGGTAGAAATACCAAATACTTTGATTGATTTAGGGGCTGCTATCAACATTATGAGTAGACAGACCATGGACCAGTTAAAACTTCCTAACCTTCTCTTTACACCTACTTTACTGCAACTTGCAGATAGATCAATCATTAAACCTGATGGTGTATTGGAAGACATTCCAGTCTCCCTAGACTCTTGGGAATATCCAGTTGATTTTATGATTTTAACTCCCAAGAACAATCTAGGAGGACATCCTCTTACTTTAGGAAGACCTTGGCTAGCCACAACTGATGCTTTCATAAGTTGTAGGTCTGGGGATATGTATATTTCTGATGGAAATTCAACAAAGAAGTTCAATCTGTATCCTCCAGCGAAAGCAATTACAGAAATAGGAGATAATGAGTGGGTTGATGATGAAGATACTATACAACCTGTCTTTACCATTTCTGAGATTAGTGAAGATAGTCAAATTCTGAATACATTAGAAAATTTTGAACCATCTTCAGAATATGACTCTACACAATTTCAGTTGGATTCTGACATAGAGTGTCTATCATCTAGACAAATGTCTCTTTTCTCTATGGAAGAATTTGGTAGTTCTGCCATTGAGATCTTTCCAGGAAAAACATTAAACATTAACAAAAACTTGGAAAAATCCCAACAGGAAGAGCTAACCAAAGTCTTGCAAAGACATTCTACTGCTTTTGCATGGGAGTATACCGACATGAAAGGTATTGACCTTAAGACTTGCATTCATCACATCTACATTGAGGAAAATAGTAGACCAATCAGACAACCTCAACGAAGGATGAATCCAAACCTTAGGGAGATAGTGAAAGAAGAGCTCCAGAAGTTACTCAATGTAAACTTCATTTACCCCATTTCAGATAGCCGATGGGTTTCTCCCTTGGTTATAGTACCTAAAAAGAATGGTAAATGGAGGGTTTGCATTGATTACAGAGAATTGAACAAAGCAACCTTGAAGGATCACTTTCCTTTGCCCTTTATTGATCAAGTATTAGATACTTTAGCAGGTAAAAAGTTTTTCTCATTTTTGGATGGTTTTAGCGGTTACAATCAAATTCAGGTAGCACCTGAAGATCAGGACAAAACCACATTTACTTGTCCTTGGGGAACTTTTGCCTACCGAGTACTTCCTTTTGGATTATGCAATGCACCCGCTACATTTCAAAGGGCTGTACTAGGAATCTTTTCAGATCTAATTCATGATTGTGTAGAGGTCTACATGGATGATTTCACAGTTTATGGTAACACATTTGAAGAAGCATTGGAAAATTTGGAAAAAGTCCTAATTAGATGTAAAGAAACAAATCTTTCATTAAGTCATGAAAAGTGTTTTATGATGTTTACTAAAGGGATTGTTTTAGGACATCATATTTCAGGAGATGGAATTAAAGTTGATAGATCCAAAGTTGAAGTTATCTCCAAGTTACCTGTTCCAAATTGCCAGAAAGATGTTAGAAGTTTTCTTGGGTTTACTGGGTATTATAGAAGATTTATTGAAAACTTCACCAAGATAGCATCTCCTCTTTTCAAATTACTTACCAAAGACTGTGAATTCAAATGGGATCCTGAATGTCAGTCTGCATTTGAAACTTTAAAGACTAGAATATCTAAAGCACCCATTTTGAGAGGGCCAAATTGGAAACTCCCTTTCCACATTTCTACTGATGCTTCAGATACAGCTCTAGGCGCTGTCTTGGGACAAAAGGATTTGGTCCCTTATGCCATTTATTACACCAGTAAAAATTTGACTCCCATTGAGTTAAATTACACTGTGACTGAAAAAGAATTCTTAGCCGTTGTTCATGCAATCAACAAGTTTAGACACTACATAACCGGCTATGAAACATTTGTCCATACTGATCACTCTGCAATTAGATATCTTATGAACAAACATGTTACTAATGGCAGAGTTACAAGATGGCTTTTACTTTTACAAGAATTCATCATTACTGTGTTAGATAGACCAGGAAAACAAAACACAGTAGCTGATTTCTTGTCTAGAATCCAAAACACTAACGAAGATTCTCCTGTAGAGGATAAGTTTCCAGATGAATACTTGTTTGCAGTAACTACCAAGACTCCTTGGTATGCAGATATTGCTAATTATCTAGTGACAGGGAAGCTACATCCACACTTATTTCCTAATGAGAAAAGGAAAATCATTCAGGAGAGTTCACATTATTCTTGGATTTCTAATGAATTGTTCAAAACAGGGCCAGATTATATGATCAGAAGATGTGTTCGGGAAGATGAAATGCCTGACATCCTTAAGGCATGTCATGATGAACCGTGCGACGGACACTTTGCTGACAAGAGGACGGCCTATAAAATCCTTTCTTTAGGATATTATTGGCCTTCTCTCTTTAAAGATGCAAAGCAATATGTTAGAAGGTGTGACAGCTGCCAAAGAGTTGGGAGACCAACTCCTTCAAATGAAATGCCACTACAGCCACAGGTATGCATCGAACCCTTTGAAAAATGGGCTCTAGATTTCGTTGGACCTATTAATCCACCATCTAAGCAAAAGAAGTATATATTGGTTTGTACTGATTATGTTACTATGTGGGTAGAAGCCAAGGCATTGCCTTCTGCCACTGAAAATTCAGTTGTTCAATTTCTTTTTGAGGATATTTTTACTCGTTTTGGTGTCCCAAGAGAAATTGTGACAGATCAGGGAAGTCAATTTACATCTAAATTGATGGAGAAGCTGATGGAGGAATACAAAGTCAAGCACAGAACATCTACTCCATACCATCCGCAAGCAAATGGTCAAGTGGAATCTACAAATAAAGTTCTTGAAAGCATCATCACCAAGACTGTTCATCTTCATAGAAGAGATTGGGCAGAAAGGCTCCCTGAAGCCTTATGGGCCTATCGAACTACATGGAGGAACACAACAGGACATTCTCCCTATGAACTTGTTTATGGGAAAGAAGTCCTGCTCCCCATTGAGTTCCAAATCAAGACCTTCAAGATGGCAGTTCAATTGTGGATGAGCCTATCAGAAGCCCAAAAGCACAGAATGGACCAGCTAAATGAGCTAGATGAAATAAGACAAGATGCAATTCTAAGGACCGATCTAGTTCAGCACCAAAGAACTAAGTGGCATGATCGACACATCAAAGAAAGAAAGTTTCAGAAGGGAGATTGGGCACTATTGTTTGATTCCAAGTTTAAGGACTTCAAAGGAAAATTTCAAACTCATTGGCTTGGGCCATATGAGATTGATGAAGTCTTTAACAATGGAGCAGTTCGAGTGAAGACCATTGATGAGCTTCAGACTCCTTTCATTGTGAATGGCCACCGATTGAAAGTCTACCATAAGCCACTCTCAAGGGAGGAATTTGTTAAAATGTTCCAAGAAGATTCTGCAATGAGGCTAGTGGAGAAGAATTCTTCTCCTCCATCAGCCTGATCTTTGTTTCTTTCAGTTGAAAAAAAAAAAAAAGGAAAAAATCTCTTGTATAAGCCTGAAAACCAATCTTGGATTGGCGGTCTTATGCAGAAAATATGAAGTGAAAATCAGGGTCACCTGACACTTTATATTTTCCAAAAAAAAAAAATCTCTTTTTCTTTTTCCATCTCATCATCCATTTTGTCCATCTCATCCATTTCATTCATCTCATCCATTTCATCCATCTCATCATTTTCATTCCACTTCATTTTCTTCCAGTCCATTCATTCCATCTCATTATCACCAAATAAAGTCCCTCTCAGGACTATTCCATTCAGCCAAGTTGTTTTAATCCTTTTTGTGCAGGCAGAAAAGTGTTGCTGCAATTTCCACAGCTAGGAGCCAATTCCGCAGCTGATATCAAGATTCCGCAGCCAATACACTCTGTTCCTGCAAATAAAACAACTCTGTTTTCAAAAAGAAAAAAATCTGCAGTCAAAAGCACCAGCATCATTAAAGAGCAAGGACACATAGCATATACAAAGGCAACAATAAATCAAAGGTTAGGGATCAAAATGCAAATACACGAAGGTATGTTCTAAATTTCTAACTAACAATTATATCATTTATGTATGGTTTTCGGATTATGGTATGAGGCACTTAATGTAATGATTGACAAGATCCCAATCCATTCCTCATCCATTATTCTGCGTAATCCACCTCACCACCTTCCTAACGGTTCCCTAAGTGCTGTTGATTCGAACTTAATACGGCCTGCTCTCTCATTAATTCTTCGTACCAGAGTGACGTGTACTGTTGTACCACGGCTCTCCAATTGATCATTCCGCAGCCAAGTGTACGCAGCCACCCGACGTTCAGGGATTTGGCCATTTCATCCTTTACTCATAACACCCTTCTACGCATGCATAACCTCGTCTTCGCATTGTTATCTACGCCCTCACCGTTTTCACTCTCGGTATCATTCACTACTCTGTTTCACCGTAAACATTCTCTGTTCTATTTTCCTCACCGCTCCACTCAAAACCCTGACCACCAGTCTTGTAATTGCATCACGGCCACTCTGTTATAGCCGTAATTCCATTCTGTTGTAGCCGTAATACCCACTGCTGAGCACTGTTTTCCCGTATAGCTCTCTCCTCCAGTATTCAAACAGTGCTGTCAGAGCAGCAAGAGAGCTGGTAACCGAAATGGGCAAGTTATTAAGAGCAAAGCCGGAAGGTTCTAAGTTTCTAGATGGTTACCCACAAACGAAGAGTGCCCTACAGAAGGCCAAGTGGTTAAAATTTATTCAGAAGTTCAAAGGATATCACAAAGAAGTTACCAAGGCCTTTGCTCGATCGTTTGATGGAGATAAGGTGGAGATTGGAGACCTACAATTCACTGTCATAGAGAGCAGCTTGGCTCAAGCAACTGCTTTGCCTCATACTGGGGAACGTTGGTTCAAAAATCGAACTGTTGAAGGCCAAGAATGGAAGAACATGTTGAAAAATCCAGGTATGGATACCACTATCTTCACCAAAGGAATACCTATAAGTGTCATTAAAAAGGAATGGACTGCCTTACTTTTGCTAGTTCAGAAATTTTTTACATGTGAAGGCAGATTTGGTGTAATGTATGTTTATCATACAAAGATAATGATGCATTTTATGGGTGAACATACCATCAATCTCCCTTATTTCTTGCTATCTAGTCTAAGAAAAATGAGTGCCACTGTTCAGAAACACGTGGGAAACATTGAGCCCCACTTATATCACCATGGACTCATTAAAATCTTGATTGAGGAGCAGTTAAAAATTAGAAAAGATACATGGGAGAAGTTCCTTGTTAGAAATCATTTCCAAGAGGCAGCTGAAGCCTCTAGTAGCTCCCCTAGGGTACCCAAGAGAAGTAGAAGAAAAGGGAAAGAAATGGTTACCCAAGAAACTGCTGTAGAAGAAACTGCCCCAGAAATTGCTATAGAAGAGACTGCTACCCAAGACACTGCTGTAGAAGTTGAAGAAACTGCCCAAGAAATTGTTGCAGAAACTCTTCAAGAAATTGCCCAAGAAACTGTCCAAGAAACTGTGCAAAAGGAAAAGAAAAAGGGAAGCAGAACAAAAAGACAAAAGAGGGATAAAGGGAAAGCCATTTTGCAAGAGTCATACCCTTCACCTGAGCCCTCAATTGAAGAAGATACCCAAACATTAGCTCATAGGCTTGCTCAGCTCCATGAAACTGCCATCTCCAAAAAGAAACAAAAGCAAAAACAGCAAAAGCCAAAGAGTACTAGCCTGCAAGTAAGAAGAAGCAGTAGACTTATAGAGAAGAAGAGTGTGACTAAAGAGAAACAGTCCCATTTCATTGATTTGGGCACACCTGAGAAGACTCCAATTCGGCTAAATATTGAGCTAAGTCCTCCAAGAGAGGAAAGTCCTTTCCAGCAAGAGAGAGAAAGCAGTTTTCAAGGATTTGAATTTAGGCCAAGACAAATACCTGACATTGACCCTGTCCAGCAGGAGGCATATGATTATTTGGAAACATTAGAGCAATCTGTTGCTGGTCCTAGTACTGTCTTGCCCCTTGAACAACAGGTTCAATCTCTGAAGCAAGAAATATTTGAGCTAGAAGTCCTCAATCGCCATATCAAACAGGAAAACAAAGCATTGAAACAACAGAGCAACGTGGACAAAATGGTCCACGACAACACAATGCTTCATTTGGGTCTTTGGCAAAGAAAGAACAGGAAATTGAGGAGGAAATGCAAGAAATTAAGCAGGGCCTTGGTTAACTTGAAATTCAGGTGCTTGGTTAGGAAACCAAGAACACATTTGACAACAGGGAGGAAAAGGAGAAGGTTGGATGTCTTAGCAGAGGCATCTGAACATGTGGACTGAAAGATTATGACAAAGTTTTGGTTGCATGAGGACATGCAACACCCTCGCAGTGGGGGTATGTTGAGCCTCAACCTTACACTCATTTACCTATCCTCCCAACAGCTTTTCCCTATTCACTTCTCTCTTTTGTCATCATTTCCTCCATCAACTTGTTCAATTCATTACATTATATGTCTTTTTAACATGATTTGTTGACTGTGCTAATGATTGACTGTTGGTTTAGAATTTTGGTACATGTTCAGCAATTCCGCAGCTATTCAGCAATTCCGCAGCTGTTCAGAGATTCTGCAGCCTTTTTGTTGTTTTCTATACTCCACGTGTCTTCTCAAGGAACGGGCCACATGGGCACGTTGGTATGGATGTATACATGGTTCGTATGCTATTAGTTGGGCCAAATCGGTCACATATACCCCCGGTCAACGCAGGTGCACCCACGGTCAAACAGCAAAGTTCCAGACGGTGGCACGGCTCTGCGTGAGCAACTGAGACACGGAACCACAGCTGGCACTTCCTCCATGCCATGAAGACAGCAAGGGATAGGATCTAACCATAGATTTACTCTCCATGATGACCGTTTCCTCCAAACGTGCACGGAGTTGCCTGCGTGTTGCTGCGTAGTTAATTAGTCAAGACTGTAGTTGCTTAGTTTACGCAGAGGACAGTTTGTCCCTGTGCCTATAAATAAAGAGTTTGCCAACGCTTAGAGATTAGCTTTTTGATATTGTAATTGCTATAATTATTTTGGTTATCAAACTCTGTTTTAAAGACTGTTTTTACAGCACTTTTTCACTGTATTTTGACATGCTGATTTAATATAAGAAGACTGTTCCTGTTCATCTCTACGTAACTGATCTTTAGCTGGTTGAGTTGATGGAGGGCCCCCATCTGCCACAACCTATGTACAGTAGCATTTAACTTTATTTTCCTGCCTTTCTTTGTTTTCATTTTTACATGTACAATAATGTATAGTTTGATTTCTGCAGTTTTTCATTTCTTTGAACATGTATAATAATGTACAGTTTGATTTCATGCCCTTACATTTCCAGCACTTTTCAGAACTGATCAGTTTGTTTATGCAGGTGTGTTAGGAGCCTGGGATAGTGTGTTTTTATTTCTTTTTATCACTGATGGTATTTGAAGTTGTCTTGTCTTAGCTGCTGATTTTTACCTTGCTTACTTAGTTTCATTGCTAGTTTATTTTATCAAGTTTTTGACAAGTTGCTTACTAACCTTTTGATGGTCTTCTCATCATAATTGACTAACCTTTATTGGACCAAAATATCATTGAGTGGCAGCTTGGTTTGATTAGCTTTTGGACTCATATTACTGATTCCTTCTTAACTATTTTTCACATGAACAATTTCAGCTAGAGGCAGAATGTTAAGGAGGAATGAAGTGTTATGATTTGTCATTTAAGTTTTTCAGTTAAAGTAGTGTTTTTCACTTTCCATTGAGTTAACATAGATGCTATTTTTGTTCTTATCAGTAGCATAGATAGTGGACTAGTGCCATTAGTCACTTTGTTTAATGCTTTGCTTTCATTTGAAGTTTCAATTCCATTGCAAGTCACTTTTCAAGCTTTCTCTTTAAAAAGTTCAAGAAGCATTTAGAAACTACCACATACACACACATTCACTCACTTGTTTATAACTTCATCACATCACATTAGGAAGATAAGTCCAACACAAACTAAAAACGACAAAAAGAACTAGGAAAGGCTGCTTAAGTATATATTGTACACTTCACTTCATCAGCTTACGAGCCCCGGGTTGACAATTTATGATAGCAATTTAGACAACACTAAATTGACCAAACAATAGTACACCAGGTGATCCATATTTCTCTCACCTGGTTGTGCTAAGACTTCTCCTAGCACGATTCTCGATGCATAAATATGTACATGAAATGTATTGTTCCAATCTGGATAGACAAGGATTAGAGTGCTTACCAGTTTCTCTTTCAATTTATCCAATGCTGCTTGATAGTCCTCCATCCAATTGAATACTTCCTTCCTCTTCAGTAACTTCTCCATTAGGGCTATGATTGATGCATAATTCCTAATGAAGTGTCAATAATACCCTATATGGCCCATAGTGGATCTCGGTTTCTTTACATTATGTGATGGTTCCATGTTGACAATTACCGCAACCTTTGTTGGATCTATGCACACTTTATATTTGCAGATAATGTGGTGTAGCAGTGTTCCAAATGGAACCACAAAAATGCACTTATTTAGGATTAAGGAAATTTGCAACTGTTGGCACATTTTGAACATGACCCTTAGTAAGCTTGTGTGTTTCTTCAGCAGGCTATATACTATCCAGTCATCCATGTACACTTCTAGGAACCTGTGAATGTAGTCTCAGAATGCAGCTATAATAATCCTCGAGAAGACCGTAGGTGTGTTCTTCAACCCGAATGGCATTACATTGTAAGCATATGACCCCAATTTAGTGGTGAATGCTGTATTCCTTTTGTCCTCTTTGGCTATTCGAACTTGATGGTAGCCTGAGAATCCATTCGTGAATGAATATGCTTCATTACTCGTTACATTGTCCAGAACTTCATCACTGAAGGGTGTCGGAAAGGGATCATGCACACATGTATTGTTTAGACTTCTATAATCAACATAGACCCTGATTTCTATCACGTATTTCTTGTTCTGTATGACTATCAGACTTATCCACTCCGCTTCATCTTCCAAAAATATATTCCTTGCTTCTAAATTTTTTTCGATTTCCCTCTTAACCTTTTCTTTCACCATGGGGTTAAATCTTTACAAGCTATGCTTCACTGGATGGGCATCTGGCCTCAGAATAATCTTAATCTCTCCTATGTCTCTTTTTATTCCTTTTAGCTCTGCTACTGACACTGGAAACAAATCTTGGTATTCCTACAACAGGTCAAAAATTTCTTTTGTCGTCTGTTCATCCCAATAATCCACCACATATGCCATCTTGGGTTTATCATCTGTTCCAACATTTTTCATCCTTAATTTCATTGGTAGAAGGTGTGCAGCTTCTCCTATGGGACTTTTGCGTATATCCCTCTCCCCTTCTGTTTCCTCAAAGGTCAGATGTCTCAATCCTTTTATCCCATCCTCATCTAGTTTTGCATCCAACTTGTCACAGGCCACATATTCTAGAGAACATGTGTCATAAAGATACTATAAGAACTTTTCATCAACATAACCTTCAACCATCTGTCCTGGGGTAAACAAGATTCTTTATAGTGTCTCAATCATGCGTATATAATCATCCCTAAATGAGAATCTGCTAATGAACTGAGATGCCATGGTATCCCAGTCCTCCATTTGTTTACGGAGTTCCTCTTGCACATACCGAGCTTGGGGAATGGTACCTAGGTTATGTATTAATACATGTACCCAAAGTTCTTTCAGAATCCTTTCTCTTTCCCAACTTCTTATGCAAGCCTCTAAGTGCTTCTTAGGATCCAAATTACCTCTCTATTTCATATTATCTTGAGGGCAGTTATTTCCTCCTCACTGAACCTCTCCCTCAAGGCTTGCTTTATGTCTCCCCATTCTCGCAATGTGTTGCGGTGTGTTCTCCACCAGCTTGCCAGTGTAGGAAGGAGTGTGATATCTAGCAATGGAACTTTGTGATTGTTAGGATATTCTGACACATAGGATATAGTTAAGTTCAACTTGGTCTAGTATAGAGTTAGGTATAGAGTTAGGTAAAGTGTCTTTCTTTACCGTTGTACATTTTGTAACTTACAATCTGACGGCCACGATATGTAGTGATCCGACGGTTCACTCTCACCTCGGTATTACCGACACTTGATCCATGGCTTGACACCCGATTGGTCCATGAGTTCTATTTAAAGCGCATGGAGGGTCATTGTTCGGGTAATCCGTGCATGAGAGAAGCTTATGTAAATTTTCATTCTTTGATTAATAAATTGCCTGTAGTACCCACGTTGGGACAGGCCGTGGACTGTTTCCCTCTTTGAGGGTTTTAACCACGTCAAAAATACTGGTGTATTGATTTGTGATCTGGTTGTGAGCGGTGTCCTTTTGGTATTCTTTCTGAGGAACTTACCCTGTAAATTCCTACATGGTATCAGAGCTATTTGAGGGCCGCGTCTGTTGGTGATCCAAATCTGAAGCCGGTAGAACTGCATGCGGCTGTCGTTTCCTAGATCTGCTATTTCTGACTACTTTCGGGCCGAGAGGACTGCTCTGTTGCGTTCGGAGCATCTGTTCCAGTGAGGAACCCCTTTCGTTTCACGCGAAAAGGTTTCCAGTAGCCCTAGTTGCGTCATTTTTCAGATCGGGAGGTATACAGTGTTTTTTGCAGTTTACTGTTATTTTCTCTCTGCTTATTTCAGTTTCGGTTTATTTAGCCTTTTTTTTAACTGGATCTATACCTTTCATTTCTGCGTATGCTCTTTGCCCTGCGACTCTGTGCGATCTGGGCAAATCAGACACAGAAAGGAAGGATTTTTCTCATGCGTATGCTCTTTTCCCTGCACCTTAGTGTGATCTCGGAAAATCAGAAACATTGAGAAAAATATTTAGTTTTTCGGCTAAAGCTAACTTTGAGTTTTTTTTTTAAATTTCTAGTTTTTTGGCTAAAGCTAACTTCGAGCCGCAAGGTTCGTTTTTTCTTTGCATATTCGTGTTGGGTTTTGTGTTTTGTGTTTTGTAGGGAAAAAGAGCTTTCTCAAGGCAAGCACGCAAACCAAGGCCCCCCCCCCCTCTCTCTCTCTCTCTCTCTCTCTCTCTCAAATTTTTTGTATAGATCAATTGGTTCAAAACTATTTTAAGAGAGTACAGGTCTTGGGTTCAAGTCTCCATTTTGTGGGGGCGGATTTTTTCATTCCCGCACATTCGCGCACTTTGCCGGCAACGTCAACAATTTTTTTTGAAAAGTCATAACTTCTTCATTCGGAAGCCTTTTTCAGAGCCGTTTTTTTTAAAACCGCCTATTTTTTCAAGATCTATCCATTGGAACACTTACTTTCAGCATCTTCAGCTTCAGTTTTTAAAAAAAAATGGAAAGTCCATGCCAAGTCATTCTTGACAGCACTAACTACTTCCAATGGGTAGCCTACATGGAATATTTACTTAGAAGTAAAGGTCTCTTCAGAATAGCCACAGACCAAGAGAAAAAAGCAAAAGATGAAGACAAGGCTGCAAAATGGGAAAATAGACAAGATCAAGCACGTGGTTTGATAGGGATGTCTATTTCTCCTGATCTTAGATTCCACATTGCAGAACTTGAGACTCCTCATGAAGCATTAGAAAAACTCGCTAAAGTTTTTGGGATCAAAAATGAAATTAGAGCCCATCAACTTGAAAATGAGTTGCTTACTTTGGATCCTAATAATTTTTCTTGCATTGAAGATTTCTTGTCCAAATTCAAGACCCTTAGATATCTCTTGGAAGGTGTTAAAGTTAAGAAAGAAAATGGTAACCTTATTTATTCCATCCTTACTAAGTTGGGACCAGCCTACTCTGTATTTGTTTCCACTTTCCATTCTACAAGGGAAGCTTTCATTTGTCAAGGAAAAGACTACAAGGCCCCTTCCTTTGACTCCTTTTGTGATTCCTTAATAAGAGAACAAGAAAAACTCTTACACCTTGGTCTTCTTAATCTTGGAAACTCTTCCACGAAAGCGTTAGCCGCCCAGCAGCAACCAAATTCAAAGAATCCTAAGAAGTCATATCCTCAAAAGAATGGTCCTAAACCAACTCAGCCTCAAAATGAAAGATCATTTCAGCAAAATGATAAGACCAATAAAAACAAATGGAAGAAGACTGATAGACATTGTAACTTTTGTAATCGAGATGGCCACTTAGAATCTAAATGCTTTAAGAAGATGGAAGCCTTGGAAGCCGCAATGAAGAAACATAACATCCATGTGGAGCCTACTTCAACTTCAACTTCCGGAATGGCACTTTCTGCATGTCGTTGTCAATCATCTCAGTCTGGTTATGCATTAAATGTATCTTCTTCTTCTTCTCATTCTCATGAGTGGCTCATTGATTCTGGAGCCTCTTATCACATGGCCAAAAACCAAGCCATGTTTTCTTCTTTAAATGATTGTAACACCAAAAATATATATGTTGGTGATGATAGATCTCTTAATGTTGTAGGGACTGTAACTGTTCATCTAGACAATGGTCAGTTTAATGATGTATTATGTGTTCCAACCTTATCCTGCAACCTTCTATCTGTCTATCAGATAACTCATTCAGGTGAAGGTAAAATTGTTGAATTTTCACCTCATGATGTTGTAATCAAGGATCTAAAAGATCCTAAACAGATTCTAGCTACTGGTCTTGCTGATGATTCCACAAGGTTGTATAAGTTTCACAACTTTGGGTCATCCAATCTTCCCTCAGTATTTGTTGCTCATAATGATGAAGTGAGCAAACTTTGGCATGAGCGATTTGGTCACTTAAACTATCGCTCCCTTCAGCATCTATGTAAAGAAAATATGGTGACAGGTCTTCCTACGGTATCTTGCAGAGATGGTGTTTGTTCCGGATGTGTACTCGGAAAACATCATCGGGACAGTTTTGACAAACGTGCCTCTTGGCACGCCTCAGCCCCTTTACAGCTTGTGCACAGTGATTTATGTGGTCCTCTTCCTGTTGCTTCATTCTCTGGCTGCAAGTACTTCTTAACTTTCATTGATGATTTCTCCAGACGCACTTGGGTATACTTCTTAAAACTCAAGAGCGAAGTATTTAACACATTTTTGGCCTTCAAAGCCTTTGTTGAAAAATGTAGGAATTTACAGGGTAAGTTCCTCAGAAAGAATACCAAAAGGACACCGCTCACAACCAGATCACAGATCAATACACCAATAATTTTGACGTGGTTAAAACCCTCAAAGAGGGAAACAGTCCACGGCCTGTCCCAACGTGGGTACTACAGGCAATTTATTAATCAAAGAATGAAAATTTACATAAGCTTCTCTCATGCACGGATTACCCGAACAATGACCCTCCATGCGCTTTAAATAGAACTCATGGACCAATCGGGTGTCAAGCCACGGATCAAGTGTCGGTAATATCGAGGAGAGAATGAACCGTCGGATCACTACATATCGTGACCGTCGGATTGTAAGTTACAAAATGTACAACGGTAAAGAAACACACTTTACCTAACTCTATACCTAACTCTATACTAGACCAAGTTGAACTTAACTATATCCTATGTGTCGGAATATCCTAACATCCCCCCTTAAGAACAACTTGGGATAGGATTGAAGGATTTACAAATATGACACAATAGGAGAAGGAAGGAGGCACTAGAGCCTATCCCCCCTTAGTGACAACTTCCTGAACTCCAAGCATATATCGAAGTTTAGTGAACTTCGCCTCTGTGAGGGCCTTTGTGAAGATGTCTGCAACCTGATCATCTGTTGAACAATATTGCACTTCAAGAACATGGTCATGAATGAGCTTTCTGATGAAGTGCATGTGTAGTTCAATGTGTTTGCTGTGCTGATGCTGGATTGGATCTTTGCATAGCTGAATGGCACTTTGATTATCACACCAAAGTGTGGTTGGATGCTGCTGCTCAAAGCCAAACTCTGATAGGATCTGACGAAGCCACAAGGCTTCCTTACTAGCTTCCATGGCACCACGATACTCTGCTTCTGCTGACGAAAGAGAAATGGCAGCCTATTTCTTACAAGCCCATGTAATAGGTCCTGAACCAAGAGTGAAGACATAACCGGCAGTAGACTTCCGATCATCAGGGTCACCAGCCCAATCAGAATCAGTGAAACCAACTAACAGAGGAGCTGCTTTGGCACTGTAATGAATCCCAAACTGTACTATACCTCGAACATAACGAAGTATTCTTTTAGCTGTAATGGTGGAGAATATGTTAAAAACACATTCATCAACTTTTGCACCGAAAATGGAATTCAAATGCAACATACTGTTCCATACACTCCACAACAAAATGGTGTAGCTGAAAGGAAAAATCGCACCTTAAAGGAAATGGCTAATTGTATGCTGCAATCTAAAGGACTCAGTCTTAGTTTTTGGGCCGAAGCAATTAATTGTGCAAATTATATAATCAATCGCACTCCTACTAAGGTTCTAGAGAATATCACTCCAGAAGAAGCTTGGAGTTCCATTAAACCAGATGTAAGTCACTTTCGTGTGTTTGGAAGTGAAGCATGGGCCCATATTCCAGATGAAAAGCATAAAGCTTTAGAACCTAAGAGTGAGAAATGTACTTTTGTTGGATATGCTGAAGATGTAAAAGGTTATAGACTTATTCCATTTAAGTCCAAAAATGTTATCATTAGAAGAGATGTAAAATTTGATGAAAATAAATCGGCCTGCGAGCCTAGTCCGGCGGATGTGCCACCTCTTCCTATCTCTTCTACTTTTGAAAACATTTCTTCTTCAGATGATGAAAGCGAGGATGATAATCCTCCCCCACCTTCTCAGGATCCTCAACTTCCAAGATGGGTCCGTGCTACTCGGGATGCAGCAGGTGATCTTGTCGGTGATCCTACAGATCAGCGACGTACACGTTCTCAGTTTGAAAGAGCCTCTTCTTTACTGGCTCAAGCTCCAGTAAATCATGATCCTGACACTTTTGCAGAAGCTTCAGGCCATCCACATTGGGAAGCAGCTATGAATGAAGAATATCATTCATTGATGACAAATGATACATGGGATCTTGTTCCTCTACCAAAGGGACGCAAACTTGTTAGATGTAAATGGGTTTACAGAACCATGTATGGACCAGATGGGAAAGTTGATAAACATAAAGCTCGTCTCGTTGCTAAGGGCTTTTCACAGGTTGAAGGCATTGACTACACTGAAACCTTCTCCCCTGTTGCCAAAATGAACTCTATCCGCCTTGTTCTTTCCCTTGCTACCTCTTTAAAATGGGAAGTCCATCAGATGGATGTTAAATCTGCCTTCTTGCATGGGGACTTGCAGGAAGAAATCTATATGGAACAACCAATTGGCTTCATACAAACAGACTCTAGCCTTGTTTGTCGACTTAAGAAATCCCTTTATGGCCTCAAGCAAGCTCCTCGGGCTTGGTATGCCAAAATGGATAGCTTTCTTTTAGAATCTGGCTTTTCTAGGTGTCATTCTGACAATACTGTCTACACCAAGAAAGTGGGCAACTCTCTTATCATCCTTGTTCTTTATGTTGATGATCTTATTCTTACTGGTAGTGATCCCAACCTTATAAACCATGTGAAGTCCAGCCTTAAAAAGAAATTTGAAATGACAGACTTAGGACACTTACACTATTTTCTCGGTCTTCAAGTCTTGCAATCCAAGGAGGGTATTTTCCTTTCCCAGTCCAAGTATGCTTGTGATATTCTTCGTCATTTTCACATGGAAGACTGTACGCCAGCCCCTTCTCCCTTTCAGTCTGGAGTCAAACTTTCAGTCTCTTGTACTTCTCCTGAAGTTGATGCTACCTTATACCGTCAACTTGTAGGAAAACTCTTTTATTTAACCCATACTCGTCCTGATCTTTCCTTTGCTGTTGGCCTTGTTTCTCATTTTATGCAAAACCCCCGTGAAAGTCATTGGAAAGCAGCCAAAAGAATACTTCGTTATGTTCGAGGTACAGTACAGTTTGGGATTCATTACAGTGCCAAAGCAGCTCCTCTATTAGTTGGTTTCACTGATTCTGATTGGGCTGGTGACCCTGATGATCGGAAGTCTACTGTCGGTTATGTCTTCACTCTTGGTTCAGGACCTATTACATGGGCTTGCAAGAAACAGGCTGCCATTTCTCTTTCGTCAGCAGAAGCAGAGTATCGTGGTGCCGTGGAAGCTAGTAAGGAAGCCTTCTGGCTTCGTCAGATCCTATCAGAGTTTGGCTTTGAGCAGCAGCATCCAACCACACTTTGGTGTGATAATCAAAGTTCCATTCAGCTATGCAAAGATCCAGTCCAGCATCAGCGCAACAAACACATTGAACTACACATGCACTTCATCAGAAAGCTCATTCATGACCATGTTCTTGAAGTGCAATATTGTTCAACAGATGATCAGGTTGCAGACATCTTCACAAAGGCTCTCACAGAGGCGAAGTTCACTAAACTTCGATATATGCTTGGAGTTCAGGAAGTTGTCACTAAGGGGGGATAGGCTCTAGTGCCTCCTTCCTTCTCCTATTGTGTCATATTTGTAAATCCTTCAATCCTATCCCAAGTTGTTCTTAAGGGGGGATGTTAGGATATTCCGACACATAGGATATAGTTAAGTTCAACTTGGTCTAGTATAGAGTTAGGTATAGAGTTAGGTAAAGTGTCCTTCTTTACCGTTGTACATTTTGTAACTTACAATCCGACGGTCACGATATGTAGTGATCCGACAGTTCACTCTCACCTCGGTATTACCGACACTTGATCCGTGGCTTGACACCCGATTGGTCCATGAGTTCTATTTAAAGCGCATGGAGGGTCATTGTTCGGGTAATCCGTGCATGAGAGAAGCTTATGTAGATTTTCATTCTTTGATTAATAAATTGCCTGTAGTACCCACGTTGGGAGAGGCCGTGGACTGTTTCCCTCTTTGAGGGTTTTAACCACGTCAAAAATACTGGTGTATTGATCTGTGATCTGGTTGTGAGCAGTGTCCTTTTGGTATTCTTTCTGAGGAACTTACCCTGTAAATTCCTACAGTGATCTTCCCTTATCTGTCTACTTTGTTCAAGAATATGTCCACTGGTTCAATTCCATGGAATTTGGGATAATCGCTTACCTCTACCCCTATCCAATTTATCCTGCCTATCTTTGCACAACATCTGGTATCGAGTTCATATCTACCTTGCTACCATGCATCCCACATAGCTTCCAAGTTCTGAATACTCCTCTAGTTGATAGATCCTCCTATTGTAGGATTTATGTAATCTTCTTTTTTACCTGTTGTTAGTGTGTATAGCTGGTCTAGCATTCCTAGCTCATCCCTATCATCTACAGGTTCCGTGAACCTAGGTCCTTGATAGGGGTCTATGGGTTGTATCACCCTCATTCCTTCTGCTTTGAAGATCATTAATTCTTTCTTTAGGTCGATGACAACATAGTTCTCATAGGCCCAGTCAATCCCAAGGAGTGTTGGATATGGGTCCTTATCACCCGTTATGTCATTTACTTCAAATTCAGTGTATGCTGTTACTCCTGCCACATCCACTTCTACATTTTCTAGCCTTCCAATGGGTAGGATACATTACTGGTTCACCATTCTCAATTTTTTTAAGCAAAGTCTTTCGGTAGAAATCACATAAGAGGATTTTTTTTTGGCCGACGCATTTCGAACCAACAAGTGTGGTTCATCATCAAGACCAGATGATGAACCATACTTGTTGGTTCGAAACGTGTCGTCCAAAAAAAAATTCTCTTATGTGATTTCTACTGAAAGACTTTGCTTAATTCATTATGGATCACAGAAGCTTGAATACAAAAATTCTCAATTGTATCAGTGAATATTTCAGTTGCGACCTCCCCATCGCCTCCCATGTTTTTCCTAGGAAGGATGTTTACATATGATCCTAGGTCCAACATCATGTCCTTGATTTGGAATCCCACAACCTGAGTATTGAGTTAGAATTTCTTTTCGCTTCTCTTCTTATTTGCCACACTCTTCTGGTATGATTTTTTGGTAATTTGGAAGATGGTCGTTCCACTTCCCCTTCCTCCTCTAGTAGTGCTTCTTTTAAACTTTTTCACAACTCTTTGAACATGTGTTCATCCTAAATGATTTGCAGGAACAATTTAAACCATTCTTCTATCAGATGAGCGTTGTTGAGTGCATGGTTATTCTGTCTCTGGCATTCCTTTATCTCAATCATCCCTTCAAACAATTTAGCTTCCTTGTGATAATATTGTTTTTGTTGCTCAGGCTTGTATGATTTATTTAGGGATGCTACCTTAACGATCAAGGGTGGTTCCACTGCACCTCGATCTTCCCCTGTCTTCTTTCCCCCTCTTGTAACTATATTTATATTGATTACAGGAAGACGGTCATTTGTACAAGGTTCAACGTTAACCAAGTTAGCCCCTCTCTGTCTAGTCCTTTCTTCCCACTTTGCGATGAGTTATGGGCAATCCTCCTTGACATGTGTATTGGTTCTACATCGTGAACACCACAGTCTCCTAGGGAGTGGGAATTCCCTAGCAACATGCCCATCTTGGTCACAGTTGTAGCACCTTACGGGATCTCTTCTTCCCTTTCTTCCTCCTCTCTCATTTCCTCCTCATCCTCCCCTATTGGACTTATTGATTCTAAACGTCGATTTGTCTAGCTATTCTGCCAAAGAATCCAATGCCCTACACTGGTCAGTGTGATGCATTGTAGATGCACAAAACTCACAATATCTATTATTAGGGATGTTGGAGTACTTCTGTAGTATCGGGCACATCCGCGGTAGATGTCCATACATCCTACAAATTTCACAGTATTCTTGATTGTTTCGTCTGGGGAAAGCTCCTTGCGCTCCTATTGCTGCAACTCCTACTGTTGGTGGGGTTCCTAATGATCCTGCAATCCCCCCTGAATGGTTAATCCCCCGCAACCTCGGACATTATGTCACGACATGTCCCTCCACCATGCAGTGTGTGCACCATACATTGGGCCTGACTGGCCGAACTGGCTATAAATCCTTCAATTTCTCCGTTAAGGTGGCAATATGATTTTGAAGGCCCATAATTGATAGATCCTGCAATCTTGTCCCTCCCCGATATTCATGCAGATAACTAGCCATAGCCTCTATGCATGACGCTTGCTCTAAAGCATCTTGGAGAGTCCTGATCTTCTGTTGCATTAGCGACATCCTTGTAAGGGGCAAGAGCGCCTTGATGAACCAGTCTCTCTGGTGATTAGGATCTAGGGTGTAATTCAACTTAGCAATGGCATCCTTAAATCTCTACATTAGTTCCCAAGAATCTTCGCCTTCCCTTTTCTTGATTTCCCATAGCTCTGATAGCCCTTGCTGGTCATTTTGAGGTACTTTGAATTCCTGCACGAACCCCCTCTTGATCTCATCTACTGTGGGATTTTGGTTCTATTCTGCCCATTTTATAAACTAATGCAGAGCTATCTCCCTTAGTGTGGTTTGGAACTCAACTGAATTGACATTGTTTGGTGTCTATCATGCTCTCCATATAGCTTCGCAAAGATACCAGTGTTGTTCTATGTCTTCATTTCCTCTACCCACAAACTTTGGGTATCTGGTAAAAGATCCTGCCATGTTTATTTCAGTATGTTCTAATAATAGAAATCCCTTGGTTCCAGGCTGCTAAGATCTTTGTAGTCCCAAATTACTAATACCACTAATTCCCCTGCTATTTACTATATTGAAACTGGCCTTATATTTCTTGTGCACACTGTGTACTCATATTTCTCTAGCTAATTTAATAACAATTTTTCTGGATTGTAGTAAGGCACTAGGTGAAGGTCGGGAGGAATACTACTTGTACCTTGGAGATATTGCTGCTGACTTCTTGTGGATGTTTCTCCTTCGACAAATAACCTTTTCATGACGTTACCCATTTCCTCTTCCCTTTCCTCTTCACGACTGCTCGGCATTTGTTCCTCTGCTATCCTTCCCACAACCTATAAGGAAGGATCCTCTTTACCATTCTGGCTCCTATCTTTCCACTTGCCATTCTTGTCTTGTCCTGCATCCTCTTTTACTCTCCCTTCTTCTTGTGGGTTCCCCAACATCGCTCCTACTTGGTGAGGCCCCATTTTTCTCTTCTTTAGAGTCTAAACCACTCTTTCTTGCCACTTGTCAACTAATAACGCTCTTCTCTACACCCTAACCTCTCTGGCTTTCTGCAACCCTTCTACATCCATTCCTTTAGCAGCATCTCTATTCCCCAACCGGTAGCATTCTCCCCTTAGGTCCTTTCCCCAGTACTGGGGTTTTACACTACCATCACCGCAGTAGGTGAGGGAAGTACTCCTTCTTCTACCATGAACATTTTAATCCATAATGACACCTCCCTCACCAACCTTCCTCTTAACCTGGACCCGAACACCACTTCTGCACTTGAGAAGGATTTATAACTTTCTGCCGCAAAATTGACTATGTACCCCTCCACTGTAGTCTAAACTGAAAATTCAACTGCCCTTATCAGATCATTATCTAACTGCCGAAGTGATACAAGGTCTCAGGAAGTCCGGTTGCGACGAGCCGACGTTGACCCCCCCGATCGATTCTACACTTTCAGCCTTCTTAACCAATTATACAAGTCTTTTAGGAACTTGCACCAGAAGATCTCGTACTGGTCACTAGCACCCTCAGCATACAAAGTCTCTCCGCTAACTTTGGCAATCAGTTGACCCCTTTGAGTAGCTTGTTCTGCTATAAATTGATCTACCTTGTTATTCCACCAATCTCTAATCTCTTTCTTGAATATCCTCGACACCATGTTTTGAACCAGTTCTTGTAACTTCAGGTCCCGACAACAGAACCATTTGTTGGCACAAAATTGTCATCATGGGGAGATCTTGGGTTCAGGTGCAGGGGTCCAACAATGGTTCGTTGTAGTCTAGGACAACACTGACATTTTCACCTTACCCAAAGGGTAAGGAGTCTCACCCGAGGCGTATCACGACCAAAAATAAGAAGGGTTCACCATGGGGTCAAGGGTATATCAACCATCAATATGTAAACAACATCATACACACATTCGAGACAACAAATATCATTCAACACTATGAAGCTACCACATACATAGACTTGCAGTATATTTAAAATTTTAGTGGGTCCATATATCATGAGTGAACACATACATCATACTAAGAAACCAGTCTAGATCTTCATTCATATTAAGTCAACAGAAGAGAAATACATAATACATCGACCTTAGCCACAGATAACTACAGGAAATACCCAATTACAACAGACTCGGCCTGCTCCTCGGCTACTGGTTCAATCTTCAACCCCGAGGTTCTACTCATCTGCGTCTAGATGCTACTAATCCATCAACCCACAACCAACCCCTTTCTCCTTATGCTTTTTTCCTTTTGTATTCCTTCTATCGCTTGTACTTCCAGTTCTCGCTCGACTATTCCTTTCCTTGGCTGCCTCTCATCCATCTTGTTCGCTCAGTTGCCTATGCCTTCTGCTGACAATTTTCTGCAGCCATCCCATAACAACCTATTCCTGCCTTCTGCCCCAGCTATCTTCACCGCAACCTGATCATTGTTGCCATCACCCATTTCCTCTTCTTTATATGGAAATCCAAAATAATCAAAATATTTTTAAAATCAAAATGAAGGCCCCAACATACAGGCTCAATAATACTAGCTTCCAAAATTTTATCTAGTTCTAAGTGCACCTTCTCCTTATATTTTGGATTCAGTCAATAAGGTTGCTGCTTAATAGGCTTCACATCTGGTTTCAATGTGATCTTCATAACACCTAAATCTCTGATAATCCCCTTCAAGTCTGAAAACTTCATTGCGAACAAATCATAGTATTCGTGCAGCGGCTCAACTACATTATCAATCGTATCTTCGTCCCAATAGTCCCTTATCTTCGCGAACATAGGTTCTTCTTCAGATCTAATGTTTACCTTTCGAGTTTTCAAATGCTATGATATATCTGGGTTCGCCACCTTCAATCCTTAAACTTTGTGTTTTCCTTCAGTTTCAAGAATGGTAATATTCTGCGGATCATCCTCTTCTTCGGCAGTCACATTATAACATTCCAACGAATGGCGTAGCTATGAATTCCAATCTGCCTGAGTCAATTCTATCAGTTCCTTCGATGTTCGAAATATAGCTACTTTAATTTCTTGTAGTGAGTCATCAATGCTCTCAAGCCCATCCTCGAAGCTAAAGGTTAATAGAAAACTCTCCCTTAAAACATCCCATTCAACCATTCCATGGCAAAGCTCCGTTTCCAAATACCAATTCATTGGGATCGTATCTAGTGTATGACAAAAGATATGCACCCATTCCGGTTGTGGTTATGTTCCCCAGGCCTTAGTCCATCATGCTAAATGATTGCGTGGATCATCCTTCCCACTGAACGTTTATGTCATTCTAGTATTAGCATAGCCGAACCTTAACTTCATCATTCTTCTATATTCTCTCCATACAACAAAGATCTCCTTGTGCATACCCCACCAACGGGTAGTCATAGCGCGCAACACTAATTCCAATGCTTGGAATAGATGTTCTTCTTGTACTTCCCTTTCAAATTCATCCAAAAATAGTTCCAAATTAGTCAAACCATTGTAATGCGGAAGCTTTCTTACCTCAGCTAAGACACACCTTAGTGACTTAGTCATCATATTGCAGCGGAGCATAGATACTTCATGTAGCCTATTCTGCTAGAGTTCAAGATCTTAATCTGAATCTGAGGCGTAGAGGCTATCCCTGTCCCACGTAATTCATTCATCAGCTATAGTATTGACCCAATCCTCATATCGTGCTGTTATCTTGTTTATCTAATCTAAGTCATCGTCACTTTCTACATAGTCACGCACTGGTTGAGTATAACACACTCCTTTTGTAAGGTCTAATGGCACTATAACCCTTAGAAACTTCTTGTCAAAGGATATCTTCTGTTTCTTTAAGTTGATTACCCCGTTCATATCAATAGCCCAATTAATTCCTAATAGCGCTGGGTATGGGATACTATCATCCACTATCTCAATGACCTCAATGTCCACCGTTACACCATATAAGCAGCCCATTGGAATAACCTTCTATTGATTTTCCCTACATAACTAAATAGGAGACCACTGCAGTGCAGGTATCCCCATCGTTTCCCATGTATTCTTAGGCAAGACATTCACATCAGACCCCAAATCCAAGATTACCTGGTCCATTTCCTATTCACTTATCTGCAGAGTTAGCCTCATCTCGCACCTGATTCACACCTTATGTTTACCAATCTTTTTGACTATGTGCTGCTCCGTAGGAGTCTTTTCCTTATGGGTGCATTTTCCTATTAATTCTTGCAATCCTTCGATTGCTTTTTGATCACGTAAAAGCTTCATATAAGTCTTCAAAAAGGTAGCGAGAATTGAAGGATCTACTTCTTGCATCACATTAGTCTCTGGCAGTTTTTCCTGACTTCCTGAGGTGGAGGCCTCAACAAAGTTCTTCTTGGCTTCCATGAAAGTTTCTTTAGCTCGATTGAGATCAAAAGCGACATCCTTATCAACAACCTTGTGCACCCATCCGTCTTCCTCAGGCTGCTTACCTTTACCTGCACCAGTTGTCATACCACTTCTTATTACAATGTTTATGTTATGATCCTCTTCACGGGGCTCGACCCTCATCATCTGATTGTTTTGCGTAGTCTACTGGGCTTGTGCCTTCTTTTCTTGTATCTTTTCCATAAGGACCGGACATTCCTCTATGACATGGTCAAACTATAGACAATACTGACATGAGGGATGTGTGGGGTTTGTACAATCTCATGCAAAGTTCCCTACTTCACCACCGTTATAGCAGATTACTTGCCCACTGATCTGAAAATGATCGTAGACTTAAACTGATGTAGAAATGGTTAAGCATTAATGATTTGAATGTTAGCTCAAAGCATGAAAATCGAGGAAAAATTCTTGAGAAGAAGACTTTATGACAAATGATTAAACACAAGATAGATGCATAACAGAAGTGAAAATAGTAAAAACACAGCGATACTAGACAACAAAATTGATTACGAAGTTCGTCCCTCATGGACTATGTCTCCGGGTTTGCTTTCAAGATGGGTGACCACTTTATTAAGATTGAAACAGGTGAGGTCAATTACACATAGATTTGATCAATATGAATGTGCATGTAGTAACTTTTGATCATTGTCATCAGATAGTCCTCTGAACTAGCTTTCCAATGCCTATCACGGTTCCCAATTCCGACTCCGGATGCTCCTGTTACACTGAAAACAAAACTGCCTATGACCTCCAGAATCTGCATACAAAAAAACCAAAACTACTCTCGTCCTATTCAATGAAGAAAAACCGCCTCTTATAGGCTTGTAGATAAATTGAAACAACCTTGGGTTGATTTTAGGATGAATTGGTTGCTTCAGGATGTGTTTTAGAAATCGGTTTGGTTGCAAGAGGACACCTAGGATGATGGTTTCAAGATACTTGAATTAGTTCCAACAAAAAAACCATTTAAAAACCCAAAATAAACATTGTAATAACTCCACAACCGCAGGTGGTTATGCTAACCAGGTGGAGATGCGAAACTGTCACATGTGACTGTCGGTGGCCTAATCACCAGATGCCACCTCCTCATTCTATCCCGTTGGTTACAGCTACCATTACTCCGACGGTTGCCATGTGTCCAACTTCGACGCGATTTCCATTAGTAGTTAGTCGGAATTCTATCGACAACTAACACTCCGCCCATTCACATGACCACAGTTAGTGTTGGCTCTTCCCACTATGGTCAATGCCGCGGCTTCCCCAACTGTGGTTAACACTTGCCCTATCACATGCCACTGGTTTCCACTGCGGTTTAAAAGTGACAGCTTATTCTAACCCTGATGGTTTATTACACACCTAGTCACATGACCTCTGATGCGGTCAGACTGCCCACATGGTTAGGTGACAGTTTATGACCTGTGTAATGGTTTTTTTACAATGTTTTTTTATGTATTTCATATGCTGAGGGTTAATACGAAGGTTTTGGTCTTAGTTTTAGGACTTATACATATAACTTATGTTTATGTGTAATATTTTTAATGTGATGGTTTGTTATAGCATAGGTTTAGGGTTTTAGCATTATGGAATGGTTCTTTTTTAATGCATTTGGATTGTAATGTATTAGGTTAGGGTTTTTAGGACTTTTCATCAAAATAGATAAACAAAACCCATTTGTCCCCAAATGTCACAAAGTGACATTAGAAACCAAATGCACGTTGTCGACACAAGTGGCATTTGCAACGACAACCTAACGACGAACCATATTGAACCTCTGCAATGGGCGACACAACCCAAAATCCTGCGAGGCGAACAACAAGACACATGTCGTCAACCAAATCCTGGTGGAACTGTCGATGAACACAAGTCAACATCGAGGTACAAACCCATATCAACTGAACGTCATGAAAACCATATTACCTAAACAACCTGATCCATAACCAACACTGTCGAAGCTAACGACACTAAACTGAATTGACGATGACACTGAACACTCATGATGACTTGTGTAACTGATTTGATGGGATCCTCTTGGATTGATCCTCTCCACTTGAAAGCTTTTGGACCACCAAAAGTTTGACTAAACAAATAGTCGATGAGGGTAGAGCTCCCTCACTTTCACCTTGACCTAATGATGTACCAATACATTCGATCAATCACCTGCAAGTGATGACCCTGATGATGTTGACCATGACACTTTTTGAGTTGGTGACCTGTTCCATCCATGTGCAGTATGAAAAACTTGCAACGATGGGCAAACAACCTGTGATAAACATGGCATTTGAATTCTCTCCACGAAGAACCATGAGTTAGTGATTCATAATCTTTGAAAACAATCTCTACTAGATGTTGTTTAATGCCATCAACATTTATAAATAATCTATTTTGTAAGAATGATAGAGACAATCAAAGATACTCTTGACATCAAACCAACTATACTTTCCCGATTCCTGATTACTAAGTGAATTTGCTGTAATGAACCCATCAAACTGTAAGGTGAAATTTTCTGCGACTTAGTTTGTCTTTGAAAGTATTGAGTTAGCTATTGATTTTGTTTGAATCACTTTTCCTTGATTTATTAAATGATGTTTCCATTGATTAGCACTTTCCCATGATGCATAAGTTTCTCTGAGATACTTTGACAATTCTTTCGAAAAGGCTTTGATATAAATAGGTTGCCAAACTATTTGAAACATGAACTGGCAACACAATACAAGAGAAACTAAACACTAATTTTCCCTGATATTGACCTGTATCCCTACAACTGTTTATTTCCAAACTTGAATTAAATTGATTCATTCTGACATTAGGAAGAGGAACTTTAGGCACAAACTGTAATTCATGTTGTATTCTCTGCTTATGAGTAAGATGTTTGGTTTTACATAGAACTAGAATAGTTTCTATTTCTTTAATCAAACCATCATTAAGTTGAGTCTCATAACTTAAACAACCATCATGTTGATTGTTCTGTTGTCCTTTCACAAACATGATTACAATTCTCTTATTTGAACTTATTAATCACTTCATTAGATTAGCATTAACCAAATTCAAGTGATTTTTGTTTTGATGTGCTCTGACAATAAATTCAACCCCATATTTCTTAAGGTGATATTTATGTTCTCTCTTATAAAATACTGCATCACGATCATAAAGATAAGGACTTCCTAAGACAACTCCACATATTTCTACTGGAACCACATCTAATTATACTTCATCAATGTAATTAGTTGTTATGGCAAATCCTAATCGACACTGTTTGGTGACTTTTATCTGAATTGATTTATTTAGCCATCCTAATGGGTAAGGTCTTGGATGATTCCGTGTTTCCAAACCCAAACTCTTAACTAAATATTCAGATATTAGATTCACTTGTGATCCACTGTCAAACATTGTATCTATCTTTGCATGCTTAGAAGTTATCCTTATGTTAAACAATTCAACTCTTTTATCCTCATTTGAAGGATTTATGTTTGATGAAGATGCAATAGTTTTCGAACTTGAACCAATGTCAGAAGTTTTACCTACCGTAACCATAGTAGTTACCCTCCTTTCATCACCTGAATCTGAACCTAGATCTTGCTAGACTGCTGCAATGGCCTTCTTTTCATCCTTCTTCTTAAGGAACTTTTTGGGGTTAAGTTTTGGATGATGTTTCCAACACTTAGATTCATCATGACCGATTCTCTGGCAATGAGAACAAGTAGGTCTTTCCTTCTGAGGTATCGCTGATTTATTTCTCTTCGAAATGTTCTTCCCCTTACTGTCATTAGAATCTTTGGTTTCCAACTCTTTGGATGACTGCGACGAAAAATTGAATGGTTTGCCACCTAATTCACACACTTCATCAAAATCATCAGGATTAAACATCAATAATGTATGCTACAAATATGAATGTAAACTGCCGATGTATTTTAACATAGTTTCACGTGTATCCATTGATAACCAATCACCAATGATTTCTTTCTAAGCTCCTGACTAAACTCCTGAACACTCTGCCCTTTACCTTGCCTCAGATGCTACCAATCAATAACAACTTGCTGTATATATCCTAAAGGATATAATTGTTTCCTAACAACTTTTAAAAACTTAGACCATGAAGAGATGACTTTTCCTCTACGCTTTACATCTATATGAGTTTTGCTTTCCCACTAGATTAAAGTTGTTCCCCCCATTCTAAGTGTAGCTAACTAAATTTTAGTTTTATCGCTAGAAATGTTATGATTGTGACAACACACTTCTAACTGCTTAATCCAGTTATCTAGCTTTTTAGGATTCATATCGCCATCATAAATAGGTAACTCAAATTTCACATCAAGTTTCAAAAGAGATGTTTTCTTAGGTTTCTTTCCGTTTCAAATTCTACACTGAAAGAAGAAGAATAAGAAGATTATGATGGAGATGATGGAGGTGAAGGAGGTTTATCAGCCTTGCCTTTACCTTTGTTCTTCTTCAATGTCTTTGAAGAAGAAGCTGCATCTCTCGCCTTCTTGTCTTTGTACAATTCTCCCAAGATCTGCTGCATAGTCAAGAATGCTTGCTGAAATTGTTCTTCAATCATCTTAGTTTTAGTGTTTTCACCCGCATTAGGTCCTGACATGATCGATTTATGAACGACTCATCGCTTTCTAATCACTAGATCCTCTACTCAAGGATTCCTTCTCCTTGTTACGACTTTGACCTGGTTAACATTCAACGGAAAATTCTACAAATGCAACCTGCTCTGATACCAAATTACATGATCTGAAAATAATCATAGAATTAAACTGATGTAGAATTGGTTAACCATTAATGATTTGAATGTTAGCTCAAAGCATGGAAATCGAGGAAAACTACTTGAGAAGAAGACTTTATGAAAACTGATTAAACACAAGATAGATGCATAACAGAAGTGAAAAGAGTAAAAGCAAAATGATACCAGATAGAAAAATTGATTATGGAGTTTGTCCCTGATGGACTACGTCTTCGGGTCTACTTTCAAAATGGGCGACCGTTTTATTAGGATAGAAACAGGTTAGGTCGATTAAACAGAGATTTGATTAGTCTAAATGTTCACACAAGAACTTTGGATCACTGTCATTAGATATCCCTCTGAACCAACTTTCCAATGCTTATCACGGTTCCTAATTCTGACTCCAGATGCTTATGTTACACTAAAAACAAAACTGCCTATGACCTCTAGAATCTGCATACAAGAAAACCAAAAATTCTCTCCTCCTGTCCAATGAAGAAAAACCATATATTATAGGCCCGCAAATACATTGAAACCACCTTGTGCTAATTTCAGGATGAATTGGTTGCTTCAGCATGTGTTTTAGAAATCGGTCTGGTTGTAAGAGGACACCTAGGATGATGGTTTCAAGGCCCTTGAATTAGTTCCAACAAACAAACAATTTAAAAACCCAAAATAAACATTATAATAACTCCACAACCATAGGCGGTCAGGATAACCATGCAGAGATGCGGAACCGTCACATGTGACTGTCAGCGGCCTAACCACCAGATGCCACCTCTACAGTCTATCCCAACGGTTACGGCTACCATTACTTCGATGGTTTCCATGTGTACACCTCCAACGCGGTTTCTCTTAGCAGTTAGTCTGAATTCTGCTAACAGCTAACACTCCACCTATTCACATGACCATGGTTAGTGCTGGTTGTTCCTGCTACGATCAAGGCCATGGCTTCCCCAACCGTGGTTAACACTTGCCCTGTTACAGGCCACCAGTTTCCATTGCAGTTTAAAGGTGACAGCTTATGCTAACCTTGATGGTTTATTACACACCTAGTCACATGACCTCTGATACGGTCAGACTTCCCGCGCGATTAGGTGACGGTTTATGACTTGTGCAATGGTTTTTTTACATTGTTTTTGTATGTATTTCATATATCGAGGGTTAATGTTAGGTCCCTATAATACTAGTGATTCCCCCATTACTATTGTCATTGTATCCCTTATTATTATTGTTGTGCCCCTATTGTCCCCATACTGTTATTATTGTGCCCCATAGAATACCTCTATTGTTACTTTTGTGCCTTTATATTATTATTGTTAGGTCAGCTTGGTTATATTGTGACCCCTTAGACTCCTATATATAGAAAGGAGGTTTTGTCATTTGAATCATCTAAGAATTGTTCATTTGTGTAATGTAAAGGAGGTTTCCCCCTCGAAGAGGCTTATTTCTGTGTTGATCTATCTTTTCTATCTTTTTTTGAGCTGTTTTTATAACATTTGGTATCAGAGCTTTGGATTCTAGGGTTTCGCTGCTCCAAACAGGTCATCGTGGAATTTTTGCTATAACGTTTTTTCTACGACGTTTCAGAAGCTACAAAAAAAAACCCATTTGCATCGAAATCGTTCTAAACTTTAGTTCCAAATTTCAGAGCTTGTCTCGCTATATTTGCGGAGATATGATCTAAGGAATTTAGGGTTTTCGCAGACTCTCGAATTACATTCCAAATAGGTGACCTGGGGAAAATCGTCATAACGTTTGTTTTGAGCATCAGATTGAAATTTCATAAGAAGTTTCAGAAAGAGGATGGCTTGTAGCTTTTTGTGTATCAATTTCAGGTACTAAGGTCAAAGTAGTGACACGTGGCATGTCATACAAGTTCACTCTACTAAACTAGTCTATAATCAGGTCACTGTGGGAGATTTGGCATAACTCATCCTTGGAGAATCCAATCTTGATTAGACTTGTTGTTTGGTCAATTTAGTGTCGTAAATTTCTCTACATAAATTATCAATCTGGGTATCGTAAACTAATGAAGTGTAGTGTACTGTTTGTGCTAGATGACCCTTCTTACTTCATTGTTTTGTATTTTATGTTGTTTTGGGGGTTTTTGGTCCTTTAATCCCTAATGATTTACAATGTAACTAAAAAAATCTTAAATCTAACTTCTGTAAAGATTGCTAATAACTTAAAGAAGTGAGAATTGAAAAAGCTTAATTAAGATTTGGAAGCAAAGTTTAGTCAAGAAATGAAAATAGAGTTTCTATTTCTGCTCTTATCATTATTCCCAAATCATGAACTATATCCTAAAAAAGTAAAATTGCAACTATTGTCTAATCAATTTACAGAAACAAGACTAAATGAAATACTAAAACTAAAAGTGATATTGCAACTAATGTCTAATCTATTAGAAAAACAAAAATAAATGAAATACTTAGTTACTCTGCCTCTCAATTTTGGGAGAAAAACCTCCTTGTGATGACATTTTGAGGAATTATGTACTTCATTTTTCTAAGAGAAGATAAATGAAAAAAAATTGTAGAAAAGACTCATTGTATGAATGAAGTATTCAACCACTTAGTTTAAGATGAGTTATCAACTAGAAGGGCTCTTCAGAAACATTCATTAACACCATGAGTCGATAAACTAGTCATACAATGGCAAGAATTGTAATGGCACTGATCAGTCTAATTGAAAATTTAAAGACTAGTGAAACAGTAAATGAAACAACTACGTTACACTACTTGAATTTTGACTTCTAACTACTGATAACAACTAGAAAGAAATTCAAACAAAAAGAAGTTATTCTGCACTGAAAGAAGCTATCCTGCATTAGTAAGAAAATGATAAAGATTGCATTATAAACAAGGTTAGTATGAAAATGATTATGAACACTATGAGAGGAAATGATGAATTTACAGTTTAGCTAAAAAAGACAAAACAAAATGAAATAAAACCTCAGTCAGCGCAGGGACCCTTTGCAACTGATCAGGTTATGCATGCTTAATCAATCTCCAAGAAACTCTTTCATATATCCATAAAACATGCGGTCTTCATATTAAAACAGAGAAATGAGTTTTTCAAAATTACAAAACAGTAAGTCTGAGCTTAATACATGAGGAAATTCGAACTCCTTCTGAGTTCTTTACACAGGTATTTATAAGAAAATTATGCTACTATTTGTGGAGAAAAATAAGCTACAGCCAAAAACATGTAGAAGACAAGCACACAAAATTTTCTTCCTTGGTTGCTAGAGACATAAATCCAACATGATGGCTGTTGGAGTTCATGGGTTCAGGAACTTGTTTCGGATAATGCTTCCCATCACTGTGAAACATGCTGATTATCCACGAAACATAGTCCTATTGCCTTCAGTCTCTACTTTTGACTTCTCCATTGACCAAAGTCTTGTACCATCTTCCTTGTTGACCTGGGCTAGGTGAATAGGAAACGGTCCATGTCATGATGATTTCCAAGTTGCCCATCTAGTTAGTTTCTCCTTCTGACACCTGGAACCTGTTAAAGCATGGAAGTAGATGTAGAACAATAGATTAGCTGCAGAATAGGCTACATTTCATAGCTAAAAGACAAAAATTTATTCAAATAGAAAAACATAAATGTATAACATGTAAATCACTAAATTTCCTCCTTAAGGCAGTATATACTGGTTACTGATTATAGGAATGCATTTCTTCATGGAAAAACAAATAAAAGGGATGAGAATAGTTGCTAAGGAAAGGGAAATTTTGAGGCTCAACGCTTGCAGGGTTAGAAATAGGACTCAAAGGGCTACCACAAGATGAGATTTCAGATATTCGAGATCCACAGTTATAGAGATAAAAAAAAATTCAATATCGAGATCTTACAAAGTGAAAAAAAGGTGTGTAGTTTTTTTCTTTTAATTTTGCATAAGATTAGTTTGAAAAATTAGTTTGAAGGAATTCAAAGGGAATAGTGAATAATTATTAGCATTAATTAATGCCCCGAAGAAAGAAAATGGAAACACCTAGTAAGTAAACTGAAAGCTCTAGCATGACTCGTGAAGAAGAGGAAGAAATGCAACACGATATATCAAAATTACAAGACCAAGTACAACAAATTTCACCCTCACTATAGGTAAATGAAGCCAAGATGAATGGCGTGGAAGCTAATATGAATGGCATGCAAGTTAAGATGAATGGCATGGAAGCTAAGATGGATGGCATGGAAACTAAGATGAATGGCATGGACACTAAGATGAATGGCATGGACGATAAGATGAAAGAACTGAAGATAAATTTGAATAAGTTGCTACAAGAAATGGTCACTAATGGTGAAAGGGCAGTAAAGGAAACTCATGATGAGAAAAAAAGAAATGTTAATCATGATTTTATAGACTCTAATGTTGGATTAAAGACCCACCATGTTCCAAAAATTGATATGAGGAAGTTTGATGGCAAGGATTCCAGAACATGGATACCACAGATGGAGCAATTTTTCAATCTCCATAATGTGCAAAACACACAAAAGGTACGTATTGCAACTTTATATTTGGAACCAAATCAGTTTGTATGGTATCGATGGCTTTGCTCTGGTAAATAAATTGTCACTTGGGCAAATTTTTTTTTTTTTTTTCACCGTAAATACTAATTCTATTAAAAAAGGTGTAAAAATATATACAATGAGGTCAAGCCCTCAGAGGTGGCCGAGGCCAATCCTCCACCAAAAATTCTGGGACATAACAGTTCAGGCCTTCAGCCAGATTTACAATACATACGTCCAAACCTTGACTTTGATCCTTTACATACTGACAAAAATTACCCAGACTCCTATCATCATAACCTTCATTGACCACAAAAATGGAGTAGCAACTGTCATAGCCATTTTTAAGACAGAAAATAAAGCCTGTGTTGGCTATTACGACTACCTGGAACATGAAAATGGACCCGACATTGACAACTAACTTCAGACTTAAAGACATAAGACCAAAATTACAAAGCATATCAGCTAAAAGGCTACCCGGCAGAAGGAAGCTCTGATTAATCTTCATGACCTGGTAAAGCTGGCGTGTCCTCTTTGACCTGACTGGTAGAAGCTACCCAGGTCACGAGACCGTCTTCATCCAATACCGGCGCACCTCCATCAGGATTAGTAACCAAATTCAAAATACTAACAGCTCTTTGAGATGGCCCGTAGACTAAAACATCTTTTTGAGTTTGATCAGGCTGCTGAGGTGCTTCCGAAACAGGGGCATCCTCTTGCATGTGGTTCGCATGAAACACTATCCCTGTCATGTCCCCTAACAGAACACTATCATCCTGAGAATGAGAGGAGACAGAAGGAGTCGAACTGAGCTGGCTACTCTCCTCCTCTATGACATATATAATAAAATTTACTGTCACCACAGGCCTATTGAGCCGACTTTGGAAGGTAAACCTGGAGGTCTGGTATGAATTATTCGGGATAAACCTATCGTGAACCAGAGGCGGAGAAGAAGGAGGAGCTAAGGCAATGGGAGCAACATTCTGAGGAGCAGGTCGAGAAGGGCGACCTCTGTTCCCTGAATGACTTCCACGACGCGGGATTCCTCGGCTACGAGGCATGAATACAGAGGCAAAAGAACTGGGAGGATGATTGAAACGGAGCAGACCAGAAATGGAAAGAGCGCTGAATAACTCAGGGCGATCCCAGAGCCAAGCTAACATCCCAACACGAAAGACCAGACACGAGATCTGAAATGGCTTTGATACATAATGAACCGAGTCATTAACTGCGTCAGGAACATTGAGCGAATCCATACCTGTGAGCCGAATTGTGTACAGTGCCGCCATGCTTGCATTTATGATGAACCAAATTCGAGATTGTTCCGAATTTAAGACCTTTGCTTTGAACTTGATACGCCAACTTGCAACGCGTACTCTGCTTCCCTTCCGCCTACCATCCGTCAAGCCAGATGTCCATTTGGCGGATTTGATCATTGAATGCCGTTGGAGTCACCCGCATCCGGGTGTCACTTGGGCAATTTTTACGGAAGAAATGATAGCACATTATGAGGATACAAAAAGTAACACCTTTTTTATGCAATTGATAAATCTCAAATAAAAGGGTTCAATGATGGAGCACATTGAGGACTTCCAAAAATTGAACATAAGGGTAAAATATATTCCAGAGGAGCATAGGATTGATGTGTTCATAGGGAATTTAAAGGATAATATCCAACATGAAGTTCACCTTTGGGAACCTAATTCATTGGAGAAGGCATTCAGGTTAGCAAGAAAAATGGAAAACAAAATTATGGCAACCAGGAAGCCTACCACTCACAACTATAAAGATGGAAGTGTTGTTTCCCCTAGCCTTCCACAACCTACAAGGTTGACACCACAACAATTGGAAGAAAAAAGAGCAAAGGGGCTTTGTTACAGTTGTGATAGCAAATACACTAAAGGTCATAAGTGTGCTGAGAAGAAATTATTCTACATAGATTGTGAAGAGGAGGAAGAAAAGGAACAAGAAATGTCAAAAGAAGAGGATATAATCCAAGAACAAACCCTAGATAAAGAAGAAATAAATCCGACCATATCTTGTAATGCATTGGCTAGAATTACCACTCCTCAAACTATCAAGATAGAAGGACATATCAAGAAGAAAAAGGTAATAGTGTTGATTGATTCATGAAGTACCCATAATTTTATTCATTGTAAGATAGCAAAGGAATTGAATTGCTTCCTATATCAAGTACCAGAGTTTCAAGTGATGGTTGCAAGTGGAGGAACCATAAATTTCTCTAGAAAGTGCCATAATACCAAGCTATCCATGGGAGAATATATATTGAATAGCCCAATTCTTTCCATTCCAATGGGTGGTGTTGATGTTGTACTAGGAGACCAATGGCTACAATCCTTGGGTACAATAGCTTTTAATTTTCAAGAACTTTTCATGAAATTTTCTACAGAAGGAAAGGAAGTTGAATTAAGGGGTATTGTAAGGAAATCGGGAAAGATAATCAACTCTAACGGTATGACAAAGCTTCTAAAGAAGGAACAACGAGGTGTTATTGTACAATTATGTTTTCTAGATGTTCCCACATTGAAATTATCTATTTCTCTAGATCTCAAAAAATTCTTGGACAATCATTCCAAGGTATTTGAGACTCCCAAAGGTCTCCCACCTATCCATGATCATGATCATGCTATTCATTTGTTTCCAGGAAGTGTTCCTCCAAACATCAGGGCGTATAGATATCCCTATGCCCAAAAGAGTGAAATTGAACGTATGGTTGCAAAAATGCTAGAGGCTGGTATAATTCAACCTAGTCAAAGTTCTTTCTTTGCTCCAGTAGTATTGGTGCACAAGAAGGATGGATCATGGCGCATGTGTCTGGATTATAGGGAGCTCAACAAGCTCACTATTAAGGATAAATTTCCCATTCCTATCATTGATGAATTATTAGATGAATTGCATGAATCAATTTACTTCACCAAGTTGAATCTTTGTTCAGGATATCATCAAATCAGAATGAAGACTGAAGACATTCTAAAAACAACATTTAGAACTCATGAGGGTCATTATGAATTTTTTGTCATGCCTTTTGGCCTTACCAATGCACCTTCTACATTTCAAGGTTTGATGAATTCCATTTTCAAACCCTTCCTTAGAAAATTTGTGTTAGTATTTTTTGACGATATACTAATCTACAACAAGTCTTGGAAGGATCATGTTGAACATGTTGACAGGGTACTCAAACTATTGGAGGAGAAACAATTATATGCAAAAGGCTCCAAATGTTTCTTTGTAGTACAAGAGGTGGAATATCTGGGTCATATTGTATCTCATGAAGGTGTTAAGGTAGACCCTAGCAAAATTAAAGCCATTAAGGAATGGAAAATCCCCACATCCATAAAGCATCTACGAGGATTTCTCGCGTTGACAGGGTATTATCGCAAGTTTGTTAAGAATTATGGGAGAATAAAAGCACCTCTAACAACATTATTGAAGAATGATAAATTTTCATGGACTCCAGAAGCAACAAAGGCCTTCGAACATCTTAAAGAGGTAATGTGCCAAACATCGGTCTTAGTTACACCATACTTCACAAAAAACTTTATTGTGGAATGTGATGCTTCAGGAAATGGAATTGGTGCTGTTTTAATGCAAGATGAAAGACCCATTGCTTTCGAAAGTCGTCTAATCAAGGGAAAGTATTTACACAAAGCTATTTATGAGAAAGAAATGTTGGCAATACTACACGGACTTAAGAAATGGCGACCCTACCTAATGGGAAGACACTTCAAGGTAAAAACAGATCATGATAGTCTTAAATACTTTTTAGAATAAAGATTATCCTCTGAAGAGCAACAAAAATGGGTCACAAAGATGTTGGGTTATGACTTTGAATCACCTACAAAAAAGGGAAGCAAAATGTTATGGTATATGCACTCTCAAGAAAGGATGAGGATGTGGAAGCATTGTTGTGCACCATTTCTATTATCCAACTAGATTGAATAAACGAAGCAAGGGAGGAATGGAAGAATGACGAGGAAGTGTGGGAACTCATTTGAAAGTTACAACAAGATTCCAGTACATCTGATACATTTAGCTGGAAAAATGATTCGTTATGGTACAAATATCACTTATACCTATGTAATAATTCCCAACTCAAACAAAAGATTCTTATGGAATTGCACACTTTTCCCTTAGGAGGGCACTCAGGATTTTTAAAAACTTACCACAGGGTTAAGAAGGAATTTTGTTGGGATGGCCTTAAATCGGATATTCAAAAGTTTGTGGCGGAATGTTTGGTTTTTCAACAAATAAAATTGAAACAATTAAGACCCCAGGTCTATTACAGCGTTTATCCATGCCAAGCCAACGTTGGGAGGATGTTTCAATTGGATTTTATCACAGGTTTACCCAAGTTCGAAGGAAAGAGTGTCATCATGGTGGTAGTTGACAAACTTACCAAGTATGCACACTCTTGTGAATTATCACATCCATTTAATGCCAATATAGTTTCTACTGCATTTATGGAAAAAATTCAAAAGCTACATGGAAACCCAAATATTATTGTAAGCGACAGAGATCCCATTTTCACTGGAAATTTTTGGACAAAATTATTTTCTTGTCTCGGTACTTAGTTAGCTCATAGCTCATCTTATCATCCTCAATCTGATGGGTAAACTGAGATAGTAAACAAATGTTTGGAAGGATATCTTCATTGCTTTGTATCTGATAAACAAACACAATGGGTCAAATGGTTGTCTCTGGCTGAATGTTGGTATAACACTTCCTTCCTTACTACAGCAAAAATTACCCCATTTATGGCACTTTATGGATATCATCCACCATCCATCACATCATATTTAAGAGAAAATTCTAAGGTTCAAGTAGTGGAACATCACATCGAGAATCAACAACAAGTTCTCCAACTCTTAAAGGATAACCTCACGTTGGCACAAAATAGAATGAAACAATAGGCAGATCAACATCACAATGAAAGAAGTTTTGATGTAGATGACTGGGTATTCCTATGGCTACAACCATATAAACAAATGTCCCTCAATCAAGCTAAGAAGGATAATAAATTATCACCAAAGTATTATGGTCCATACAAGGTGTTGCAAAAGATTGGTACTATGGCATACAAAGTGGAGCTTCATGCAGCTTCTCGAGTTCACCCAATTTTCCATGTTTCATGTTTAAAGAAGGTTATAGGCGACAGGCTCCCAGTTCAAACAATATTACCAGAACTTGACAAGGAAGGAAAAATTATATTGGCACTGGAAGTAGTCACAGAAATAAGAACTCAACAGCTATGAAATCGATCAATTTTGGAGTATCTCATCAAGTGGAAGAACTTATCCGCTAAAGATTCCACATGGGATGATGAGAATTTTATACAGAAGCATCCAGAGCTACTCAAGCGTTGAGGATAAAACTTTTTTGAAGGAGAGTGGCATGTTAGGTCCCTATAATACTAGTGATTCCCCCATTACTATTGTCATTGTATCCCTTATTATTGTTTTTGTGCCCCTATTATCCACATATTGTTATTATTGTGCCCCATAGAGTCCCTCTATTGTTATTTTTGTGTCTTTATATTATTATTGTTAGGACGTCTTGGTTATATTGTGATCCCTTAGACTCCTATATATAGAAAGGAGGTTTTGTCATTTGAATCATCTAAGAATTGTTCATTCTATAATGTAAAGGAGGTTGCCCCCTTAAAGAGGCTTATTTCTAAGGTGTTGATCTATCTTTTCTATCTTTCTGTGAGCTGGTTTCATAACAGTTAATACCAAGGTTTTGGTCTTAGTTTTAGGACTTATACATAAAACTTAGGTTTTTATGTAATAGTTTTAATGCGATGGCTTGTTATAACCTAGGTTTAGGGTTTTAGCATTAGGGAATGGTTCTTTTTAATGCATTTGGAATGTAATGTATTAAGTTAGGGTTTTTAGGATTTTTCATTAAAATAGATAAACAAAACCCATTTGTCCCCAAATGTCACAAAGCGACATTAGAAACCAAATGCACGTCGTTGACACAAGTGGCATTTGCGATGACAACCTGACGATGAACCATATCAAACCTCTTCAATAGGCAAAACAACACAAAATCTTGTGAGGCGAACGACAAGACACATGTCATCACCCAAATCCTGGCGAAACTGTCGATGAACACAAGTCGACAGCCAGGTACAAACCCATATCAACTGAATGTCATGAAAACCATATTACCTGAACAACCTGATCCATAACCAACATTGTCGAAGCTAACGACACCGAATTGAATTGATGATGATGCTGAACACTGACGATGACCTATGTAACTAATCTGACAGGATCTTCCTGGATCACCCACACCCTCGACCTGGTCTAGCGCCTCTTCCTTGTCGTCGACCTTGGAATCCTCCACGCACTGCTCCTATGCCTTGATCATGAGCCTGACTCTCTGCCTGAATTCTGTAGGTAGGGGTTCTATCCATCATCAGCTCATAACTCCTACAATGTGTTCATCATGTCCTACAGACTTACAGAAATTGCAAAATAACTACTGAGGGGTCTGTACAAACTTCTGCAATATATGGCAATTATCAGTAGCATGTTGTCTTGTAACTTGACAAATAGCGCACCACAACATAGCTCCCACACTCATCCCAACATTATTCTCTAGTTTTAGGGGTACACGTCCCCCCCCCATAATATAATTCTTAAAGACTGCGAAATGGTCCTTATCGTGTCGATGAATCTTACACCTCAGACACTAGATCTCAGTGCGCACCTCCAACTGAGCTTACCTTCCTCTCTTCAAGCTCTGCAACTCCAAATGCAAGCTTTCCAGCTCTAAATGAATCTATTGCACTCCAAGGTTCATATCATGAATAGACAATGCATCTAGTCTCATCGCGATCTCCAAGGCTTTTGCTTGCATTACTATATTCTGCTATGACTGAGGTATTCTTAAATGTGGCAAGTGTTAGCCTCCTATACCAATAGGGTTTCATTTTTCATGATTGACAGTGGAAGTGCCAAAAATGTTCATCTTTGATGACACAAAGGTTCTATTTTTGTGAAGGAGACAGACAGTTAAAAAATGTAAAGAGGGTATGCCTTAAAAGAATAATCAAAAGGCAAGAAAATGAATTGGTCAGAAAAAATAATTGAAATGAACCCCAAAGAAAGACTAGGAAAGTGGCCAACCAAAATGCCACTGCTATCTTGATGGATGGCCCAACAGTTCAAGCTGGGCCATGCCATGTTTTAAATTTCCTGTTCTAGACTAGAGAAAGAAAAATCTGTCCAAACAGTTTAAGCTTGGCAGATTAGTAGTTAGGTAGAGAACAAAGGCGCCCAACTGCTTAATCTGGGCCCTTGGAAGTGATAAGGGTAGTTTTAGATAGCAAATTATTTGAAAAGAAAAAGAAAAGATCAATTGAGGGTTTCCAAGTCTAAGTGCACCCTCCCTGAAGTAACAAAAAATGCTAGGTACTAAGATGGGTAGGTAGACAGGGGTTTCCGAAGCATGATTTCCTTCTTGAGTTAGCTTGACAAAGAAAATTTATATCAGCAAGAACAGAACTGTTTATTCAGCATTTTGATAACAAAATATGGAAGCATGTCTAACTTCTGCTGTTTTTCCCAGGAAATCTTTTTCTAACATCCCTCTAATGGACCTTGGAATTCGCTCAACAAGTCCTAGCATCACTTTACCTTTTGTGAAATATTAAGCCAAGGTGTTGGTTTCTATCACACAAGAAAGCCACATTTCTTGTGTAGAATCATTTCTTACTCTCATCTGCTTCTAAATCTATGTTTACTCTTTAAACTTAGCTCTCTGTTCCTCTTTCATATCTCAAATTCATATCCACTTCTAACCTTACTATTTAACTCCCTAAGTGTTCCCCTCCCCCTACTATTATCATATTTTATACAAAAACCCAAAAATATGTACATACCCCCCCCTCTTTGGGCATTATAGCCATATATTTTAAAGTTCGGGAAGCATGACAAAATCTAAGGCTTTCATGTATATATTTCTCCAGGCTATGTTCGGGAATTAAATTAACACCTGGTTAATTTAATAACCCTCACCCGCTATACCCTTCATAATGTTAAATTCCCTCTTTTCCGCATCACTTGTGTAAAGTTCCCATAAACCCACATTTACCATTTAACCAAGGTTTTGTGTCTCCGCGCCGTATCAAAAGATATAATTTTATAATGGTTGGGTCCTGCCGTTATCGCGCTGGCAGCTTGTCCTCTCATCCATCGTCGGATCTGGGCCCTCCCATCCGACGGTTAACGGGAATTTCGGAGCCCCTCTGCTATCTGTCTGTTAACGCCCGAAAACTGTCAGAGGGTGATGTAGTGCCAGCAACGTGTGCCCATTTGTTATTGGATCGGGCGGCCTTTGACCTTTACCAGGCCCGTACCAAAAGCGGTCCGAAAATACCGCTTACCACCGTTTGCTTCTCGCCCCTACGTCATCGCCCACATCAGCAGACATGCCAACTGTCGTTCCACTCTCTATCCGACATGGCCGCCGCGTCATCCCTCCACGTCATCCCAGTCATACATCGCCATGTCATCCCTACCATACCCGGGCCCGACCAGTGATGTCATGCTGACGTCATTTACAAAAAGGAACCAAATCCCTTTTTTTTCCATATATTCGCCCAAAATCATCATTTTTTCGTATTTCTATTGGACAATTGCTGTGCACCCTTGCATGTTGTTTTACGTCGTTTGTCCGCCAACTGCAAAATTCATGCCCTGAGCTGCTGGCACTGTAAGTTCATCAACCTTCAACACCGTCGGCCTCACAGTCCCCAGGTATTTACCGATTTCCTCTGTGTACCCTGGTCTTCCGAGTTCTCTGCAGTATATATAAAAAAAGAGACAAACAGAAAAAAGCATAACAACGGCTAAAATTCCTGAATGCTAAGACCCTCCATCTGCCAGTTTGGCCCCAAGTTCATGTGAAAGGGCTCCCATTGTTCAAATTTCGCCCACTTTCCACAGCTTCCTGCGCGTTTGCGACTTAAAACCATTAGCAGACAAAGTCCACTAAAAAGGCAGCACTCACTCCCAGCATTGGCTACTTTCACCCTCTCAACAAGCTGTTGCTCCCTGTTAGCCCAATTCACCTTCATTCTCATCTCTGCAAGTCATCCCATCGACCATAATTTACTGTTCACTGCCAGTTTTGCTAAACCAAAGCACAAATTCAACTCCAAGTGAGAACTAAGCAATGGAGACCCCTGTGGCATTGAATATTGCACCCCTGAATGCCCCACATAAGAACCTGGAATGGTTGGCCCTTGCTGACCGGGATTATCAAATCAAAGAAACAGTTGAGATAAGTAACAAATATCACATACAAACTGTTTGTGAGCTGAAGAAGAAACACATAAGTGGTGCTGATGACATAGGTATCTGGGAGTCCAACTTGCCCATTTATTACCTTCCACAAGTCAATGTGTTCCCAGACTTCATTCATCAGTGTTGTGAACACTATGAACCCTCTCAAAGAGCAGTTTTGGGTCCATCTGGGACTGTTTTATTTCACATCACTCCTCAATCCATAAATGAGATGCTAAGCTTTGAGCCAACTAAACCTCTGGTGCCCCTTTCTATGAATTTTCTGCTCAAACAAGGTGCCAAGCTGCCCAGCTCAGAGGTCACAAGGATTGGCCAGTTGTTCATGAAGCCAGAATATCAGCCTCGACAACCTCCTCCTTATCTACATGTCTGGTTCAATGAAACAGGGAGACTGCTAGTGGATATGATATCCTGCATTTTAGGATTCAATACCAGTGAGTTTGTGGATGAAACAATCTTGGTAATGCTATCCATGTTCACTCCAGGACAGCCCCCTGCTGTCCAGTATGATTATGCCACATTCATTGCTGACAAAATTCATGAGCAATTCATGAATTTGGAGAGAGAGAGGGTATTCAAATACACATCCTATATATATCATTTGATATTATACTATCAGCCTGACAGTTTCCCTATTTTCTTAAAAAAGCTGGATGCAAAAGGAAACAGGAGGTCAGTGGTATTCTGGACACCAGTCTGTCACCATATCTCTTGCTCTCCATACAACTATTGTGAGTTCATTGATCTGTTCATCCATCCAGCCTTGTCTCTACTGCAGAGTTCTCCTCCTCCTAGACTCACCGATGAAATGCAGAAGATCCTCCAGCTTTCAAAGAATTATAGCATTGGAGATTGGTACTTCTACCAAGACCACACAGTAATTAGAGTATATGGCTGTGAGCTAGCCCCCTATAGACTGCCAAAGTACATTCCCATGAGACTTTTTGCATTAGAATACTTTCGGCAATTTGGAAATGCAGACATGATCCATTTTCATAGCAGAAATAAGAAAGCACAGCTGAAAATTAAACACCAACTGGGTCCATTCATCTTTAATAAGAGGGAAGAAGCTTGGGGAGAAGCAGACAAGATCCTAAAAAACCTCCAGCTGAAAACAAGCTTCTATTGGGCACCATATGACCCTAATCATTTCATAAGCCTCAGAAGAATCAAGTATAGGCTTGCTACCTATGATCACTTTAGCATTCCACAAATTGAAAAATATGCTAACCAACTAGAGTGGAAAGAAGGCACATTAGTGGAGGATTATTTTGAAGAAGAATTAGCAGAAAGAGCAATTAAAAAATTAGAAAAAGTAGTTGACTTGGAATATTTTGGACAGGTTTGGTCTCCAGCCCCTTGGCATCTTGGAGAAAGTGCCTCATCCTCCACTGTTCCCCAGCAGTCTGCCAAAGCAACTGGTCAAGCAACAAATATAGCTAAAGGCAAAGAAGTACAATAAGAGGAGTCACTTCCCAATTTGGAGCAGCAAGTAGAGCAGTAAGAAGAAATGGCTAAAATTCCCGCCTCCACAGAGCAGCAAACCCAAGAGCAGATTCCTCCAAGGCAGGAGGTGACAGTTGAAACTATAGTCTTACAGACACCTGCAAATGAAGAAAGAATGAGGAAAAGAGATAGGCAAGAGGAGTCTCCTCTACCACTTCAACGGATCAGCAAGGTGAGAAAAGGCAAAGACTTAACACTTTCTCTGAGGAGGAAATGACTGAAAGACCAACTGATACTATGCTCCCTCCTAGCATCGAAACATCAGCCAGCTCCTTACAGCAAGAGCAAGAACTACAACAAGGAACAGAAGTAAGTTCTTCAAGGCAGCGGACCAAGGCAGATTCTAGAATAAAGAAGCAGTTTACAGACATAAAAGCAAGAAATGAGCCGGTTAGATACCAGCTCTATAACCAGCTGCTCAGAATGGCACCAACCAATCAAGAAAGGCTCATGTCAGCCTATGATATCCAAGAAGGAAAAATGACTCTTAGTCATTTTAGACCTACTATGCAGCAACCTCAATCAGCTGTAGACTACATCAGAACTAACTTGGAGGTATTTGCCAAAGACATCCACCCCATGGACCAGATCGAGCTACACAAGCAAACAGGGGAGATGCTCTATTCTACATTGGCTGATAAAACTCTATTAGCACACCGCTTGCAGAATTCTCTACATAACACTACTGCCCAGTTAGAATTAGAGAAGGCTTCATCTCAAGCCAAGGACAACAGAATCAAGTCCTTGGAAGAAATTATTATAGAGCTAGGACATGACCCAAATGATCCTAAGGGTGTGCAGGCATTGATGAAGAAAAAAGATGAGGATATAGCAGCTTTGAGAAAGCAGATCAAAATACCACCTACCCATCACCCTCAGACTGAAGGGGTTGCAGAACAAAAGAAAGATCAAGATGTGGTGGCTCTACTTTTGACCTTGCATAAGAGATTGGTGGAAACAGAGGGTGCCTTGGAGGTGGCATTAAAGGCAAAACAAGGAGAATTACCAACTCAGCCAGCACAGACATCTACAGCCATTGAAGATGTGCCTCTTGTAACTACTTCAGCAGGTCCTCCCACTGGACAAACATCAGAGGCAGGCCCTTCAGGCTCAGCACCAGCTCCAGAAGCGACAGCACCAACAACAACATCAGAACAGGTACCCAACCTTGACATGCAAAATATGATGAAAGAACTAGAGGCTCTTGAAGCATAGATGGCAGAACTAAAGGTGGCTAAAGAGAAATTGGCTACGCTTGAAGAAAAATATGACAAATCAAAGCAGAATATAGCTGAAAGAACAAGAGAGGTAAGGGCTCTTGAAAAAAGGATAAAGGAGTTAGAAAAAGAGCTTACTCTGGACAAAACTATAAGTGAAATCAAGAAGATTCTATGGGCCAACATTGGTCAATCCATTACAGATCAATGGCAGTCCATTGAAACTATCCATGAGCAAATGGATCTCCTAAACAGGGCAAAAGCAGAAGGTCAAAGAGCCCGGGCATCCTTGGGAAGTATGCCTGAAATAGCCAACATAATGATTCAAGTGCTTAACAACTGCACCGGCCTTCAGCTAGCAGGAATGGGTATCAGAGACAGGACTGATACCATATTACTAATAAAGAGGGTGCTTACCTTGAGGAACTATGTGCAAACATTGGACAGAAGATGTCAAGAAATGCAGACAAAGGTAAATGAATTTATTACAAAAATCACTGCATTGCATAACAAAGGTCTTCCCAGCTTGGTAACTAGTGCAGGAAGGTTGTTATCACATGAAAATTATGCCAAGAGGGTCAACAATTATGCAACAAATCAAATAACAGCATCTGCTAGCAGTCCAGAGGAAGCAGGGCCCCCATCTGGGCAGACTCTCTATGAGAAATTGGAGAATTTGTTTTTTATTGAGCATGAGATCAAGCACCTTTTTGAAGCACCTCCAAATTACTACAAATATACTGAAGCTGATGAGACTCTGATTAAAATACAGAGACACCAATTGCCTACTGAAGATTGGTGGAGAGGCATGATAGAAACATTGCTCTAAGAAATCAAATTTGGAAGAGCAACTGAATGACAAAGATGATGACTAGGCACCAATGGATGATTACAAGTGATGCGACCACAACAGCAGCATCGTGGCAAAGCAGCAAGAAAGCAAAGACTTCCGAAATGAATGCAAATCAGTCGGCCGGCCCAGTTGGTTCCAAAGTCAAGGATCTCTGACAAAGATAAACAGCTGTTTATTAATCCTTTAATAGCAATAACTTTTTGTATCTACTATTCGTAGAAAGTTGGTAAGAAAGTTATGAGTTAATGACTCATCTTTCAGATATTTTGTGAAACACTTTTGTATATATACCCCCACGCATAACTTATTTGGGGTTGTTGATTTTTCTTCTGAAGAGCTACACTGTAATTTCAGACTTTGAATACAAGAAGCTGATGAAGTTCTTGAAATTCTACGTTGTTTGATGTGTTGTGATGAGATTGCTTGCTGCTGCAGGATTCCTGCGTTATTTCATGATACAATAAGTTTTCTAAACCATGTCTTCATATTCTCTTCGTTTACAAAACCCGCATATGCTGTATGTTTAATGGTCTTAGCATCAGAGAAAAGGAATAGTTCGGGATTTGTTTATTAAACACCCTAAGCTCAATCTCTGTTGTTATTTGTGTTTTCTTCAGAATTAGTTATGAATGTGAAATTCTTAATTGCTCACATTTACACTGAATCTTTCATAGTAAATACTGTTCAGGAATTCTGAGTTGCTCCTGAGCAATATTTCATTTCCCCATCTCACCAGCATAGTGAAAGAACCTTAATTGCCTCTCACTGACTGATTGCAATCCATATTTCCCAAATTTGAAGGTTGTTTCATGAATGCCCATCTGGCTCTGCAGTATCATCATTCTCACCAAACACCTCAAGCAACACATCATCACCGACTCCAATGCCCAATGGACTAAAACCCTCTGAACATTGCATTGCAGCTGTTAGAAGATATCATTCAACCAAACTTTAAACAAAATTCAGTGCATCATAACTAGCCTAAAATTCCCAAAACAAAGCTAAATCAGAAAGAGAGAGCCCTCTCTGATTGCAGGTGGGCTAGAACCTGTAATCCAAAGATTGGTTAGTGGTTACCTCGGCCGTATTCCCTTAGGAGTCAAAGGGAACAACCTGAGTGATAACATAATTGGCGACTCCACTGGGGACAGAACGAATTTTTCAACAGCTGTCTGCTTTAGATAGCTGTTCCAGAATTTGAGCAGTTCCTTGATACTTCTGAAAATATTCTCAAAAATACCAAAAACAAATTTGGAAGCTGGCTCCTAAAAAGAGAACCAGGCATACCAGGTCAAATCCTGACCCAAATCCTCCACCTATTTTCGATAATCCTAATTTGATTCCCAAGGTTCTTAGGAACCAAAAGGAACCAGAAGAATTTGCTGATTCCAGCCCTGAGGCAGTTCAGCAAAGTTATATCCCAACCCCTGCTAAACCATCAGTTCATCCTCTCATAACCCAGTCTTCCCCCTCTTCCTCATCCACTTCCCAAAACATACTATTCACACCTCCATCCAATACACAAACTGCTATTGTTGTCCCTGTTGTTCCAGTTGTTCCCCTTCTACCTGTTGTCCCATTGATCCCTGTAAATATGGCAAATCGTTATGCCCCCCTTCAGCTACCTGGTAATCCTGGGGCTATGCCTCAGGACTACCAAAGTAAGATCACTTATTTTGATGGAACCAGTACATATACTGCCTTACAACATACCAAGAAAATGCAAGATTACTTTGAAAACTATGAAATAGACGATGATGATGTGAGAATGAAAATTTTTGTCCAAAGTTTAACAGGTGAAGTAAGAACTTGGTTCAGAGCACTTGCTGCAAATTCCATACCCAATTCGGCTGCTCTTTATCAATCCTTCCTGAACAGATGGGAAAAGAAAAAGGACCCTCTACATATTTTATCTGAGTATGACACTATAAGGAGAGGCCCACAAGAGACTGTCCTAGATTATTGTGCCAGATTTAACAATGTTTATGATGCCATTCCTCAAAATCTTAGGCCTCCACCTGATTTAGCCTTAATCAAATTCTCGGATGGGTTTGATGCTGATATGGCATATCAACTAAGGGAAAGAGCCCCTGCAACCCTGGCAGACATGCAAAACATAGCTGTAAGTGTAGAGGCAAATCTGATTGCCAAAATAAATCGGGCAAGAGCTAAAAGAAGAACCACTTTTAAGGAAGAACCCTCAGCATTTGAGCAAAAGCTAGATGCAATCATCAAAGGCATGGACAGACTTGGGGACAGGGTAGAAACAATAGAAAAAAAATCATCATGGGAAGGTCAACCGAGTACTGCTAGAAACCCAAATTTTGGAAGGGCTGATCCTGACCAGCACATAAGACCTCCGTTTCAAGAAAATTATGCTGAGGCTTCAACATCTAGTGAACCTACCGAGGATCCTCACATCAACCTAATGGGTCTAGACAGTGAGCATCAAGTCTTTCTAACACAAGAAGATCAAGAGGCCTATAGTTGTAATCAATTTCAAACTAAATCAGGAGAGTCTTTTGACTTTAGGGAAGGCTATGATGCAGCAGTGTATGAGTTACATAAACAGTACAAACTAAGGAGTAGAACCATAGATGTATCCGAACCTTTTAAACCAAAGGACAGTAAGCAGCCAAAAAAGACCAAGGATAATACTGTTCTTTCAGAATCCGCTGATAAAACAAACCCCCATACCACAGAAGTCACTATGGAGGATATCTCAGAACAACAACCCTCTAAAAACTAGCTAGCCCTGCCCCATCCTTGGAAGGAAAGTTCAAACACTCCACCTGAAAACAAATTTGGTACCAATTTCACTCAAAATTATACCAATCATGAAGAAAGGATTACTGAAAACCCATCTGAAAAGGAAAAATCTGCTGCACCTAATGCCAAGACCCAGATGGAAAAGCCCTTCAACTTAGAAACAGAAATTAGTAAGCTAAAGATAGTTGTCCCTCTTTCTGAATTGGCCAAACATCAAGTGTATAGACAGTAGATTAATAGGTCACTCCAAATATCAGATACTAAGGATGTTGTGAATGTTCTAGATGATCAACCCGAATTACTGTTTGGTCCTGAGGTTAACGGAAAGACAACAAATGGAGGGGTTCCACCCTTCTATGTCAGCTTAAACATTCATGACAAGGTTTTACACAATGCAATGTTTGATTCCGGGGCCTCACACAACTTAATGCCCAAATCTGTAATGGAAAAACTAGACCTAGACATCACAAGACCTTACAAAGATCTTTTTTCATTTGATTCAAGCCAAGTCAGGTGCCTAGGCTTGATTAAAGATCTGTGTGTCTCCCTGGTCCAATACCCAACCAAAACAATTTTGATGGATGTGGTGGTAGCTGACATACCTCCTAAGTACGGTATGCTCTTATCTAGATCTTGGGGGGCCAAACTTCAAGGATCTTTGCAACTAGACATGTCCTACGCCACCATTTCAGTCTTTGGACAGCCAAAGAGATTATACCGTGAAACACTAATGAAATATGTGGTGAGTAGCCAAGAAAAACCCCAAAACTTCCCCATCTATTCAATACATTCAGACATGGATTCATTCATTTTGTATAATGCTGACATGTGCACCAAAGCTTATTCCAAACTATTAGTGGCAGCACAGACAGAGGGAATCAATCAACAATGTGCTTCTCAAGATCAAAGAACTTTTCATATAGTTGATACAACAAAGAAAAATGATGCATCAAATGACTTAGAAAAGGCCAATCTACCCATGATCCAACTTTCTAAAAATCTCAATCCAAATCTTGATCATGAAACCTTATGGTATTTAGAATTTGATGGTTCTGTAAACAAGTTGGGAGCTGGGGCAGGAGTCTGGATTCACAACATGCAGAATGACTAGGCTGAAGGTCATGCATATAGGTTAAAATTTCGATGCACAAACAATATGGCTGAGTATGAGGCCCTTTTGTTAGGTCTCAAACTCATAAAAAATTTGGGTGCAACCAAATTTTCAATCTTAGGAGATTCAGATCTGATCATACAACAGATGAAAGGAAACTTTACCACAAATGATCTAAGGTTAAGAGCTTATAAGGGAGCAGCTATCCAAGTACTTGATACCTTCTCAGAATCTCAGTTAACTAAAATTTCCAGAGAGCTCAACTTACATGCTCATAGCTTGGCAACCTTTGCCAGCACTTGCAAGCTACCTTTCAAATCCAATCACACTTTCACTGCTGAAATCAAACATAGACCTGCAGTCCTGGACAACATCAAGAATTGGCAAGTCTTTGAGAGTGACACACAAATAAACAACTTCCTCACTCTAAAAGAAGAATTTTCAAGCATCAACATTGATATTAGCACTATGGATGACCAACCGCAAGCTCACACAGCCAAGCAAAATATATCAGCTCAAACAGCAAATTTGGTTTTGAATCCTACCACCTTTAACAACGAAAATATACAAGAATTGAAGCAAATAGATGTAGATGAAATAGCTGAAACAGAAGCCGAGGTAATTGAGTTAAAGGATAATTTTTTGCCCACAGGTTTAACCCCTTTGGAGGATCTGTTTGATTCAAATGATATCTCAAGAAAACCAAAAATGCAACCACTGAATGCAGAAATTGAAGATTGTAACATTGGAACTACAGAAAATCCCAAAATGATAAAATTATCTAAGGCATTACCAGCTGATCAAAGGTTAAAATACATTGAATTGTTTAGAGAGTTCCAAGATATTTTTGCCTGGAGTTATGAGGACCTAAAGTCATATGACACTTCAGTCATTCAGCACACCATACCTTTAAAGGAAAACCAAAAACCTTTCAAACAAAAGCTTAGGAGAGTGAACCCAGTGCTCCTTCCCCTCATTGAAAAAGAAGTGAAACGTATGTATGAAGTAGGAATCATTGCTCCAATCAGGTTCTCAGAACGGATTTCAAACCTAGTGCCTACTAGGAAAAGGACGGGAGAGATCAAACTCTGTGTTGACCTAAGGAATTTGAACAAAGTCTCTCTCAAAGACCATTACCCCTTACCAAAAATGGATCATATCTTGCAAAGGGTAGTGGGAGCCTCTAGGATTTCATTATTAGATGGATTCTCTGGATTTAATCAGATTTTAATACACCCTGATGATCAAGACAAAACTACCTTCACAACACCTTGGGGAACTTTCAAGTATGTCAAAATGCCTTTTGGGCTTAAGAATGTAGGGGCCACGTTCCAAAGAGAAATGGATATAGCCTTTGCCAAGGAAATCCATGATTTTCTGGTGGTCTACCTGGATGATCTTATTGCCTTTTCAAAATCAGACCAGGAACATTTAGAACATTTGAGACAGGTTTTCTTAATTTGTAGAAAATATGGCATATCTTTGAATCCAAAAAAATCACTGTTTGGCCTAGAGGAAGGTAAACTCCTAGGGCACATAATCTCAAGAGATGGTATTAGGATTGATCCGGACAGAATTCAAGCTATCCTTCAGGTTCCCCATCCAAGAAATATCAAAGAACTACAACGTTTTTTAGGAAAGATTAACTTCTTGAGAAGATTCATTCCTAATCTAGCTGAGTTAATAAGACTATTGAATAATATGTTGAAGAAGGATTCTAAGGTCAAATGGACCATGGAAGCTAAACAGGCCTTTGAGGATATCAAAAGAGCATTGACAAACACACCAGTCCTAACAAGCCCTAGATTTGATAGAGATTTCATCATTTTTTCCTTTGCATCTGAGCATACAATTGCTGCTGTCCTGTTACAAAAAGATGACCAAGGATGTGAAAAACCCATTGCATTTTTTAGCAGAGCCCTTAGAGATGCCCCCTTAAAATATCAGATTATGGAAAAGCAAGCCTATGCATTGGTAAAGGCCATCAAAGACTTCAGAATCTATATTTTATACTCTCATATAATTGCCTACGTCCCAAATGCAGTGGTTAAGGACATTTTAACCCAAGAGGGAATTGAAGGCAGGAGGGGCAAATGGATTGCCAATATCTTAGAATATGACATTGAAATCAAGCCTACCAAACTGATAAAAGGACAAGGTCTAGCCAAGCTAATGACCGAAACCAATTTCCAAGCCCTTGACATTAATGAACTGGACAACGAAGAGGAGATGGCGACTCCACAGATCAACCAAGTCTTTTTGCAATCTCCCCGGTATGCTGATATATGTTTTGTATTGTTAAACCTGCAAGCTCCTCTAGGGTTGTCCAGAACTAACAAAAGGTTCTTGAAAATGAAAGCATCAAAGTTTTGTATCATAGATAATGTTTTGTTTTGGAGAGATCATGAAGGAATCTTACTCAAATGTTTAACATATGATGAAACTGACAATGCCCTCAAGGAATTTCATGCAGGTGACTGTGGAGGACATTTATACTAAAATCCACAGCTGATAAGATCCTAAGGGCTGGTTTTTATTGGCCCTCCTTGTTTACTGATGTGATAAAATTTATAATGTCCTATCACAAATGCCAAATCTTTGAAGGTAAGAGAAAGTTGTTGCCTTTACCACTCAAGCCTATTTCAACTGAGAGACCATTCCAACAATGGGGTTTAGAATTCATTGGTGAAATCCACCCTTCATCATCTGGTCAGCATAGGTGGATTTTGACTGCTACAGACTATTTTACCAAATGGATAGAATCCATCCCTTTTAGGCAAGCCAATCACTCCATCATTATACAATTTCTAGAAACCAACATCTTGTCCAGGTTTGGCTGTCTAGATAAAATTATTACAGACAATGCTGCTGCTTTCAAGTCCAAAAAAATGATCAACTTTTGCCATAAATATCATATGACCTTGGGTCATTCCACAGCTTATTATCCGCAAGGTAATGGCCTAGCTGAGTCTTCCAATAAAAGCCTCATCAACATCATCAAGAAAGTTTTGGAGGAGAACAAAAAGAATTGGCATAAGAAGCTGGTAAATGCACTATGGGCAGACAGGTTGACCACCAAAAGATCCATTGGCAGAAGCCCATATGAACTTGTTTATGGAATGGAAGCAAGATTTCCTTCGTCTTTGGGAATCCCTGTAATCAAGTTGCTGCAAGAGATACAAGCTGAGCCAAATGACATCCAAAGAAGGATCAATCAGACAATTCACCTATAGCAAACAAGAGAGGAAGTCTATCAGAGAACCCAAATACTGCAAGAGAAGCTCAAAAGAATATTTGACAAAAGAACCAAAGCTGAAGACTTCTTCATAGGAAGCAAAGTGCTGAGATGGGATTCCAGGAGGGAGGACAAAGGAAAACATGGTAAATTTGATTCCTTGTGGAAGGGACCATATGTCATTTATGCTGTACAAGGTAATAACACCTATTTTCTAAAGAGTTTGGATGGCTTAAACACTGAGGAAGGCCCAGTCAATGGGAGGATGCTCAAGCATTATTTTGACCACCATTGAGGAAACACTACAGAACCACACATTGTACATAAATATTTATATTTTCAGTATGTTTATTTACAGCAGATAGATAAAGGTCCAAGTGAACTTGATTTTGAGAAGGACCAAGGTGCTGCACCATTTTTTGATATATATTTTGACCCTATCATTGGAAAGCAAGAGAAAACACATGGGAACTATCAAAGTGATGAGGAACACTCAGAGAAAAAAGTAGAAACAGAGCTGTAATTTCACAGCAAATCAGTTTGCAGGCTATTTCATATAAGTTCCTAAAGATTCAGATGAATGGTCTTTAACAAAAGGAGGATTCAGGCTGCAACAAGATTGGGAAAAACAAGGCGATCTGACCTGCTGTTCTTGACTTTTCATCTGGAAAATTCATCCCCAAGTGGAGCCACTGTTAACCTCCTATACCAATAGGGTTTCATTTTTCATGATTGACAGTGGAAGTGCAAAAAATGTTCATCTTTGATAACAAAAAGGTTCTATTTTTGTGAAGGAGACAGACAGTTAAAAAATGTAAAGAGGGTATGCCTTAAAAGAATAATCAAAAGGTAAGAAAATGAATTGGTCAGAAAAAATAATTGAAATGAACCCCAAAGAAAGACTAGGAAAGTGCCCAACCAAAATTCCACTGCTATCTTGATGGATGGCCCAACAGTTCAAGCTGGGCCATGCCATGTTTTAAATTTCCTATTCTAGACTAGAGAAAGAAAAATCTGTCCAAACAGTTTAAGCTTGGCAGATTAGTAGTTAGGTAGAGAACAAAGGCGCCCAACTGCTTAATCTGGGCCCTTGGAAGTGATAAGGGTAGTTTTAGATAGCAAATTATTTGAAAAGAAAAAGAAAAGATCAATTGAGGGTTTGCAAGTCTAAGTGCACCCTCCCTGAAGTAACAAAAAATGCTAGGTACTAAGATGGGTAGGTAGACAGGGGTTGCCGAATCTTGATTTCCTTCATGAGTTAGCTTGACAAAGAAAATTTATATCAGCAAGAACAGAACTGTTTATTCAACATTTTGATAAAAAAATATGGAAGCATGTCTAACTTCCACTGTTTTTCCCAGGAAATCTTTTTCTAACATCCCTCTAATGGACCTTGGAATTCGCTCAACAAGTCCTAGCATCACTTTACCTTTTGTGAAATATTAAGCCAAGGTGTTGGTTTCTATCATACAAGAAAGCCACATTTCTTGTGTAAAATCATTTCTTACTCTCATCTGCTTCTAAATCTAAGTTTACTCTTTAAACTTAGCTCTATGTTCCTCTTTCATATCTCAAATTCATATCCACTTCTAACCTTACTATTTAACTCCCTAAATGTTCCCCTCCCCCTACTATTATCATATTTTATACAAAAACCCAAAAATATGTACATACCCCCCCTTTTTGGGCATTATAGCCATATATTTTACAGTTCGGGAAGCATGACAAAATCTAAGGCTTTCATGTATATATTTCTCCAGGCTATGTTCGGGAATTAAATTAACACCTGATTAATTTAATAACCCTCACCCGCTATACCCTTCATAATGTTAAATTCCCTCTTTTCCGCATCACTTGTGTAAAGTTCCCATAAACCCACATTTACCATTTATCCAAGGTTTTGTGTCTCCGCGCCGTATCAAAAGATATAATTTTATAATGGTTGGGTCCCGCCGTTATCGCGCTGGCGGCTTGTCCTCCCATCCGTCGTCGGATCTGGGCCCTCCCATCCGACGATCAACGGGCATTTCGGAGCCCCTCTGCTATCCGTCCATTAGCGCCCGAAAACTGTCAGAGGGTGACGTAGTGCTAGGGATGCGTGCCCATTTTTTATTAGATCGGGTGGCCTCTGACCATTACCAGGCCCATACCAAAAGCGGTCCGAAAATACCGCTTACCATCGTTTGCTTCCCGCCCCTACATCATCGCCCACATCAGCAGACATGCCAACTGCCGTTTCACTCTCTATCCGACATGGTCGCCGCGTCATCCCTCCACGTCAGCCCAGTCATACATCGCCACATCATCCCTGCCGTACCCGGGCCCGACCAGTGACGTCATGCTGACGTCATTTACAAAAAGGCGCCAAATCCCTTTTTTTTCCATATATTCGCCCAAAATCATCGTTTTTTCGTATTTCTATTGGACAATTGTTGTGCACCCTTGCATGTTGTTTTACGTCGTTTGTCCGCCAACTGCAAAATTCGTGCCCTGAGCTGCTGGCGCTGTAAGTTCATCAACCTTCAACACCGTCGGCCTCACAGTCCCCAGGTATTTACCGATTTCCTCTGTGTACCCTGGTCTTCCGAGTTCTCTGTAGTATATATAAAAAAAAAGCGACAAACAGAAAAAAGCATAATAACTACTAAAATTCCTGAATGCTAAGACCCTCCACCTGCCTGTTTGGCCCCAAGTTCATGTGAAAGGGCTCCTATTGTTCAAATTTTGCCCACATTCCACAGCTTCCTGCGCGTTTGTGACTTAAAACCATTAGCAGACAAAGTCCACTAAAAGATGCAGCACTCACTCCCAGCATTGGCTACTTTCACCCTCTCAACAAGTTGTTGCTCCCTGTTAGCCCAATTCACCTTCATTCTCATCTCTGCAAGTCATCCCATCGACCATAATTTACTGTTCACTGCCAGTTTTGCTAAACCAAAGCACAAATTCAACTCCAAGTGAGAACTAAGCAATGGAGACCCCTGTGGCATTGAATATTGCACCCCTGAATGCCCCACATAAGAACCTGGAATGGTTGGCCCTTGTTGACCGGGATTATCAAATCAAAGAAACAGTTGAGATAAGTAACAAATATCACATACAAACTGTTTGTGAGCTGAAGAAGAAACACATAAGTGGTGCTGATGCCATAGGTATCTGGGAGTCCAACTTGCCCATTTATTACCTTCCACAATTCAATGTGTTCCCAGACTTCATTCATCAGTGTTGTGAACACTATGAACCCTCTCAAAGAGTAGTTTTGGGTCCATCTGGGACTGTTTCATTTCACATCACTCCTCAATCCATAAATGAGATGCTAAGCTTTGAGCCAACTAAACATCTGGTGCCCCTTTCTATGAATTTTCTGCTCAAACAAGGTGCCAAGCTGCCCAGCTCAGAGGTCACAAGGATAGGCCAGTTGTTCATGAAGCCAGAATATTAGCCCCGGCAACCTCCTCCTTATCTACATGTTTGGTTCAATGAAACAGGGAGACTGCTAGTGGATATGATATCCTGCATTTTAGGATTCAATACCAGTGAGTTTGTGGATGAAACAATCTTGGTAATGCTATCCATGTTCACTCCAGGACAGCCCCCTGTTGTCCAGTATGATTATGCCACATTCATTGCTGACAAAATTCATGAGCAATTCATGAATTTGGAGAGAGAGAGGGTATTCAAATACACATCCTATATATATCATTTGATATTATACTATCAGCCTGACAGTTTCCCTATTTTCTTAAAAAAGCTGGATGCAAAAGGAAACAGGAGGTCAGTGGTATTCTGGACACCAGTCTGTCACCATATCTCTTGCTCTCCATACAACTATTGTGAGTTCATTGATCTGTTCATCCATCCAGCCTTGTCTCTATTGCAGAGTTCTCCTCCTCCTAGACTCACCGATGAAATGCAGAAGATCCTCCAGCTTTCAAAGAATTATAGCATTGGAGATTGGTACTTCTACCAAGACCACACAGTAATTAGAGTATATGGCTGTGAGCTAGCCCCCTACAGACTGCCAAAGTACGTTCCCATGAGACTTTTTGCATTAGAATACTTCCGGCAATTTGGAAATGCAGACATGATCCATTTTCATAGCAGAAATAAGAAAGCACAGCTGAAAATTAAACACCAACTGGGTCCATTCATCTTTAATAAGAGGGAAGAAGCTTGGGGAGAAGCAGACAAGATCCTAAAAAGCCTCCAGCTGAAAACAAGCTTCTATTGGGCACCATATGACCCTAATCATTTCATAAGCCTCAGAAGAATCAAGTATAGGCTTGCTACCTATGATCACTTTAGCATTCCACAAATTGAAAAATATGCTAACCAACTAGAGTGGAAAGAAGGCACATTAGTGGAGGATTATTCTGAAGAAGAATTAGCAGAAAGAGCAATTAAAAAATTAGAAAAAGCAGTTGACTTGGAATATTTTGGACAGGTTTGGTCTCCAGCCCCTCGGCATCTTGGAGAAAGTGCCTCATCCTCCACTGTTCCCCAGCAGTCTGCCAAAGCAACTGGTCAAGCAGCAAATATAGCTAAAGGCAAAGAAGTACAACAAGAGGAGTCACTTCCCAATTTGGAGCAGCAAGAAGAAATGGCTAAAATGCCTGCCTCCATAGAGCAGCAAACCCAAGAGCAGATTCCTCCAAGGCAGGAGGTGACAGTTGAAACTACAGTCTTACAAACACCTGCAAATGAAGAAAGAATGAGGAAAAGAGATAGGCAAGAGGAGACTTCTCCTACCACTTCAACGGATCAGCAAGGTGAGAAAAGGCAAAGACTTAACCCTTTCTCTGAGGAGGAAATGACTGAAAGACCAACTGATACTATGCTCCCTCCTAGCATCGAAACATCAGCCAGCTCCTTACAGCAAGAGCAAGAACTACAACAAGGAACATAAGTAAGTTCTTCAAGGCAGTGGACCAAGGTAGATTCTAGCATAAAGAAGCAGTTTATAGACATAAAAGCAAGAAATGAGCCGGTTAGATACCAGCTCTATAACCAGTTGCTCAGAATGGCACCAACCAATCAAGAAAGGCTCATGTCAGCCTATGATATCCAAGAAGGAAAAATGACTCTTAGTCATTTTAGACCTACTATGCAACAACCTCAATCAGCTGCAGACTACATCAGAATTAACTTGGAGGTATTTTCCATAGACATCCACCCCATGGACCAGATCGAGCTACACAAGCAAACAGGGGAGATGCTCTATTCTACATTGGCTGATAAAACTCTATTAGCACACCGCTTGAACGGTGGGGTTGGAGGTGGAGGTGGTGAAGGCATAGGTGTATGAGGCGAAGGTGGAGGTGGAGGTGGAGTTGATGGATGAGGTATCCTCCGAATACCCTGTGTAATTAACTAAACCGCACTTGGTGGCGTAGTCAACACTGTCCCTTCGTCGTCATTTAAAGGGGGTTCAATAAGCGAACTATATTCTGGGCTAGATCCTCCGTTTCTTCTAAAGAATCTCCCACTTCACGTAGCCCCAAACATCAAGGTAAATGCATAACCCTCTTTTCACATAACAACATTTTAATCCAAGTCTTCAGTGAGTTCAAATACTTACCTCGTGGTCCTTTAAAAATTCTCTGTTGTGCTTCATTATAGCTAATGTTCCTATCAATCGTGAAATAAGGCGCAAAGATTCCCAATGTGTGATCAATCTAATGGTCCAAAACCCACGTGATATTTCTTTGTGATGCTTCCAGACGTCGTATCAGTTTAGGAGTCCACACTATAGGGCCTTCGATCCTCCACGTCCCTTAACTATCAGTTAATTTAGACAAACACTCATATAGTTCTTCAAGGAAGAAGAAGAAAAAAGCGTCGGTCTCATCCATGTACAAAAATATTTGCAACCATTGCTCGGATAATTTAGGGCTTTTGTTCTCCTGAGCCGTAAATGCATGCAATTTTCGATCAATCCACTTATCAAGCTCTTTCTTTGTAGGAAACCATTTATCAAACATTTCTCAGATAGATCCTGGTCCCCACAACGGAACCATTTGTTGGCTTAAGGGGGCCTGACCCAGGTTCAAAGTTGTTCGTGCCAACCAAAAGAACCCTAACTACTAGCCCTTTCGGCAACAACCTGCGTAGCATAGGCTACAGTCTCACTTGAAATAGTATTGGGGGATGCTAGAACCAGGTTTCTGCATCCAGGGATATGTGATAAGTGGTTCTTAGGCTCCTATAGCTCAGATTTTCCTTCGCGCAGACCGGTATCCTTCTAGGGCTTGTTACTATAACTTAGTTAAACCATCTTCAAGACCTTCGCGAAGGTCTGCGATAAATCTTTGCAGAACTTAAACAGACAAATTACCTACTTTCGCGCATCAATAAATAACCCTAGATCTGATTTCGTGCAGATCTATCCAATTCATTAGAAAACATAGCAGAATCAACCCTTAACTTTGTGAACACAAATAATTACTTAAAGCATGCAGAAATAAGATAGATTCAATAGTTTCGTGCAATATTCATACATTATTTCTTGAAAACATATCATTGAGCGACATAATATAACATAAACAGAATCAACAGAAATGCACAATAATTCTTCAAAATTAGTCTTTATTGATCTTCAATGTTTATATTATAGACTCTTCTACCATGCGCACTCAGCTGTAGGGGTCTACGCACTCAACTGTGGACTTACCAAGGCTTCCTATGCACTCAACTGCATGAGCCTTCCCCTTCTTGCCTAAGTACAGGAAGCAGAGCCTTCTTGCCTTAGCACTCGCCCAAAACAGTCTCTATATGTCCTTAGCTTACTTAGTTACCTCTTCTAGACTCACTATGACTCAAATATTTATAGCATTCTCAATACAATACCATGGTCCACGGACCATGGGTGAGTCTCAAAACCAACCTATTTACTTATCCAAACAAGGGGCTAAGACCCCTTTGAATCCTATCTATTTGCGCGCTCCGCATCCACATTTCATGGAGACTTTACATCTTTTACAAAAATTTATACAAAACTTGGGTTAAGTAACCCAAAAAATTGACCCTAGGGATCCTATCCCAACTCTTATGTAGGTGAATGTCATGACAAGGTTCCTTGTCTTATGGGAATCAAGTGGGAAGAGTAGCCATGACAAATCTATGAGGTTAGTATCATGTGGTTATGAGTTAATATTATGTGATTATATTATGTCTATGTTATGGACAGGCTATATCGAGGCATATATCAGTGAAATGAAAACAATGTGATCTGCGGCATGATGGGACAAGCATGGATAAAACACTAGAAGCAAGGTTGCTTGGTAGAGACAGTGTGGTTTTGGATGTGTGGTACTATTATTGTGCATATGTTGTACATGTTGTACATGTTTCATCTGTGATGTTGTGCACATGTGGTGCTGTGTGTGTATATATATATATATATATATATATATATATATATATATATATATATATTGTGTGTGTGTGTGTGTGTACATGTTGTTTATGCAATGTTATGTACAAGGTGCTATAGATAATGTTGTGTGAATACTGCATATGCAGAGTTGGGTATGGAAGGTGTCATGTACATGTTGGATATGCGGTGTTTTGTACATATCATACTGTGCGCATGATGGATATGTGACATTGTGTGCATGTTGAACATGCAATGCTATGTACAGGTGATGCTATGTACATTTGTACATATGGTGTTCTGTGCATGTTGTAAATGTGGTGCTATGTACATATGGTGTTCTGTGCATGTTGTACATGTGGTGCTATTCCATATGGTGTTGTGTGCATGATTGTACAAATGGTGTTGTGTGCATGTGGTGCTGTAACATAGTTACCGATCAAATGGGAACTATTACCTCAAAATGAGCACTCAAGCTCAAAAATCCCAAAAAACCATGAAAAACACCTTGAAATCGAAAAGTGTTGATGCTGGAATAAAGTTTTTTTTTTTTTTTTCACAGTAAATTTTCAATATTTTTTAAAAATAACAATAAAAAACAAAAAAAACCATTTTGTTTGGTGCAAAAAAACACCTTGAAATCGAAGAGTGTTGATGTTGGAATAACATTATTATTATTATTTTTCAGGGTACATTTTCAACACTTTTTAGTAATGACGTTAAAAACAAAATATCATGACTCTGAAAAATTTTAAATTTCTAATGATTTTCAAGCATGACATTAACTATAAAATATCACATCTTTGAAAACCCTTAAAATTACGATTTTTAAGCATGACATTAAATTTAAAATATCACTTCTTTGAAAAACCTTAAAATTCCAACAATTTTCAAGCATGGTGCTAAGAAAAAATATTTATAATTGTTTTCAGCCATAACATTAAAGATAAAATATCACGACTTAGAAAAACATTAAAAATCTTGACAATTTTTCAACAATGGAATTAAAACCATTGATTATGACTACAAAACAATCTTAAATTTTCAAAATATTTTAAGCATGGCATTATGGAAAAAATTTATGACTAAAAAACCTTTAAAAATGAACACCTCAATGAAAGAGTTATTACACCAAGAGTAATTTTTTTAAATGCTAAATGTATAACGATTTTGAAATCTTAGCCTAAGACAACTTGATACATTATGCAAAAAATTTAAAAATCAACTATCAAATTAACACACAGTGTAGGTGAGCTCAACCCTTTGTAATAAAAACTTAAAGACCAACCATGAAATTAACACATTGTGGGGAAGACTTGATTGATTATAACGAAAAATTTAAAATCAAATATCAAATTGCACATAATGGGATCGGGTTGCTAGACAAGCATCGACAAATACCCTACAACATATATATATGAATACGAAAATTCAAATATTGATTTTTTTTTTTAAATAAAAGTAATAAAACATTAAAAAACATGACCATATATATATAAAACTATAAAATGTAAAAAAAAAAAACCATACCATGTAAAATTTAAAAAAGAAAAAAGAAAAAAAAGAGTAAAATAAAATAAAAACCAAATAAAAAAATAAAAATTAAAAATTACAAAAATAAAAATTACAAAAATAAAATACAACATTAAAAAAATTAAAAACTTAAAAAAAAATTCCTCGGCGACCTCGAGGCCCAACTGGCGAGGGGTAGCAAGGGGACAATTCATGACAAAAAATAAATTAAATTTCATAAAATATATAAAAAAATAAAATAAAAATCCATAAAAAAATCAAAATTAACTTGTAAAAATGAAAAATTTAAATAAACAAAATAAACAAAAAATAAATAAAAAATATAAAAAATAAACCAAAAAAAAAAAACCATTTTCCAGTTTAAAAAAAAATAAAAAATAAAAATATCATTTAAAAAAATGTTAAATAATTATCAAAAAATAAAACAAAATTAAATTAAAATTAAAAAGAATTAATATTAAAGTTAAAAAAATAAAAAATAACAATATTTATTTTTTTTGTTTTGAAATTATATTTTAAAATTTAAATTATAAAAAATAAAAATAAAAAAATTTAAATTTAAAACTTAAAATAAAAAATATTTAAATTTAAAAATTATATATATATATATATATATATATATATAAATTAAATTAAATTTAAATTAAAAAAATTTAAATTTAAATTTAAAAAATAAAAATAAAAATAAACCATTAAAAATAAATAAAAAATAAAACAATTAAAAAGAAACAATTTAAAAAATAAAATAAAATAAAAACAATATAAAAATATATATAAAAAAGCAACTAAGAAAAATATAAAAAATAAACAATTAAAAAAATAAATAAAAAAAAAAAACAATTAAAAAGATAAATTAATAAAAAAAACAATTAAAAAAATTAATAAAGAAAAAAACAATTACGAAATACAACAATGCCCCCCTCCCTCTGCTCCCCTCTCCCCTCCCCCACTCGGCCCACACCCCATCCCTTGCCCTCATCCCCCCTCCTCCTCCCACCTTACCCCCCTCCCCTATGCTCAGGCACCCAGCCAGCGGCTAAGAGCCACAGGCCGTTTTCAGGAATCGGCCTATGGCCTCTTCTCTGTTGGCTGGGGGCCCGAGGGAAGCTGCACACAACCCTCCCTCACCCGCCCAAGCGCTGGGGGCTTGAGCGGGAAGGGGAGGGGGGTAAGGGGGTGAGGGCTGGGGGTGGGCTGCGAATTAGGTGGGGAAGTGGGGGGGGATCGAAGGGAGGAGGGAGAGGGGTGAGGGTGATGAGTGAGGTGGGGGCTGGGTGGGTGACAGGAGAGGGGAGCGGAGGGAGGAGGGTGAGGGTGGAGGATTGGGTGCGAGCTGGGGGTGAGGTGGGGACCAGGTGTGGGAGGGGAGAGGGGAGCAGAGGGAGGAGGAAGGGAGGTGAGCGTGGGAGGTGTGGTGTGGGCTGGGTGAGGGAGGGTAGAGGGGAGGGTTTGGAACGGCGGGGGGGACATTTTTTTTTAATGTGTTTTTTAATTGTTTTTTTTTATTTTTTTTATATTGTTTTATTTTTTTTAATTTAATTATTTGTTTTTTATTTAATTATTATTATTATTATTTTTAATTGGTTTTTTTAATTGTTTTTATTTTTTAAATTGTGTTTAAAAAAAAAATAATTGGTTTTATTTATTTATTTTTAATTGTTTTTTTGTAAATGTTTTTTTTTAAATTGTTTTTTTTTTTTTTTTTTTGTAAATTGTTTATTTTTAAATTGCTTTTTTTAAAATTGTTTTTATTTTTTAATTGCTTTGAATTTTTATTTATTTATTTATTTTCTGTTATTTATTTATTTATTTTAATGTTATTTATTTATTTTTATAATTTTAATTAAAAAAAATCTTAAATTTCTATTTTATTTTGTTTTTTATTTTTAATTTTGTTTATTTAAATTAATTAATTAATTTATTTATTTATTTATTTTCTTAATAATTTTTATTTTATTTTTTTATTTTATTTTTTAATTTAATTTTATTTGGTAATTATTTTAAGTTTTTTTTTTAATTGTTTTTTTTTTTAACTTAAAAATATGTTTTTAATTTATTTATTTATTTTTATTTTTTTGTGGATCAATTAGTTTTTCTTTAAATTATATATTGTTTTTTTAAATTCAATTTATTTTATATTTTTAATTTATTTTTTGTGTTTTTTTCATTAATTTTTTATTCAATTTTTTATTTTTACGATTTAATTCTGGATTTTTTTTTTTTTTTTTTTATTAGGGTTTTTGTTTTTTTTTTCCTTTTCCTTTTTTATATATTTTTTGTATTTGGTTTGTTTTTGTCATGTTTTTTATATTTATATTTTATGTTTTATTACTAAAATGTTTTATGTTTTTTTATTTTTTTTGTCATGTTTTTATTTTTATTTTTGTTATGTTTTTTTAATTTATTTTATATATTTTTATGTTTATATATATATATATATATATATATATATATATATTTGATTTCTTTTTGTCATGTTTTTGTTATTAATTTTTTTTTTATGTTTTATTACTAACACGAAAATCACCAACATTTTAAAAAATTTATCCCCACTTAATTCATTAGAAAATTTAAAGTGTCAAAAATAGGCCCTTTAAAAAAATGTGTTGATGTTTCATCAACACTTTTCAAAATCAGCGTGAAAATCACTAACATTTAAAAAATTGTGTTGATGCTACATCAACACTTTTCAAAATCAACATGAAAATCACTAACATCGAAAAAAAAATATTCATACTTGATACATAAGAAAATTTAAAGTGTCAAAAATATGCTAAAAAAAATGTGTATTCTGGTATCACCACTTTTCAAAATCGGGTTATTTTTTGCTACCTCAAAAAAGTGGGTACCAGTTCACTTTCTTGTTTAATCGGTAACTATGTTCTGTGTACATGTTGTACAAATAGCGCTGTGTGCATGTGGTATTATTTACATATCATGCATGTGGCATTGTGTACATGTGGTGTCGCATGCATGTTATGCATATGGTACTCTGTACATGTGGTATTGTGTACACGTTGTACATGTGGTGCGGTGTACATGTGGCATTGTGTACACATTGTGCAGGTGGTGCCATATACATGTGATGCTGTGCACATGGTGTGTAGGTGGTGCTATGTATAGGTGGTACTGTGTACATGTTGTACATGTGGTACTAGTGCATATCATACATGTTGTGTTGCGCACATGTGGTACTATGTATGTGCATTGTGTAGTTGTGGTATTGTGACATGTGTACTCGTTGTATTGTATTTATGTAGTACATGTATTGTATTTTGTTGTACATCGGGTGTAGGTACATGTATTGTGTGGTGTTGTACATCGTGTGTAGGTACATGTATTGTGTGGTGTTGTACATTGGGTATAGATGTATGTATTGTGTTGTACACTAGGTGTAGGTGTATGTATGTGTTGTGTTGCACTGGGTGTAGGTGTAGGTGCATGTATTGCATGTGTTGTATGTCGTTCGTGGTTGTATATGGGTGATGCACACTATGTGTATGTGCACATGGTTGATGAGAAGGCACTGGGTGTTTGTCGAGTGTGGCAACCAATCTGGTATGCGTACAAAATGAAGACAAAGGTAGAAGCTAAGGATTGATTAAAGAATATGTATCAATATTTTATTTCAGTTTTATTATGCATGTGATTTATGATTATGATCTATGATTCTGGTTTATAATGGTTACATGTGATTTATAATTTTGGATCTATGTTGGTTGTGTTTTGAGCTAACATGATGTGATATGTTTATACATGATGATTTGGTCAAAGATGTTAGTTTAACATGTTGTGACTGGAAGCGAACAAAATTGCAAGTATACCTTATTGATAGGACACCAATGAGGTATGATTTGAAGTCACTTCATTTTTTTTAAATCTAATGGAAATTATTTTCTTGGTATAGGAATGCATGAACATGGCCGGTTGGGTGGTTGAAATTGACTGCAAGAAATTGTAACAGCAAAAGGAATTGGAAAATGCAACAGTATGCTAGTAAAGTATTCAGGAGCAGGTCCATTGTGGGACATTGGCACCCAATAGTGTCCATTGATTTCCGTGAGCATGCTATGACCGATATGATGGTTTGAGGAAATGATATGACTTGGTTTTTGTATCTTCCGATGCGAGGACGCTTTACCAAGGGATGGATTGCTCGGGATGGGGATGCCAATGGAACTTGAAAGGTGTGTGACTGAATGGAAGGGAGTGACTGGATTTCCCAAGGGACTATGTAGCAGAGAAGGGAAGGTTGAGGATGGATTTATTTTGGTCATTAGCATTGCTAGATGGAATCAAATGCATATTGGGAGTGTGACCTGGAACAATGAACCGATAATTGTTTACTGAGAGGACAAATGGCGCTAGATTATAACATTGGACATTGGATGCAGAGTTGACTTTGTATTAGATTTTGAACTTCTTGGGAAGGAGGTGAATCCTGGTATTACTTTGAGGGTGGAGGTGTGAGCCTGTGGATTCCCTTGTTACAGATGCAGGCATCGTATCCTTTTTATTTGTTGGTTGAGAAAATGTGTATATTATTGTAAATACTATATTGAGCTGGATATATAAAGATCCATAGACATTATGGTTATTTGCTAGTTGAAGCAAAGATGTATAGGTATATGTGGATTGTAAATACCATAATGAGTTGTGTTATAAAGCTCCAATAAATGGTATGTCTGTCATGTTTTCAGAAGGATCCCATTGTAAATAATGCAATGAGCTATGTTATAAAGCTCCATAGGAAGTATGCTTTTTTTTTTTTCAGCGGTCTGGTTGGTTATAGGTGTCATTGAACACCGAGGATGCTGTTCTCCCAAGGGGGAGGGTTCTGTAACAATCTCGGTAAAAAATCCAAGTAAAAATATATAAGACCACGGTTGATGGGACACATATTCCAAGCTGAATGGTGGGGAAAACATCCTAGTGGGTGTTCATTCAATTATTATGTTTAAGGAAATTGGCAAAGGCAATGACTAAGGATTTGGAAAGGAAAAATGGAATTTTGGCTCATTTATTTATGAAAATAATGGAAATTAAGAGAAAAGGAAGGTGAAAGGTCACAAGTTTCATGTGAAGAGGAAAATGAAGGAAAATAATGGAAATTGAAGAAAATAGAGGCCTCATTAATAAAAAGGCTTCTGAGGATCAGTGGGTAGGCTTGGTCAATAGGGTAAGCTTGGTCAATTTAGTTTTGGAGATCTCCCATTTTCTCTCTCTCTCTCTCTCATTCTTGGTCACTTAGAGATTTCTTGGAGCACTCTTGGAATGTGTGGCATTCTTGGATTTTTTGGAGCAAGAAGGGAAAGTAAGAGAAGGAAACCATAAGAGGACATCAGGATCAACAACTACAATGGGTTTTTCTTGCAGGTATCGAGTTGCATGTATGTTTTCCTCACTACTTTTGGCATGCATGGAACATGCATGTGTTTTCCTAGTTTTGATCTGTCATTGGCATGGAGGATTTCCTGGATTGACAATGGATTTGCCTAGCCTTTCCATTTCCTAGATAGCCATGGTGTTGTGGGTTCATTTCTTTGTTTTTTGTGGTTGGTTCTCATGTTTCCTTTAGTTTGGGTTGAGTTATTAGTTTCTGGAGCCTTGGTTGTACAAACACTCTAGAAGCCTTGTAACGGCTTGGGTTCAGTTACTAGTCCTAGAGCCTTGGTTGGACAAATGCTTTGGAAGTCATATAACATATTGGGTTGAGTTATTAGTCCTGGAGCCTTGGTTGGACAAACACTCTGGAACCCTTAGTGGGTTGAGTTACCAGTCCTGGAGCCTTGGTTGGAAAAATGCTCTGGAGCCCGACAACAGCTGTGGGTTGAGTTAATAGTCCTGGAGCCTTGGTTGGACAAATGCTCTGGAGCCTGGCAATAGCTATGGGTTGAGTTACTAGTCCTGGAAGCTGGGTTGGAACAGAAATTCTAGAGCCCTGGAAGGCTTGGGTAGAGACCAATCTGATGATGGTTTTTATGATGTTCGACCGTGAGGTGGAATCCCTGTTTGATGAATTGAGGTGGCTAGCCTCTGGAAGCCCTGGATGGTTTTGAATTGATGTGTTTTATGAGATCCCAAATTCATGCTTGGAATATGGCACGGGGTTGAATGGCTAAAGAGAGATTTGGCTCAGCCATTCTACGGTCGGGTGGAACATTGTAGTCCCAACCGTGTAGGCTTTTGCATCATTAATATGAGGTTATTTTTCTTTGTTATCTCATGAGTATTATACTGGTTTATATGTGGATTATATGGCTATTGTATCCTTAGTATTTTTGTTGCTATTATGCTGGTTATGGATATGTATTACGATAGTGGCTATGTATGTCTCCCATCATGTTTTTACTTGTATATGAATGAACAATGTATATATGAGCTAATGGATGAAATTGCAGCTAAAGTGATAAGGAAACAATACCTCATAACGATTTTTAGATAAGTATGAGACCCCTGTGCTTAGATATGTCATTTACACCTATAGATTGCATTGATGCCATGTGTTTGACAGAATGTCAGTCCCGGTTGAGGATGGTCAGGCCTAGTACTAGAGTTATTTTTTGGTATATTAGTCTTATCACCATGTGTTTAATGGATTCCTTACAACAAGTTCTGTGCAGTGGTCGAAATTCAAGGCTTGAAAAGTGCCTTAAATTCCCCGGACTTTGGCACATGTTTGCTGGAAATAGTCTCTAGACACATGCATCCAGGTTTGTGGGAGCAACTAGATCTCTCTGGACGCTAGCATGCCCATAGCATGGGAGCGTCCAAAGGTTTAATAAATTAAAAACTCAATGGGACTCAGGGATTGGTTAGCAAAAAAGTTGGGATGCTTCCTGGGAGTCCTATTTCTGATGGTAAAGGTATGTATGGTGTGTTTCCATCATTTTCACTTTCTTAACGTGACTTAGGAGGTCAAATCATATCATAGTAACTTCTCGTCACATGTTTACCCTAGTTGGCTGGTTACTTGGGTAGATGTGAGAGGAGAGTGTTACACTAGGAACATCATTAAAGTTTAAATTACTAGATCCAGAGGCAGGGTTACTAATAACCATAACCATTCCATTCCAATTTTTTTCCAATGAGCACAGAAATATCAGAGCCCTAACTTCATCATCAAGATTTACCCCTACAAGACTTAATTCACTGGTAACCCTGTTAAATTCATTTAAATGATCAACAATAGATCGAGATTTTGACATCTCTATATTAAATAGATACTTCATAAGAAATATCTTATTTGAGGTCGATGGTTTTTCATATAGTTTGGCCAATTTTGTCATTAATCCTTCTGTTGTCATTTCATTTGAAATCTTGAATTCCACCGATGCTGCCAGACATAGCTGTATTATTCCTAGCGTCTTTCTATCGAGAATCTCCCATTCTGCATTCGTCATACTCATCAGATTCTTTGATTTTCCACTCAATGGTAGGTACATATATTTACGATACAAATAATATTCAATCTGCATCTTCCACAACTAGTAGTTTTGGCCCTTAAATTTCTTGACCCTAAACCTACCATCTTCTTCCATTTCTCCCATTCGAGCCAGGAACCCTTCTCTCCTGCAAGCTTATTAGCCAAATAAACCTAACTCTAATACTATTTGTTAGAACTTAATTAAGAGAGCAATGAAATACAAAAAATATTGTCATGGAAAAACAAATACAAAAATGCATAAAACAAGAGAGACACAAATATATGTGGTTCACCTAATTTGGTCTACGTTCACGAAGAAACAACCAATCCTTCCTTTTATATTGTCCAACAAAATGAAGAGATACAACCTATAGTAGATCTAATGTAATTTCCTCTTCTCTCTCACACTATCTCTTCTCTCTCTCTTGCTCAGAATAATAATACACACAACCACAATACAATTCCCTCATATAAACTAAGGGTTTTCTTCTAGGGAAAAAAACCCTAAATCAACAAACCTTAACTATCTAATCATCCGTCATCACCCCCCCGGACCCCCCTGATGACTATTAAATGAGCAACATTGCCACCCCGATAGGAACAGGGATCCTCACGCCAACTTCGGTGGGATCCAATTTCATCGTAGGCAACAACTCAACTTTAGTGATACGAGATATCACCCTAGTTGAGTTTTTTTTTATTCGTGGAGGTTTTCTCATCAGATCTGTCTCCAATGGTTATTTTCTGGTACATCTATTTTCTGTTTAAGGGTTTACCCTCCATCACTATAGCATATCTGAAGGTCAAGGGGCCCATCATATTACAGAATGCCGAAATATTCTCATAGAAATTACGTGGATCTTCAAGAAATAAAAATTATTATATTCTCATCCGTTCTTAATTTATTTCTTCTAGATCAGGTCATTTTTAGGGCGACGCCTACATTATTTCACAGTCAAAGTGTTGACCAATCAAATTTCTCCTGGAACAAGTTTTTTCTAGGGAGCAGATTTCATTCATTCTCAGTAAGGCGTCAGATCTATTCAAATTCTTTGAGTTGATATTTGATCAGTGAAGCTTCTCCTCTTTTGGAGGGTCGAAGGATTTAATACATTATTAATAGAGGAGCCTCACGACTGTCATGTTGGAGCTCGAGCTAAGGAGCCATACATATCTCGTGCATTGGGAATTCATATTTAGTGCACTGGATGATTAAGAGGAGGGACCATATGTATTTGCAACTCCTTTATCATTTTTGATAGTGGTTCTGGGTAGATGTTGGTGATCATATATAATTTCTTTGTTACCGTTCAAGAACTAGGTTCTTGTGGGATTGTAGTGGATTTTAAAAAAATTTACGAAGCAATTTGTATTGTAACAATATGTTAGTGCCTATGGAATTAGGTTAGGTTTATGTTTAGTGGTATCATGGTCTATAATTGTAATCAGATGAAACTATTATATTTCTTGTCAAATCTCATTTGTGTACTAACGCTAATTTTCTGGTTGGATCGATTCCTATGGTCATCGTAATTAAATAAATTTCATGCCACTTTCCTTCATTGTATGGGTTCATTTTGCATTATGGTCACAGGAATCAAATAAACTTTGACAAGATTATCTTAGTTTCAAATTAAGGCTTAAAAAAATAGCTTATTTTTGTTAGGCCCCTATACTACTACAGTAACCCCTTATTGTTATTAATACAACCCCCTTATTATATTGTTGTACCCATGTAGTCCCCATATTGTTACTATTGTGCCCCATAGAAGCCCACTATTGTTATTATTGTGCCCTTACATTATTATTGTTATGTCGGCTCTGATTGTATTATGACCCATTAGACTCCTATATATAGAAAGGAGGTCTTTTCATTTGTATCATCGAAGAATCATTCATTTGTGTAATGTAAAGGAGGTTGCCCCCTCGAAGAGGTTGAATTCTAAGGCATTGATCTATCTTTTCTATCTTTTTGTGAGCTGGTTTCATAACAGTTTTGCCGTATTTTTCATGTTAGGAATCTCACAATTTTCCACAAGGAGGAATTATACCATATGAATTAAATCCATGCCATGATATTTTTGCAAAACATTAACATCTAACACCATGGATAATATCGTCCAGATAAACAACCTCAATATAAACATCAAATCCCATTTAAAAATTTCCCTTGAGCATATCCATATGTTTGGACTGTAATTTCTAAGCAATTGAGAGGGAATCATGGAGTACGCTTCACCTCCATGTGGAAAAGGTCCCATGCTGTTTGTACCAGGTGGAGGGGGAACCGAGTTCCATATAACACTTAATACAATGATTCCATTAACTAAGTTTCTCTTGCGAGTTGACGAGCGACTAAGTTGATCTGATTTTTTGAATTTAAATATATGAACTTGAATCATGGAATTGAGGAAAAATTCGAGTGACCAAAGTTTAATTCTAATATACCTTGTCCAAGCCTAGACCCATGATTGGAAAGTTTGTTTGCCTCTTCATTTAAGTGTCTAAGAATATGGAAGAGGGAGATCTCCTCAAAATTCTTAACTTGTAAGGCTATCATGTTCACAATTGCGAGGATGAGAGAGCTTCTTTCAAATGTCATTTTGGATAACTACCTTTAGTTTCCTTATACCTTTGCTAATGGTGATCTTCAAACCTTTCCATAGTGCTAAACATTTAGCCATATTATTTGTTTTTGTACCCAAACCCCAAGCAAATTTGAACACTATTTGTTCCACAGGGAAAACTATCACCCCTCCCACTCCTTCCACCCCTAGGTTTTATTTCAAGGCACCATCGAAAAACATCAAAGCTAATCATTGACTTTTTTTCCAATTTTGAAAATCCTCATCCCCTAATATTAACTAAGGGAATTTATGAGCATTGGGGTGGGGATTGAAGCTGACAACCTGATTTGGGAAAACATGGATTTCTACCCAGATATTTTCTATTGAAGTTAATTCTTCAATATCAATGGCTTTGAGGCCTTGAGTTGAAATGGATTCAAAACGAAAACACTGATTTTTAAAGGCTACTCGACAAAAATAAAGAGACTCCTCCTAAAAAATAGATTTATTCCTTTCTAACTAGATAGTCCAACACAAAAAAATTTGGCAGAGATGCCCATATTCACTGAGCTATAGAGGAATTAATTCTACCTCTTAGAATGTTTCCTTTCCAAGAATCAAACATATCTTGCCGGCTTCCTGGAATGGAGCTTACAAAATAAACTTTTTAAAAATTTGATTGCTAGAAAGATAAGGGGAAATAGTAGAAATGGATTTAACATGAGATTGATTTCTCCTTAGATTTACATAGAACACATCACGATGGACCATGAATGTTCCTATGCCTAATCTTTTTAGCAATTAATAATTTTCCATGGACCAAGAACAAAAAATACAGTTTACCTTAGGTAGAGTGTCCTTGTGCTAGATTTTTTCCATAATTTCATGGGAGAAGGATGCAAAATATTTCTCAAAAATAACTTATAACCTTCCATGACAGAGTAATCAAGGGATTCGCTTGGTTGCCAAGTTCACAGATCTATAGAAACACAATCAATAAGAGAAAGAACTTTTATAGAGATGATGAAAGAGTCCCATCGACTGTGGATATGAGCTAAAAGACATGGACAATCCCAACCTTTCCAAATACAGACTTGTCCCATATAGAGATATCATTTAGTCTTAGGATGCCTCTCCATATAAACCCATACAAAAAAGGTCACTAGTTTCATTCTATCCCATTCTCAATTCAGTCAGGGAGATATTATCTTTCTAGAGATTGATTTTTTTCCTGTTTCCTGCATGCCATCCAAGATTTTCTATTATTATAGGGGCCATGACCTTGCAAAGGTTTAAGATTGAGGATCCACCTTTAGACAAATGGACATTTTCAATTCACACTATATGAGTTTTATGAAAGTATTTCTTTATAAATGCCACCTTACACCACTCTTTAGAGTTCGAAACCAACTTTTAGAGGTTTTTTCCCCAATTCTAGATTCATATAGACCAAATATTTGATTTTCACTCCTTCACATTCTCTTGGAAGGTGGGCTATGTTCCAATTCAACAATGAAATTTCCTTTCATTATTTTTACCCCCTGCCATAAAATGTTATGAAACCAGCTCAAGAAAAGATATAAAAGATAGATCAACGCCTTAGAATTCAGCCTCTTCGAGGGGGCAACCTCCTTTACATTACATAAATGAACAATTCTTTGATGATACAAATGAAAAGACCTCCTTTCTATATATAGGAGTCTAAGGGTTCATAACATAATCAGAGCCGACATAACAATAATAATGTAAGGGCACAATAATAACAATAGTGGGCTTCTATGGGGCACAATAGTAATAATATGGGCACTACATGGGTACATCAATATAATAAGTGGGTTGTACTAATAACAATAAGGGGGTTACACTAGTAGTATAGGGGCCTAACATGCCCCTCTCCTTCAAAAAGTGTTGTCCTCAATGCTTGAGTAGTTCTTGATGCTTCTGTATAAAATTCTTGTCCTCCCATGTGGAATCTTCAGCGGGTAAGTTCTTCCACTTGATGAGATACTCTGAAATTGATCGATTTCGTAGCTGTCGGGTTCTTGTTTCTATGACTGCTCCAGGTTCAAATATGATTTTTTGTTCCTCTTCAATTTCTAGCAATATTGTTTGAATTGGGATCTTTTGCAACTTTTGAATAAGTGGCCATACTTCTTCGTCTTTCTTCCATTCATCCCTTGCTTTGTTTATCCAATCTGGTTGGATAATAGAAATAGCACAAAACAATGCTTCCACATCCTCATCCTTGAAGAGTCTTCCCATTCGGTAAGGTTGCCATTTTTTAAGTGCATGTAGTATTGCCAACATTTCCTTCTCATAAATAGCTTGCTTGAGATGTAGCGGTAAAGATAACCAATCACCTACATCAAAACATTTTTCACTACGATGTTGATCTACCTGTTGTTTCGTTTGATTTTGCACCGAAGTGGCGTTATCCTTTAAAAGTTGGAGAACTTGTTGTTGATGCTCGATGTGATCTTTCACTGCTTGAACCTTTTTCTTCTTGATATGTCCTTCTATCTCTAGAGGTTGAGGAGTGGTAATTTCTTCCAATCCTTTACAAGATATGGTCGGATTCATTTCTTGATGCTCGATGTGATCTTTCACTTCTTGAACATTTTTCTTCTTGATATGTCCTTCTATCTTGATAGTTTGAGGAGTGGTAATTTCGAACAATGAATTACAAGATATGGTTGGATTCATTTCTTCTTTCTCGATGTGATCTTTCACTTCCTGCACCTTTTTCTTCTTGATATGCCCTTCTATCTTGAGAGTTTGAGGAGTGGTAATTCTTGCCAATGCTTTACAAGATATGGTCTGATTCGTTTCTTCTTTCTCTGGGGTGGGGTCCTGGCGTATATCTTCTTCTTTTGATGTTTCTTGATCCTTTTCTTCCTCCTCTTCATATTCTATGTAAAATAATTTCTTCTTAGCACACTTATGACCTTTAGTGCATTTGCTATCACAATTGTAACAAAGCCCTTTTTCTCTTTTTTCTTCCAGTTGTTGTGGTGTAACCCTTGTAGGTTGTGGAAGGCTAGGAGAAACAACACTTCCATATTTATAGTTGTGAGGGGTACGCTTCCTGGTTTCCATAATTTTTCTTTCAACTATGTCACAAAGCCCTTTTACTCTTTCCAATTGTTGTGGTGTTGCTCTAAAGAATGTGTTGCTCTTTGTATCCTCATAATGTGCTATCATTTCCTCCGTGAAAATTGACCACGTAACAAGTTGTTTACGAGAACAAAGCCCTTTGTACCATCAAAATGGATCTGGTTCTAAATATGAAGATGCAATACATACCTTTTGTAATAGTTGTACACCATGTAGATCAAAATATTGCTCCATCTGAAGTATCCAATTTACCGGATCCTTGCCATCAAACTTCCTCATCTTGCTTTTTCTTGATTTTAGGAGCTCGACCTTGAAATGACTGTAACTCTGTACTTTTCAATCTTTAAGTTCTAAAATTGCAACTTGTAGTAGCCTTCTGTGTCCTAATGCCACTAGTCTGATCCAAATTGGATTCTCCAAGAAAGAGTTATGCACAATATCTCGTAGTGACCTGATTGTAGACTAGTTCAGTAGAGCGCACTTGTATGAAGTGCCACGTGTCACTGTTTCAAGCTTTGACTCTAAAAAATATATAAAAGAAAACTAAAGTCCATCCTCTTTCTTTACCTTCTTGCGAAATTTCAATCCGATGCTTAGAAAGAAAGTTATGACGATTTTCCCCAGGTCACCTGTTTGGAATGTAATTCAGGAGTCTGAAAAAAGACCAACTTCCTCAGATCATATCTCCGCAAATATCGCGCGAAAAGATCTGAAATTCAGACCCAAGGTTTATCGTGATTTCTTGTCAAATGGGTTTTTTTTGCGACTTCTGAAACATCACAAAAAAAAAGTTATAGCGAAAATTCCACGATGACCTGTTTGGAGCAACGAAACCCTAGAATCCAAAGCTCTGATACCAAATGTTATGAAACCAGCTCAAGAAAAGATATAAAAGATAGATCAACGCCTTAGAATTCAGCCTCTTCGAGGGGGAAACCTCCTTTACATTACATAAATGAACAATTCTTTGATGATACAAATGAAAAGACCTCCTTTCTATATATAGGAGTCTAAGGGTTCATAACATAATCAGAGCCGACATAACAATAATAATGTAAGGGCACAATAATAACAATAGTGGGCTTCTATGGGGCACAATAGTAATAATATGGGCACTACATGGGTACATCAATATAATAAGTGGGTTGTACTAATAACAATAAGGGGGTTACACTAGTAGTATAGGGGCCTAACATAAAAACATTCTAAGCATCACTCCAATTCGGTTGAGAATGTATTTAGGGGCAAGAAGACTGATAAATTGGGAGATCTAATAAGACTATTTTTATTAAAATGGATTTCCTAGCTATGTTTAGCCAATATGCCCCCCAACCTTGATTTTTCTTTTTGAATTTATGGATTATCTTTTCCCAGTATTCCCTATAGGAGACCCCCAGAGAAATTGGGACCCCTAGATATTTAAACTACTTCCAATCTATTTGAACCGAAAAATCCAGGACTGAGGCTATCTCTTGCAAAATTGAGTCTGAACAATTCCACCCATAAAGATGACTTTTCCTCTTATTCACCAATCCCTCAAAGAGATAAATATAGTCATCTAAGAATTATTTGAAATTATTGAAGATTATTTTAGAAGCTCCCCCTAAGAGAATTTTATCATCAATGAACTGAGAGTGATTGATGTCTTTGAAATTCCTAGCAATGTTGATTCCTGACAAATACCCATTTTCTATAGCTTTATCCAAATTTATACTTAGACTTTCTGCCATAATAATTTACAAAAAAGGAGAAAGAGGAAACCCTTAACGAAGTCCCCTTGAGGCTTTGAAGAATGGCATGGGTCTACCATTGTTAAAAAGAGTGATCTAAGGGGATCCAATATAAGCTCTGATCCAGGAAATGAATTCAGTACATAAACCAAGATTTTTAAGAATGAGAAAGAGAAAAGATCATCTCACCCTATCAAAGGTGTTGGCCATATCCAACTTGATTAAAAAACCGAGGTCACCCATTTCCTTACTCGAGTGAATAGCCTCCTGCACAAGAATGATATTTTCCAATATATGCCTTTGCTGTAAAATCCCCCCTAGTTTTCATAGATTATTGTCAACATAACTTTCTTTATCTTCCTGCTATAACCTTTGTTAAAAGTTTATAAGAAGTGTCGCATAAAGAAATAGGGTGAGAGGGAGAGAAGTTCACCGAGTTAGATTCCTTTGGAATTAGGGCAAGAAAAGAGGAATTTGTGCTCCCTCTAACTTTTCTTTTGTTTTTAGACCAATTTTACATTCTGATAAGGTCCTTTTTTATCATTGACCAAAAATACTTGTAGAAACTGATAGAAAAACCATTTGGGCTAGGAGCTTTATCCAGATCCATTGACCATGTCACCTCAATTACCTCATCTTCATCGATATTCTTGATAAGATGGTGATTTTCGAAATTAGAAATCTCTAGGTGGAAAGAAGACAATAACTCTTCTACCTTGTTGAGATCCATATAACTTCTTGAAAAATACAAGGATTGAAAGTGAGAAAGTGGTTTAACTTTTATTTCAGTGAAGGTGGGTATTTTTGCCTTGCCCTCTGGAGTGGCCTCTCTCACTCTATTTCTTAGTTTGCTAGCTTTTGTTTGCTTGTGGAAAAATGTTGTATTTTGATCACCAACCCTTAAACATATACTTCTGGATTTAAGTCTCCATAATTCCTTTCATTTTTGGCTTACTTGAAAGATATGATTATTTAATTCCTTTTCCTTCTCCAAATGCCAATATTCAATTTCACTATTTTCCATATTTTCTAAGTGATGCTCCAGATATTTTATTAATTCAAATTTCTTCTTACTAGGTGGGATGAAGACTTCCTTTATCCAAGTTCATAGAGCTTGTTTGACGAACTTTAATTTCAATTCCCAAACATAGGATCGAGATCCATGAACTAGTGTAAGACATACCAACTTGATGATGCCCACTACTCCATATTCCTTCAACCAACCAAGGTTAAACCTAAAAGGAATTGGACCTAGGTTTTCTTTTTCACATAATTCTAGTGAAATTGGATGATGGTTTGATTCGCTCTAGGCTAAAATTGAAGAAAATGAGTCCATCCCATTAAGAATCTATTGAAGCCTCGAAATTCACTGCAACAACATGGGGGATGACCACCTGGTCCGAACCTTAAAACAACTTCTCCTCCATTTGGAATGGTGGTTCTGACTAGTTTAACTAGGCCCGGTTACCTTCTCTCAATCCCCCAAATGGCTTAAATTATGACTTTCATTCAACAATGGATAAAAGACATCAGATCAATCCTCTTGCTGATTAGGCAAGCAAGTGATCCTTAAGCTAATCTGGGGCTCAGCGAAGCCACAACTAAAGCTTGCATTTTTATGAAGAGGACTTTTAGAAATGTAAAATTAATATAAATGCAAAATTATTTTAAAATGCAAGCAAAATGAACTAAATCCTAATCCTATCTCAATTAGGTAGATATAGATCGAACCCAACCGAGAGAAAGATATTTAAATGATTGGGATTAAAATATATCTAGCTTATGATGAATATGAAGCTAATAAAGTAGTTCAATTAATTGACATTATGAATACCAAGTCACATTCTATTAAGAGACCTCTTGACTGAAATAATCAACCAACAAAATTTAGGAAGTAGTTCACAAAATGATATTGATTGTTAAATCAGTAATTCGAATAATTAAACAATAAGATGAGGAAATAGTTCACAACATATCATTATTTGTTAAATCAGTATTAAAAGATAGGTTTCTGAGTAAATAGTTGCTTAGAAACCAAAATTCAACCCATAAGAGCAGAGATAAATAATAACATATAATTGAGACACATTACTCATATCGACAATAATTCATGAATATGAATAAAATGACACATTCCTACCATCATAAAATGAAACTAGTATTTAAAACAATAGTATTAGAAATACCAATTTATTGAATCCATTTCTCCAGCTTTGGTATTCAATAGTCATCTACAATCTTTGAACTTCTACTGTTACAACAATAGCTACAGTAGTGTAAGCTTTGTTCTCCTTACATAGTTCAGAATGCAAAAGAAAATCCTCAATAATCCCCAGATCTGAGATTTTCTCTCCTCTCACCTACAAATCTAAATCCCTATTACAAAAGTGCTTTTAGAATTCCACAATTGCAGAGAAGAGAAGCCCCCATTTTTACATTCTACAATCTATTATTTATAATATTTACAAAGGAATTCAAACTATGAAATTTTGTTGAAGAAGAAATATGTTTAATCAATTTTCATTGGCTCAAAATTCCATTCTTCTATTACTGGAGCATTCTCATTGATTGAGATCTTGTTCTCCTCATCTCTTCAATTGTTTTCCTGCAAAATCAAATCAAAACAAAATTAAAATGAAAAAATAAAGTCAAAATGCCCAATAATTAAAACAAATCTAATCAAATTCAATTAAATAAATAATTGAAAAGGAAATATGAGATTTCTATTAATGCCTGTGATGATTTAATTAGCCAAGGATATTATTGATGAATGGATTTGCATTCAGAAGAGGCTTGGGCAAATGAAAATGCAGAAAATAAAACTCAGAAAAATTAGTTTTATTAAAAATTTGGATCTTGATCTTCTGATAGATTTTAGATCCAATTAATGATCAAATATGTTAATGAAACCTCCTCAGAAATTTTCTTCATGATTTTATTTTTCCAATGAGCCGTCCTGGGCCTCATTTGGCCAAGTAAAACTCAATCTATGAGTCTCCAAAGTTGATGAGTCAAAACTACCAAAATTCTGAAATTTTTGTTGCCTAGGCTAAAAATCAGAATTTTTTTAGTAAAATATAATCCTAAATTATATTATAATTTTTTTTTGTAAGTCAGATATGTATATTATAGAACAAAATATGTTACAAAAAAGTCTGCCGAAGCAGAACGAAACCTTAGATGGACCATTTAAACCGTGCTGACAGCAAGCCCTGAGCTTTCAAAACTAAGCTGCACACCACGCAGGGCGGCTTACTCTTAAAGCTGTTACTTATCGCCACGACACTATCAAAACTTGGACAGAAACAGAGTAACATAACTATCTTGCATAAGGCCGAAGCCATGACAGAAACAGAGTAACATAACGATCTAGCATAAAGCCGAAGCCATGACAGAAGACATAAGACAAACATAAAGAAGAAACTAAGGAAACCCGCCAGTACGAGGAAAACCGCCAATTCGACTGACTGTGTCTAAGCCCACGTCCAGAACATGCTTGTCAACTCTGGCCTGCATATCTTGCATGGATTGGAATTCCTGTGCTTCCTTCATCTTTTGCTCCTGCACCAGGGGGTCCGGGCTCAGAGTTTGCCGAAGAAGCCTGATGAGCAGAGTCAATTTCTTGTTGACAGTTTCCACAGCATCATGCACTGTGGAAATTCTTCGATCCAGCGATTCATGGATTTCATGAAATTTTGCTAACTGATCCTTCGAAGTGGAATTCCCCTTCCCAGATTGTTGCTTCCCTTCTTCCTTTGAATCCAGGGCTTTCGCAAGGAGAGTTTTGATTCTCCAGCTCTCCGCTTTAGTCCGAACATATTGAGTGGCTCTTTTGGAAGGAGTGCCCGGGTCATGTAACCAGTCAACCTCCTCCGCAATGATCCCCTCCGGTCGCTGCGCTTCTTCCTCTTTCACAGAAGCTTCCAGTTCCGCGATCTTGCGTTTGCTCCTGGCTGCTGCTCTGGTCTCATACATGTTCTGCGCTGTTCGTAGTTCATGGTGGGCCGCCGAACACCTGCAGCTCCCCGCCTCCATACTATACCCTCTAATCTTATCGCTGTGATCACTTCTACAGACAGAAAAGTGGTGGTCTCTCGCAGTGCCTTGAACTGAGGTGAAAGAACCAGAGCCACGACTCTCCGTTAAATAGCTATTTTCCATGGAGTTTCCCATAATGCGCTCTCCCCTCCGATGCAGAGTGGAGGTACTTTCGTTATTAATTCGAAAGATATCCGCACAAATCACACATCTCCTCCCTGACCTAACATAAATGTTGCTGAATTCCTTCCCATCAAGGTTGAGCCAGCTGTCCCTTCCTCGCAAGCGGACTCTACGGAATCTCTCGTGGCATGAACCATATTGATAGTTTCCATATTTGGCCTTCTCTTGCCATAATGACCACCGCCGCATCTGTCTAGTCGTCCAGCTCCCGTGATGAAATCCCATGCTGTTACCGGTAACTCCAGGTATACGGTGCCGGAAACAGAAACCGTTGCCGGTCAAGCCCGGTCGGTTTCGTGTAAATCTTGCTGTGCCAACTGTAAACATCTCGCCTTCAGGTTCGGGCAGTCCACTTCCTCCCAACAACTGTCCCACCCCCTGTCCTGATTGTCCACGCCACAATTCGCTAGGTAGTCCGCCAGCCCGTTCGCCTTACGCCTTACCGCATGAAAGACTAAACCTTTCATTCCAGCCATTAGTTCTGCAATATTCTCCGTCACCTTGGCGAGCCGCCAGTGTTTTGTGGCTTTGTTCGCCTTAGTGCCTCCTTGAATTCTCTTAGCTGTTGATATAACCAGTGATGAATCCCCTTCCACAATTACATTGCAAATTCGTAGGGATTTTAAAATTCTCAGACCATGCTCAAGCGCTGCAAATTCCATCTCATTATTTGTGCTTTCCCCAAGCGCTCTGTAATATATATGCAGAATTTCTCCATGCTGGTTACGTAATGCACCTCCAATTCCTGCCATGCCGGGATTGCCTCTCGAGGCCCCATCAAAATTCAGCTTCAATCCCCCTTCCGGCGGACGCTGCCATTTGTCGATCTGTGAGGATGGTTGCGTTCTGTGTCTCGAAGCTGTGATGCTGCTGGTGGCTTCCAGACGAAAGCATTTCAAAATGCGTAAGTCTTGAGCTGAAGGTTTCTCGTTACATTCCTCTCTGCATTTCGTTTGAATTAACTGTTGAATGTTAGTTAATATATTGTCTTTAGAGAACTCTATGTTCCTGTGTTCGTCTTGAAATATTCTACGGTTACGTTCCTTCCAAATTGACCACAGTAAGAAGCCTGGAACAGACTTCCATATGCTGTTGACTCTTAGTATGTTGGAGAAGTCTTTTTTCCAGTTCAGTATGGTTCTGTGAATGGATTCTCTATCTCGGTCAGAACTACTGAGAATTCCTTCCATCCAGCTCCATAACTGATTTGCCCATTCACATGCATTAAACAGGTGGTTTATAGATTCCTCTTCGACGAGGCACATAGGGCATCTTGAGGGTCCCCTGAAACCTTTCTTGCACAAGTTGTCCCAGGTTAAAGTCTTGTTTCTCATTAGAAGCCAAAGGAAGGTCCTGATTTTCGGCCAGAATAGGCTGTCCCAAACTTTGCTGCACCATGGCACGACTTCTACCTGTTCTTCCTTTTCTATTATATCCCTAGCTTCTTTTAATGAGAAATTACCATTACCTTTTAAACCCCATCTTAGCTTATCATCCTCTTCAGTTTTCCGAATCTTTCTTTTGAGGATTCTCTCATTGAGTTGCTGAAAGCTTTCGTTGTTCTCCTCTGTGCTCCCAGGATTTAAATTAATCCAGTCCCTCCATATCGGATCCCTACTGCTTTGAATCCAATATTGATTAACTCTGTATCTACCCTCGTTTTGACTTATTCGCTTGAGGGTAGATAGCTCTGGGGTATCCAGTTTAGGGAATTGCTGCCATGCATCTTCCCAGAACATGGCAAGCCTTCCATTGCGAATCTCCCAAAAGCTGTGCTCCTGTACTAAGCTCCTGTTATTCCTGGCATGGTTCCATATTGACGATCCTTCCGGGACTTCCTGTAGTCTTATGAGGTCCTGAGTATCACAGTCTGGAGTGTATTTTTCCTTCCAATGCCTCGCCCAAGGTAAATTGGGTTCTTTAATCCATTTCCACCATATCTTAGCTCCACAGGTTCTGTTGACCACTGAAGGATCTACTAAGTTCAGCCCCCCCACAGATTTTGGCTGGCATAGTTTATTCCACGCCACCAATGCCCATTTCTTCTTATCCCCATTCCCATTCCATAAAAAGGATCTCTGTATATTTCTCATTTGTTGCAAAATTCCCTTAGGAGCTGGAAGCATATAAAGTAAATATTGCGGAATTGCCTGCAGAACAGCCTTGGTTAAGATAAGTCTACCCGCCAGGTTTAGGGCTCTGTGCGTCCAGTGCTTGCACTTTTTCTCCATGTTGGCTAGAACCTTCTCCCAGTGAGTTTTCTGCCAAGGTTTCAGAGTCAGGGGAGCCCCTAGATATTTCGAAGGCAGGGAACCAATCCTGAATCCAAGAAGCTGGGACAAGTGAGCTTGAACTGCCGGATGAGTGTTGAAAAAGAAAATTGTGGACTTAGAAAAATTAATCTCCATGCCAGAGGCTCGGCTAAAGAGATCAAGGATACCCCTATAAGCCACAGCCTCCTTCACAGTGGGGGTACCGTGTAACATGGTATCGTCCACGAACTGTTGATGTGTTGTGGCTGGTATCGATCTTAACGGTTGCAGACCTTTTATAGATCCTTCTGCTTTCTTCTTGGCTATGATTCTGCTTAGTCCTTCCATTAGGATAACGAATAGGAAAGGGGATAGGGGATCCCCCTGTCTTATTCCCCGCGAAGGAGTAAAAGGAGCTGAGGGAGCACCATTGACAAGGATTGAATATCTTGGAGATTTGATGAGAGCAAGTATCCACTTGATCCAGGTCCTGCAGAAACCAAATGCATCCAAAACAGCTTCAAGGTATCTCCAGCTTACTTTGTCATAAGCTTTTGATAAATCTAATTGCATTAGCATTCCTGCTTCTTTTCTCGAATGAAGTGAGTGAATCATCTCCTGCGCTAACAAGATGTTATCTAGAATTTGTCTACCCTCAACGTAGCCCGATTGCTCTTCCGAAATGATACCAGGAAGAATCGACTTTAGTCTATTAGCTATGACTTTTGAAATAATTTTATAGATAACATTACATAGGGCAATAGGTCTGAATTTATCAGGTGTCTTTGCTTCTTCAACCTTAGGAATGAGCACTAAAAAGGTGGAGTTGATGGATTTTAGAATAGTTCCTGAGCGTCTGGAATCCCCAACTACCTCCCAGACCTCCTGCTTAATAGTGTTCCAACAAGCCTTGTAGAAGTTGATGGTGAATCCATCTGGACCTGGTGCTTTATCGTTAGGCATACTCCTGATTTCCTCCTCCACCTCCTCCAGAGAGATTTCCCTGCAAAGGGCCCAATTCTGATCTGAGGTAATGGATTTAGGAATGGCTGCTGTAAGTTCCTTGATGGCCTCCTCTCTGTTTATAGGCGGTTCCTGTGCAATTGAGCTGAAGTGATCCGAGAGCAGAGCAGATATGTCATTGTGATTCTTTAATATCTCCCCTGCATTGTTTTTCAACTCAAGAATCCTGTTAGCACTTCTATGGTCTAGAGCCGACCTGTGAAAAAATTTTGTATTCTGCTCCCCCTCTTTTAGCCACTGGACTCTAGATTTCTGTTTCCAAAGTATCTCTTCTTGTATACATCTTCTGTGCCACTGCTGTGAAAGAACTTTTTCCTGCTCAAACGCTTCGACACTGTGGTTGCCTGCTGCTCCATCTCTGTGAATCTGTTCCAGTTTGCTCTCTAGAATGGCTTTCTCCTGGAATATATTTCCAAAAACCGTTCTATTCCACTCTTTTATCTTTTCTTTAGTTGCTTTCAGCCTCTTTTGTAGATTAAACATTTTGGAGCCTCTTGCCTCCAAAGGTTCAGACCACCATTTCTCAACCATCTTGAGGAAGTTAGGGTGGTCTAACCAAAATTTTTCAAATCTGAATGGTTTATTCCTTGGAGTACCTTGAACTTCAACAATGAGCGAGATTGGCCAATGATCCGAACCACCAGTGGGAAGGATATCTGATTCTGCTGTTATACCATCCATTATTATGCTTTCTGAGATCAAAAATCTATCCAGGCGAGAAGCTATCAACCTTTCTCCCCCCCTTCTGTTGTTCCAGGTAAACATGCCACTCTTGGGGTATATGTCTACCATTTTGACAGTTTCAATGAAACTTGTAAAGGCTTCCACGTCCCTATTAAGTTTCCTAAGACCCCCTTTTTTTTCCAGAAGGGTGGTTATCATATTGAAATCACCCCCCAGTATACACTTAGACCTTGGATATCTTTCAATAAGTCTGGTTATTGAATTCAAAAAATTTATTTTATCTTCTAATTTCTGAGGACCATAAATGTTGATGCAAAGGAAAGACCCAGAGTTACCTGTGGGTTGAAAATCCACCGCTATGAAGTGTTTGTTTGCCTCAGCTGATAAAATCTGGATTTCCCTTGTATCCCATATAGTTGCAAGGCCTCCTTCTCGTCCCTGGCTCTCAATCTCTAAAACTTCTAAATTTCTCCCAAGCTTCCTACAAAGACTGTTGATACTAGAGCTGCTACATTTAGTTTCTTGTAAGAACATAATTTCCGGTCTGTATTTCTGGATTTTCCGCTTTAAGATTCTGTGTTTTGCCTGGCTGTTAAGCCCTCTTGCATTCCACGAGATGATCTTCATGTTTAACTAATTTTCATTGGTAGGACGGGAAGGCGCTAAGCGCCTTCATCTTCCCTGAGTTTATCATTATCATGCCTAGCTCCTGTAGAACTTCACCACTAGTTCTACGGCCTCTTCTTTTCTTCTGCTTTGAGCTAGATGATTTCCATAAAAGACTTTTCGAATGGAAGCTATTGCCTTTTACTATACCTAGCTTCCTATTCTGCTTTTCTAATTCTGCTTTTTGCCTTGCTATGAACAGGTCGTTTACCTTCCTGATTTCTTCTTCCGGTGCATTCTCTATTCCTCGGGCCTTCCAGTTCTCAGCAATTATTGGTATTATTTAGAATAATTGATTATTATTAATATTATATTAAGTAATATTTGTATTATTATATTAGCTATCTATAAATATTAAATATTAATCATTTATAATTACCAATATGATTTAAAAATATATTAATTTAATAATTATTTCATTAATTTATATATTAATTATTATATTAATTAATTATTATTATAATATTTAATAATAATAATTAATTATTTATTATATATTAATTGATTATTATTATATTAATTTATATATTAGTTATTTTATTAATTAATATATGAATTATTATATTAGTTTATTTTAAATATTAATTATTTATATTTTCTAATATGATTTAAATAAATATATTAAATTAGTTAGTATGATTTAAATATATACTATTTAGTTAATTATTATATTAGTTAACTATAAATATTAATCATTTATAATTACCAATATGATTTAAATATATTAATTTAATCAATAATTATTATAATATTTAATTATTATTATATAATAATAATTAATTATTTATTATATAATAACTGATTATTATTATATTAATATTATATTAATTTATATAATAGTTATTTCATTAATTAATGTATGAATTATTATATTAATTTATTTTAAATGTTAATTATATATAATAATTAATATGAAATAAAAATAAAATTATATAAAATTAAAGATTCTAGCCGACAGTATGTTCTTCCTTTTCCTCATTAGTATTTATTCTGCCTTATTGCTCTTCTTTTATCATCATTCTTCAACCCTGATGATGGATCCCACTTGGGATTTGAAACGTTGGTATAAAAATGTTCATACTGTGGATTCTCCGATCACTGATTCAAAAGACACAAACCACAGATCTCTTAAATCCAAAATTATTGGTAGGTTCATCCCCTCCCTGGCTAGCGCCTCTTCCCACTCTTGATCCTCACTTCCGCCATCACTGGTGAGCATGTCAGTTTCTTCTTCCGTCTCCTCTGTTCTCTCCTGCATTTGAACTTCATTGTTGAGGTCCCCTTCATCCGTTCCTTCCCTGGTTGGTTCTTCCTTTTCATCATGCCCTGCATCTGATGTTAGGGTTTTGTGCTTGTCCTCCGAATCTGTTTCAAGATCTAAGATCTCAAAAGAGTTGCTGTGGTTGTTTTTGTCTGTATTACCTTTATTATTCTTCCTTCTATTAGCTCTCTGTCTAGACTTAGGTTTTATGAAGGTTTCTTTGTCTTTGTTGGCTTGTGCTGTTTCGGTCTCTGCTTCCTTCCTAATCATAGGGAAATCTCTCATCAAATGCCCATGTTCATGACATTTGCGGCACCGGAAGGGAATCTGCTCATAGTCTATGGCCTGAAAGTAGTCCTCGTCCCTGTATTCCAGCCAGAGCCCCTCATGCAGTGCCCCGGAAACGTCCATTTCAACACATATTCTGGCGTAAGATGTGTATCTCTTTTGTAATGTTGCTTCCGAGGCCTTGATAAATGTTCCCAACTGGTCACCAATTTGTTTCAAGGCATTCAGACCCCAATAATCTATTGGGAGAGAGAACAAACGAATCCAGACTGGGACTTGAGTGAAAGATTCTTTCTCTGGGGCGAAGTTTGGTTTCCATGGTCGCATGTACAGACCAGCTGAAGCCAAAAAGTATGGACCACCCTCAAAAATTCTATCCTTGTCTTCTAGGTTGGAGAATACAACTGTGAAGAAACCCTTGGCTCCCAAATGAAGCTTAACATCCCCCCTCGGCTTCCATTGTTGTCTGATCCAATGACAAAGAGTCCTTTCAGATGGCCAAATGCCCATAAATTTGCAAATGACAGCATGTTCTGCCATGTGCTCTCTGTATGCCTGAATCTCTGGGTCAGTTATTACTACCCTGAGGTTATTGGTCTTTTTTGGTTTGCAGACCCCATTTGATGAAGAGTATTTATTGGGGCTTGTGCTTGTCTCCCCCTCCTTTTCCGGCTTTCCTTGCCTGTTATCTGTTTGCTCCCTGTCTTCTTCAGCTTGTCGCTCCTCGTTTTCTGATGATTTAATTATTGAGGTGATTTTGTCTTTAGTTCCTGTCAGGCTTTCAGCCACTGTGCCTTTGCCTTCCGTTGTGCTGTCTGGCTCGTCAGTTTCCCCTTCTATTTTCTCCTTATTCCTCCCGCCGTTTTGCTTGCTATTGTCAAGCCCAGAAATCCTGACCCCTTCCTTCTTATTTTGCCTCTGCTTCTGCATGATTATCTGTTTGAAAGTAGGGGTCCCACTGGACCCCTCTGCCCCCATTCGGTCGGTCAGCTCTTGACCTTTTCGATACAGTGCTGCGAAACGAGAGATTACCACTTCCAGCCCTGCAATGGTATCAGCACATTGGAAACCCTATTTTCGCCCTCGGCTCCTCTGCGCGCTCCCACCCGATCCGACATCCCTAAATTATATTATAATTAATAATCTAATTAATGTTAATTAATTGTATCTACATTATTAAACGTAATTAATTATAAATTAATTATTAACAAAATTGAGTTAATTAAAAAATTTAATTTAATGATTAATTAAAATACTATTATATTAATATTATAATTATATTATATAAAAATTATAATTTAAGTTACAATTAATATATAAATATATAAATATTATTATAACAATATTATATTTACATTATAATTAATTCACATCAAAATCTAAAATTAATAATTTGATCAATAATAAGTAATGTGAAGCTTTGGTGTAAGTGTTAATGGATTGGTGGAGGGTTATGGAGTTATAAGGAGGGTGGAAGTTAACATAAAAATGGAGTGATACGAATGGAGTGATGTGAGGGTGAGGTTAGGTGGAAGTATGGGAGGTATAAGGTGAAAATCTTATTTTAAAAATAAAGAAACTCATCGTACTTTTTCAAATTGCGAATCTTTTTTTTTTTTTAAATTAACGCACAATGAATTTTGCGATATGTTATTTATCGCAATCATAATTTTTTATGCAAAAATTTCTTAGATTACATTTTTTGGAAAGAAGAGAAGGGATGTGAAGTGGGTCCCAAGTGAATTAACATTCCTACATATTGGACTATAGTCATTTTGTAATTTTGAGAATTCGATCTTGTCAACTTGTTTTAAAATAATAAATTGGAGTAAATTACCAAGATTTCGAAACACGTTTTCATCCGTTGTATGATTTAGTTGGGTCATTTTGTAGGACCGTTAGTGAAAAAATGAAAGAATATTAGTAAAAACTAAATAAGAGTTAATATTTACAATGAATGACCATTGAACTTAATTAGCTATGAAAAATCGAAATATTATACATTTATTTACATTTTAGTCCAGACGAGAAAACAATCAAACTTCAAAGGAGTGCCATTTACAAACCGGTTGACCAAATGAATCAAAACAAGTATTGATGGAAAGCTTGTGAAAAGTTAGATTCAATGAAACAATCAAAACATAAATCCGATGAAAATGAAAAAATGATAAAATTGTAAGACAATTAACTTAAATGAAAATCATAAAAGATGCTTAGCCAAAAATTAATGGAAAGGGTCCCTATTATTTCAAGTAATGGAGGGTGTTTGGTTTTCCTACAATAATCACGACACACTAGGAAGAACCAGTTATATCTGGTTAAATATAATGAACTTTAATTTATCCAAAGGTTAAAAATAATGGATTTTACGAAATCATCTAACAGTAAAATATTTCCATAGGTCCCACATAAAATAGATTAAGCAATATGAGTCTGTAAAGATAAGTACTCAAAGAAGACTAGAGTAAAAGTCATGAATCCAAATTTGGGAAAATTTATTTTAAAACTACCTCATATGAAAAATAGAAGAAGGTACATATAAGAGTTTTTGATAAATCATATATCCATTTTATGATTGTCTCTGACATCGCTTCGCTACCAGCAAGCCTGAACAATATCCCGACGAAGTTGTCTTTTATTCCATATAATCTTAGTCCCGCTGTCAACGTGCGTTCATAGCCCCGACGGGTTTACTTGTATTTCCCATGCTTCCTCTTTAATCACTCTTTTGATAAGCACATTTGCAAGCTTTTATTTTATAATGTATTTGAGTGAAAGAGGTGGGATGGTAATAGAGATTTATTTTTAATGGACATAATACTTTCATAATGTTTTCTCCAAATTCTTTCCCTACAGCTATCAATAAGAGGCTTTTATATGGAGGGGTGGGAAGGACTCATTGTGTTAAACTCAAATAAGTTCTATCCTTTAAAAGATAAACTATATCACTTAGTAAGGATGTGTGTTCCTCCATGAAAAATATTTAAAGCTAGATGATCTTATGGTTCCATAAGGATATGCCTTTAATGATAAATGAGATTCACTGATATAGGCAGAGTTAATATTCCCCTTGTATGTCAACCGTTGTTGAACAAGAAAGGTCCTTTCACATATATCATGGCAGAGTCACCAAAATCAAAACAAAACTGAAAAGAAAAGAAAAATAATTCCTAAGCTAAAATAAGAAAATAAATCAACAATCAAAAATAAAAATGAAGAAGGTGAAAAGAAAAATCCAAAATTTTGAAAGATAAACTCCAACAAGACAATTTATATCAATGTCTCAACGAGACGAAGTAAAAGAAAATAATCATGTGAATGTTCCTTCTTTTGTTGAGATTTAGATAAATTTTATCTTGCAAAGTTATAAGCGTTTTGGCTTCCGATAACAGTGATGATAAAATTCAGCGACAATGAAAAAATTTATGTCTGGTGTCAATTGTTTTGTTTCAAAGCATCATCTTAACCATTTTTTAACAAAATAAATGTTTAAAGAAAAAAACTAAAGGTTCATAAACTCCCTAGTGTAGCTGATTCGATGAGGATCATTACTGAACAAAGGAGAGTGAATTCCAAATCTGATCTGATAGAGGTGAAAAAGGTTCATGAAGACCTATAAAAACAGAGTTCAGGATCAACAAAACTAAAAACGAAACTGAAACTAGAAGTAAATAAATGAAATTAAATGAAATTGGGCACATGAAACTTACCATTGGAGAATTGCATTTAATCTTACCTGAGAGGTATCATCTTCTCTAATACTAGCTAACTTCTTTCTTTAATTATAATTAGAAGCATGAAAAAGTTGAACTAACTGTAATTTTATAACCCCAAAATCATCATTTATTAAATCTATACTAAAGTGAGTCGTAAACTAAGAAAGAAACGTTTCATGTTCAAGGAATCTTAAGTGAACTGAATTCGTCATAGATGAGAATGAAATGATGCTTTTTAATGAATCACAACCATGAATGTTCTTATAATATTGTAAGTTTCATATCAACTCCATGATTTTCATAAATTGTTCAGAAGTAAGACCAAATCCAAGATAATGAAATACCAATGTGTAGATGGAGAGGTCTTGAATTTCATATATTAAACATAGAATGATATATCTAAAACTCAAATATAAGAGAAATAAAAATTATTTAACCATGTTACAATTTTGTTATCAATTGCTTCATTACCATAGTGGTTTCCCAAGAGTGCCTTAAAATCTTTTATACAACACAACGTCTTATCGATTTTTTCGCATCGCAAGTTTTTCTGCCATGCATAACTTTAAACTACGAGATTCACCTTTTGCCGATATGTGATTGAATTTTATATAATAGTTAAAAGTCATTGGAAGAGAGGCATATATTGGAGTATATTGCATTGGAGTATGTCAAGACAATATGCGATATAAGTGTTGCAATGGCAAGGTTGTGATATGAGCATATGCAATGAGAAATCACGATGGAGCGATTTTTATATAGAAGAATAGTCATATCGGTGATCATAATTATTAACAAAAGGAAATGTCGATATGATTCTTGTGATAATAGGATTACGATAGATGATGTGGCTCACTGGTGGGACGAACTTTGAATTTTATAAGAAATCGACAATCAAAAGATTTTGAATACGGGATGTAACCTCTTTGAGATGCCGATATGCGATGAAGAATAGACCTGATCATTTAATTATATGGATTTAATTTCATATCGAATCTGGGACATCAGAACTTTTAAACGTATGCCCCAACTAAAATTGCAATGGACATGATATATTTTAAAACTGGATTTAAATGTCATATCGGGTCCAAGGTTATATGGTCATCAAAATATTGGTGAAATCAACTATTGGAGATTGTTGATTCAAGATTTTGGAGATATGCTCAATTCAAAACTTTTGATATGCAAAATGTGATATGAGACCTGGAATATTTATGGGACCAACTTTAGGCTTGATAAGAGATCGGTGATCGGATGATTTAAAACGAGATGTGACATCGTTGATACGCCGATGTACGATGTAGAACAGATGCGATGGTTTTATAAAATGGATTCAATCTCTTATCGGATTCAGGATATCAGAACTTTTAAATTTATGTCCCAATCTAAATTGCGATTTTATGAGAAAATGCGATATATTTTAAAACTGAATTTAAATGCCATATCAGGTCCAGAATTGGGTGGATATTGCAATACTTCAATTGATACTTTATATGAAATGTCCCGACATTAGGATGCTCTGATAATGCTATACGACAATACAATGAGATTGGGATGTTTTAAAGTATTCAAAATAAAAGTGCCCAACTCAATTTTTCCTTTCTATAAAAACTCCATTCAATAATTTGATTAACCATTGGATTATTCGATCGGAGGAAGATGTTATCACAACTTTCTTATGAGGAGAGTTGTGATATTATAATGATCCAACATGAATTTCCCAATAATGTATTTAAAAGTCTAAACATAATTTTAATGAAATATATAAGAAAAATTAATGAATCCTCAAATTCTGACAAAACAACTAATACTTCCCTGAGCATGCTGCAGATTTAAAATAGTTGTCTTCTTGTTTCAAGTCTCCAAAATCAAAGCAATGAAGATTTGCAAAAATAAACAAAACATAAATAGGCAATAAATCATGAAAAAGAAAATCAAACAATAGATGAAAATGAACCTTTAAAATGCATACCTGGAAGAAATTGACTGTAAATTTTACCTCATGAATCTTTAATTTCTCCCATGTATCTTTCAAAATTCCCATATGTTCAAGATCATCTATTTTTTAAATCTAAAATGCTAAGTAATGAATTTTCAAATTGCATCCACTTCAAATTTACATTGGAAGACAAGAGTGGTGAAAACGAGCTCCTTTTCAGAAATACTTATAAATCCAAAATTGTTAAGTTGTAGTAGATTCTTGGAATTTCTTCATGTATGATCATCATGCAAAATAAGACAATCAAGTGCTTTTCACAAATGTGTATGATCTAAGAGCTTCTAAAATATTCTAAGCTGCTTTTCCGAAAATGAAAGGGAATGCCCATAAGAAGTCAGATTCATTACTTGCTTTATTGAAATCTGAAATAATGAAATAGGTGCTAACAGAAAAGAAATCTAATCTAAATTAATCTATTCCTACTTCTAACTTAATTAAGGAAACATGACTAGGTATAGTCATACTTCCAATGTAACCACTCTCTCATTTTAATTCCTACATGTATGTACAGATCAATCATAAAATACAAATAAAATTAAACTAATGAAAATAAATTTGAAAGCAGAATGTATAGTTATTGCTAATATATTATTTTCAATTATCTTCTCTTGAAATATCCTTTCCAACTGAATTCATTTCAATTGGATTATAGAAATCTGGATGGATTTCCACTGTTGATTGGGAGATGTTCAAAAAAGAAGATGACAAGCAAGATCATGAGAATGAGCTTTTAGATACAATGGCCTGCATAAATTTGTTAGTGTTATATACATGTGTTAAACTATTAACAATCTTCTGTGAAGGAAAACTTTCCAAATATTTTTCAAAGTTGTCTATGAAAAATGGATGAAAATTTGTTAAATATAGTGGAAGATTATTAATTGAATTAGATTGCTGGTCATATTGTGAAAATACACTCTCTTGTTGACATTGTCTTTGAGAAGGTAGAAGTAATCGATAATAAATGAACATTAGTTGAAATTGGAAGAGAAATAGCTCTTGATGTTCACGATTAGAATCTGAAACTTCATTTTTCCATTCAGACAACACATCAATTGAGTGTTCAATACTGAGCTGCTCAATATGCCAACACAAATTATCTAAAAATCAAAAATTAAAAACAAAAAACAAATCTGAATTTAAACAAAATAAGTGAAGGAAAAATAATAAAATCAAATCATAGTTTACACTAGTGTTACAATTATTGTAACAACACAATTGGGATTGACTTAAAACAATTTCCTTTTCACAAGACTTGGTCAGAATAATAGAATTTGAATGATTTACAACACCAACTTGTGAATTAGAAAGAGATTCATGACTATGAATAGGAATGAGATCTTGATCATCATATAAATCATAGATTGTAATGTTTTCTCAAATGCTGAAATCATGAGTATGATTAATTATTTAAAAATGAGAACTATTTGAAACAATTTTTGAATTAGAGTGTTCATTTTCACATTTGATTAGACTTTGATCACGAGGATTCAATAGTGAAGTAGACATATCAATGTCCTCAATGTCAAAGTAACTATTGTAAATGACCTCACGACATTCATTAGAATTCCCTTCGATCTTATCCAATGTATCAAAACAAGAAGGAATATGAAGAACATGTTCATTAATGGCAAAAGAATGATTAATAATTAATTCTCTATCTTGATAAAAATTAATTGACAATTCATTAAGATAAACCTCTCCATTTTCTTAAATATCATTGATGTTAAGAGGGGATAAATTGCTATCAGAAAAAATATCAGGATAAAGGGAAAAATGAGAATCAGAAGCAATGGATATATAAAGATGTCACTATTTGAGAACTCTTGTGCATTCTGTTCATTGTAAATTTCAAATTTGAGATCATTCATTTGTGTACTTGTGCTTTCTTGAAGAATGTTGCTTTGCTGTCCTAAATTTGGAATTTTCTCATCATAAAATAGTTCAGAAATTTGTACAACAGATTGCGCGTTATTGAGAATTTAATCGCTACTTGTACTTGCTAATTTATGCTCTGATATTCTGAATCTGACATGCACTGATTTTCAGATTTCAAAGCGATATCTTCTTCAAGAGTATTGTTAGTACCTTCTTGCATTTGAATAGTAAAATTTCCCAAGATTTGTGTTTGAGATTCACTAACATGTGAAGGTGCATCTCGATCACTATCAATACTGTAGGAAGTGTGCACTAAATGAAGGAATTGGTTGTACATAATAGAGACCACTTCATCATCATTTGTTTTCATCTTCATATTAGAATTCTTAATTGTGTTAGTGTAATTGGAAGGAGTTTGAGTAGAGTTTGAAATACTTTCACATGGATTATGAATGGGAGGAAGAGAGAAAATATGTTCATAGCAATCTAATAATTCCTCTTCCATAGGTTTTTCTTCAATTTTAAATTTCAAACAATTTAAACAAAACCTAATGGTAAAATCAATTAAAGATTCATTTTCGAATCTTTGTAAATCTTCAAAATCGTCACATACCTATTCGTAGTTATAGTCGTCAAATTTACAAAGGAACATTGTAACAAATTGATCCCAGTTGTGAATTGAGGCAACTGGAAGTGATTGACACCATCTTCTGGCTTTTTTTGTGAATGTAAGAGTAAAAATCTTGCATAAAATTCCTTCATCAATATCATGAAAAGTAGAATTTGAAATTTTTTGAATAAATTGAAAGGCATGATTAAAAGCAGAAGACTTTCTTTTACCATTAAACTTTACCTGAGACAAGAGTCTTACCACTTCGGGTGGAGTATTAGAAGGTGCATGTCCAGAAATAAAATTCCAAATTGGATGTTTAAGAGGATCCATTGTAATAAAAATAAGATATTAGAATACAAGGACTCCAATAGACAACAAGTTTCAGGCCCTCCTTCTAGCGCTAAAATGTTGAAACCTCGAAATTCGCTCCAGTAACATGGGGGATGACCACCTGGTCCGGACCTTAAAACAACTCCTTCTCTATTTGGAATGGTGGTTCCGACTGGTTCAACTAGGTCCAATTACTTTCTCTCAATCCCCAAAATAGCTTAAATTATGACTTTCATTCACCAATGGAGAAGAGACATCAAATCAACCTTCTTGCTGATTAGGAAAGAAAGTGATCCTTAAGCTGATTTGGGGCTCAGCCAAGCCACAACTAAAGCTTGCCTCTTTATGAAGAGGACTTTTAGAAATGTAAAATTAATCTAAATGAAAAATTATTCTAAAATGCAAGCAAAAAGAACTAAATCCTAATCCTACCTCAATTAGGCAGATATAGATCTAACCCAACTGAGAGAAAGATATTTAAATGATTGAGATTTAAATATATCTGGCTTATGATGAATATCGAGCTAACGAAGTAGTTCAATTAACTGACATTATGAATACCAAGTGACATTCTATTAAAAGACCTCTTGACTGAAATAATCAACCAACAAAATTTAGGAAGTATTTCACAAAATGATATTGATTGTTAAATCAGTAATTCAAATAATTAAACAATAATATGAAGAAATAGTTCACAACATATCATTATTTGTTAAAGTTGTATTAAAAGGCATATTTTGGAGCAAATAGTTACTTAGAAATCAGAATTCAACCCATGAGAGCAGAGATAAATAATAACATATAATTGAGACACATTATTCATATCGAGAATAATGCACACATATGAATAAAATGACACATTCCTGCCATCATAAAATGAAACTACTATTTAAAACAATAGTATTATAAATACCAATTTATTGAATCCATTTCTCTGACTCTAGTCTTCAATAGTCCTCTACAATCTTTGAACTTCTACTATTACAACAAGAGTTGCAGTAGTGCAAGCTTTTTTCTCCATACATAATTCAGAATGCAAAAGAAAAATCCTCAATAATCCCCAGATTTGATATTTTTTCTCATCTCACCTACAACTCTAAATCCCTATTACATAAGTGCTTTTAGAATTCCAGAATTGCAGAGAAGAGAAGCCCCCATTTTTACATCCTATAATCTACTATTTATAATATTTACAAAGGAATTCAAAATATGAAAGTTTGTTGAAGAAGAAATTTGTTTAATCAATTTTCATTGGCTCAAATTCCATTATTCTATTTTTGAAGCATTCTCATTGATTGAGATCTTATTCTCCTCATCTCTTCAACTGTTTTCCTGCAAAATAAAATCAAAACAAAATTAAAATGCAAAAATAAAATCAAAATGTCAAATCTAGAATTAAAACAAATCTAATCAAATTCAATTAAATAAATAATTGAAAAGGAAATATGAGCTTTCTACTGATTCCTGCAATGTTTTAATTAGCCAAGGAAATTATTGATGAATGGATTTGTATTTAGAAGAGGCTTGAGAAATTGAAAATGCATAAAATAAAACTCAGAAAAATTAGTTTTATTAAAAATTCAGAGCTTGATCTTATGCTAGATTTTAGACCAAATAAATGATCAAATCTATTAATGAAATCTCCTCATAAATGTTCTCCATTATTTTATCTTTCCAATGAGCCGTCCTCGGCCTCATTTGTCTAAGTAAAACTCAATCTATGAGTCTCCAAAGTTGACAAGTCAAAACTGTGAGAATTCTGGATTTTTTTGCTCTCTAGATTAAAAATCAGAATTTTTTATTAAATTATAATCCTAAATTAAATTATAATTAATAATCAAATTAATGTTAATTAATTGTATCTACATTATTAAACTTAATTAATTATTAACAAAATTAAGTTAATTGAAAACATTAATTTAATGGTTAATTAAAAACATTAATTTAATGATTAATTAAAATACTATTATATTAATATTATAATTATATTATATAAAAATTATTAAAAATTACAATTAATATATAAATATTATAATATTAATATAACAATATTATATTTACATTAGAATTACTTCACATCAAAATCCAAAATTAATAATTTGATCAATCATAAGTAATGTGAATGTGAAGCTTTGGTGTACGTGTTAATGGAGTGGTGGAGGGTTATGGAGTTATAAGGAGGGTGGAAGTCAACGGGAAAATGGAGTGATAAGGATGGAGTGACGTGAGGGTGAGGTTAGGCAGAAGTACGGGAGGCATGAGGTGAAAAATTTAGGTTAAAAATAAAGAACTTCATCACACTTTTTCAAATTGCGAATCCAATTTATTTTTTAAAATTAACACACAATGAACTTTGCGATATGCGATTTATGGCAATATCACAATATCACAATGTTTTATCACAAAAAAATTTTAGATCACATTTTTTGGAAGGAAAATAAGGGATGTGAAGTGGTCCTGCGTGAATTAATAATCTTACATATTGGACTATATCTATTTTGCAATTTTGAGAATCCGTTCTTGGCAACTTGTTTTAAAATAATAAATTGGAGTAAATTACCAAGATTTTGAAACACATTTTCATCTATTGTATGATTTCGCTGGGTCATTTTGTAGGATTGTTAGTGAAAAATGAAAAAATATTAGTAAAAACTAAATAAGAGTTAATATTTACAATGAATGACCATTGAACTTAATTAGCTATGAAAAATTGAAATATTATACATTTATTTACATTTTAGTCCAGGGGAGAAAATGATCAAACTTTAAAGGAGTGTCATTTACAAACGAGTTAACTAAATGAATCAAAACAAGTATCGATGGAAAGCTTGTGAAAAGTCGGATTTAATGAAACAATCAAAACATAAATCCGATGAAAATGAAAAAATGAAAAAATTGTAAAACAATTAACTTAAATGAAAATCATAAAAGATGCTTAGCCAAAAATTAATGAAAAGAGTCCCTATTATTTCAAATAATGGGGGGTGTTGGGTTTTCCTTACAACATAATCCAAAAGATATGAATTAGGAAGTGAGAAAGATGAGCCACAATATGACCACTTCCACTTATTCTATTCGACCAAGTGACCTTGCCTTTACTAGGTCTGATGTTGATTAGATCTCACTCTAAGATAAGGACCTCCATTTTTTCCCTTAAAGGATCATGGACCAAATTTCCTCCCCTTTTCTCAGAAGTTAAAAGAGTTTTGTTAAAGTCACCTCCAACTATGGAACCCTGATTCCGTTGATCTTCTTTTAGCGAAAGTAACTTATCCCAAAATTCCACTTTTTTTTTCCATATAACACTAGAGCGTAGACATTCCACAAAAATTCACCACCTTAGACCTTTCCTTTGAATCATTCCTTTCTAATATAATTCTTATCCAGTGAGGATTTTTTTAGTAGTCAATAAGTGATAAGATTAAATTATCCCAAAAAATTCCAAGCCCCCTAGAAGCACCCCAAGAACTTTGAGCAATGCCACTATTGTCTTTCCAAAATAAATTGGACACTTTCATAAGCTCATTTTCTTCTAACTTAGTCTCCTCAAGAAAAATAATTGAATGGTTCTCTAGTTTTATCAAATCTTTGACGGGATGCTCATACCCCTTATATTCCATGATAAGAGCTCCATCATTTCTTTGGAGGGGATTGGGATTTAAAGCCTCCTTCTGCTATTCTTGTTGGTCCCTTGTTCCCCCAAGATCTTAATGTATTAGAAATTTTGGGTTGACAACCCAATTTCTTGTTCTACTCCACTTCATTCTCTCTAATATCTTTTTTGGAATGCCTGCCCTGCTTCTTGTTAGTATTCTCAATTTCCTACCTGCTTGCCTCTTTAGGCCCACTAAAATTCAAGGTCATATTTCTTGTTATGTTTTTTCTTGGTACACCTTGAGGAAAGTTTGAGCCTTTAGGGGAGAAGTCTGACTAATGAATTTGACAAAGAAAAATACCTCATTCAACATCTGGGATGATGAGAGTGTTATTGCTTTAAGGGTTAGGGATTGTAGAAGACCTAATCACTTCCTATTCTATGACCTTTGATGGTTCCAGAAGCTCCTCCTCTTCTTGATTTTCATTCTCATTTCCACCCACAATAGGAGTGGGTTGAACTTGCTAAACTAGATCCTCTAGATGATTTGCCTCCGGGGACTACAAATCTCTAAAACGGTTTGTAGAAGACAAGGGAACATTATTTCCTTGAGGGCCATTGGTTTTGTTTTCCATTGGCTTTTGCCTATTTTCTACTTTCCTTTGAGTTTGCCATTGTTCTTCCTCGGGTGCTACAACAACGTCCCATTTGTTAGGTTGGGATTTATTATAATCCGTTGCAAAGTTCCCATATTCATGGAAAATACGACACTTGAAGGGGATTTGTTCATAATCCAGAACATGAAAACGTTTCCAATTCCCCATTGTGAGGAAAATTTTAGTAGGGAGCCCCTTCTCCAAGTCTACTTCCACACAAATCTTGGTGCATGCAAATTGACCACCTTTGGGTTTCACTCTATCTATGTACTTCCCAACTAAATTTCCTATGGCTCTGAGGAAGTCATCACTCTAGTAAGAAAAGGGATGCCTAGGAAGTTTCACCCAAACTGGAACATCATTGGGGATGTCCTCAGCAGGGTCAAAGTCAAGAGGCCATTTATCCAGATACATTCCCTTGGCCCCAAAGAAATAAGGGCCATTCCTGAAAACTACTGCTTTTTCCTCCATCGACTCAAATATAAATGCAAAAAATACATTGCAACAGTCATAGATTACCAGATTTCCTTTCATCCTCAACTTCTAATTTTTCTCTGTCCACTGCTCCATGGACTTCGGTGATGGTCACATCCATTTAAATTTTCTAACCGGAGCACGATAAAAAAATCCAAAGTAGTTCAGTATAAACCTGATGGTAGTGCAATGAAAGGAATATCTTCCACTCTTTTAACAAATTTAGAATGTTTATCCTCGGTCTTCGATTTTTTAGGAAGAGATGCAATCAATTCCTGGAATGCTACGTCATCATTCAGTGGAGGGGGAGGAGCCCCCTCCGGGAAGGCCATGTTAGAAACACATAGAAGGATGGACTGGAAAAGATAGGGTTTGCAGATGGGAGCTAGGGTTTAATTCAATATATAGAATTAATTATTGGTCTTAGGAAAGGTAAAATTAAAGAAGAGTGGATAGAAAATTTTGAATTTAAAAATTTTAAGAAAAAAATAAAATTATTATTTTAATTTTTTTAACAATAATGAAAAAACCAATGGAATTAATGATATGTAAACAATTTGAGAAACTCTTAATGAAGTTTTAGAAAATCAAATGTTCTGAAAATAAAGATAATCATTTAATACAAGAAGTGACAATTGATGTATAAAGAAAACCCTATATGACTTATAAGGTAAGTACTAAACATTGCTCTTATAAGACACCATAATTAAATGTAATAAAAAGTTACACCTGAAAGATCAAGGTAACTAACTAGTAAAAAAATTAGAGGATGAATAGTCAAATATCGATAAAACAAGAAGGTATCACAACAAAAATATAAATATCTTTAGGATATGTTTTATGAGTAATTCATGGAAAATGACAAAGAATTTTCTCACTTAAAAGATTATAGCTAGAAACTACTTGCACATACCAAAAATTCAAAGGATACAAATTTATTTCTTAACGAAGCTTAATTAAGGGTTTTTGAAATGAATTGAGAATTTACAAGATGAGAAATTCAAATTCCAGACACTAAAAATAAAATAAAATAATTAGAAAAGAACTTTCTTTCCCAAAGAATCATAATCAAAAACTACTCGTGCAAATTAAAAAGACCAAGAGTGATAAGAAGTCATTGAAAAACAAGGTAATACAATTTATGAATAAGGGAGCATTAAAGTCTTCAGGTGTGAAAATCTAAGTTGACGAAAAGGGAACACATACAAATCTAGTTAATATCATGACTCATGTTACAATACAAATGACGGAAATTTCAAGTGTACTTACTAACAAAAAATCAAAATCAACAAGGAAAAACCAAGGCATGAATAAGAAATAATATCAAAAGTAAATCCGAAAAATGCTACAAGCGTGATAGGGAAAAGTCATGTTACAAGGACACTTTATTGACATCCCAATCATAAGAGTCGGTATCTTAACCAATGAGTGTATCAACATCATTCAGGATAGCAGCAATCAACCTATCTTTCGAAGAATATTAATACAAGTATCATTAAGTTGCATAACAACAATTAATATTGAAAATCCTATAAGCACAACATTTCGCAAGAGATTGAATTAGGATGATTATATCATTTTACGGTTTGACAATTTTTCTCAACACTCATAGATTCATATAATCTTGTATCTTCAACTATGACATTTTAAGAATAGAAAATAATGTGAAAACATTACAAGCTAGGGAAAATGACATCAAGCTTTTCCATAAATGTGCTTTAAGGACAAAGCAATTATAAAGGGGAAGATAATGTAATAAATATAAATATCAATAAATAATAAATAATGCTAATAATTATGAAGAGACACATCCTATTAAGAGGACATGTCTCTACTTAAGGATATGAATTTTAATGAAACAACATTTTCACTTAGTTATATATATGGGGTCCTCATTTGTAATTTGATCATATCATTTTCTCATGCATTTATTCAATATATATTATTTTTATCATAAATGGATTTCTTTACATTTCAAGTATTTTTTTTTATTTTTAATTGGTGAACCATATTGATTGTCACAACCAACATTACATTATCACAATTGAATTTAAACTTGGGAGAAACCTTAGGTTGGAAAGATTATGAATCATTTATTTTACATAATACATCTCATGTAAACTATAATTTTACCCTTGAAATTCCTTCCTATGTTACAGAGGTAGTTATGGGACTATTAGGCTATGGTTGGTGTTATTTACAAGTCTATGATTTCTTGCCTATGTTACAAAGGTAGTTATGGGACTATTAGGCTATGGTTGGTTTTATTTACAAGTCTATGATTATTTGCACTTAGTGTAATATTATGAGAAAAGTATCATTCTCCCTACAATCCCTTGCAAGTAAATTGTTGTAAATTGTAAGAATTTTTTGGAAACAACTATGTAAGTAAATGACATGAAAATTTATTTTTGTTTTGGTAGATTTCTAAATTTTGAATGCTTATTTTATGTATTTTGTTGCAAATTTCATATATGCATCTACGGGGTTCATGTCAAACATGTTTATAGTTAATATGATCCTGATGAGTTGGTGTTTTTTACCCATATTTATAAATGTGTATATATCTAAAGGGAAATGTCATGCCCTAATAAAATATTAAATTAACATACTTGAAATCCTTTACGTGGGAAGACAATTTTTTAATCATAACTAAAGTGAAATTATCGGGGAAATATAAGGCTCAAGGTGAAGCGTTTTTGTGGGGTCTTGACATCCCTAACATTCTAGACCAGTCATAAAAGAATGCACTCAGAAATGCATAGCCATCCTTCTTAAGAAAGCATCTGTATGAGCCTAGCTTTCATTTATTAAAACTGATGAAGTTGGGTTGTAAGACCTTATAATGCCCCTTATGAGGTTGGGAAAAGTAAAGAGGGCCTTGAGGAAGTACATCTTCCTTATGAAAAGTTGGGGGTGCTAGAGCCTAAATCTACCTCAAGCTGAAGAAAGGCAAGTCTAGGGTAACATCAAACCATGCTTAACCTGGTAGCTAGCCCTACCAAGTCGAGAGAGGGCTCTCTCCTTGTCAATCTCAAAGAAAATATGGCAAGTAAGGCTTGAGATGACTGATATGAATACTAATTTTAGGCTAGGTATATTTTCTCAGAGGATTTTGTTTGATTTTAATGGTTGGTTGCTGGATCAGATGAGGAAGGCAGCTTTGGGTTTGGGAAATCAACTCAGATTTGCAGAGGTTTCTGTGGGGCGAGGTAGGAAAGTGTTTTAGCACTTTGAAATGAATGTGATGGTGAGTCTAAAGACTGGTGAGGAGTTGGAGAGGGCATGCAAGGTTCATGAGTCCTCTTCAAATAGTAGAAAACATTAAAACTAAATGTATCCTCTAGGCAGAGCATTGAATATCAATGGATTCTACCTGATTCTCTTGATTCATTTAGTTATGAAGAAAGAAATAGATGATGGAACATAAACACATAAGAGAAACTAAATCACAAAGGAGAAAACAATGCCAAGACACACTACCACAAGAATCCCACAAAATGCTGCAAAACCCTGGTTCATTTCCTTGCCAAACTGCAGAAGTGATTTACAATAATGCCCAATGCATCCATAAGAGTCCAACCCTGAAAAATGACTAAGAAAGTACAAAATATAGGCATCAAACCACCTATGCTAGCCATCAGGGGTCGAATCCATGAGTCAAGGAGCTGTTTCAACAAGATCTAAACTAGGAACTGAAAAATAGGCAGTGGAACAACTTGCCTCTAAAACTATGGAAACTGATTCATTCAGTTCAAAACCACTTAAAACTGATGCATCTACCTCCTTAAGTCATTTATCATCATTTTTACATCATAGTATATCAATTTACATCATATTACATCATGAATTTGACCATGAGAGAAGAAAAGTCAAACTGGTAGAAAACTAGGCGAAAATCGGAGTTTTGAGCAAAATTGGCAAAATTTTCCCTGATGTGCAACGCCAGGCCAAGTTGCCTTGAAAAATAGGGTTTTTGTCTCCTTGGCTCCCAAATCGTGATTTTTTCTCTCTAAGAGTATTTTTGCACAATGAAATGATAAAGAGGACCTCCTTCACTTTAAATATGAATGACTTTAAATTTTTATGTTAGAAAATTATATATTACGGAGCAATGGAACACATAAAATATTGCAGAAATATAAACACAGAAAATGCATAAAACAAGAGAGACACAGATATACGTGGTTCACACAGTTTGGGATACGTCCACGGAGAAACAACCAGTCCTTCCTTTTATATTATCCAGCAAACTGAAGAGATACAACATACATCAGATCTGCTGTAACACCCTCTTCACTCTCAATCTCCTCTCTCTTCCTCACTCAGAATCCAAATATCCATAGACACGATACAATTCCCTCATATATAGTGAGGGGTTGCCTTCTAGGGCAAGAAACCCTAAATTAAACATAACTTATACCGTCATATCATCTACCTAATGAACGACCCAGATTGACTAGAAATTACTAGACTTTTACAAGGCAATTTTACATCTATTTTTAGCTTCGGGGGCGCTACCCCCAAACCCCCGCTAGGGGACCGCTGACCCCCACACTCCCCTGCGTGGAGGGGTGTACATTCTGCCTGGGGTATACATCAGGCTGAAACCTTTGAATATAGAAGATAATCAGGCTCCACACCCAACAATCTCCCACTTGGAGATTGATTATAACAACTCCACCGCTGCCTCATTTGTTAGACAATGACTCCACTTTGGACCTAGCTATTTCTCATCTTCTTCATCATACTTGAAGACCAATTGAAACTGAGCAGATTCTCAGTTTCTCCCTCGTTACAACTTTTGTTAACATATCTGCAGGATTCTGGCTAGTGTGTATCTTTTCCAGCTTCAACTCTCCATCTTCCAACACTGATCGTATGAAATGGTACTTGAGCTATATGTGTTTGGTCCTAGAATGAAATGCTGAGTTCTTTGCAAGATGAATGGCACTTTGGCTGTCAATGTATAACTTGCCCAACTCCTTCTTCTTACCCAATTCATCCAGAAACCTTTGTAACCAAATCATTTCTTTACTAGCCTCTGTAGCAGCAACATACTCTGCTTCTGTTGTTGAAAGTGCAACAACACTTTGGATACTTGAAACCCAACTAACCATTGTTCCACCTACAGTAAATACATATCCTGTAGTGCTCCTCCTGTTATCTCTGTCACCTACCATATTTGCATCAACATATCCCTGTAGAGCAATGTTTGAACCACCAAATCATAATGCTTGATTTGTGGTACCTCTCAAATACCTGAGAATCCACTTCACTGCCATCCAATGTTCTTTTCCTAGATTGTTCATGTATCTGCTTACAACTCCCATTGCATGTGCAATATCAGGCCTTGTGCAGACCATTGCATACATTAAGCTTCCAACTACAGATGCATATGGAACTTTAGACATATGAGCCATTTCTTCCTGAGTCTTGGGACACGCCTCCTTACTTAATTTGAAATGGCTAGTCAAAGGTATACTAACTAGTTTTGGATTCTGCATATTAAACCTTTTCAACACCTTTTCTATGTACTCACTTTGAGACAATGTTAATTTGCGATTCTTCATGTCTCTAGTTATTCTCATACCAAGGATTTGTTTTGCAGCACCCAAATCCTTCATTGCAAATGAGTTTGCCAATTTTCTTTTGAGCACATTTATCTCTTGCATGTTAGAACCTGCAACAAGCATGTCATCTACATACAATAACAATATAATATAGCTGCTATCATTTTGCCTTTTGAGATAAACACAATGATCAGAGTGACACCTAGTATAATCTTGTTCAGACATAAACCTGTCAAATTTTAGATACCACTGCCTTGGAGCCTGTTTTAAGCCATACAAGCTCTTCTTCAACCTGCACACTACTTTCTCCTTCCCTTTTACCTCATATCCTTGTGGCTACTGCATATATATCTCTTCCTCCAAATCCCCATGGAGAAAGGTTGTCTTTACATCTAACTGCTCAAGATGTAAATCTTTAGCAACTACTAGACTTAGAATAGTTCTGATTGAAGTCATTTTCACAACAGGAGAAAATATCTCATCAAAGTCTATACCCTTTTTTTGTGCAAACCCTTTCACCACAAGTCTAGCTTTATACCTCTGTTTTCCTCCATCTTCTTCCTTCAGCCTGTAAACCCATTTATTCTGCAATGTTGTTTTACCTGCAGGAAACTTGACTAAGTCCCAAATCTGGTTATGTGCTAAGGAGTCCATCTCTTCTTTCATGGCTTGCTCCCACTTCTTCCTGGTTTCTACCTGAACTGCTTCTTCATAACATTTTGGTTCACCAGAATCAGTCAAAAATACATAATATAATGAAGGAGAGTATCATTCAGGGGGTCTACTTATCCTGGTAGATCTTCTAACACCACTTTCAGGTGTTTGAAGTGCTTGTTGCTGTTGTGGTTTTTGTTCTGGGTGTTGATCATTATGATTTTCAGGCACCATCACTTTTCCTGTGATATCGTCAAGCACTGTGTATTCTTTGTTTTCTTTTTCCTGTTCCTTTTCCTGCAACTAATTCTTATACAAGATCTTTTCATTGAATATTACATCTCTGCTCCTAATGATTTTTTGATTTTGATAATCATATAAGCGATAACCAAAATCATTAACACCATATCCAATAAAGGTACATTTATTTGATTTTGCCTCAAGCTTTGTTCTATTTTATTTGTTAATGTGGACAAAAGCTTCACAACCAAAAGTCTTTAAAAATGAGTAGTTTACCTTTTTACCTGTCCATGCCTCCTCTGGAATACCACCATCCAAGGAACTTGAAGTCCCTCTCTTTATTAGATAAACAACAGCATCTGCCCAAAATTGTAAAGGCAATCCTACATGCAATCTCATGCACCTTGCACTCTCCATGATTGTCTTGTTCATCCTTTCTGACACACCATTTTCTTGTGGTGTTCCTAGAACTATCTTCTCTCTGCAAATTCCATTCTCTGAACAGTACCTATCAAACTCTTTGCTGCAATATTCACCTCCATTATCTGATCTGAGACACTTCAACCTTTTCCCTATCTCATTTTCAACCAAAGCTTTCCATTTCTTGAAAGTATCAAATACATAAGAATTATTTCGAATACAATAAATCTAGGTTTTTCTAGTTGCATCATCAATAAAAGTAACATAATAATGAGAGCCACCAAGAGATGATACCTGAGCAGGTCCCCATACATCTGTATGCACAAGCTCTAATTTTTCGCTCTTCTTTTCTTTCCCAACTCTAAGGAATCTGACTCTCTTCTGTTTTCCATAAACACAATTCTCACAGAATTTTAAATCAAGATGCTTCAGACTTGGCAACAAATTTCTTGAGTGAAGAATCTACATCCCCTTCTCACTCATGTGCCTGAGCCTATGATGCAACAATGCCATATCTTCTCTTGTAGAGGTTAAAGCATTAACAAAATTAGAAATACCATTGCATAAATACAATGTACCAACATTTTCTCCTTTCGCTATTACCAAGGATCCTTTAGTGACCTTCCAGGTTTTATTTGTGAAGGTAGTTACGCAAACTTCACCTCCCAACTGCCCTATTAAAATCAGATTTTTCCTCAGATCTGGAACATGCCTTACCTTCTTCAATAGCCATTGATTTCCATTTTGCTATTTTATGAAAATTGTACCCATTCCAACGATTTTACAAGGTTTATCATCACCCAATCGAAATTGTCCAAAATCTCCTTGAACATAATCATGAAAATGTTTCTTATCAGGTGTGGCATGGAATGAGGCCCTTGAATCTATCACCTAGGCACCAATAATATTTTCTAATGAAAGAATCAAAGCATCTTGCAACACATCACCTATTACATTCACTTCATGATTAGTTTCTTTTTGCGCATCTCCTTCTTTTCCCTTCCGAGACTTGCAGTCTTTCTTTAGGTGTCCTTTCTTCCCACATTTCCAGCACACTATCCCCGATCTGGACTTGGATCTACCTTTTCTTGACTCACTGTGATATCCTGGGCTCTTTCCTCTTTCCATTTTTCTTCCCCTAGTCTCTGCAATCAAAGCATTACCTGATGTCTCATTAGAGATTTTCATTCGCATTTCCTCACTAAGTATTGCACCAACAACATCATCAAACTTTAAAGTACTAGATCCAGAGACAGAGTTACTAACAACCACAACTAAACCATTCCAACTTTCTAGCAATGAGCACAGAAATAACAGAGCCCTAACTTCATCATCAAAATTTACCCCTACAGAACTTAACTGACTTGTAACTGTATTAAAATCATTTAAATGATCTGCAACAGATCCACCTTCTGACATCTTCATATTAAATAAATGCTTCATAAGAAATACCTTATTTGAGGCTGAGGGTTTTTCATATAGTTTGACCAATGCCGACATTAAACCCTGTGTTGTCATTTCCTTTGAAATATTAAATGCTACTGACGCCGCTAGGCACAGCCGTATTGTTCCAAGTGCCTTTCTATCTAGAATATCCCATTCTGTGTCTGTCATACTCGTCGGCTTCTTTGTCTTTCCGCTCAATGGTAGGTACAGATCTCTCTGATACAGATAATCTTCCATCTACATCTTCCACAGCTGGTAGTTTTGGCCATTGAATTTTTCGACCCTAAACCTACCATCTTCCACTATTGCTCCCACTCGAACCAGGAACCCTTCTCTCCTATGATTTTATCAGCCAAATAGAACTTCGGCTCTGATACCAGTTGTTAGAAAATTATATATTATGGAGCAATGGAACGCATAAAATATTCCAGAAATATAAACATAGAAAATGCATAAAACAAGAGAGACACAGATATGCGTGGTTCACCTAGTTTGGGCTACGTCCACGGAGAAACAACCAGTCCTTCCTTTTATATTATCCAGCAAACTGAAGAGATACAACCTATAACAGATCCTCTGTAACACCCTCTTCACTCTCAATCTCCTCTCTCTTCTCAACTCAGAATCCAGATATCCATAGACACAATACAATTCCCTCATATATAGTGAGGGGTTTCCTTCTAGGGCAAAAAACCCTAAATTAAACATAACTTATACCGTCAGATCATCTGCCTAATGAACGGCCCAGATTGAATAGAAATTACTAGACTTTTACAAGGCAATTTTACATCTATTTTTAGCTTTGGGGGCGCTACCCCTGAACCCCCGCCGAGGGACCGCTGGCCCCAGGACCCCCCAGCCGGGGGGAATCTACCCCCCCGGACCCCCGCGGGGGGAACAAGTCCCTCTTGCACCCCCTCGCGTGGAGGGGTGTACAGTCTTCTTGGGGTATACACCCAGCTAAAACCTTTGAATATAGAAGATAATCAGGCTCCACACCCAACATTTTACTCATCTCAAACCCACTTTTCTAATGTCAAAGTCACTTTTGGTTTTGAACTCTGTTTTTCCATTGAAATTGACTTTTCTTAATCATTTTATAACTGATGCATTGATGCTTGTGTTTTTGTCTGCAGTGGCTGGAGTTGGCAAGGTGAGCAAGGGCAACAACTTTGAACTTATTACATATAGAAAAAATTGAAATTACATAAAATTTTTATACATAGGAATAAAAACTCTGTTTTCACCTCAAAACAGAGTTTTGAGGTAAAAACCACTTATTGTGTATATCATCATTGAAATTTTGATTTTGTGAACTTATTAGACCTCCTCATGTGCCTGCTGACCCTTTATTGAGCTTTTGCTGACCATGGTGACAAACCCTAGACCTAATGAGACCTAAAACCCTAAAAATGATTTTTGCAAAATGTAATGACAAAAAATGACTGTAAATGACCTGAACATGTGAAAATAGGCCAGCAGGTAAAGACCATGAGGGAAATTTTGATAATGAACCACTACCATCAGATGATCCATGATCCTAATGGAATGCAGCTGATCAGATGGGACACCTATTATGCATGCAAAAAGAGAAATTTTGATCACTGATGGAGGGATGAAGATACCGACACTAACAGGGGGAATGCCAAACGAAGATTTGACCAGTTAAAGCATATTGTATGAGAACTATTTTTATGTAATATGGAGCATATTGCATGAAAATAAAGTTCATGTCATATAGCAAAGGATGGAACCTTTTGAAGGACATGTGGCATAACATCATAAATAATAAATGTAAGGCATTGCGATATACATATAATAATTTACCAACTTTTGTATCTAGGTGATACACAAGTCACATGTGTTAAAACTTCATTTATTGTGAAATGTGAACCATCTCAAATATGATGAAAATTCCATTTATTGCGAAATGTGAATTGTGTAGCATGTGTTGAAACTTCCATTTGATGTGAAACATGAAAAATATTCCATATAAAAAAGTTCCAGAGGGATTGAAAAACAAGAAATTCATGGCTCTGAAGGTTTGTATCACATAATGAAATAAGTTGGTGAGTGAGAAATTGGGGAGACCTAAAATTTTGAAGGCATGACAAACAAATGGTGAGACCTCATCACACTAGGAAAGTTTTCTGATATGTGACATGTTGCATCTTGAAAAGCTTCTTGGTACAATGTGCTGAGAGTAAAAAAAGTTTCATAATGCAATAAAGTAGAGAAGGAAACCTAGTCATAAGAAGAAAGTTTTCCCAAACCGTAAAATGGTGCACATGAAAGATGTTTCAATGAACATATTGTAGATGTTTAAGGATAAAATGAAGTGTTGTATTAAAATGAGGAATGGAGACTTAGAGCTATGAATCAAACATGGATGGGTCAGAGGTAGACCACAAAGTTAAAGCATTTGGATTTGTATGGGTTAAAGATAAAACATTGGATATAGTTTTAGGAGTAAGGAAGGTGTAAGTTATGAATCTACATGTTATCTTGGTTATTGCTAAAATTGGATGGGTTAGAGGTACACCACAAAGTTAAAGCATTTGGATTTGGATGGGTCAAAGATAAAACATTGGATATAGTTTTAGGAGTAGGGAAAGTGTAAGTTATGAATGGACATGTTGGCTTTGTTATTGCTAAAATTTCATTTAAGCATGAATTGGTAGAATTCCCTACAATTATTATTATTGTTTGGACAAAGGTTAGATCTTGGATGAAAAATTTTATGTACTTGAGGAATGGATCTATAACTTTGAAATGAGCTATGGTAGGTCCATTTTCCTTGTGATGGAAGGAGTGTGAAGATTAACTATGTGAGAAAGAGTAATATACAGCTATGACCATATTTGAAAACCCATGATGGGGAAAATATTACATCCATGACTAGATGGAATGTTCATGACAAATATTCCCTTAATTTTGTGTAGTTTCATGAAGTGTTAAGCCTAAGTGGCTAATGCTAAATAGACTGGACATTTAGTTACCATACTAGGGAATGAGTTTTTTCCTGGTTCAATATATGAACATTTATGGCATAAGATTGAAAGGTACCATCCACTTCCCCATGATGGTTGTCATGGAATATTAAGATTCTGTTCACCTATGGTGAAGTAAATGACTACTAGTGTGAAGATGTCTTATGACTTCTAACATGAAATAATTCACCTTGGTTGGCATATTGTAAGGGTATTGTTGATGGTGCTGGACCCGCCAACATGTCAAGGGGATCTCTCGGGTAAGAAGTCCCAATTAGACCTCAGACCGTTTGGTGTAGGGGTCCCATTAGTGGGTCATAAGGTAATGCCTTGACCGCAATGTCGCACAGAGGCAAGTAAGATAACTTTGTTAGTAGCAAGGGTGTGACTGATGCAATGAGTCAAGGAATGAGTATGAGAGGTTCCAACACTTCAAAGAGAGTGGAAGGTGAAGGTGAGTTCCAAGTTGAAAGGGATCAGTTCCAACTTGACTAGGAACACACAACACAAAGGACATTCACATCTTCCAACATAGTAGTTGACACGGATGCGGTAATCACAACATACAAGGTAAGATAACATGAACAACACTCACGGATTAGTCCAAGACGAGTGTGATGGTTGATATAACAAGGTGCAAAGAAAGGTTTTTCTGATGTCCGGTAGAGTAGTTGACACAGACAGTGACAATATTAACAACATATGCAACACATTAACAACAAGATTCATATAATTTCTTACAAATCAGTTCATATACAAGTACGTAAGCTAAACAACATATATAATTAAGGCAACCAGAGCAGTCCAACTACAATAACAACATATGCATGAAAGTGTGTTGGATTTTATTATATAAAGAAGTGTAAGTCACAATCATACAATACACCATGTAAACCTGCTAGCACCATCAGTGGAATGTTACAGCCACATCCACCTGCTCCTCCAAAGAGATGTACTAGCTTCATGTAGTGGAGAAGCCAAGGTGCGTTAAAACACTGTCCAAGCCTTCTTCAAGATAGTCTTAGTAGAAGCTTGGCTGAACAAAAGCCTATACAATGAGTTATGAGGGACTATTTATAACAAAGGGTGGGGTGACCCTTGGCATTCCCCTTTGTGACAGTTCAACTACCCTCATGACTCTTCACCTACTCTATGACTGTTACATCCAACCATTGACACTTGACCTACATTTGACATGACTCAACATTACAATGCACATGTACTCATGTGAGACAACATGGCTTGAGAAAGCCTTGCAAGACATCACTGACACTCGATCCATTGTGATGAGACCAACTCTTTGACATGCTTGTGATGGTGAAGGTGGTGAGCTAATGCCAAGCTTGGTCATCCATGATGGTGTGCATGCACCTCATGGTGACATCTTGCTGAAGCGAACTCTTACCTTTGTTGCAACTGATGCATTGGTTCGGCCCCTTCATCCAACTCGTCTACTAACATGCTCATGGTATTCTTGGGTATGGTTGAACCGGCAACACACTGATACATAGTGTCTGTGTTGATCTTCAAGTGTGTGTTGGTAGTCATGTGCATCAAATTATCGAAGTACATGTTCAGCCCCAGTTGGAATTGCTTCTTGTCTTCGCCTTGGTGAGTGTGTTGAATGGGTTGGATTGCATGCATGCGCTCAATGACATGCATGTTGCTGAATCCCTTGCATGCAATCGACAACACCACTCACCATGTCTACTTTGTGTCAGTTGCTGGGATGGATCCTTAACTTGTACAGGTGTAGTTTCATCCATGAGTGCATGTGCGCCCACTATTGTTCCTACTCCTGCTGCAACTCATTCATCTGCCTATGCAACTTCATGTTCTTCCTGAGTTGCTGCTTCATCACATGCAACTCCTTCTTTGTTCCATCTTCTACCTTCGCACGATCTTCATGTCACATCATCACTTCATAGTCGGAGTCTCCAAAGTTGCTCTCAACAGCAATGGAACTGCTTGAGCTTGCAACCTTGTTCCGCCTCCGTGTTGTCAACAACCCTCTCTTGCATTCATTGCATTTGGTATGCTATCTTCAACTGTTGTTCATGACATTGCTCATTGTGATGTTGCTGCTATCATATCCTGCTGTCCTTGTCTACGAACAACTTGATGTCTTCGTGGGTAGGCAAGTCCATGGACATTTGATCGACTGCATCCCTAGGAATGCTCTGAACGGTGTCTTTGTCTCTGCTCTCTTGGAAACCATTGTACCTGTACTGCTGAGAGGCAGATGAAAACCTACGATACCTGGAGACATGGAAACACTCATGGAAATCAATCTGTCAGTTGAAAACCAAAATGAACATGAGAATTGACTTGTAACATACCTGGGTGAATGATCATGAAGGCTGCGCAATTTTAACCAAGAGGTTGAGAGACCGACTACCAAGACTGCACAAGGCACAGTTTGGGATACTAGGAGATTGAACTGGCTATTAGATTTGTGAAATGCACAATCCAGTTGGGCAGTTGGCTGTTGGGATTGTGTAATGCGTGATTCTAGATGGGAAAGGCTACTAGACTAGGGAAAGATTTGTGCAAATTTTTGGGCCAAGCAGCCACTGACCTCCAAAAATGTGCAGTTCAGTCCAGGAGGCCAGTGCTGGGCTAGAATGTGAAAATATGTGGAGGAAGGTGAGCCTTCCTTCTCCAAATTGCGTAATGCAGCCTTGGTGAAGGCAGAGACCGGGCCAAGGTTAGCCCGACTCGCCGACGAGCAACTGAAAGCAAGTAAGTCAATGAAATGTATGGTGACACTAAGTGATAGCAGAAGTGATAAACAGTGCATGCAAAACATGAATGGAAGATTTAGCAAACAGATCAACATGCATGTGGGTGAGGCCGTTCGCTAGTTGGGTGAATGTCCGTGCAAAATAGTTTCATGCATGCGACAGTAGTGAGATAGAAACAAAAATTGAAATAGACACAGGAGAAACAAGAATACATGTAAATGATAGCAGTCACTCAAATAAATCAAGCAAACAACACTCACACAAGCGAATACACAAAAAGCGACATAAATGTAGCACGAGGCATGGGAAGCGAGCTTACCCCAAAACAACTGAGCTGAATGTACTGACTGCTCCTCGATGTTAAGTGGGATGTTAGAGGTACAAGTTTGATGTGAGGAATGATCTCTGTAGTGTCTGGTTGATGAGTTTTGATAACATCGAGGCTGTGACATGCATGCCACAAATCTAGGGGAAGCAACACTTGGAGGGAGGTTTCTGAATTGTTCCTTTCATGTAACCTCCAACTGCTAAACATAGATCCCTGAAACAAGGGATTCCTTTGCATGCTGCCTTGGGAGAAGCAGCCTATGCATGCAAGTCTATTTTTCTTGGTCTCGGAGGGAACCAGTCATCTTAGCTGCACATGCAAGCGACTTCTCGATTGCTGGAGAAAAATGTGTAATTTTTGCTGTAAGCTAGGTTGATTTCCCAAGGGGATTGCACAATTTCTGGGCCTAGCAGCTGAATGCTGCCCAGATTTGCGCAAATCCTGGGTTGATCAGCTTGTTGATGGGAAAAAGTTTGCAAATCTTGCTGGAAGGGTTAGCTGGGAGGATTGTGCAATCTTGGAGCCCAACAGGCTGTCAGAGGGAATTGTACAATTCTTGGATGGAAGGCTAGTTTCCCTCCAGAAATGTGCAAATTTCACTGGGAAAATGCTCATCCTACAGCTGGACCAAGTCTGGATGAGCAACCATTGTGAGGAAAATGGATCAATTATGATCGATAGGTTGCCTTTATGTGAGGAAAGATTTGAAGCTGAGTACTTGACGAAGCAAGACAAAGTGTTGTGTAAGATTGGTAGGGGAGGCTCCAAAATAGGCTAAGGAAAAATTTTGGAGGGTGGTTGTAGCCGCTACAACACTTGGTGAGACACTGGTAGAACTCTAGCTCTCTGAATAGACCTTGTTCGTGAAAAATGAGTCTAGCACCTTCAGAAGTATTATTCAATTCTCATCTCGTCTTGGATTCACACTAGCTTGATTGTAGATGCAGTATCTACCATACTCTTGGTCGATTAACACACATTCCAAGACAAGGAAACACAGTTGTTTCAATTGGGGTTGAGGGGTATATAGGTGCACAAGCAGTATAGTCGTCAGAGTCTAAGTTTCTTCTCTGGTGTTGCTCCACTGCCAGCAGGCCTGGAAAGTACCCCGGTGGAGTCACATAGGAGCACAAGCATGGCTTCGATGCTAGTGAGCCTAGTCAGTACCCCAGTGGAGTTACTTGTGTCACCTCCCTACGCAGGAAGCCTTTCTCTTCTTTCGCCTTATTCATTTTTCATTTTGAATTTTTTTTACTTTTCATTTTTCATTTTCACTATGCATAGCACTTATTCAACTCAGAGGCGGAAGAGGGATCCCAACTTATTGAGAGCAGAGGAGGTTGTTCCAGTAGGGAAGTAGTTTATTATATCTTTGACATGCCTTTTAAGGTTTTCCCCCTCACCTTACTCTACTTGACTGAGATGACAAGGGTTAACCCAAAAGCAACCGACTAGAGCAGGTGACACTAGTTAGCATGCAAACATTGTGTTTTCGCCAAGGTTCACTTTGAACAGTACATATTTTCCTTTGATGTATCATGGACTAAGAGTAACAAGCTCATCATACAAAGGCAAGATGAAAGATAACCAAGTAGCGATAGATGTACAAACCCTCTTGTACTTTACCTAGCTCATTTCATGAGTCACACATGGTTTCATGCGAACGAAACAAACGAATGAACTAACAACAAAGCCAAGAAAAAGTAGAAGTGAAAATGAGAGCAAAGCAACCAAACAAACAAGCAAACAAAGCATGAAAGAAAACAAGCATGCAAAAAAACAGCTGAAAGCAAACACTACTCCTGCTCCTACACTAACGGTGCATGGGCCTGATCACGTGAGTGATACTTCCAATTCAGCCATCGGTGCATTGGTAGACCCATGTGGGTGAAGGCTTGTTCCGCGAGTAACCAAGTTGTGTGGACCAGCATACAAGAAAGATATAATAGTGAATACAGCCACACTTTGTGTTTCAAAGTGCCCATGGGACATAAGTGAGTGCATGTGCATGACAGACAGTCCGTGGACTTATCATGGTGCTGTGTGACACTACATGCAACTTTGAAGCAACAACACACTCTTTATTGAGACATGCAAGCAAATGAAAGAAACAAAGATAAATCGCGTCACGAACGAGTGCTTGCAATGTAAGACTCCTCTAATGCATGAGCAATGGGATCGTGCAGTTCGAGTGGACGAAGTGTGATCTATGTGTGAGATGGATCTTCAATGCATACAAACGAGTGATGAGGAGCCTTGGGTGATTGAATAGTTTCATGATGAGAAGTGAGACTGACCCTAAGAGAGCGAGGGCTTGACATAACCATCAGCTTGGGCTAAAGTGCCTCAACAGTCTTGGGTGTCTCAACTTCATCATCAGGTAGATCATCATAAACCAGTGGCTTTGAAAGATCAACTGCGATAGATTCATGATCGTGATAAAAAATGGAAGAAAATGGATCACGACTGCCACAATCAGAAAAATCAATGAATTCTTTGGCATCCTCATGATCAGATGAATCAAACAGAGGGGTAGATGAAAAGTGAACGAACTCATCCTCTATATTTCCAAAAAAGACAGATGAAGGATCAAGTGGATCTTCAATGAATAACTTATCCTCTTCATTGTCAAATGATGGAATAGCATCTAGTGAGTCCTGCGAGTGATCAACAATGGGTGCATCTGTGGATGAAGACACACATGCAAAATCATGGATGACAGGTTCACCAAAGAAGCTAGGAAAGAACGGAGGGGGCTCAGATGGAAGGGAGTCATCCTTCACCGAGTGTTGATGTTCAAGCTCCCACTCATACTCTTCATGAATGACAGTGTATGTTGGTTGTGCAACACCAACTCCGTTAGTGGGTTGTTCCTCATTCACAAAAAGTGAGGAGTCTAGAATGGATGAACACAAGACAAAATCATCTAGAGGAACACTTGAGTGTGAAGACAGAGGTCGAAAAAAGAATGCATATGAGAACTCGAAGGACTCACAACCAACTATACGTGAAAATTGAGTGGAGTGATGTTGGGAGGGTGTGAAAGTTGAACATATGTGTGAACATGATCCTCAGCATCACTGGGTGATGGTGGAACTGTTGAATAAGAGGGAGGTGGACAGCCCATTGAGATGGTGCCTACTCCCACATGGGATTGTGTAGTTCCATCAATGATGAAGGTTGAGTGAGGCTTGAAATCAAGTTTCCTCTTAGGACGGGCAAATTTCTCAAGAAAATACTCGAACCAGTCCTAGAGGTAAGCGAACTTCATCTGGCTCCTCAGAGCTTGAAATTGCAAGTCACAGAAGAGCTGACAAAAATTAATAATGGATTCATGTAGAGCCCTCTGTTGCTATAATATTTTCCGGTCAAGATGGTCTGGATAAAAATGATAGAACATGTCTTCAATAAGATCACAGAAGTGATCACATGAGTGCACAGTGTCATCTGGTAGGCTGAGCACCCAATGAAATGGAGATTCGTGAAGTGTGTATGTGAGTAGCAACCCAACCTATTCATCAGTAAACTCATCTTCCTCATAAATCATGGAAAGAAAGTTATGTAAGTGCTCAGGCTAGGCCACTTCGCCTTCACCATCATATGTGTGAGTGGACAAGAGATTGAAAAGCTTCCCTGAGATGGAGACATCTTCACGATTCGAAAAACACCTCGGGGGAAGAAGAATGCAAGACTCCATGAAAGATATGCAAAGGTTCAAAACTGGATGAGAGGACACTGCTTGTCATTAGGCCCTCCTTTTAGCACCAGAAATGTCGATGGTGCTGGACCCACTAACATGTCAAGGGGACCTCCCTGGTACGAAGTCCATAATTAGACCTCAGAATTTTTGGTGTAGGAGTCCTAACAGTGGGTCGTCAGGTAATGCCTTGACCATGATGTTGCACAAAGGAAAGTAAGATACTTTGTCACTAGCAAGGGTGTGCCTGATGCAGTGAGTCAAGGAATGAGTATGAGAGGTTCTAACACTTCAAATGGAGAGGAAGGTGAAGGTGAGTTCCAGGTTGAAAGGGATCAGTCCCAACTCAGCTAGGAACACACAACACAAAGGACATGCACAGCTTCCGGTAGAGCAGTCAACACGAATGTGGCAGTCACAACTTACAAGGTAAGATAACGCAAACAACACTCATGGATCAGTCCGAGACGAGTGCGACAGTTGATATAACAAGGTTCATAGAAAGGTCTGTCTGATGTTGGCAGAGCAGTCGACATAGACGGCGACATCATTAACAACATATGCAACACATTAACAACAAGATTCATATAATTTCTTACAAATCAGTTCATATACAAGTACGTAAGCTAAACAACATATATAATTAAGGCAACCAAAGCATTCCAACTACAATAACAACATATGCATGAAAGTGTGTTGGATTTTATTATATAAAGAAGTGTAAGTCACAATCATACAATACACCATGTAAACCTACTAGCACCATCAGTGGAACGTTACAGCCACATCCACCTGCTCCTCCAAAGAGATGTACTAGCTTCGTGTAGTGGAGAAGCCAAGGCGCATTAAAACACTGTCCAAACCTTCTTCAAGATAGTCTTAGTAGAAGCCTCGCTGAACAAAAGCCTATACAATGAGTTATGAGGGACTATTTATAACAAAGGGTGGGGTGACCCTTGGCATTCCCCTTTGTGACAGTTCAACTACCCTCATGACTCTTCACCTACTCTATGACTGTTACATCCAACCATTGACACTTGGCATGACTCAACATTACAATGCACATGTACTCATGTGAGACAACATGGCTTGAGACAGCCTTGCGAGACATCAATGACACTCGGTCTGCTGTGATGAGACCAACTCTTTGACATGCTTGTGATGGTGAAGGTGGTGAACTGATGCCAAGCTTGGTCGTCCATGACAGTGTGCATGCACCTCATGGTGACATCTTGCTAAAGCGAGCACTTGCCTCCATTGCAACCGGTGCATTGGTTCGGCCCCTTCATCCAACTCGTCTGCTAACATGCGCATGGTCTTCTTAGGTACAGTTGAACTGGAAACACACTGATGCATAGTGTCCATGCTAATCTTCAAGTGTGAGCTGGTAGTCATGCGCATCAACTTGCTGATGTACATGTTCAACCCTAGTTGGACTTGCTTCTTGTCTTCGCCTTGGTGAGTGTGTTGAATGGGTCAGATTGCATGTCTGCACTCAACGACATGCATGTTGCTAAATCCCTTGCATGCGATCGACAACACTACTCACCATGTTTTCTCTGTGTCAACTGCTGGGATGGATCCTTAACTTGTACGGGCGCAGTTTCATCTGTGAGTGCATGTGTGCCCACTGTTGTTCCTACTCCTACTGCAACTCATTCGTCTGTCTGTGTAGCTTCATGTTCTTCCTAAGTTGTTGCTTCAGAACATGCAATTCCTTCTTTGTTCCATCTTCTACCTTCAAGCGATCTTCATGTCACGTCGTCACTTCATAACCGGAGTCTCCAAAGTTGCTTTCATCATCAATGTTCCTGCTTGAGCTTACAACCTTGTTCCGTCTCCATGTTGCCAACAACCCTCCTCTTGTATTCGTTGCATTTTGTATGCTGCCTTCACTGTTGTTCATGATATTGCTCATTGTGATGTTGTTGTTGTCATATCTTGTTATCCTTGTTTATGAACAAATTGATGTCTTCATGGGTAGGCAAGTCCATGGAAACTTGATCGATTGCATCCTCAGGCTTGCTCTGAATGGTGTCTTTATTTCTGCTCTCCTGGAAACCATTGTACCTGTACGACTGAGAGCCAGATGAACACCTGTGATATTTGCAGACACGGAAACACTCATGGCAAGCAATCTGTTAGTTGAAAACCAAAATGAACATGAGAATTGACTTGTAACATACTTGGGTGAATGATCATGAAGGTTGTGCAATTTCGGCCAAGAGGTTGGGAGGTCGACTACCAAGACTGCACAACACACAGTCTCGGCTACTGGGAGACTGAACTGGCTACTAAATCTGCGAAATGCGCAATCCAGTTGGGAAATTGGCTACTGGGATTGCGTAATGCATGATTCGAGTTGGGAAAGACTATTGGCCCAAGGACAAATTTGCGCAAAGTTTTGGGCCAAGCAGCCACTGACCTCCAAAAATGTGCAATTCTGTCCAGGAGGTCAGTGTTGGGCTAGAATGTGAAAATATGTGGAGGAAGGTGAGCCTTCCTTCTCTAGATTGTGTAATGCAGCCTTGGTGAAGGTAGAGACTGGGCCAAGGCTGGCCCGACTTGCTGACGGGCAACTGAAAGAAAGTAAGTCAATGAAATGTATGGTGACACTAACTGATAGCAGAAGTGATAAACAATGCATGCAAAACATGAATGGAAGATTCAACAAACAGATCAACATGCATGTGGGTGAGGTCATTCGCCGGTTGGGTGAACGTCCGTGCAAAATAGTTTCATGCATGTGACAGCAGTGAGATAGAAACGAAAATTGAAATAGACATAGGAGAAGCTAGAATACATGTAAATTATAGCAGTCACTAAAAGAAACCAAGCAAACAACACTAACACAAGCAAATACAAAAAAAGTGACAGAAATGTAGCATGAGGCATGGGAAGCGAGCTTACCCCAAAACAAATAAGCTGAATGTACCGACTGCTCCTCGACGTTATGTGGGATGTCAGAGCTACAAGTTTGATGTGAGGAATGATCTCTACAGTGTTCGGTTGATGAGTTTTGATAACATTGAGGTTGTGACATGCATGCCACAAATCTAGGGGAAGCAACACTTGGAGGGAGGTTTTTGAATTGTTCCTTTCATGTAACCTCCAACTGCTAAACATAGATCCCTGAAATGAGGGATGCCTTTGCATGCTGCCTTGGGAGAAGCAGCCTATGCATGCAAGTCTGTTTTGCTTGGTCTTAGAGGGAATTGGTCAACTCAGCTGCACATGCAAGCGACTTCTCAACTACTGGAGAAAAATGCGCATTTCTGACTATAAGCTAGGTTGATTGCCCAAGGGGATTATACAATTTCTGGGCCCAGCAGCTAAATGTTGCCCAGATTTACGCAAATCCTAGGCTAAACAACCTGTTGATGGGAAAAATTGCACAAATCCTGCTGGCAGGGTTGGCTGGCAGGATTGCACAATATTGGAGCCTAGGAGGCTGTTAGAGGGAATTGTGCAGCCCTCCAGAAATGCGCAAATTTCACTAGGAAGCTGCTCAGCTTGCAGCTGGACCAAGTCCAAATCAGTAGCCTATGAGGGAAATGGATCAACTGTGATCAATAGGATGCCTTTGTGCGAGGAAAGCTTTGAAGCCGAGTACTTGATGAAGCAAGACAAAGTGTTGTGTAAGGTTGGTAGGGGAGGCTCCAAAACAGGCTAAGGAAAATTTTTGGAGGGTTGTTGTAGCTGCTACAACAGGTATTAAGACTCGATTGGAATTCTCCAAAGGGTCATGAATGCATAATAAATAGAGGTACTTTTATACTTATAACTTAGTTGAATAAAGTTGTCACTCTAAGAGAGGAATTTACATAACAAAGTTACCAACTAATGAGAACTTGACTAAGTTTTTGTTTTTTTAAAGGTCACATTTTGTGCTAATTTTTATGCTCGTTTTTGAAAAATGGTGATGCAACAATACCTTTTTTTCATTTCAAAGTATAAATTCTAACATTTTTCAACCATAGCATTAAAAACAAAATATCATGACTACGAAAAACATGAAAAAACATCCTAAAATGTAAATGTGGTGATGCAACATCACCCTTTTGTTGGGGTTAAAATTCTAACATTTTTCATCCATGGCATTAAAGAACATATATCCACAACTACAAAAGACCTTAAAGATCAACACCTAAAGTTTGTCTACCTTTCTTTTCTTTTCTCCTTTTTTTCAAATGTTTGGCTTTTAAGCATTTTTCGAATTTGTTTAATTTTTATTTTATTTTTGGGGTTAAAATTACAAATTAATTGACAATATGGCCTTGACAACTAGTACACTTAAAAATAAAAAGCATAATATGAACTCTAAATTTAAAAATGGTATTACGTGAATTTTTTTCTTAATTATATCAATTGATTATTTTTTAATAGTCTATATTAAAAAATTAAATTGTCAAAGAAAATTGTAAAAAATATTTTTTTAAGAAAATTTCAATTTAAAAAATAAGAAAAGAGGAAAACCACTTATATGTTATAAAAAAATTGAAAACATCTTTTTTTTTCTTAAAATTAAGGAAAAAAAAGTACGATCGTCAATTTTTTTCTCTACGACGCTGCTAGGGTTTGACAGAGACCTGCTGAGATCTGCAGGGCCTACTGAACACTATCCTCTATCGGTTGGCCAAGCATTGATGGCCACCATCATCAAATTTAGTGGAATTTGATTGGATACAAGGAGTGGTCGTCCCATGAGAGACCCCTCGCAAGGGAGGGGGGGCCTCCTCCTTCCGCGATGTAGTCAATAGGGCTAACAACATCTAACCCGGAGCGACTGGTAATGGATACGAATCCCCAACAATGGATCCAGAGACTCTGGTTATGGGTGCACAATGGCATGATCGTTGGCATAGCTAATGCCTCCCAAAAGCCACGAAAAGCCCAAAGTTCGTAATCCCTAACAATAGATTGGATAAATATCGTCAGTACATGAAAGATCATCCCTTGATCTATAAGTTCACGGGAATTTGGCCAAAGGAACAAGAGATTGTAGAATGGATCTAGACTAAATGGAAACACAAAGGACCAATGGAGTTGTTACTGTGTGCAAAGGGTTTTTTCACAGTAATCTTTGCAGTTCTGGAAGATAGGAAAATAATCTTTGAGAATGGGCCATATTTCATGAATAACGATGGGCTATTCATCCAGTACTAGGAAGAATAATATAACCCAAAGAAGGAAAAATTTCAAGTAACCCCAATTTGGGTTCGGTTATTCTCCCTCCCGGAGGACTTTTGGGAACCAGACATTCTTCAAGGGATTGGGAATGCCATAGGTAATTTTGTTAAGATCTTTGAAATCACTAAGCAGAGAAGGCATGCAACTTATGCCAGAATTTGTGTCCACATGAATATCTTGTAGCATCTCCTGGAATCAATAGATCTGGAGTACCATGACTACATATATACCTAGCCACTTAATTATGAGCATGTTCCTTTTAAGTGCTGAAGATGCGATGTGTATGGTCACCTATTTTAGGAATGGCCACTCACTTTCGCTGAAGAAGCACAAAACATGGCCAAGAAGGAGGAGGAGGGCTTTCAATCGTTGGGAGGTCAACGCAATTGGATTCCTTAGTCTCAACCTCCTCAGCCAACTTCTCATCTGGGTCCCCCACCACGCGAATCAACTCTTCCAACTCAATCACAGGCCAAAACCCCAAATGCTAGGGATCAAAATCCATTCGTGGCCTTAACAACTCTAGAAGTAGAAGAAACCTCTGTTGAACCATCTTCTCAGTTGGACCTTTAAGCGATGGACGTGGACAAACAAGGATCCAAAATGATAGAAAAGACAATGCCAAGAAAGGAAAACGCCTGAAGATCTAGAAGAAACTGGAGACTTAAAGAAGTCCTCATCCACTCAAGCAAGATCTTAGAAGTTGAGGAAAAGATAATTATTTAGGAACTAATAAATGGAAAATTCTTGAATTCTTCTAGGTTTGGATCAAAGCTGATGTCAAATACATATGCTCCAATCAACTTATCCACTTAAGGAACTTGTTTTGGAAATTTTGTGCTCGTCTAGAGAAACCGGACAAAGAGCAAAGATCCTTGGGCCTAAGTAAATGGGGAGGAGTAACTACCCTCATGCTCCCATATCAAAGTGTTTCAGAGAAAGTGAAAAAGGGGAGAAAGTCCATGAAGGAGGCCATCTGAGAAGCAGAAGAATTTCTGCTCAACTCAGGGCAAATGGGTCAATTGACAGATTACTTCCCTCGCACCCTCACCCTTACCTAATGAAGGTGGTCTCATGGAATATATGGGGCTTAAATAGTAAAGGTAAGCTCCTCTATCTAATTTGTTTTTAATAAGATAAATCCAGACACTATATTATTATAGGAGACAAATATGGTTGTAGACAAGCTCTAGGAGGTGAGTCGCCACTGCTGGAGAGGTAATGAAGCTATGGAGATAGATTCAACTGGAGCGTTAGCAAGAATTGCGGTTTTATGGAACCCCTCCACTGTGGTGTTCCAAGACTAGATTAGATCCCACCACAGTCTCTCGGGGTGGTTCCGTTGTATTGGATTTGATAAATGGATTTACTTAATGGTGGTTTATGGCCCCTCTTTTCCACAAGTGAAAGATCTATTCCTTAAAGAACTGATCAGGCTCAGATCATGCTTCTTAGACTAAGCATGGATCCTTGGGGGGGATTTGAACCTGATTTGGAACTTGGAAGAAAAGCGAGGGGGGTTTAGAAGTTTGGATCTAGCCTCAAAGGCATTTAATGATACCATAGATGAGCTAAAGTAAGTAGACGTGGACACAAATAATGAGATTCATTCATGGAACAACAAAAGGGGGGGGGGACAACAGGTTGCTAGCCAATTAGATATATTCCTCATTTCAGGGGATCTTCATGCATGATCTGTTCATTGGAGCATCCTGTTGGATACCTATAGTAATAGGTTTCATATTTCATGATTGACTATAGAAAATCCAAATATGCTCTGCTTTGGTACTACAAAGATCCCATATTTCCCAGGAAATCAGAGGTGTGTGAAATATTCCAAATATTGAGGACCTTATTTCAAGTTTGGTGGATGATTCAACAGTCTAAACTGGATCATGCCATGTTTCAATTTTGAGTTGTAGAATAGAGAAAGAGGTCTGTCCAAACAGCTTAATCTTGGCAGACAAGTAGTTCAGGTAGAGAAGCAAAGGTTCCCAAAAGTTTAATCTGGGACCTTGGAAGACATAAGGGTAGAAGTAGATAGAGAGAAAAGGAAAAAGCCAAAGAAAAGAAAAGGCAATTGAGGGTTGCAAGTCCAAGTGCCCCTCCAAGAAGAAACAAAAAATGCTAGGCAAAATAGTTGGGTAGGCAGTTGTGGTTGCAGAAAGAATATGATCACCATTACACAGGTATCAATAGGTCTCTTGCCAAGGCAATAAATCTATCAGCAAACAAAGTGGTGAATTCCATGAACTCACAGCAAAGAGGATCACTAACTTCTTTTTTTTCCCTCTCTAGTCCATCACTAACACCCCCTTTCTAATTCCCCTCCTTCATTCATATTAACTCCTAATTCTACTATATAACCTCCCCTATCTTACCCCCACCCCTAATAATACTAACACTAAGGTGTATAAAACCCCAAATCTTATGTATATTCCCTCCCCTAGGCATAATAGCCGTGTATTTTTCAAAAGGGACCAAAATGGCATCTGGCCACTTTGGTGAACCTATTCCACCCTATTCCCCCTTTGCTGCAAGTTAATTTACCCTCAAATCACCTCTGCATTGATAAAACCCCCTCTCCAAACCCCTTTTGCCTATAAAAACCTTTGCAAAGGTTAATACCCGCCTCTGGCACGTTCCCCAATCCTACCACATTATTGGTTAAGCGAAAACATTTGAAAAACCCATAAAAACCCACAAACTTTAATCTTTTCCGCCCGCAGTATGAAGCGCGCATCTTTCTCCTCCGCCAGCCGTCGGATCAAGCCCATCAGATCCGACGGTCCACATTAATATCGGAGCGCATCCGTTGGCGGCACTTTAACCTCCGAGAAAGTGACGTTGCGCCTTGTCACGCCTCCTCCACACGTCAATCGATCAACCATCTCGGAGCCGAGTCTGACAGCTTCTGCGCCGTACCTAAACCGCCCCGAGAAACCGCGGCGGTTAAGGCCTTAACCGTGACCGCTGCGGTTTGACTGCCACCTACCCGTCGCTGACTCGCCGCCACGTCCTTATTTGCTCGTACCTGCCTTTGTTATTGGTCCACCTCACTGCTGACTGGGTTGCCACCTCACCGCCCCTTTGACCAGTCACCCACTGCCACGTCGCCCGATGACATCAGCAGAAAAAAGCGCCAAATTGGTAAAATAACCCATATTTACCAATTTTCCCGTGTTTTTTACCACTTTCACTGTTATTACTGTTGGACGCTCTGCATGACCGTTTGCACTCTAATTTTCGCCAACCAGTCTATTAGCCCGGGCGACCTCCTCAAGCAGCAACTGTGCACCTTTGCTTCAACCTCTGCTCATCGAATTACAGGTATTTAGACCGTTTCGCCCTCCATACGACCTTCATTAAGCTTGAAATTGCTCAGAGGGATAGTAGAACCATAAAAACGATATTTACACCGTTCATTTCCATTTGTTCATCCACCATTGTCATTGTGAGGGCCAAGAAGTACCTGCAGAGCTTTAGAAACCTGCAATTCACATAAAACCACTGTAATTCTGCGTTTTCCCGGCAGAATTCCTAATAGATATAATTCACCCGATTGGAGAGTTCAGTTAGACCACAGAGAAGTTCTGTCACTAGACTCCAGTAGTATTTCAATTGCTATTGAGAGAATTCCCCTTGGATACTCAAAACATCAACTGTTTCCACAGAGAACTGCCTCCAGACTGTGTTTTTACCATTCCACCTGTCCACCTGCAATTCTTGCAACTTGAAGAGCTATGGAGACCCCTATTGCACTGAATATTAAGCCCATCAATGCTCCTCACCAGGAATTAGCATGGAAAGCCCTGGGAGACATGGACTACCAAATGCTGGATTGGTTCCCCATGGGAACCAAGTACAATATTCAAATGTTGAATGAATTAAGAGCCCAGCACCTCAGTGGGGCAGATATCTTGGGGATTTGGGAGTCAAATTTGCCCATATACAACCTTCCCCAAGTCAATCCTATGCCAGAGCTCATTTATAGCTGCCAGGAATGCTATGACCCCAGCCAAAGAGCAGTCATTAGCCCCACAGGCCTAGTCCTGTTCCAGATCACCCCAGAGAGCATAAACCAGATGCTGCGCTTCAAAACAGCCAAGAAATTGACCCCTCTATCCATGCAGAATCTGATTAACAGAGGGATCAAGCTGTCCAGTGACCAGATTGTCAAAATCAACCAACTGTTTGTCACACCAGGCTCTGAAACAGTCAGAACCCCTCCTATTGGGTACCAATATCTAAATGAGTTGGGCAGAATATTGGTGGATCTAATTGGCTATGTCCTAGGATTCAAGGGGTTGGAAGATGTAGATGACAGCATAATGGCAATGCTGTCTATATTTGCCCCTGGTAAGCCTCCAGCTGTGCAGTATGATTATGCAACTTACATAGCAGAGAAAATCCATGAGCAGTTCATGAATTTGAAAAGGGAGAGACTGTTCAGGTACACCTCCTATATATATCATTTATTCCTTTTCAACCAGCCAGCTACCTTCTCTGTTCCTTTGAGGCCACTCAATGCCCAAGGAAGCCCAAGATCAGTTGTTTTCTGGACCTCTGTTTTTCATTCTACCTCAGTATCACCCTATACATACTGTGAGTTTATTGATTTATTTGTTCATCCAGCCCTAACAGCGCTGCAAGGTACTCCTCCTCCTAGATTAACCGATGATATGAAGAGGATTCTACATTTGAACAAATCTTACAATATTGGCAACTGGTACTTCTACCAGAACCACACAGTCATTAGGATATATGGCTGTGAATTGAACCCATTTAGGTTGCCGAGGTATGTCCCCATGAGGCTTTTTGCCTTAGAATATTTCAGGCAGTTTGGGAACTCAGATTACCTTCACTTTCAGAGTAGAAACAAGAAGTCACAATTGAAGGTAAGAAACCAGCTAGGTTCCTTCCTATATAACAGGAAAGAAGAAGGGTGGAAAGAGGCAGACAGCATCCTGGAAGGCCTCAGATTGCAGACCAGTTTTGAATGGATTCCCTATGACCCCAATCATTCTATCTCCCTCAGGAGAATTAGATACAAATTGGGCAACTATGCACATAAAAGACAACCTGAAATTGAAAAGTATGCCAATGCACTAGATTGGGAAGAGGGTACACTAGTAGAACAAGTCACTAAGGAAGAATTACTTGAGAAAGAAGCTAGGAATGTGCAAAAAGAAGCTGACTTGGAAACTTATGGACAGGTGCCCCTCTCCTACAGAAAGCAAATTGGAACAGCTGCTAAATCTTCAGCAGCAAACTACTGAGAAGACACCCCAGGCAGCAAGCAAAGACAAAGGAAAACAGGTGGAACAGCCACCTATATTGACAGAAGAACAAGTTGACACCTTGCTACAGCAGCAAGAAGAAATGGAACAGCAAGAACTGGGGCAGCAACAAGAAGAAGCACAGTCCAGTGAACAGCAGCCCTTGCAGCAGGAAAAGGGGACAGATCTACCTAGTTACACTGAGCAGCAGCCCCAAACAGAGGTGCCTCCCAGGACAGACACCAATGTAGACACCTCAGTCCTCCAAACACCACAGAAGGAGGACTTGACCAGGAAAAGGGAGAGAGAGACCCCCCAGACCTCATCCTTCATCAGAGGAGAGAAGAGACAAAGACTGAATGACTCCCAAGAGGAGGACATAGCAGTAAGGCAAGCCATGGGCATGGGCCCACCCAGTGGAGAACTTTCGGCCAGCTCATCTCAGCGTGGACATGACATGACTATGGGAGGAGAGGTCAGCTCCTCCGATCAACATAGAGAAGGGCAGTCAAGTATAAAGCAGCAATTCATTGACATCAAAAGGAGGAGTGATCCCATAAAAGTGCAGCTGTATAATCACTTGTTAAACCTAGCTCCTAGCAACCAGCAGAGACTCATGTCTGATTTCGATGTGAGCGAAGGCAAAATGATAATGAGCCACTTCATGCCCACAACTTTGCATCCTCAGTCCACCTCGGACTATCTAAGAACCAACATGGAGGTTCTTGCCAAAGACATACACCCTATGGACAAGATTGAATTACATAAACAAACTGGTGAAATGGTGTATGCCTCCCTGGCAGATGAGACATTGGAGAACTACAAACTAAAGAGCAGCCTGGATAACACAGCTTCTCAGCTGGAATTAGAAAGAGCATCATCACAAGCCAAGGACAATAGGATCAAGTCCTTGGAAGAGGTAATTATAGATATAGGGCATGATCCTAAAGATGTCAAAGGCATCCAAGAACTCCTGAAGATAAGGGATGCAGACATGGCGGCCCTAAGAAAGAAAATCAAACTCCCGGCCACCATCCATCCACAAACAGATGAAGTTGCCCAGCAAAGGCAAGAAAAGGATACTACAGACCTGCTGGTATCCCTATACAAAGAGCTGGTTAGGATTCAAGACCAGCTAGGACAAACTGAAGCTGCAAAGGCAGCACTACAAGAAGCACTGAAGCAAAGAGAAGAGGGCCAACCCTCCCAGCCTCCTCCTGTGATAATAAATCTTGAGGAAGTCCCTCCAAAGACTACTCCTCCTCCTCAGCAAACAGAAGCTACAGCGCCATCCACAGCAACAACAACTACAACATCGGAACAGGCTACTAGTTTAGACATGCAAAAGCTGCAAGCTGAGATCCAAGCCATGGAATCTCAAATGAAAGAGCTGGATGAACTTAAGAAAACCTTGGCTAAGGTAAATGAAAAGTTTGACAAGAGCAAACAGAATGAGGCAGCCAAGGAGAGAGAGGTAAGAGCTCTTAAGAGGAGAATTGCTGAACTAGAGAAAGAGCTTGCACTAGAAAAAGTGACAGCTCAAATGAAAGCAGTGCTATGGAGCAACATTGGGCGGTCCATTGCCAACCAGTGGCAATATATTGAGACCATGGATGAGCAAATGGTGCTCATCACTAAAGCAAACAGAGAAATACAGAGAGCCAGGGCAAGCCTTGGACACATGCCAGAAGCTGCTACTAGGATGATCAATATTCTGAACTATAAGACTAGCTCTCAATTAGCTGTCATGGGAATCACCAATAGGACAGAAACAATTGCTGTAGCCAAAAGAGTCATAACATTGAGGAACTTGGTTGGAATACTGGAGAGGAGGACACAGGATATGCAGACTGAAATCAACAGATTCCTGGAAAAATTCGTGGCACTACAGAACAGAGGCCTCCCCAGCATTTTAAGCAGTGTAGGAAGACTGCTCACCCTAGACAATTACAATAAGAGAATTGATGCCCATGCAGGAGCAGAGATTGCAAAACCGCCCAGCACTTCAGCAGACGCAGGGCCAGCCACCGGGCAGACTATGTATGACAGGGTGGAGAACCTATTTTTCCTCATGAATGAAGTTGAGCATCTGTTTGATACACCACCTAACTTCTTCAAATTCACAGAAGCAGATGAAACTCTAGGGGCAATCTTAGCACACCAACTTCCCACACAGGATGTCTGGAGAAATTTGACACAGACAATTTTGTTAGGCCAGAATCAGTAGCGCTAATTCTCCAGGCAAATGAGCATACATGCGCAGGCACAATTTTGAAGAAAGATATCTACAAGGAAGAGGCAGAGGCTGAGCCAACTCAGCAGGACCATTGACTCACCACAAGCAGCAGTCACAATCACAGGTGACAAGTCCAGGATACAGCGTACAAGCCTTAAAGACAGGTCTTCCAGCATTTATTCAGAATATCTCGACCGACTTAGCTGTTTCCAAAGGCTAAAATATCTTCTGACAGAGCATTAAAATGCCTGTACTCTGTAATCAATGCTGTATTAAATTTTGGTCATAATATCTTAAGTGGTTGGTAAGAATGTAAAATCTGAGATAACTCAGAACTCAGATATTTTGTAAATCACCGCAAGTATATATTCACCCTTCACAGCAGTTGAAAAGGGTTGTTGTAATTTTCTTTTGAGAACTCTCTCTTACTGTAATATTTTCAGAGAAGTAATACAAAGGAAGAATGGAATTTCCAAGGCTTGGTGTACTTTGATGTATTGTGGTGAAAGATGAATGTTACAGGATTCCAGGGTGTTGCATAAAACAATAAGTATTCTCAAATCTCTTTGTTATATGTTTTCGAGTCTTTTGTTCTCTTTTGTTGTTTAAATGTTTTACACTTGATAGCAAGGTGAAAGGATAGTTCCAGGACTTAACCCATGATTACCCTGGACTCAAACTGAGCTATTATACATGTTTTCCTCAGATACAGTGACAGAATTGTAATTCTTAATTGCTGCATTTCAAAACTGTGTCTTTTACTGTGATAGGCATTCTCAGGGATTCAATTTTTGCCCCTGAGACCTCTGTCTTTTCCTCTTAAACCTGTCTGTTGGGAATATATAAACAATAAGTGAAAATTCTTAAATGCTTTCACTGTTTGTGTTACCTGTTTCCAGTCATTTAATCAAAAATCTGTTCTATTAAGCACTCAAATGGCCTTGTAAGTTCCATCTTTCATCTCAAAGTTTCAAACACATATAGCCACAGACTCCATTGCCCAATGGTACTCAACCTCTCTGAAAACTACATCACTGGAATCTAAAAGGAGTTTCATCAACCAAAACATGAACAAAACCTATGCTCAATACCTAGCCTAAAACACTATCATTGTAGATACAAAATCATAAAGAGAGAGCCCTCTCTGATCACAGTTTGGCTAGAAACAGTGATTAAAAGATTGGTTAGTGGTTACCCCGGCCGTATTCCCTTGGGAGTCATAGGGAACAACCTGGGTGTTAACATAAATGGCGACTCCACTGGGGAATTAACATTTTGCAATTACTAACTATCTTCCAAAGCTACCATCAAGCCTGAAACTAGCCAAGAGGCCTTAGGACTGTTTCTCTAATACAGGGACAGCTTTAGGGAAGAGCTAGCTAGGGAAACTTCATCTTAGCTTTGAGACCTATATAGTCATTCCAGAATGCTTGTTCAGTCCTTGTACATATAAAACTTCTGTATAAAGTTCTAAAAGAATACTTAGAAGCTGGCTCCCAAAAGAAACCCAAGGCACACTAGGGCAAACCCTGACCCTAATCAACCCATCATTGTCGATAACCCAAATATCATACCAAAGAACATAAGGAGACAGCAAAAGCAGGACAAGCCTGCTGATTCAAATATAAGTTCGGACCAACCTATCCTCATTCCCACTCCTTGCAAAGTTCTTTTCCGTTCCACACCCAATTCCCCCAGTTCACCATCAACCCCTCAAAGTCCTCTCCTTCCATCTTCACCATCTGCACATACTCCCTCAACCAGTTCCCCACTTATTACCCATCCTCTTAACCCGGTTACACCTGTAATCCCTGTTGTCCCATTTGTTCCTATTAACCCTATAAACCCCATAAATATGGCTAACAGATATGCACCTCTGCAGATACCAGCCAATGCTCCAGCTCTACCCCAAGACTACCAAACTAGACTCTCATTTTTTGACTCCCATGGCCCTTTGACAGCCATCCAGCATGCTAAAAAGATGCAAGACCACTTTGAGACCTATGAAATAGATGATGACAGTGTCAGGATGAGAATCTTTGTTCAAAGCTTAACTGGGGATGTCAGAACTTGGTTTAGATCCTTAAATGCAAATTCCATTGCAACCCCTGAAGTTCTATACCAGGAATTTACCAACAGATGGGAGAAAAAGAGAGATCCGCACCATATACTTGGTGAATATAACACTATTAAAAGAGGTCCCCAAGAAACGGTTTTGGAGTATTGTGCTAGGTTTAACAACATATACAATGCTATCCCCCAGAACTTAAGGCCCCCTCCTGATTTGGCCCTTTATAACTTCCCTGATGGTTTTGATTCTGATATGGCCTATCAGTTGAGAGAAAGAGACCCTCCAACCCTTGCAGAAGCCCAAAGGGTTGCAGTCACTGTAGAGGCCAACCTAATTGCCAAAAGAAACAGGGCAAAGCTGGAAAAGAAGACTGGTTTCAAAGAAGAACCCTCGGGTTTTGATCAAAAGTTAGATGCAATTCTAAATAGCATGAAGAGATTGGGAGAGAGAGTGGAATCAGTAGAAAGGAAATCATCATGGGAGGCACCACAAAACAACCCTCCTAGAAACCCAAATTTTAGGAGAGTCCAGAACCCCAATATAGGAAAGACAGGTGCTGACCAAGATATCAGACCCCCTTTTCAAGAAAACTATGCAGAAACTTCCTCAGCAAATCAGCTCAATGAGGATCTTGAAATCAACCTAATAGGTCTGGATGGCAAAAGTCATGTATTCTTAACTCAGGAGGACCATGAGGAGGATGAAAGCAAAACATTCCAAACTCAATCAGGAGAATCCTTTGACTTTAAACAAGGATATGATACTGCTGTCTATGAAGTCCATAAGCAATACAAACTAAGGAGTAGGACTGTGAACGTGAATCAGCCCGAAAAGATAAAGGAGAAACAACAATCTAAAGAAACCTTAGTCACTGAACCTAATGACAAAACAAACTTGCCTACAAAGGAAGTAGTGGTTGAGGAGGTCACTGAACTACTGTCCCCACCACAACAGCCCATGGCAGCCTCGTCCTCTCACCCTAACCCAAACATTAACCCTCAAGACATCAATATAAGGGGCAGGTTCCAAAATCAGGATGAATTCCACCAAGAAGATCTAATGAACAGAGAAAGAACTGCTACCCGTGACTCCAAAATCCAAATTGATAAACCCTTTGACCTAGGAACAGAGATTGGCAAGTTAAAGGTAGCAATCCCCCTTTCAGAGCTAGCCAAGCATGACATATACAAACAACAGATCAAAAAATCCCTTCAGCTCACCAATAGCAAAGATGATGTAAATGTGTTAGATGACACTCCAGAATTACTGTTTGGCCCAGAGGTAGATGGAAAAGCAGTAGTCACAGGGGTTTTACCGTTTTATGTCAGCTTGCATATACATGACAAAACACTGCACAATGCAATGTTTGACTCAGGTGCCTCTCATAACCTGATGCCAAAAGCAGTCATGGAAAGATTAAACTTAGACATCACAAGACCATACAAAGACCTGTTTTCTTTTGATTCTAGTCAAGTCAAATGCTTGGGCCTAATTAAGGATTTATGTGTGTCCTTGGTTCAATTTCCCAACAAAACCATTTTAATGGATGTTGTTGTTGCTGATATCCCACCCAAATATGGGATGCTCTTATCAAGATCATGGGGAGCGAAACTCCAAGGCTCCCTGCAATTAGACATGTCATATGCAACCATCTCTGTCTTTGGACAACCAAAGAGACTTTATAGGGAAACACTCATGAAATATATGGTCAGCAGTGAAGAGAAACCCCAAAATTTCCCAATATACGCTGTTCATTCGGACATAGACTCCTTTATCCTCTTTAATGACAGTGCAGGCCTCTCAAGCAGTGATATTAAGACGGAGACACTTATACAAGAACAAAACCTTGATCAAACAAGTAGCACCTGTCAAACATCAATCAGTTCAACAAGACACTTTAGCTCTCCTCTAGTGGTCAAAGATGGTCAAGCAAATGATGAAGTTATCCTAGAAAACAAATGGGAGAACAAACCCCAACTCATGCTCACACTACCATCCCATGAACAGAATTTGAAATCTCCTGACCAGCAAGGCATCTGGTGGGTCCTAGAATTTGATGGCTCAGTTAACAAGTTAGGAGCAGGAGCTGGAGTATGGATACATAACAAAGAGAAAGGCTATGCAGAAGGCCGGGCTTATAGATTGAACTTTAAATGCACTAACAACATGGCAGAATATGAAGCTCTGCTACTAGGCCTCAAGATTGCAAAATCATTACAAGCACATAGCCTCTCAATCATGGGGGACTCTGATCTAGTAATTCAACAAGTAAAAGGGAATTTTGTCACCAATGACAAAAGGCTGAAGTCCTACAGATCTGCTGTAATTGAAATATTAGAGACCTTTCCTGAGTTTGTTATCACAAAAATTTCTAGGGGCCACAATCTCCATGCACATAGCTTGGCAACATTTGCCAGCACCTTCAAATTTCCATTAGAACCCAACAATTGTTTCATGACCGAGGTCAGATACAGACCCTCTATTCCAAACAACATCAGAGAATGGCAAGTATTTGAGGATGACATGCAAATAAACAATTTTTTAACCTTGCAACAAGAGTTCACAGGATTAAATATTGATCTTGAGACAGCAAGTCAATCACAAATGCTTGAGACAGCAAGTCAATCACAAATGCTTGAGACAGCATGTCAATCACAAATACAGTTTCAACAATCTGCTCACCCAATGTCACCTAGGACAGCAAAACAACTACTCAGTCCAACCATTTTTAACAATGAAAACATTCATCAAATTAACCAAATTGACTGTGAAGAGATGAGTAACGTTGAAACTGAAATCATACAACTCAAAGACAATTTCCTCCCAGTAGGCCTTACCCCATTAGAGGATATTTTTGACTCAAATGACATCCCTAGGAAGCCAAAGATGCAGCCATTAGATGCAAGAGTCGAAGAATGCAATATTGGTAATATTGACAAACCTAAGATAGTAAAGCTATCTGCCTCTTTACCCCCTGATCAAAAGCCCAAATATATTGATCTCTTTAAAGAGTTCCAAGATGTCTTTGCTTGGGGTTATGAAGATCTAAAGTCCTATGACACGTCTGTCATCCAGCATACCATCCCCCTCAAGCCTAATCAAAAACCATTCAAACAGAAATTGAGAAGGATCAATCCTGTGCTCCTCCTTCCATTGAAAAAGAGTTGCATAAAATGTTCAAAGCTGGTATTATAGCACCAATCAGGTTCTCTGAATGGATTTCAAATTTGGTCCCTACAAGAAAGAAAACTGGTGAGATCAGGCTTTGTGTAGACTTAAGGAATCTGAATCAAGTATCACTCAAAGATAACTACCCCTTACCCAAAATGGATCACATCCTTCAGAGGGTAGTAGGGGCTTCAAGGATATCACTGCTTGATGGATTCTCAGGCTTCAATCAAATTTTAGTGCACCCTGATGATCAAGACAAAACTGCATTTACTACCCCATGGGGAACTTTCAAGTATGTGAAGATGCCCTTTGGATTGAAAAATGCAGGGGCAACGTTTCAAAGAGCAATGGACATTGCTTTTGCAAAGGAAATTCATGATTTCTTGGTCATTTACTTAGATGATCTTACACCCTTTTCAAAATCTGACCAAGAACACTTGAAACATTTAAGACAAATCTTCATAACATGCAGAAAATATGGCATTTCCTTAAACCCCAAGAAGTCATTATTTGGTTTGGAAGAAGGGAAACTTTTAGGACACATCATTTCGAAAGATGGCATAAGAATTGATCCAGATAGGATACAAGCTATCCTACAAATGCCTCACCCAAGGAATGTCAAGGAGCTGCAAGGATTCTTAGGAAAAATCAACTTTTTAAGAAGGTTTATCCCAAATTTAGCTGAGTTAATCAGATTACTAAACAACATGCTAAAGAAGGATTCAAAGGTTAAGTGGACCGTTGAAGCAAAGCAAGCCTTTGAAAGTATAAAATTGGCCTTGACTCAAACCCCAGTGTTAACTAATCCTCAGTTTGACAGAGACTTTATTATTTTTCCTTTTGCCTCCCAGCATACTATTGCTGCTGTATTATTACAGAAAGATGACCAAGGGAATGAAAAGCCCATTGCTTTTTTCAGCAGAGCTCTTAGAGATGCTCCTCTAAAGTACCAAATAATGGAAAAACAAGCCTATGCCTTAATCAAAGCTATCAAAGACTTTAGGATTTACATCCTTTACTCCCATGTTGTGGCTTATGTACCAAGTCCTATTGTCAAAGACATTCTCACACAAGAAAACTTAGAGGGTAGAAGAGGAAAATGGATTGCAAACATACTTGAATTTGACATTGAAATAAAGCCTACAAAGCTGATAAAAGGGCAAGGTTTGGCCAAGTTAATGACAGAAGCAAATTTCCAAGCCTTAGATATCAACCAACTGGACAGTGAAACAGAGCTGGCGACTCCAAAGATCAATGTAGCCTTTGAACAATCTCCTTGGTATTCTGATGTCTGTTATGTATTACAAAACCTGTGTGCTCCCCCAGGACTGTCCAGAACTAAGTCTAGGTTCCTAAAAATGAAAACATCTAAATTTTGTGTGATAGATGAGAATCTACTCTGGAAAAACCATGAAGGTATTTTGCTGCACTGTCTTCTTGAGAGTGAAACTGACAATATCATGCAAGAATTCCATGCTGGAGACTGTGGTGGACATTTGTACTGGAAGTCCACTGTAGACAAGATATTAAGGGCTGGTTATTACTGGCCCACTATGTTCTCTGATGTGAAGAAATTCACAACATCATGCCACAAGTGCCAACTGTTTGAAGGCAAAAGACAGTTGCTGCCACTTCCTTTGAGGCCCATTGCAACAGAGAGACCTTTTCAACAATGGGGCTTGGATTTCATTGGAGAAATTCATCCCTCATCTTCAGGACAACACAGATGGATCTTGACAGCAACAGACTACTTCACCAAGTGGATTGAAGCTGTCCCATGCAGACAAGCAAATGATTCAGTAATCATTCAATTTTTGGAAAACAATATACTGGCTAGATTTGGCTGCCCAGACAAGATAATAACAGACAATGCTGCTGCCTTCAGATCCAAGAAAATGGTGAACTTCTGCCATAAATTTCACATTACCCTGGGCCATTCTACAGCTTACTATCCTCAAGGAAATGGTCTTGCTGAATCATCAAACAAAAGCCTGATAAACATCATAAAGAAAGTGCTGGAAGAGAACAAAAAGAACTGGCATAAGAAACTAGTAAATGCTTTATGGGCAGACAGATTAACCACTAAAAGATCAATTGGGACCAGCCCATATGAGTTAGTCTATGGATTAGAGGCCAGATTTCCTTCATCACTAGGAGTGCCGGTTATGAAACTTCTGCAAGAAAGTCAAGCAGAGCCAAATAATATGCAAAGAAGGATTAACCAGATAATCTGTTTACAGCAAACCAGAGAACAAGTTTTCAGCAGAGTGCAGATACTACAAGAGAAACTAAAAAAGGCCTTTGACAGAAGAACTAAAGCAGAAGATTTCAATGTAGGGGACAAAGTTTTAAAGTGGGATGCAAGAAGAGAAGAGAAAGGAAAACATGGGAAGTTTGACTCTTTATGGAAAGGACCATTTTCTGTCCAAGCAGTACAAGGTAATAACACCTACTTCCTAAAAAGTTTGACTGTAACTGAACTGGATGAAGGTCCTGTCAATGGCAGGATGCTGAAGCACTATTTTGACTGTTCACTATGATAGAAATTCAGAGGTTCATTGTATATATGCAGCCTTACATATTATCTTCTATTTTAGAATGTAAAAAGAGGTTTTCCCAAATGCTGCACCTAGCAGCAACAGGCAGATAGAATCAGAGGTTCTCCAAGAAAAGGCACACAATTTTGACAGATTATATGCAGCGAATTTCAAAGATTAAGATGGGCAGTCAAGGAATAAGGCAATCTGACCTGCTGTTCTTGGTCTTTCAAAAGAAAAACCATCCCCATGTGGAGCCACTGTTGGATACCTATAGTAATAGGTTTCATATTTCATGATTGACTATAGAAAATCCAAATATGCTCTGCTTTGGTACTACAAAGATCCCATATTTCCCAGGAAATCAGAGGTGTGTGAAATATTCCAAATATTGAGGACCTTATTTCAAGTTTGGTGGATGATTCAACAGTCTAAACTGGATCATGCCATGTTTCAATTTTGAGTTGTAGAATAGAGAAAGAGGTCTGTCCAAACAGCTTAATCTTGGCAGACAAGTAGTTCAGGTAGAGAAGCAAAGGTTCCCAAAAGTTTAATCTGGGACCTTGGAAGACATAAGGGTAGAAGTAGATAGAGAGAAAAGGAAAAAGCCAAAGAAAAGAAAAGGCAATTGAGGGTTGCAAGTCCAAGTGCCCCTCCAAGAAGAAACAAAAAATGCTAGGCAAAATAGTTGGGTAGGCAGTTGTGGTTGCAGAAAGAATATGATCACCATTACACAGGTATCAATAGGTCTCTTGCCAAGGCAATAAATCTATCAGCAAACAAAGTGGTGAATTCCATGAACTCACAGCAAAGAGGATCACTAACTTCTTTTTTTTCCCTCTCTAGTCCATCACTAACACCCCCTTTCTAATTCCCCTCCTTCATTCATATTAACTCCTAATTCTACTATATAACCTCCCCTATCTTACCCCCACCCCTAATAATACTAACACTAAGGTGTATAAAACCCCAAATCTTATGTATATTCCCTCCCCTAGGCATAATAGCCGTGTATTTTTCAAAAGGGACCAAAATGGCATCTGGCCACTTTGGTGAACCTATTCCACCCTATTCCCCCTTTGCTGCAAGTTAATTTACCCTCAAATCACCTCTGCATTGATAAAACCCCCTCTCCAAACCCCTTTTGCCTATAAAAACCTTTGCAAAGGTTAATACCCGCCTCTGGCACGTTCCCCAATCCTACCACATTATTGGTTAAGCGAAAACATTTGAAAAACCCATAAAAACCCACAAACTTTAATCTTTTCCGCCCGCAGTATGAAGCGCGCATCTTTCTCCTCCGCCAGCCGTCGGATCAAGCCCATCAGATCCGACGGTCCACATTAATATCGGAGCGCATCCGTTGGCGGCACTTTAACCTCCGAGAAAGTGACGTTGTGCCTTGTCACGCCTCCTCCACGCGTCAATCGATCAACCATCTCGGAGCCGAGTCTGACAGCTTCTGCGCCGTACCTAAACCGCCCCGAGAAACCGCGGCGGTTAAGGCCTTAACCGTGACCGCTGCGGTTTGACTGCCACCTACCCGTCGCTGACTCGCCGCCACGTCCTTATCTGCTCGTACCTGCCTTTGTTATTGGTCCACCTCACTGCTGACTGGGTTGCCACCTCACCGCCCCTTTGACCAGTCACCCACTGCCACGTCGCCCGATGACGTCAGCAGAAAAAAGCGCCAAATTGGTAAAATAACCCATATTTACCAATTTTCCCGTGTTTTTTACCACTTTCACTGTTATTACTGTTGGACGCTCTGCATGACCGTTTGCACTCTAATTTTCGCCAACCAGTCTATTAGCCCGGGCGACCTCCTCAAGCAGCAACTGTGCACCTTTGCTTCAACCTCTGCTCATCGAATTACAGGTATTTAGACCGTTTCGCCCTCCATACGACCTTCATTAAGCTTGAAATTGCTCAGAGGGATAGTAGAACCATAAAAACGATATTTACACCGTTCATTTCCATTTGTTCATCCACCATTGTCATTGTGAGGGCCAAGAAGTACCTGCAGAGCTTTAGAAACCTGCAATTCACATAAAACCACTGTAATTCTGCGTTTTCCCGGCAGAATTCCTAATAGATATAATTCACCCGATTGGAGAGTTCAGTTAGACCACAGAGAAGTTCTGTCACTAGACTCCAGTAGTATTTCAATTGCTATTGAGAGAATTCCCCTTGGATACTCAAAACATCAACTGTTTCCACAGAGAACTGCCTCCAGACTGTGTTTTTACCATTCCACCTGTCCACCTGCAATTCTTGCAACTTGAAGAGCTATGGAGACCCCTATTGCACTGAATATTAAGCCCATCAATGCTCCTCACCAGGAATTAGCATGGAAAGCCCTGGGAGACATGGACTACCAAATGCTGGATTGGTTCCCCATGGGAACCAAGTACAATATTCAAATGTTGAATGAATTAAGAGCCCAGCACCTCAGTGGGGCAGATATCTTGGGGATTTGGGAGTCAAATTTGCCCATATACAACCTTCCCCAAGTCAATCCTATGCCAGAGCTCATTTATAGCTGCCAGGAATGCTATGACCCCAGCCAAAGAGCAGTCATTAGCCCCACAGGCCTAGTCCTGTTCCAGATCACCCCAGAGAGCATAAACCAGATGCTGCGCTTCAAAACAGCCAAGAAATTGACCCCTCTATCCATGCAGAATCTGATTAACAGAGGGATCAAGCTGTCCAGTGACCAGATTGTCAAAATCAACCAACTGTTTGTCACACCAGGCTCTGAAACAGTCAGAACCCCTCCTATTGGGTACCAATATCTAAATGAGTTGGGCAGAATGTTGGTGGATCTAATTGGCTATGTCCTAGGATTCAAGGGGTTGGAAGATGTAGATGACAGCATAATGGCAATGCTGTCTATATTTGCCCCTGGTAAGCCTCCAGCTGTGCAGTATGATTATGCAACTTACATAGCAGAGAAAATCCATGAGCAGTTCATGAATTTGAAAAGGGAGAGACTGTTCAGGTACACCTCCTATATATATCATTTATTCCTTTTCAACCAGCCAGCTACCTTCTCTGTTCCTTTGAGGCCACTCAATGCCCAAGGAAGCCCAAGATCAGTTGTTTTCTGGACCTCTGTTTTTCATTCTACCTCAGTATCACCCTATACATACTGTGAGTTTATTGATTTATTTGTTCATCCAGCCCTAACAGCGCTGCAAGGTACTCCTCCTCCTAGATTAACCGATGATATGAAGAGGATTCTACATTTGAACAAATCTTACAATATTGGCAACTGGTACTTCTACCAGAACCACACAGTCATTAGGATATATGGCTGTGAATTGAACCCATTTAGGTTGCCGAGGTATGTCCCCATGAGGCTTTTTGCCTTAGAATATTTCAGGCAGTTTGGGAACTCAGATTACCTTCACTTTCAGAGTAGAAACAAGAAGTCACAATTGAAGGTAAGAAACCAGCTAGGTTCCTTCCTATATAACAGGAAAGAAGAAGGGTGGAAAGAGGCAGACAGCATCCTGGAAGGCCTCAGATTGCAGACCAGTTTTGAATGGATTCCCTCTGACCCCAATCATTCTATCTCCCTCAGGAGAATTAGATACAAATTGGGCAACTATGCACATAAAAGACAACCTGAAATTGAAAAGTATGCCAATGCACTAGATTGGGAAGAGGGTACACTAGTAGAACAAGTCACTAAGGAAGAATTACTTGAGAAAGAAGCTAGGAATGTGCAAAAAGAAGCTGACTTGGAAACTTATGGACAGGTGCCCCTCTCCTACAGAAAGCAAATTGGAACAGCTGCTAAATCTTCAGCAGCAAACTACTGAGAAGACACCCCAGGCAGCAAGCAAAGACAAAGGAAAACAGGTGGAACAGCCACCTATATTGACAGAAGAACAAGTTGACACCTTGCTACAGCAGCAAGAAGAAATGGAACAGCAAGAACTGGGGCAGCAACAAGAAGAAGCACAGTCCAGTGAACAGCAGCCCTTGCAGCAGGAAAAGGGGACAGATCTACCTAGTTACACTGAGCAGCAGCCCCAAACAGAGGTGCCTCCCAGGACAGACACCAATGTAGACACCTCAGTCCTCCAAACACCACAAAAGGAGGACTTGACCAGGAAAAGGGAGAGAGAGACCCCCCAGACCTCATCCTTCATCAGAGGAGAGAAGAGACAAAGACTGAATGACTCCCAAGAGGAGGACATAGCAGTAAGGCAAGCCATGGGCATGGGCCCACCCAGTGGAGAACTTTCGGCCAGCTCATCTCAGCGTGGACATGACATGACTATGGGAGGAGAGGTCAGCTCCTCCGGTCAACATAGAGAAGGGCAGTCAAGTATAAAGCAGCAATTCATTGACATCAAAAGGAGGAGTGATCCCATAAAAGTGCAGCTGTATAATCACTTGTTAAACCTAGCTCCTAGCAACCAGCAGAGACTCATGTCTGCTTTCGATGTGAGCGAAGGCAAAATGATAATGAGCCACTTCATGCCCACAACTTTGCATCCTCAGTCCACCTCGGACTATCTAAGAACCAACATGGAGGTTCTTGCCAAAGACATACACCCTATGGACAAGATTGAATTACATAAACAAACTGGTGAAATGGTGTATGCCTCCCTGGCAGATGAGACATTGGAGAACTACAAACTAAAGAGCAGCCTGGATAACACAGCTTCTCAGCTGGAATTAGAAAGAGCATCATCACAAGCCAAGGACAATAGGATCAAGTCCTTGGAAGAGGTAATTATAGATATAGGGCATGATCCTAAAGATGTCAAAGGCATCCAAGAACTCCTGAAGATAAGGGATGCAGACATGGCGGCCCTAAGAAAGAAAATCAAACTCCCGGCCACCATCCATCCACAAACAGATGAAGTTGCCCAGCAAAGGCAAGAAAAGGATACTACAGACCTGCTGGTATCCCTATACAAAGAGCTGGTTAGGATTCAAGACCAGCTAGGACAAACTGAAGCTGCAAAGGCAGCACTACAAGAAGCACTGAAGCAAAGAGAAGAGGGCCAACCCTCCCAGCCTCCTCCTGTGATAATAAATCTTGAGGAAGTCCCTCCAAAGACTACTCCTCCTCCTCAGCAAACAGAAGCTACAGCGCCATCCACAGCAACAACAACTACAACATCGGAACAGGCTACTAGTTTAGACATGCAAAAGCTGCAAGCTGAGATCCAAGCCATGGAATCTCAAATGAAAGAGCTGGATGAACTTAAGAAAACCTTGGCTAAGGTAAATGAAAAGTTTGACAAGAGCAAACAGAATGAGGCAGCCAAGGAGAGAGAGGTAAGAGCTCTTAAGAGGAGAATTGCTGAACTAGAGAAAGAGCTTGCACTAGAAAAAGTGACAGCTCAAATGAAAGCAGTGCTATGGAGCAACATTGGGCGGTCCATTGCCAACCAGTGGCAATATATTGAGACCATGGATGAGCAAATGGTGCTCATCACTAAAGCAAACAGAGAAATACAGAGAGCCAGGGCAAGCCTTGGACACATGCCAGAAGCTGCTACTAGGATGATCAATATTCTGAACTATAAGACTAGCTCTCAATTAGCTGTCATGGGAATCACCAACAGGACAGAAACAATTGCTGTAGCCAAAAGAGTCATAACATTGAAGAACTTGGTTGGAACACTGGAGAGGAGGACGCAGGATATGCAGACTGAAATCAACAGATTCCTGGAAAAATTCGTGGCACTACAGAACAGAGGCCTCCCCAGCATTTTAAGCAGTGTAGGAAGACTGCTCACCCTAGACAATTACAATAAGAGAATTGATGCCCATGCAGGAGCAGAGATTGCAAAACCGCCCAGCACTTCAGCAGACGCAGGGCCAGCCACCGGGCAGACTATGTATGACAGGGTGGAGAACCTATTTTTCCTCATGAATGAAGTTGAGCATCTGTTTGATACACCACCTAACTTCTTCAAATTCACAGAAGCAGATGAAACTCTAGGGGCAATCTTAGCACACCAACTGCCCACACAGGATGTCTGGAGAAATTTGACACAGACAATTTTGTTAGGCCAGAATCAGTAGCGCTAATTCTCCAGGCAAATGAGCATACATGCGCAGGCACAATTTTGAAGAAAGATATCTACAAGGAAGAGGCAGAGGTTGAGCCAACTCAGCAGGACCATTGACTCACCACAAGCAGCAGTCACAATCACAGGTGACAAGTCCAGGATACAGCGTACAAGCCTTAAAGACAGGTCTTCCAGCATTTATTCAGAATATCTCGACCGACTTAGCTGTTTCCAAAGGCTAAAATATCTTCTGACAGAGCATTAAAATGCCTGTACTCTGTAATCAATGCTGTATTAAATTTTGGTCATAATATCTTAAGTGGTTGGTAAGAATGTAAAATCTGAGATAACTCAGAACTCAGATATTTTGTAAATCACCGCAAGTATATATTCACCCTTCACGGCAGTTGAAAAGGGTTGTTGTAATTTTCTTTTGAGAACTCTCTCTTACTGTAATATTTTCAGAGAAGTAATACAAAGGAAGAATGGAATTTCCAAGGCTTGGTGTACTTTGATGTATTGTGGTGAAAGATGAATGTTACAGGATTCCAGGGTGTTGCATAAAACAATAAGTATTCTCAAATCTCTTTGTTATATGTTTTCGAGTCTTTTGTTCTCTTTTGTTGTTTAAATGTTTTACACTTGATAGCAAGGTGAAAGGATAGTTCCAGGACTTAACCCATGATTACCCTGGACTCAAACTGAGCTATTATACATGTTTTCCTCAGATACAGTGACAGAATTGTAATTCTTAATTGCTGCATTTCAAAACTGTGTCTTTTACTGTGATAGGCATTCTCAGGGATTCAATTTTTGCCCCTGAGACCTCTGTCTTTTCCTCTTAAACCTGTCTGTTGGGAATATATAAACAATAAGTGAAAATTCTTAAATGCTTTCACTGTTTGTGTTACCTGTTTCCAGTCATTTAATCAAAAATCTGTTCTATTAAGCACTCAAATGGCCTTGTAAGTTCCATCTTTCATCTCAAAGTTTCAAACACATATAGCCACAGACTCCATTGCCCAATGGTACTCAACCTCTCTGAAAACTACATCACTGGAATCTAAAAGGAGTTTCATCAACCAAAACATGAACAAAACCTATGCTCAATACCTAGCCTAAAACACTATCATTGTAGATACAAAATCATAAAGAGAGAGCCCTCTCTGATCACAGTTTGGCTAGAAACAGTGATTAAAAGATTGGTTAGTGGTTACCCCGGCCGTATTCCCTTGGGAGTCATAGGGAACAACCTGGGTGTTAACACATCCATCATGTCCACACGAGGTTATGACCATTGGATGATATCCCTGGATATTTCCATCCAATCTCCTCCCCATAACCATCCTTTTTTATTTGAAGGATTTTAGCTCAGGTACCCAGGCTTTGTGAAAAAACTACAAGTTTGGTGGAAGTACTTGGAGGTCCCAGAGGGAATGAAGATGTAAACCTTCCAGAGGAAATTGAAGGCTCTTAAACTGTGGATCAAATCCTGGAATAGAGAGGATTTTGGGGACATCTTTGCAGAGAATAGAAGGTTAGAGGGAAAATTTGAAATAGTCCAATCCAAATCATTTGAGAAGGAAGATTCGAAGCCCTGGTGGAAGAAGAAGGCATATTTATCACCAAACTTGAAGAATGACACCTACAGGAAGAAGGCCCATGGCACCAAAAATATAGAGTATAATGGATGAGGTAGGGCGAGAGAAATTCAAAATTCTTCCCCTGATCAATGCTTAGCCATCATCAACATAATAGAATTGTGCCACTCACTTCCAGGAGGGAACCTAACTAGAAAACCACACTGATATGGAGCAGAAATTGATCTCCTTTTTGTCTTATCTGTTGTTTGAAGAGGATCGTGATAGATCAGAAGACATTGAGTGAGTCACTCAATGAATTCATTTTCTGGTTACAGAAGAACACAATTCAACCCTAATGTGTCAAATAACTGCTAAGGAAGTGGTAGAAATTGTTAAGGACCAACCAGTGAATAATGCCCCAGGCCAGGATGCCTTCAATTCAAAATTTTCCAAGTGTGTAGGCACTTCCTAGGGCCTGAAATTATTGATATGGTGGATGAATCATCGAGGAAACACCAAGTGTGGTCTAGAATGAATGCTACTTTCCTCACCCTTGTTTCGAAAGCTAATGTTTCCAGTGACCCTAGTGGATTTTGTCTAATTTCCCTTTGCAATGTCATCTACAAGATCTTATCAACAATTCTTGTTCACTAATTGAAGCCAATCCTGCACTAGATCATCATCCTAGAGTAATCAAATTTTATGGAGGGTAAACAAATTATTGACGACATCGTGTCCTCCCATGAAGTCATCCATTCTCTAAGGAGCAACAAGCGGACTGACATGCTACTGAAATTAGATCTTTCCAAAACTTATGATTTCCTTAGCTGGAAATTTCTGATCTTAGTTCTAATAGAATTTGGTTTTGTTGAGGAATGGATTTTCTAGATGAGTTATCTAATCTCTACTCCATTCATTTTAATCCTTCTCAATGGTGCCCCTTCGACCACCTTTATATCTTCACATGGGTTGAGACAAGGTGACCCAATCTTCCCCTTGCTTTTTATCATTGCAAGTGAAGGGTTGGGTCGCCTAATCAGTATGACGACTCGGGAAAATGTGTTAAAGGGCCTCCGCCTTCCAGGAACGGATTTAACCATGACTTATCAACATTTTTTTGCCGATAATTTTCTGTATGGGGAACCCACTATCTAGGAAGCAACAAAACTAGATGGAATCCTAACTAGATTTCAAGAGGCCTCAGGTATGCTTATAAACAAGGACAAGTCTCATATTTATTTATTTAACAACACCAAACTTGTGTGGAATAATCAAGCTCGCATATTGGGGTTTTCTCTTAACACTCTTCCTTCGAAATACCTAGGAGTCCCTTTGGTAGCCAATCCCATACGCATAACATGCTAGAGGGATATTTGTAACAATATCAAGAAAAAATTATCCAACTGGACATTCTGGGTGCTTAATCTGGATGGGAGGGCTAACCTCCTCAAAGTAGTCCTTCAATCCATCCTGGTGTATCAATTTTCAATCCTCCCATCCCCTAAATGCATATACAAATACTTGATCACAAATTTCTGCAAGTTTCTATGGAAAGGAGCTAACTTGGAGAGGAAGTGGTCTCTCGTAGCATGGGATAAGCTATGCCTCCCAAAGGTCTTTGGGGGTTAGGGCTTATGTGGCTCGAAGGAATTAAATGCAGTCATGGGAGCCAAGATTTGGTGGCAGTGGATTCAAGTGGGTATAGAACAATGGAAGCATATTTCGGCACAAAAATATGGTCAGGGAAGATCGCAGGTTGCTCTCCTTTGAGATCCACCTCTGCCTACAGGTTCAACGTTATGGAGCTTGGTGAGCCTTAATAGCCATCTCATCTGGGACCATTTCTTTTGGGAAATCAAGAATGGATCCTCTGCCCTCTTCTGGGAAGAGTCATGGTAGTAGTTACCCCATTTGGATCATAATCATAACTTGCAAGACATAGAAATGGCCCTGGACCAGCAAAATATCAAATTCGTGGAAAAATTCTGGAAAGAGGACCCTGGTCAAACGAAATGGAGAGTGTGGAAAATGAAACGAGACTAGCATCTAGAGGGGCCCCAAGAAGGATGGTCCACCTTGAATCATTTGTTGCAAGAATGTTGCATCCCTATATCCCATGCCCTAGATAAACTCAAATGGGGATACAATCCCTCAAGTTCATTCTCAATCAAGGAAGCCTACCTCCTCAAGATTAATTTTAGTGACCAACCACAAGAAATCTTATGGGAGAAAGTCTAGAGATGGAAGCTATGGCTGAAGGTGTCCCACTTTCTCTAGTTAGTTGGACACAAATACATTCTTACTTGGGACTGACTGATCAAAAAGGGGTATAGTGGGCTGTCTCAATGCCCGATGTGCAAGTAGAGGGAAGAAATAATGAACCACTTATTGAGTGAATGAAAGATAGTAGAAGAAGTATGGGGAGAGGATGCAACCCTCTTTGGACTGATCGATTGGGTTCAAGCTGATTTTCTCATGAGCATAGATAATTGGAGGTAGTCTCGATTTAAAAACCAAATTGTTAATAGAGCATGGATCCTTGTCCTGGGATTCCTCCCATGGAACATTTGCAAAGAATGAAATAAGGTGATATTTAATAATCAAATTCCTTCAAGTCCTTCTATTTGGAAGACGGTCAAACAAAATCTCTGGGAAAATATTTGGGAAGAAAAATGGGGGGATGAGGATTGGAAATTTGATCAGTCTGAAGCTACAATTATCTCCGCCCTAAATTTATCACCTGATATGATGTCACTTCCTACCCCTGGCCCTTGCAATATCATTGCTTTCTCTCCAACAACCTTTGTGAAACCTCCTCTCTTTTTTTGCCAAAATTAGCTTTGATGGGACCTCTAAAGGCAACCCAGGCCCGATAGGATTTGGGGGAGTCATCGAAGATTATTTTCGATCCCCCATGGGTATCTTTGCACGCTATTGTGGAGTTACTACTAACAATGTAGCAGAGCTCACCGGTCTTGAGAAAGGCCTAGTCCTCGCTCAAAGGATGGCATGCTCAAAGGTTTAAATTTCCGGGGATTCAAAAATTTATTCATTTGGCACAAAAACTAGTAGATGGTTCTCCTCTATCAAATCTTGTGTAAAGTTGCAGATTGGAGTCCAAAGTAGAGAGGATAAAGAGTTTAATAGAAATTTTTTCATATGTCATAATAGCTCACTCCTAGAGATCTGGTAACAAAGTTGCGGACTGGTTAGCGAATTGGGGTGCTCGAGAAAAACATCGGGACATAGCCATGGGATGGCTTACAACTTTGAGCTCCGCTGACCTTGATCTAGGTGAACAGATGCTCTCTCTCGGCTAATTGAAGACGACATCAATTCCCCCAATGGGGGTGCACAAACGGTAAGCCAAATGGCCTCAGGTCTTCCCCCCCCTGGCATGTGGAAAACATGTCTTGATTAATTGGTGGCATCATGGGACGGGATGACCATCCTCAGACCCTTCTAGACATGATGATTCAAGTTATTATGTTCCTTAGGCTCATTGTCAAGGTTGTTACAGAGTAGGATATGAGTGGAGGCTGTAGGGTGGTGAGATTGAACGAGGGTGGCCATGCAAACTCACGTGGGAAGTTGAATAACCAGCTTTGAGAAGTGGCAGGACCTGATGTAGCTGTTTGTGCCTTGGCAGACTCTCAGGCATTCATCTGGGACCCTGGAGCACACTTGCCTAGTGTGACAATTTTCCCTCTTGGAATTGAGTTAGAGGGTAGGATTTTTGGCTCTTGTCAGCTGAGAAGAACCTCTATCAGCCTGTTTTTCTATAGCTCAGGTATCTATCATTTTTTGGGTTTGGTTTAGTCTTGAAATTATATTGCTAAAGGTGGTGTGGTTCTGGTGGCAATTACATGTTCTTTTGGGCTCGACTTTCTAGTTGTATTGTGGGTACTCAGTCTGTAGGGTTGGGATTTGTTCAAAGGATTTATGTGGCCTCTGTTCCTCAGAGTCTCGGAGGTTTTGTCTCTATTTTTTACTTGGGAGATTTGGGGTGTCCCCTATTCTACCTTCCGTTGGTCTTGACTATTGATGGATCTATTATAGGTGTAAATTTTACCTCTTTGTGCTGTCAAATTGTAAATTTCATGCTATATGTCCCTATCTGGGTTGGGTGAGTATGCAAGTTTCCTTCTAATTATTGTTGGAGCGAGCGGGTGAATGTTCCACAGCATGCCAAGTCTGTGGGAACCCCTATGTTTTATGGGTTTTGTAGTGCTATTGTGGCTTCACACTCGTCATGTGTCATGGTCTGGGTGCTTCCTTTTTGTGGTTGTGGACGAGGTGTCTTTGGGGTGTCTGTGATCTTAATTATGTTTTAGGTTTGAGATTGCGACGAGACCTCTACCATGCCTTGCAGAGGCGGTGGTTAGTAAAGGTAGGCATGCCATCACGAAGAAAACAACTCAACCACGATGGATTCAGAGAGTTTGGGACGTGTGGGGGAGGTTGCTTAGGATTTAGGTTGGTCCCTGGGCCACATGGTTATACCTGTCACTTTGGACTCCATCATAGAGCAGCTGAGAGGAATCTAGGAAAACCAAGACATTTTCTGGGAACATATATATGAGGACTAGAACGAGTTTTTTGCCTACGTGAATGATATCCAGTTAAGTCAAAATGAAAGCTTAGAGCAACTGGCCAATATCCATCAGAGCCTGTGTCAAACGAACGAGCACTTACACGAGTTGGAGGCCAGAGTCAAACACATAGACTTTCACATGCATGAGAGGTCAGGTCTAATTGTTGTGCCTCCTTTACACCCTCCTTAGCCTCTTTGACATGATGCTCATAGTTTTCTTGTTGTTTTTGTTTCCCTTTTGGCATGTAAGGCTACTAAGACTATCATAAATAATGGTTCAATGGACATAACTTTTGCATACTCTGACTCTCCCAGCTAACAAATCTCGTTAGAGTGAAGCCGGGGGAGCGATAGAGAAACATTTTGTAATCAATATTTTCTTGCTAATATAATAGAAGCTTTTAGACTGACATTTTTTTTTATAGGAAAAATAACAATTTTCTTTAAAGGGAAAATTCTAAAAAAAAATTTGAAAGTTCAAAAATAAAATAAAATAAATACATAATTAAAAAACAGTGTAATTAAAAAAAATATAAATTATGTTTGGTTTTTTTAATTTTATTTTCTTTTATACAAAAATAAAATAATTTTTTAATTTAAACAATTCCCCCAAAATAAATAAATAACAGAAAATGTGTGAAAGAAACACAAACTACAATGGAAAAAGCTAGGGGCGATGATAAGATTTACTGAGTTATTGTAAGTTTTCCCACTATTAAAAAAAGAGAAAAAAGAAAGAAAGAGTGGCTCATGAGCGATGCTCAACATTAACCCCATTTATGAGTCAATTCAAACTCGTTACAAATGACATGATGCTTGACATCACCCCTCAAGCCTCAATCTTTCAATGTTTTGATTTGCTTTTTGGGTTTATTTTATTTTTTATTTTTTATATTAATGTTTTTTTTTGTTTTTGTTTTTTTGGCTTATATTTGTAATTTTTATTTTTGTTTTTCAATTATTCTTTTGTATATTTTACTTTATTGTATTTTACATGTGTAATTTTTATTTTTGTTTTTCTAGATTTTTTTTAAATATAATTTTTTTTCTTTATTTTTAATGTATATTAATTTTTTATAAATTTTTTTAATCTTAGTTTTTTATTTTTCTAAATTGCTTTAATTTTTTTTTTAACTATTTTTATTGATTTAAGAAAAAATATTCGATATGTTTTTTCTAACTATTTATTTATTTAGTTTGTAAGTTAACAACCATAAGGGATTTAAACCAATGACCTTTTTGGAAGGAGCACCTTAACAATACACTCATTCGTCATCAATCCAGAGCCCCATTACCAATTTGTTTTTTATTAATAAATAAATAAATATTTATTTAAAAAAATAAAAATCTACATTATCTTCTTGTTGTTTTATTTTTAAGTGTTTTTTTATGATTTTGTTTATACTAGTGATGATTTTATAAACTGTGGTTAAACACATGTTGCAATTTTAATGCTCCATTAAAAAGGGGGTTAAGTCATTTGAGGTTAGGATTTCAATGAACTATAGTTTTAACCTTGGGAAAAATATGCTCTTGGTAGAATCACTCTCTAATATAACTGCTGAATTTTATGGTTTTTCGTAGTCATGATATTCGGTATTTAATACCATAGTGAAAAATGCTGAACTTTTAACCCTAAAAAAGGTAATGTTGCATCACCACTTTTGCATTTTGGGGTATTTTTCATGTCTTTAATAGTCATGATATTTGGCTTTTAATCCCATGGTTGAAAAATGTTGAAATTTTAACCCCTAACATGAAAACAAGATTATGTTGCATTGCTACTATTGCATTTTAAAGTGTTTTTTCATGCTTTTTACACAAAAATATGGGTCTTTAGGGCTACAATTCTTCTTCTAAGGCCACAATTCTCATTAAGCTGGTAACTTAATTATATGTCTATGGATATGAAGGGATGAAAGGATTGAATTGTAGAATGCGGCATAGAACTTTAAGGCTATTCCTTTAGTAGTGAAAGCATTATTTGGTTGACTTCAATTAGGAGTCTTGTTGCAAGAGATGTTCATAAAGCAAACATGCAAGTGTTCTCTTGAACGAGAATAGTGTGGATGTATTTGAGTTTTGAGCTTTGATATATGAAAGGGTGTGGATTCTCATAAAATATATTGACTTCATCTCTAAATGGAAATGCACATATAAAGAGGATGATGTGTAGGTGATGAACATATACATGTACATATATGTATTTGTATACAAGCAAGTGTTCAAGGGTAGCATTGAATACATTGTTGGAATATATAATGTGAATGAGTGGATTCCATTGTGAACACTTGTATGGGTTTATCTATGAAACAAGAAATATTGCTTGCTATATCTTGAATGATTTCACTATTAGCTAGAGGACCTTATTTTGAGGTTGTGCTTGTTGTGGAATAGTACCTAAGAGGGATATAAGTCAATCCTCAAAATGAACTAGTTTGGAATGCTTATGTGGAAAGTGAGAAAGACTGTTATTTTTATCCAATTTATGACATGTATCCTTTTAACATTGAAAATGTTACAAAATAAAGTGACAAACTTCTAATTATGCCCTGGAGAGGTGTCTTATGAATGATGGTAAGTATTGAGTCCTAGAATTTCCATCCTTTCACAATCTTTTCTTTGACTTTCAATTCTTTTTTCTTTTCTTTTCTGTAACCCCACTTTTATTCCATTTCAATATTTAAATGTGGGATAGGGTTCGATATTTTTCAATGCATTTATTTTAGAACTTTTAGTTCATTTATGATTAAATATTAGAAATATAACATGGTTTCACTTATCTTTGAAAGATGGGTTAGTTTGGTGATGGTTACAAGTACATTGAGATGTCTAATAATACAAATTTTTTATCATTTATCTCTAAATTTGAGTTTCCTCCTCAACTATTGAAGATTTGCTAAGGGTATGGGACGATTATTCAAATATCTTGGATATGGAAGTAATCTTGGAGTCTTGGATATTGTTTGTTATCAAATACCTTAGATATTTTTTGAGATATTATTGGCAAGTGGTTGTAACCACATGAGAAAGATGTGGATCTAGAAGAGATTTGTGGATCTAAATTTATTCTTTGTTATCTTAGTTTTTTTACAAATAAGAGTTACTTCTCCATTCCAAAAAGGTGACTCTTGGAGCATATGTCCAACTTATGATGGAATAGAGTAAAACTTCTTAATATTTTCTTTCACATAGATCATTATTTTATAGCATTATGTATAGTATATTTTGATTTAGTTTATTATGATATAGAGTAGTTTGCTACCTTGTTTTTGGGATAATTGAGCTCACTCCAAATAGATGAGGGTCATATTTTATTTCATATTACAAGTATTTATTTAATTATGAAATACGATTTAATGAATGACCTTTTCCTCTTGCAAATTAGATTGAATTTCTTTTATCAATGCTTTCCAAAAACAAGAGCTATAATTTATGATAAATGTCTAATACATATATGATCAACCTTCAATACATAGTCAATGCCAAGGGTGACTAAGCTAGCTTTGAGTTTATGCAGGTGTGTTTCCTTTTGCAATTGATAGTTTAGTTTTCTTTGTTAGCAGTGATTCATGGAAACAATAAGTGCCTAAATACTATCAAAAAATAACTTGATGGAGATAGGGTTCTAGTAGCATGATTGGTGTCCAAGTACATGGTCATTGTTGATTATGCTTGTTTTGATTGATGAAGTGTGGTGTGTTTCATTTATGCATTGATTTCACAAGTGCAAGCTCAAAGTATTTGTCTAAAAATAATGCAAATGATCTAATTTTTCAAATACTATGTTTGCATTTTACAGGTTTACAAACATCAGATTAATGATAAAATGTTACATAATTTATGCAAATAGATTACCTAACATTTTTAGTGTCATTCGGGGGAGGGGGATGGGTAATTCATGAAGCCTTTTAAAGCATACTCCATGCCTCTCATATATACAACCCTTTTTCCTTCATCTAAAACAATGGTTCTCAATAGTATACTCCATACCTCTTATATATGACCTTTTTCCTTGTTATGAAACAATGGTGCTCAACATGATTTTTTCCACACATAACTATTCTTGTTCCTATAGCACCATGATTGATTTGCATATGAGAACAATTCCAAATCAAACTCTGTCAATTGGAGAATGTTCTACATGACCAGGACATGGTATGGTACCTAGTAGAATGCAATAAACTCAAACTGGGTGCTCAAGATAAAGTAGTCAAAATAAAATTCGAAGAATTTTCAATGACTATCGGAATTCCTATAACAAACATCCTATAGCCATAATGAAAATCAAACATTTTTCAAGTTTATAATCATTTTGATGATTGATAAAGAATGAGATTTGTAGTAACATAAAAGAGAACAAATACAAGAGGTCAGTGTTACCGCACAAGAACCAACACTTACAAAATTTGTGGTTGCTACAAAAGAATTAATAACAAGAAACTAAGTTGCAGCTCAAGTATTTCCAATTATATTTTCTTTTCAAAAGTTTTCAAGACTCAAATGAAGACAAATTGCTCCCTAATTTTTATAGGAGGAAGACCTAATCACATAGTTCATAGAGTCAAATGGGGGTTGCTGAAGGACATGCAACATATTCAATTGGGAGGAATGTTAAGTCTCAAAATTGCCATTTTTTCACATGATTTACCATATCTTCACAACCTTTCCTTTTACTTTTAATCATTTTTTTGCCTTTTTGTAACTATTTTTTTACTCCATTTCAATATTTATATGTGTGATTAGGCTCAAAATATTCAAATGCATTTATTTTAGTATTTCAATTTAATTTATGATTAAATTTTAGAAAAATAGCATGCTTTCATTTATCTTTGAAAGTTGGGTTAGCTTAATGATGATTATAGGTACATTAAGAGCTTCTAATAATACAATTTCTTATCACCTAGCTCCAAATTCAACTTTCCCCTTCAATCATTAAATATTGATGAGGATTTGAGATGATTATTTAAATATCTTCAATATGGATGATGGGCCTCTAAATTAGAAATAAATTAAAGCCCATGCCTATAAATTAAACATAAATTAAGGTCCATCTAACCATCCTTCAACATATTAAACCTCTCTTCTTGCATTAGATAATTTCTTTTTAACTTTAATATATTCATTAGGAAGGTTTATGAATAATTGAATATTTGTGCCTAATATTATTTATTTTTTTGGAATATTATGAGAATATTGGGTGGATTATGAAGATTTGGAGGAGGAGACAATTTAGGGACTTGTTCCCTACTACAGGAGGATCAATAATAAATAATAAATCAACAAGATATTATGGAATTATGACACAGATTGTGGAACTCCAATGATTGAGAGAATCTAGGAATGTGTTCCACTAATCAAGGGATTTTGGTGGGGAAAGCTTCCTCCATTCATGGGGAATGATTCCTAATCATTTTGTATAAGTACCAAGTCGAATTTGCCTCTAGGGATAGATTTTCATTAGTGTTATTTTGGAGAGAGCTTGTATTTTTGTAGCTCCATTGTATTTTCTTGCAGGGATGTAATTCTATTGATGGAAATAATGAAGATTGGTGTCATGTTCAGCTTCTAAATCTTGTTCTCCTACATAGGTATTTGAGTTCCCTTGGGCTTGGGCATCCCAGGAACCCTAGAACCCTTTTGTATCATTTTCTTTCCTTCTTTTCACTTCTTATTCACATGCATCTCTAGTTTTTATTTCTTTCTATTACTTCATTTAGTATTAATGATTTCTTGTTGTAAGATTGAGTGAAATGGTTGATGTAAGTTATTTTGTAGGATCACAAGAACTATTTCATCCTTGAAAAGCTTTGGAAGTTCATAGTAATCATTGAGCTACTTGGATTAGTCTTCTTATTCCCAAATCTAGATTGCTGGACCTCCTTTTTAGCAAAGAATAATAAATTTATGTCATTTTTAAGAGCATACTAATAAGCTTCAATAGAGTTGGTTCCACTTGCATTAGATAAAAAAAAACATTATATTTCACAACAAAAATTACCCCATTGCAATTTCACTTGATTTGGTTAGGCATTTTTTAGATTTACTAGCTCACTAGTTCTCGAATTTCTAGATTTTCGACTACTAATGTTTTTTATTTTTTTTTGCATGGGTTAACTAAGGTATTTTTGAGAGATTCCACTTGGAATAGGAACCTAAAACATCCTAGTTAATAAAAAAATTTGTCCCATCCAATTTGGATTTGATTTGCTTGGTCATTAAACCCTCACCAATTTCATCATTTCACAAGGAAACTTCTCTAAGCTTTTTGAGCAAATCCATCCATCTCCCAACTTTGGTTATGAGTTCTGAAGTGGTCCTAGGCACTCCTTTGCCTCATTCCATCCACCAATGAAATTCCCCAAGATTTTCATCACCTTCAACATCCATCATTTTGCTCTCACCTGTATTTTGTAGGTTTTAAGGGGATCCTGTAGGTTTTCCTGTAGTGGCCTGTTTTGAGGCCGAATTGAGAGAAAACCTCCAAGAAGCCACACAAGGTCACCTAAGGTCTTCCAAGCCTTCCAACCATCCACCATCATCTCCAAGCCACCTGCCACATCACCAAAATAGATTAGCTTTCAAACTCTCACATGAAAAAAGACAAAAGGAAAACAAATTTATTTTATTCATTTACATGCACAACAATAGAAGGTTTGATGGTTTGAATTTGCATGCTTAGGAAAGTAGGATTGCATACATTTTAACTTAGAATTCTTTTTAAGCAAAGCCTCTTAGCAATTAGTTAGAAAATGGTGTGTTTTAGCATTTGATTTCAGTCTCTTTCCTTGTACTTTCTTTCTCTCAATAGGTTAACGTTCCATTTCGAATATTTCATTTTCTACAATTAGTTTAGGATTTGACTTCAGTATTTGCACTCCATTACATCATGACAAAAAAGGAAGGGCAAATTGTATGCTGCACATATAGTGCTAATACCTCTTAAGTTTGTATGAACCTCGGGTTGATAATTAAAGTCAGTAGCCTTGGGAGTTGCAGTGTTCTTGTTGCAATACCGAGGCTCATAAGTTTTTGGCGTCGTTGCCGAGGAGGTGTCAAAGTATGCATTGTTTTCTTCTCTAGTTGATTAATTTCTTTTTACTTTTTGAAAAAAAAAAATTAATTGCATTAGGCATATTTCATTTCAGAATTGCATTGCATTAGTGTTTTCATTCAATCATAAAAAAAAACAAAACAAATCTCCAACACCAACACCCACCCCCCGCCATTTGATCATGTGGTGCAGTAAGAACCACATCACCATTCAATTTTGCAGGTAGAAGAAGAAGATGGCAAAGAATGTAGAAGAAATGGATGGAGATGATGAAAATGAGGAAGATCCTCTTGGATTTCCCATTCAAGATACTGATGCTAGTGTGCACATGAAGAAAATCCCTCCATCTTTTCTTCCAAAATTTCATGGTCTAAGGTCAGAGGATCCGAAAACCTTTCTCTTTGAATTTGAAATTGTTTGTAGATCTTATGGTTACTTATTAAAAACTCAAAAACTGAGATTGTTTCTGGAAACATTGAAGGATAGAGCTCTTAAATGGTTCATGAGTATAGGGACTAATTAAATAAGATCATGGAATGATATGCAAAATATATTTATAGAAAAATATAAAGATCATGATATTAAGGAAGAAATCTTTAGAATGAATCAAAGAGAAGATGAGAGCCTTGAGGATCTAATAGAGAGGTTCATGTATAATGTTAAGAGGGAAAAAATACATCATTTAGGATCCGACACACTAAAAACCCTCTTACTTAGAGCAATTAGGGATGAATGGATTGATCTCCTTAATCTCATGAGTAGAGGTGATGTATATCAATTATCATTTGAGGAAATTTGTGAAACATGCAAACACATATCAAGAGGAAAAGCAAGAGTAGGTAAATCAACATCAAGATCAGTAAGTCAAGCTAAACTTGGAAATTTGTTTGATGATTTTAAAACAGAAATTCTTAGCAATCTAACAAAACAAGTAGAAATGTTAAGAATGCAAGATGAAGGAAAAGAAAATGTTGATATTTGTGTTGCAAAATCACATGATGTTAAACATTGTCCATCATTACCAAGGTTGAAGGAATTTTACCAAGAGGACAATGGAGCAAGTCAATTGCCAATGCAACTATGTTATGTAGCTCCAAGATGACCATGGCAGCCTATTCAGCCTGATATGTTGCAAGAGCCTAATTTACAATTTCAAGCTTGTGCACGTCCACCTCAAAGTAACTAGAACACACTCTCTCCTTGGCAACATTGGCCATCTCAACCCCAAAACCAATCTTGGCAACAAGGTTGGCAAGGAACTTATGGAAGGCATCCACAATATCCTCAGTATCTTCCTCAATATCTTCCATACCAAACTCCATGTTATCCTTACCATTCACCTCCACCACAACCACAACTGTAACCACATCCATCTCAAATATACAATCCCACTCAACTACCTATACCACCATTTCCAAACCCACACATTGAAGTGGCTCAACCCACTTACAATGCTGAGGTACAACACTTCCAAACATATCCTCTTGAGCTCAATGGTATTCACCATAGCTCAGGAAGAGTATTACAAAAAAGTGATTCTCTTAATTCCATTGAGGGACAACATGTAGAGAAATAAGATTTGAAAGAGAAGATCAAAGAATCATGGGCTGCACTTGATGAAGAGCAGACAATAAAATCAGAGATTGAGAAAGCTCCCTCATGGTTATCATCAAGTCCTCCATGTGTTCAGGAGAACAATCAGCAAAAAGAGAAAGATTTGAAGGTCATGGAAGAAGAAGACATCCAAGATGATCCAAATCAACAAGTGGACCAGGGTCATCACAACTATATTGAAATATGGTTCTAGATAGTCATTAAGTTGCAGCAACATTCTCTTATTCAACTATGCTTGATAGTTTCAAAGTCAAACCATTTGGTCTCTGAGATCCAGGTACATGTCAAATCATATATTGCAAACCTACACATCAGTTTTTCTATCATCTTGATGTGCACTTGGCTCCATTGTAAGTATTCTTATACTTGAAAATGATTTTGTTTTTCAAGTAGAGTAGGGTAAAAAAAAAATGAAAAATAAGAGAAAAAAGAAAAAAATTCAGGTGAAAACCTCCTTTGAGGCACCTAGGCAGACCTACTAGTTGAAAACCTCATTGAGGTGGCTAGTAGGCCTAGAAGAAAAAAAGAGAAAAAATTAAAATAAATCCTTGCTCCATGCATCTCTTTGATGAATGCATGTACTCTCCAACATCTACAAGCAACAAGAACAAGTTGGTACCAAAAGGAAAATTGGTTAAGCCTAGTCAAAAGAAGTCAAATTTTGACTTTCTCCTCCTTTGTTCAAATGCTCCAACAAGGCCAACGCCATGCCAATCCATCACCCTCATCCAGTTTCACCATCCACCCATCATTTTCAAGCTTCTACCATTCATTTTTCTTGTTGTCCTAAAAAACTATAGGATGCTCTGTTTTACTACAGGATACAAAAATACATAGAGTAGAAATTTGTTTTTGCCATAACTTGAAAACAATGCATCCATTTGCCAAGCTGTTTTAGGGGGAGATTCATATGGATGATGGTAATATGCTCAAGCAATTTCAGAAAATTCTAGTGCATAGTTTTCGAGAAATCAACCTCCATCACCTAAAATAATTTTTGCATTTTCTCGATATCCGTGCATCCATTTAAAAATTTGTTTCATGGGGAGATGCATATGGATGATGGTAACATGCTCAAGTAATTTCAGAAAATTCCAGTGCACGGTTTCCATGAAATCAGCCTCCGTAACCTTCAACCATTTTTAGTTTTTCTCCAGATCCGTGCATACATTGACCAAATTTTTTTTATGGGGAGGTGCATAATGATGATGGCAACATGCGCATAAACTTTCAGGTCAATCCATTCTACCATTTGGGAGATATGGACAAAACAAGTCGTTGTCTTGAAAACCTACAGGATTCCCTGAGATCTTATAGGATACAGAACAACACCTACAAGATTGGAAGTGAGCGGTTTTTAAAGGGAAAAATAGAGATTGGATTCATCAAGCAATGTTAAGGAGGTAGGCTCTACATTTCCCCACAATTTTCCAAGTGAATGGAACAAAAAAAACCCTTCTAGTTTGTTGAAAGTGATTGTAGCATAAGGGAATTGTATACACAGAAATTTTAAATTTGGTATCATACATATATAAACCTCCATCCATCAGAGAAAAATGACAAGGGGAACCCATCAACACAGTGAGGATTCATCAACACCCTCCTATACTAGAGATATTCGCAAGGCACAATTGGATGTGTTTCTTTGAAAAATTGAGGTGATATGCTGATGAAGTAGCAAGAGATTTTCAGTCAACTTCAACATGGAGATCCATAGGTCAAAGAAGCTCCTCCAGATCTTAGCAGCAACATCGGGATCATCAACATCACCATCCAACACCTGCACATCAACATCAACTCAACAACAACATGCATGTCCTCCCAACAACCATTAAGTAGGTACAGGTATGCAATATTCTTGACCTCTTATCTTGAGCATATTATAGTTAGAAATTTTTTGTCAATGCATGAGAGATGAGGTTTTATAAGCTAAGGATGGGTCAGCAGTCTTAGGCGCCTTCAACTAGTTAATTGCAGCTCACTCCTTCACTCATTCAATATTGAAAAGTCAAATTATGAAGGGTGATGATTTCAAGGAATGAGGACAATAGTTAAAATAAGATCTTTTTTGCAAAGTCCAAGTCACCACAACACTTCAAGCCCTCCATCCACTTCATATTCACTATCTATTCATCATTGATCCATCCCATTTCATTCTTGAAAAGAAAAGAAAAAACAAACAAACATAGCATCCTCTCCATTTTCACAAACCTACACTACTCCCTTTGAGCCTTGGCATCATCATCCAATCCCTCTTCACCATTTCTCATCACTCTCATATAGTTAAAAGACCCTAAAAGAGGAGGAATGACTACTACAGGAAGACAGAATGTTGCTACAAGAAGGAAGAAATGAAAAAGTTATGTTAAACCCTAAGATGGTAGAGCTTAAGAGAGACCTAATCAAAACAGAGGACACCAAGGCCATGAGGCAGTCATCTAGGCCATGAAAGAGAAGTAGAAGGTAACATAAGGAAATGAGGCATTCACCATCAAAACAAAACTCAACCCGTAGTGATGAAAAGATGTTTTCCAAGAGGTCTCCAATCTCTTTCTAGCTTTTGCCCAAGGCCTAAAAATGGGAAAAAGGCATGGGAGTCAAGTTGAGGGCTTGTCATAGGCTTAGAATATCATTTATGCTCAAAAAGGGTTTCATGTATTTTTAACAGGGTTTCTTGTAGGTTTCCTATAGTTTTGACATGAATTACTATAGGATGTCCTAGTTCTCATCTAAATGCATTTTGAAGGTGTTAGAGGCGTCCAAATGGCGGAACAAGGTAGCAGAAGGTTGGTAAGGGTGTGGAAGACCTTGCCAAACTGAAAGATATTCAAGAACCCATCTTGAATAAAGGGAAGAAGGAAAGCTAATGGTCTTAAGAAACAATGAATTTTCTTTGCACAAATATGTTTTTGGGCTTGTCCTTGCAGAACTTACAACCAAGATTCTTAATGCACAAGAGAGAGGCCACCAAGGCCATGGATGAGGCACAATGAGGTCACTAAGTTGCTCAGAGGATGAGCAACACTTTCAGCAGGGGGGTATGATGGGCCTCTAAATTAGACATAAATTAAGGCCCATGCCTATAAATTAAACATAAATTAAGGTCCATCTAACCATCCTTTAGCATATTAAACCTCTCTTCTTGCATTAGATAATTTATTTTTAACTTTAATATATTCATTAGGAAGGTTTATGAATAATTAGGTATTTGTGCCTAATACTATTTATTTTTTTGGAATATTATGAGAATATTGGGTAGATTATGAAGATTTGGAGGAGGAGATAATTTAGGGATTTGTTCCCTACTACATGAGGACCAATAATAAATAATAAATGAACAAGATATTATGGAATTATGGCACAGATTGTGGAACTCTAATGATTGAGAAAATCTAGGAATGTGTTCCACTAATCAAGGGATTTTGGTGGGGAAAGCTTCCTTCATTCATGGGGAATGATTCCTAATCATTTTGTATAAGTACCAAGTCGAATTTTCCTCTAGGGATAGATTTTCATTAGTGTTATTGTGGAGAGAGCTTGTATTTTTGTAGCTCCATTGTATTTTCTTGCAGGGATGTAATTCTATTGATGAAAATAATGAAGATTGGTGTCATGTTCAGCTTCTAAATCTTGTTCTCCTACATAGGTATTTGAGTTCCCTTGGGCTTGGGCATCCCAGGAACCATAGAACCCTTTTGTATCATTTTCTTTCCTTCTTTTCACTTCTTATTCACATGCATCTCTAGTTTTTATTTCTTTCTATTTCTGCATTTAGTATTAATGATTTCTTGTTGTAAGATTGAGTTAAATGGTTGATGTAAGTTCTTTTGCAAGATCACAAGAACTATTTCATCCTTGTAAAAAATTTGGAAGTTCATAGTAATCATTGAGCTGCTTGGATTAGTCTTCTTATTCCCAAATCTATATTGTTGGACCTCCTTTTTAGCAAAGAACGGTAAATTTATGCTATTTTTAAGAGCATGCTAACAAACTTCAATCGAGTTGTTTCCACTTGCATTAGTTCACAAAAACATTCTAGTTTACAACAAAAATTACCCCATTGCATTTTCACTTGATTTGGTTAGGCATTTTTTAGATTTACTAGCTCACTAGTTCTCGAATTTCTAGATTTTCGACTAGTAATATTTTTATTTTATTTTTTTGCATGGGTTAGCCGAGGTCTTTTTGAGAGATCCCACTTGGAATAGGGACCTAAGACATCCTAGTTAATAAAAAAATTTGTCCCATCCAATTTTGATTTTATTTACTTGGTCATTCAACCCTCACCAATTTCATCATTTCACAAGGAAACTTCTCGAGGCTTTTTAAGCAAATCCATCCATATCCCAACTTTGGTTTTGAGCTATGAAGTGGTCCTAGGCACTCCCTTGCCTCATTCCATCCACCAACCACCTTCCCTAAGCTTTTCATCACCTTCAAGATCCATCATTTTTCTCTCGGCTGTATCTTGTAGGTTTTCAGAGAATCTTGTAGGTTTTTAGTACATCCTATAGGTTTTCCTGTAGTGGCCTGTTTTGAGGCCGAATTGAGAGAAAACCTCCAGGAAGCCACACAAGGTCACCTAAGGGTCTTCCATGCCTTCCAATGATCCAAATTTAAACAAGAACATAACAAATTACAGTGATAACCATAAATACAGAGATACAACAAAAATAATACTTCATTTCATTAATGTAAAACACTGACATATGCTTACAAACAAAAATGGAAATAACTAGCTTAGGTGATGGTAACTTATCTCTGAGGAGAGATGTGGTAGCTACATGCCTCTGAACTATCTTACAATGAGGCTCAAAGGCCTATTTATTGTTGAGAAACAATGGAAAACCGAAAACATCCAAAAGCCTAACCCTAGGAGATGAAGCGCCAAACTATGGACCCCATTTTGGGTAAATTGGTAAATCAAATTCCCGGGGTCGTAACTTTGGCATCTGATCTTCTTTTGACAGGCACAATACCTCGTTAGAAAGATCTATCCAAGGACTACAACTTTGGGATGATCAAAATCAGTCCATGGACCCATGTTGCTCCCAGTTTTCTCAAAAACCGTCGTTTAGGGCTTCAAAACGGCTACGGAAGTTCAGGACTTGAAAAACTACTAAAACAGTAAACTATGCTATAATTAAGGAAAATGAAAAAATGAAAGAGACAGTTTTGGGGGTCCAAGTGGGATAGGTGGGTGGCCACCAACATCCACCTGGATCATTCCTCCCCCTTTAGGAAGCAATGGTCCTCATTGCATTGAGTTCCTCCATGAGATGAGGAAACTTCTGCTGGACTTGGTCCCTGGTGAGCTATTCTGCAACCTCTGATGTGTCCAGTAATGGTGGGAAGCATGGTCGATGGAAGTCCATATTGAACACTCGATGCAAGTGAACGAATGGGGGAATGTTGTGCTCCAAAGCATTGTTTCTCATAACCTTGGTAATGGTGTAAGGACCATATCGGAGTGGCCTAAGATTTTGATGGGCTCTTGTATGGCGTTCTTTCTGCAGATGCAACTATACTTTGTCGTCCACCTGAAACTTGTGTGGACCTTGATGTTGATCGTTTCACTGCTTTTACTTGGCATTTTATAGAATGGAGTGGCGATATATTGGCATGTTGGGTAGAGGTGCTCTGGAAATCAGATCAGACGAATGCTTGACCTGATAGTGCAACAGTACCCTTGTGGGTGAGGAGAAGATGTCCTTGTCTTCTTTCATAATCGTATCCACCTACTTCTGCTACGTGGAGGAACCCTTCCTGGGGGTCATGGACTTGGCAATGATCTTCCCCTTACTTTGGGAGTGAACCAGACAGAAAATAAATTTCCTAGTCTGGGAGATGATCTTACTGCCTTTCTTAGCAGTGATCAAAGAGGTGGCAATAGGTGGGGCTACCTCCGGTATCCTGTATAATGAATTACCCAAAGAAATAATAACAGCATGAGGCCTTGACTCATGCAAAGCATGTAACCTCCATAAGTATGGTTGGCCTAATAATACATCAAAAACATTAAGAGGTGCAACATCACACAACACCTCATATGTGAAGAGCTTGATGCTGTAGGGAAAGCGACACTGCTGGCGGACTAGCAGATCTCGTCCTTGGTGAAGCCACCCGATGCTGTACAGTTGCAGGTGTGGTATGGTTGGTAGGCCCAACTGCTTCATGACCTCTGCTGAAATGAGGTTCTTTTGGCTCCCACTGTCAACAATCAAATTGCAGCAGCGAACCCTCCACCCACATCTGTGAGTGGAAAAGACACTCCCCTCCTCTGGATCTTCGATCTCATTCTTCTGGACCTTGGTGGTGGTAACAATGGCGTTGGGCACCACATCAATGATCTTCTTCCCTTTTCCATTCCCCTTGTCGGGTTCTGACTGAGGGTTGGAACATGCATCTGATTCTAAAGTCTTCAACTCGGCCACTAGTGACTGCTTGGTCCAACACTCACTTGTGTTATGAGAGGGGCTCTTATGGAACTCACACCACTTTCCTTTGTTCTTCTTTGACTTCGTGGTGTTGTTCTTTTCTTGCGGCTTCGACAGGTTGTATTGGGTAACCTCGCCTTGGCTTTGTCCTTTGTTTAGCGGTTTTGGGGCGCCTTTCCCTTACTTCGGATTTGCAGATCCAAAGTCTCGCTTCTTTTGTTTAAACTTCTGCTCGATCTTGACAGCGTATCGATACGTCGTGTTGAGCGAGGAGATGTCGAGGAACTCCATCGTTTCCTAGATGTACCTGTGTAGGAAGCCACAGTATTTGAGTACCAAATGCAACTTAGAATCCTCGATACCCAACTTTGTGTGAAGGGTATGAAAAATATTGGTAAACTCTAGCACATCTTGGTCCCTTCCAATCCACCTGCCACATCACCAAAAGAGATTAGCTTTCACACTCTCACGTGAAAAAAATACAAAAAGAAAACAAATTTATTTTATTCATTTACATGCATAGCAGTAGAAGGTTTGATGGTTTGAATCTGCATGCTTAGGACAATGGGATTGCATACATGTTAACTTAACATTCTTTTGAAGCAAAGCCTCTTCACAGTTAGTTAGAAAATGGTGTGTTTTAGAATTTGATTTCAGTCTCTTTCCTTGTACTTTCTTTCTCTCAATAGGTTAAGGTTCCATTTCAAACATTTCATTTTCTGCAATTAGTTTAGGATTTGACTTCAGTACATGCACTCCATTACATCATGACAGCAAAGGAAGGACACATTGTATTCTGCACATATAGTGTCGATACCTCTTAAGTTTGTACGAACCCCGGGTTGATAATTAAAGTCGGTAGCCTTGGGAGTTGTAGCATTCTTGTTGCAATACCAAGGCTCATCAATGGAAAGAATCTTAGAGCCTTGGATAAGATTTGTGATTAAATATCTTAGATATTTTTGGAGACATTTTTGACATGTTAATTTTTGGCAAGTGGTTGTAATCATGGTTTTAAAACCCAGCCGAATTGAACTGGTACTCAGTCAAACTGGCTGGTTCATTAGGCTAAGAGGTTGTCTCGGGCAATGACCCCAAGTTTGGGTAGGGGAGAACCCAGTTTGCTACCAAATTGGCCATGAACCAGCTGGTTTGGTGCCAAACCAACATAAACCAGCATGAATCAATTTATCTCATCATAACCCAGTCAATTCATTAAACAACCACACATGTGTGGCTATGGACACACAAAATGGTAATTTTCACTGTCTACGAGTGGTTTCTTTGGAAACTAGGGGTTTTTTCCCTCCAAAACCAAACAATCCAAACATATAAAACCATACCTTCCCTCTCATTTGCCTCACACATCTTTTTTGGATTTTTTGTGAGCTTGGAGAGTGCTAAGTTTTTATAGTAGTGTAAAAACAAAGAGTTTGGGTTGTATTTTTCATCTTGGAGTTGTCTAGTGGAGTTGGCATCTTCAGGATGAGGCTAACGTAACTAGTTTTCATTTCTAGGTAATGCTTTTCACTTTAAAAAATCCATATTTAATTGTTGTCCTTGTAATCTTTTTTGGTTCTTTCAAGTTTGATCATGATTTGATATTAATTCCATCAATTTAGGGGGTTGTTGACAATGCTAGATGTCGCTAATAGCTAGGGGTTCTCCCTGGTGTGAAGTCCCAATTAGACCTCACATCATTTGGGATAGGAACCCCATCCGATATGTGAGTCTGATTGCCACCTCAATGTTTTCACTCTTGGTTGTCAAATGAAAAGATGTGAGAGTGAGGACACAAACAAAATTTCCAAACAATGAAACAAGGTCAACCCAATATTGACAAATTGGAGAAAGAGATACAAGTAAGTTACAACAACAATTAAAAGAGGTATTCCATGAGAAAGATCAGTGAGCCAAAACCACTTCAGACATACATGAATAAGAACATGCCAAAGGTTAATTTCAAATTAGTTCACAATAGGTCATCGACATGGCATGGAATAAGTAAGCACAAATTCAAAAGAAAACATACATGCAACAACTACAAAATAATCCATAACATATTACCGATATGAAAGCACCAAACAACTGATATAACCACTATGAACAAGCATGGGAATCAGTGCCAAAATGAATAAATTCTTATTAATGTTGCTGTAAATACAAGTACATATCCTGCAATTCATCAAATCCTAATAGAGGGACATGGGCTTCTCATGCCATTATTTGATACAAAATCCTAGCCTCACTAGATGTCACCCTACTAGAGGCCAAGAGTTGAGTGCCTCTAGCTCTTCAAGCGCAAATAAGCTAGGTACTCCTAGTCTCTGCTTAAGTGCTAAAGTCCCATTACAATATGGCATGAGGATCTCTTTATAGAAGTGAGGAGGGTGACCTTTCACCTACCTTCATGATTTTTGACCTTTCTCACTCTTCTCTCATGTCCATTGACTATTATATGCTCAAATCAAGCTCAACATAGTTGCCAACATTAAGACCAAAAATAATTTTGCATTATGATGAAAGAGAAGAGAACGGTGTAGAGGGTTCTTGGAAACCCTAGAACACTTGTTTCTGATGTGGTTTCCATGATATGGTGATCTACTTGAGATGATGAACATGGTAGCATTGTTCATTTTTTGTGTAAATTGTTCATTTTCCTGTTGATACACCTGCCATCAAGGTTGACACAATGCCTTCGGTGGCTACATGGAGCCATTTTGCTTGTTGGTTGAAAACCCTTGTTGCGCAACTTCTGCGAGAAACTCTAGCTTCCTCTATTCTACAAGTTTTGGACCCTTGTATAGTCCTTATTTGCACCACGATATGCTCATGAGTATGTGTGGTTTATGTAGTATCACTTAGAACTTCCCAACCATGTTTAAAAGAGGTTCATAGCCACTGCTGATTATCCTTTTCCCTAGTGTCCCTTCACTTTTCCTTTGACCTACAAGCTTCATTTATGTTGTTTCCATGAGAGGATAAGTTTTTTGAGGGTAATGGAGATCATGGATCTGAATAACATTTACATCTTCTCAATAGCGCTCAATGTAATTTAGAAGGTCCAACAAAATATCTCCCTGGTCAAGGATACTTCTCCCAAAACTTTTTCACTATCAATCATAAGATTATTCTTTGAATATATATAAAAAAACATATATCGACCTGCTTCAATTCCCAACACCCCTACATGTTGATTATTATGATTCAACATTTAAACGGTTAGTGTGATAACAACCTCCTCAATACAACATGTAAGCAAAGATTATCATCAAGGATGTAATGTCGTAGTGGGGATTTGATCTTATCATGATTATGATGATTCAACATTTAAACGGTTAGTGTGATATCAACCTCCTCAATACAACATGTAAGCAAATGATTATCATGAAGGATGTAATGTCGTAGTGGGAATTTGATATCATCAAGAAAAGAGGAGGACGGTGTGGCCTGAACAACCTCAACCTCTTCTGTTTGATCCCTCTCATTTGAAATTGTTAATGATTTTGGAAGGTTTGAGAAGGAACACAGTAGTTACTTCGTGGTGGATGTCTCTTCTCCGGGATGACCTTATATATAAGGAATTTACGCATTTGAATGTGGATATTTTGTGATGGACACAATCAACGTTTCAGCTTTGTGACCAAATTCAATTAACTTGATTAGTCTGAAATTGAATGTAATGCAAGACCAGTGTGTGTTAAAATAATTATAGAGTCCGGGGTATGCCAAAATCCTACAACAGGTTGCATGCTTGGGTTGCGATTTATGGTAAGAAATGTGACCTATGGAGAGAAAGATCGCACTTGGGAACTGTGTCTGTGGAGGTTGCAGATGGAATTTACGATTTATGCAGAGGTTGCATAGTGACGTTTTGATGGAGGTCGCACCTTCAAGATGCACGTCTGAGGAAAATGAATGCAACTATGCGACCAGTGAGGGAGGTTGTGACTTGTGGGGGTCGCAGAGAAAAACTGCGACTGGTGAAAGTCGTATAATCACATTTTAGCTGAGGTCGCAACTTCGATGGCTAGTCTGACACTCGTAATTGCGACTTGCGATATGCAACTTTAGAATAGGTCTCATAGTCGTGTTGAAGGATGGGTCACATTCACTAGTCTTATTACTAGAGCTCACAACTGCAACTTTGCGACCTACATTTGAAAGAGCGATCCAATCCAAATCATAATCTGGTGGTTCGACCATTCAAGATCAATTTCCAAGATCGCTGTGAACCTAAAGGGATTGAGCATCATGAAGCAGCATATGCCAGTATCCTTTTATCAATGTCATTAATCTCCTAGAACTGGGCATACAATCACTTCGCAGATAATCCTATGCTCTTTAATGAAGCTGTAATGTCTGGCCTTTGTGATATTTCCAACGTTCTTTGTAAATGCCTCCGCTTATCTTCAAAAGTTCGCCACATGTATCCATCATGCTTACTGTTGATTCCATTGCGTGGTTCAAAGGTATTGTCTTTCCCATTGGGATGCGAAGGTAATACAACATGAGGGAAGATGTTAATAGCGATTTGACTATTAACTTTTGATCCTTGAATTGGGCACCTTCTGTCACAGATTATTCCTATAAAATGCGAAGTAATATCCTTAATGCATTACGTATGATATGGCCTGCACCAAAGCTTGCATTGCCTTCAGACAACTTCAACTGTATTATCCCTTTGCTCGATCTGGATTTATAGCCTCTATCTCGTTTCATCGTAAATACTATTGGTCTTGCCAGTCAAATGCATGTTGTCATATTCTTGACATGCATAGTTTGTCACGTGTCTCGATGTAGGCTTGTATTCTCCTTATGGCTGTCGTGATATTATACATGCCTTCTATCGACTTGCGGCCATCACGACACTAGCACCCAGAATGACACAACAAACCCATCACTTGGGCCTTTACCATGGCTAGCCACATCACGTAGCCCCTGTAACCACGACGATGTAACCAACATAACGAAACGTCTTTATTTCACCCATCGAGACATGGAATGGGACACATCGATCCAACATGGTGGCATGGACAGATGTGGTAGGGAGCACCGGAGCAGGTCCATCAGAACACGGCTAGCTTGCTAGGAGGCTTGATTCATGCTGTGAGATTGGAGACTTGCTTTACAAAACCCTGGTCACTTCTAAATATCTCTGCCTCTTTCAAGTTTGTTGATATAATAGATTCGCTAAGTGTTTCTCCCTCTAGGGGTGAATTATTTCTCTCATGGTTGCATGCTACCAACAAGTGTGATCCTTTGGTATAATATCCCATCTACATTTATTTCATGGATATTTTACCTAAGCTGCCAAATAGAGTCGTATGTGATGATTACTTTGGTTTCAACACTTAGTTAACATGCATTATATCTCCCATGTGTCGATTGAAGAAATTTCATGGGTGCGTTCAATCTTTCAATGCGTTGTCCATCACAACTTGTGTCCCTCAAGAATTGATTGCGTGGAATCATTTTCCTCCTTTGTATATACACATTTGAAATTGCCTTTGAATGGCAGCATTCTCCAATGCATGGTTTGAATGGTTTTCTTTAACGCACAATTCTTTTTGTGTTTTGAATGGTTGCTCCCTTTATAATGCACACGGTGAATTGTGTGCTTTTTGTGCAACAGAAATCCTCATGATATATGTGTGACATGAATCATCTTCAATATAATGTAGCTAGGTGGTGGAAACAAGCCCTTTTCAATGTTAACATAGCCGTTTAAACCCCTTGGATCATGCCCTCATAAAAGCCTTATGTCTAGGTGGTGGAAACAAGCCCTTTTCAATGTTAACATAGCCGTTTAAACCCCTTGGATCATGCCCTCATAAAAGCCTTATGTATGTTGGTATTTTTGAGGTGCCATCATAACCTTCTCAAGATGATTCAAAACTCTCTTTAATACTGAACCGGGAAACAAAATGATAGTAAATTCTAATAAGATTATATACAACAAAATTTAAATGTTAATACCCTAAGAGTGTGATAAATAAGGGATTACGAAAATATTTGTGATAAAACCACCAAAGGTGCTTTAAATAATGTAAAAAATACCACTAATGTAAATGACCTTCTTAAAGGCATGATAAATTATGTGCATGTGTATCTTCCAAGATTTTAATCTTGGGTATGTGAATGACACTTCCTCAAATGTATTAAACCCCTTAGCATGTGAATTGGCTCAATTTCAATGATGACTATGCAACTGTCATGTCTAGGACTAAAGTTATGATTGCATCATTAGAGAGAGAAGAAATCAAGGTTATAATATGGAAGTCACAAAAATCCCTCCAACCCTAGTGCAGTCACAAAAATATGACCCAACAATGCCATGATGATGTTATGATGTGTTGTCAGTGCCATAACATGTTTGTGGCAATGCATCTAGAGGATAAGATAATGTTTAAACAAGGTTGGGGCTTTAATAAACCATCCAGGGTTTCAAGTGTGCATGAGAAAGATAGCAATACATGAACCCTAATGAATTTGAAAGGGATGAGGATGATGGTGAGGTGAAGTTATCAACAAAAGGTATTCCCATAAACCCTAATGCTACTGATGTGATCATGTTTCGAGATAAGTCAAGAAGGGAAAAGATGAAATGCACCATGTAAGTGGGTACACCAATAGGGTTTAATAGGAATGGGTCATGGAGAGATTGACCAATTCCAAACATGACCATAACTTGTATGACTTTAAGAAAGCAGAGGGGGGACACGAAATTTTGAATATGCCCAAAATTTTGGGTGTTGTTGTAGCAGCTACAACAATTGGCGAACCACTAGTAGAATCTAACATCTTTGGTTAAGTCCTTACAATAAACTAAGTCTTGTGAATGGTGCAAGTATTGAATAAGGTACTATGGGCACTCCTAGGGTTTATTGATCTTTTAGAGGTATGTCCTTCCCTTGTGTCTCAATTAGGTTCCGTTAGCCATTAAACACCACATTAGAAGTTCATACATGCCAATAGTTAAAAAAAGGCAGAAGGCTTATTTTATTCAGAATTTTAAAATAAGTTTCTGGTGTTACTCTACTGCTAGTAGGCCTTAACAGTACCTCGACAGAGTCACTTCAAGGAATTATAAGCATTTCTCCACTACCAGCAGGCCTAGACAGTAGATCGATGAAGTCATTGCATCACCTCTATGCATAGGAAGGCTTTCTCAATCATTTACCCTTTATTTAATTTTATTTTCTTTCATGTGCAAATTGAAATTATTTATTGGGCATTTATTGCACTAGGGTGGATGAGGGGTCCTGACTTATTTTATGAGCAAGAGAGGTTGTTTCTCATTTGGCAGAAACTAAAATACCTTCTGATTTAGGTTTTCTCTCATGCCCTACTTCCACATCATATCTCCAATTGACAAGTGAACAATGAAAACATACCAGGAAATATCCAAGACCAAGCTAGAAACAAAGTTTAGGTTATAAATATAGGTCATTTGAACTAATTAGAGTGCCCCCATGAGTACCTACTCATATTTTCCTTGTTAATAAAATAGACTGATAGAAGACATGTCTTGGATGCAGTTTTGATTACTTGTTCTATGAGAGGATTCTTTTCAGAGTGACCATTACAACCACACACAACCATTAAGGTTAGGGATTCAACATTACAGCGAGGTGACCAAGGAAGCTCTTTTAGGGTTTTATCATGTGTGAAGAGGTCAAAGAAATTTGTTAGCACCCTGTAATTGAACCTCTAGGCTGAGAAAAGGTTTACAGGGGTAACCACAAACCTCTTTGGGCTAGAAACTAGCCTTTTCTAACCGGAGGGGGCTCCCTCACTCAAAAAATGTCCAAATGTAAGAAATAATAAATCTTAAGGGCATCAGATAGAGGCCAGATCTGTAAAGGTAAATGGAATTTAATGATGGTGGTTAATAGACTTGAGAGGGAGGGCCACTGGGCATGAAACCATAATTCAGATTTTACACAAAAATATCAGTGCTTGCATGAGACACTTATAAAAACAGAGGCAAGGCAGGTATATATTTCAAGTCATAACATCAGTTGTAGCATAGTGAGTGATTTTTAAAGGTAACTTGAAAATACACAATGATATCCAATCACATGTAACAAAGCATCTAATGAATTCTGCAACATATATTTTTGACCAAATATCGAGAAGAATACAATAATGGAGCACCTAACTGAGGGTGAATTCCATCATAATTCAGAAAGAAAAACAATCATCCAGAGCATCAACATAGATGAATTCTAAAAATTGTTTTAGCACCAATTAGAAATGAAAATTTAACAAAGACATGGATACTAACATTACACATAAGAAGGGGCACAAAACTTGAAATCCATACCACATGAATCTCTGGTCAAGTGGAAAAATGCATTGATATTTTATTTCAAGACAACAAACACATACACAGGGCTTCTCCCAAATCCGAACCCTTTTTCCATGTTTTGTTCAGTTTTAAATACATTTAGGCAGAGTGAAAAAACATAAACTAGATACAATGTACCTGTTATCCACTAAGAGGATCGAAACCAACTGAAATTAGAAACATCAAGTTCTAAAGCTAAAGCTAGGATAAGGCTAAGAATAAAACTGCAACATCATTTTTAAGAACATCAATTTTATCTTATCTACTTATTTCATCCCTATCCATTCATTCCTATCCTGATCACTAACATAACAATAGAAAGGTCCAAAACTAACTGAAAAAGCAAAGAAATTGAATAATGAGTTGCACAATAATTGCGCAATAGGCCCTATCTCAGCATATTCATAGGCCAAACTGACTGAAACCAAGCTAATGGGTATGATGATGATGCTTCTGAGTTGGAGTAGGACCCACTAGATGCTCCTTTCCATGCATGCAAACCTCAGAACTACCTAGTCAACACTTGCACAACAAAATTTAAATTTCTGAGTTTGACTGTCATTTCCCACTCCAAAACAAAGAAAAGTCCAACAATTCATCACCTATACCTTATGACTCCCATCAAGAATCAAAACTCCAAAAATCTTCACATTTACAAATCGAATTTCAAAAATTTCAGAATTCTGTCAGCAAGGAATTGTGAAAATGGGTCTCCAAGTGACACCTGTAATTACCAAAATATACCACCTTTGTAAAAACTGAGATAGGTTTTTGTATTTAACTTAGTTTTGAGAAGGTTCTCTCTCAGTTTCCTCAAATTATGCCCCATCTCCTCATAATTTGTTCCCCAAAATCATGACTAAAACAATAAATTGCACAGTCTGAAAAATAAGCTTTAAAGATGCATTTTAATCTCCCAATATATGACACCTGTGCATAAAATTAAGGAGGTTTTGTTCTTTGACTCGTGATTGAGAAAAACCTCTTTCTGGGGTTTGAAATTCGTCTCCATTTGGTCAAAATAGGATTTTTAAAATGATGACTAAAACAATTAGTTTGCACAACAAATTCGTAGCAGAGTGTGGAAAACCTCTATGGTTGATATGGTTGCAGAAATTTAATAGAAAAACAAGGAAAATGGGTATGTTCACTACAAGAAAAAAGGACAATGGTGAGGGGCAAAAAATGTCACCATAAGCTCATTGGTGACGGTCAAAAGAGCCTTCGTCACCAAAAACTGAACGTCACCAAAAGTATAGGTGTTGTGGTGTCATTCAAAGTCCGTCACCAATAATGATTTTTAATGACCGATAGCAACCGTCACCATTTCATATGAACAATGGTGACGGACCATAGCCTCCATCACCAAAAACTGAATGTCACCAAAGGTAGCCTCGCCAAAAGTATAAGTGTTGTAGTGACATTGAGAGTCTGTCACCAATAATGACTTATAATGATGGATAGTGACTGTCACCATTTCATATGAGTAATGGTGACGGACCATAGCCTTGGTCATCAAAAACTAAACGTCACCAAAGGTGGCGTCACCAAAAGTATAGGTGTTATGGTGACATTCAAGGTCCGTCACGAATATTGATTATAATGATGGATAGTGACCATCACCATTTCATATGAACAACGATTTATTGTGATGGATCTTTCATAGTTGTCACTATTGGTACATATATATCGTGGCGTTCATTGACTGTCATCAAAAGCCACATTTCCATAAGTATAGGTGTTGTGGTGACATTCAAGGTCCGTTACGAATAATGACTATAATGGCGGACAACAACCATCACCATTTCATATCAACAACAAAAATTTATGGTTACAAACCTTTGAGGGTCGTCACTATTGATGCGTATATATGGTGGCGTTCGTTGATCGTCACCATTTCATATTTTGGTGAGGGTCGAAAAATTTCACCATTGATCATTGGTGATGGTCAAAATAGCCTTCGTCATCAAAAATTGATCGTCATCATTCAATATGGATGTCAGGGCATGATGGAATCGAAGCACCAACCTCTTGTTTGTAAAGCAGGTGCTCCTCCATTGAGCTAGCACCCATTAAAGAATTAAACTTTGAAACTTCATAAATTGTAAATTCTATAGCTTTCAATAAATTAAAGTCTCGGCAATATTTTACTAAACAAGCAAAGCAACATCGAAGCTGCATGTCCCTACCTAATGGTTATCGAAGTTTTGAAAAGTGGGTGAAGGGAAAAATAGTTATGTATAAGAGAATCAATATGTTCAATTGAATACTCAATTAGAAATGAAACATTGAAGACATTTATAACCTATAAATGACTTATAAATAGCAAATGCAACAAATATTGCAAAGGAAATGTCATTAGTGGATAGAATATGGAAGAAGAGCATTGATGAAGACAGATGCAATATTTTATAGGTTGAGTGAAAGAAAAATCTCAATGTTGTTGTTGTTTGGTGTTTAGATATCTGAATGATATCTAAACTTCTGTGCAAATGTAACATGGATCTCCGGAAACCATGAACGACATAAGGTAAAGAAAAAAAAAAATTATATATCTATATATACATACATATATATATATATATATATATATATATATATATATATATATATATATATATATATATATATATATATATATATATATCTATATATCTATATATACATATATATATATATATATATATATATATATATATATATATATATATATATTTCCTAACATGCAATTTGGAATTTCACAAGTCTACACTCAAAACATGACAACAACCAACAAATAAAAAAAATTGACTTGGACAGAAAGAAATAGCTTCACCTTCATTCTTGAGTTGCTTTTGTTTATTTGAATTTGACTTGTGACATTCTTTATCTAACAAGGAGTCAAAATCATCACTAGTATTAAATTCATCCAACACAGACTTTGGAGATCCCACTGACATCTACATTTTTGTTTCCATGCCTGAAAACCATGGAAATCCATGTCGATAGTAGAATAATATGTGTGTCTACTACTCAAGAACACATTCCTTATTAACCATTGTTACCTGAAAAAAACCAAAGAGACAACACAATATCAACATACACAAAATCCCCTACCAAAATATAATCATAACTTAGCTAAGAAGTTTAAAAGATGTTCTTAATTAATAAACTTTGTATTTGGAAATTTTGTTTCTTTATATTTAAAAAAGACTACGTTGTACAACACTTATGTCTATTTATCCAGGAAATTATATCATAGCATATGTCACACAGTAGCAATCTACAATACCTAAAGTAAAAATACAAATTTGCTCAAGAAAATAGATTTAGAAAAGAGCTTTGAAAACTATATGTTTGTCATCAAAGCTTTAATTAGTTTAACAAACTAGTTGGAGTTTGAAAATCAAAATCATTCATAGGAAACGAATAGGACAATGGCCAAAGTCGTTATTCATACAAATAAAGCTAGAGTCATTATTTCCATTGCAGATAACTAAAATTTGGGCAGTGGTCTAATAGTTAGAGCTTATTTGCAGGGAAGACTTGTCAATACCGTGATTTTTTGCCACGGTCTGTTGTGTCTGTAGATCCATATTAGACAGCTTGCTATTCTCAAGTTCTACATTTCAAGTACTGATTTTTGGCTCACCCTTCAAAACACAATTCTACCACTCCATTTGATTTTGTTTTGTCAAGATAATTGGCAAGACCTTCCCATCCTTTGTTTTACATCAATCAATAACCATCCATCAATGATATAAAGAATAATAGATACACAACAAAGGCCAAAGATGCGCTTCTTGTATACCTATGTTCTGGGACTCATCTGACCTTACTGGTGCAAAGAGCTCACCCTAAAAAAATAACATGCACGTGGAATTTACAAATTTTTTTAAAATCAAGCTCCAAGTAAACCAATCGAAATATGAACATCCTTTTAATCAATAAAATATCTGACTTAAAATAAAAGTGGCCTAGAATTGAATGTTATATCAACCATGTCAAGTAACTAACATTGGGTGAGAAATACAAGCCATGCATATTGGATTATTGAAATAATTGATCTGATAAAGCTCAAAATCAAATAGATAACTTACAGCTAAGAAACACAAATAAATGACTTACAACTAAAACATGTGGTTTCCCTTTCAACTATGTCGTTAAATAACTCTTCTTTATGTCACAGACCATTAAACTTTTTCTGATGCCAGGTGGAAGTGGTATTGTAACATTAACCTTTGATAGAGTCTGTGTCCACGACTACTTCTCAAGATCCACTCCATTACCAACATTTGGGGCTAGATAACATGCAAAAACCATCAACATGAAAATGAAATCTACATCATTGTAAAAAAATGGGAGGAAAAAATATCCACAAATTGAAACAGACTATAGGATAACTCATTCCTGCAACATGATTATCTTGTCATGAAAAATAAAAAAGAAATCAAGAGAAATGTAATTTTTGCCACATTTTGAAAATCATTTCCTTTTGCATATTCTATGAGCAATAGATGAAAAAGTCAACTAAAGCTTGTCAACATTAGAATTATATTAAAACATATACGAACCGCTCCACATATATAATCCTAAACATAAGTATTTATACATATAAGTATTTATTGAGGACATTGTATTTTGTGAAAATATGGAAGTCAAATCTTTGAAATAACACAATTTATGGTACCACTGCCTTAGTCCATTCATTCGAGTATTTACAAAGTCCATTCAAGAATTTCTTCAAAGTTCAAAGCTCAAACAATTAATATGTAGCCTAAAAGAGCTCAGATTTGAAAAGCAGATAACCCAGATATGTAAAGTATATATCTCACATTTATATATCCTAATTTCCAGACATTGAAATGACACTTTTTAGCATACTATTGTGAATTCAGCCCAAAATGCTAGAAAAAAATATTGATGGTTATTTTTGTTAAAAATGGAAACTAGGGCCAAATTCCACTTTGAATATCTCCTTTTGGGAAGATAATTGTGGAATTACCAAAATCGATCTAAAGATCATCAAATTTGGATAAGTAGAAGTGGAATTTTGAATTTATGTTTCTCTCATGTAAATTATTTAGGTTAGCCTCAACTATATGTCGGCTTAAGAAGATCAAAAGTCATGCCCACTCAACTCCACTAAATTGTATATATAGAGGATAATTCTCTCTCATTTGGGACACATCAATCAAAACAAAAAGATATCTCTATGGCAGCAAAGATTAAGGAGGATAAATTATGGTTATGGTTGGCACTGTTTTGGTTAGGGCTTTGTCATAACAAGTTCAAGTTTGGAAGCAGTGCTTCACTATGGTTAAGGACAATCTTATATATGGGTTGTGACTTGTTTCGTATGGGACTTCTTCCTGTAGTTTGGCCGTAGCTAGAAGATATTCTCACAGCTTGACCGCAAGCCTTGAATCACTTGCCCAGGAAGCTGAAATACAACCAAAAGCCACTGACCTTATATGATAGTATTCGGGTGCTTGTTGAGGATGACATGGAAACTTAAAAACATGCTAGGACTACTACAAATAATAGAGCCCTTGTAAGAAGAAAAAGGTCGCACTGTTTGCAGATATTCAAGGGTTGGAGCAGCATGCTTCAGAAACCCTAATCTAGAACCACAAAGATAATATCAACGGTGACCTTAATGTGGTCATAAACCAACTCCTTTAGCTAGTGAAAGGGAGCATCATGTGAAATAAGGAAGGCCACAATATAAAGGAGGATTTTTGGATCAATCAACTTATAAAGTAGTGCATTGTTGTTTCCTAACCAAACCAATCTTCTACAACAATATGATTTGTCCTCTATGACTAGACTGCCTAGATTATAAGATTGAATGGATCTAAGACTAGTAATGGCTGATCTTCATATTCGCAAGTTATTTTATATCATTATTCTCTCTCTCTTTCTCTGTTGAACATTTGATGATAATAATAAGAAAATTTGATCAAGGGCTTTCCCCATCTTGGGGTTTTTCCTTGGCTTGAGCCATATTCTTGTGTCGTTTTGTCTTGGCTTGTCTTCTTCATCTATCATTTATGTTCTTTCATCAATTACTGTTATATAATGTCTAATGTGATTGGTAAATGGATTAATGGGCATATGGTTGAATGAAGTATCTAAACTAAGCAAAGAACGTGTTGTGAATTACTATATCGGAGCATATTTGATTCCCAGTTTGACCCTCCCTTTTGATGCCACAGCCTCGCAAATGATGGCTTGAACTTCTAAGAAAAAATTGGCGCTGGATAGGTCAACGAAAAGCTGGGTGAAACTACCCACAAAAAATACCTTCAACTTACTGATAATAACTAGTACGACCTCCTCAAGTGATCCCAAAGTCTAGCAATGAGTGAATCAACCCCCTTTTTCCTACACGAACTGTAGATGGAAAATATGACCTCCAAAAATCCCACAGTCTCTGGTGGTACCCATGACCTGGCAATGAGATGAATCTTTAGCAATAAATACTAATGAAATATCTGAGTGGTCTTTTTTTTTTTCTAATCAACTAGGGTGGATTTGTTTCACTACCGAAACTAATTCATTAAAGGGTTTCACCCTTAGCACTCAAAAGCCACAAGAGCTCTCCAAATTGTTATGAGAAAATGATTGTGCATGCCCAAAGAGTGAGCTTCATCTCTCTTTTATCATCAAAATTCCACTTGTGTCTTTTTTATATCTTTTTTTTCCCTTGGTGTGATCATTCAGAGAGGGACATTACACTTGCACCAATATTGACTCCTTTGAAAATCACATTATACATGATACAGGTGGGGTTGGCCATAAACATTGGTCGATGGCTTAACTGTTAAAATTGGAAACTAGGGCCAAAATCCATGTGGGTCTTCTTATTTATGGCAACTGATATTTTTCTTGGATTCCTCTCATTGAGAGGTGTAGGATTGATCTAAAGATCATCCAATTCCAACATGTATTCATGGATATATGAATTTATTTGTGTTACTTGACAATTTGTCAAGGTCGGCCAGCAACCAAATTACCCCAACTTATCGTCAACATTTCATTATAAATAGAAGACGTCTTCAAGTCATTTTGCACACACACTTCTCCTAAGATCTCTCTCCACTCATTTGGGTTTGGTGGCTAGAGAAATCAAGAGGGAGAAGCCCTAGACGCAGTGGAGGAAGGGTTCTATACGCAGTTGATGGAGGAAGCCTAGCCACTGTTCAAAAGGGAGATCTAGCCATGCCCTAAGGATGTATGGTCGTTGTCTTAGAGGTGCCCTAATGCCCTAATAGAAAGCCTTATTACATAGCAACAAGAGACCTAATCAGCAGCCCTAATCTGGTGTCAAGAGAGACCCATACGCAGTCTTGGAAGGCTCTTATTTACTGTCATGAAAATGCCTTATACACAGCTCTCCTAGCCGCATTTTGTGAGGACCTAATCAGCAACATATGAAGGCCTACTTTCATAGTTAGAGGAGCCCTTATCATAGCTTGAAAGGGACCCTTAGACGCAGCTAGAAGTGTGGACCTAGCTGCAGCAAAAGGAGTACTACAACAGTGTGAAGGTTCTATGTTAATACCACATTGTTGTAGGTGATAGCGTGGTCTCATTCAAGGTTGTTTAGGCATGATAAGGTTGGTCTTGAGCTCGATTTGCAGGGTAGTAGAAGATGCTTAAAGGAGAAGCAAGAAACTATTGTTTAAGCGCTAATTGGGTCACTCTTTGAAGGGATCAAAGTTACAATCCACTGTTGGGCTAGGCCGCAGGCCATAGCTAGCAGCTGGAGACCTTTTTAGGAGCTGTGTTCAGAAGGTAAGAAACCCTATAAGGCAGTGTATGGTTGGAGGGGTTGTATGAAGGCTAGCCGCAGTCAATAGGTGGACTATGGGGTGTGTTTAAGGTGTTGTGGCACTCAGAGCTTGTGCCCTAACCAGTGACCAAGTCTGCCATGAAATGCACCAGTCCTTGTAGCATATGAAAAGTGCCATATTAGTAGCCTTATCATGATCAATGAAGCAATGAAGGAAGGAGAGTCTTATTGAAGGAAAGCCTCAGTATTCTAGGTAATTGGTTGAGCTATTCTAGGACTATCATTTGCTGCATATCTTTAGTCCTTGGTATCAGAATTTCAACCTCATTGCATCATCGTCACGGAGAAGATCTTTGATCTCCTATTTGGCAAGTCAAGTATTGACTTCAAATCATTGTACTCTATCTCTTTCTCTCTGCTGAACTATTGAAGAATATAAGAAGAATTGATCAAGGGTTTCCCCACATTTGGGTTTGTCCCTAGTTGGTGCCACATCTTGTGTCCTCTTGTCTTGATGTGTCTTCTACTGTTTATGTTTATGTTCTATCTACACTTTACTATCATGTTGATGTGATTGCTAATCTGAATATTGACATTGGGCTAATATGAAAAATTGAAGTAAATTTCTCTAAGCATAGAACATACCTAAATTTAACATGGTATTAGAGCTGAGGTGAAGACAAAGCCCAAGCAAGAGTGGAAGAGAAATCACCGAAGACAGTTGGAAAGGAAAAAAGGCTCAATGGGTTCCTCATCCCACTTCCCGGGTGAAGACAAGCTCCGTGAAAAGTCTGACTATCATGGATGGAAGATGTCTCTTGATCTGACATTGTAAGATCAAGAAGTGTTGGATTACGTGAAGGGTAAAATCCCTGAGCCTTCATCAAATACACCAGCTGCTACAAAGAACAAGTACACCAAGGGTGAATTCAAAGCGAAGAATATTATCAGAGATTCCATTGACAAGCGTTTGGTGGCCTACATCTCCAATCTAAACACCTCCAAGGATATCTACGATAGATTGGTAAGCATGTTCAAGGTTAGTGATACAAATCAAATTTTATTTCTCAAAAATAAGTTGAAGGATATTAAGAAGGGTAAAGACGAAGATATTAAATCCTACTTATTAAGGATCTTTGAGATCAAGAATGATATTCTATCAATTGGAGAATGTTGGCATTATGATACAGGTATTGTCGTTGATGGCAACTCACTTAGATGAAAGATCACAGTACAGCAAGTTAACAACAAAGAATTACATATCAGTCTACACGGAATGAAGAAAGAGAGGTATACATAAGTTCACCTTGACCAAGGTGTGTATACACGCAGGTTCACTGACCACAAGTAGCGTATACGTACACATGCACTTTCACAGAAGGAAAAGCGTGTATACCTTGGAAAACTAATTTTTTGGTCCGAAGCATTTGGCCCATGGTATTTTGATCCATGGTATTGGTCCAAGGTATCTGGTCTGAGGTATCGACCCTAGGTATTTGGTCCAAAGTATTGGTCCTAAGTGGTTTTGGTCCATGGTATTGAGAAAGCCCTACAACTATAAAAGGAGGAGAAGATCATTAGGCCAAGGTGTGCAAGTATCAAATATCTGATGAAGTGTGGGATCTAGTATGCAGGTTATTGGCTTATGGTGATGTGCTTGATCTGAACCAGGGATGAACCTTAGCAGTTGATGGAGGATAAGATCTAATGATGGATCGAGATCTTAAGGCTTGAAATGAATTATCTTTACATGTTTTGATCATGTTTATTCTAGATCTGTATACTGACGCATGTGTTGTTCTGTAAATATTATGATCTGGGTATAACTGAAGTCTGGAATAACTGCAGAATTATGAATCAAGATTTGCAGATATATATGCTGGTTGGCTTTAAGAAAAGTGTGTATACATGCAAGTTCAACACATGGAAGTAGATTATACCTTATAAAATATGTTTCAGTTGTTTCTGTTTGCTGTTACAGAGTTCTGGGTTCTTGTTTGGGTTCTGGTTACTATATTCTAGTGACAGTATTCTGAATTATAAGATTGATGGGTTGTCAAAGTGATTGATTGATTCAGTTGTGGTTGGTTCAAAAAATGATTGGTTGATGCTGATGTATTTTATGATTGAATTACAGTAATGACGTTGATGATGGATCCAGTCTGAAAATTTATAAAACGTGGTCCTTGGAGGAGGAAAGAAGGTCGTAGCCTACGTACTAGTAAACATATCGGCTAGTACAAGAGTTAGGGGGTTGTAGTTCCCTTTTAGGAGGAGCTGGAGAGTGAGAGAAGGTTGTAACCTTCTACAGGTAGAAAATTGTGTACTGGTATAAGTCTGCAACAGTACAAAATTGTAAACAGATTTTCTTATAATTAAAAGAAGACAGAGACGACAACAGTAGGTGGTTTTCACCCACATTGGGTTTCCACCTTATATCTTGGTGTTCATGCGTGTTGCTTATGTGTGATGCTTTATTCTTCTTTTACTGCACTATCTAATAAATCTCTAATATACTGGTTAAAGTTCGATGCATGATAAATTGGGTAAATCAAAAGTTCTCTGCATATACGCTAGTTGCCTTAAGTACAATCGCATATACACACTAGTTCACTTAGCTGAAGTAGTGTATACAAATCTATATGGAAAATTAAATCATTGATCTGATAATACTGATTCACCCCCCCTCTAAGTATTATTTCCAACAAAGAAATCATATTGTATTAATTCCATCTACATTTCGTGTAGGAAAAAGGGGGCTAGTAGTTGTTGCTAAAGCAATACCAAGGTAACAAAGGACAATGCATGAATTGTTTGAGCAATTATCTACAAATTTCTTGAGGGTGATAGAGCTCATGGAGGCATAGGTATCATCAAGATGGCAAGGAAAAAAGGAAAGTAAATACAAGTCTGAAGATGATGATATAAGAAGAACTAAAGACTTAGTGGTGTATACTAAGGTAGGCATAGAGGAAGACTTGAAGACTGCCAAAGATCAAGGAGCTTTGGAAATTACATATGAAGGGAGCCAAAACAAAAGTGATGAATCAAACAAAGGATATGGAGAAGGATATGAAGATAACTTTTCCAGAAAGCATCCTCAGGGCATCGATGAAAATGATTATTTGACAGGTAACAGAGGACCAGAGAAGTCCAAACCTAGCCAAGAAGATTATGGTGACACTGGTCATTCTATAAATAATGCTGGTGGCAGTATCAATAAGAATTATTCTATGACTATCAAGGAACAACAAGCTAAGTTGTCCATCAAACGACTTGGATGAGCACTCTTACATCATTGTATATAACGTCTTGTCTTTTACAAGTGGTCAATAACAAAGAGTTGGTGAATAGTATTGCTACTTCTTTTCTTTGCCCACAAACATTGGCCACTACAACCTTCAATTGTGAGTGCAATGGTCATTTATTTGTTGGAGACTTCCTAAATGAGAGCACAAAGGTAGCTGCAAGATCTGGAATATCTATGGTCAACACTAGTATTCTAATTGAAGAGAAGCAAAGTCAAGGCAATGTTATTGGACCTTTGGAAACATAATTTATGAATATTACACTTCTAGATACAAATAAAAAGACAAGTTCAAGTGGATTGCTATCCTTTGTTTTTTGTGGGAACAACAAATTGGTGTTGTCATCTCCGAGCTTTCTGGCTGTCCAATTATAGAGTGAAGAGTTAGATAATTCATTGTTGGATGTACTGGGTATTCTTCTTCAAAGGGTGCAACATAAGAAATCACAAGGTTACCCTAGTAAGGAACTAGGATCTAACGAGAGCATGCCAATGTGCCAGATTCTTGATACACTAACAAATGTTCTCTACTGGAGACCTTTGTGTACATAAAAAACATAGCATGTAGCCTTGTATTTTCAAAAAATACTTCCATAAAATGAAACAAAATTTAATGTTCATAATTTTAATGTTGCTTATGAGAATGCTCGTGACAATCTTATGAAAGAAGTCAATGATTCGTGTTGTGATCCTATTCCAAATGTTATTTTAGAGGAATAGAAAGACTGCAAGAAAGCCTTAGAGATACCCACACTTTAGGAAGATTTCAAGTTCATTCTTCTACCTGATTCTTGGCCACATATTCTAGATGGTGACGATTCTTCTTACTTTATCAAAGGAAGGAAGCTGGCAGCAGAAATAAAACATATGGAAGGTAAAAATTTAATTGGTGAAGGCAAGCATGTTGATTTTGTGGCCTATTCCATGGAATATGGTTGTGTTAGTTTGGAGGGCATTTAAGACTCTAGCCAGAACTGCAATGTTAAAGTCTGCAATTCATTATTGATGGACGCACATTGCTCTGCCTTAATGGGTATTCACTTTAAGTTTGCAACTATACATGGAATATTTGTTGCATACCTACTAGAGGAAACTTGTGAATCCTTGAATAGAGATGCCATGCTAGGGGCTTTTGGGCCTAATGGTGCTAATGTAGTAGCTACTTCTAAATCCTTGGTGAAATGGCTTGTGCCTGTTGGGATCTGGAAAACCATTCTGCTACGGACTACATGGTACTAGAACAATATAAAGTTTCGGGTTCAAAACAGATGGGAAACTTTACAAGTATATGCAAGATTATCAAAATACCTTTTGGTCTCAACAATGGCACATGCCACAAACATCATGAGTTTTAATATTCACGGGGATGAAATAATTATGGCTCTTGTATCTAGGTGTTTTATTAAAATATGGGACCCAGACATACAGGTGGATTGCTTGGGACAAGAAATACTAGGCAGGGAAGATTGTAATGTCCCTATCATTTGAACAACAAGCATATTTTGTAATTTTTTAGCATTTTTGGTTATTTTTGCAAAGGGGTAAATATTGTTTTTTTGGAGATTGGAGAAAAATGACTATTTTATTAAAGAATGGCAGTAAATGAATATTTTATTAAAAAGGTGGCAAAAAACTATTTAGTGGAAAGTGGCCCTCACTAATAAAATAATATTTAAAATAAATTCTAGAGGTTGCTCAAACATAAATTATAAAGAGGGTGTTATCACTCAGAATTTTCCTTAGAAGTTATTAGAAGGACGAAGAAACCGAGGTAACCACAAACCAATCTTTTAAGTATAGGCTCTAGCCAACCTATGACTCAGAGAGGGCTCTCTTTATATAATTTAGCTTTGTTTCTTATGGGATTTTAGGCTAGTTCTTAGTGTTCCTTGGGGTTTTGGTTTTGATTTGAAGTTTGGGTGGTGGAATTCTTAGAACAGATGGATAGAGCTAGATCTTTCAAGCCATTGGGCTATGGAGTCAACAAATGAATAGCACAACTGGACCAATTCATTAATGGGAATGTTCATAGGGCAGGCTAGTAGAGAAAATTCAAATCTTTAGGCGTAATGGGGGAAGTAAATCCAACCAGGGTGAAAGGGCACTCAAGAATCCTTAGATCAAGATCAGAATGGAGAACAAAGGATAATCATGAATAAAGGGAAATTAAGAATTCTTTGCTATAGATCACAAGAAGTCACCTAAACTAAGGAGCAATCAAGAATTCCTTAACTTAGATTTGTGAAGAAAACATATAATAATGCATAACAGTCAAGACAAAGTGCATTTAAGCAATTTCTGAAATATCATTCCATGTTATAACATTTAGATTTTAGAGATACATAAAGATTATGAAAAAACTTGAAGGAAAACAACATTGAACATGAGAGAATACTTATTTGTATTTCGCTTTACACAAGAATCCTGTAAAATATCTGATCTTTATTCCTTGATCCAGTAAGCCAATCTAGTCATTGATACAATATAATTTTTGATTCAAGAGAAAAAGTCTATAGAAATGTTTTGGAATCCACCCTACATACTTCGAATTGTGAAGTATTTATACAAAAACTTATTACAAAATATCTCAAAACAACTTGAGATTTATTCTAGGAAATACAAATATCTTCTAGCAAGAAGATAGAGACAACTAATGAATTGTTTCTTGTTGTCCCTTTAATTATGGTTGTGCTGGCCTTTATGGTTGAGGTGTAGCCCTTTATGTTGGCTAATAGTTGTGGCATTTTTACGCTGGAGTCTTATTTACTTTGATCTTTCATTTGATACTCTTTGACCCTGTCGTGTTATTTTTACCTATTTTACTCTGCTGCCTTCATTTTTATTGCACAGTAACTTTCAGCTGTTTATTTATCATAGTAAATCTGTCATTGTCTCCCACCATTCTGCATTTGGTAATTTCACATTTACCATTCTCCTGTAAATCTCATCAGCCTCGGTATATTTAGCAAAATTTGGCTTGGTGAGGAACAAATGTTTTACCTCATGCTCAAGGAAAAACAAGTTCTCAAATGTGTCATATAATACTTTTCCCATTGGCAAGGCTTTAATGGATGAAGAGTTGGCTTGTTCCTTAGCCAACTATCTGAGTCTGTTGCCATAGTCCAATTGTGTCATGAGTTTATCATTGATGACCATAGGACTGGGCAGACCCTTCTCCCTCAAAATCTGAAATTTAGCCATGAACCTATCAATGGCTACCTGCATATTGTGGCACTTTTCTTCCAAATTAAGCATAAGGTTCCTTTTAGAAAGGACCTTCCTTATTTCTAGAATGGTGGCAGTTTTGTCTTCAATGTTCAGCTCATGTAGCTCATATCTGTTTTTGCTATTGAGGAAATGGATGAGTCTATTTGCATCCTCAGGCTTATTTCCCAATTCCTCCTTCACTTTCTGGATAGCTTCAATAGCTATCTTTACTAGCTCTATTTGCTCAAAAATAACTTGGATTGATGGCCAAATATCATTGACAGAGTCAATGATATTGGCCCACAACATTTCCTTGGTTTGTCCAAGTGGCTTCTGTTATCGGGAAATCTAGTGTCCACTCGGAGCTGCTAGTCCCACTAAGACTGGTAGCTATCTTAGAAACAAACAAACTAAAACCACTTTTGTTTTCCTTTATGAGAAGTAGATAAGAGGGGAATGAAGGACACCAACCTCAGTCTTGCGCTTGGTCCCGTGCTTGGTTCCTCTCCCTTCTGACAGACACTTGCTGCTTCTCCTTCGTTTAGCCAGCTTCAAGGAGCACCTGCGGAATCAAAGCAGCATAATACTATCGAAAAACAAAGATCTACAATCATAAACAATATAGGACCAGATATATATTGACCACACAAATGCATATATCATCAAACATACAAGAATGTGGAGGAAAACTTGAATAACTTTATTAATAATCAAGAATAGCAAAGAGGATTACAACCAATTGTTCTGACCCAGCGTCATCCTCCAGCATGAAAGCCCTTCTTTCACCTCATTAAAAGCTTAGATAACCCAACACTATGATATTCCAACAAGAAACCAACAACACTTCCTTACAAGATACAAAATTCCTGCCTCTGGATCTCTTGGATGAGGGATCCATATATAGATGATTGCAGGGGGGTGAGTCAGCTTCTGGGATTTTGATTAGTGTCCTCTCTCTGATAGTTCTTGATTCCACTTGGAGATTGATGATCTCTTACTCATCCCTGGGTGAATTCAGAGAGGCAAGTGTCATAGGAGAAGTTTCTGGAATATTCTATGATCATCCACCTCACAAAATGTCTCTGCCATTTGTCCATTCTCGCTCATCGCACCCTACAGAAGGGATTTTCAGTATGCATTGCACCCTTTACACTGGGCAGGTGGGATGCATCGCACCCTCAGCACTGAGCAACTTGTATGGTGCAATTTTGACCAGTTCTGAGTAGTTTCCTGTGGAGAACTTCTGGGAGATGATGTAATCAGCTGACCTTGTTCCTTTAGGGTATGAAACAACACTTTTAGGGACTTAGGAGCCCTTGGCTTATGGACATGAATGATTGGGGTTGCAGTGCCCAAAAATTTCTATAACAGTTGCCCCCTAAAGCATGAGGTCATTAATATTTTGATGTCGGGTGAAATGCTTTATCATGAGGATCTGAAGTTTTTTCGAGTTGGAAGGCGACCTGTAATAAGATACAATACAATACATTATCTTCATAATATTTTTCATGATCTAGCTGAGGCGGGCATTCCCATGAATTCATTTTCATGTACATAAGACAGACAACCGTCTGTGTGGGAGACTGATGATTCTGATAGAGTCATCATCCTTTGATTCAGATGATCATCTGTGTAGCAACAATGTACATTTGATGTCTTTATTTTCCTGAATATATCGCAACCCAGATGGATGAAACTAGATCCGGGGTCTTCAAACTCGTTCAATATTCACTCAGAGTACAAGTCTATCCATGTGAAAGATGTTCTAGAGTCGAACATGGAAAGACATCGCCTGTTTACCAGCCAATGATGTAAGCTGTTAACAGGCATGAGAGGAATCACCGATAATGATGATGACCCTCAAGGTACTACAGTACAATTCGCGTGGCGTGAAAAGGGACTTGGCGTCGAACACCATGCAAAATCTTTCAGTCGAAGGCCAATGATGTAAACCTGTCGCCGAAAGTGAGAAACTTGCCATTGAGGCATGCAAGCTTCAAAGTACTGAAAGGGTTGTTCCTAAGTAGACTTCTTGGATAATGAGCTGATGTCGACAAGAAGCGATCCGTCGTAGGAGGGCCTTAATGAATCCTACATCTACGACACAGAATGAAGTAAATGATTTTGGAGGAGAAAACGATCTGATGATACAGGGTTCAGGGTGGCGGTCATGAAAGAATGGAGCATGAATGTATTGCAGCGGATGAGACACAGGTGAATTCTCTAAGCGACTTCTCTTGAACATACCGGTGACACTGACATGGATTGGTAGCGTTAACCCCAAATATGGATGGTGCGGTGGACCAATGGTGATATGACCGGTGAATGGAACAACCCAACCCAACTCGGATGCAGAGTGAAAGTGTCATGTTCAAGAGCGACTTGCTACCAATAAAGTTTCTTCAAGTTTTCTTCCCAATTTTTCCCCAGTCATTGCTGACCAGTACCTCTTTATTTTGTCAAGCTTGAGGAGGATAACATATGCTTGTTTTATAATTTTCCCTTCGGGAAAACCCGTCGCTATTTTTTAACGAGCCTAGTGACAGTGAAACTTGTTCTTGTCTGTATGGACAAGTTTGTCACTATTTGGTTTTAACGAGTTTAACGACAAAGATAACTCGGTCCTTTTCAATTTTAGAGAGTCTGAAAGGGATGTAAAGGAAACTCCAATAATCCTTTTTCGTCATATAATCCCTTAAGTCTGAAAATAATACGAAAGGGATGAATTTTCGGTAATTTTAACAAGCCGAACAAAACAAGCGCTCGATCTTTTTGTGTAATATTCCCTCAGGTCAAAAAAGATTAAAATATAGAGGGATAGCACTTCCGGTCACTTTAACGAGTTGGAGAGGCCAATTGCTCAGCAATATTTTCATATTTTACGAGTTAGTTGAAAAGAGCTTAAAGGAGACTCATTTTTGAGGAACGAGTGATGATTTCAGGTAGCAGCTGATTCCAGGTAATGTTTGGAATTTTCCAATCATAGCAGTGTCACAAGGATGGCTAACAGGATCACTCTCCGCAGCTGTTCCTCAAAATGGGTAAACAATCAAATGGAGGTGAATGATCGGCTAAAACAGAGTGGAGGTGATGATGAGAACACGACCAGGGCTCAAAAGCTGATGATAATGCATTCACAATGGTTATTTACCAGAAATTGGTTCATTTTTTAATGAGCTTAAACTCTGGGGGAATGTTTGCTCATTGCTTATGTTTAATTTTTAACGAGCTTGAACTCCACATAAAAACTGCTTGTGATAATGGTCATTGATTTAATTTCACCGTTAATCACTTTGTTCCTTCAAAGGTTGTACTGCCTATTCAATTGCTTCATCAAAACAATTAGAAATGAACAATATATGTTTCAAAAATGAGTTAAAACACTAATATTTTACTTGAATTACGTGAAAAGTAATTTAAAAGTGGTTTTTACCCCTCATTTTACCATTTCATTTGAACTTTGGTTTGTTGGAGCTCTAGAGGTGCTTTTCCCCCTTGATTTTCACCAACTGATTTCGGGAGATTCTATGGACGATTCTCGGTGCCGTCTAGACTAGGTAGGAGCTAAACCTAAGCTCTTCAGTTGCATTCCTTCCTTTTTGAATTCTGTGCATGTTTCCCTGTTTTTCTGAGCCTTTGGGGTTTGAAAAATTCACCCTGGCTCCATCGTACCCTTCCTACATCGAAAGGTGCGACGCATCCTAGCTTGGACATTGGCCAGTCAGTATGCATCTCACCCAATACACTACTGTGGGTGCGATGGGCGTGAAAAGGGAAATTTTTGCATTGTTTTCTCATGGAATTTTTGCCTATTTTTTGCCAAATCAGGATCCTGACTCTTCTCTTACTTGTTTTGCAAATATTTATCGGAGAAAAATGGTCGTTACATGGCAAGAACGCGAGCATGAAGAAGAGGACATGCTTGCTTTACATGATTCGGTTACAGTAACTGCACTGCAGAACTGTGGCCTGTTCAAGTTTTTCCGCATCTCTAGCATGAGGCAACAAATCAAATTGTTGCAATATCTTCTCGATGCATGGGATCCTACCAACCAGGTGTTTCAGATCAGAGGCAAATCTATCCCCTTGACTGTCGTGGATATCTATTTTTTGACCGGTTTATCGAGGCGTGGTGCCCCTCTTTCATTATCAGGTTCCGCCCATGGGGGAAAATCTATGAGAGATTATATTCACCGGTATTGCAGAGAGGGATCTCAGCCAAGTAGGGATGGCAAGATCAATGTCTGAGATGTCAATGACTGGTCCTTGAGGACCATTCTGTTCACTTTTGCTAGACTGGCTGGTAGTGCGGGTCTTCACATGGCTAACAGGTCGTATATGCAGTACACCTTGGAATGCCTTGAACCAAAGGTGTTCAACTAGTGTGACACAGTACTCCTTGTGATGAAAGAACAACTGACCAAGTTAAAAAACGGAAAATTGAAGAACTTCAGCTATGGTTCTATTTTGACCGCTTTCACCTTGGAAAATATCCCACTAATGCAGCCGTAGTACATCTCACTTGGCTTAGCTCCACCGACCGAGCCACGAATGCAGAGATGGGTCAAACTTATGGCCCGACATGCTGGTCAGTCCCAGGTTTCCTTTTCTGATACCTTCTTCGAGTGGTTCAACCGTCAGGAGATGGTTTTTTCTGAGTATCCATATGCTGGTATGGATTTCCGGGGTGACCCGGATTTGGTGTTGCCGGCTGGTGAGCAGTGGGGTGTTATCGGTAACTTCTCTGACCATATCTTTATTCATCGTTTCTTTTTTAAAATTTTCTTGTGCTTTCTTCTATCAGGACTAATCAAAACTCATGTGTTCATGTAGATATTGGACCAATTCGGCCAGTAGTACGTCTAAGAGTACCAGTTGCCGCTCCAGCAGGAGAGGTTGTGGGAAGGGCTATCCTTCGTGACCTTGATGTGGCTGAGACTCTTTCAGCATTGCAGGATTAGGTTGAGGGTCTCACTCTTGGTATTCCAGACGTGAGGACCGATGAGCTGCCTCTGAGGTTGCAGCGACATACTAGTGGCGTGCCAAGTCGATGGACTAGGCTTTTGCGCATGATTGCACAGGCGGTGACTTGTTATCACCAACATCATTAGACTAGGGTGCCCCCTAGCATTTTGAGTTTTGGGTCATTTGACTGATTTTGTCCTGGTTACAGAACATTATGTATGAACCATAAACAGTTATATATATATTTTTGATTTTCGAAGCTTTATTTTGGTTGAGTTACGTGATCTTGATGCAAATATTGATGAAATGCTTCTTTTATAAATGTTGCAAATGTCTATCTAACACATAATTTTCCATTGAGTCTGTTAATGTGTTTAAGTTTCTTGAAATATGTTGATATTGAATAGAATCAAACTACCTTTCCAAAATCTTGACCCTTAGGAACATGTGATAGATAGCTGGATTCCGTACGGAGTAGATACCAGTGAGTTGTAGGATGACGAGTTGTGAGTCTAGCCTGACAACCAGTCGGCGTATGCCATGCATAAAGGCATCAGAGAGGAGTTCTATCAACGCGTTGTATTCAACAATATTGTTTGTTGACCGACCTATACACACCCCTCTGAAACTCACCAACTCGCCGCTTGGATCGAAGGTGACCCAAGCTGCAAAAGATAGGTTCTGTGAACTACGACTCGCTCCATCGGAATATCCAACAAATGATTCCAATAGATTCGACATCTGCAACAAACGTAAAAGTGGATCATTTAACCAAAACAATTACCCTTAGCGAAAACAAAAATGTAACAAAATCATAGGGGTTACTAGCTTGAGTCAAGCATAGTAACGCTTAAGGTACAACACGTTGCAAGGTTGCGCCAGTGGAATCCCATCATAATCTACTAACTTGTAGGCTCCTTTTGCTAATACACATTTAAAAATATAGGGGCCCATCCATAAGGAATTGAACTTACCTGCTCCCAATTTATCAAATTCCTGGTCGTAAAGTAAGACCAGGTCACCTTCTGAGAAGACACAGGGTTTGACATTCTTGTCGAACTATGCCTTGACTCGTTCCTTATGGGGTTCGTTAGCCAAAGTGGCATCACGACAGGTTTCATCCAATTGGATTAGTTCCAAGAAACGAGCCTCCTCTTCTGAAGTTCCGGGGAGAAGATCGACCGCGAGTTTGAGGGACGAGATTTCACACTGAACTGGTAAGATTGCTTCTAGGCCATACACCAGTTGAAAGGGTGTATACTTAGTTACATTCCTCACCGACATCCGGTATGCCCACAAGGCTGAGTATAGGATCAAGTGCCAAATCCTTTTGTGGACTCCAATCATCCTTTGCAGCATCCACTTCAGGACCTTGTTGATTGCCTCAACTTGTCTGTTGGCCTGCGGATAATATGGAGTAGAGATGTCGTGGGACATCCCTAATTTGGTAGCCAATTCAACCATCATGTGATTGCGAAAATGCGATCCATGATCTGTGACTATGGCCTGTGGAATGCCAAATCTGGAGACTACATGATTGAAAAATAAGAGGGCAGTCGTTTCGCCATTGTTGTTTAATGTAGGCATCGCCTCGGCCCATTTGGTAAAATAGTCTACTGCGACTATGATATACCCATGCCCCCCGGCCGAGGTGGGGTTACATGTCATGAAATCTATGCCCCATTTGGCAAATGGCCCAACAACAACTACTGGTTGCAGAGGTGTGGGTGGTATTTTGGTTTTTCGATCAAATATTTCACATGCATGGCAACTTTTGACTACGGTTATGAAATCTTTGAACATTGTTGGCCAGAAGTATCCTACTCGTAATATCTTTTGCGTTGTAGCATAACCAGATTGATGCCCCCCACACGCGCCTGAATGGCAATCATTTAGGATTTTTCCAGCCTCCTCGTGGGTGAGGCACCTCCTCAGAACTGTATCGACACCACGACGGTAAAGTGTATCACTGACGATCATGTAGGCTTTTGCTTGGTATCGAATGCATCATTGTTTTGTGCAGGAGGTATTAGACCTATATGCTTGGGTTTGGAGATAGATTATTATGTCTCCATACCATGGATTGCTTGAAGATATTAGAAACAAAGATTCGTCCACGATCACTTCTTATGATCTTACATCATTGGACGACGATGGGAGATCGCATAGTAACTCCGCAAAAACCAGGGATTTCTTCGATTTGGATTTTATAAATTCCAAATCAAACTCTTGTAGAATTGCTATCCATTTTGAATATTTGCCCCCCAGCAACTGTCGCGACAATATATAAGTCATGGGGTTGCAATCTGATAGAATGGTAGTTTTTCGAAAGAGGACATAGTGTCAAAATCTCTGTATCGCTTGAACAGCTGCGAGAGCTAGCTTTTCAACATAGGAGTACTTGCTTTCTGTATCATTTAAGTTTCTACTTAAATAATATATAGGATGTTCAATTCCATTGTCTTCTTGAACTAAAACCATTGCAATGGTTGTATCCGCTGCAGCCAGATACAGGTTAAAGTCTTTTTGATAATCGAGAGCGTCCATTAATGATGCTTTTATTAGGGATTCCTTTAAAGCATCAAAGGAATCTTGCGCGACCTGATCCCAGACAAAGGGTACTTCTTTTTTCAATAGACGAGTATAACCTTTAGCAAGTTCGGTGTAATTTGGAATGAACCTCCTCAATAAGTTTGCTTTCCCTTGGAGTTTCTCAATCTGAAGCAAATTTGAAGCTGGAGGCAAATTGATGATTGCCTGAACCTTACATGGGTCGAGATGAATCTCGTCCTTTGAGACCACAAAGCCAAGTAAACGACTAGAACTGACACAGAACACACATTTGTGTGGATTGAGCCGTATCTTGTAGTGTCGGCAATGTAGAAATATTGCTCTCAAATGCTGCGGATGATCGGGACGCTTTCGCGAATGAGCCAGAAGATCATCGAGATATGGTTGAACGATGTTTTTGATGTCATGGAAGGCATAATTCATTGCCCTCTAAAAATTTTCCCCTGCGTTCTTTCAACCAAAGGGTAGCTTGCGATATGCAAATGTGCCCCACGGACAAATAAATGCAATCTTTGACTGGTCCTGTGGGCGGATATTTATTTGATTATACCTAGAAAATCCATCCATAAATGAAAATTTTTCACATCCGGTGCATTCATCAATTATCTGGTCAATGAAGGGTGTAGGGTAGTTCTCTTTCGGACAATCTTGATTTACATCCCTATAATCGACACACACTCTAATCATTCCTTGTTTTTTCATTACAGGAACAATATTCGATACCTAATCAGTTAGAGGAACCAGGTAAATAAAACCAGCATGGAGAATTTTTTCAACTTCTGCCTTGATGGCAGCGGCTTTCTTGGGGTGCACCTGCTGTAGCCGTTGTCGTACCGGTTTGACATCTGGATACATCTTAATTTCATGTTCAACTATGCTCGAGTCAATGCCTGGAATTTCATCATACGACCAAGAAAATACATCTCTGAATTCACGAAAAAGAGCGTGATATATTTCCAGTTTTGAAGGAGAACAAGATTTGCCGACATGAATATTCTCTACAATATCTGTTTTGGTCGAGATATTTATGGCGATAGTCTCTTCAATATTGGACAAGTTTCACTCAGAATCCACTGTGTTTACAGTATTTGATAGAATATCAAAAACTGAGGGATGATGACAGTCACTAGGAGTATCTTCTTTGTAATCCAGAAGATGGGAATGATGGTGGTAATCTTCCGATGATGCCCCGTCAATCATCATTGACTGAACAATTCCTTTGTCTGTATAATGTGCTTGCGACCAAGGATCTGAAGGGGTACCATATTCCTTAGACCTATCTATCCAAACGCTTGATGAGTGTTGATTTGGGTTTGCCTCCCATGCCGAAAACATTGATTGCTACAAGATTTCTATTGGGCTTGGAGGCAATACGTGCAGATGATCCATGTTAATATCATTTTTAGAGATCTTTTGAATAGAAGATATCATATTGCAGGTTCCCACCATTTCCACTTCCGCAATATTGATTGGAGGCGGTAGGGCAAAATTCCCCATTAATATAGGGTCTTTTAGTAGGCCTACTCTGATATTTTGAAATGAATGAGGGCTTCCATGGATCCTCGGAATGCTTCCCGTAACTTGTGAACTGTTGGGGAGAAATGTTTGTTGGTCGACGATTGTAATTCCTCCTTGAGAGGGAAATGCAATCTTCCTGAAATAGGTCAACACGATGGCTGCCATAGCATATATCCAAGGCCTTCCCAGTAGGATGTTGTAATCGAGGTTTCCGTCAATTACTTCAACATCTATTTCTACTGTTTTCCCCCCCAGTTCGACTTGCAAGTTACTTAAAATCCTGTATGGGGTGTATGTTTGTCCATCAAAATCTTTTAATGTTGTCGAAGATCGCGACAAGTTTGGAGATCCTAAAGTTTTCCAGTAACTCATCGACATAATACATGTAGATTCCCCCTCATCAATAGTTGTTCGATGAACAGTTTTGTTGAGGGATTTCACTTGAATGAGGAAAGCTAGTTGAGCTGGTAACTGAGGGTCATATCCTTTGTGATTAAAGGACACAAGATTGGAATCCATTGGGTCAATCCCACCTATCACTGATAATAAAGCCTGCTTTTGAGAGGGGCAATTTTGCAGTACCTCAAGTGTTGACATAGCGGATGGTGATTGGGCCAGATCCTCCACTATATTATAATTTTGTGCTGCTCTGGCACGAGGATTAAAGGTTGATTTATGTACTACTCCCTTTGGCAGCTTTATCGTTAGTTCAGGAATGATGGGTGGCACAACTTCGATTGAATTTGTTGTCGAACTACTAGGTTGATCATTAGCCTTGTTGTCCGACAACTGTGGATTCTTGTAATCTTTATTCCTTGTTGATATCAAAGCATCTTTTTTCTGCTTCAAAACCGACAACATTAGCACTTGGGACGGGGAAGCATTGTCACTAGCAACCAGATTTGTTCCTGGATTTGGAAATGGATCAGTCAATACCGCCGAGGTTTTTGAATTCTTGAAGAATTTTCTAAGCTCATCTTTATATGGACACTCTCTTGTCCAATGATCCTCATCACATATAAGGCATGGACGATTTGGTTTCCTATCTCTAGAATGGTTTGTAGAAGATTTTTCAGGGGATGACTCCTCCTGTTTCTTCTTCTTCCCTTTCTTTTTTTGCTTGCCTCTTGGTTGCTTGGTTTCTTTGCCTTTGTCAGTGGATACGGCATTTACTTCCGAGGGGAGAAGTTCTTCATTTTCATTTTGACTTGAAACCGTACGGGCCTTCTTCGACTTAGCCTTTACAGTTTTCGTGCTAGTCATTCCTATCACGCCGTCCTCGGCATGAGAGTCTTTATTTTATTTAGGAGAGGGAGGAACAGAAAATTCCAGTATAGGAGCATCAGGGATTTTATCATAGAGCGTGCCAAACTGAGTATAGATCAAGTCTAAATATTGCGCACGAGCAATTACTTGCTCTTAAGTGACGACTCCTCCCTTTGCCACATCTTTTGTAATTGAAGGTAACAATGACTTAATAAACCATTCAGCCAACAGCTGATCAGGAACATATGTTTTTACCATTCTATGATGACGTCTCCACTCATGAATATGATCAGATATGTGAGTGGCCGTAGTTTGCTTGAAATTGGTAAGAATCTTTGTTCCCGTTTTGTACCTTATGGGTAATTGAAAATGGGTTAAAAAGGTTGTGGCTAGGGTACTGAAGTTATCAAACGAAGCTCTAGGCAATTCGATATACCATTTTGTTGCCAGACCAGTTAACATTCGCTAAAAAAGGTGAAGCCTGATCGAATCATCATTTAGAGTGTTAGATGAACACCACAGGTGAAAGGTCATCACATGATTCGACGGGTCTTCACCCAGATTTTCATTAAATTTAGGAATATCTGATGGAATTTTATGAGGAATCGCTGGCCACCAAGTGGCGTAAGCGATTGGATCGTTTGTTAGCTGATTTAAATCTGGTAACTCTAAATTTGCCACGAAGGGCAACTATTGGTTCAGGTTCGGCAAAGCATACCTAGGATAAGATATGATTTCCTGAGCAGTGGGTCTTTGCATACTAGCATAGTGCATTTGATGCTGATAACTTTGGTAAGGTTGTTGGGCATAACCATTGTGAAATGGTTGATGTTAACCATTTTGAATATACGGCTGCCCATTACTTGCAAAGACTTGGTGCTCAGATCCTTGGTAAACTTGTTGGAATTGTGGTTGTTGATATTGCACCAACCATGGTTGTGAGACCATGTGCTGTTGTCCAATACTGGTTGTTTGACCAAGATGAGGGGTAATGGTACCCGTTTGAGCCTGGGTCACTCCAGTTAAGGAGCCACTAATCGATGATTGTGGTGGCGTCGCAGGGACAAGGGGCTGTTGGATTGCGACCTGAGAGACTTGAGGTTGGCATACAATAGGTAACACTTGTACTTGCGACACCGTCACAATAGCCGGTGTAGTTGGGATATTTGACATAGGCATACTTTGTTGCATTGAGTATACAACTCTTGGTTGTTGAGGCAGTATTGGTATCCAACCACTGGATGTAATTCCAGCATAACCTGAATTCTGTTGCGAACTCTCATATGTTTGACCTCCTGGAGGTGACAATGAAAGGGCATATTGCCCCCCATACGACGGTAATCCGGTGCTTAAGGGAATTATTTGCCTTTGAGGACCGGACTGCCCAAATTGACATTGCGAAGGATCAATTTGCTGAGACTCAACATAAGAGATTCCAGATATTATTCCAGATGAACAAATGGGAACAGACCATACCGTCGAAACAACCCCTGGACGGATTCCATCTAGTGCTTGAGAGCTAGTTGCGACAGATGGTACGCTGGCGAACATTATTGGAGTGGCAACAGGAAGTTCTGCCGCTGTTGTGTCAGATGACACAGTCCTAGATGTCGACGGTTGTTCAAACATATCTAGTCTATCCAAAAGATTTCCCACCAATTCTATAGGAACTTCTGATAATGGTAGACTAATTTCAGATGAAGAAGGATATAGAGTGATCCCAACTCCAAATTTCGATGGAGTACTAGATGGTGGATCCTCCACAATCTCTTCTATGGCAATCAAACTAGGTGGAAGAGGTAGATTTTCAGGTCCGTAAAATATTTCCGGTGTCGAAGAAGGTATAGATTCTGCAGCGACTGATGTTTGGGGAACAACACCTTCCGAATCAGCTATAGATTGAGCCAGTTCAGGTATACTAGGATCAGTTCTACTGTCCTCTAGTGGCTGTGGAACTTCTTCTGTAAAGGCAGGGGTACCAGAAATGTTTGGAGTAACCGGAGTCTCCGAGGGTGTCGGAACACTGGTTCCAACCCGACCAGGGGACTTTGAGCCGGTTAAACGAGTTCGCTTTGTCCAGAATAGTTTTGATTCTGGAGATAAAGACGGTTGACTCGTAAGCCTCCACGAACGATGAGGTTTCAATTGAATTTCTTCCACGATTGCGGATTACTCGATCAACTAAAAATAAAGGGGAAAATGTTTCCGAATTAAATGAATTTTAGATGCTTTGACACAACTTGTTTTTTCAATTTTTAAGAGTCGAGAAAAAACAAAAGATGACTCTAGTTGCCTTCGATTTTTAATGAGCCTGAAGTGAAAAGTGCTCAGATGGACCTTTTCCTTTAAGGAGTATGAAAAGGAATGAAAGAGACTACTCTGGAAATCTAGACAGAGGGATTACCAAACCAATCGCAAAACTGCAGAATACTTTTTATGATACGGCAGTCAATCTTCCCGAATGCTGTGTTTAGTGCATTATGATCGATAGGGTGGCAGAAATGGCTTCCTATGGATAAAGGATATAGCCTATTGTGGTCTCCCAATATATACTCGACGGTACGTGGGAGCACAAGTCCGTACTGGCACTTGTCGTCTCAAAGAGGAGGAATCACCCAACCAACAGTGAAAGCGACAGTTACCAGGCTTTATGACGCCAGAATACATCTCTAGCCTAGACTTCTAGATGTTGTGCGTTAGGTTCCAAAGTGTTTTTAGGTTCATTAAATTTATTTTACAGTTGATCTTTCTTAAGAAATTTGCCTTTCAGGTTCACCGCGTTATGTAGATATACAATTCCTAAAATGCAATCAGTCTAAATGCAAATGCACATGCATGTATTTGTTTTCAACTTTCTTAACGTGTGAATGACAAGAAGAATGTTAAGTACAAATCTGAATTATCTTTTCAAAGCAACAGTGCTAACAATTTTCTCTTCAAAAACGAAAGGAAGATAATGACGACACTTTGCTATTTTGAATTGAAAACTACTTTTGACACTTGAAAAACTACTAATTCAAATCAAATACAAGAGTAACTATATAATCGACCATCAAGAACAATAGAATTCTTTTCTTTGACTGAAAACGACACTTGCGACACTTCCAAATCAAGAAACGACAGTTCAGTTATGCTACTACTTTGTAAAAGAGAACTGAAAATGGCGGAAAATACATAAAAACATTCACAGTTCTTTGCACAATGGAGGTGGAAAGATGGAAAGGAAGGGGGTTTTCACAGAGGTATACTGATCACAGATAGCAAAACTCCTGAATAGAGCTAAAGAGAGTGAACACAGAAACCAAAAACCAAGAGTAGAAGAGGTCTTGTCTGATCAGTGCACCTATAACATAGGGAAAGTGAGATGCAGCGCACCTACTGCACACGGGAGGTGCGATGCATCCATATTCCCAAGAGGAGAAGATGCAATGGTCCAGGGACGAGACTTCAACTGGGTTCTGGGTCATAGTTTACAGCTCAGTTCAGGGATTTAGGCCGAGCAAGTGATATACAGTAAATAGAAATCACAGGGGTTGATCTAATGAGGTTACTAGAGCCACCACTAGGGCAATTAGAAAGTTTGCAAATCGATTGTTCAGTTTATAAACAAAACCCAGAGATTGACTGAAGCAACATTGATCTACTTTTCACTTGCATAGCGAATGAAGTACGAAGGCTAGCTGGCTTGACTTCAGGCTCCGTCTGTAAGTTTATAAAACAAACAAATATAGACAAACAAACAATCTATTCGCTCCCTAGTGGAGTCACCATTTTTTTATCGGGAAATCTAGTGTCCACTCGGAGCTGCTAGTCCCACTAAGACTGGTAGCTATCTTAGAAACAAACAAACTAAAACCACTTTCATTTTCCTTTATGAGAAGTAGATAAGAGGGGAATGAAGGACACCAACCTCAGTCTTGCGCTTGGTTCCTTGCTCTGTTCCTCTCCCTTCTAATAGATCCTTGCCACTTCTCCTTCATTTACCCAGCTTCAAGGAGCACCTGCGGAATCAAAGCAGCATAATACTATCGAAGAACAGAGATCTACAATCATAAACAATATAGGACCAAATATATATTGATCACACAAATACATATATCATCAAACATACAAGAATGTGGAGGAAAACTTCAATAGCTTTATTAATAATCAAGAATAGCAAAGAGAATTACAACCAATTGTTCTGACCCAACGTCATCCTCCAGCATGAAAGCCCTTCTTTCACCTCATGAAAAGCTTAGATCACCCAACACTATGATATTCCAACAAGAAACCAGCAACACTTCCTTACAAGATACAAAATTCCCGCCTCTGGATCTATTGGATGAGGGATCCATATATAGATGATTGTAGGGGGGTGAGTCAGCTTCTGGGATTTTGATTAGTGTCCTCTCTCTGATAGTTCTTGATTCCACTTGGAGATTGATGATCTCTTACTCATCCCTGGCGAATTCAGAGAGGCAAGTGTCATAGGAGAAGTTTCTGGAAGATTCTATGATCATCCACCTCGCAAACTGTCTCTGCCATTTGTCCATTCTCACTCATCGTGTTAACACTCAGGTTGTCCTTAAGCTCCAGAAAGGATACGGCCGAGGTAACCACAAACCAACTTTGGACTGCAGGTTCTAGCCCACCTGTAGTCAGAGAGGGCTCTCTCTTTATGGTTTAGCTTTGTTGAGGGGGATTTTAGGCTAGTTATTGAGTTCAAGTTTTTGTTGGTGTTTTGGTGGGAAGATTGATGTTTTCAGGTAAAGAGGCAGGTATAGTGTGAGAGTTTCAAACCATTGGGCATGGAGTCAAAGAGTAGGACTGCTGGTGCATTTTCTCGGTCACAAGAGGAATAAGGAGCAAGGTAGCTGCACATAGAGAAATGATTCAGGTTAATAGGATGGAAAGAATGCTAAGGGATGAGAGGCAATTAAGAATCTCTCAATCAGCTTAACAGAGAGGCGAATGAGCTATATCTAAGAGCAGTAAAGAATCCCTAGATAACTGTCAAACACATATGAATTAGGGTAAATATGAGCCACAGGGAATTCATATTCATGTCCAATTCAGTTCAGATGAAAAAAACATAAAGAAACAACAGAAATTGAGCCTAGAGTGTAGTTAAACAAGTTCTAAGCTAATCTTTCTTTCTGCTATTTAGATGGTGAAACGATGAGAACAGAGGTAAGAAGCACTTATTGAGCCATGTTGCAGCACAAGAATTCCACATTCACTTCCTCAGATCATTAGACACAAAGCAGACAGTCATTCCCCCAATCTCTTCAGCAGTCTTTGATTAAGTAAAACGTATCAGGTATACAGTGCGAGTCTCTAGTGAAAATTATCAATCGACCAACCCTTGAAACAATACAGAGGGTGGTATATATAGAAAAAATTCTCCAAAATTGTTTATTACAGCTTTGACCTAAACAGGTCTGAAAGTAAAAGATTACTTTAACCTAAACCTATCAGGAATAAATGCAAGAAAATATCTATGGGCTGTACTGAGGGCAGCCATATCAAAACTGAATTAATGCGTTGTCCTCGGTGGCTTGGTGCAGTGCTTCTGCAATAACTGTGCATGGAATTCTGCTCCATTGTAGTTCGGTGGCTTTAAGTGCTTTAACTATGATTTGAGAGCTGGGATGGGCTTACACCATCTGATTTGACTTTGCTGGAGGCCATTCAATGTTGACCTGCTTTGGGAACTGAAGATTTCCATTAAAAATTTAACTGATACTCTTTGACAAATGAATCGGGCTGGTTCTCTCCTTCGCTGTGGATCAAATCAAAAATTAATGGCCGTTGTTTGGCCCTCTTTCTCCTTTAGAACTGTCTTTTGATCCTTTCTACATGCCTCGCGAAGAAAAACGGGTCATTCAGCGCCTTTTGGGCTTGCTGGGGGCTGCACAATGAGGGGCTTTCCACTTCGGCCCATTTCCCGTAGCCATGCGCGATTAGCGCCTAGTGCTAATCGCGCATGGCTACAGGAAATGGGCCGAAGTGGAAAGCCCCTCATTGCGCAGCCCCCAGCAAGCCCAAAAGGCGCCGAATGACCCGTTTTTCTTCGCGAGGCATGCAGAAAGGATCAAAAGACAGTTCTAAAGGAGAAAGAGGGCCGAACAGCGGCCGTTAAATTTTGATTTGGCGCTAATCGCGCATGAAAAACTGCCTCAAAATTTGAATCCGGGCTTCCTAAGCACGATTTTCGCCTCTTGCGCCAAAAATTGATGATGACGTCAGTGGGTGGGACCATGGTACGGCGGATGACATGGCAGGATGACGTCAACAGGGTGACGTCAGCATGTACGGTGGATGACGTGGCAGGGACATGGTGGCAGCGACGTGGCAAGGGTGACTCGGCAGGAGGCCGACGTGTGCAGATGACATGGTAGTGTCCTGGTGCAGTCGTCAGGGGGAGGGACAGAAGGCAGTTTGTGGTTTTCATCGGACCGCCTTCTGTACGAGGGCGGTAACTGTCAGAGCGGCTCCGATGCAATCACAGGTGGACGTGCGTCCTTCTATACGACAGAAAAACCGCCAAGCCATCGGGCGCTAAAGGTCGGGCGATGGGATGGCTCCGAAATCGCCGAGAGCCGTCGGATCTAGGAGTGGCGGATAGGAGGGTTGACGGGAGACGGAGCTGGCGGCAGGTTTATACGGGGGATCTACGCGAATATTCGGATCTTCATAAATGGCATGGGGAGGGTTAAACTTTGGTTTTGTGGGTTTTATGGGTTTGTGCAAGCGGGGGAGAACCAGACTTAATGTTTTATTAAGACCTTTAAACATTATCGTTGTGCAAATGATTGCGGAGGGGTAAAGTTACAGGGTTTTGAATACAGTGAGGTGGGTAAAGGTTCTTGGTCTAACCAGAGGTTTAGACCAATCCCAGTTTTATAACACAGATGGGTTCATAATAGTCCCAGGTGGACTACTTTGTCCTAGGACTGAAAAAATACATAGCTATAGTACTACAAGGTGGGATATGTACATAGGGGAGTTATTAACATAGATTTAGTAGGGGAAGGGAAAAACAGATGGGGATTTACATAATAGATCAGTAGTTAATATGAAGATGATGAGAAAGCGCTAAGGTAAGGAACCTTAGGCTAGTTTGGGGGAATAGAACTTTGTAAAAGAAGAATGGAAATCCTTGAGTGAGGCAGATCTTCACCAAGGCCAATGTTATGGAACATGATGAGACTAAGAGGCTAAAGCAGATCTTGACCTCTTTGGGAAAATTAATGAGTGATTTGGGGAATAAGAAGAAAGGGGAGTTAGTTATGTCCAGTTTGAGTTCCTCCAGATGAAAAACTGCATCATGACTATGATCTTGAAAAGATATAACACTTAGAAACACAAAATTGATCATGGATCATCATTCTGCTACCTCAAAAACTACCTACCCAACCTACTTTCTTAACATTTCTTCTTCCTTTTGGTTTGGGTGCACTTAGACTTGCAAACCCAACTTTACAATTTTTCTTTTGATTGCCTTCCTATCTAAATCTACACGTGTTTCTGCCAAGGGCCCAGATTAAGCGATTGGGCTCCTTTGATTCTCTACCTATTTACAAATCTGCCAAGATTAAGCTGTTTGGACAGATATCATTCTCTATATTCTAAAACAGGAAATTGAAACCTAGGGAGACCAAGGTTAAGCTGTTTGGCCCTCCCTTTTGTAGAACATTCTTTTTAAAAATGGTTAAGTCATCAAAATTGGAATGCAGCAGTGGCATTTGGACTAGCACACTTCATGGCTTCTTCTTTGGTCTCTTCTAGAAATATGGAACATTGCAACATGCAAAGTATGACATATTTGGCATGTAAAATGTCAATCATGAAAAATTAACACCTGTCGCAACAGGAGGCTAACAGTGGCTCCACTTGGGGATGGCTTTTCCTTGTGAAAAGACAAGAACAGTAGGTCAGACTGCCTTGATCTTCTGTGGTTGCTGTGGATTGAAGGAACTTCTTTATGCTGGCTGTTAGATAATGGAAACTTTGTAATATGAACAACCTTCTCCTTAACTGAAATATTGTGAAATGCATAGCACTGCCTACTTTCTTCTGCGTGCTTGCTATTATATAGAATGCTGCTTGAGCATTGCCTTTGAAACATTCTCAAAACATGGATCAAACTGATGTGTTTGCTTTACTTTTGCTTTGACCAAGGGTGCTGATATGAAATTAAAAAAAACTCCTCTGTTTTGATATTTTTGACTGAAGACTGCAAACAGCTCCCCTTTACCATGAATTGCTGTGGTGTGACTGTGCCACTCTTGTTGTTTTGTTGAAATTAGTACAGAGACAGAGCTTTTAAAACTGGAACACTTGTATTGGTTGTGTCTCCACAAGATTTATTGCTGCTCCTCTAATATTCAGAAAAATAAAACAAAACGTTGATATATACAAATATTACTGTACAAAAGATATATACAAAGCTGCACTGTATCCCTTAAAAGGGATCATGGTAATGTTTCAGCATACGGCCATTGACAGGGCCTTCTTCAGCAGAACTATCCTCTACAGATTTGAGAAAATAAGTGTTATTTCCCTTAACAGCAGGAATAACAAATGGCCCTTTCCATAAAAAATCAAACTTTGCATGTTTTCCCTTGTCTTCTCTTCGTGAGTCCCACCTTAGAACTTTGTCACCAATGTAGAAATCCTCAGCTTTAACTCTCTTATCAAACATCTTTTTGAGTTTTTCTTGCAAAATTTGAGCTCTGTCATAAACTTGCTCTCTGGTTTGCTGAAGATGAATGGTCTGATTAATTCTTCTTTGAATATCATTTGGTTCAGCCTGAATCTCCTGTAACAGCTTAATAGTAGGAATGCCCAAGGATGAAGGAAATCTAGCCTCCATGCCATATACTAGCTCATAAGGGCTCATCCCAATGGACCTCTTTGTTGAAAGTCTGTCTGCCCATAGGGCATTTACCAGCTTTTTGTGCCAGTTCTTCTTGTTCTTTTCTAGCACTTTCTTTATGATGTTGATGAGGCTCTTGTTGGAGGATTCGGCCAAGCCATTGCCTTGAGGGTAATAGGCTGTAGAGTGGCCCAAGGTAATATGAAATTGGTGGAAAAAATTGATCATCTTTTTGGACTTAAAGGCAGCGGCATTGTCAGTGATGATTTTCTCAGGGCAGCCAAATCTAGAAAGGATATTGCACTCAAGGAATTGGATAATGATGGTGTCATTTGCTTGCCTACAGGGAATGGCTTCAACCCACTTAGTGAAATAGTCGGTGGCTGTTAGGATCCATTTGTGCTGGCCTGAGGAAGAGGGATGGATTTCTCCAATGAAGTCAAGACCCCATTGTTGAAAAGGCTTTTCGGTTGAGATGGGTTTCAAGGGCAAGGGTAACAACTTTCTTCTGCCCTCAAAGATTTGGCATTTGTGACATGACATGGAAAACTTCTTTACATCTGCAAAAAGAGAGGGCCAATAGAAACCAACCCTTAAGATTTTATCAGCAGTGGACTTCCAATATAGATGTCCTCCACAGTCACCTGCATGGAATTCTTTCATGACATTGTTAGTTTCACTCATGGTTAAACAATTAAGCAATATACCTTCATGATTTCTCCAAAATAATGCACCATCTATGACACAAAACCTTAAGGCCTTCATTTTCAAAAATCTTTTCTTGGTTCTGGACAATCCTGGTGGAGCAAACAGGTTTAACAATACAAAACATATATCAGCATACCATGGAGATTGCAAAAAGGTCTCACCGATCTGTGGAGTTGCCAGCTCCTGTTCATTGTCCAGCTGGTTAATGTCTAAGGCTTGAAAGTTTGTTTCGGACATCAGTTTGGCTAAACCTTGTCCCTTTATCAGCTTGGTTGGTTTAATTTCTATGTCATACTCAAGGATGTTTGCTATCCACTTTCCTCTTTTGCCTTCTAATCCCTCTTGGGTTAGTATGTCTTTTACAACAGCATTTGGGACATAAGCAATCACATGTGAATATAAAATGTACATGCTGAAATCCTTGATGGCCTTAACGAGTGCATAGGCTTGCTTTTCCATGATTGGGTACTTCAAAGGGGCGTCTCTTAAGGCTCGGCTGAAAAATGCAATCGGCTTTTCAGCTCCCTGTTCATCCTTTTGCAAAAGGACAGCAACTATAGTATGATCAGATGCAAAAGAAAAAATGATAAAATCTTTGTCAAATTGTGGGCTGGTGAGGACAGGGGTTTGGGTTAAGGCCGTTTTGATACTCTCAAATGCTTGCTTGGTTTCAAGAGACCATTTTACCTTGGCATTGTTTTTTAACATATTGCTTAATAGTTGTATCAGTTCAGCTAGATTTGGGATAAATCTTCTTAAGAAGTTGATTTTTCCAAGGAATGCTTGCAGCTCTTTTATGTTTCTGGGATATGGGATTTGGAGGATGGCTTGGATTCTTTCAGGATCTATTATAATCCCATCTTTTGATATGATATGGCCAAGTAGTTTGCCTTCTTCAAGGCCAAACAGGGACTTCTTGGGATTTAAGGAAATGCCATATTTCCTACATGTTATGAATATTTGCCTCAAGTGCTTGAGGTTCTCTTCATCAGATTTGGAAAATGGGGTAAGATCATCAAGATAGACAACTAGGAAGTCATGTATTTCTTTGGCAAAAGCAATAGCCATTGCTCTTTGAAAGATAGCACCAGCGTTTTTAAGTCTGAATGGCATCTTAACATACTTAAATGTTCTCCACGGTGTGGTAAAGGCTGTCTTGTCTTGGTCATCCGGGTGAACAAGTATTTGATTGAAACCTAAAAAGCCATCTAGCAAAGAGATTCTAGATGACCCCACTACTCTTTGTAGGATGTATTCCATCTTGGGCAAAGGATAGTGGTCTTTTAGGGAGACTTGGTTTAAATTTCTCAGATCTACACAAAGTCTAATCTCACCTGTCTTCTTTCTTGTGGGAACAAGATTGGATACCCATTCAGAAAATCTGATGGGTGCTATTATGCCTGCTTCAAACATCCTCTTTACTTCCTTCTCAATCATGGGAAGAAGCATAGGGTTAATTCTTCTAAGTTTCTGTTTGAAAGGTTTCTGGTTTGGTTTTAAGGGAATGGTGTGTTGAATTATTGAAGTGTCATAGGACTTCAAGTCCTCATAACTCCAAGCAAATACATCTTGGAACTCTTTAAACAAATCAATGTACTTGGGCTTTTGATCAAGTGGTAAATTTTTGGACAATTTGATCATTTTGGGATTCTCTGTTGTCCCAATGTTGTGTTCTTCTATAGCAGCGTTCAATGGTTGTAATTTTGGCTTTCTGGGAACATCATTAGTGTCAAACATGTCTTCTAATGGGGTTAGGCCAGCAGGCAGAAAATTGTCCTTTAAGTCAATGATCTCTGCCTCTGTTTTGGCAATTTCTTCCAAATGCATTTGTTTCAGCTGTTCTATGTTTGTTTTGTCAAAAACAGTCGGGTTTAGGATTTGTTTGGCTGTTGCAGCTGTTACAGCCTGCTGGTTTTCATTTATTTGCTGTTGGGCATCCTTCATAGCATCCATGTCAATGTTAATATTCGAAAACTCATGCTCAAGGGTGAGGAAATTGTTGATCTGGGCATCATTTTCAAAAACTTGCCAATCTTTAACGTTATTTGGGACAGCAGGCCTATGTTTTATTTCAGCAGTAAAGTGATGGTTCGGCTCAAAAGGAAGCTTACATGTACTAGCAAAGGTGGCTAGGCTGTGTGCATGAATGTTATGCTCTCTTGAAATCTTGGCCAGCTTGAATTCTGTGAACGCATTGAGTATATTAGTGGCAGCAGTCCTATAGGCCCTCATTCTATTGTCATTGGTTACAAAATTACCTTTCATCTGTTGTATGATTAAGTCAGAGTCCCCTAAAATAGACACTTTTGCAGCTCCTAGAGCTTTGAGCAGTTTAAGGCCTAAAAGCAGAGCCTCATACTCTGCCATGTTATTTGTGCATTTGAAATTCAGTCTGTAGGCATGGCCTTCTGCATGATTGTTATGTGTATTGTGAATCCATACACCTGCCCCTGCTCCTAACTTGTTGACCGAGCCATCAAACTCTAAATACCATGTGATTTCTTGCTTGTGTTTAGTACTGAGAATTTCAGTCGTTCTTGCAGTGGGCAGATTTGAAATTTCTGTTTGGGGAGGTTCTTCTAGCATGCTGGTTGCATTAATTGTTGTGACAGTCTCATGGGTATGTGCAACCGATTCTTCGTTGATTTGTGTTTGTTGTTCTAGAGCCAAAGGCTCATCCTCAGTTAGAGAATTTGTATTATCATTAAACAAAATAAAAGAGTCCATATCCGAATGGATTGAGTAAATGGGAAAATTTTCAGGCTTACTCTCACTACTTACCACATATTTCATGAGTGTTTCTCTGTACAATCTCTTTGGTTGCCCAAAGACTGAAATAGTAGCATAGGAGAGGTCTAGTTGAAGGGATCCTTGGAGCTTTGCTCCCCATGATCTTGACAGGAGCATACCATATTTTGGTGGGATGTCAGCCACCACCACATCCATGAGGATGGTTTTGTTGGGATATTGGACTAAGGAGACACACAAGTCTTTGATGAGGCCTAAACACTTGACTTGACTTGAGTCAAATGAGTATAAATCTTTGTAGGGTCTCGTAATATCAAGGTTCAGCTTTTCCATAACTGCTTTGGGCATCAGATTGTGTGATGCTCCTGAATCAAACATAGCATTGTGCAAAACTTTGTCATGTATATGAAAACTGACATAAAAGGGTGGAATAGGTCCATATGTTGATTTTCCATTAACTTCTGGGCCAAACAACAGTTCAGGGGTATCATCCAGAACATTTACATCATCCTTATTCTCTGGTATTTGAAGTGATCTTTGAATTTGTTGCCTATATACATCGTGCTTGGAAAGTTCTGAGAGGGGGATGGATATCTTCAACTTAGCTATTTCTACCTCTAAATTAAATGGCTTTTCCAATGGAGTCTTGGTGTTGATAATGGCAGTTTTTTCTGTTTTATTTGAATTATCTGCTATTTGCTCTTGTTTATCAGCGTTATGGGAATTGATTGCTTGCGGTTTTTCAACTTCAGGAGGGCTTTTTGGAACGCTGTTCGAGTTTTTCTCAGAGGAAGAAGGTGGCAAAAGCTGATCTACAGGAGGCTGCGCTTTTGTAATGTCTTCTACAGTCACTTGATGCGGGTTTGGGACAGGTATATCAGCTGGTTCTGTTATGACAGCCTTGCCTTTAATCTTATTGGGCTGTTTGCCATCCTTTGGCTTGCTAGGTTCAGAAATATCAATGGTCCTAGTTCTCAGCTTATATTGTTTGTGGACCTCATACACAGCAGTATCATAACCTTGTTTAAAATCAAAAGATTCACCAGACTTAGTCTGAAATTGACTAAAGTCATGCTCATCTTGGTCTTCTTGGGACAGAAAAGTTTGATGCTCACCCTTTAGATCCATCAGATTCATGTGAGTGTCTTCCGTTTGCTCATTGGATGCAGATCCTTCAACATAGTTATCTTGAAAAGGGGGTCTTATGTCATGATCTGGGCTTGACCTACCAGCATTTGTGTTCTGCGTTTTCCTAAAATTTGGGTTCCTTATGGTATTGGACTGTTGTCCTTCCCATGATGATCTCCTCTCAACACTTTCTACTCTGTCTCCCAGCCTTTGCATGCCACTGATAATAGCATCAAGCTTTTGTTCTAAGGCTGAGGGTTCTTCCTTAAAGGTGGTTCTTCTTTCCATTCTAGCTCTGTTTCTTTTGGCAATTAGGTTTGCCTCTACGCTGACAGCAACATTTTGCATATCTGCAAGGGTCTGAGGAGCTCTTTCTTTTAACTGGTATGCCATATCCGGGTCGAATCCATCAGGGAATTTATACAAGGCAAGGTCAGGGGGCGGTCTTAAGTTCTGTGGTATTGCATTATAGATATTATTGAATCTTGCAAAACACTCCAAAACAGTCTCCTGAGGACCTCTTTTAATTGTATCATATTCAGCTAGTATGTGCAAGGGGTCTTTTTTTGTCTCCCATCTATTGGTAAAGGACTGGTAAAGCTCATCCAGAGTAGTTAAGGAATTTGCAGCAAGTGATCTAAACCAAGTTCTTACATCACCGGTTAAACTTTGAACAAAAATTCTCATTCTCACGCTATCATCGTCTATCTCATAGTTTTCAAAATAGTCTTGCATCATTTTGGTATGTTGAAGGGCTGTGAAGGGACCGGTACTATCAAAGTAGGTAATTTTAGATTGATACTCCTGAGGTAAAGCCCCAGGATTAGCAAGCAATTGCAGGGGTGCATATCTATTAGGCATATTGGCAGGGATAAGTGGGACAACGGGGATAAATGGAACAACAGGGATAACAGGGATAACAGAAGTAACTGGAACAACAGTAGAGGTAGTTGTAGTATGTGCAGTGAATGGAGGTGTGGATGGAGTGCTTTGAGATGTGGATGATGAACAAGGGGAAGTAGGGGTCGAACGAAATAAAACCTTAATAGGAGTTGGAACACAGCTTGGGAGAGCTACTTCAGGACTCAAATCAGCAAAATCTTCTCTTTGCTTTTGCTTCCTAAGGATCTTTGGGATTAAGTTCGGATTTTCAAAAGCAGCTGGGGGATTTGGGTCAGGATTTGACCTTGTATATCGTGGATTCTTCTTGGGAGCCAGCTTCCGAACTGTTTCAGTATTTTTCTGGGAATGTTTTTAGAATTAGCAAGGAACTGATCAAATTTTGGAACCGCTATCTATAGCTTAAAACTAGCATGAAGATTGACTGAAGCAGCTTTTGTTTACTTCTGTCAATGCAAAGCAGAGACAGTTTCAAAGGCTACTTGGCTGACATCCAGGCTTCATCTGTAGTTTTAAGGAATATACAGCAATTAGAAAATTGATTTCTCAGTGGATTCTTCCAACCTGTTTCGTGAATTTAACTGAGGAGTTCCCCAGTGGAGCTTTCCAACTTGATTTATGAAATTATCTGAGGACGATTCCCCAGTGGAGTCGCCATTATGTTAACACTCAGGTTGTCCTTAAGCTCCGGAAAGGATACGGCCGAGGTAACCATAAACCAACTTTGGACTGTAGGTTCTAGCCCACCTGCAGTCAGAGAGGGCTCTCCCTTTATGGTTTAGCTTTGTTGAGGGGGATTTTAGGATAGTTATTGAGTTCAGGTTTTTGTTGGTGTTTTGGTGGGAAGATTGATGTTTTCAGGTAAAGAGGCAGGTATAGTGTGAGAGTTTCAAACCATTGGGCATGGAGTCAAAGAGTAGGACTGCTGGTGCGTTTTCTCGGTCACAAGAGGAATAAGGAGCAAGGTAGTTGCACATAGAGTAATGATTCAGGTTAATAGGATGGAAAGAATGCTAAGGGATGAGAGGCAATTAAGAATCTCTCAATCAACTTAACAGAGAGGCGAATGAGCTATATCTAAGAGCTGTAAAGAATCCCTAGATAACTGTCAAACACACACGAATTAGGGTAAATATGAGCCACAGGGAATTCATATTCATGTCCAATTTAGTTTAGATGAAAAAAACATAAAGAAACAACAGAAATTGAGCCTAGAGTGTAGTTAAACAAGTTCTAAGCTAATCTTTCTTTCTGCTATTTAGATGGTGAAACAATGAGAATAGAGGTAAGAAGCACTTATTGAGCCATGTTGCAGCACAAGAATTCCACATTCACTTCCTCAGATCATTAGACACAAAGCAGATAGTCATTCCCCCAATCTCTTCAGCAGTCTCTGATTAAGTAAAACGTATCAGGTATACAGTGCGAGTCTCTAGTGAAAATTATCAATCGACCAACCCTTGAAACAATACAGAAGGTGGTATATATAGAAAAAATTCTCCAAAATTGTTTATTACTGCTTTGACCTAAACAGGTCTGAAAGTAAAAGATTACTTTAACTTAAACCTATTAGGAATAAATGCAAGAAAATATCTATGGGTTGTACTGAGGGCAGCCGTATCAAAACTGAATTAATGCATTGTCCTTGGTGGCTTGGTGCAGTGCTTCTGCAATAACTGTGCATGGACTCCTGCTCCATTGTAGTTCGGTGGCTTTAAGTGCTTTAACAGTGATTTAAGAGCTGGGATGGGCTTACACCATCTGATTTGACTTTGCTGGAGGTCATTCAATGTTGACCTACTTTGGGAACTGAAGATTTCCATTAAAAATTTAACTGATACTCTTTGACAAATGAATTGGGCCGGTTCTCTCCTTCACTGTGGGTCAAATCAAAATTTAATGGTCGCTGTTCGGCCCTCTTTTTCCTTTAGAACTGTCTTTTGATCCTTTCTGCATGCCTCGCGAAGAAAAACGGGTCATTCGGCGCCTTTTGGGCTTGCTGGGGGCTGCGCAATGAGGGGCTTTCCACTTCGGCCCATTTCCCGTAGCCATGCGCGATTAGCGCTAGGTGCTAATCGCGCATGAAAAACTGCCTCAGAATTTGAATCCAGGCTTCCTAAGCATGATTTTCGCCTCTTGCGCCAAAAACTGATGATGACGTCAGCATGACGTCAGCGGGTGGGACCATGGTACGGCGGATGACGTGGCAGGATGACGTCAGCAGGGTGATGTCAGCATGTATGGTGGATGACGTGGTAGGGACACAGTGGCAGCGACGTGGCAAGGGTGACTCGGTAGGAGGCCAACGTGTGTAGATGACCTGGTAATGTCCTGGTGCAGTCGTCAGGGGGAGGGACAGAAGGCGGTTTGTGGTTTTCATTGGACCGCCTTCTGTACGAGGGTGGTAACTGACAGAGCGGCTCCGATGCAATCACAGGCGGACGCGCATCCTTCTGTACGACGGAAAAACTACCAAGCCATCGGGCGCTAAAGGTCGGGCGACGAGATGGCTCCGAAATCGCCGAGAGTTGTCGGATCTGGGAGTGGCGGATCGGAGGGTTGACGGGAGACGGAGCTGGCGGCAGGTTTATACGGGGGATCTACGCGAATATTCGGATCTTCATAAACGCCGTGGGGAGGGTTAAACTTTGGTTTTGTGGGTTTTATGGGTTTGTGCAAGCAGGGGAGAACCAGACTTAATGTTTTATTAAGACCTTTAAACATTATCTTTGTGCAAATGATTGCGGAGGGGTAAAGTTACAGGGTTTTGAGGACAGTGAGGTGGGTAAAGGTTCTTGGTCTAACCAGAGGTTTAGACCAATCCCAGTTTTATAACACGGATGGGTTCATAATAGTCCCAGGTGGACTACTATGTCCCAGGACTGAAAAAATACATAGCTATAGTGCTACAAGGTGGGATATGTACATAGGGGAGTTATTAACATAGATTTAGTAGGGGAAGGGGAAAACAGATGGGGATTTACATAATAGAGTCAGTAGTTAATATGAAGATGATGAGAAAGCACTAAGGTAAGGAACCTTAGGCTATTTTGGGGGAATAGAACTTTGTAAAAGAAGAATGGAAATCCTTGAGTGAGGCAGATCTTCACCAAGGTCAATGTTATGGAACATGATGAGACTAAGAGGCTCAAGTAGATCTTGACCTCTTTGGGAAAATTAATGAGTGATTTTGGGAATAAGAAGAAAGGGAGTTAGTTATGTCCAATTTGAGTTCCTCCAGATGAAAAACTGCATCATGACTATGATCTTGAAAAGATATAACACTTAGAAACACAAAATTGATCATGGATCATCATTCTGCTACCTCAAAAACTATCTACCCAGCCGACTTTCCTAACATTTTTTCTTCCTTTTGGTTTGGGTGCACTTAGACTTGCAGACCCAGCTTTACAATTTTTCTTTTGATTGCCTTCCTATCTAAATCTACACTTTTTTCTGCTAAGGGCCCAGATTAAGCGATTGGGCTCCTTTGATTCTCTACCTATCTACAAATTTGCCAAGATTAAGCTGTTTGGACAGATATCATTCTCTATATTCTAAAACAGGAAATTGAAACCTAGGGAGACCAAGGTTAAGCTGTTTGGCCCTCCCTTTTTTAGAACATTCTTTTTAAAAAAGGTTAAGTCATCAAAATTGGAATGCAGCAGTGGCATTTGGACTAGCACACTTCATGGCTTCTTCTTTGGTCTCTTCTGGAAATATGGAACATTGCAACATGCAAAGTATGACATATTTGGCATGTAAAATGTCAATCATGAAAAATGAACACCTGTCGCAACAGGAGGCTAACACATCGCACCCTACAAAAGGGATTTTCAGCATGCATCACAGCCTTTACACTGGGCAGGTGGGATGCATCGCACCCTCACCACTGAGCAACTTGTATGGTCCAGTTTTGACCAGTTCTGCGTAGTTTCCTGTGGATAACTTGTGGGAGATGATGTAATCAGCTGACCTTGTTCCTTTAGGGTATGAAACAAAACTTTTAGGCACTTAGGAGCCCTTGGTTTATGGACATGAATGATTGGGGTTGCAGTGCCCAAAAATGTCTATAACAGCTTCTCAAGTTTCAAATCCTTTTCCAGGATTTTGATCCTCTCACCCATTCTCTGGGCCCTTTGTGTTTCCTCGTTCTGCTTGAGTTGGAAAAGTTTGCAGTCATTTTCCAAACTTGCCACCTTTTCCTTCAATCTTTTCATCTCTGTAGCCTGGATAGACATATCTTCCATGGCTTTCACAAGTTTTGCTGCTTTGTCCCCTGGTGCTCCTACTGTTGTAGTAGATTCTGCTGTTACTGGCAATGCTATTGAAGGTGGAGCTGTGGGTGCTAGTCATCCTGCCAGTGTAGAAGGAACTCGTGTGAATACTATGGGGATGATAGTTCTGGAAGTTGTGGCCAAGTCACTTTGTTTCGATTGAATTAAAGTGTCCAACTCCTTTTCTGTCTCCTTGAGTTGATCATTCAGCTTCAAGACCAAGTCCATGAGCTCTTCATGTCCTTGCTGGGTTTCTAAGACCTCTAATGTTTGTGGATGATGCAACTGGGGTATCTTTAGTTGCTTCTTGAGTGCAGCGATATCATCGTTTTTCTTCTTAATTAGCTGCTTTGTGGCTTTTCTATCCTTGGGACCGTGTCCCAATTCAATTACTAAGTCCTCTAAAGACTTGATTCTTGTGTCCTTGGCCTATGAGGAGGCCTTTTCCAACTGGAATTATGTAGATATGTTGTTTAAGGAATTATGTAGTTGGTGGGCAGCTATGGCCTTTCTAGTCAAAGTGGAGTATATCATCTCCCATATTTGCTTGTGTAGCTCAATTTGGTCTATGGGATGGATATCCCTTGCTAGCACTTCAAAATCTACTTTCTTGAAATCTGAGGCTGTTTTTGGCTGTTGAGTTGTAGGCTTGATAAAAGTCATCTACATTTTCCCCTCTTTGATATCAAAGATTGACATTAGCCTTGTTTGATTGGTAGGGGTCATCTTCAGGTACTAGGCATAAGTTTGGACCTTAAGCTTCTCATTCCTTGCTTTTATTTCCCTGTACCTTTCCTTGATGTCTTGGTCTTTGTCAGTAGGCATTCTGAAGGAAGATACCTCAAGACTAAGCTGCCTTTCCAACCCTTGTGTTTGTGATGTGGAGGGTGTGCCTTCCGATGGGGTGATGGGTCTACTCATGTTTCCTTCTGTGCTGGTGACTTCTGTTGTCTCCTCTGTGTATTCCTGTTCAGAGATAGGATTCACTCTCTATCTTTTTAATTGGCTTGTATCTACATAAGTCTGTGAAGTGGCCCTTGCTGATGTGGTGGCCTCCTCCCTACTTCTTTTTAGGCTCTTCTCCTCATTTAGAGGAGTCTGCACAACTAAGGGGGTACTCATGGTTGTCTCTGGTTTGCTTGATTTCTCTGGCCTGTCTGACTATTCTGGGCCGTCTAACTGCTCTGGCCTATTTGACTACTCTAGCACCTACAGGAAAGAACCCTCATCAAGTTGTTTTTCAAGATCGATTAGAGCATTCTCTATGTCTATTCTAGTGTTGTCTTGATCAACTAGGGTTCCTTCCACCCATTCTGATTGGTTAGCATAGGCTTCAATCTCAGGTATGGGATGGTGAATAAAAGGTCCCAGCTTGACCTTTTGCCTCTTCTTGGTGATGAATTCCAAAGGGTCATATCTCCAAACAAAACTTCTCTGGAACTTCATCTTCTGTAGTATCAAATCTGCCTCTTTCCCAGCCTCCCTAGAGTTACATATGAAGGGGCCTAGTTGGTCTTTTATTTTGAAATTGGCCTTCTTCTTGGCATTTACAAAGTTTATCTCATCTACATTGATAATTTGCTTGTAGTATTCTAATGCAAACAACCTCATAGGGAGGTATCTTGGCAATTTGTATGGTGCAAGCATGCAACCATATATCCTGATTTCTGTGTGGTTCTGGTAAAGGTACCAGTCACCCACTTTGGTCTACTTTGACAGTTGAAGGAATCTCTTTATTTGTGGACTGATTCTTGGAGGAGGGTTTCCAGTCAACATTGTCATAACTAGATGTACAAATAAGTCAATAAATTTTGAATAAGAGTATGGAGATTGATACTCGTGGATTAATGGGGTCAAAAAAATGACTAACCTTGGTTGACCCTTGATGTCTAGTTTTTGGAAGGTGAATGGGAACTTATTATACTGATAATATAAGAACATATGGTATAAAATTGAAGAGTATTTGAAGACCCTTTCATTCCCCATTCTTGTGAACTGTTCATGCATCTTGTCAGCTACGAATGTGGAAAAGTCATAAATGGTTTCATGAGGCTATCTTGGGGTATAGATGGACATGAAAGCCAGGATAATTTCATCAATATACTCACTTGTGGAGTAACCCAAAACACAAGATATCATGGCTACAATATTTTGGCCCCAAGGGGAAAATATAGCTGCTACATATGGAGGGGGGTCGTTAGGGATGTGCTTTTCCTCTACGATGAAGGTTTGGAACAGTTGGGCCAATTTGGCAAAGCTGAGTTTGGGGTATAAGTCCAATAGGTCTCCAATTGAGAGGGGAGTTAGGTTTGGCCCTAGTTGGAGCTGCAACATTTCATTGATGGATTCGGTGGTAATGGTGAAAAGGACCTTCTGGTCATGAGACATGATGGTTCTGTGACTGGGGATGTAGCAAGCATAACACATATGCACAATTTTAGGAAAAATGTGGACTTGGGGGAACTGGTACTTGGTAAAATTTGACTCCCAAAGGCCAATTTCATCAGCATGGTTCAGGAACTTGTCCCTACTTTGGCAATGAACTTTGAGTAGGAGCTCTATGATAGTGGTATCTTTTATCTGGAAGTCTCTGTCAGCCAGGGGAAGGTGGTCTAGGTCTAAATGAGGTGTAGTGATGGGCCTCACATCCATTGTAATTGCAGCCACCATACTCAGTTCATGTGGATTTGAGTGTGGGGAGGGATTCAGAGTTTTTAGGGCAACGGTGTTCTACAGTGGTTAATGGCTCAAGCTCTTGAGTATTTTTAATTAATTTTTAACTTAACTAAAAACACTCAGCAACTGGTTACTTTGAAATTGACAGGGTATTTGGTGAATTCTGGTTTAAATACCTGGAACTGGGGTGAATTGGCTCTGAGCAGGGTGGCTGGTGACTACAAGTGGTTGAATGGGCTTCGTATAGGCTGCAAGGCTGATTGGGTTATCTGTGGCATCTTTGGAGTGAAATTGTACATGGGTTGACGGCTTCGATGTTTGCAGGTGTTGTGCATGCGTATAGAGGCTTGTAGATGAAATTTCAGCGAAAACAAAAAATTTTGGGGCTTTTGGCTTTTATACGCAAAAAGTTAATTTTTTGGCGGGTATGGGGTGAATAGTGGTTAATTTTTCATGTAGCAGGAGGGCGGTAAGCAGTTTATTTCACACTACTTTTGGGCGCTCGGTGGTATTTGGGAGGGGCCACCTGATTCCACTCATCGGATGACACATAGCATTGGGGGCCAGGGGGGAAACCACTTTATCGGGTGGGTAAAGGACGGATGTCGGGTTGGCCTGATATGGATAAGGGCCGTTGGATGAGGAGGGGGACGATCACATGGTGATCGGGTGGAGAAGCTGTGCAGAGGCTAGTGGGGGGCCCGACAGGCACTTAATTATGGTGGTATCAGGGTTAATAATGGCTTAAAGTGAGATTAGGCCATTGGGGTAATTAACAGAGGATTAAAAGGGGGCTTAATTAACTTGATCGCAGATCGACCAGTTAAAGGTTTTGGTTAGGTTTTAGGTGAAAATCTTAGTTTATAATTAAACTAGGGTGTAGGGTTAATTTATACATAGGAGTTAAATATATACGAGAAATTGGGTTTTTATCGGGATTTACTATAATAAAGTTAGTCATTAATATGAAAAGTGGGCGGAAAAGGGAAAAACACTAAGCAAAATGCCTTTTTGTGAATTACATGTTTTTCACATATTTACATTAATACTTAGGGTACATCATTTTTGTGGGTTTTTAGTATGAAAGTGTTTTATATGGGGGGATAATTGCTTTTTCCTAGGCAAAAAGTGTTTTAACCTTAGGAAAAGGAGTATTATTAGGAAAATGAATGAATTGAAGGGGGGGGTGGGGGGGTGAACGTTTATGAGGGGAGTATAGTACTTGATATCCATAAGTCTTTGAGCCGAGGGTCTGGTCCCTCCAAAAGTCAGAGAAATGCTCTGAGCCTCTTTGACTTAAAGGTTTTTAAGTACTTTGAACTTTATTATGGGAAATTAGTTAAGTAAAGAGGTGAAATGAATGGGGGAAGTTAATTAATTGACTTTGAAATCCATTTGCATGCTTGATTGTCCATTCATATTTGGAACATATGATGAAAAATGATAAATATGTTTTTTGTCTAATCAATCACCATACTTCTGCAACCTTTCTTCTACTTACCCATCTACTTATTCTACCATTTTTTCTTCACTTTATTAGGGTGCATTCAAGCAAGAAAACCCTTATCAATATTTTCTTTTCTTTACATAGAAAACTATCTAAATCAAATCATATCTCATCCAAGGGCTCAGTTTAAATAGTTGAGCTCCTTTTATTTACTCTATCTATCTAATTATCTGCTAAGATTACATTGCTTTGTCAAATTTTATTCTCTATCTATAAACATGAAGTTGAACACATGAAATAGATAAGTTTAAACATTTTGACTATTCATAGATTGTGGCATAAGTAACAAGCTGCATATAATCATTTATTAAGCATAAAAAAGTAAATAGCAGTGGCATTTTGACTTGCACACTTTCATGGTCTTTTTGTTTTCTTAGGGTTCATATTTTTCATTTTTTGTGACCTATTTTCATTCTTTTTGTCCTTTGATTATTCTTTTAGGACATACCCTCTTTACATTTTTTAATTTTTTTAATATGGAAAACATTTGCAGAAAGAAAAGGTATGTACAATATTACAAGGCTTAACCTTAGTCAATCAAAATTATGACTCCTATTGGTATAGGAACCTAATAGTGGCTCCACTTGGGGATGGCATTTCCTGGTGAAATGTCAAGAACTTTGTAAATCAGTAGCCTTTGAATTGTTGTTGATGTTACCTTGCAAAATTATCCTCTATGCCTCTGCATTATTGATACTTATGATAGTGAATCCTTCAAAGCTTAGGGCCTTCTCTCCGGGCTTCAACTTCAATGACCACCATCCAATCCAAACTAAAATTTTTGAAAAAGAACGGAATACGTACAATGGAAAGTAAAAATTAGTAGTTAGGTTCAAAATAGTGTTTGATCATTTGACCATCCATTTCTCTAAGGAAGAAAGAATTATTACCTCTGAAAGAATAAATGACATATGGGCCTTTCCATAGGAAATCAAATTTCCTATGTTTACCTTTATCTTCCCTCCTTGAATCCCATCTTAGGACTTTGTCACCAAGGTAGAAATCCTTAGCCTTGGTCCTTTTATCAAAAATCTTCTTGATCCTTTCTTGCACAACCTGAGATCTGATGTACACTTCTTCCCTGGTTTGCTGTAAATGAATTGTTTGGTTGATTCTTCTTTGGATGTCATTTGGTTCGACCTACAACTCTTGGAGCAACTTCATCACTGGTGTTCCCAAGGAAGATGGAAAAACAACTTCCATCCCATAAACTAGTTGGTAGGGAGAGGTACCAATTGATTTCTTTGTGGTTAGTCTATCTGCCCATAAGGCATTGACTAGATTTTTATTCCATGTTTTCTTATTGTCCTCCAACAACTTTTTTATGATGTTCACCAGGATTTTGTTTGAGGATTCTACCAATCCATTTCCTTGAGGATAATAGGTTGTGGAATGGCCCAGGGTTATATGATACTTGTTGCAGAAATCTATCATCCTTTTGGATTTAAAGGCTACTGCATTATCAGTAATGAGCTTAGTTGGACATCCAAATCTTGATAGAATGTTGGTTTCAAGGAAGGTTATGAAAATAGTGTCAATGGCTTGTGTTGATGGTATGGCCTCTATCCATTTGGTGAAATAGTCTATGGCAGTGAGGATCCATTTGTGTTGGGCAGAGGAAGGTGGGTGAATCTCACCAATGAAGTCTAACCCCCATTGTTGAAAAGGTGTTTCAGCAGAGAATAGTTTTAGGGGTAAAGATATAAGCTTTTTCTTTCCCTCAAAAATTTGACATTTGTGACAGGAAGTCACATGTTTCTTTACATCGGAAAACAAAGTTGGCCAGTAGAAACCAGCTCTAAGAATTTTATCTGCAGTGGTTTTCCAGTAAAGTTATCCTCCACAATCACCTGCATGAAACTCTTGCAATACTTTGTCAGTCTCATATTTTAATAAACAGTTGAGAAGAATACTCATGATTCCTCCAAAACAAAGCATTGTCTAATATACAAAATTTAAGGACTTCATCTTCAAAAATCTACTTTTGTTATTTGATAATCCAGGAGGAGCTTGCAATTTTGTAAAACATAAATGATAGCAGCATACCATGGTGATTCAATAAAGGCCTGGATGATTAGTGGAGTCACCATCTCCTCTTCATTATCTATTTGTGCAATAAAGTTTATATCCAGGGCTTGACAGTTTGATTCATCCATGAGCTTGGCTAAACCTTGGCCCTTGATTAAATTAGTTGGTCTGATTTCTATGTCATATTCTAGAATAATAGCAATCCATTTTCCCCTCTTTCCATCTGGGCCACCCTGCATTAGGATGTCTTTGACAATTGAATTGGGAACATAGGATACTATATGAGAATATAAAATGTATACTCTAAAGTCCTTGATAGCTTTGACCAAAGCAAAAGCTTGTTTTTCCATTATGTTATATTTTAAGGGGGCATCTCTAAGGGCCTTGCTAAAGAAAGCAATAGGTTGTTCATAGCCCTGGTCATTTTTTTGCAGTAAAAATGCAACAATTGTGTGCTCAGAAGCAAAAGAAAATTTGATGAAGTCTCTGTCAAATTTTGGATTGACCAAAACTGGTGTTCTAGTTAAGGCTAGTTTAATGTCTTCAAAGGATTTCTTAGCCTCAACAGTCCATTTGATGGTCGAATCTTTTTTCAACATATTGTTCAGTGATCTAATTAATTCTGCTAGATTAGAAATAAATCTCCTAAGAAAGTTAATTTTCCCTAAGAAAGCTTGTAATTCTCTGATGTTCCTTGGATGTTGTATCTGTAAGATGGCTTCTATTCTTGCAGGGTCTATTCGGATACCATCTTTGAAATTATATGACCTAGTAACTTTCCTTCTTCTAATCCAAACAATGACTTCTTAGGGTTCAAAGAAATTCCATATTTCCTACATTTAATAAAAACCTACCTTAGATGATCCAAATGCTGGTTGTCAGATTTTGAAAATACAGTAATGTCATCTAGGTATATCACTAGGAAATCATGAATTTCTTTGGCAAAGGTTGTATCCATAGCCATCTAAAAAGTGGCTCCTGCATTCATTAGTCCAAAAGTCATTTTCACATACATGAATGTGCCCCAAGGAGTAGTGAAGGCAGTCTTGGCTTGGTCATCAGGATGAACTAAAATCTTATTGTAACCAGAAAACCCATCCAATAATGAGATCTTGGTTGATCCAACTACCCTTTGCAAAATATGGTCCATTTTGGGGAGAGGGTAATTGTCTTTAAGGGATACTTTGTTGAGGTTTCTAAGGTCCACACAAACTCTGATCTCGCCAGTTTTCTTCCTATTTGGCACCAGGTTTGAAACCCAATCAGAAAATCTGATTGGTGCAATTATCTTAGCATCATACATTCTCTAGATTTCCTTTCCAATTGAAGGTAATAGGACATGATTTATCCTTCTAAGTTTTTGTTTGAAATATTTTTTATTTTCTTTTATAGGGATTGTGTGTTGTATGATGCTGGTGTCATAGGGTTTGAGGTCCTCATAACTCCAAGCAAATACATCCTGAAATTCTTTTGATAACTCAATGTATTTTACTCTTTCAGTGGTAGGTAATGATTTAGAAAGTTTGATCAATTTTGGATTTTCATCAGTGCCAATATTACACTCCTCCATATTAGTTTTTAAAGGTTCCATTTTGGGCTTTCTAAGGACATCATTTAAATCAAACATGTCTTGCAAAGGGGTTAATCCCTTAGGTAAGAAATTGTCTTTGAGATTGATTACTTCAGTGTCTTTGTTAATTATCTCATCAATCTCAACTTGTTCTAGGTTTTCTACATCTGATTTTGTAAATTTAGTGGGATGCAATCTATATATCTCTTCACCTTCTATCTCATTTATTTCTATTTTATCTTTAGCGTTAAGGTCTATTGATGTGTCAATATCTATATTTCTATTTACAAATTCTTGTTCTGAAATCAAAAAGTTGTTTATTTGTTTGTCATCAGCAAATATTTGCCAGTTATTCAAATTATCTAGGATTGCAGGCCTGTGCCTTACTTCAATAGTGTACTGATAGTTAGGCTGAAAAGGTAACTTGTAGGTGCTGGAAAACATTGCTAAACTATAAGCCTGCATATTATGTTTTCTAGGAATTACAACAACTTTGGTTTCTAAGAAAGTGTTTAGTATTTCTACAATGGTTCCTCTGTAACAACTTAATCTAGGGTCTTTGGTCATATATACAACATTAATTTGTTTTATCACTAATTCAGAGTCTCCCATGACAGAAACTCTTATAGCTCCTATCTTCCTAACTAATTTAAGACCTAAAATTAGTGCTTCATACTCAACCATATTGTTAGTACATTTAAAATTTAGTCTGTATGCATGGCCTTCTGAATAATCATTCTCTAGATTGTATATCCAAACTCTTGCTCCTGCTCCAAACTTATTGACTGACCCATCAAACTCAAGATGCCACAATATCTCATGTTCATAATTAGTATCATCTGTTTCCACCAACTTTTCCTCAACTTGACTACCTTGTTTAATGGAAAGTTCTAAAGTTTGGACAATTTCCTTTTGTTTTGAAACTGCAATTTCTTTTGGTTCTGTATCAACACTGTCTAAAAGAGTTCCTTGTGTTTCATTAGTATTATACAAAATAAAAGAATCAATGTCTGAATGTACAGAGTAGATAGGAAAGTTTTGAGGCCGATCCTGGCTACTCACCATGTATTTCATTAAAGTTTCTTGGTACAACTTCTTGGGTTGTCCAAAAACAAAAATTGTTGCATATGACATATCAAGTTGTAGAGATCCCTGAAGTTTGGCTCCCCATGACCTGGATAATAGCATGTCATACTTTGGTGGGATGTCAGCAACTACAATATCCATAAGGATTCTCTTGGCAGGATATTGAACTAAGGTAACACAGAGGTCTTTAATAAACCCCAGACACTTGACTTGACTTGAGTCAAATGAAAATAAGTCCTTGTAAGGTCTTGTAATGTCTAGGTTCAGTTTTTCCATTACTGATTTGTGCATTAAGTTGTGGGAGGCTACAGAATCCAACATTGCATTATGAAGAATTTTTTCATGGATGCCAAGGCTAATAGAAAGGTGGTATTCCTCCTTCTAGTGGTTTGTGTTTGACATCTGGACCAAATATAAGTTTAGGTTGGCCATCAAACAGGTTAACAAAATCTTCATTTTCAGCAAGGTTCAGGGTCTAGTTTATCTGTGTTTTGTAGGTTTCATTCTTGATTAACTTTGTCAAAGGGACTGAAATCATTAGCTTAGCTACCTCTGCTCCCAAATTAAAAGGCAAAGAGGCTTTCTCTGTTTGAGGGTTTGTACTTTTGACAACAGGGATTTGAGTGGGATGGTCTTATTTTCTTTTATTGCGGACTTCTTTTTGTGAATTTTCCAATCTAGTATTTTGAGGTGTGTCCACTAGTTTTCTGGGGGAAGGTGAAGAAGAGGGTTGATCATTAGAAGGTTGATTAGGGGTAATATCTTCAATGGTAGGACCAGAAGGATTCTAGTTTTGTCTGGGGAGAATTCGAAGGATTTTAGAAACCGGGGCTTCTTTGATTTTCTTTGGTTGATTTGGCATTGTTTTCTTGGTTTGGTCAGAGATATTAGAATTTTTTTTACTCCTTAGGTTATGCTACTTATGTACTTCAAAGATGGCAGAATCATAACCTTGTTTATAATCAAATGACTCTCCAGGCTGGATTTGCAATTGCTGTAGCATATGCAATTCCTGATCATCCTGGGTCAGAAAAACAACACCTTCATCATCTAATCCCATCAGGTTAATCTGCGTGTCTTGCTCTAGGTCTTTAGGATGGGATGTTTCTACATAATTTTCCTGGAAAGGAGGTCTTATATTCTGATTAGGTCCATTTTTTCCAGTATTTTGGTTTTGTTTTTTCGTAAGTTTAGGTTTCTAACTGGAGGTGTTTGTTGATTATGCCACTCGGGTTTCCTCTCTATATTCTCTATTCTATCCATTAACTTTTCCATGCCTTTTGCTAAGCTATCTATTTTAATGTCAGAGGGTGAAGGCTCATCTTTAGCTAATCCTCTTCTTTCATTCCTAACTCTAGCTCTTTTAGCTAATAAATTAGCCTCTACACTTACTGCTACACTTTGCATATCTTCTAGGGTTGGGGGGTTTCTTTCCCTGAGCTAGAATGCCATGTCTGTGTCAAAACCATCAGGGAACTTTATTAATGCTAAGTCAAGTGGGGGTCTAAGATTAACTAGAATTGCATTGTATATATTGTTAAATATGGTGCAATAATCTTGAACAGTTTCATTGGGTCCTCTCCTAATATTTTCATATTCAGAAAGGATCTGTAGAGGATTCTTTTTCTTTTCCCATCTATTCAAAAATTGTTGTTGAAATACTTCTAAACTATCAATACTATTATCAGGCAGTGATCTAAACCATTTTCTAACATCACCAACTAAAGTCTGAGTGAATAATCTCATTTGGACATCCACAATATCAATTTCATGAAGTTCAAAGTAGTCTATCATTTTATTAACATGGTGTTGTGCAATGTAGTGTCCTATGCCATCAAATTGGATGATTTTACTCTGGTAGTCTGCTGGCATGGCACCAAGTGGAGCATGTAAGACAAGGGGAGCATATCTATTTGCCATGGCTATAAGCTAGGATGGGCTAAAATGTGGGGTTGAGGCACTAGAAGATGATGTAGTAGTGGAGGATGAACTAGGACCAATAGGTGGTACCTGGGATATGATAGGTTGGTAAGGGAGTGAGGGTATGAATGGAGGTGGGGAATGAACTTCAGAAGTTGAAGGAAATAGTATTGAACTAAGAGTAGTGGATATTGGCTCAGCAAACTCAAGGTTCCTTGCAGTAGTAAGGGATGACTGTGGGGAATTTAGAATATATTCATCAATTGACTAATTGGCCTTTTGGACTTTGAGGTCTGCAATAAACTCTGGATCTAGAACAATTTCATCAAGTGCACTTTCAGACCTTATTCTAAATAGGGAAAGATCAAATGGCATGTCAAAGGGAAGGTCTTCTAAAAACAACCACTCATCAGGGCACGAATCGGCTTTGATTAAAGGTGTTTGACTAACTGAACTTTCTTCTCTTTTGGGTCTTCTCGAAATCAGGTTGGGATTATCAACTATTGGGGCAGGGTTTGGATCTGGATTAGCCCTAGTGTAGTGAGTTCTCCTTGAAGCCAGAATTTCAAACTTTTTCTAATTACTTTCTTTTTGTGAGATTTTGTAAATAACTTCTAATAAACCCTTTAAGAGGCTTGAAATAAATATTTAAAATTTTCTTAAAGGTTTATTAAGACTGAGGATTTGATTGTCCCCAGTGGAGTCACCACTATGTTATCACTCAGAATTTTCCTTAGAAGTTATCAGAAGAAGGAAGAAACTGAGGTAACCATAAACCAATCTTTTAGGTATAGGCTCTAGCTAATCTATGACTCAGAGAGGGATCTCTCTATATAATTTAGCTTTGTTTCTTATGGGATTTTAGGCTAGTTCTTAGTGTTCCTTGGGGTTTTGGTTTTGATTTGAAGGTTGGGTGGTGGAATTCTTAGAGCAGATGGATAGAGCTAGACCTTTCAAGCCATTGGGCTATGGAGTCAACAAATGAATAGCAGGACTAGACTAATACATTAAAGGGAATGTTCACAGGGTAGGCCAGCATAGCAAAATGCAAATATTTAGGCGTAATGGGGGAAGTAACTCCAACCAGGGTGAAAGGGCACTCAAGAATCCTTAGACCGGGATCAGAATGGAGAACAAAGGATAATCATGAACAAAGGGCAATTAAGAATCCTTTGCTATAGATCACAAGAAGTCACCTAAACTAAGGAGCAATCAAGATTTCCTTAACTTAGATTTGTGAAGAAAACATATAATAATGCATAACAGTCAAGACAGAGTGCATTTAAGCAATTTCTGAAATATCATTCCATGTTATAACATTTATATTTTAGAGATACATAAAGATTATGAAAAGACTTGAAGGAAAACAACATTGAACATAGGAGAATACTTATTTGTATTTCGCTTTACAAAAGAATCCTGTAAAATATCTTATCTTTATTCCTTGATCCAATAAGCCAATCTAGTCATTGATACAATAGAATTTCTGATTCGAGAGAAAAAGTCTATAGAAATGTTTTGGAATCCACCCTACATACTTCAAATTGTGAAGTATTTATACAAAAACTTATTACAAAAAATCTCAAAACAACTTGAGATTTATTCTAGGAAATACAAAATATCTTCTAGCAAGAAGATAGAGACAAGTAATGAACTGTTTCCTACTGTCTCTTTAATGGTTGTGCTGGCCTTTATGGTTGAAGTGTAGCCCTTTATGCTAGCTGATAGTTGTGGCATTTTTATGCTGGAGTCTTCTTCATTTTGATATTTCATCTGATACTCTTTGACCCTATCGTGTTGTTTTTACCTATTTTACCCTGTTGCCTTCATTTTTACTGCACAGTAACCTTCAGCTATTTATTTATCACAGTAAATTTGTCATTGTCTCCCACCATTATGCATCTGGTAATTTCATATTTACCATTCTCCTGTAAATCTCATCAGCCTTGGTATATTTAGAAAAATTTGGCTTGGTGAGGAAAAAATATTTTACCTCATGCTCAAAGAAAAACAAGTTCTCAAATGTGTCATATAATACTTTGCCTATTGGCAAGGCTTTAATTGATGAAGAGTGGGCTTGTTCCTTAGCCAACTGTCTGAGTCTATTGCCATAGTCCAATTGTGTCATGAGTTTATCATTGATGACAATAGGACTGGGCAGACCCTTTTCCCTCAAAATATGAAATTTAGCCATGAACCTATCAATGGCTACCTGCATATTGTGGAAATTTTCTTCCAAATTAAGCATAAGGTTCCTTTTAGAAAGGACCTTCCTTATCTCTAGAATGGTGGCAGTTCTATCTTCAATGTTCAGCTCATGTAGTTCATATTTTTTTTTTGTATTGAGGAAATGGATGAGTCTATTTGCATCCTTAGGCTTATTTCCCAATTCCTCCCTCACTTTATGGATAGCTTCAGTAGCTATCTTTACTAGCTCTATTTGCTCAAAAATAACTTGGATGATGGAAAAATATGATTGACAGAGTCAATGATATTGGCCCACAACATTTCCTTGGTTTGTCCAAGTGGCTTCTCAAGTGTCAAATCCTTTTCTAGGATTTTGATCCTCTCACCCATTCTCTGGGCCCTTTGTGTTTCCTCTTTCTGCTTGAGTTGGGCAAGTTTGCAGTCAGTTTCCAAACTTGCCACCTTTTCCTTCAATCTTTTCATCTCTATAGCCTGGATAGACATATCTTCCATGGCTTTCACAAGTTCTGCTGCTTTGTCCCCTGGTGCTCCTGCTGCTGTAGTAGATTCTGTTATTACTGGCAATGTTGTTGCAGGTGGAGCTGTGGGTGCCAGTGATGCTGCCAGTGTAGAAGGAACTGTTGTGGATACCATGGGGATGACAGTTCTGGAAGTTGTGGCCAAGTCACTTTGCTTCGATTGAATTAAAGTGTCCAACTCCTTTTCTATCTCCTTGAGTTGATCATTCAGCTTCAGGACCGAGTCCATGAATTCTTCATGTCCTTGCTGGGTTTCTAGGACCTCCAATGTTTGTGGATGATGCTACTGGGGTATCTCTAGCTGCTTCTTGAGTGCAACGATATCATTGTTTTTCTTCTTAATTAGTTGCTATGTGGCTTTTATATCCTTGGGATCATGTCCCAATTCAATTACTAAGTCCTCTAAGGACTTGATTCTTGTGTCCTTGGCCTGTGAGGAGGCCTTTTCCAACTAGAATTATGCAAATATGTTGTTTAAGGAATTCTATAGTTGGTGGGTAGCTATGGCCTTTCTAGTCAAAGTGGAGTATATCGTCTCCCATGTTTCCTTGTGTAGCTCAATCTGGTCTACAAGATGGATATCCCTTGCCAGCACTTCAAAATCTACGTTCTTGAAATCTGAGGCTGTTTTTGGCTGTTGAGTTGTAGGCTTGATAAAAGTCATCTGCATTTTCCGCTCTTTGATATGAAAGGCTAACATTGGCCTTGTTTGATTGGTAAGGGTCATCTTCAAGTATTGGGGATAAGTTTGGGCCTTAAGCTTCTCATTCCTTGCTTTTATTTCCCTATAGCTTTCCTTGATGTCTTGGTCTTTGTCAGCAAGCATTCTGAAGGAAGATACATCAAGACTAAGCTGCCTTTCCAACCCTTGAGTTTGTGATGAGGAGGGTGTGCCTTCCATGGGGTGATGGGCCTACTCCTGTTTCCTTCTGTGCTGGTGACCTCTACTGTCTCCACTGTGTTTTTTTGTTCAGAGATAGGATTCACTCTCTATCTTTTTGCTTGGCTTGTATCTGCATAAGTCTGTGAAGTGGCCATTGCTGATGTTGTGGCCTCCTCCCTACTTCTTTTAGGCTCTTCTCCTCATTTAGAGGAGTCTGCACAACTGAGGGGGTACTCATGGTTGTCTCTGGTTTGCTTGATTTCTCTGGCCTGTCTGACTGTTTTGGTCTGTCTGATTGCTCTGGCCTATCTGACTACTCTGTCACCTACAGGAAAGAACCCTCACCAAGTTGTTTTTCAAGATCAATTAGAGTGTTCTCTATGTCTATTATGGTTTTGTCTTGATCAACTAGGGTTCCTTCCACCCATTTTGATTGATTAGCATGGGCTTCAATCTCAGGTATGAGATGGTGAATAAAAGGTCCCAGCTTGACCTTTTGCCTCTTCTTGGTGATGAATTCCAAAGGGTCATATCTCCAAACAAAAATTCTCTGGAACTTCATCTTTTGTAGTATCAAATATGCCTCTTTCCCAGCCTAGTTGGTATTTTATTTTTAAATTGGCCTTCCTTTTTTCATTTACAAAGTTTATCTCATCTGCATTGATAATTTGTCTGTGCTTTTCTAATGCAAACAACCTCATAGGGAGGTATCTTGGCAATTTGTATGGTGCAAGCATGCAACCATATATCCTGATTCATATGTGGTTCTGGTAAAGGTACCAATCACCTACTTTGGTCTGCTTTGATAGTTGAAGGACTCTCTTTATTTCTAGATTGATTCTTGGAGGAGGGTTTCCAAGTCAACATTGTCATAACTGGAAGTACAAATAAGTCAATAAAGTTTGAATAAGAGTATGGAGACTGATACTCATGGATTAATGGGGTGCAAAAAATGACTGACCTTCATTGACCCTAGGTGTCCAGTTTTTGGGGCTGAATGGGAACTTATCAAACTGATAATATAAGAACATATGGCATAAAATGGAAGAGTATTTGAAGACCCTTTCATTCCCTATTCTTGTGAACTACTCATGCATCCTGTGGCAAAGTCATAAATGGTTTAAGGAGGCTATCCTGGGGTATACATGGACATGAGAGGTAGGATAATTTCATCAATATACTCACTTATGGAGTAACCCAAAACACAAGATATCATGGCTACAATATTTCGGCCCCAAGGGGAAAATATAGCTGCTACATATGGAGGGGGGTCATTAGGGATGTGATTTTCCTCTACGATGAAGGTTTGGAACAGTTGAGCCAATTTGGCAGAGTTGAGTTTGGGGTATAAGTCCAATAGGTCTCCAATTGAGAGGGTAGTTAGGTTTGGCCCTAGTTGGAGTTGCAACATTTCATTGATGGATTCAGAGGTAATGGTGAAAAGGACCTTCTGGTCATGAGACATGATGGTTCTGTGACTGGGGACGTAGTAAGCATAGCACATATGCACAATTTCAGGAAAAATTTGGACTTGGGGGAACTGGTACTTGGGCAAATTTGACTCTCAAAGGCCAATTTCATTAGCATGGTTCAGGAAATTTTCCCTACTTTGGCAATGAACTTTGAGCAGGAGCTTTATGAAAATGGTATCTTTTATTTGGAAGTCTCTGTCAGCCAGGGGAAGGCGGTCTAGGTCTAAATGACTTGTAGTGATGGGCTTCACATCTATTGCAATTAGGGCCACCATACTCAGTTCTTGTGGATTTGAGTGTGGGGAGGGATTTAGAGTTTTTATTGCAACAATGTTCTGCAGTGGTTAATGGGTCAAGCTCTTGAGTATTTTTAATTAATTTTTAACTTAACTAAAAACACTCAGCAACTGGTTACTTTGAAATTGACAGGGTATTTGGTGAATTCTGGTTTAAATACCTGGAACTGGGGTGAATTGGCTCTAAGCAGGGTGGCTGGCGACTGCAAGTGGTTGAATGGGCTTCGTATAGGCTGCAAGGCCAACTGGGTTGTCTGCGACGTCTTTGGAGTGAAATTATATATTGGTTGACGACTTCGACGTTTGAAGTTGTCGTGCATGCGTATAGAGGATTGCAGATGAAATTTTAGCGAAAACAAACAATTTTGAGGCTTTTGGCTTTTATATGCAAAAAGTTATTTTTTTGGCAGGTATGGGGTGAACAGTGGTTAATTTGTCGCATAGCAGGAGGGTGGTAAGCAGTTTATTTCACATTGCTTTTAGGTGCTCGGTGGTATTTGGGAGGGGCCACCCGATTCAACTCATCAAATGACACAGCATTGGGGGCCAGGGGGGAAACCACTTTATCAGGTGGGTAAAGGACGGATGTCGGGTTGGCCTAATATGGATAAGGGTCATCGGATGAAGAGGGGGACGATCACATGGTGATCGGGTGGAGAAGTTGTGTGGAGGCTAGTGGGGGGCCCGACAGGCACTTAATTATGGCAGTATCAGGGTTAATAATGGCTTAAAGTGAGATTAGGCCATCGAGGTAATTAACGGAGGATTAAAAGGGGGTTTAATTAACTTGATTGCAAATTGACCAGTTAAAGGTTTTGGTCGGGTTTTAGGTGAAAATCTTAGTTTATAATTAAACTGGGGTGTAGGGTTAATTTATACATAGGAGTTAAATATATACGGGAAATTGGGTTTTTATTGGGATTTACTATAATAAAGTTAGTCATTAATATGAAAAATGGGCGGAAAAGGGAAAAACACTAAGCAAAATGCTTTTTTTGTGAATTACATGTTTTTCACATATTTACATTAATACTTAGGATACAACATTTTTGTGGGTTTTTAGTATGAAAGTGTTTTATATGGGAGGAGAATTGCTTTTTCCTAGGCAAAAAGTGTTTTAACCTTAGGAAAAGGAGTATTATTAGGAAAATGAATGAACTGAAGGGGGGGTGAACTTTTATGAGGGGAGTCTAGTACTTGATATCCATAAGTCTTTGAGCCGAGGGTTCGGTCCCTCCAAAAGTCAGAGAAATGCTTTAAGCCTCTTTGACTTAAAGGTTTTTAAGTACTTTGAACTTTATTATGGGAAATTAGTTAAGTAAAGAGGTGAAATGAATGGGGGAAGTTAATTAATTGACTTTGAAATCCATTTGCATGCTTGATTGTCCATTCATATTTGGAACATATGATGAAAAATGATAAATATGTTTTTTGTTTAATCAATCACCATACTTCTGCAACCTTTCTTCTACTTACCCATCTACTTATTCTACCATTTTTTCTTCACTTTATTAGGGTGCATTTAAGCGAGAAAACCCTTATCAATATTTTCTTTTTTTTACATAGCAAACTATCTAAATCAATCCTTATCTCATCCAAGGGCTCAATTTAAATAGTTGAGCCCCTTTTATTTACTCTACCTATCTAATTATCTCCCAAGATTACACTGTTTGGTTAGATTTTATTCTCTATCTATAAACATGAAGTCGAACACATGAAATAGCCAAGTTTAAACATTTTGACTATTCATATATTGTGGCATAAGTAACAAGCTGCACATAATCATTCATTAAGCATAAATAAGTAAATAGTAGTGGCATTTTGACTTGCACACTTTCATGGTCTTTTTGTTTTCTTAGGGTTCATGTTTTTCATTTTTTTTGACCTATTTTGATTCTTTTTGTCCTTTGATTATTCTTTTAGGACATACCCTCTTTACATTTTTTAATTTTTTAATATGGAAAACATTTGTGGAAAGAAAAGGTATGTACAATATTACAAGCCTTAACCTTAGACAATCAAAATTATGACTCCTATTGGTATAGGAACCTAACAGAGGGGAAGGAGCTCATTTGGGGATAATTCTAACTTACCATTCTACTTTCAGCTGAAGGTGAGATCAAGAGTTCAACCAGAGTGTCTCAAGGGAGATCCTTAACCCAACTTCAGTAGATTTAATTGCTACCCTAACTAGTTTTCCCTTCTTCGGTGAACATTCTTGCCATCCTAGTGGGATTTTATTTTGCAATTATTTCTAAAGATTGATGAGAATTTTGGCATAAAGATTATTGGCATCATAATCTGATTTTGCAGGTCTGATATTCCTTCCTCAAAGAAGCATGAGTTTCACTATTTCCCAAGCCTGAAATCAGTCAAGTTTGTGGGCTGACTTCCCTGTGTTCTATAGAGGAAGAGATTAGGAATGAAGGGGGCTGCATTCCTTGCTTTGTTACAAGTTTTTGGCTATTATTACTTGTTGGAAGATTCCTAAGGGTGATCGAGTTGAATCCCTTGCCAATACCAAGGTTGTGGTAATTTTCTCTTGAAAATGGACACATTTTGGGCATAAAGCCAACATCCCTCTCTGTTGTAACTAAGTTTAGGGAGAACCACAATGCTGAGTATTATATAGACACCAGTGCCACAAATTTATCAATTTTGGGCCATTTGGAGTTGGAGAGAGAGTACTGAAGCAGTGTTAAGAATTTTGGGTGCACCTAGACAGTTTGTGGGAGGAATTTATATGTCATATCAACCTCAAAGGAAGGGCCACAAGCTTCCCATTTGCTGGATTACAAATCCATTAACTGTGGACCATTGAAATCGTAGTACCCTGAGGGAAGAACACGTAGAATATTTCCTTGCTAAAGTTTACTATGTATTGTTGGTCACATTCCTTCTTCAAGTACCACTCTGGTAGCACACCGTGAGACATAGGTCACAGGTTCCATAATTTTCTTATGTCTTTGTGTATTTATTTGGCTAATGTGAAATAATCTCCTCTATTTTATTTATCTGTGATGTACCAACTATATACATATGTAAATTTATGAACTTTCATAAATCTATTTGAGCACTTGGAGTACTTTATTTTGGTATGCACGTTAGTTTTTTATGCACATTTAATTGGGTGAAATTTGTAAAGGTCAACCTATAGATACACGTGGCTAAATTGATGCTAGAACACATCACTAAACCTCACACACACTCAGAAACCTATTGAAAATTTAAGGCTTTTCCGGAAAGGAACATTACACTTTTCAATGCTCCCATCAACTACATGCTTGATCTTGTCAAACCGTCTAAAATCAATCATTGATTCCCTAGTAGGTCTTGGAACATATCCAAGAGATAATTCTCAAGAAAGGAGTTATACTACTTGGTTATGACATCCTTTCATACCTTCTTAGTAGCTACCCCTAAAAAAGGGAGGGCTATGTCTGAAGAATAGAGGACAATAGTGCAACATAAGTAGGAAATTTTGTAGTTTGATGACTCACCTGAGACGTGGACATAGATGCTCCCACTTGTTCCTGTACACCCTATAATGTTTGAATAAGCCATCTTGACTTCCTGGATACACTAGAATGTAATGAGGTCTCTGTTTTTTACTAGAATCTTGTTGATCTGACTTTGATTTCTTTTTCAATTTTAGAACAGAATCTGGAACAACAAGCTTTTTGTGTTCATTAATCACTATAGGATTTTTCTATGATTTTGAGGACCATTCATCCTCATCAAAATTCATATCCTTGCTCACCAATATGTTCATTTGAACTTGAATTTGGATTCAGTAAGCCTCAGATGTATTACTCTATCCAACAAATATCCCCTTTATATTCAAGGGTTCAAGTTTAGTCCTTTTCTTATCATGAATATGAATATAAATTGGACAAAAAAAAAGATATGGAAATGTAATACTTGTGGCTTCTCACTGGTAAAATATTTCTTTGGTGTTTTGTCCTTCAAGTTTAGTCCTTTTCTTATCATTGATTCCCTAGTAGGTCTTGGAACATATCCAAGAGATAATTGTCAAGAAAGGAGTTATACTACTTGGTTATGACATCCTTTCGTACCTTCTTAGCAGCTACCCCTAAAAAAGGGAGGGATATGCATGAAGAATAGAGGACAATAGTGCACCATAACTAGGAAATTTCGTAGTTTGATGACTCACCTGAGATGTGGACATAGATGTTCCCACTTGTTCCTGTACACCCTATAATGTTTGAATAAGCCATCTTGACTTCCTAGATACACTAGAATGTAATGAGGTCTTTGGTTTTTTACTAGAATCTTGTTGATTTGACTTTTATTTCTTTTTCAATTTTAGAACAGAATCTGGAACAATAAGCTTTTTTTGTTCATTAATCACTATAGGAATTTTCTATGATTTTGAGGACCATTCATCCTCATCAAACTTCATATCCTTGCTCGCCAATATGTTCATTTGAACTTGAATTTGGATTCAGTAAGCCTCAGATGTATTACTCTATCCAACAAATATCCACTTTATATTCAAGGGTTCAAGTTTAGTCCTTTTCTTATCATGAATATGAATATAAATTGGACAAAATAAAAGATATGGAAATGTAATACTTGTGGATTCATACTAGTAAAATATTTCTTTGGTGTTTTGTCCTTAAAGATCCTGTGAGGACATTGGTTCAAGATATAGACATCTATGTTGTAAGCTTTGTCTTAAAGACAGATGGGTAAATCCACATCATGGATCATGGTTTTATTTATCTCAATGATGTATTTGTTACTCTACAACCCCATTCTTAGCAACTCTGTTATTTCAGTGCTTCTTTTCAGCTTATTTCAGTGCTTCTTTTGAGCTTAATTCAAGTAAAATTTGACAGAGTTCTGTGTTTTTTGAGAAATGCATCATATGCTATTTTGTTAGTACATCATGGAACAAAGCGAGCTACAACCATCTAATGATAACAATACAAAGAAATTACTAATACTATCCTAGTTAACCCCAAAGTGCTAGCATAGGAGTCTGTGCCCTAATAGGAAGGGATTCAAAATCTTTATGGAAAACAATGAATTTTCCCTTAACAAGAAAAGCCAGTTCTTGTTTGAAAAGCCTAAATTTCCTTGAGCTTAAGAGGGGATGGTTCCTCAAGAAAAGTAGCCTTACATTGATATTTCCACAGAAAACCAATAGCAGAGAGTTGTACTGTCTGCCATAAATATTTGCAACTGTCTCTATTCGTCCAAGTGTCCTGAAGGGGAGTACCTTTCTAAGAAATTGGGGTGGTAAGAAAATAGTTAAACTCAGCTTCAAATCATGCCCCAAGTGTCTTGGCAGATGGGCACATGTGCTTTGGTTTAATCACTTCACCCATTGCTTAATAAATTAGATAACTTCAGTATTGAATATAGCAATTTGAACCTCAATATTTCCATGTTCTATTTAAGCTAAAGTAAAGTGTCCTGCATTTGTTTTAGAATACATCGTGGAATAAAGAGATCTACAACAATCTAAAGGCAAGAATACAAGGATTTTCCCATCTTAATTAAGCCAACAATGCTAGCATAGGATTTTATGCCCCAATAGGAAGAAATTCAAAATCATTATAGAATAAACTAAATTTGGCTTTAAGCAAGTTCTTGCTGAAAATGATTCAATTCCCCTCAGCTAAGAGGGGATGTTACCATGTGAAAAAGTAACCTTACATATTGTTTCATATCTGGTCGGTTAAATACATTGTGACATACTCTAAACATGTACATGCTTATTGTCTAACGCAATTACTCACTCTAAATAGAAGTAGTCTCTTTTCTGTGATACTAGTCTTCTACAACATAACTACTATGACTCCCATGACTTAACTTATTTCACCTTCAGATTGAGTGTAATCTCTCTTGTGCTTGGACAACATTAAAATAACACTTATATCCAAGGTGATTCCTTGGGATACCCCCAAAGACTGTGTTAGCTCTGCTATAATCCAGCAATTCGAGGAAAAATGCACACCTGATCGGGTTGTTTATGCTCATAGAATATTTGCACCAGCCATCATTCTTATTCTCCTTCACTCTATTTATACTCTCATAGCCCTCGTCATCTCCATTTTTTTTCAAGTCCTGGCATGAGCCCCTTTTTAGTTAAACCCCTCGGCGCTAAGGTTTTAACCCATATAACCGCACGCTTCCACATAGTCTTTCCCTGTCACATCAGTCGAACAAAACATATGTGTTAGACCCTGCCGTCTGATCATTCCTGCCATGTGATCTGACGACGTTCGCTGCTCTCGATCCCACAAGCTGCGCATGCAATAAACCCCAGGGAAAGTAGTTTCCCGCTTGTCGCATTCGCCACACGTCGCAGTTCTATTGCATCGCGTGCCCGTTGTATGAATTCCGCTCACCCCCGTAGGTGGTGCGATAAATACAAATCGCCGCTCAAAACCGTTCCCCCACTTGTTATCTCCTGCGCAACTTCCACCCCCGTTCACTGCCGGATCTTCCCATATAAGATCCGACAACCCTCGTTTATCCCGACCCCACTTCTCCTAATTCCTCTTACAAAATAGATCTTCGTCATTCATTTGTTTGATCTAACGGCTGATTTTTATTCTCGTCCCTCCCATGCATCCGCCATGCAGTGTTCGCGTCCATAACAATTCTGTACACCCGAAGGATGAAGCGATCAGCTACCTGTTAGAACCTCGTATTGTCCCTTTTTTACCATACATTTTGTCATGATATCATCCTTTTCAACCTACATTTAAAAGTCCTTGTTAGTGTTTTAACCCAATTATCCCAAAGGTATGTAATGATTCTTCTCATCACTATACGTTTAATTATTTAGCATATAATCACGATATCTTCATAGTTAATCTTTAAATTGTTAAGTGCTGAACAGTTAAAGAATGATGTGCAGTCCGCGTTGCTGAAACAGCCTGGAGTTTGCGAGACTATTTTTGCAGTTGCTGAAATAGTAGAAATGGCACGCGAATCTCGAAGCTGAAATAGTTGAGATTTGCATTCTAAATTTGACAGCAACAAAGGAACCAGACTGATCACCGAGGAAGCTGTTACACTGGATGAAACACCTATAATCTAAAGACAGTATTACTGTAACAACATTTTGTTGACGAGAAATTGATTTCCCTATTTTTGTATAATGGGTTAAAATAATGTAAATCTTTTGTAATAGATGTCTCCTCTTTATAAAGAGGAGACATCTACATTAGAGGGGGATGGACTGTGGAAGAAGGCTCAGCTGAAGGAACGGGACTAGAATTCTTTTTGTAATATGACATATTGATGGATGAATAAAATTTTGTTCTGAACATCTTTTTCTAGTTCTTGTCTCTTAGGGAATCTTGTGAGAAGGACAAGGCCCACCTTCATCACAAGATTCACCCATTATATTTCTGCAATGTGTCAAGTGTGTCTTTTATTCATGCCTCGTTAACAAGTACTGTTTGCTAAATATTGTTTATAATACCTTTTGTTGAAACTCTGTTTCTTTTTCAATTGATTGTTATATTATTCAAAGTTAATTCATGAGTGTTTCACTGGTGATTAAGTTACAGAGTGAATTGGCAAGCTAGCTAATCAGAGGCAGGTGCTGGAGATTCCCGCTCTGGGGATAGGGTCCTGAATCTCTGTTACAGCATAGCCATTATTTTCCTTTGCAGATTGATTCTTTTTCGTTGTATGACTCTTTGAATGGAATTAAGCATTCTTTGATAGTTATCTGCAATAGAGTGTAATTGTTGTAATGCAGAGTGAAGCTTTAGTTTGTTAAAGTAAGGTGTGATTTGTTTGTACTACAACTTTTTTTGCTTTTAAAATTGAGTGCATATAGTACGCAGTTGCCTTTGAAATAACAAGACTTCCCTAGGTTGAAAATTTATGTCGCACTTTGTTGTTTAATTCAATAAGCAATTAAAGTGAACAACATTTCGGCACCATTGCCAGGGAAGGCAATTATAGATTTTAAAAGTACCGATGATTTTCTTGCAGATATGCAGATGCATGGGAGGAAGCAAGAAAACTAATCCTACAGGTGGAAAGGGCAAAGGAAGAGGAGGAAGAAAAATTTTCATCGATGAGATTATTTCGAAAGATGAGACATCCCAGAGGTTAAGCTCTCGGAGGCCACAAACTCAGCACTCTCTCCAAACAGACTACCAAACAGAGGAAGTAGTGGGACCTGAAAGGGTTGTAGAAACAACAGAACATACTGAGGAACCAGTGGAGGAAGTTGAAGAACCAGTAGAAGATATTGAAATTGAAGAACCAATAGAAGATATTGAAGTTGAGGAACCAGTTCAGGACATTGAGAGTCCAACGGAAAACACTGAAGACCGGGCAAGTGTATCAGGAATGCAACCAATGGATGGAAATAACGAAGGAATCTTTGGTGGAGGACGTAGAGGTGAAGGAAGAGGTGAGAATTCTCTCTCCACCTTGGAATTCCCTATTGAGGAACTTCCTAGAGGTACAACTCCTATGAAGAATATTCCACTCTCAACCCTACCTAACTTCCATGGTTTATCCTCTGAAGACCCTGATGAGTTTCTTTTTGAGTTTGATATATTGTGCAGAAGTTATGATTATGTTAATAATGCTCAAAAGTTAAAGTTGTTTCCAGCAACACTAAAAGGAAATGCACTAAGATGGTTTATGAGCTTGGGAGGTCATGTGATCACAACATGGGATCAGATGAAGGAGAAATTTCTGGCCAAATACCAAGACTATTGCCGGATGAGAGAAAAAAGGGAGGAATTATTCAAGATGGTTCAGAAGGAGGATGAAAATCTGGAGGACTTTGTGGAAAGACTCCAGTATAATCTGCAGAGATCTGAGCACCCTGATGTAAGTAAAGATATTCTTAAAACAATATTATTGAAAGGGGTAAGGGATGATTGTTTAGATATGTTAAATATGCTTGGTAAAGGGGATATATCTAAAGAATCGTATGATGAAATCATTAACCTCTGCAAGAGGTGTTCAAGAGGAGCTGCAAATAAATCAAAGAGCATGGATAGTACTTATTCAAGGGTCTAGAAATCAGCCAGTGGAGGAGCAACAAGAGCTGAAATAGGTAATCTACTTGAGGAATTCAAGACTAAAATGTTAAGTTATTTTGCTTCACAGATTGATACCTTGCAGGTTAAAAAGAAGCAGGCAGAGGCAGAAGCCGCTTTGGCCATTTTCTGCCCTAAATGCAGACAAAAACATCCACTGAGGGAATGCCCACTGGACAAGGTACCAATTTGTACCATTTGTGAGAAGGACCATGAAACTCAACAATGCCCCTCTTTACCAGGGATAAAGGTAGCGTTCCAACCAACTGAGGAGGAAGCTGAATCAGTTTATCTGCTGACACAAAGGAGGCAATGGCAACCACGAGGACAAGGTACGAACTCTAGTATGCCATTTAATCGTTGGAATAATTATCCTTCTTTTAATCAAGAAAATTACCCGCCCTTTAACCAAATGCAATACCCACCCTTTAATCAAATGAATTTCCCACCCATGCAGCAAACAAACCCTCCCTTTATAGACCCTGCAATGTGGACTCCCTGGCTTCTACAGCAATCCTATTTTAACCAATGGAACCCAAACTAGAGAGCTCAACAAACTCCATTCACAAACCAATTTCCTCAGTTCCAGCAACAACTTTCTCTCCCGTCAGGTACCCCACCGAATAATCAGACCATGAAACCTCAGCTGCCTATACAACTGAACCCTAACCCTAATAATAATAAAGCTATGCAAGTCATCGACATTCAGAACCTGCCTACATCTCCTGTGCAATGTAATGATATTCATTTACGATCTGGGAGAGTAGTTGAGCCGATTATAGATGATATTACCTCTTCCGACTCTGATAAAGAAGAGACAGAAAAGAATAAATCATCTAATAAGGATGTTGAAACAGTCAAGCCATCCTCTAATAAAACTGTTGAAACAGCAGAGCCACCATTCCCTGAGCATTTGGCTCTCACTAAGACGCCTGAGCCACCTACTTTTAACCTTTTAGGGGAATTGCAGAATCTGTATGTTAAAATTCCACTTTTACAAGCACTCAGAGATGTGCCAATCTATGCCAGAACCGTCAGAGACATTTGTATCAAGAAACCTGGTAGGAAGGCTAAAGATCCCCTTACAGTTCATGTGATGGGTGATCTAGCTGCTTTAATGTCAGGAAAAGTTCCTCCTGTAAAATATGGTGATCCTGGTCACCCTACGGTCACAGTACAGGTCGGAAAAACTATTGTTTCACGAGTTCTGGTAGACCTAGGTGCTGCTATAAATATTATGACCCTTGAAACTGCACAACTGTTACAGTTGAAGAATGTAATTAGAGATACACCAACTATCCTGGAATTAGCTAATCGTTCCACAATCAAACCAGAGGGGGTTATTGAAGACCTGATCATTTCAGTTGAATCTTGGAATTACCCAGCTGACTTTGTTGTATTATAGACTAAAGCAAAGTTGGGGGGGCATCCTCTGATTTTGGGGAGACCCTGGTTGGCTACAGCAGATGCTTTTATCAGCTGCAGATTAGGTTCAATGACAATTTCTAATGGATGTGAAACTAAGCAGCTTACGTTGTACCCTCATGCTACACCTATGATTAACAATGATGATTCTGTATGGTTAGACTATGAGGATAATGATACTCAACCCATTTTGACCATTGGACAAGCCTTAACTCTTAAAGACACCACAGAAGATGAAGTAATTAGTAATTTTATCTCTGAACCTTCCTCGGTTACTTCTGAAACATATAATCAGTTAACTGTAATACTGGATCTTGAAACACAGGAAAAGCTTAAATCTAAAAATTTATCTCAAACATCAACTGCTATCTCCTCTAAAAGCATAACAGTAGAAATTGAACCTGGCAAAACATTGAACATAAACCCCAATTTATCAGATGCTGAAACACAACAGCTAATGAAGTTGCTCCATGAGAACAAGGAAGCATTTGCATGAGACTACATAGACATGAAGGGGATCTCCCCTGAATTATGTACTCATTGTATCTATATTAAAGAGGGGGCCCGACCAGTCTGTCAACCCTAGCGGCGAATGAATCCCAATTTGAGGGAAATTGTTAAGGAAGAACTTCAAAAGTTGCTTGATGCAGGGTTTATATACCCCATATCTGACAGTGAATGGGTTTCTCCGTTGGTAATAGTACCTAAGAAAAATGGGAAATGGAGAGTGTGTGTAGATTATAGAGCCTTAAATAAAGCTACCCAAAAAGATCATTTCCCCTTGCCATTTATTGATCAGGTGTTGGACAACTTGTCAGGAAAGAAATTCTTTTCCTTTTTAGATGGTTTTAGTGGATATAACCAAATCAGAATTGCACCTCAAGATCAAGACAAGACCACTTTTACTAGTCCTTGGGGGACTTTTGCTTATAGAGTTCTCCCATTTGGACTATGTAATGCTCCAACAATGTTTCAAAGAGCAGTGATAGGAATTTTTTCTGATATGCTTAATGATTCTTTGGAGATATTTATGGATGATTTCACTCCCTATGGTGTGACTTTTGAAGATGCGCTACAAAACCTTGAGAAAGTACTTAAACGATGCATACAAGCTAATCTTTCCTTGAGTACTGAAAAATGTCATATGATGATGAACGAAGGAATTGTACTAGGACACTTCATTTCATTCCTTGGGATTCAAGTGGATCCATCCAAAGTACAGGTAATTCAAACCCTTCCTATTCCTAAAACACAAACTGATGTAAGAAGTTTTTTAGGACATGCTGGATATTACAGAAGATTTATCAAAAAAATTTCTAAAATAGCTTCTCCTTTGTTTGTGTTACTTATGAAAAATGTTGAATTTAAGTGGACTGATGCCTATCAGAAAGCATTTGATGAACTTAAGCATCAGTTGTCTACAACTCCTATTCTGAGGGGACCTGATTGGGCACTTCCCTTTCATATATCCTCTGATGCTTCGGATACTACAATTGGAGCTGTCTTGGGTCAAGAAGAAAACAATCTTCCTTATGCTATCTATTTCATTAGTAAGAATATGACCCCTGCTGAGCTTAATTACATAGTTACTGAGAAAGAACTTTAGTAGTTACTTATGCTATTAATAAATTTCGACATTACATTACTAGTTATCCTACTTTTGTCCATACTGACCACTCAACTATCAAGTATTTAATGAATAAATCTATTACAAATGCTCGAGTTACCAAGTGGTTATTTTTACTACAAGAATTTGATATTATAATTGTGGATCGACCAGGTAAACAAAATGTAGTTGCTGATTTCTTTTCTCGGATAAAAACTGATGATAATACTCTAGTAGATGATTCCTTTCCTCATGAACACTTGTTTGCAGTATCTAATCACTCACCATGGTATGCAGACATTGCCAATTATCTGGTTGCAGGGAAGCTACCATCACACCTATCACATCGGGAGAAAAGAAAGATCATTCAACAAAGTGCTAGGTATAGCTGGATAAGTGGGTGTCTTTTTCATACAGGACTTGATCAGGAAATCCGAAGATGCATTAGAGAAGATGAGGTTTATGATATATTGAAGGCTTGTCATGATGGCCCTTGTGGTGGGCATTTTGCTGATAAGAGAACAACACATAAAATTCTCAGGATGGGTTATTATTGGCCCTCACTTTTCAAGGATGCAAAGAAATATGTCAGGGCCTGCAACAGTTGTCAGAGAATGGGCCAACCCAATCATAGAGATGAAATGCCACTGAACCCTCAAGTAATACTTGAACCCTTTGAAAGATGGGCTCTAGATTTTGTAGGGCCCATCAATCCTCCATCCAACCAAAGAATTTATATATTGGTTTGTACAAATTATATGACTAATGGGTGGAAGCTAAGGCACTTATTAAAGCTAATGAAGAATCTGTTTTAACCTTTTTATTTGAAGAAATCTTCATTAGCTTTGGGTTGCCTAGGGAACTAATCACAGATGGAGGACCCCCTCTCAATTCTCATGGTTTTAAAGCTATGCTTCAAAAATATCATATCAATCATAAAATGACTACACCTTACCACCCCCAAGACAATGGTCAGGTGGAAAGTACAAATGAAGTCATAGAAGCTATTTTAACAAAACCAGTGAAGGAGAATAGGAAGGATTGGTCTCAAAGACTGCCTGAGGCAGTATGGGCTTACAGAACTACTTTGAGAAACACTACAGGGTTTTCACCCTATTAATTGGTTTATGGTAAAAGCGTTGTTTTTCCGGTGGAATTTGAAATTAAAACCTTAAGAACTGCTTTAGTTGTTAACCTTGATTTGACTGATGCACAGATAGCTAGGTTGTAGCAGCTGCAAGAATTGGATGAAAAATGGTTGGATGCCATCCATCAAACAACTATGATTTAGCAGCAAAGAACCAGGTGGCATGATAAAACTATTAAGCATAAGCAATTCCAAAAAGGCAATTGGGCTTTATTATATGATTCAAGGTTTGAAAATTTTTAGGGGAAACTACGAACAAGGTGGCTGGGACCTTACGAGATAGATACTATTTCTCCCAATGGAACAGTAAGGCTCCTAACAATTGATGGTTCTAGAACTCCATTGTTAATAAATGGGTATCGGCTTCGTCTGTACCAGCAACCAATTTCTAAGGAGGATTTTAAGGCCACTTGCATGGCAGATTCACATTATATCTTTTTGGGGGAGCCTCTTGCCCCTCATTGCACTTAATCTCTACATTATATATTCTTTTATTATTATTAGAGTACATTACTTAACTAATAATCCCTATCAAGGGCTGCCATATTACAATTTATTATTTTGCAAGTCTTAGATTCAGAGGCTGGCTGAAGGAACAATTGCATTACAAGCAGGATCAGTTTTCAGTTTGGGAAACATTTCCATTCCACTTCAATTCATAATCCATCCCCTCATACTACTCTTCAGAAACATTTTCCTATTTTTCTTTAACAACAACATCTCTTTTTCCCGTTGCTGAAACACCAGTTTCACCGTTGCTGAAACACCAACTTTTCCCCATTTTCTCCATTGCTGAGACACCAATTTCTCCATTGCCGAAACACCAACTTTTCCCATTTTTCCATAATCGAGGCATCAATTCCTCCCAAAAACAACCAATACATATCATTTTCCATTGAGAGAATTAGCCATTCATCTTGATAGTTGTGTTCCTTCACTATTACCTCCTGTGAATAGAGAAAGCCTTTCATATAAATACCCTCATATCTTACAACCCTTTCCCACAACCATAGGTGATCTATTAAACGACGAGATTATACTTTCAACACAAAATTGAAGGTAAAACCTGAGGTATGCGTGTTTATGTGTAAATATTAAACTATAGCTAATGAGAAGATTTTGATATGATTGCCGAAATTTCCGTACATTCAAAACTTATAATTTTAGCCGCAGTTGGGGGGAATATCAAAATTTTGCAATCATTACCCGATATGCCAATCACCGTCGTTTTTATTATGACCGTGTCTCATCACCCCGTCTCTGTCTTATTATGTCATAACCTCATTTGCAATATCTTACTCTGTCTCGGCTGCGGTAACTCGACTCTGTATTGTGCATTTTACTGAACCGGTAACTATGGGAGGTAACGCTGCTCAAAATGAACTTGGTTCAATGGCTCTATTGGAATTACACCTAGAAGCATATCAAATTTTTTTGCAAGAAGGCTGTGTGGATTATTTCCGAAGGCTCCAGGAATTTGATTCTCAGCAAGTCCTAGAATTTGCATGTAATTTAAAGGAAGGTTGTTCTACTGTGTGGGGAGTGTGAATTTCAGTAACAGAGGAAGATATAGTGCAGGTTTCAGGATTACCAGCCGATGGAATCCATTGATTCAGCCGTAAACACATCATTCTGAACGCATAGCAAGATTTTCTTCTACCTGGGGAGCGAGTCGAACCTAAGGGCAGGGGTGTTGCACTACATTCATTACCACCTCCATGGCCAAAGGTTGCAGAGTTTGTCAAGCACTACCTCACCTGCAAAGGACGTTACCAGGGAGTGTACCCACTCCTCTCCCTCACTCACCATCGCCTAGTTTAGCTTTTAATCCTGAGGGGTTTTTCTCTGCGGAATCATCCTCCCCTTAACAACCCACCTCAGGAAGCTGCTGAAATCCCTCAACTAGTAGCTGAAAACCCCCAGGAAGTTGCTGAAGTTACTCAACCAGCAGCCGAAAATCCTTAAGAAACTGTAGAAATTTCTCAAGCAACAGCCGAAACTCCCCAAGTGAACGTTGAAAATCCCCAGCCACCCATCACAGTTAGTCCAATTGACCCCTCCATTGCATCAACCCCACCCCATAATTTACCTGAATCATCCACTCCCACTGTCCATATCCCCAGCGATGATTCAGATGATGACATTCCCCTAGCTAAGCTGAAAAGGAAAAGGAAAAGGCAAGAAACGGTTGTGCCCCCATCAAAAAGACGAACAAGGGCCTCAATTAAAGAAGCTATCACTTCTGATGTCCCTCCTACCCCAGAGAAGGCCATCCATAAAAGAAAAACCACTGTTTTTCCTGCCTCCTTACCTCGAAGACGAAGGAGGATGTCTTCTGAAGCAGCAACAGAGACCGCCACCCCAAATTCCCCACCCATTATCCTAAAACCCCATACCCCACCAGACCCTGAATCCTTACCTTCCTCACCCTCGGGTACCGAAATGAAAAATGTTCAGGATTTTGTGACATCATTCCTTTCAGAAGACGCAGCTGCTCCACAAGAACCAGCTGCTAATTTATCAAAAGTAGACACCCAAGACGATGTACAGCATGTAGCTGCCCCACAAGAACCAGCTACTGACTCAACAGGTGTTACACAAGAACCACCTGCTGAGGAGCAAAAGATAGACGACCTAGAGGTAGCTGTTACACAAGAACCAGCTACTGACTCAACAGGTGTTACACAAGAACCACCTGCTGAGGAGCAAAAGATAGACGACCTAGAGGTAGTTGCCCCACAAGAACCAGCTACTAGTCCAGCAGGTGCTACACAAGAACCACCTGCTGATGATCATGATCAGGAAATAGATCAGGACGTAGCAGCTACTGACTCAGCAGGTGTTACACAAGAACCACTTGCTGATAAACAGGAAATAGATAATCAACAGGTAGCTGTCCCATAGGAACTAGCTACTAGCTCAACAAGTGTCACACAAGAACCACCTGCTGATGACCATGACCAGAAAACAGACCAAGACTTGGCTGCTACGGACTCAGCGGTTGATACACAAGAGCCACCTGCTGATGAGAAAAGTGTAGATAACTAGGGTACTGCACAAACTATAGCTGTTACAGAAGAACCAGCCACTCAGTTGGCTGATATGCAAAATTCGCATGTTCAGGAGGATATAGCTGTTACAGAACTAGCTGATGACCCAGCAGTTTTCATACAAGAACCACCTACTGGAGATACAAATAATGAAGCTGCCACCAAACAACGACCCTCCCATCCACTTGAACCAGCTAGAGAGACTGCAACTGCTAATGTTAGCTTCCCTTCAACAAGAAAATGAGTTTCTGAAAGCCGAGATTCAAGTTTATAAGCAGGAGTTAATGATGACAAGGGAAGCTTATGAAAAAGAACTTAATATATATACTTTAGCTCACGTAGCATCTGTAGCTGAGAAAAGTGCAGAAAAGGATCGATACAATAAATACATGTGCAGCCAATGTGGTGATCTCTATTCTCGAGCTAGTTATAGGATAATCGAAGTCCCATTGCCTAGACCCACTCCTGTATTTACTCCTGTTATAGTTAAAAAGGAACGCCCTGCTGTTACACAAGAACCAGTAGGGCCTTCAAATATTTCTGAAGAAGAAGTGAAACCACAAGTATCCTGGCCTACCCTAGTCATTAAAGCTGAAAATCCTGCACCAAAGTTTGCAAACACAGTGTTTACCCAGACTGAACCTCGGTGTGCAGAGACTGTCTTCACTCAGACCTTAAGCATTCAAGAACTTAGGGATATATGGAAGAAAGAGTATGCCCTATTGCAAGAAAAGGCATTACAGGAACATAAATCATTATGGCAGAATCATGTATATAGAAATTGGGAAGTCCTGGAAGAGTTCCACGCATAGCATAAGGCGAATAAGGAGATGAAAACTAGACTGTCTCTTATCTTTGAGTTAGTTCAAAGACTTTTGGCCATCAGTAAACCATCCTTTAACGATTCTGTGTTTCTAGCAGAACACCTAGCATTCCTCCAAGTAAAAGCAGTCTGAGATGGATGACCTCATGAGGTGTCTACACACCAGCAGTTTATTTAAACCTTTGCAGCAACGTCAGTCAATGAACATAATCTATTATGTGAACTCTATCTCCATAATGAAGCCATGCTGGAGGATAGAAAGCTTAATTTGATTCCTGTGGCTGGTGACATTTAGATTAGAGCCTTGGTCTCTTTTCTGGCCAATCAGCTCACGTGGCAAAATGCTTTCCTTTTAGCAAAACATAACAAAGAAAATCGCCTTCTGTGGATCCAAGCTGAACCACAGAATGCTGATGTTTTCATTGTTGAACATCATCAGGTTATAAGAGAACCAGGAATGACTAAGCATATCAAAGAATTATAGGTAGCAGTGTTAGAGGAATGTCAACAGTATGTCAAAAAGAAAGGACCTCTTGCCATACAGGCAAACAATCTGTTCTGGGAACATTGCCCTAAGGAGAGAAGGGAATACCATCCCTTTAACCCTCTTAATCTTCACGTAGCAATTTCACGAATACCTAATTACGTTAAATGTGTTCAACAGTGTGGCGAAAAATGGTTGGGTTATCATTTTCATTTCCCGCTTCTCTGGTTGCCAGTACAACAATATAAGGCTTACTTCAAGGTGTCCAAAAAGGAGGAGCTTGCAGCATGGCAGAGATTACAGAGTGTCCAGGGCTTCAGAGATTCGACTGATAGCACCTTCTATACTTACTGTATAAGTAATTTGCACTGTACATCCCAGTACTCCGATTCAGACTCAGAGTAAATGTTGCATGGGAACATGCAACTGCTTCAGTTGGGGGGGATGTTAGGACCTCATATTGTCCCTTTTTAACAATACATTTTGTCATGATATCATCATTTTCAACCTACATTTAAAAGTCCTTGTTAGTGTTTTAACCCAATTATCCCAAAGGTATGTAATGATTCTTCTCATCACTATACGTTTAATTATTTAGCATATAATCACGATATCTTCATAGTTAATCTTTAAATTGTTAAGTGTTGAACAGTTAAGGAATGATGTGCAGTCCGCATTGCTGAAACAACTTGGAGTTTGTGAAACTATTTTTGTAGTTCCTGAAACAGTAGAAACGGCACGTGAATCTCGAAGCTTAAACAGTTGAGATTTGCATTCTAAATTTGACAACAACAAAGGAACCAGACTGATCACCGGGGAAGCTGTTACACTGGATGAAACGCCTATAATCTAAAGATAATATTACTGTAACAACATTTTGTTGACGGGAAATTGATTTCCCTATTTTTGTATAATGGGTTAAAATAATGTAAATCTTTTGTAATAGATGTCTCCTCTTTATAAATAGGAGACATCTACATTAGAGGGGGATGGACTGTGGAAGAAGGCTCAGCTGAAGGAACAGGACTAGAATTCTTTTTGTAATATGACATATTGATGGATGAATAAAATTTTGTTCTAAACATCTTTTTCTAGTTCTTGTCTCCTAGGGAATCTTGTGAGAAGGACAGGGCCCACCTTCATCACAAGATTCACCCATTATATGTCTGCAGTGTGTCAAGTGTGTCTTTTATTCATGCCTTGTTAACAAGTACTGTTTGTTGAATATTGTTTATAATACCTTTTGCTAAAACTCTGTTTCTTTTTCAATTGGTTGTTATATTATTCAAAGTTAATTCATGAGTGTTTCACTGATGCTTAAGTTACAGAGTGAATTGGCAAGCTAGCTAATCAGAGACAGGTGCTGGAGATTCCCACTCTGGGGATAGGGTCCTGACTCTCTGTTACAGCACAGCCATTGTTTTCCTTTGCAGATTGATTCTTTTCCCTTGTATGACTCTTTGAATGGAATTAAGCATTCTTTGATAGTTATCTGCAATAAAGTGTAATTGCTGTAATGCAGAGTGAAGCTTTAGTTTGTTAAAGTAAGACGTGATTTGTTTGTACTACAACTTTTGTTGCTTTTAAAATTGAGTGCATATAGTACGCAGTTGCCTTTGAAATAACAAGACTTCCCTGGGTTGACAATTTATTTTGCACTTTGTTGTTTAACTCAATAAGAAATTAAAGTGACCAACACTACCCAGTACCCTGTGCAATTATTCTACAACAACTGCAATTAACAAGGAAGAATGGTCAAGAAGAAAAGGACAGCATCAAGCAGTTAAAACATTTATCAATTATGGAACTTCTTCTATACAACACTCCACGTGTTCAGGAAGGACAACCAAGTACCAGAGAATGTCAAATTTATTCATTAAAGCAGCAGATTGTAACAGAGGCCCATTTCAGATAGTTAATGTGGTTGGTGGTCAGTTATGACCCCTCCACACATAGCATAGCAGAGCATTTTTGTAATAAACCTCTATATATACCCAGAAAGAAGATTGATTGAGGGTTGACGATTGTTGTTTTGATCTAAGGTTCAACTTCTGGAGATTGTAACTACTGTAATACCTGCAGTGTCTGGTCTTCATTTTCAGCTAATACAAGCTTATTTTGCTATTAATTGCGCACTTTCCGCTTCTATTTTGTTCCAGGCTATGCCTGTTATGTATTGTTCATGTGCTCTTGATATTTAGCATTAGAGGGGTTGTCATCCCACCTTTGTGTTGAAATCTAGTATGTATCATTGAATGTGCTATGCAGGTTTCTGTTTGCTTAATGCTAGAGAGCTGTCATCCTATCTGTGTATTAGGAAATAGATTTGCAGACCTCTTTACTGGTTGTAGCCGGCCATCACATGGTCTTGTGCATCTGTTGGTGTGGTCAGTTTTCTCCATGTTCACTTAATCCTCAAACTGTGAGTAATTGGTGGTCTAAAGCCTTGTAGTCTGGGGGTGTTCACCCATGTCTAGGGTTAAGCATAGTAGAAGTGGTTATCTGGCTTGAATATGCATCATACCTTCCATTCATCCACCTATTTCCAACATTTTTGTTGAGTTTGTAGTGTTCTCGAGCATCTCTGAGATACAACCTAGGAGAGTTTCTTGGGGTGATAACATTAATTGGCACCATTGCCGGGGAGAGGAGATTGAAGCTCAGCTTCCCTAGGAGACGACACAGTTCCAGATTTTGATGATAGACAGGGTTTGGACACATTTCTTGTTGTAATCATCTATCTAGCGACTCCACTGGAGGAAGACCAACCTTTGGCGACTCCACAGTATAGTTCTGGCTCAGTTTGTGAGGCATACTCGAAGAAATCCTCAGAAATCACCAGCTGCTCCAGTGCCTGACCCCAAGAGGATTGTTAAACCAAAGAAAACATCACAGAAAGGGGCATCAGGATTAGGTAAGCCTAAGAATTATGCATCTCTGAAAGATAAGGTTATAACTGAAGATATACAGTTTGAAGATTTAGAGCCCAGCACTATTAGTAAGGAAATTCCTTCAGAGATTAATACATCCCCTTGTTCAGTTAGTTCACCTTTGAATCTAAATCTAAAGAAAGCTTCCCATACAGTCTAGAACATCCCTTTGTCTCTGCCATCCATCACATTGCTTCAAACTACTCAATCTGCCAGCATCCTTCCACATATCCCAATCATGGCAGGCCAACAAGCTCCCACGAAGATGGAAAGAATTATTGCTACTGTATATGGACCCCTAGTCTTGCCTGCTCCTTTAAATGCTATGCCTGCTGGAGAGTATCAGAAATATATGCCCAAATCCACTGGTACAAAGGGGGTAACAGCTGAATAACATCTTGAAACTTTTATAGTTATGCTAATAACTTAGATATTAGTGAAGATGATGTATGGATGAGAGATTTTGTCCAAAGCCTTGATGGAGAAGCTAGGAAGTGGTTTAGAGAATTGCCCCATAGATCCATAACTGATATTGAAGAATTGGATGATGCATTCCTGAAGCAATGGGGAGATAGAAAAGCCCTGCTCTACTACCATATTGAGTTTGGTAACCTAAAGAGGGAAAATGGGGAATCATTGCCTGATTTTAATAAAATATTCAACCGTATGTATAGTAAGATACCAGTTGAGGTAAAGCCTACCCCCACCTCTGCCAAACTCACTTATGCTAATGATTTTGACTATGATTTCTGCTTGTTATTGAGAGAGAGAAGATGTGCCACTCTTGTTGACATGCAGGATGCAACACTAGAGGTGGAATCTAATATTATGGTTGCAGAAAAGCTTAAAAGTCATGCTGATAGAAGGAGACAGAGAGGTGAGGCTTCTTCTTCCTCTACGTCATCTTCAGAACCTAAATTAGACAAAATGACTAAGATGATAAAGTAATTGGCTGCTAAAATATCTAAGCTAAAGGTTGAGTAGAATTCAGGAAAGACAAGGCAGCAGAACACATTTGCTCCAAGAAATCCAAATCCATGCAAAAGAGCAAATGAACCATTGCAAATAATTTAGAGGGGTAAAGAAACAAATGAAGAACAAAAGGTTAAAGCTCCTTTCCAGAATGTAGTCATGGAGGAGGAACAGTCTGAAGATGAGGATGAAATTCATTGCATGGAAGATAAAGGAAGTGCTGCCTTTTTGACATTGGCTGCATACGAAGAATCTTTGCTGCAAGACCAAATAAATCAAGAATGGGACAGAGAAGCTGTTCTGCAGACTGGTGAACAGCAAAGATACAATCTGAGGTCAAATACAAAAAATGTCAAGGAGAGTCCTGCCCAAACAGCTGCTGTCCAAACTAAGTTACAAAATATCAGATAGAGAAGACTAGCAGCTGATTCAGTCATCCTCAAGGCACCAGTTCAAGAGGTAAGAGGTTTTGATAAGTTATCTCCCTCTTTTAGCTTAGAGTTAGAAGTTCAGAAGTTAAAAATATATGTGCCTCTAGTGGAGTTGGTAAAGAGTGAAGTATTTAGAAAGCCTATCCTTGAAGCTCTTGAGCTGGAAACCACACAAATCTCTACTGACTCTGTCAATTTGCAAGATGATATGCCTGTAGTTGTGATTAGCCCCATGGTTGAACCTGCTGATAATAATTCTCCATCATTTTATGTCTCCTTGACCATTCATGACAAAATCCTCCACAACTGCCTGTTAGACATAAGGGCTAGCCACAATTTGATTCCTAAAGCTGTTATGGAAGAGTTAGGCATTGATATCACTAGACCATATCATGATTTATTCTCTTTTGATTCAAGGAAAGTGAAATGCCTAGGATTAATCAAAGACCTGACCATTACCTTAATTCAGCTGCCCATGAAGAGTATGATGATGGATATTGTGGTAGCAGATGTCCCTCCTAAGTTTGGCATGTTGCTGTCCAAAGGATGGATTAAGAGACTAGGTGGGACACTATAGAATGATTTATCTTACGCCATTGTCCTAGTTTTTGGAGGAGAAAGCACGAGATTATACAGAGAAGCATAGTTGGCATACATCATCAATGATGAGAATAATCCTACTAATCATCCCATATATGATGTGGACACTAATTTTGGAGCATGTATCCTCCAAATTGAAGAATCTTATAAGGCCTAAATGTAGCTCAGGAAACCAATAGTTCAGGCTGAGGAAGAGCAAGGAAGTCAGGTTTGGGAGATGTTCTTTGATAGAGCATGTTCCAGGGAGACTGCAGGAGCAGGGGTGGTGCTGATATCTCCAGAAAATAGAGCACTCATCTGTCTTTCAAGTTGGCTTTTCAAGTTACAAACAATATAGCAGAGTATGAGGCTCTGTTATTGGGCCTTAATGCAGCTAAAGACAGAGGAATCAAGAATCTAAAGGTGTTTGGAGATGATGATTTGATTATTTAGCAAGTAAATAAAACATTTCAGGCAAAGCACCCAAGGCTGAAAGCATACAGAGATGAGGTATGGAGACTCAAAGATTTCTTTGAAAATTTCTGTATTTCATATATCCCTAGAGCCAAAAATCAACTTGCTAATTCCCTTGCTATGTCTGCTAGTCTGTTTATCCCTCCTATGCCTCCCAGACTAGTATATGAAGTCCAAATGAAATATAGACCATCCTTGCCTAATAATGTACACCATTGGAAGGTTTTTGATGATGATGATGAATTAAATAGGTTCCTTCAAGTCATTGATGAATTCTCTGAAATGCAAGTTGACCAAGAGAATGAAGCCTTGGAAGAAAGTCCCCAATCCTAGCTTAGAAATAAAATTGGCAAAGATAGCATTGTCCAGCTTCCCAGCAATCACATTCCTAAGGGTTTAATTCCTCTAGAAAGACTATTTGACCAGAATGATGTGCCTTACAAGACTGCCCAGAAAGAAGACCAATCTACAGTCTGTAAGCATGACATAGGGAGTCCAGGTCAGCCTAGATACATAAATCTGTCTTCTCATCTATCTGCTGACCAAAGTTCAGAATACTATAATTTAATGAAGCAATTTGCTGATATGTTTGCCTAGGAATATAGTGACCTGAAAACCTATGATAAAAATATTATTCAGCATAAAATCCCTCTCGAGAAAGACACCATACCTTTCAAACAGAAGCTGAGACCAATTAATCCTATGCTTCTTCCTCTAATTGAAAGAGAAATAAAAAAGTTGCTGGCTGCGAAAATCATAGTCCCTCTCAGGTATTCCAGGTGGGTAGCCAACCTAGTAGTGGTAAGGAAGAAAAGTGGAGAAATCAGACTGTGTGTTGATTTCAGAAACTTACACAAATGCTCTAAGAAAGACAACTATCCTCTACCCAAGATGGAGCATTTGCTACAGAAGATCTCAGGAGCCAAAGTAATATCTTTCCTGAATGGATTTTCAGGCTTTAATCAGATTGCTGTGCATCCAAATGACCAAGAGAAGACTACATTCACCACTTCTTGGGGCACTTTTATGTATGCCAAGATGCCTTTTGGGTTGATGAATGCTGGAGCGACTTTTCAGAGAGCTACGTATATAGAATTTGTGGGAGAGAAGGATAAGTTTGTTTTGATCTAACTTGATGACATAACAGTATACTCCAACATCCATCAAGACCATTTGTAACATTTGAGGAAAGTGTTCCTGAAGTGCAGAAGGTTTGGAATTTCAGTCAATCCTAAGAAATCACAATTTTCTTTAGAAGAAGGCAAGCTGTTGGGACATGTTGTTTCTGCTGCAAGTGTCCAAATTGACCCAGAAAGAGTCAAAGCAATACAGACTTTGCCTGTCCCAGATCAAAGAAGGATATCCAGTCCTTTCTGGGAAAGATTAATTTTGTGAGGAGGTTTATCCCAAATTTTGCAAAATTGGTGAAGCATGTTACCTCCATGTTGAAGAAAGGGTCAGAGGTCAGACGGACTGATATAGCAAGAAGAAATTTTGAGTCCATTAAGAAAGCGATTATGGAAACTCCTACTCTAAGCAATCTAGATTACAGCAAGGAGTTCCATATATTTTCATTTTCCTCTGAAGACACCCTTGCAACAATTTTATTGCAAGCAGATGAAGAAGGCTCAGAGCATCCAGTGGCACTCTTCAGCAAGATCTTAAGGGATGTTGAGCTAAGGTATGATATTATTGAGAAACAAGCATATGCTCTTATCAAATCCTTGAAAGCTTTCAGAGTTTACATTCTGCATTCCAAGATAATTGCATATGTACCCTCTGCTACAATAAAGGATGTCTTAGCACAACCTGATGCTGATGGAAGAAGGTCCAAATGGATTGCAAAGCTAATTGAATTTAATATAGAACTGAAGCCCACCAAGCTAGTCAGAGGTCAAGGTCTTGCCAAGTTATTGGCTGAAGAAAATTACAGATCATTGGATATAGATTTCCTGTGCACAATTGCAGAAATTGGTCAGACAGATGAAGAAGAGGAAGCAGCTGAACCAGAGAGAAAGCAGTCAGTGGAAGAAAATCTAGCTTCTTGTGATTGGTATTCTGAAATAGTTAAATTCTTGCTGAAGCTAGAAATCTCTCCAAGCTTAAGCACAAGTCAAGCTAGAACTATAAAGCTTAGAGCAGCTAAATATTGCATTAATAAAAATCTGCTCTATTGGAGGGATCCATCTGGAGTGCTTTTGAGGTGTTTGGACAAAGAACAATCAATAGAAGTTATGCAACAGTTTCATTCCAGCATGTGTGGAGGGCACCATTATTGGAAAACCACTACCCACAAAATTCTCAGAGCTGGGTACTACTAGCCCCCCTTATTTTCTGATGCGTTTTCATTTGTTAAATCTTGTGACAGGTGCCAAAGATTTGAAGGAAAGCATCAGTTAAAGTCCCTGCCCTTAAAACCAATACATGCAAAAGGTCCTTTTCAACAGTGGGGCTTGGATTTCATTGGAGAGATCAATCCACATTCCAATGGCCAGCATAGATGGATATTAGTAGCCACTGATTATTTTACCAAGTGGATTGAAGCAATCCCTACCAAGAAGGTTGATCATAATGTGGTCATGAAGTTTTTAATTGAAAATATCTTTACCAGATTTGGTTGTCCACATAAATTAGTCACAAATAATGCAGCAACCTTCAGGGCAAAAGAATTGGTGGAAATGTGTGATTCAATGGGCATTAAACTGGTTCATTCCACCTCATATTATCCCCAAGGCAATGGTCTAGCAGAATCTTCAAATAAAAGCCTGATAAGGATAATCAAAAAGTTGTTGGAGGACAAAAAAAAGAATTGGGATTCTAAGCTCAAGTATGCATTGTGGGCTGACAGAGTGACCATTAAGAAATCCACAAGGAATTCTCCTTTCAAGCTGGTATATGGTACTAAGGCTGTATTCCCAATTCAGTTAACTCTCCCAGTGGAAACGTTCCTACAAGATGAATGTAATGAGGAAGATGACATGGCATGAAGAATCACTGATTTAGCAGAGGTACATCAGATTAGAGAACAACTGGTTGAAAAGGCTGCAGCGCATCAGATAAAGATTAAGGAAGCCTTTGACAAGAAGGCCAAAAAAAATAATTTTTAGGTTGGAGATTTGGTTCTGAACAGGGATGTATTGGAGGAAAAGAAAGGAAATCATGGGAAGTTTGATGCTTTCTGGACAGGCCCTTTTATTATTTCACAGATCCAAGGGAACAACACCTTCATACTGAAAAGTATGGGGGGAGAGACATTTTTTGATGGCCCAGTTAATGGGCGTTTTCTGAAAATTTATGTGATTTAAGGTCTTTTGGCCTTAAAGGTTGTAAATATTTTGTTTTATCAGTTTTAGTGTAGGTTCAGTCAGACTCCATGCCCAATGGAACACTAGGAGTTTTGTTAATTTGTTTTTCATCAGGAAGGCATTGATCTGCAGGTTCTTGAGACCTCACAAGGAGGATCTCATCCCCAGAAGGAGCCAGTGTTAGCTCTGCTATAATCCAGCAATTCGAGGAAAAATGCAAGCCTGATCGGGTTGTTTATGCTCATAGAATATTTGCACCAGCCATCATTCTTATTCTCCTTCACTCTGTTTATACTCTCATAGCCCTCATCATCTCCGTTTTTTTCAAGTCTTGGCATGAGACCCTTTTTAGTTAAACCCCTCGGCGCTAAGGTTTTAACCCATATAACCGCGTGCTTCCACATAGTCTTTCCCTGTCACATCAGTCGAACAAAACATATGTGTTAGACCCCGCCGTCCGATCGTTCCTGCCATGTGATCCGACAGCGTTCGCTGCTCCCGATCCCGCAAGTTGCACATGCAATAACCCCCTAGGAAAGTGGTTTCCCGCCTGTCGCATCTCCCACGCGTCACAATTCTATTGCATCACTCGCCTGTTGTACGAATTCTGCTCAACCCCATAGGCGGTGCGATAAATACCGCTCGCCACGCAAAACCATTCCCCCGCTCGTTATCTCCTACGCAAATTCTACCCCCGTTCACCGTCAGATCTGCCCATATAAGATCTGATGGCCCTCATTTATCCCGATCCCACATCTCCTGATTCCTCTTACAAAATAGATCTCCGCCATTCGTTTGTTTGATCTAACGGCTGATGTTTATTCTCGTCTCGCCCATGCATCCGCCATGTAATCTTCACGTCCATAACCATTCTGTACACCCGAAGGATGAAGCGATCAGCTACCTAGTACCCTGTGCAATTATTCTACAACAACTGCAATTAACAAGGAAGAATGGCCAAGAAGAAAAGGACAACCTCGAGCAGTTAAAACATTTATCGGTTATGGAACTTCTTCTGTACAACACTCCACCTATTCAGGAAGGACAACCAAGTACCAAAGAATGTCAAATTTATTCATTAAAGCAACAGATTGTAGCAGAGGCCCATTTTAGATAGTTAATGTGGTTGGTGGTTAGTTATGACCCCTCCATGCATAGCATAGCAGAGCATTTTTGTAATCAACCTCTATATATACCCAGAAAGAAGATTGATTGAGGGTTGATGATTATTGTTTTGATGTAAGGTTCAACTTCTGGAGACTGTAACTACTGTGATACCTGCAGCGTTTGGTCTTCATTTTCAGCTAATATAAGCTTCTTTTGCTTTTAATTGCTCACTTTCCACTTCTATTCTATTCCAGGTTGTGCATGTTATGTATTGTTCATGTGCTCTTGATATTTAGCATTAGAGGGGCTGTCATCCCACGTCTATGTTGAAATCTAGTATGTATCATTGAATGTGCTATGCAGGTTTCTGTTTTCTTAATGCCATAGAGTTTTCATCCTGTCTGTGTATTAGGAAATAGATTCGCAGACCTCTTTATTGGTTGCAGCTGGCCATCACATGGCCTTGTGCATCTGCTGGTGTGGTCAGTTTTCTCCATGTTCACTTAATCCTTAAACTGTGTGTAATTGGTGGTCTAAAGCCTTGTAGTTTGGGGGTGTTCACCCATGTATGCGGTTAAGCATAGTAGAAGTGGTTATCTGGCTTGAATATGCATCATACCTTCCATTCATCCACCTATTTCCAACATTTTTGTTGAGTTTTTAGTGTTCCCGAGAATCTCTGAGATACAACCTAGGAGAGTTTCTTAGGGTGATAACAGACTGATCTCACAGTCCAAAGTTAGAGGGAATCTTGCTGAGATGACAGTGGCAAGATCCCTGATTTGCCCAAAGTTGGCCCCCTATGAGCCTTGCACTACTTAGAGCCATAGAGTGGGAACTAATACACTACTTCTTAGAGTAGCTAAGTGGGAACTCATCCTCTTTAGATGGAACCATAGAGAGGGAAGTGGAACTACTCACTTCAGATTGCAAATAAAGAAGTGGGAAGTTGAACTCAATCACTAAGGATGGGATGAATCAAGATAGATTACATGAATCACACTAGCCTTCTTAGAATCTTAGAAAGGTTGAACTCATTCAGTAGCCATAATGATGGAACATAACCATAGAGATTGGAACCAGTTCACTAGCCTTCATAGAGCCATAGTGTGTGGTTTCACTATAGAATACAGTACAGACAGACAAAACAAGAATATATGCATAGATTATGGTAAAGAAAGAAAAGCATGGACTCATAGATAAAGAGGAAATGTTTCTATCTAATCCCCGACCAAAGGGAGGCACCATATAGAGCAGAAGGTTTGAATTAGAAGGTTTGGAATTGGAAGGGAAGGGATGGTACCAGGTACCAGGTACTATATGGTACTATATATCACTCTATATGAATTATATGCATTGTAATCTAATATTTATTTTGAATGGTACTAGGTATAGTGCCAGGCACAGACAAGAAAGAATTGGAAGGGAAGAGATCAAGCGATCTAATAATGAAGTAAAATTTGGTAATCCACTTCAAGCAAGTAAGAGAATGGTCTTAATGGTCCCAACACCCATTACAAGAAAAAGAAGATGTGGTCAAAGGTTAAATGCTTGGTTTGAGTGGCCTAGCTCAAAGGAGCACACATGGAAACAATGTATGATCTTAAGGAAGAATGATAGCCAACCTTGAGAAGTGCTCCACCCAAATTGAGGTTTTCAATTGCTATATTTGGACATTCTTGAGGAGCAGTACAAGGAGAGGAGTACATGTGTTATGTGCACCATATTGACAAAGTAAAAAATCCTGGTTTAAAGGGAGCACTCCTCATAAAACTAAGAATGGAACAAGAAGAAGAAAGAAACAATCTCAATATTTTGATATAGGAGACAATCAATAAGGCAATGAGTTGGAAACCAAACATATTAATCTAAAGAATCAAATGATCAATATGTCTCTAAACATGTTGTAGTAGACCATAAGCATGACAAGGTCAAACAATAACATAACCTCATGGATGAAGTTTGAGACTTGAGTTCTAAATAAGAAGAATCTGAATGAGAATGGAAGCAAAAGTGGCAAAAGGGGAACACTATAAAAGTCCAAACACCCATCAGAGAGAAAGTGAAGAGTGACTTCAAGCCTTATGTAGTTGAGATTTTCACCCTTAAATTCAATCAATGGTTACAACAACTTGATGTTTATTTAAGTGTACATGCAATTACTGAAGAGAAAAGAATCTCTTTCACTTGGTCAAATTTACAAGGCCATGCATTAGCCTAGTGGGAAAGTTATGTTACCACTCGAATAGTTGAGCAGGAACCACAAGTAAATCAATGGGAAACATTAAAGAATCTCATTATGTGGCAGTCCTATCCTAGTGGATATGAGTAAGAAAAAAAGATAAAATGGAATCTCTTTCAATAGAGACAAGGAAAAACCATGCAAGAGTTGACCATTGACTTTCAAAAATGGGCCATTGAATTGATTATATCTCCCAATAAGAATATTTTTTTAAGTCAATATTTGGGAGGACTACATAGTGATATCCAAAGACAACTGATTTTTTGAAAACCAAAGTCCATTGATGAAGCCGGTGTACAAGCAATTGGAGTTTTGATATCAGTGTCCCCTAGTAACCAAACTAAGTTAATGGGACTGGAATATCTCTGGTAGACTTCAAAGGGAAAAGAAAAGACCTACTTGACATAGGTGCCTTACCTCCTTGTTTTGCCCTGGCTAGTAGGATAAAGAGATTTACTATTTTTATAGGGTTGTATTAGCCTTACTATCAAGTTTTGACTGAGTTTCAGAAAGTTTCAACTGTTGGAACAAATCTTTTTCTCCCTAAGTCTTCTCCCTGTATCTAGGACTCATTTTTATGGTTTATTTCCTTAATTTGATGGTAGGAACTTGCTATTGTTCCTAATCCACTGATTCAAGCCTTAATGATTCACTCTTATTGCTGCAAAAGTACAGTTGTACATTTGCCTCTTATTTATTTTGGTTTGAACTCAAAAAAGTACCCACTTACCTAGGAGAACTAGCTCCAACACTGGTTTCAATCTGTTGCTAATATAATTGTTTAATTTGTTGATATATAGCTACTGTAATTGACTATATATTGTTGACTGAAAACAAAATGTTGGTATACCGTATGACATGATATAAGTGTTGGTGTGATTCTAATAGATACTATTTCGTTTATGATGTATAACAACACTTGTTAAGGGAATAATATTATTACCAAGGGATTATACAATTACATATTGTTGCACATCTATTTGGTTAAATACATTGTGACATAATCTAAATGTGTACATGCTTATTGTCTGACACAAGTAATCACTCTAAATAGAAGTAGTCTCTTTTCTATGTGATACTAGTCTTCTACAACATAACTACCATGACTCCCTTGACTTAACATATTTCACCTTCACATTGAGTGTAATCTCTCTTGTACTTGGAAATCATTAAAAGAACACTTATATCCAAGGTGATTCCTTGGAATACCCCAAAAGACTTATCTCCCAGTCCAAAGTTAGAGGGCATCTTGCTGAGGTGACAGTGGAAAGATCCCTGAGTTGCCCAAAGTTGGAACTCTATGAGACTTGCACTACTTCTTAGAGCCATAGAGTGGGAACTAATACACTACTTAGAGCAGCTAAATGGGAACTCATCCTCTTAAGATGGAACCATAGAGAGGGAAGTGGAACTACTCACTTCAGATTGCAAAGAAAGAAGTGGGAAGTTGAACTCAATCACTAAGGATGGGATGAATCAAGACAATTTGCATGCAAAGGAAGAAGTGGAACTCAATCACACTAGCCTTCTTAGAAGCTTAGAAAGGTTGAACTCATTTAGTAGCCATAAGGATGGAACAAAACCATAGAGATTGGAACTAGCTCACTAGCCTTCGTAGAGCCATAGTGTGTGGTTTCACTATAGAATGTAGTAGAGACAGATAAGACGAGAATGCATGCATAGATTCCAGAAGAAAGAATAGATTCCAGTAAAGAAAGAAAAGAATAGAATCATAGATAAAGAGGAAAGGTTTCTCTCTAATCTCCAACCAAAGGGAGGCACCATATAGAGCACAAGGTTTGAATTAGAAGGTTTGGAATTGGAAGGGAGGGGATGGTACTAAGTAGCAGGTACTATATGGTACTATATATTTCACTTTATATGCATTATATGCATTCTAATCTAATCTTTATTTGGAATTGTACCAGGTATAGTGCTAGATATAGTGCCAAGTATAAACAAGAAAGAACTGGAAGGGGAGAGATAAAACAATCTAATAACAAATTAAAAGTTGGTAATACTACTTCAAGCAAGTAGGAGAATGGTCTTAATGGTCCCAATTCCCATTGCAAGACAAAGAAGACATGGTCAAAGGTTAAATGCTTGGTTTGAGTGCCCTAGCTCAAAGGAGCACACATGGAAACAATGTATGATCTTAAGGAAGAATGATAGTCAACCTTGAGAAGCACTCCACACAAATTGAGGATTTCAATTGCTATATTTGGACATTCTTGAGGAGCACTACAAGGAGAGGAGGACATGTGTTATACGCACCCTATTGACAAAGTAAACAATCCTGGTTTAAAGGAAGTACTCCTCATAAAGCTAAGATTGGAGCAAGAAGAAATAAACAATCTCAATATTTTGATATGGGAGACAATTAAGAAGGTAGTGAATTGGAAACCAAACTTATTAATCTAAAGACTCAAATGATCCATATGTCTCTAAACATGTTGCAGCAGACCATAAGGATGGAAAGGTCAAACAATAACATAACCTCATGGATGAAGTTTGAGTTCTAAAGAAGAATAATTTGAATGAGAAGATAAGAAAAATTGGGAAATCGAGAACATTATGAAAGTCCAAACACCCATCAGAGAGAAAACAAAGATTGACTTCAAGCCTTATGTAGTTGATATTTTCACCCTTAAATTCAATAAATGGTTACAACATCTCTATGTTTATTTAAGTGTGCATGAAATTAGTGAAGAGAAAATAATCTCTTTCACTTGGTTGAATTTAGAATTCCATGTATTAACCTCGTGGGAAGGTTATGTTACCACTCAAATAATTGAGTAGGAACCACTAGTAAATCAATGGGAAACATTAAAGAATCTCATTATGTGGCAATTCTATCCCATTGGATATGAGTAAGAAAGAAAATATAATGGAATCTCTTTCAACAGAGACAAGGACAAACCATGCAAGAGTCCACCATTGACTTTCAAAAATGGGCCATTCAATTGATTATATCTCCCAATAACAATAATTTTTTATTTGGGATGACTACATAGCAGTATCCAAAGACAACTGATGTTTTGAAAACCCAGCTCCCAAGGAAAAATAATCTGGTAAATCTGTGATGTGTATTGTGACCTTGAGTTTGTTATTATCTAGGGGTTGAGCACAGAGGGAGACTGTACTTATTTTTATCAAGACTCTATTTGTAGGTTGGTCTATTCAATGTCGAGCTTGTATATTCAACACAATTGCAGCTTGTCAACATGGGTTACAAGAAATAGTAAATATCTTGGATTCAAATAGATGAGAGAAATGTTCAAACCCCATGGAAGACATGAGTGGCTTTCAAGATGAGAAACACAAACTTTGTAAGGAATAAAATTATAAAAATGCTCTACTTCTATTTTTATAGCTTGAAGAGAAGGGGTTTATAAGTAATCATGCACATACCATGGATGAGAGAAAAAAGGTTTCCATTGGGATAGTTATAATAGACAATAAGCTTCTCCTTGGCCTAGAAATAAGCTCTCAGACAAACTATATTCTGGTGTCAAAGCTTACCCACCATCTCCATATGCCTCTCAAATTCATCCCTAGTCATCTTGTTAGAATTTGTCAATATCTTCACAGTTAAAATAGTTTTGTTATCCATCAAAGCCTTATAAGTAGTCCCTAGCATGCCTCTCTCCATAATTTCAGCAGATGAATGGAGCAGATCCTCCGAAGTGTACATCTGACCTTCCCCACTTAGAACATAAGAACCTAACTCCTTTGCTACTCATACTGAAGGCTCTTAGCATATGTATTAACATAATACATATCATAACCGGTCTCCTCAATCGAAATCTTATCACATGCAGCATTTTCAGCCTCATCCCCTGGCTTCTATTGTTTGTATCTCTTGCCATAAAAGCTAATAAGGAACACCATGTAAATCACCCCAACAACAGATCCCACAATAATTCCTACTATCATAATTTCAGCAGATGCATGGAGGAGATCCTTTGAAGTGTACATCTGAGCTTCCACACTGCAGAACATAAGAATCAGACTCCTTTTCTACTCATGCTGAAGGCTCTTAGCGTCTGTATTAACATAATACACATCATAACCAGTCTCCTCAGTCGAAATCTTATCACCTACAACATTTTCAGCCTGATCCCCAAGCTTCTACTGTCTGTACCTCTTGCCATAAAAGCTAATAAGGAACACCATGGAAATCTCCCCAACAATGAATTCCACAATAATTCCTGCTATCATAATTTCAGCATATGCATGGAGCAAATACTCTGAAGTGTACATCTAAGCTTCCCCACTGCATAACATAAGAATCAAACTCCTTTGCTACTCATACTGAAGGCTCTTAGCATCTGTATTAACATAATACGTATCATAACCAGTCTCCTCAATCGAAATCTTATCATTTGCAGCATTTTCAGCCTCATCCCCAAGCTTCTGCTGTCTATACCTCTTGCCATAAAAGCTAATAAGGAACACCATGAAAATCACCCCAACAACGGATCCCGCAATAATTCCTGCTATCTTTCCTAGATTTAGCCTTTCATGCCTCTTAAAAAATGGCCTAAAAGATTGCTCCATTGGCAAGCTCAATAGGGCATGGAGAAGGGGTCACTACTGTGTTAAGCACGTAGGGCCTAGGCAATGGGCTCCCACAGAGCCCAGGATTTCCTGCAAATGAAGAAGCATTGAACATGGCCATAACTATAGTAGCTAGAATTCTTCCATAGAGTTGGTTATTAAAAACATTGAATACTTTCATGCCAGACTGATTAAAACTAGGAACAAGTCCCTCAAAATGATTGTTCTCCAACAGAAGAGCATACAGGATTGGTCCATTGGAATTTGAAAGGAATGGACTCCTTGAGTGTTCATTGTCCCTTCGAGCATTCACTATCTGAGATTGAGAAGATTGAGTGACTTAAGGTTCTGTCATGCTATAACTAGATCCATTCCACTCTTCGACACCCCCAGTTTTCCATATTACTCCACTTCACAACCCTGCCAAAATGAAAAAACATGCCCACGGTTACAAACTTATTTCAAAAATCCAACTATATAGTAACCGATACACAGCCCTTACAACAACAGATTTTATTCTATCATAGGCTTTAAGCTATTCTATGCAAGTAAAAACCAATCCAGGATATAATAAAATTTGGGTATTTAAACATTCATCATATCCTAACAATGGCATTCCAAACATCTCCGAAATTCACTCAACATTACATAAAATAATCAGCAAACCTCACATAGAATTTATCATAACAACAAGATAACTAAATACATATTGCCACCACATACAAAATAAAGACCCTAGAATCGAAATCTAATAAATGCAACCAACCTTTGGGCCGATAAGCTTCAACTTAGGGCCAAGAAGGGCAAAGTCTCGATGGCTACTAGTTCTCTCATGCAACAACAACAATTCAAACAAACTTTGATTTGAATCTCCGATTGCTAATTGTTAACCATCTCCCAATAGCTAATTTTTTTAGATGCCACTGTAACTGCCAAACTTCGATTTTGAAGCTCCCAGGAAATTACAAACTTTGAAACTCTAATTTTGAAGCTCCTAGAAAATTACTAAATGCTTAGAGGGAAATTTAAAACTCAAAGTTGTGATCACTAAAAACGCGAGGGAAACAAAGATGTCATCTTAATTTAATTTGATGACAAATGGGTAATTAAAAAAATGAGGTAGGTTATAATAAGAAAAATATAACACATTATATGATTTTTAGGTTAAAAAAAAAAATCTTTAGTCATATAAATATTTTATTTTATTTTTTTGTATTTTTTTGGTTTGATGAAAGAGCACAAATTGTAAGAAGGAAATATTTTATTTTTTTATTTTATTTTATTTTTTGTAATTTTAGGAGCACAAATTTTAAGAAGGAAGAGATCACACATTAGATTAATTTTAAATAGTCTTTTCTTTATTTATTCATTTTTGTAGTTTTCTTTTTAGTTCTCTTTACTTTCTATGTTGCTAGGAAAATTTAGGCAAATATTCGAAAATCTCCCTAAGATAAAAGCTATCAAAAAACTAATAGATGTTGATGTAGAGGCATGGAAATAGGTGTAGGTAGTGGGGCATGGTGAAAACAAGGGTTTGGTGGCGGACAATGAACTCAAACCATGGTCTAGGTTATCATCGGTTTTCGGCGATAGCGGCCTGCCAATCAGCCTGGACTGACTTCACTTACCTGTGCTCTGCACTCTTTAGATTATCACTTGCTTGCTAACTAGGTGACCACCTCCTTTTCGATCCATCTGGTCTGCTCTTTATTTTTTTTTGCGGCGACCTACACTACATTCCCTCTTGACCCAACATTTGTCAACTGTGGTCTTGGGATGATTATACATCTATTGTCGGTTATCATGGAGGACAACGTCGTTGATTACTCCGAGGACCCCTCTCCACTCGACCCCCATTGGACTATCTTCCCCTCGCATCTGCCGGTTATCTCCTTGAATCTTTCACTTAACATTCCCTCTACCCTAGCAAGGTCTTCTAGGGTTTACTCTGTCCCGGAATATCCTGCCTTCACTTCTTCGGCTCTACAGACTCACCATTTTGGGCTGTCCTCCTCTACCTTGTTGTTTTCTGGCTGCCCGGATGTGGTGGATTTCCCACCTGGAACCGACCTCCCTTCATTATCCCCGACCTCTCTTTAGTTCATTTCTGCCTGCCTTGACCCACCTCATCCCCCGTATCCATCGCATCAACCATCATCCTCCTCACCTGCCCTCTCCCACATCCCACCACCTACAGCATCTCAAGCCTTCTCAACCCAGCCACTTGAACCTGTGGTCCCATTCCCCCCTCCTCCCTCCCACGACCCTCCCACATCTAGATGTTTTGCTGATTCATCTTTCCCCCAAATCGGTTTGTCTGGGAATCCTGGCTCAGAGGTTGCAACGAACCCACCACTATCCCAACAGGTGAGAACACCCCCCATTCGGTCAAGGTGCCCTGCAAAGCACTTTAAAGGGGTTAAAGCAGACAATAAACAGATATCCCTCACTTTTGGGGTTGATATATAGATGGGAGAAGTTATGGATATGTTTGACCAAGTTCTGGTTGGTCATATTCGGGGACAGGCATACTCGGCAGCGCGTTTGAAGCAGTGGGTGCTGGAGATTTGGGTCAGATCCTCATAGAATTGTCATCAGTGGTAACTCTCTCTTGAGGATGAATTGCATTGTGCTTTCAGAGGCCTGAGTTTATCCGATGGGTGTTATCAAAACAATCACACATTAAATTGGCCATGGTCCTCCTTAAGCATTGGAGCCCCCTCTTCAATCCTGAGCGTGAACACCTTAGGGCTAGACCCATCTGGGTCAGATTACCTAAACTCCCTCTACATTTTTGGCCAGAAGACATTTTCAAACAAATAGGGAATGCTCTTGGTAGGTTTATGGACTTCGATAAATCCTACATGCTGATAGGAAACATGTCCATGGTGCACATTCTAGTCTTCCTTGATACCAGAGAAGGTCTAAAGGAAAGCATGCAGCTGCATTGGCGGGACACTTGTAGGATTTAGATATTGGACTTTGAGGGAGTCCCTTACCGATGCAGGAGATGTCAAAAAATTGGACACCTCTATAAGGATAGTCCCCTTCTTGCATCCAGCTTGGCTTTGGTCGCTCGGTCTGAACATGCTCTTGCAAATCCAGATACTGATCAACGAGGGAAGGCACTTGTAGGTTAGATGGCTAATCAACCTCTGGACACTCGGGTTTCTCGTGGCACAGACACTCGCAAGGAGCAGTTTCCTCTCCCATCCACACATATCACCAGATTACGTGCGGCTGCAGTGGCGACTGCCTCTGATGTAGGTACTATCTCTAAACCTCCTCCTTTCCATATGATGTCGTCTGTTTCTTCTCCTAGTTTATCTGTTTGTAATGTTGGCTCTGTGCATTGTCCCCCTATTGTTTTCACTCTGATTACCACTGCAACTATTTACTCCCCCACTCCCCCTACCCTCTTTGGGATTGTGGAGTCCCCCTCCCCTCCTGCATCATCTAATGAATCTATTTTAGGACATGGTTATTTCTTTCGGTCTATATCTCGTATACCTTCAGGGAATGCTATTGGCCTTGCCATTACACCTCATCTTCCTTCTTCCAAGTCGGCCCAGGGTCGACAATCTAACATCTCCAAAGCCATTCTTCATGCTAGTTTGGAAGTGGCATCTGGGAGACAAATCCCGATTGAGCAAGTTCTTATAGCACTGACCTCCCCACCCTAGTTCCCCATGAAGTGGCTCTCTTACAACTCTAGGGGGTTGGCTAGCCCTATAAAGAAATTAGCCTTCCATCGTTTGATGGAATTGGAACCGATGGAAATTATATTCTTACAGGAGACCCTTGTGACTGCTATGCAAATTTTCCCCACCCTTTAGGCTATGCTACTTGGATGGCACTTCACTACACTGGATGCTCGTGGGTGATCTGGGGGTTGATTGTTGGGGATTGACCTCAGATCCATTAGACTATTAAACTTCTGGGGGGGACGGGTTTCATCGGAGCAGATATTTACTCAACAGAGTTTGATAGAGAGCTGTGGATTTTCAATGTCTACAGACCTTGCAACAACAGGCAATTTCTAGCAAACGATTCTAGACATGGAACAATTCCATGCTAGGAACATTATTATTGGCGGGATCTTAATTTTTCTTTGGGACATGCTGAGTCTTGGGTAATGAATTCTCAACTAGACTCTCTATCAGATGGGATATTACATTTTATGGAGAATCACTTGCTGATTGATATCCCCTCACCGAACTTAAAGCCCACCTGGAGAAAACAAAGGACCGGGGATGCAACATTAGCCAGAAGACTGGATCGGTTTTTGGTAAAGGAAGCACTTTTGGAACAATTACCCCTTTATCGACAATGGGTGGGATCTGAGGGGTTATCAAATCATCATCCCATATATCTAGAGATTGTTGGCAGTGTTAGAAAACCTAATGCACCCTTCAAGTTCAACTCAACCTCGCTAAATGATGAGAGCTATATATAGTTGATTACTCAGACCTAGAAATCCATAGATTCTCAGCAGGGTTTAAGTGTCTCCGAGATTTTTACAAACAGAATGGAAATCCTAAAACATAAATATATTAAATGGGAAAAGGATAAAAGGATCAAAGATGTGATGATACTGAGAGACACTGAACTGGAGATTGAACAATTTAATGGCCCTGAGATTCGTGGATTCACATGTGTTGATGCTAAAGAGAATTTGATCTGGCTTGAGATCAAGTGGAATCAGATCTTGAAAGATAGGGTGGAAACCTAGCGACTCAGAAGTAGGGCCATCTGGTTAAAGGAGGGAGATGAGAATACAAAGTTCTATCATCGTGTTGCAAATGGGCGTAGGTCATCAACACCATATGGCATCTCAAGGATGAGCATGGCACACAAGCAAAGACCTTTCACGAATTGGCCAACCTTGGTATGTCTCACTCTGGAAGTTCATTCAGAGCTCCCCCTGATGCAAACCTTGTTGATATTATCAAGGTAGTTGTACTATTCCCCAGATATGTTGATCAAGATTTTGATGAAGATCTACTTAATCCTGTAACCATGGGGGAGGTAGAGGCTACTATTAAGTAGTTTAAGAAGGATAAAAGTCTTGGACGAGATGGTTGGTCAATTGAATTTTATATTGCATTCTTTGATTAATTGAATAAGAGTTGTTGCAAGTCATCAAAGAATGTTGGACTACTGGGTGAATGTATGATGCCTTCAATTCAACATTTATCGTTTTCATTCCCAAGTTGGATGACCCACAGAGTTTTGATGATTATAGACCCATATCCGTATGCAAATGTATTTACAAGATCATTGCTAAGATCATTGCAAATCAGCTCAAACCCATCCTATCTTAGCATATATCCTCAGAGAAATTTGCATTCCTTGAACATCGACAAATTCATGAAGCAATGGGCACTGCACAAGAAGCACTTCACTCTATCAAATCAAAGAACCTCAAAGGGATGATACTTAAAATTGATTTGGAAAAATAATTTGATCACACTTGTTGGCTTACATTCAAATGCTTCTTACGCATCTTGGCTTTCCTCTACTATTCATTCAATGGATTATGTGTTGCATTAACAATGCATCTTATAGTGTTTTGATCAATGGATCTGCGTCCTCTTTCTTTCATGTAGAATGAGGATTGAGACAATGATGTCCACTCTCCCCCCTACTCTTCTTGTTGATCATGGAAGGCATGAGCTGACTCATCATAGAGGAATGATTGTAGGGTAGACAAAAAGGCATCAAGATCACAAACATTTGTATTCTCACCCATCTCTTATTTGTCGATGACATTCTTGTTTTTCTGAATGGATTCCTTGGGGATTCTACAACTTTTGTTGATGCATTTCGTTTATTCTACCATGCTACTGGGATGCACTGCAACAACCAAAAATCTACTCTATCCACTTATGGGTGCAGCCAGAATGAGATCCATTCTGCTTTACTGCACTTTCCCTTTATCACCTTGCAGATAGAGGAGGGACTCAAATATCTGGGATTCAAGTTGAAACCATCGAACTATCGGATTGCAGATTGGGTCTAGCTGGTTGCCAAGATCAAAAGAAGATTAAATATCTGGCATCATAAGTGGTTGTCTTGCGTTAGTAGACTGACTCTCATCAAAGCTGTCTTGGAGGACACTTTTGTCTACTGGATGTGTTTAGCTTGGATACCTAATGGAATCATCCATAGAATACAGTAGTTATGTTGTAGATTCCTTTGGAGGGGTAAACAAACCGGACACACCTTTTCTTGGGTTTACTGGGACAGGATCACACTTCCAAAGAAATGGGGCGGATGGGGACTTAAGAATCTTTACTATTTTGCTAGTGCTCCGACAGCCAAAATGGGTTGGAATGTTTTATCATCCAAGAACCTATGAACAGAGGTTATCTACCAAAATTACACCTCCCCATTGCATCTGCTTGACTAGATCAAGTTACCAACATGGGATAGGAACAACATATCCACTGTCTGGCGGGCGGTACTAAATACAACAAGTCATGTATAGGATGGATTGACATGGAGAATAAGCAATGGTCACTCTATTCAGATTGGAATGGACCCTTGGATTGGATGTGAAAATGCTCATATGCTCCCACCTAGACTTATCCATCATTTGTCGAATTCGAGAGAATTTGTACATGTGTTCAAAAATCACATTTCTGCTTGTCTAAATGAGATGATCTTTATATCAATTTTGGCCCTCTCGAAAAGAGGAATTTAATGTAATCATCATATCCATCAAATAAGTTATCCCAAGGTGGAATTTGGCCCTAGTTGCCAAATTTAACACAATCAAAATTTTAAAATATCATGTAAAAGCCCAAATAGAAAATGGGGTAACAAATCCCATGACATCCAACTTGTGATATATGGTGGGAAATCCTCAAAGTATCTTTGAAGAAATATGTCTCATTGAGGCCAAGGTCACGAAGAGGTATGATGTCTCACTAATTTGGTAGCTGAATAAGTTTGAGTCTTGGTTTGTCAATTTGGCCCTAAGTAGACAAGGCAACATGGAAGGAGGTGACCCCCTTTGAAGAGTTTTATAGGGGAAGGCCACATGAGGCCTTATATAAAGATCTAAATCAAAGGACCTCCCTCATAAAAAGTTAAATACATTCATTTAAATAATGTAGATAATGACCCATTCAAATGTTGATAAAGACAATAGAACATCCCTTGAATCTCATAATAAATGGGGGCATCTACAGATGAGGTGATCCTTTAATTCTACAAGTATATGGAAAATCTAGCAGATGTTATTAAGAAGAGTAAGGTCGTTATGATTAGTTTCTACTCGACAGGAATGTAAACCCACTTTGAACGCACCAAGGGGGGTCTTAAGGGCAACATCCAGTGCTCTTATGTGTATGTGGTTAAACAAAAAGGCCCTCTTTCATTTGCATGAAGTGTTCCTGATACAAATCCATGTTAGAGTCGAGGCCCTGAAAAGATGAAGTCTAAGTACATTGAATGTATTGTCTATAAATAACCTCTCTAACAACTTGACACAAACATGCAATGATGTCATTTACATTGGAGGTGTAAATCACTTGAATTATGTTACAAATTTAATTGCTCCCCCACAAAAATGTGTCATGCTTCCTTGTGATGATGCTTCAACCCTATTGGAGAACAACCTCACAATGTAAAAGGAATTTAAACATGATGTAACTTTAATAGTGCCCCAAATTCACCCCCTGGATCACCACTCATGGATAATTTAAGGTTATTTCAAGCATTGATGTGGATAATATCATTATTTTTTCTCTTATGTATGTTATTCTACATTGACACAATTGAGTTTAGAGGTTAAGGACTTATGATTTAGGGGATTTAGGTGTTAGTGATTAAGGGGTTGGCAGTTAAGGTGTTTAGGAAGTGAAGGGTGAGGGGTGAGGGGTTAAGGGTCACATATTAAGAGGAGAAGGAATTGTGGCTTAGAATCTGGTTCATGGATTATAGGTTAGCGGTTAGTGTCTTAAGATTTAATGAGTCAAGGGGTTTATGGGTTATGATTTGTGAGTGTATGGGTTAAGGGATTGTGGATTGGGGGTTAAGGGGATAGGGAATTTAGTGGTTATGGGTTAAGGGCTTATGGTTTGTGATAATTGGAATCTTAATCCCTTTATCACCACTATTGGGGGTTCCCTTATCAATTTCTCTTGTTACCTTCCCTCTAGGTCCCCTAGACCCTATGAAATGAAGTCCTAAGCCCCCTTCTCATTATCTAATGTTAGGATTATAGATCTTAGTAAATCGTGATTTTACCTACGATTTATACCATCCATGCTACCCTTGTGTCCCCTTTCCCCGTTCAATACACCATAACATACCCCCCCACAACCTTTTTGGTCATGCCATTCCACTTTTCCTAATGTTATGAACCCCCAAATTTGGTCCCAATGCCCCTAAGACTACCCCCTTGGGCCCCCTTGGCTAAGGGATTAAACACATTAGGGGTTACAGGTTGTGATAAGGAAGCCCCTAATCCCCTTATCACAACTATAAATAGGCTCATGAACACCATCAATATCTACTGGAGGTGCTGCGATGAAAGCAATAATGAATGCAAAAGTTGTGGTCAATAGGACAGGGATCATCAAGATGTTAAACCATCCAATGTAAAGATGGTTTTCAATGCTAGTGATCTAGTCACATAAAAGACCCCATAAATTTGTGCTTTGGGACACCCCTAAGATTCAATAATTAATCCAAACTAAAAGGATTCGTTGCTGAGGTGACAATGGCAACAACCTTGAGTTGACGCAAAGTGACACTTTGTGAGCCTTGCACAACTAGGGTGTTGGTTTCATCATCGACAAGAGGCACAATTGAAAAGTGGAAAACATCTCACATTTAGGACACTTGGTCACAAATATTTATGCATGTTTTTCCACCAAGGGTACATTTCACATTTCCCAAGGCACAAATTACATATTTGGATGAATTTTGGATAACTTATCACATTCCACTAGCTTCATGCATGAAGATGAGCTCCCATCCTTTTAAGAAATTTTGGAGGATTGCTGGAATAGTCAAGGGTCACATGTATAAAATAAGAACACCATAGCCAAGAATAAGAAAATTGGCATTTGTGTCAGGTGTCAGGGGATCTTGTAGGAATTCAGGACATCCTGTAGAACGCATTAGGACATCCTGTAGGTTGACTTGTAGTGGCCTGTTTTGAGGCCGAATTGTGGAAAAATCCCCTAGGAAGCTAGAAGAGGACCCCTACTTGTCTCCCAAGCCTTCTGACCATTCACCATCATCCTTAATCCCCCTGCCACATCACCAAAAGAAGTTAGCTTTCACACTTTCACATAAAAAAAGACAAAAAGAAAAACATAGTTATTTTGGTCATTTACATGCACAACAGTAGAATGTTTGATGTTTCAATTTGCATGCTTAGGATAGTAGGATTGCATACATGTTAACTTAGCACTCTTTTGAAGCAAATCCTCTTAGCAATTAGTTAGAAAAATGGTGTGTTTTAGCATTTTATTTCAATCTTTTTCTTCACTACAATAGACAAGCTTTCCCTTGGTGTAGATTTCTCTTTTCCTCATTGGTAATCAAGCTTCTTCTAAATCCATAGAAGTCTGGTTTGAAAAACCTTAGTGGTCTATCGCTAGCTTAGCAACGACAAAGAGAAGACCCATCACATTTACTTGTGTATACAACACTGTCACCTCCAAGTTTGTAGGAACCCCGGGTTGATAACGTAAAGTTGGTAGCCCTAGGAGTTGCAACATTCTTGCTGCAATACTAGTGCTCATCATTCATCATCACCAAAATTTTTATTGCACATGCCACTGACATGTCAGAGGATGAATAAAATTCAAAATGGTTGGAAAAGCTATGAGAGCTAGACAAAGCTAGGTTTCTAGTAGACTTCCACCAAACTATCGAGAAGTAGAGGCAGACAAACACATCAAGCAGAAATATTTTGTAGTTGGGGGTCACGTTCTGCTATATGATAGTAAGTTTCTAAAACATACTGGAAAGTTGAAAATGCATTGGCTAGGACAATTCATTGTTGCAGAAGTGAAATAATCAAGAGTTGTTAAGCTCACACGATTGGATGGAGTCTTATTGCTTGGTTGGGTGAATGGTGCATGCACAAAATCTTTCCATGGCACAAGCAGTTCTACATCAAAATGATTTGATATATAAAATGGAATCGTAGGTAGGTCTAGGTAGAGTCAGCCAATCCTTTTAGTATGTCAGTTGCGTGAGTTAATTTAGTTAGTTAGTTGTTCCAGTCGAAGTCAATCATGAATAAATAGCCATTAGTTCTTCTAGTAGTATCGGTCACGTGACTCCGTCTGCAACCGATTATGGTAAGGGAGTCACACATGTCAGTCATCGTATCTGTAATAATTAGTAATAATTCCCTACGTTAGTTCAAAGTTAGGGTAAATATCTCCCGTAATATCCTTGGCAGGATTCATTCATCAACTTCTAGGATCTTTTCATGGTATCATCATAACTACCCATCATCCCTATCCTCCTTTTTCAGTTTTCATGTCATCTGGGTTAGGTCCAGGTCACAGTCATCGTTATTTCCATGATTTAGATTGAGTATGGAAAGTTACCATATTAATTAGTTAGGTGGTCTAATAAAAAACATCATGTCAAGTATTTCTATTTAATTTGCATGGGAACGATAAGTTTCTCGGTAACATAGCCAACGTGGTCAAATTGCCTAGTTTGGAGTCTGTGTCAAATTTCCCCTGTCCCTAGCCCAAGTTGAAGCCCCCTGTGTCCATTGTGTATCATCGTCACATTGCAGCCACAATGAAGAACATAATCTCTATTCCAACAACCCAACAAGACTCAAGAGTCACACAAACTGAACCTCTCTATGGAAAGTATGACAAGGTCATGCTCGTAGACAATGATCTCTCATATTCATTCCATTTTCCAACACTAAAGCATGAAGTCTCTACAAAGGCTATCCCCAAGTCCAATGGAAGCCAATCATCGAAAATTAAAGAATATTTCAGAGGCCTATAGAGGTCTACACTGTTAAATATGCGAAGTCTACCAATGTTCAGCGTTATGGGAGCAACGATGCAATGCACAAAATTCCTTATCAGTAGAATACATGGAGGGTCTATGTGGATTGATAAGGAACACCAAATCCATGCCATCGACCCTCACAAACTCACAGGTTTTTATGTTGTAGGAGTCTCGATATCGACTGAATTTCAGAATACTTCCAAGCTGGGTGAAAAGATGGATGATGACAACCACTGTAACAAGTATGAAACTCAACATGGTGGCAAGGGAGCCCTTATTGAACCAATTAACAAACAAAACATCAAGTTCTCGTCCCACATAATCGTCGAGAAGCTCATGCACCATTTCACAAAAAGTGAATGCACCCTGGAAACTATCTCAGTCGCAGAAGCTTGTGTGCAAGGCACATAGTTAAATTTGTGTAGTTTTCTATTAGATGAACTCTTCGAAGATTATGAAGATGTCTACAAAAGGGCCACCTATTTTATTTATGGATATATCATTATCTCCTTAGAAATTTGGAAGTGGTGCCCACCAGAAGGCAGAGAGTTGGTGTCGGTTATAGAATATCAAACCCTTGCTCTCAGATACTTACCATGGAAGACATCTGGGGACCCTAGCAGCAAGGAAATCAATGAAGCTTCTTTTGTTGGACGGTACCAGAAAATGCTAGACATCACCAAGGCCAAGCCAAGAATCCCATTATCACTCCTTAATGAAGAATCGTAGGATATCTAGTTTGGTGTAAGTCATGGTAGAACTTGGGTGCGACCTAAGTGCGTCAACCCTGCCACATTTCATATGCACGCCCAAAATTTTGTTCTATCAAAGGAAGCCTTCCATATGAAGTCTCGTCCTAGCCTGGATTGGTAGAGAAGTTTGGGATGGGCATCATATATACTTTCAACCACTACCCAAACAAACCTTTACCACCTCCACGAAGCACTTGGCCGAAGAAAAAATCAATCTAGTCATCAAGAGGTTGGACACATAAATGTAGTACTTACATAACATATAGGGGATCTTATAGGAGTCCTAGCAGTAGGTCGTACGATAATGCCTTGACCGTGATTTCGCATAGAGGAAAGTAAGGTAACTCTGTTGGTAGCAAGGGCAATGGTGTGACAGCTGTAGTGAGCCAAGGAAGGTGCATGAGAGGTTCTAACACATGGGGGTGTAGATGAGTGCGCCCCTTGGAAACCTGTGATAGCACGCAGTTAAGAAGGGAAAACACAAGAAAAGATGCATCACAACATGGAAGCCAAGTTAGCTAGCAATCCAAAGTGATGGTTAAACCAACAACACATTTCAGAAAGACTCATACATACATACACAGATTTCTATACATGCATGCGTAAGTAAACAGATACATATATCATTTAAAGTAATCTAGATAGCATAGAGTACAGTAAAACATATGCATGAAACGTGTTGGCTCTTGTTATATTAAGAAGTGTAAGTTCTAGTCATACAATACATCCATGTCCAACCACTAGTTCCAAAAGCAGAATGTTAAAGCCACAACCGCCTACTCCTCCAAAGATATGTACTAGCTCTGCACAGTGGAAAAGCCAAGGCTCATTACAATACTATCCTAACTCTCTCCAAGGTAGTCTTATCAGAAGCTTGGCTGACCAAAATAATTTACAATGAGCTATAAGGGACTATTTATAGCAAAGGGTGGGGTGATCCTTGACATTCCCCTTTGTGATAGTTCATCTACCCTCATGACTCTTCATCTACTCTATGACTATTACATCCAACTTTCAACACTTGACTTACACTTGACAAGACATTAGATTACAATGCACATGCACCCATGTGAGACAAACTGGCTTGAGCAAGCCATGCTAGACATCACTATGACTTAGACAACAATGGAAGTTCAAATTCTCAACATCCTCACGATGATCAATAGTAACGTACTAATGCCAAGATCGGTAGTCCGCAATGGTGTTCATGTGCTCTAAGGTGACATATTTTTGGAACCTAACTCTTGCATCCATAGCATCTGAGTACACTGCTCGAGCTCCTCTGTCCAACTCATTTGAAAGCATGCGCATCATTGTATTTAATGCGGCTGGACCAAAAACATACTTGTGCATGATGTCTGCACTGATGGGCAAGTCTGGGCTGGTGGCAATGCGCATCAATTCGTCAAAGTACAAGTCAAGATCTAGTCAGACCTGTGCCTTTGTCTTCGCTTGGGTGAGAGTCCCAATAGATGGGATCGCATGTGCATGCACCACAACATCCATACTCTTGAGTACACGTGCATGGGAAGCCTGTATACTAGTGATGAGCTATGGGAGCTCTTCATAGTTCCTGATCTGACTTTGGATGCATGCCTTTAGCTCGATGACACTGACCATCATCATCCTAGGCAAGTGAAGTGGGTCTCCCTTGTATCTCATCATCCATGTTTGCATGTAGTTAACATCAACATACAACTTTGCCAAGATATGTGCTCTTCTAGCACATCACTGCTGCCATCCATTGAGATGGACGACTGCCTTATGCATGGTACCAAACTTGGAGTACAACACTTGCATAACCGTGTCAAGTGAAAATACTTCCTCTAATCTTGCCTTCTTTAGTTCAGCTCAAGCAGACGTTGTCACCAACTCTCCTCCTTGCTTGGCCTTCTGAAGTTCCTTAGCCATTCGTTCATTTTCAGCTATCAAAAATGAACACTTGACCTAGTGGCTTTAAGCATACACTTTGGTAACATCGGCCAAGGCTGCTAGATGTTTGCGCACGTCAGGAATGATCACTCGTTCCTCAACTTGCACAGGAGATGTATGATCATCAAAAGTCGACACTCTGCGAGACTTCACAAATCTATGTTGAGACTTGTTTTGCATCTCTCCTTTAGGTTGATCACCAAGGATCTTTGTGCCTCCTTGGTCACTTGAGAATTTCTCATCTTCTACATGTAGCTAAGCAGGTGAGTTGACCTCTTGGTGATGAGGCATAAGGTCGATGTCCTGTTCCAATTATTGAAGTTCTTGCTCTATCTCACTAGCGAAGTCCTGCTCTTGCTATGGTTCACCCTGTCTTCGAGATGCCAACTGATTTGATAAGTCCACTACCTATACGAGCGTTGTTTCATTTGTTTGCACATGTTGCACCCCCTGATGTACCTGTTTCTGTTATGCTTCCCTCTCCTATTTGTGTAGCTTTTGTTCCTTCTGGAGTTGCTCCTTCAGCTCATGCAAGTCCTTCTCTGTTTCCTCTATTCTTCTCTTCTCTCACGATTCTCTTGTCGCTTTGTTCCCTCTTTGCCTCTATAGCTAAAGTTTCTTTCTCCACAAGTGGATCTGCTTGGATCTTGCAAATTTTCTCTTCCTCCATGCGATTAATAATCTTCCTCTTGCCCTTGTCACACACTGGTATGCTTACTTCTGTTGTTGCTATTGCTTCTGGTGCTAGTGCTCTCTGGGACGCTGCTTCACATTGATTCGCTAACCACACCATAATGAAGCTGACCTGTTCATTGGGTCTGGAGAAACTGTAGCAATATCTCCATGGGTCCTCCTCCACCCAATGAAATGCCCCGTGCATCTAGTTGAACTGACTCTCATGGAGTGATCTTTCACAAGACAATGTGGGTCATACGGATTGTAACTTCGGAGGTCGAATGGATACTTATTCATTTCTTCTACTTCGAAATCCACTTGCTTGAAACTCCAGATCTCGTATAACCCAATCCTCAATGGAAGAGTGGGCCAAGGTGCCTTCTTATTTCGGTGCAGTCTAGCTGTCAATCCTGCCAAGATGTGATATGCTACTTCCTGCATGACGAGTATGTCTAAGGCTAACATCGGTAGAACATGCAGAGACTTCTCAGCGCTAAACATCTGTATGAAGGTGTCGGACGATGAGGCATACCAATCAACAATGTCTATCAATGCCTCCATTGATGCCTTCGACATGCAAGGTGGATCCTGTTCAAATATCATCTTGTAAACTGGGGTGAAAAAATGATCAGACAACCATGTGATAACTCCTCTGAAGCTACATTCAGACAAAAACTTACAATAAGTGTTCACAGCAGTCTCCGTCGGTGACCATGCCCACTCCAAGCCCAGGAACTCCTATCGGGCATAGATTGCATCTAAGATGTAGGCAGACATGTAGACCTCTGCTTACATACCTTTGGGTGACTGTCGAGCCTTCATTACATGTTCCTTCAGCTGATGAGCGCATTGGTCCAGCGCGATCACCCAAATCTGTGGGAAGGTTTCCGTGCTTTCTTGGCCATACAGTCGACATTAAAATATGATCAACTATTGATATGCCTTCCACAGTATCTTCGTCTTGTAGATCTGGTTGGGTGTCATCCTGAATGTAGCCGACTCCTTTACCCATTTCTTCAAAATGTCTCTAGAGTTGGCACTGCTACTGGGTAAGATGAAGGGAGTCTCCATGATAGTCATGGGCTCTGAAATCTGATACATATCATCATAATCCTATGCCCAGAAGGTTTCAATCTTTGTCCCACTGACACTGCTCAAATTCATCGTCTCGGGATCACTGTGCAAGACAATCCAGTGTATCATGTCCACACATGGGAACGCGAGGTATTTGCATGCAATCTGGTACAAACCGGACTTGTGAATGTTCACATAAACCTACCAATCTTCGAGATATTCCCTAAAGGTGCCTACAAATGCTTCATGGACCTCTTGCCATTTCAGCTTGATGTCCTTGTCTAGAAACAACTTGGTATCATCATAGATCGGTGGACGTGTGGACACTTGCTCAACTGCTGCTCCAGCTTCACTTTCGTTAGTGTCCTTTGCTCATGCTCTCTTGGAGGCCATTGATCCTATATTGCTAAGAGGTGGATGAACAACTAAAATATCTAGAGACAAAGTGACATATATGGAAAAAAATCTATCAGCAGAAACCAAAGCAAATTCGTGAATGACATAACACATACCTGGGATTGATAGACAAAGATTGCACAATATTTCCTATAGGAGGTTGGGAGAATGGCTACCAGACTTGCGCAAAAAATAGTCTGGGATATCTGGGGAGGATGACTGGCTATTGGATTTGCACAATGCACAATCCAGGCTGACTGCTAACTTCTGGAATTGTGTAATGCACAATTCTAGCTAGCAATGATTGCAGACTTAGTGATTGCATTACGCAATTTTTTCTGGGCTAGCAATCACTGTCCCTCAGAAATGCACAAAGCAGTCCTAGAGAAAAATTCCTGGGTAGAAATGCACATTTCTAGAGAGGAAGACAAAGCCTTCCTTCCCCAGATTGTGCAATATTGTCTTGGTGAGGCAAAGTCTGGGCCAAGACTACCTAGACCCACTGACGGGAAACTGAAAGCAAATGCAAAAGCGAATGTATGGAAATACTAAGTGAAAGTAGAAGTGATTAATCATGCATGCAAACATTGAATGAAAGATTCAAAAAACAAAACAACATGCATGTGGATGAAGCGAGTCGCCAAATCAGCGACCATTCGTGCAAAACAATTTCATGCATGCGACATTAGTGAGCTAGCAACGAAAACTAAAATGGTGCTAGTACAAGACAGTGTGCATGTAAACGATAACAAGCATTCAAAGAAATCAAGAAAACAACACTCGCACAAGAGAAAACACAAAAAGTGACAAAAATGTTGAAAAAGACAAGTTGAGACCACTTACCCGTGAATAGCTGAGCTAGATGTGTTGAAGAGTCCTGGATGTGTTGTGGGATGTCAGAGCTCTAAGATTGATGTGAAAGAATGAGCTCTAATGTGTCAAATAAATAATTTTGGGCTCATGACACGCATGCCAGAAATCTAGGAAAAAATGACACTTGGAGGGAAGATTCTAAAACGAACTTTGCATGTAACCTATAGCTACTAAAAATAGCTCGCTAACTCAAGGAATGATTTTTTGTGTGTTTCCATTTACTATTTCGAGAAAAAGCAAGACATGCATGCAAGTCAAGTTTCCCTGGTCCCAGGTGGAGCTGGTCAACCCAACTGCACATGCAAGAAGCTGCTCAACTGCTGGGAGAAACTGCACATTTCTGGATGGGAGCTAGGCTAGCTGCCCAAGAGGTTTGTGCAATTTCTCGGTAGAGCAGCTGACTGCTGCCCAGGATTGTGTAATTCTTAGGCTGAGAATCCCTGCTGGGAAGAATTGCGCAATTTTCTTGATGAAGCCTGACTGGCAGAATTGCGTAATTCTGGAGCCCAGCAGGTTGCCAGACAAGATTCCACAATTTCTAGAGGGAAGGATGGTCGCCCTCTAGAATTGTGCAATTTCTTGAGGGAGTTTCTCAGCCTGTAGCTAGACCAAGTCAGGAGGAATAACCTGTGAGGAGAATGCATCAAGCTTTGATAAACAGGCTATCTTTCTGCAAGAAAATCATTGAAGTTTGTGTACTTGACGAAGCAAGACAAGGTGTTGTGAAAGGTTGGTAGGGAGGCTCTAAAATGAAGCTAAGGAAAAATTTTGGAGGGTGGTTGTAACCACTACAATAGGTTCTAGATTCCCTATATATTATTGTATTGTTGAGTGGCTAGTTGGTGGAGATGAAGGTCCTTTGGAGTCCCTGTTTTAGATGATAATCGGTGTTTCAATCTTTTGAGCAAGCCCCCCAGTCTTTGGAATCTGGCTCGGGGGTGATAACTGCAAGTGAGGTTTGGCTGCAACTATCTATGGTAGGGTAGAGTCCGTGTCCCATACTCAGATGCCCATAATAGATTAGACAAGTGTTCCTTCTTATACCTACAACTTTAATAAATTAATCTCTCTTTTCTAGTTGAATGATGGCTACAATAGCCAAAGAATTCCCATGACCATTCTATTTACATCCCACCGTAATCTATTCTAGAAAGAGGAAACTCTGGTTAAAGAAATTGATATATGTTTCGACTATTAAATTTAAGTTGCATTGAATGGCTTAAAACATGAATAATTTACAGTAATAATTTGAAGGGAGGGAAACCCTGTTGAATGGTTCTTGTGACTGTGATTTCCTCTGATCACTTTGAATGCAAGGATGCATGTACACACACACACACACAAGTTTCGGAGGCACTGAGTGTTATTATATTACACTGTTGGTGCAGGTGAGCACTGGTGTAGGTTTTAACCCCATACAAAAATTACCTGCATACAAATTCTAAAACACAGATTCAAATAAACAATGCAAGAGCATAAAACATAAAACACATATACACAGAGATTTTCCCCTAGATCCCAAAACCAGGACTACCATATTGATTTTTCATTATGTTCCTTTTCAATGTTACAATACATATATATACATGTGGAAGCATCCTATACCATGGACCGAAAACCATCGCATCCAAAACCATGTGTGAAAACCATGCACAAAACCATAGGTAGGTCCGCCCATCCTAATATAGGGTCCAAAAAAAATTCCACTAGGGTGCTGCCCAAGACCCCATAGAGGGGAGGTACCCACCCCCCCCAAACCCCCTAGATAGGGGGGGCTGCTACCCCCGTGTGACCCCCTCACTGCACAATCGACACAATGAAGGGGTGGCTTCGCCTGCCCTCTACTAGTCGTGGAAAGAATATACCACGACCCAACATTCTCCCACTTGTTGTTTTCTTTCCACGGGGGGCCATAGGAGAGCTTAGTCATTTATCCAACCCTGCAACACCCATTGTTCCTCTACACCAAGAGAACTTCTCAGAGCTCGCAAATTTTGTCAATGCATCTGCAATATTCGTCAAAGTGTCCACCTTTACCAGCAACACCTTTTTGTCTTCTATCATATCGCTCAGAAAGTGATAATGAACATCAATGTCCTTTGTCTTTGAATGATAAGCAGAGTTCTTTTCCAAGAAAATTTCACTTTGGCTGTCATAGTATATCCTTATAGCTCCTGTACTAACCTAATACTTGAACACAATCTCTGCAACCAAACTTCTTCCTTGCTTGCATGAGTGGCTACCATGTATTCTGCCTCTGTAGTTGATACTGCCACTATAGATTGTTTCTTACTCATCCAACTAACTGCACCTCCAAATAGGTTAAACACATACCCACTTGTAGATCTTCTTTGATCCAGATCTCCAGCCCAGTCTTCATCAACAAAGCCACAGATATCCAAAACTCTGTCCAATCCTAGTCTTCCTTGGTAGCACAAACCATAATCACTAGTGCCATGCAAATACCTAAAAAACCTGCTTCATTGTTGTCCAATGCTCCTTTCTTGGTTTCGACATAAACCTGCTCAATACTCCCACTGCATGTGCAATGTCTGTTCTAGTACAAACCATCGAATACATCAGGCTACCGACTGCACTTGCATATGGAACACGGGATATGTTCTCTTCTTCTTCTGATGACTTGGGACACTGTTCAGCAGATAACTTTACACCAACAGGAATAGGAACCTTCACCGGTTTACTATCCTACATATTAAACCTCTATAGTATTTTCTCAACATACTTCCTCTGTTTTAACCAGAGCTTCCTCTTTTCCCGATCTCCTTTAATTTCCATGCCCAAAATATAGTTTACAACACCAAAATCTTTCATGTCGAATTTGGAGGACAATTGGGTCTTCAAATCCTGGATAATTTCTTTGTCATTTCCAACCAGCAACATATCCTCCACATACAAGACCAGATAAATAACACGGTCACCAATTAATTTAAAATACACATAGTGATCTACTTTGCTTCTGGTGAAGCCAAGTCCCCGTATAAATGTATCAAATTTCTGATACCACATCTTTGGTGACTGTTTTAACCCATACACAAACTTCTTTAACTTTCATACCAGTTCTTTCTTACCCTTAAGCGCAAAACCTTCAGGTTGCTTCATGTAGATCTCTTCTTCCAGATCCCCGTGAAGAAATCTTGTCTTCACATCCATCTATTCTACCTCAAAATCAAAAGAAGCAACAATTGATAAAAGTAATCTAATAGAAGCTACCTTGGAAACAGGAGAAAAAATATCACCAAAATCAATTCCCGACACCTGGGAATAACCTTTTGCTACCAACCAAGCTTTATATTTCTCCACCTTTCCTTCTACATTTGTCTTCTTCTTGAACACCCATTTGCTGCCAATGGGTTTCCTTCCAGCCAACAACTCCACCAGATCCTAAGCCTCACTTTTGTGCAAAGATTCCATTTCATCAACCATGGCCTCTTTCCAAAGTTTGCCATCCTCATCATCAGTAATAGATAAAGCAAAATTTGAATAGAAAGCAGATGAACTATACCTTTCTGGCTGCCTTCTTTCTCGAACTAATCTTCTCACAACTGGAGTTTGTGGCTCTTCACCTTCTGTTTCCTCTTCTGTTGTAGAGTCTGATTCTTCCTCCTTTAGCTCAAACTCTATCTTCTCAGGTTCCTTTGATGGGACCTCATGTTTAAGAACATTTTTCACCTCTCTAAACATCACATCTCGGCTATACACAACCTTCCTTGTTACTGGGTTCCAAATCTTATAACCCTTTAAACCATCCTTATACCCAATAAAGATGTACTTTTCAGATTTATTTTCCAACTTTGTTCTTTTCTCCTTTGGAACATGTACATATGCATCACATCCAAATACCCTCAGATGTGAAAGAGAGGGTTCCTTGCTAGTCCATACCTCTTGTGGAGTCTTATCCTCCAACGTTGATGAAGGTGATCTATTGACCAGGTAACATGATGTCTCCACGGCCTCTGTCCAGAATTCCTGTCCTAACTCGACACCACTGAGCATGCTTCTTGCCCTTTCCATCAATGTCTTGTTCATTCTTTCTACAACTCCATTATTCTCAGGTGTGCATGGAGTAGTCCTCTATCATGCTATACCACACTTCTTATAGAATTCTTCAAATTCCTTGCTGCAAAACTCTCCACCATTATCTGTCCTTAGCACCTTTATCTTCTTCTCTGTCCGATTTTTCACCAAAGCCTTAAATTCTTTAAACTTGTCAAAAACTTCATATTTCTTCCTGAGAAAATATATCCATGTAGTCCTTGAGAAGTCATCTATAAATGATACATAGTACACAGACTTACCCAGTGATGAAACCTTCACAGGTCCAAACACATCACTATGCACAAGCTCTAATATTTGTTTCGCTCTCTTACCACCAGAGGGGAAAGTCACCCGATTCTGCTTCTCATATACACATTTTTCATATAAATCAAAATCTAGAGAGCTATTAGTCATACCTTCTACCATACCTTTACCATGAAGTATTCGAAGGCCCTTCTCTCTAATATGTCCAAGCCTTTGATGCCACAACATGGTCATTTCTCCAAAGACCACTAGATTTTCTGCTCCACTTTCAGGAACCATAGAACTATTGCACCCATCAATAACAGTGTTACCTTGCAACTTATACAGAGTTCCAATCCGAACTCTACACGTCAATACCAGTGCTCCCCGAACCATCTTGCAGGTATCCTTCTCGAACACTATTTTTACACTTGCATCATCCAACTTGCTTATAGAAATCAGATTTCTTGCTAATGCGGGAATATGCAGAACACCCAAAAGTGTTCTAATCCTTCCACCTTGCAACTTCAACTTGACTTTTTTGCGACCAACGATTCTAGCCTTCCTGTCATCCCCCAAGAAGACATCACCACCATCATATTTATCATACTCGCAGAACCACTCTCTATGCGGAGTGAAGTGAAAGGATGCACCTGAGTCAATCAACCATGCCTCATGATCTACATGTGTACTTGAAGAAGCCAAGTACACATCCCCACCTTCATCTGAGGTGGTTTTCACCTCTGCAAAAGGAGCATCATCTGATCCCTTTCCTTTACCAGGAGCTTTAGATTTACACTCCCTTTTGTAGTGCCCTTCCTTTCTGCATTTCCAACACACCACCTTTATAGGTTTTCCTCTAGATTTAGATCTCCCACTCGATGACTTATTTCTGTTTCTGTTCTGGGACTATCCTCATACAGACAAGGCATCACCATTCAGGCTCTCCATACTTTTCCATCTCATCTCCTCCATCAGCAAGGATGAGACTATTTCATCAAACTGCAAGGCAGTTGCACTGTTATCTATTGCAATAACCAGACTATCCCACGAATCTGGTAGAGAACACAACAAACTAATGCACTTATCTTCATCTGAAATTTAATATCAATAGATAATAACTGACTTACCATAGTATTAAATGCATTCACATTCTCTGTCACTAAGTCTCCATCTTTCATCCTCAAGTTATACAGCATTTTCCGTAGGAACAATTTATTCACAAGAGACATAGATTGGTACAAAGTCCCTAACTTGTCCCACAAAGCCTTCATCATAGCTTCCCCTAATACATTCAGCAATACTGAATTTGAGACACACAATCGTATTGTGCTCTTTGCCTTTCGATCCAACTTCTTCCATTCTTCATCAGATACTCCCCTTGGTTTAGTACCTGGATCTACCATGATCCACTGATCTTTATCCACCAACAGATCCTCCATCTTGAGTTTCCACAACTCAAAACTCTGACCATTAAATTTCTCGATCTCTATCTTTCCACTGCTCGCCTTCTTCTTTCACCACCAGAATCGATCCTACAGATCTCCCACTGAACGGGGTATACCACAGGCCCGAGTGAAACCCCTCAGCAACAAAGGCGTCCCCTTGAATCCAAAATAGCTCCAATACCAAATGTAGGCTTTAACCCCTTACAAAAATTACGTGCATACGAATTCTAAAACACAGAAAATAAATAATGCGAGAGCATAACACATCAAACACATATACACAAAGATTTTCCCCTAGATCCCAAAATCGGGACTACCAGATTGATTTTTCATTATGTTCCCTTCAATGTTACAATACATATATATACACGCTGAAGCATCCAATACCATGGACCAAAAACCATCGCATCCAAAACCATGTGCGAAAACCATGCACAAAACCATAGGTAGGTCTGTCCAACATAATATAGGGTCCAAAAAAAAAATTCCCCCGAGGCACTGCCTCGAAACCTGTAGAGGGGGGCTACTCGCCCCCCTCAAACCCCCTGTGACCCCCCCGTTGCGCAAACGGTGCAACGAAGTGGGGGCTCCGCCCCCCCTCTAGTCCTGGAAAGAATATAACGCAACCCAACAACTAGTAAGGACATCACAACCTTCGTGCTTTAACTAACACACTTAAATTCATTGACATACTGATTTAGTGGGGGAGGGACTCTGAGCATATCAGGTCTATGGAGGCAAAGCTTGAACTAAGCATGCAATCCAATCCTTCTCTAATCATGCTCTTCTTAAGGGAATATACATATATCTGTATATATGGCAAGGTTAGTGACTCTAGTCTTGGGATCTCGAACAAGGTTGGTGACCTTCATTTAACAATCAAAACCCTTGGAGGAATAAAAGATAAAATACAAAAAAAAGTACTATCCCATTCTTCTAACAACACCAGATGAGTCAGATTAGTAGTAACACCATCACCATGGGGTAAGTCGAGGGTGATTGTTACAAGTGGTATCAAAGCATCCAAGTTCAACAATTGGAATGGATGGGCTCTATGATGAGCAAGTGAGGAAGAAAATACCCCTAGAGGATTTTACATTGTTTTTTACAAAACTAACTAAACAATTGTTTAAGTGTTAAAAGCCAGTCTAAAACAATTAACTGCAAACCTAATTGATACAATGACTCTGTGATCTATTCGAAGTAGTAGAAGGCCAAATAAATTATATATTTCACTATCATGAACGAATTAATAGCCGGGATTAATATTTAAAACATTATTGAATTCTATAGGACTATATATTTTAGTTAGTGAGTTGTTGATAAATGTGTGCTAATGTGGATTGTTTTGTGGCTTTGTGAGAGCAGGACCATGGGCATAATTTTGTTGTTCGTTTATTAATTATGCTCTAATAGTTGGTATTTCTTGATATATGACTTATTCATATGAAATATTGAGTATCATGAGCATACTAACATTGTTTTTTGGTCACATCAAAGATAACCATGATAGCTCCATGAATGCAAGGTTCATGGTTATGATTGTGTTGATTTATTATCAAATGAAGTATCTAACAGTGTGTATGATTGACAACATATCACAAACATCGTAAGGTAGAGAAAAAACACATAATTGGGAACATAATCATGCAATATATTTTTTATCAATCACAACATAGAAGTGGAGAGGTTGGGGCCAGTGAAGAAGACAAGTAAGTTAACCAAGGGGGATTTGATCACTCTTTAGATTGGTTGGATACTTTGAGAATCATAAGGGATGAAGTTAGAAGCTTCAAGGCAGATAATGAAAGGCTATTAAGAGCTCAATAGAGACAAGCCAAGATAAATGTAGTCATCCTACAAAGTCTCTCGGATTTTCTAAGGTGGAGGCAATATGAGGTGAGGGATAGTCATAGAGACAAAAGGAAGCCTCAGGATTCAGAAGAGAAAACAAATGGAGCAGATGGTAGTAGGTCCAGGAAGAGGCATAGGCAGGAAAGTGAGAATATTGTATACGGAAATACATCATTGATAACACCAAGAGAAAGAACCAACACTTGTGTTCATTACTCTAGCATACCATATTGCTCTACTACCAAAAGGTGCCACCATCACTCTCACCATCACCATCATCATCATTGGGAAAGAAATGAAAATGATTACATGCCTAAGGAATTCAAGAAATACAATCCCCCACATTTAATAGGGATATGAAGAAATCATAAGAGGCAGAAGCTTGGTTGCTTGGCATGAAGAAATTTTTAGAATTCATGATTATTCTGAAGATATGAAAGCCAAGATTACCACCTACAACTTGAAAGGAAAAGAAAACATATGGTAGGAAGATTTGAAAAATGTTAGAGGCATTACTGAGGGATAATTGATGTGGAAAGAATTTGAAGAGCTTTTTAGAAATAAATATTTGTTTGAATGCTACTATGATGCCAAAGAAAAAGAGTTCTATGAACTCAAGATGGGACAAATGCCAAATCATAAATATGTCACTAAGTTCATGGAACTATTAAGGTATGTGCCATATATCAAGGATTAGCAAGCCAATATTCAAAGATTTATTAGTGGGTTTCCTATGACATTCAAAGACAAAATTAAGTTGTTGGAATCTCAGACTCTAAAGGATGCCATTAAGAAGCTGAAACATTTCTTTGAGCAACCAAAATGTAGACTAGAAATCAAGAATGTCTTGAAGGCAAGGAACGACGCTAAAATTAAGAATAATTTTCCTAAGAAAATTTCACAAAAGGGGGAAGGTAAGCATCCATCCCCTACAAATTAATTTCAGCAGAAGGCTAACGTTGTTGTTAAGGGAAATGTGAAGCAACCAACACTATAGCAACATAAGTTTGAAGGAAGGGACCAATTAAAATGCTAGAAATGTGGTGAAAACCATAGGCAAAAGGACTGTCCACACCAGAAAATTATTGGAACAAATATTTAGAGTGGCTAAGAAGCTCACACGGTGGGAGAAGTAACTCAAAGTGTGCAAAGAATTTATGTATTAGAAGACAACCTCTAGGAAGACCACCAGGAATCCATCATTGAGATGGAAGGTAAGTTTTGTAATCAACTTATTTCTATTTTAATTGAACCTAGTTCTAATTATAGTTATGCTACCCCAAAGATTGTTGAAAAATGCAATTTGGTCAAGTAATTTCATGAAGAACCATGGTTGGTTCAACTAGTAGCTGAAACAAAAAGAAAGGTTCATGATTAGGTACGATCATGTGGTATGCCAACCATAAATCATTTGAATTTATTTCCATTGGGTGCATACAACATATTATTGGGCATGGATTGGTTATATGTACACAGGACTAAAGTGGACTATTTTGAAAAAAAAATGAATTCTCAAATGAGTAAGGAAAAATAATGGTTTTGCAGGGTAGGATAAATCCTACTTCAGTGAGGCTAATCATGACCATGCAAGACAAACACAACAAAATAAAGGGTAGATGTTATTTTTAGTGAAAGTCTCAAGTGATGAGAAGGCAGGCAATGTTACTGGGAATGAGGAAAGTGAAATATTGAAAAGGTACCTGGTTCTGCAGCAATATACAGATGTGTTTCCAGTGGAAGTACATGGATTACCTGCTCATAGAGAGATAGATTTCTCTATTGAGTTGGTACCTAGAGCAACACTAATATCCAAGGCACCTTACAAGATGAGTACCCCTGAGTTGGTGGAGTTAAAATTGCAGCTAAAGGAGGTGATGGACAAGGGCTACATAAGGCCAAGCATGTCTCCATGGAGAGCACCTATATTGTTTGTAAGGAAGAAGGAGGTGACTCTTAGATTATGCATTGAATACATGCAATTAAACAAGCTGACCATAAATAACAGGTACCCATTTCCAAGGATTGATGATCTCTTTGACCAGTTGAGAGGAGCAACATTCTTCTCCAAGATTGACTTGAGGTCAGGATATCATCAAGTAAGGATCAAGGAGGAGGACATTCACAAGACTACTTTAAGGACAAGATATGGGAACTATGAGTTTGTAGTGGTATCCTTTGGGCTTACTAATTCCCCTGCCACAGTCATATGCTTAATGAAAAATATGTTGCGTTCTTATTTGGACAAGTTTGTCATTGTGTTTTTTGATGACATATTAGTGTACTCAAGGAAAAAGGAAGAGCATGAAAATCATTTGGCTACAGTGCTAAAATTGTTGAGGGAGCACAAACTCTATGCAAAACTCAACAAGTGTGACTTTTTCCAGTCACATATACAATATTTAGGGCATATTATCTCTAAGGAAGGGATATGAGTTGACCCAAAGAATATCAAATATATAATGGAGTTGCCAATGCCAAAAAATGTGAATGAGTCTAGATCGTTCATGGGATAGGTAGGGTATTACAAGAGATTTATTAGAAATTTCTCCAAGATAGGCCATCATATCACAACCTTGCAGAGAAAGGGAAAGAAATTTGAGCAAAAAAGTCAATGTGCAACAAGCTTTGACAAGTTGAAACAATTGTTCACAAATGCACCATTGTTGAGGATTGCATATCCTGATAAGGATTTTGTGGTATGCACAGATGCCTGCAAGGAAGGGCTCTATGGGGTCTTGATGTAGGAAGGACATGTAATATGCTATGAGTCAAGAAAATTGAATGAGCATGAGGTAACTTATGTGACTTATGATCTAGAGTTAGTTTCCATTATTCACGCGTTGAAGATGTGGAGGCACTACCTCCTTGGTAAGAAATTTACACTTATGATAGACCATAGTGGGCTCAAGTATTTGTTTGAGCAACCCAAGTTGAATTCAAGATAGTCTAGATGGTTGGCCACACTTAGCGAGTTTGACTTTGATATCAAGTACATTAAAGGCAAGGAGAACAAGGTTGTTGATGCACTTAGCAGGAGAATTCAAGTGAATCACGTAACATCCATGAGTTCTTACAAATTAGACCTAGTAGAAAGGGTCAATAATGCAGAACAAGAAGATGAAAAATATCAGCAAATGAAAGAAAAGTTGTTATGAGATGGTGGTCAGGATGAGGAATATCACCTCACTGATGACAAAATAATAAGGTTCAAGAATAGAATTTATGTGCCAAATAGTGATGAAATAAAGAGGCTCATAATGAAGGAGTCCCATGCCAAGACTTATTTAGGCCATCTAGGGTACCAAAATACCCTCGTGGCCATTAAAAAGTTCTATCATTGGCCAAATTTAAAGAAATAAGTGGCTAATTTTGTGGTTAAATACATAGGTTGCCAGGAAGTAAAGGGTGAGTGCAAGCACTCAATAGGTTTGTTGTAACCCATTCCGATTCGAGAATGGAAATGGGAGGTAATCTCCATGGATTTTATCACAATTTTTCCTAGAACCTCTAAGCAACATGATGCTATCATGGTGGCGATTGAAAATTTGAGCAAGGTGGCTCATTTTGTGGCAATCGAATCTACTAATTCTTCTAGTGAGATGACATGGATTTTCATAAAAGAAATCATGAGACTGCATGGTATCCCCAAGAAAATCATTTCATAGTGAGATGATAAGTTCACTTCAAGATTTTGGAAGGAACTGTTTGCAGGTTTGGGGACCGAGTTGGCATTTAGTACAACATATTGTCCACAAACAAATGGGAAGATAGAGAGGACAAATAGAATCCTCAAGGACATGTTGAGGATGTATGTAATCCATCATCCAAAGAAGTGGGAGGAGTGTCTGCCACTTGTATAGTTTACATAGAACAATGGATACCAATAATCCATAAAAATGAGTCCATTTGAGGCATTATATGGGAGGAGTTGCAATACTCCTATCAATTGGAGTCATCCAGTGAACAAAGCCCTTATTGGGCCTGATATGCTCAAGGAAATGGAGCAACAAGTTCAAATTATCAAAGAGAATATGAAGGTGGCACAAGATAGGTAGAAAATCTATGCAGATCAACATATGGTGCATAAAGTGTTCCAAGTAACTTGGGGAACACGTTTACTTGAGAATCAAACCCAAGAAAAGTTCCTTGAAGATTGGGTCATGTGTCAAGTTCACACCATGGTATTGTGGGCAATTTGAGATCCTTGAAAGGATTGTACCTATGGCTTATAGGCTGGCTTTACCTCCATCATTTAGAGTTCATTATGTTTTCTATGTCTCTTTGCTTAAAATATATGTGAAATATTCTAATCATGTGATTGATTGGTCTATGCTATAGGTGGAACTAGAGGGGGAGTTCCATCTAGAGCCATTGTGCATTCTAGACAGGAGGAGTCTCATGCTTCGAAATCGAGCCATAGAGCAAGTCAGAGTGAAGTGGAAGCACTTTGGGCTAGAGGAAACCACTTGGGAGATGATTGATACTATGAAGTCTATTTATCCATTTTTGTTTGTTGGTTGAAGAAAATATATATATGATTGTAAATATTGTATAGAGTTGTACATATAAAGCTGCATGAACCAGTATGTGTTTTATTTTGTTTCCAGTGTTGCATATGAGTGGAAGAACATTAAGGTTGGTGTTCCCTAAAGGGGGAAGGGTTTGTGATAGGCCCAACCAGGGTATCCTCATGAAAATTGCAATGCAATTTTTTTTTACAAGAAATTTAAAAATGGATTGAGTCAAGGGACATTGATTCTAGAGCTAAGGAGGTTTCTTGCTTGTAATAGTCATGGTTTCCTTGTGTAGGAAATTTGAGCTATTATGAAAACCATTAAAGGTCAATAGGTGTGTTTAATGAACTAGTTTTCTAAAGTTAATTGGCCTTCAAGAGAAGTATGCACACCCATGTTGTCTTGGAGAACACTTACAAGGAAACAAGGACAAAAATTAATGAAGTTGGCAATGATGGAAGCTAGGACAGTGATAGTCAAGCACTGTATAGGAGAAGGAAAATAAGGAAGTTTGACCTCATTGAGGGGACTCACTTAGATGCTAACTCAAGGATTCATTCATTCATTCATGAAGATTCATCTAATTTATAGCAACATTCAATAGAGAACGGAGTCGAAGAGAAGAGAAGAGCAAGGATTTGCTTAAGAGAAGAGAAGATAACAACAACAATTTGGTTGGCATGAATGGCTTGAAGATGGTCTCTCCTTCGTGAGGAAAAATACCTCTCAAGTCCCTGTAAAGCCAGCGGGTGGAGATGGTCTTTCTCTAAATTCCCTTGATGGTGTGAGTGGAGGATTGTGTCCTTGGATTCATGAAGGGAGGACTTTTTAAGCCTTTATTGTTGTGATTTTTACAGTGTGTTCTATATTCCTTGTATATTATTGGATTACTGAGTGGCTGGTGGGTGGAGGTGGAGGTCCTATGGAGTCCCTTTTTCAGCTAGCAGTTGGTGTTTCAATATTTTGAGCAAGTCCCTAAGTCTTTGGAATTTGGCTCGGGGGTGATAGATGCAAGTGAGATTTGGCTGCAACTATCTTTGGTTGGGAGAAGAGTCCTTGTCCCAAACTCATATGCCTATAATATATTAGATAAATTTTCCTTATTATACCTTCAATTTTAATTAATGAATGGCTCTTTTCTAGTTGAATGATGGATGCAATAGCTAAGGAATGCATGTGATCATTCTGTTTACATCCCACCGCAACTTGGTATGGAAAGAGGGAACCCTGGTTAAAGAAATTGATATATGTTTCAAGACTATTAAATTTAAGTTGCATTGAATGGCTTGAAAAGTGCATAATTTACAGTGATAATTTGAAGGGAAGGAAACCCTGTTGAATGGTTCTTGTGACTATGATTTCCTCTCAGCACTCTGAATGCAAAGATATATATATATATATATATATATATATATATATATATATATATATATATATATATATATATATATATATATACCAGTGTCATAGGTACTGGGTGTGATTTTATTGCGCTGTTGGTGCGGATGAGCACTGGTAAGGGCATCACGACCTTTGTGGTTTATCTAACACACTTAAATTCATTGACGGGTTGATCTAGCGGGGGAGGGACTCTAAGCATAGTGGATCTATAGAGGTATAACTCAAAACTACGCATGCCAATTAGTCTTGTAATCATGTTCTTCTCAAGGGCATATACATATATCTGTATATATGGTGAGGTTAGGAGACTGGTCATGGGATTTACAAGAAGGTTGGTGACCTTCATTTAACAATCCAAACCCTTGGAGGAACAAAAGATAAAAGACAACAAAAATTATTATCCCATTCTTCTAACAACACCAAAGGAGTTAGATTAGCAGTAACATCACCGCCATGGGGTAGGTCGGGGGTAGTTGTTACATTACTACTGACTACTATGACTTTTTCCTGGAGTTTTCAATTAATTTTTGAGGAAGGACTTTAACATGACCAAACACACTAATATTTTTCCTAAACTAGGGATTTTTTATCGTAGTTATCGATTTAATACCAATGAGTATCAACAAGAGGCATATCTCATTAATTGGATGTTGATTTTAGCTACAAAGGTGGATAAGGTCACTTTCCTTGAACAAGGTTCACGTTTCTCCCTCCCCAATGACTCAATGATTGACTAAAAGACTCAATCACTTGACATCCTTCCTATATTCTTACATAAATTACAAAATCAATGAACTAAATTACAAGTAATAGACCAACAATTTAAAATGTGGTTGGTTGCGACAAATCAATGTTAATTCCATTGGTGGGTTCAATCGATTTATGTTGCACTAGTTGAAAATTTAATTATACAATTTTTTCACAAGTAGACTAGGAAGATAGGTCCACCGCACGATATTTATTGTAGTCAATTCCTTTAGTCCTCTACAATTGGTGAAAATTATCTTCAATCACAACATGTACATGCATACAAAACAAATCATGTTATCTTTCACAGAGAAGATGTATCAATCAACGTAGGGGTTTTTAACTTGATCAATCCTTTTCTGAAATTTGTAGTCTACATTCTCTATTGATCATAGTAGACTTTCATGATGGGATCCTTTTCTGAAATTTGTAGTCTACATTCTCTATTGATCATAGTAGACTTTCATGATGGGATCCTCTTCAGTGCTTTGACCTTATTCAAGTCATCTCACTAACAATTTTTTTCTCAACTTGAGTTGGTTCATTTGACTTCTTACCTGATAGAAAATGCATTGAAAACACGTTATCATGCCTACGATCAAATGCATTTTAGCTATACATCGATCATAAGTCACCTTTAAACTCAATGTATACCCCGAAGTATGTATTCCCTTATACTTATAGTCACACAATGTATGGTTATAATCATAAAACGATATCTTTCATGTGCAAGCTACTATTTTTTTCTCTTTATTCTTCTTTCAATACTTCGACAAGACAATTACATATGTGAGCAAGTCAACTTCATGTTTACCACCTCTCTTGTTTACAAGCATTAGAAATTTGCTTTTTGGTGCTAAGAAACATATGAGAACCAAGACTACATGCTCTCTCGTTGGTTTGTGCATTTTCCCACCGTAAAGACAACTGATCAGATAATGTTTTAGAACTGTACTAAAGGTGTGATGAGGAAACACACCAATGACTTGATTACAGTGATGCCCTTGATGTCATATACACTTTTCAGAATAACATTTTTCTTGCTTTAAGGAAGTCAAGATTACTGCGCCACATTCAGTTGATTTGAAGTCGGCTATGCCAATGGTCGAAGTCAATTTCACCATATCTGTTGGTCGAGTGGACCATCAGCAGGATAGTAAGTCGACTCGACGTCATTCTTTTTCCAGTTGGCTATCTAGACAATATGCTGGCTCTCGGAGGGGTCTTTGTGCTAAGCCTCAAAACAATATGGAATTTTTTTATCGATGAGCATCTCTGTTAATTAGTCTGTGTGTGTCTCCCCATATCCATATTTATAGAAGCTTTAATATAAATTCCTCATACCTCCATAATAGATGATTGTTAGACTTTTTTGTTTAATAATATATGTTCAATCCAATTATGGTGTCATTGCTGGGTGCTTCAATAGAAAAATAATCTAAATGTCATATGCCATTACCTGTAAATGCACTATTGACTTGGTTTCGACTTGGGTGAGTACAACTCTTTGAATTACTCAACCCATAGACATCGACCAAACGCAGAACAACCATGGCGAAGGCATCAAATTTCTCTATTCATAGTCATGCGAGATATGTCAGAATAAAGTTGGCTGTTTAGCTAGTCGAATCCATCGATGTTTTTCAGTCGACTGTTGGAGAAAATAATTTCAACCACTTATTCTTAGGTATTTTTATCTCTCAGGTGTTTTAACAGTTAATCCAAGTGTCATAGTTAATTTGAGTTTAGTCCAATTTGATTGAGTTACAGTTAAGTTCTATTTTAGTTAGTTATTAATTATTGTTGTGTGCTATGTAATCTTATTAGCTATTACTAAGTAATAAAAATTGTGAGTTAGAAAATAATTTCAACTACTTATTCTTATCTTTTAAGTGTCATCACTATTAATCCAAGTGTCAAAATAATTTCAACCACTTATTTTTATCTGGTAAGTGTCATAACTGTTAATCCAAGTGTCATAGTTAATTTGAATTTAGTACAATTTGGTTGAGTTACAGTTAAGTTAAGTTCTATTTCAGTTATTAATTATTGTTGTGTCCTATGTAATCTTATTAGCTATTACTAAGTAATAAAAATTGTGAATTTTTCTCCATTTTCTAATTTCGAGTTGATTATTGTCTTTGTATTCTGTTTCTGCAATCTTTTAACATGGCATTGAAGCTCAGCCTACGTAAAACTCCTTGAGAGCAGCAGAGAGAATGTGAGCGAATGTAAGGTAGCCATGAGATGTCTCCATTGTTTGAAAAAGCCAACTGTGAAGAAGCCCGCTCGTGCCAAGAAACCAACAATTTTTTTCAAATATATTTCGTTAATCGCAGCCAAAATAAGGCACCCCAGAATTTTATCGAGCTACGTTACAAAAGCATTCCACTGCCTCAACAAAATGTGTTACCTCACATCACTTATACCGATTTTCCGCTGGCCCAGCCTCAGAATGTCGAAACGAGCATTACATTAATATATAAAAAAGAAGTGCACAAACAGAGTTTGCGGAATCAAAGGTCAGCCCCCTTGAAATCTGTAGCGCGACTCTTCATATGGAAGGAGAATTCCATTGGGAGCACGAAATAGTCAAAGGCCTGAAGCATGGGTTTCACACAAAAGGATGTATCACTGTCAAAGTTTGAAATACAAATCTGAAGAGCACGAAGCCGATTGGGAGCTCGAGACACCAAAAGCCAAACAACGACCAACCTAGGAGGATTTTGAAAGTGTTTATTTTTTTATTCAAGACTCTTAAAATAAATCATGAAGAAAGGTTTTGTTTTGAAAATTTCTCCCTCAATTAAAAAAAGGAGTACATTCAAATTTTTTTTAAGCTCTATTAGAAAAGGGCTTATTTGATTTCTTAAAAGGGCTTCGAGGGTATTATTTTAGAAGTGTTCATGTATTTTTGTTTTTAAGGGATTTGTTCATAGTTCCATGAATATTTCTTAAAAAGAAACGAACAAAAATTCAAGTTGGTTGTAAAAAGGGTTTGTGAAAGATTTTGTGAGAGAATTGTTTTTGTAGAGAATTTGTAAATTCATTTATTTTGTAGACTCTCGGTAACAAAGAAGCGCTATAGAGGTGTAATCATAGGCAGCTTCTATATATGTAATGTATGCAAGTCAATTTGCTTGTTAAGCCATAGTCAATCAATACTCAACAAATGGGAAAACAAATGGGAAAAGGCAAGAGGCTGAGAAAATCAAAGGAAAAACAAGAGTCGTTTAAGATCTATTTGAACGAGTTGGAAGACAAAAGGAAAAATAATGCCCTCACATTAAAAATGCATAAAAGAATGTGTAGATGACAATAGTCTGAATCGCCTCATTCCCTCATTGTAGATGCAAAGACAACCAAGGAAGCCTCGCATACCCTTGAGAGGAGTTTTGGTGTAATGAGGAGTAATCAAAGAGGAAAAGGAAGGTGGATCTATACCAACAAATCTACAAAAAGAGTTTGATGAATCCAACTTCAAAGTGGATGACAATGATGATGGTTTGTTACCAACTAGAAAGAAAGAGCACACAAATGCTTGTGAATCCCACTATGTGAAACCACAAGTGGATGGCCCTTTAGTGAATCTATTAATAGAGCTTGCTGATGATAGTGAAGCTACCATTGGAGCAGCTAGTGGTATGGTGAATTCAACAATTAAAATTGTTGATGCTGTCTTGATGAGAAAGAAATAGCCAAATATGAGTGGTTTCACATGATGCAACAAAAATTATCATAGATATGATGTTATATGGGGAGAAAATTTATCTTGGGTTTGAAAACCAAGTGGAAGATTTTTTTTTTTACAACAACACAGGTTAGTAAAGAAGTGGAAGCAATATAGGAAAAAAAAGGAAGCACAAGAGGAGAAAGCTCTCATTACAAAGCAGGAAGAATAGAATCAACATGGTTTTACAACTGCTTTTAAATTTAACCTTGATTTTGAATGTGCAAATGAAGAAGAAACAAAATTTTAAGAAAAAATAATGTTTCTTAAAGCATGGCTTGCAACACCATGTTTACCATTGGAGCGGCCAATGGCATGGTGAATTCAACAATTAAAATTGTTAATGTTGTCTTGATGAGAAAGAAATAGCCAAATATGAGTGGTTTCACATGATGCAACAAAAAATATCATAGATATGATGTTATACGGGGAGAAAATTTATCTTGGGTTTGAAAACCAAGTGGAAGATTTTTTTTTTACAACAACACAGGTTAGTAAAGAAGTGGAAGCAACATAGGCAAAAGAGGAAGCACAAGAGGAGAAAGCTCTCATTGCAAAGCAGAAAGAATAGAATCAACATGGTTTTGCAAATGTTTTTAAATTTAACCTTGATTTTGAATGTGCAAATGAATAAGAACAAAATTTTAAGAAAAAATAATGTTTCTTAAAGCATGGCTTGCAACACCATGTTTTGATGAAGTCTGCATAGAGGTTGCAACAATGACCATTGAAGAAAATATGGACGTTGTACGAAATGCACATATTAATGAAATGCTCATGTATTGGAGTCATGGAGATATAAAAATTTAGTCTAATCTTATGTTGCACCAAATTGATGATCAAAATGTTAGTGATGGAGGGCACATAATTGAAGATGACATGTGACAACAGTCTACATACAAGAATCTTTCTGAAATAGATGGTATGCATGGACAACATGGAACAATGGAAGAGGTGCACCAACAAATGAAGAAATTGAAATTTGAAGTCTACAATAAAAAAGACAAAGATGAAGCAATTCAAAGAATACACAATCTGGAAGAAAAGGAAACCGAGCTAATGCCATTTTTTTTAAATTGTAAGCTTAGATAAGACTTAGACTAACAGAAATCGTAGTTTAATTTTTCGTGGTTGTAATTAAGGGGGAGTGTTGGAGAAAATAATTCCAACCCCTTGTTCCTATCTGCTAGGTGTGATAACTGTTAATCCATGTGTCATAGTCAATTTTAGTTTAGTCCAGTTTGGTTGAGTTATAGTTGAGTTCTATTTTAGTTATTAATTATTGTTTTCTCCTATGTAATATTATTCAACTATCACTGAGTAATGAGAATTGTGAGTTTTGTTCAATTTCCTAGTTTTGAGTTGATTCTCGTCTCTGTCTTCCTCTTATGCAATCGTTAACACGCATGCCCTTAGTTGAAATCAGAGTTGGTTCCTCCAATGAGTTGAAGGCATGCCAGATTCAAATTTTGTAGACATCTACATGACCAACCAACATCCCCATTTCCTATGACATGGATTCCATATAACTAGATAGCCCAGTCTCTTACAACCCATCAGTAGTCGTCTGAGGTAACATGTTTTTAATTTAAGGAGGAGACATGGGAACCAACGAGCACCAAAATTACATATTTTCTACGTAGATTTCATAAAGGAGTGTCCATGTTCATCTCCAATCAAATAATGTTCACAATTTGACAACAAGCATCCATAACATGTTGTGATACTTCTTCAATGACTCTCTCTTCCTTGTTGCATAGATTCTAGTTAGGATTAATCTCATTCATGTTGAATATGGTATCCATTCTAAAAGGGATTGATCCATACTATTCTAATTTCATTGTAAGAAAACTCATCCCTCTTTGTACATAACATAACTCAAATTGGAATTTAATCATAATCATGAAATCTGCAAAAAGCCACGCAAGCAATGTGATACTAACCAGTAGATGTATGGCTAGATTCCCATGACAAAGCATCTAAAATATATGCTTCTAGTTGAGGGAAACAATGTCACATTTTTAGATTATCATTATTATGTATATGTTTGAGATAAATTTCATACTTTGATATTTACATTATGTTTTCTTTGCTTGACATGACCATGTCATTCTCTTATTTAATTTAGTCTGTGTCACTTGCCTTGAATGGTTTGTACTTCTGTGTTGGATGCTTTGAGTGGTTTGTGTGTTCATGTTTTTGGATTTGGATGGTAACATTTTTGAATGTTACCGTTGTTATTTTATAGTGTATGTAATTGTTTATTAGTAATTAGTTGGTAATGAAGAAGGGAGATAATCTTGTCAATAATTTGTACGAGGATTGATACTGCACATCTATTTCATTTAATTTTAGGTATCACATCTTATGGAAACTAGTTAATTCTTAATAATGTCCCTCGAGGTATTACAAAATATATCTTGAAGAGTAGTTTTAGTAATTTACTGCGTCAATATTACTCTTGAAATAATATATATCTTGAAGAGTAGTTTTAATAATTTAATGTGTAAAGATTACTCTTGAAATAATTTGTTTTTGTTAATATTGAAATAATTTATTTCCTTCAAGAATATTTTGATGATTTTTTTAAATCTATACTCTCTTTTGCAAAGTCAAGAAATAATGTATTTTTTATTTATTTTTAATGAGTTGATAGATTTACAAAATCTTTAAATTATTTGTTTCTCCAAAGAATTATCACATCTCCAATTTCTATATATCTTAAAAATGGATCTTGAATAACATTTTGATGAAATTTTTTGAGAGACGATTTGATTTGAATGTTTGTAAATATATCTTTTCCTCGAATAAATACTTTGAATACATTGCTGCATGCAATTATTTATTAGTAATTTTGAATATATGTAATTGTCTATTAGTAATTAGTTGGTGATGAAGAAGGGAGATGATCTTTTCAGGATTTAATTTTCACTTTGCAGGAGGATTGATTTTGCACATCTATTTCATTTTAATTGTAGGTATTACAACATTGATAACTAATTAATTCTTAATAGTGTCCCTCTAACTCCATAGTGCCACAACTTTTGATATATTAGTAGTGACACTATTAGTTTTTCCATATTTTCATATCGATTATATGAAAAGAGAAGTTGAAATCGTAAACCATTCAAATATTTAACTTGAGTTATTGTAGTAAACTTCATACCTTGTCTCTCTTGCTCGCCAATATTAGGAGGTTGAATTACTATAACACAAAAATCAATGCACATTGTCAATAATTTTTTTTGCTTACACTGAAATCAATGTTCAATATTAATCCAATCACTTTAAAATTAATGTAACATCATACATCCAGTTACATCAAATCATAAATCAACATCTAGACTGAAATCAATGCGTCTAATATAAACAATCAAATAGGATTAGAAAACAACATCTACATTGAAATCAATTCATCTAATGCAAGCGATCAAATAGGATTAGAAATTAACATCTACACTAAAATCAATGCATTTATTGCAATCAATCAAATATCATTAGAAATCAACATCTACACTGAAATCAATGCATCTAGTGCAAGCAATCAAATAGGATTAGAAATCAACATCTACATTGAAATCAATGCATCTAGTGCAAGCAATCAAATAGGATTAGAAATCAACATCTACACTGAAATCAATGCATTTAGTGCAAGCAATCAAATAGGATTAGAAATCAACATCTACACTGAAATCAGTGCATCTAGTGCAAGCATTCAAATAGGATTAGAAATCACATCTACACTGAAATCAATGCATCTAGTGTAAGAAATCAAATAGGACTAGAAATCAACATCTACACTGAAATCAATGCATCTAGCGAAAACAATCAAATAGGATTAGAAATCACCATCTACACCAAAATCAATATACCTTTGCAAGAAATCTTCTCCCCTATCTCCCCCCCATCTATATCTATATCTCCCTCCATATCTCCTTCTTTGTATCTATATCTCACCCCCCTAGAAACACACACACACACTCTCTCTCTCTCCATATTTATCTATCTCTCCCTCTATCTCTCTGTATCTCTCTCTTCTTCCCTCTCTTCAACTTCCATCTATATCTCTGTCTACCTTTGTCTCTCTTTATCACCCACAAAACATACACACTCTTTCTCCATATCTATCTATCTCTCCCTCTCTCTTTCTCTCTTCCCCTTCTCTCCCTCTCTCCCCCCTTCTATCTCTCTTCCCTCATGCTCTCCTCTCTCCCTCTCTATCCATCTCCCTTATCATTCTCTCTCTCTCTCTCTCTCTCTCTCTCTCTCTCTCTCTCTCTCTCTATCTATCTATCTATCTATCTTTCTCTCTCTATGTCTTTCTTCTTACCTCCCTTTCTCTCCCCCTCCACCTCCATCTCTCTCTCTCCCTCCCTCTCTCCTTATCTCTCTCATGTACTCTCTCTCTTCCTTCCTCTCTCTTCCTTTTTCTCCCACCTCCCTATGTCTCAACCCATCATCTCTCTCTCTCTCCACCTTCCAACTATGTCACTATCTACCTCCCTCCCTCCCTCCTTCTCTCTCTCTCTCATGTACTCTCTCTCTTCCTTCCTCTCTCTCCCTTTTTCTCCCACCTCCCTATGTCTCTCCCCATCATCTTTATCTCTCTCTCCTCCTTCCAACTATGTCACTATCTACCTCCCTCCCTCTCTCCTTCTCCCCCCACCTTCTCTCCGTCTCTCCTTCTTTGTCTTTCTTGTTAGAAAATTATATATTACAGAGCAATGGAAAACATAAAATATATTGCAAAAATATAAACACAGAGAACCCATAAAACAAGAGAGAAACAACCAATCCTTCCTTTTATATTATCCATCAAAATGAAGAGATACAACCTATAGCAGATCCGTTGTAATTCCCTCTTCACTCTCACACGATATCCTCTCTCTTTCTTACTTAGAATACACATCTACATAGCTGCAATACAATTCCCTCATATATAGTGAGGGGTTTCCTTCTAGGGAAAAAAACCCTAAATTAAACATAACTTCTACCGTCAAATTTCCACCTAATGAACGGCCCAGATTGACTACGAAATTACAACATTTTACAAGGAAATTTTACATCTATTTTTAGCTTCGGGGGCACTGCCCCTGATCCCCCGCTAGGGGGGGGGGACTCCTAAAGATCGTTGCCCCCCCCCCCCCCCCCCCCCCCCTGGACCCCCCTTGCAACACAAATAATGGGCAGCGTTTCCACCGCATTACGAACTAGGGTCCATTGCGGTGATACCTTTGAATAAAGAAGATAATCAGGCTCCACACCCAACATCTCTATCTCACCCCCAAAAATACACACACTCTCTCTCCACTTTTCTCTCTCTATGTCGTTCTTCTTCCCTCCATATCCCCTTCCAAATCTATATCCATGTCCCTCCCTTTCTCCTCCTCTCTCTCCCTCCCTCTCTCATTCTCTTTCTCCTTATCTCTCCTACCTCCCTCTCTCATTATCTCTCTCCCCATCTCTCTCGCTCCATCTTTGTGTCTCCATCTCTCCCTCTTACCCAGTCTCCCTCTCTCACTCCTCTCCTTCTTTCGTTGTCTCTCTATATCACCCCCAAAACATACAAACTCTTTCTCCATATCTATCTATCCCTCCCTCCCTCTTAGACTTTGTATGCAAAACAACCCTTCATTGTCTTTTGTATAGTCTGATTTTGGTTGGGATGCATATGTAGACACAGACAACACAGTTCTAAAGAATTTCCTCGTAATGGAGGCCAACACAGACCTGCAATATGTTCTACTCTTGTTGAAGTTTGTTGTTTTGGTTCAATTCTACAATGAAAATCACTGAAGTCTAGCTCTGACTAGTGTATGAATAGACACTAATCCAGTGGAGAATTTCATGGAATTCTAAGAAAGGTCATATGGACCTCTATTATAAATTCAAAACTAATGACAACACTCTTAAATTTAACGACAACTGCTCCTAATGATTTCTCAGTTGGACCAAACACACTATATTGTGCCTACAATACTCATTGAATTTGTATGACCAAATGAAAGATCCTTACGTGATGATTGTTATATTTTCTTATTGTTTTTGTGTTAAAACATAATAGATATCTAAAAGTTGATTTATATGTTTAACTGAGTTGCAATTTCAACGAATAAATTGTGTTATAAATAAATAAATAAATAATTGGTGTTGGGACCATACATCAAATTACATAAAACACATTGTCATCAAGAAATAAATAAGCGCAAGAAATTCCTTTTCATTAACAAAATTCTATTTCACAGAATGCAAATTCATTTTTGTTTAGTGTCGACATTAATTATTATTATTATTTTATTGGCCGTGACATACTTATACTTCACTCTCATAGTGGGCTGTAGAATGCACCTCTTGACGCAACTAGTTTAGTCAGTTTTCCCTCTTTCCTCTTGTATTTGAAAAATTAAGTCTATATTACTCTATCACTATTCTTGTTCATAACTTATTTTGATTGTTAAAATGATTAATAATCGATATTGGACATTACTAATGTCATTGTCATTAATAACTTTATAAGTAAGATATTTGTCGCACATTAATCTATTATTCATGAAGTAAGCCTTAATCAACTTAGTTTTAAAAAATATATATATATAAATAATATAAATAAGATATATTGTTATTCCGATTCATAATTTATTTTTCCTTTTTCAACTATAAAGTGATGTAAATTTACTATAATAATATAAAATAGGTAAGAAATTTCTTACATAATCTATTATTCATGAGTTAAATCTTGATGAACTTGGTTTTAATACAAAAATATAAATATTAATTATAATGAAAATAATGTAGGGAATCCAATTTTTAGAGGAATATCAATTTTATGTTCTTTTCAACATAATATATTCAAACAATTCAAGAATAAATATTGAACACTTGCAATAACTAGTTTTGTTAGTTTACCCTCTTTCCTCTTCTATTTGAAAAAAATCAATCTATATTACTCTATTGCTATTGTTATTCATAATTGATTTTGATTATTAAATTGATTAATAATAGATACTAAACATTACTAATGTCATTGTCATTAAATAGTTTTATAATATATTTCTCGCACATTAATTTATTATTCATGAAGTAAGCCTTAATCAACTTGTCTTTTATCAAAAACATATACATAAGAAAAATAAATTATGTTACTATTCCCATTCATAATTTATTTTTATCTTTTTAATTCATAGTTCATAATTCATAATTTTAATAACTAATATTTTAATTTCAATATTAATTCAATGATTTAATATTTTAATTTTGAATTCAATTTTGAAATCTTTTTAGTAATTAATATTTTAATTTTGAATTCAATTTTAAAATATTTTTAGTAATTAATATTTTAATTTGAATTCAATTTAAATCTTTTTATTTATTAATATTTTTATTTCAATTCAATAAACTAATTATAAATTCATTTGAATTCAAATTTAAATCTTCTAGAAATTAATATATCATTCTTTTTGAGTCAATATTAATTATTTGGACTCATCACTTTCAACTTCCCTAACACCTATATTTTTTCCCTACCAGCTATATTCACTCCATTTTAACCTAACATTTTCTAACAATAACATTCACTCCTTCAGTATTTAACTGGATCCAACACTCTTCATATATTCTATCAAGCTTCTTGTCCCTGAAGATGGGTGAAGTGTTCACCCGAAATGTCGGGCATATCATCGAATATAATACACATTTTTTCGAGAAGTTATCAACATAAAATTATCTTGTCAACTTTAAAGTGGTGTAAATTTCCCATAATAAAATATAATGATGATGGCGATGATGATGAAGATGATTAACATCCACCAAGAGTGAAATATGGTCTCTTGGACCTTTCTACGACATAAATTGATGACTCATAATTATTTAGAATTTTATTTCTATGCTTGAAAAACATTAAGAGAATATTTCAAGATCAACATAATTTTGTTGAGTTAAAAGGTCAAGAAGGTTAGTAGTGTCACAAATATTTTAGATCTCATCTCATTATGAGCTAGATAATCTAGGAGAACTTAGTGTTTTTCATATTCACACTCTTAGTGTTACAAAGGTGATAGACATTTTGCTCCCAAGGTGTTTCGAAATTTACCAATTATGTCTAGTTTCACTATCGAGATCATGAGAGTTTGTTCTTATGTTGAAAATGTTTATTTTCTTTTTTACACTACTCAAAACGATGTGTACATACTTCTAGCTTTCAATATTTGGACTGTGGGAGAAATTCCAAACCAACAAGTGATGGAAGGAGAACCAACAGAGGCTCAAGGGCCTAATATTTTTCAACTAACCAAGTGTTTTTATGTGCAGGTCATAAGCACGATGAAGAAGGGTAGTCATCTGAAGTTGTCATGGATATTGTGGATGGAGGAGCCATTCTTAGAAAAAAGGATGAAGAGAGACTGCTTGGAAGTCTCATGGACTCTATGGAAATTCCAAAGTAGCAGAAGGCACTGCAACCTGATAATGGTGATGAGACACTAAGTGGAAGTCTTGTGACAAATCAATAGGTAAAGGTAAGAGAGGAATGGATGGCAAAAGCACCATGTGAGGATACAAGGCATTTTTTTTTAAGATTGGTGAATTTTATGTGAATGCAAGTCTTGCAAGGGAGGAGAATGGAAGATTGGACCAAAAGGAGGATGAGGGTACTAAGTTGTTCCAAGGAGGAAAAATAATATAGAAAATGGTGGACAATCCTCAAAGCAGGACGAGGCAGTTTCTCTAAGGTAAAAGCAAGGAAAAATAAACTTGTTCCAAGAAGACAAAGAAAGAGGAATGACTTGCAAGCAATTTCCAGGAATGACCATGGTACATAGCAACCATGAGAAAGAACAGGTACATAATCGATGTTCTGTTAGAATGAAAGAGAAGAAGGCCTATGCACCAAGGGAAGGACTACTGACAACAATAGAGGCAAAGAAGCCTCATGTTGATAGTTTATGTGTGAATTTTGTAGGTGGAGAACATGGACGAGAGGTCCAAAAGAGTGAAGGTGCATAGACAAATTCAAAATAGTAGAAGCAAGAAAAGATGAAAGTAGTTGCGAGGTTGATTTATAGCCACACAAATGATGAAAAACAACATTGGAAGGATGTTACAAAGAGGAGTGAAAATGAAGAGCTGGAATGTGAAGACACTTGCAAGGAAGATGTACAACAATTTACAACTACTACATTGCCATGGTATGAGCAAGAGTTAAGGTCTCTAGAGGATTGGCTGAAAGATCCCAGAATTGGAGAAGAATGCACATAGAGTATAGTGAAAGAATTGAGGGAAGATGAAATGGTCAAGGAATCAGAGTTGTATGGTGATGACGAGCAAACTGTTGAAGGTATGATTGCATGAGAAAAAGAAGGAAAACAAATGTTGTCAAGAGAAGGAGAAGAAAAAAATGATGAGATTAGTGTGTATCTCAAAAATTTGTTTCATTGGAAATCAGGGAGTTCAAGGCAACAAATAGTGATAGAAAGTTTCCAGACATTTGTACTACTATGTTTTATTTACTAGTATGAGGATGCAGAAGAATGAAGATCATATGATGAGGTAGAGATTGAGATCCTACAGACAGTTATGGTATTGATTGGTGTTAATAGTTTGGACCAACAAAGAAGAAATAACATGTACCTGCAAGAGTGTAGAATGGACATGGAGGCTGAGGAAATCATGATGTTAACAAGGGAAGTACCTAGGGAATGTCATCGTGATGAGGAAATGGTAATTAGTTCTAGCACATTGTTTACTATGGAACACTGCAGCAACATGGCGAAGGTGAGCTAACTGCAAAAAAAAATCTAGGATCATGGAAGGAGAAGGACAATTGACAATAATTTGACTGTATAATATTATCTCAGCAAGACAAGTGGAACACATAAAAAATAAACTTGTGATCCTAGCAGGATGAAGTCAGGATTGGAGTAGCAACATGATCAAGCTTATGGGCAGCTGCAAAGTAAGGTATGGGACCAAGGAGAACTGAAAACATCAATCCAACAAAGCAAATTAAGTGGGCAACTACAACATAAAGTTTGGGACCCCAGAGGGTTTCACCTATTGAAGGCCATTGACCAAGAGGTCAAAAATTTTCTACCTAGGGAGTTTGATGCAGGAGCATTGACCCCATATTTTTTTCCAGACCAAGAGAGGTCACGAAAAGGAATTTCTCTCGTGAGTAAATTGTACAAATTAGAAATTGTACATTGTAAATTTGTCATGTGTTTCTATGTAATTTTGCTGAGTGGTTAGTTAGTTGTAGTGACTAGCCAAGTGGGCCTTTTTCAATGTAACAAGTGTAAGATTAGAAATCTGGTATTTTTTAGGCTACTATACAGATGTCACATTCTTACTGTTTCTGTTGAGATATTTTCCAACCAATATATTATGTATATGTAAGTGTGTGCAATAGTGTAAGGAAGGTCTCCCGAATTAGAGATTTGATGAATTTGGAGAGGAAGAAGCTCCCAATGCATTTGAAGAGGGACTTAGATAGGCATTCCGCAAAACCTAAGTGTACATATTTTCTGAGTAAGGGATGATTAAGAGTTTAGAATCTCTCTGTGTATTTGCGTATGATTCCTACTCTTTGTGTGGATTTAATTCTATTAACATGGAATTTAATAGGAGAGTGTTCAATCATATCGATATTGTATACGTTGAAAAAAGCCAAAAAGGAAATGTTGTGGGTTTGTAAGTTCCCATTCAGCCCTGCAGCTAATTTCCATCTAACTAAGAAGGTGTAATCGACCAAAAACCTCTAAAATTATCGTTTGCATGTTTAATGTTGACTTATGCGCAGGGGAGTAAAGTTCTGGATGCTAGAACCATTCAGAACTATGCGTATGGTTTAATAGATTTGATTGAATTGTGAAGAAATTGCGTAAGAGAAGAGTGGGGCTGGTGGTGAACGAGCTATGGTAAGAGGCGTCGATTTTCAGTACGGCCGAATATTTTTAACAACAACTCATAATTACTCTTCTTAACAATTCATAATTATTATCATTGTACTCATAACTACTGAGACATTAAAATTTGTATATAGTGGGTAGTGCTATTAAACTTTGTACCTTTATCCCTAACTACTAACTACTAAGGCATTAATTCGTCTGAACATTTTATCCATTCATAATTAACAAATAAAATACATAACAGGTATCGGGTTCTTTTCTTTCAGTGTTTCATATAGAATATTTGTTACGGGTCGGACTTCTACATTCTTCTAATGATATTAGAAATCTAAGCATTTAATATTTTTAGCGATTAAAAAGTTCTAAGCAAAAAAATATTAAATTTCGAGAATCAAATTCTTCAACCGATACCTTTGTCATTATCAGTTCATCTCAACGAATCATTACACTGGTTCATATTTACGATAGGAGATTAAATGTTTATAATGGAGATATATGTTCGAGGTTATTCTACTTTAAAAATTTATAACAGAGATATACATGTTCAATCTATTTTTAAAATTTAATTTATAATAGATATGTTAATTCATTGATATATAAATTGATATTTAGAAAAATATAATTTATTGTTAATATTATAGTGTGTTAAAAGAATATTTGATGTGATTAATAATATTTTTTTCATTAAAATTATTTTGTTTATTTATAATATTTATTAAACATTACAAAATATTATGATGATGATGATGGTTAAGTCCATTGAGACCAAACTTTGGTCTATCAGATTTAAAGAAACGAATTATTTAGTTTGAATTAAGATTTTATTCCTATGCTCAAAAAGCTTGGAGAGAAGCCTCCCGAGCTCACTGTAATTTTGACATTGTAAAAGGCTAAGAAGGTCTGTAATTTTGACATCGTAAAAGGCTATGAAGGTTAGTGTTGCAACAAAGATTTTGAAACTGAGATCTAATGTGGTTGTACACGGGGCATTCTAAGAGGAAGTGATTTTCATCCTCGATGTTCATATTCTCACAGAGATGGCAGAACCTTTCCATTCATGGTGTTCTAGGAACTGCCCAACGACTCGTTTCACTATGAAGCTCATGTGAAGCTCATGAGAGTTCGTTCTAATCTTGACTATATTAATTTTCTTCTTTGAGCTAGTTAAAATAGAGAGATACTTTTGATCTTCTCGGGTGGGGTTGATGACCTCCTTATAAAGTCTGTAATTTTGACATTGTAAAAGGCTAGGAAGGTCAGTGTTGCAACAAAGATTTTGAAACTGAGATCTAATGTGGTTGTACACGGGGCATTCTAAGAGGAAGTGATTTTCATCCTCGATGTTCATGTTCTCACAAAGATGGTAGAACCTTTCCATCCATGGTGTTTTAGGAACTGCCCAACGACTTGTTTCACTATGAAGCTCATGAAAGTTCGTTCTAATCTTGGCTATATTAATTTTCTTCTTTGAGCTAGTTAAAACAGAGAGATACTTTTGATCTTCTCGGGTGGGGTTGATGACCTCCTTATAATATCTTAATTTTTTTTTTAGCTGTTAAATCTTTCTCACACCACATTTTTTTTTGAACTTAGAAGTAACAATATTTTTATTGTTATTAATGTTTTGCAATGCAACATTCTCGTCGATCTCCCAATTGTTTAACCAGGCCCTGGTGTCTTTATACCAACCTCATTTGAGCCTTGATGGTTTTGGCTGGAATTTAAAGCTAGCTTAGGAAGTCTATGGTCTCCCATATTATTGAGTTTGTGCTTGTACAACAAAAGCCTATTCATAGCTAGGCTCTCGATAGGGGAAAGACCCACTTCTATAAGGAGAATAGGATAGGGTGTGTTGCTTTTAATTTTGAGGTTATACGTTATAAAACGCTTCTGGATTTGCTCCATCTTTCTCCAGGATTCTGTAGAGATGCTACAACCCCAAACCTCACATCCATATAAGATAACCAGAGTGACTAAAGTTTCAAAGAGGAACTTCTTTCTATCCCACATTACGAGGTTTGCCGTTTTACAATTATTTTCAAGACCAAAATAAGCTTTTCATCCCCCATTAATCCTTTTCTCAATTCTATAGTTCCAGTTGAACTTGTGATGAATATCAATTCCTAGGTACTTGTAGGAAGACACTTCCTCCAAGTTACTATTGTCATACATAGAATTAGCATAAGTGTCCTTTTTCGATTTGATAATCATAACTTTTGTTTTGTCGGTGTTAACAATCATACCCATGGTAGAGCAGAAATCCTTGAGAGGTATAAGTTTCTTATCAAGATCAGATGGGCACCTTGTGAGAAGAACAATATTGTCAGCGTAGAGACGAAGGATGATGACTATCCCAGCTAAGATCGTGTCAGAACATCCTGCTTCCTCTAAACAACCTTATAGCTTGTCGATGTAAATGCCAAATAGGGTAGGGGAGAGGGGTAACCTTGTTTAACTCTGATATTACACTTCATATATATTTTAAATCAGATTTGTTTTTAGTGCGATTTTTTGGATTTTCCTGTATCAAAATTTGGCAAAAAATTTGAGGTAAAATTTTACTATATATATGGATTCAACACCGTGAAAACCCTATAGGGTGGTTGGATTGTGTAGGGGTTACCCATCAAGCTTATGACTTCAATAAATTCCTGCGGGATTTTAGAGGAATTAGAGAGGAAAAGCTTTTAAAAAGTCGCAATAAAGACAACACATTTTAAATTTAAGGTGGATGAGGATCTATTGACCTTTTTTTTTATTCTTTTAATTGACGGCCTAGATTGATTCTCAAGGGAATATGCTTAGCATATGCTTAGTTTTAATGCTTATCAACGACTCTAGTGTGTTAGAGAATTTGTTAGTTTTAATGCTTATCAACGACTCTAGTGTGTTAGAGAATTTGTTAGGTTGCATTGACTTTTAATAAATTTAAAAAATTATATTCATGTCACGGCTAATTTCCTAGGGAATTGAGATTATTCCAATTCTAGTAAGTTCATATTCTAATTGCATGGCGAAATTAATATATAAGCAATTTTTATTCAGCAAAATGGTCCATTTTACAATAAAATGTGTGCCCACCAATTTCCTAGGGATTTGAGATTATTCCAATTCTAATAAAGTTCATATTCTAATTATATGGGAAAATCAATATATAAACAAATTTTATTTAGCAAAATGAACTATTTTTAAATTTAATTTTTTTCAAGATAAAGTTGAGCCATAACCTTTTTATGCATGGTTAATCAGGTAAATGTGTACATTGGTAAGACATTCTCCGTATTGCAATAGTTTTTTTTTGTTATATTTATAAATTTAGCTATATCAACCACATTAATATTCTTAATGTGAGTGTACTAATTAATTTTATGGTAATTTACGAGATAGAAATTAATTAGTTAATTACTTTGTGTAAAATATCTAAAATTTAAAATTTAGTTTTTATCTGATTTTAAGAAAAATTAAACACCAAAAACCATCTCTGACTGATTAGCACATCATTATTTGATTCAAATTAAGTGAGTATCCTCTTGATTTAAAAATACATCCCAACATTAAAACAATAATAATCCCGGAAAGCACCTCTGACTGATTAGCAAATCATTATTTCATTCCAAATTGAGTGAGTATCCTCTTTATTTAAAAATGCATTTGAGCATATCAGTGATTTAACCCATTTTCTCAAATAGATTACAAGAACAATTCTACTTCGGCTTTTTAAAAAATTACTAAACCAATGAAATGTGAAGCACTTCCTGTGAACAATTGATGGACCATATTCATTATAGCCAGCCTTGGTAATCCACATCTGTGTGCAAAAACATTAACTATCAAAGTTCAAATGTTGTCATACATATAAATTACAAAGAAAACAAAAACAATTGCAGATAATCACCTGTTGAAATATGCCCAGAGATGCCAAGATTGAACCTCCAATCCAGACACTGTACCTCCTTTCGGATGGTGCAACCACCTTGATCTTCATATTACGTGGAGCCAGGAAAATGATCTCCTTGATCATACGATCTGCAAAACCAGGAAACATGGTAGATCCTCCACTGACAACAATATTTCCATACAGGTCGTCTCTCACATCTTCGTCAGACATCATGATGGAATTTTAAATTATCTCATGAATGCCGCCAGTTTGCATTGCATTCCAAATCTTCTCCATTTCATCCCAGTTGGTAATATTTCCTCGCTTGATTGGATACTTCAAGTTCAAACTGATAAATTTTCTCTTCCATTTAATCTCATCACCTACATATGTGTCATTTTGTCCATCGTGATGTGGGCAACCAACAACAGTGGGAAACACTATTGGTGGACCATCATCACCAGCAAATCCGATCTAAATCATGAAGAGAGCTAATATTCAGTAGACTCACCTTGACCATCCCAGAGCCACTGTCACAGACAAGTGGCTGAATATCCTTTGTGTATTATTTGAGAGTTGCTCCAGTATGATTTATTTAGTTGAAAAAAAAAATTTGAAAATTGGAGGGACATAAACGTGGTCAAATAATGACCGTGCCATGTCTATCTGATTCCAGAAAAGAAATCAGCAATCAACATAAGCTCAGAGGACGCGACATTATCATATTGAAACCATTTGAAATTTGAATATGTAGATTTTCAGAGTTTGAAATCTTATTAACAATGTATTGTTTCATTTCTGAAAATAATTGTATAGAGTATGCTAAATATTGAATAGTTGCTCCAATGGATCCACTCTAAAAGTTTTCCACACTCTATTTTCAGGGGCAATACATCAACAATACCACTTGCAATGCCAAACATCAACAAAGAATCCATGAAAAGAGCAAATTGCACATACAAGTATACAAGGGCAGAGTATGATAATTGTCATGGATTAGTGACAGAATGAGAGTAGTTTAAAAAAGCTGAAAAGTTTTATGCAATTAAAAACCAGATAATGTAAGAGAACGCAACAAAAATTTCATGAGGTATACAACAAATTGGAGGGAGGGAAATATCTTAAATGGCAAAGGAGACGGAGAATTTGATTGAAAGGGATACGGAGATTGAAAGCTTGCATTGCAATGCAGATAAGAAGCCGGAATTGATACCAAATTAAATTGAAGAGAGTATACTCACCCACCAATTTTAAAGTGAACTCAGAGCAATTATATATGTACCAAAAAGAGCCCGTACGCTATTGTTTTCATATTAATGGTATGAGTTGGGAAAAAATTGCGCATTCATATGCACATTGAGTACGCTTATAATTATTTGGAGACTGCATTCATAGCAGATAACTGTGTTAATTAATCTTTTGATATTGTTATGGTATAATATGTAATTAAATTGCATATTTATATATATTGAGTATTTTTATAATTATGTAAAATTATTGGAGACTGTATTCATAACAGATAAAAGTAGTTTTAATATTGTTATTGTATAATATGTAATTAATTTTACATATTTTTTCTTAGAGTTAATAAGTTAACTAAACATAATATTTTTATATTTAAATTGCATATGTATAAATAAAATATTTTATTATCAATAAAATATTTTTTGTTGTGGAGTTTATTTAGATTTGTATAAATTAATTGTTTCTAAACTCATAAAAATGAAAATGGAAAGTTAAAAGAGTGGCACTGGAATTTTAGTGTTTGGAATGGATTTACAATAACTTTAGAATGAATTTGCAATAGTACCACCTGTTTGATTTGTTTGATGATAACCTGTTGTTGAGAAGTGACCGAGAGACCGCCAAGACATTTGTTGAATTATGTTGTGATCACCCTGCGGAAGGCTGAGTGGGCGTTTTTTTTGTGGAAAAGGCTGCGGTGTGGATGCTATAAATTTCTTTGTCTGCAGGTGGTGGTTTGTTTCCATACACCAACCTGAAGACAATTTCTTTGTCCGCAGTTGGTTGTTTGTTTCCATGCACGAACCTGAAGACAGTGAGAAGCGCTGAAAAGATTTCGTTGTAAAGATATTCGAGTGACTGCTGCCTAAAAACAGTAAGCATTCGGCCTAACTTCCTTATATAAGAAAGGGTTTGATTTTTTTGAATTGCTGACTCTGCAAAACTTAGTCAAACATGAATAGTGATTACTGTGGTTAAAAACAGTAAAAAAAAAAAACAAAACGCAGAGAAAAATAGTCATTCAATTATGCAGAATTGCAATTTGCACTGGTGAATTTCTTTACCGTGGAAAAAACAAAACGCAGAGAAGAACAATAATTCAATTATGCAAAATTGCAATTTGCAATGCTGAATTTCTTTATTGCGGTTAAAAACTGAAAAAAAAAAAACAAAACGCAGAACGCAGAGATAATCATATTTTTAGGGTTCCTGAAATTTGAAGTTTAAAGCATGAAGAGTTGTATTTAAGTTTTTTTTTTTTGGCGTGAATTTCTTTACTGTGGTTAAAAACAGTAAAAAATATCTAAGTCATATTTTTGTGGTTCGTGAAATTGAAGTTGTATTTAAGTTTTTTCAAAGGAGGAACAAGATTTGAAATTAGAGACCAATTAGATTATTTTCGAAGCTTATCGCTCAAGAAGTTATTTGGTTTAAAAAATAATTATGATTTTAATATTTTTCAAAGTTGAGTTGTTTTTAATGGAAAGGAGAATTATAAAGAGTGGTTTAGAAAGCTTAAAAGTGTCATTATTTTTAATAATTTGTGGGAAGTTTGTCAAGGCAAGAAGGATAGTGATGGAAAAGAAATTGCACCAGAGCCGCATGATTACGAAAAACATCGTGCAATTTGGGTGACGAAAGACAACAAGACATATGCATTAATAACTACATCTGTGAGAGAAGAGGTAAGTCGATATATCGTTTCTTGTGATATTGCATTTGAAGCATTAAGGAAGTTGAAAAAACTGTATGATTCAAACTCGAACGAATTAAGTTTTTATTGAAGTTGTTTAATTTGGAGATGAAAGATAATGATCCATTGAAGAGTGCTTCTGAAATAAAAGTCATTGTTCATGATATAAAAGCCATTGGAATTGAAGTAGATTTACAACTTACAACTTTTATAAAAGTCTTTAACCATGTGTATTAATACTATTTGGAATCTCTCCAAACTAGTGAGAAACTAAAATACATTACATTTGATAAACTTGTAAACGAAATAACTAAGCGAGAAAAGACCTTTGGGAAGAAAGAGGCCCCACCAAACTCTAATGTAGAAACTTTGTGCCTTACACAAAAAGATCAGAAGTCTCATGTTGAAACTTCTAGAGGTGATAAAAGTAGTAGAGGTTGTAGTAGGAGAAATTATAGAGGCACGGGGGAGGGCGGACGGAGGGGGCAAAACAATCAAGGAGACATACAACATAATGATAGACAACAAATAAATTTTAATGATAAACCAACGATTAAATGTTTTAGATGTGGTAAAATTGGTCATATTGTTGCTAACTGTAAGATCCCTTGGGAGAAAGTCAGTGAAAGGAGAGAATAGTGAAATGAAAATAAAGATTAGGTACCACTAAATAAGGGAAAATCATTAGAGTCTGCACATTATATTGTCGCTCACTCTAATTTTAACGTTAATGATGTTTTCAACATTGCATTTTCTTCATGGCGAGATAGTTGGATTTTCAATTCAAAAGCCACTTGTCATATGACATTTAGACGAGATTTTTTTGAAACTTTCAGTGATGATATTGATGGTGTTATTTACTTTGCTGACAAGTCTCAAATTAAACCATTTGGAATTGGGTCTATTCGTTTGAAGATACCGAATCTTGCAGATTATGTTCTACAGGATGTACTTTATATTCCACAGTTTCAACGAAATTTGATGTCTTTATCCACGATTGGCAGTAGGGACATTCTACTCATATTCTTTATGGCATCACTGAGATAAGAAGAGCATATGATCATGCAATTATTATGACCGGTGTAGAAGAATGTACACTTTTAAAGTTAAATGGTATTTCATCTACTAATTTTCGTGAAAGTTCTACTTTTTTGGCACAGCGAAGTGATATCTTGTATCCCGGCATGTTGTGGCATGGTCGATTTGGTCACATCAATTATGACAGTATCAAAATTATGAAAAAGAAAGGTATTAAAGGTCTTCCTACAATTCCAAGAAAAATTACACCTTGTGATGCTTATATTTTGTGAAAACATTCTAAACCACCTTTTGATAGTTCTTCTTTCACATCTTCATGAAAATTAGGTCTCATACTTTCAGATTTATGTGGACCTATGTCTATTGCAACTACAAATGGAAATAAATATGTGTTGAAATTTATTAATGATTACTCAGAATGTGTTGGGTGTATTTGTTGAAAGATAAATCACAATTGTTTGAAGTTTTAAAACTTTTCATTTAATGATTAAAAATGAAACTCAACAGGATATAGGTATTGTTAGAATTGATAACGATGGCGAGTATACTTCTCATGCCTTTGAACAATATTTGAAGGACAATGAAATCAAACATCAAATTACTATACCTTATAATCGACAACAGAATGGCATTACAGAACGCATGAATAGAACTTTACTTAATATGATTAGATCTATTAAGCAAAGTCTTTCGGTAGAAATCACATAAGAGAATTTTTTGGCCGATGCGTTTCGAACCAACAAGTGTGGTTCATCATCTGGTCCTGATGATGAACCACACTTGTTGGTTTGAAACGCGTCGACCAAAAAATTCTCTTATGTGATTTCTACCAAAAGACTTTGCTTAATTCATTATGGATCACAGAAGCTTGAATACAGAAATGATAAGATCTATGATGTTCTTCAAGAATGTGAAGTTAAGGTTTTGGGGACAAGCAATTCTTTGTGAAGCTTATATTAGAAATCGTTGTCCTTCTTCTGTTATTAACAACATAACTCCTTATCAACTTTGGTATGATCAACTCCCAACTATTCAACATTTTAGAGTTTTTGGATCAAAATGTTATGCTTTGATTCCTAAGAAACAATGAAATAAATTAGGATAAAGAAGTCAAAAATATATATTTTTGGGTTATTCTAATACTTCCAAAGAATACCGACTCTATGATGAAGAAAATAAAAAGTTCATTCTTTCCAGAGATGTTATTTTCCTTGAATCAAATAAAGATAATTTCACTGTTGATAGGCAACTGGCTCATTTGGAGAAATTTGCATCTAAGAAGTTCTATTTTGAATCTGATAATGATGTGGGGGGGTTCCTATTCTAAATCAGTTTGTGTTTTCTCCATATTTGACTCATGAGGAAGTTTCTGTTGAAAAAAGATTAGAGGATAGTGTTGTTTTTTCAAGGTCAGAAAGTGTTCCTTTCTTCAGGATGAACAACTATCACAACCACTTCAGTAACCTTTACGAAGATTTACGCATGCTCGAAAATTTCACTAAGTGTTTTCGGAGGTGCCTCGATCAAAAGGAAACATAGAAACACAGAGGGTTGAAGAGGTGATGGGACCAACCCTGATCACTTACAACATATCATTTAATGTGTGATTGCATGGATGATTTTATAGTTGATTGGTTTTATGGCATAGTATAGGTGAATTAGTGTTGTGAGGACAATTGTCCTATCCTCGGGTCTCGCTTCTCCCACCTCTTCACTATGCCAAAGAAACCCTAACCTTTGTCATTCTGTCTCCAGTGCTCTGCTGCTCCGTCGAGGTGAGGTCTCTACTACTGGTTTCAGGCTGCTGCTCCTCGAGGGCTTTGGTTATCCTATTCTCGGGATGGTTCTCCGTGAGGGTCTCTGTCTGCAAGCTCTGGTAATGATTGTGGTTAGCTGTACACTGGTCTCTTCTTTTCCTCGGCCGTATGGCTCGGCTGTGGCTGCAATGCTCCTCTATTTGTCGGTTCTGTATATCGATTCGAAGCTCGGCTTCGTGGGCATGAAACCCTCGACTTTTGTCCTATGTTGGCCGCCTATCTTGTGGCTCTGCGGGCGCTACTTCAGCTATACTTTTGGGTTGCCTCGGCTCTATAAATTTGTTTGTCGTTGTGTGGTTTCGCTTATACTTTTTTCCTCAAGGTTTGCGCCTCATGTTTTGAATGTAAGCTTGTCATTCTGTTGCAGGTCACGGTCGTGGGGTGGCTCGACCCTCAGATTTCATCTGACATTCGAACAGAGGTAAGCTCTCCTTCCCCGTTTTAAGGTTTTGCTTCATTTTCTATTGTTACTGATTATTCTCGCTCCTTGTGAGTAGTGGGCGCTCTGGCGACTGTGACCTTGGTCTACGGCTTCCTCCCTCGTTCACAAGGACTTGGCTCCTCTGGTAAGTGAACTCTCCTTAAACCCTTGTCTCTGTTTTCATTTTCTTTTTATGGTTCTTGTCTTGGATTCTTACAGCCTTGTTTGGTGGCCACTACAGGTGAATAACTGGGCTCGTCGGCCACTGGTCTCTGCCCTAACACCTACTCTCTTGTATTGGGTAGGATCGTGCCTTGTCATTTCTCTGTCTGCCAGTTTTGAAGAGTTTGTTGTTTGCAGTCTTCTCTGGGTCTGTTGTCAAGGGTTGTGGCTTCGGCCTCACTGTTTCATGGTCTTGTGTATTTATGCCTCCGGGCTGTTAACTTATGTAATTATGTCTGCTCTGTGGTTAACTTATGAACTCGTGGTTATGTTCGGCCTATTATGGATGGCTTCTGTTTCGTTGTTCGGTTGTCTGTGACTTTATCTTGGACTGTAAATTTATATATATGCACAGAGATTTTGAAAAGAAAGATAGTAAATGTGAAATGTTACGAGTTCATTGGTACCTGTAGATGCTTGTTGTATTCGACTCTCCTGCAAACCCTCTCTATTGATTTATGGAACTCAACTGTGTTTTCTTCTTGCCTCTGTGATGATTTCTGCTCTCTGTCACTGTTAGGAAATGGATAGATGAACTTAGTTAAATAACTTTAGGCTGCAAAATATATGGACTCATATTTTCTTGCTTCTCAAAATGATTGCATGCTTCTTTTTTATTCAATACTATGATGGATGATTACAGTGGCTTTTTCCTTCCCTCTTAAAGATCACTGTACAGTTATTTAAACTGTCAGTAGTTACATTTTAGTTATTCTTTGATAACTGTTCATCCTTGTCTGTATTCTAAAGTTAAGTTGAAACAATAAATTAAAAATAAAAGAACAGTAAATAAAAATGAACAGTGGCTGGGACAGCCTTAAACTTAGCATAAAGTCCTAAATGTTGTTAACTAGAAATTTAAATGGAACTAAAAAAAACTAACTGAAACTCCTTCCGGTCTACAAAGACAAATACTCCAGCCATGACCTCCCTTAGCTGGATTCTCCTGCATCAAGAGGAGTTGTCAAAGAAAATTTGGGAGTATAGTACATCTAGATAAAGATAATTTCGCCGTTGAAATTTTGTTTGATGAGAAATTGGGTAGCAAAATTATTGTGATATTATTTTAGGAGAGAACCAATAGTGTTCTTAAGGACTATGGTAGAAAGGAACCTACAACAGAGAAGGAGAACCTGGTTGCGGTTGAATAATGAAGAGGACAGGAGATCCTCAAGAGGAGAGAACAAGTGAAGTTATCAAGAGGTGAGCAGAAGGTGCAACAATCGTAGAAGGAGAAATGAGTAGTCAAGAGGTTTCAAAGGAGGGAACCAAGAAGGACACCAATAACCAAGAGGAGGTGTCGTGTTCATGTAATAAGTAAGGTGAGGCTTATTACATGGCTAGGGTGTAGCTAGTAGATGAGCATGGAGAAGTTCATACAGAAGAAGAAGAAGAAGAAGGTGACCATTGATGGTCAAAATGAAGTTTTGATTAAAATCCACAAAAAAGGAGAGAAGGATGACAAGAGAAATGACACGAGGAAGATGAGTGATGAAGATTTTGAAAAGCATATGACTTAGTTGAAGTCACAAACTTAATGTGCTAATGTAGCTACTACAAAAGAGGGACGCATGCTAGAGACAGAACCTAAGGAGGATGTTCAAGTTATTTGTTAAACAAAAGGAATTTAAGAGGAAATCACGAAAATCTAGAGAGCTAGGGAAGCAGGGGATGAGGCCTTTAATAAAAGCCTAGATGGAAGAATAAAATCTCACAGAAACTGACCCAAAAGAAAAAGAAGAAGGGAGATAATTCCTTGGAGATAAGGAAAGGAGACTAGTGGAAAGTCTCATGGACTGTGGGAGAATTCCAAACCAACAAGTGATGCAAAGAGCACCAACAGAGGCTCAAGAGCCTAATATTTTTCAAACTTACCAAGTGATTTTATGTGCAGGCCATAAGCACGATGAAGAAGGGTAGCCATTTGAGGTTGTCATGGATATTGTGGATGGAGCCCTTCTTAGAAAAAATGATGAAGAGAGACTGCTTGAAAGTCTCATGGACTATATGGAAATTCCAAAGTAGCAGAAGGAACTACAACCTGATAATGGTGATGAGACACTAAGTGGAAGTCTCGTGACAAATCAACACATAAAGCTAACAGAGGAATGGATGGAAAAAGCACCATGTGATACTACAAGGCCTTTTTTTTTCAAGATTGGTGAATTTATGTGAATGCAAGTCTTGCAAGGGAGGAGAATGGACGACTAGACCAAAAGGAGGATGAGGGTACTAAGTTGTTCCAAGGAGGAAAAATAATATAGAAAATGGTGGATAGTCCTCAAAGCAAGACAAGGCAGTTTCTCCGAGACAGAAGCAAGGAAAAATAAACTTGTTCCATGAAGACAGACAAAGAGAAATGACTTGTAAGCAATTTCTAAGAGTGACCATGGTACTTAGCAACCATGAGAAAGAAGAAGGAAATAATCAATGTTCTCTTAGAATGAAAAAAAAGAAGGCCTATGCACCAAGGGAAGGACTGCTGACAACAATAGAGGCAAAGAAGCCTCATGCTGATAGTTTATGTGTGAATTTTGTAGGGGAAGAACATGGACGCCAGGTCCAAAAGAGTGAAGGTGCAAAGACGACTTCAAAATAGTAGAAGCAAGAAAATATGAAAGTAGTTGTGAGGTTGACTCATAGCCACACAAATGGTGAAAAACAACATTGTAAGGATGCTACAAAGAGGAGTGAAAATGAAAAACTGGAATGTCACTGAAGACGCTTGCAAGGAAGATGTAAAACAATGTACAACTACTACATTTCCATGGTATGAGAAAGATTTAAGCTCTCTAGAGGATTGGTTGAAAGATCCCAGAATTGGAGAAGAATGCATATAGAGTATAGCGAAAGAATTGAGGGAAGATGAAATGGTCAAGGAATCATAGTTGTATGGTAATGATGAGCAAACTGTTGAAGGTATGATTGTAGGAGAAAAAGAAGGAAAGCAAATGTTGTCAAGAGAAGGAGAAGAAAAAAATGATGAGATTAGTGTCTCTGGAAAATTTGTTTCATTGGAAATCAGGGAGTTCAGGGAAACACACAGTGATAGAAATTTGCCAAACATTTGTAATACTTCATCTTATTTACTGGTATGAGGATGCAAAAGAATGAAGATCATATGATGACGTAGAGATTGAGATCATACAGACACTGATGGGATTGATTGGTATTAACAATTTGGACCAACAAAGAAGAAATAACATGTACCTGCAAGAGTGTAGACCGAACATGGAGGTTGAGGAAATCATGATGTTGATAAGGGAAGTACCCAGGGAATGGTATAGTGATGAGAAAATGGTAATTAGTTCCAGCACATGGTTGACTATGGAACATTGCGGGAACATGGTGAAGGTGAGACAACTGCAAAACAAAATATAGGATCATGGAAGGAGAAGGACAACATATAGTAAGCTAACTGTATAATATTATCTCAGCGAGACAAGTGGAACACAACAAAAAGGAACTTGGGATCCTAGCAGACTAAAGTCGGGATTGGAGCAACAACATGATCAAGTTTATGGGCAGCTGCAAAGTAAGGTATGGGACCAAGGAGAACTTAATGAAACATCAATCCAACAAAGAAAATTAAGTGGGCAACTACAACATAAAGTTTGGGACCCTTGAGGGTTTCACCTATTGAAGGCCATTGACCAAGAGGTCAAATTTTTTCTACACCTATTGAAGGCCATTGACCAAGAGGTCAAAAATTTTCTACCTGCCGAGTTTGATGCAAGAGGATCGACCCCATATTTTTTTCCAATTTTCTACAGGGAAAGGAATTTCCCTCGTGGGTAAATTGTACAAATTAGAAATCGTAGGCTGTAAATTTGCCATGTGTCTCTTTGTAATTCTACCGAGTTGTTAGTTTTTTTTAGTGACTGGCCAAGTGGGCCTTTTTCAATGTAACAAGTCTACGACTACTAGACAGATGTCACATTCTTAATGTTTCTGTTGAGATATTTTCCAACCAATATATTATGTATATGTGAGTGTGTGCAATAGTGTAGGGCAGCTCCCCTGAATTAGAGATTTTATGAATTTGGAGAGGAAGAAACTCCCAATGCATTTGAAGAGGGACTCAGACAGGAAGTCCGTAAAACCTAAAAGTACATATTTTTTTAGTAAGGGATGATTATGACTTTAGAATCTCTCTGTGTATTTGCGTACGATTCCTCTGCGTAGACTCTTTGTGGATTTGATTCTATTAATATGGAATTTAATAGGAGAGTATTGAATCATATCGGTATTGTATAGGCTGAAAAGAGCTAAAAAGGAAAGGTGGTGGATTTGTAAGTTCCCATTCAACCCTGCATCTAATTTCCATCTAACCGAGAAGGTGTAATTGACCAAAGACCTCTAAAATTATCGTTTATATGTTTAATGTTGATTCATTCAGAGGCGAGAAAAGTTCTGGTTGCTACAACCATTCAAAGCTATGTGTATGGTTTAATAGATTTGATTGAATTGTGAAGGAATTGCGTAAAAGAAGAATGGGGCTGGTGGTGAACGAACCATGGTAAGATGCGTGGATTTTCAGTAAGGCCAATCTTATTAGCAACAACTCATAATTACTCTTCTTAATAATTCATAATGATTATCATTGTACTCATAACTACTCGACATTAAAATTTGTATATATTATTATAGTAGTAGGTAGTGCTATTAAACTTTGTACCTTTATTCATAACTACAAATAAAAGGAATAGTTTTTAACGCGACTTTTTGAAAACATTTCCGGCGATTTTTTCCGGTGAAAATCCGGCAGTAATTTATGGAATCCAAGTTTGATAGCTAATTTCTGCACAATGAAACCGTCCCAGGGGTTTTTCAGGGTGCTGAATCCGAATATGCAGTTAAAAAACCATTTTAACTGCAACAAATCATGATTTCATCTCAATTTCTTCCGCCTGATTCCATCACCGGAATCTCAAAAAGTCGCATTATAGACAATTCCCAAATAAAATACATAACAGTTTTCTTTCAATGTTTCATATAGAATATTTGTTTTGGGTTGGATTTCTACATTCTTCTAATGATATTAGAAATCTAAGCATTCAATATTTTTAGCGATTAAAAATTTCTAAACAAAAAAATAAATAAATTTCGAGAATCAAATTCTTCACCCGATACTTTTGTCACTATCCGTTCATCTCAACGGTAATGTGTACATTATTTTATTGGTCGAGGTTGAATCATTACACTCGTCCATATTTACAATAGGAGATTAAATATTTTGTAACGGAGATATATATGTTCGAGCTTATTCTACTTCAAATTTTTTATAACAGAGTTATACATGTTCGATCTATATTTAAAATTTAATTTATAATAGATATGTTAATTTGTTGATATATAAATTAATATTTGGCAAAATATATCTATTGTTAATATTATATTGTGTTAAAAGAATATTTGACATACTCAATAATATCTTTTTCATTAAAATTATTTTTATTATTTATAATAATTTATTAAACATTACAAAATATTATATTATTCATATATATTTTAAATTGTAGTTATCTTTAGTGTGATATTTTAGATTTTCAGGTGTTAGAATTCAGTGGAAAAATTTGAGATAAAATCTTGATTTGTGAAAAACCTGTAAGGCGTTTGGATTGTGCAAGGGTTACTCATCAAGCTTGTGATTTCAATAAATTCATGTTGGATTTTAGAGAAATTAGACCTGAAAACCCCACCAGAAAAGCTTTCAAACCGAAAAAGCTTTCAAAAAGTCGCACTAAAGACAACTCGTTTTAAATTTGGGTGATGAGAATAATTGTTGAAGGTTCTTTATTTCAACCTAAGGTGGATGAGGATCTATTGACAGGTTTTTTATTTCAACGTTGCATTGACTTTTAATAAATTTTAAAAATAGGTAAATGTGTAAATTAGTAAGACATTTTTAGTGTTGCAATAGTTTTTTTCTTTGTCTTACAATAATTTTTTGTTGCAATAGTTTTTTTTAATATTTATAAATTCAGCTATATTAACTACATTAATATTTTTAATGTGATTGTACTAATTAATTTTATGGTAATTTATGACGTAGAAATTAATTAGTTAATTACTTTAAGTAAAATATCTAGAATTTAGAATTTAGTTTTTGGGTATCCTTATCTCAATTACCAATTCCCTAAATCTTCGGCAACCGTACAAACATGGGCGCCGTCAAATTATTGGCCACACCCATATCAGTCAGATTGCCAAATATTCAGAGGGTTAGCAAATCAAAATAAGCTAGGAATTGGTTTTTATCTAATTTTAAGAAAAATTAAACATAAAAAGTACATTCGGTATCCCAAAAAGCATCTTTCACTGATTAGCACATCAATATTTGATTGAAAATTAAGTGAGTATCCTCTTTATATAAAAATACATCCCAACATTAAAACAATAATTACCCCCCAAAGCACTTCTGACTGATTAGCAAATCATTATTTCATTCAAAATTTCGTGAGTATCCTCTTTATTTAAAAATACATTTGAGCATATCAATGATTTAACCCATTTCCTCAAATAGATTACAAAAACAATTCTACTTCGGCTTTTTAAAAAATTACTAAACCAATGAAATGGGAAACCACTTTCTGTGAACAATTGATGGACCATATTCATTATAGTCAACCTTGATAATCCACATCTGCATGCAAAAACATTAACTATCAAAGTTCAAATGTTGCCATACATATAAATTACAAAGAAAACAAAAAAATTGCAGATAATTACCTATTGAAATATGCTCAAAGTGTTAAGCTCCCATAAAAGTCGCCGAGTCGGCTCCCTTTACGACCATCGATTTATTACGGAAACCAAATATGCCGCCGATTCCATTAACCATCTACTGCCCATTCCAAAAAATATGGAAACCATCTACTGTTGATTAATTTCTTGTTGGGAGCTCCTGGAGTGGTCCATTACTCCCACTGCAGTTCTCTACCATGTTGTGTGGATCACTTGACACATAGCCAACTAAAGCTTGATGGAAACTTGGCTATAAATACTTCTGTTTGGTCCCCAAGCTCACTCATTCAATCCCCTTCAGCCTTACACCATCAAATCAGAGTGAGCAGAGCTTGGAAGTGCCACATGGGTGAAAGAAAAAGTCTGCAGGTTGCCTTCATTCAATCTCATAGATTTTCTGAGATTGTCATAATTGGTGAATCGCATGCTCCTGGAGATATACTCTCTGCCAGGATCGAACTTTCAATATTTCTGGTCGTTAACGAGGAGGACCTGCGAAAACTAAAACTTCGTGCTATTTCTTTCAAATGTATTTTGGCACAGATTGTTTTGTCTCGCCAACACTACCGCTTACATATAGAATTGAAAAACCACGAGTAGAGAACAACTAAGAGATTTTCCAAGAAGAGTCCAGAGGTTGACATCATTCAGTTCTTGGGGCCGAAGAAAATTCAAGTCCATATCAACACAAAGGAAGGGACTACCACAAGCGTAACGAATCTTTTCAAGTTCAAAAACAAAAGTGGAAATTTGGAAATTATTTGTGAAAGCGTAAGCCTGTTAAAGAATAAACAACGTGAGCAAGCATCGATGGCTGGAGGTATGATTTCTTGGGTGTTAAAGTTTTTTCAATTCTTTTAAGCGTTTATTCTGCATTATAGAATCGTTGTTTTGCTAACATTTGGTATCAGAGCCTTTGTTTTATCTCTGCCTTGGTGTTTATAGACATGCTCTGTCTGGGTCAATGCCATATTTGAGAATTTTCTGAATTAAGGCATTTATTTGGAAATATGTCTAATTTTTGCACAATTTTTATGCTTATAATATTTATTTGGTTTAATTATATGCAATTTGTATAATTGTTGTGCAAATTTATAACTATGCTCATATTTAATTTGCATGAATTAATTATTTCTGCTCTAATTAATACATGCTATTTTGGATGAGTATACTCGTTGAATGTTATGCATGAATATTATAGTTTTATTTATGCAATTTATAATTATTCACATATCAAGTTAATTTTTATGCATAAAAGAAATAATGTCTAAGTGATCCATATAATTTTTAATTGATTAGAGAATAGCCACAACATCTCTAATTAAATAATATTATATATTATGATTGATTAGGATCACATAAAGAATATTTAGACATTAATTGTAATTAATTATACTAAATATAATAAATTTTATCCCACGAGAATTTTTATTATATTTATATAATTAATTAGGATAAAATATTCATAACTTACCTAGAGGAATTATGAATTAATTGTTTTATCATAAAGTTCAAATCTAAGATAGAATTTATATCGAATTATAATCGTAATATATCCTTTAGAATTATGAATTAAGTGAATAATTTGATCAATTCTATCATAAAGAATAATTGAATTTGCTTGAATTGAAAATTTAGTTCATAGACAATTTTTATGTCATTAGATTCAATTTTAAGCATGGTTTACATTGGTAAAGCATGAAATTTTATTTTTAGGCCTCAAATTTAACATAAGCATGTGATCTTTAATTTTACACAGTTGTACAACCTGCAAATTTCTCTGAAATTCGTTGTGATATCCCTGAACTTAAGGGAGATAACTATAAGGTCTGGAAGGAGAGAGTTCTCCTTCATTTGGGGTGGATGGGCATAGACTATGCTATTAGGAAAGATAAACCACCAACACTGACTAATACCAGCACTGCAGCGGACATCACACTTTATGAATGATGGGAGCGATCTAATCACCTAAGCATGATGTTCATTAAGACTAAAATTTCAGCTGGTATTCGTGGTTCTATTAATCAGCATGAAAAGGTCCGAGACTTGCTGAAAGCCATTGATGATCTATTCGTCACTTCAGACAAGACACTAGCAAGCACCCTAATCATGAAGTTCTCATCCCTAAGGCTCACCAGTGTGAAAGGTGTACACGAGCACATCATGCAAATGAGGGACACTGTGGCTCAATTGAAGAAACTTGAGGTTGAAATATCGGAGTCCTTCCTGGTGCACTACATCCTGAACACTCTTCCGCACCAATACGGACCCTTCAAAATCTCATACAACACACTTAAGGATAAATGGTCAATTAATGAACTCATGACTATGTGTGTTCAAGAGGAAGGGAGACTGGTGATGGAACTAGGAGAAAGTGCAATGCTGGAAATGCGAGGAAAGGGCAAATCTCAAGCCAATCATAAAGGGAAAGGTAAATTACCTCCCCAAGCCGATATCAAGAAGGATTCCAAGTGTTTCTTCTGTAAAAAGAAGAGACACATGAAGAAGGCATGCGCCAAATTTCAAAAATGGCTTATGGACAAAGGTAATCCAATTTCGTTTGTTTGTTATGAATCTAATATGGTTAATGTCAATATTAACACCTGGTGGATTGATTCTGGATCAACCATTCACATTTCGAATTCCTTGCAGGGTTTGCAAAACCTAAGGAAGCTAGTGGGAAGTGAGCAAAGCATCTTATCAGGAAATAAGATGGGTTTGCATGTGGAAGCTATAGGAACATGCTATTTAACTTTAAGTAGTGGCTTTGTTTTAGAATTAGAAAATACCTTTTATGTTCCAGGTTTTTCTAGAAACTTGATTTCGGTTTCAAGGCTTGTACCTTTTGGATATTCCTTTAACTTTTCAAAAACATCCTTCAGTTTATTTTATAAATCTGATTGTGTTTGGAATGGTATTTTGTCTAATGGTCTTTACTACATTAATTTACAAAACAATGTCATTTATGATTCAATGCATGTTCACACTGGCACTAAAAGATGTGTTATTAATGAAGATTCCTCTAAATTATGGCACCGAAGATTAGGTCATATCTCCATAGAAAGAATTAAAAGATTAGTAAATGAAGGGATACTTAATACTATGGATTTTACTGATTTTGAGACTTGTGTGGACTGCATAAAGGGAAAGCAGACCAACAAGTCAAAGAAAGGTGCCAATAGGATTTCGGACATATTAGAGATCATACATACTGATATATGTAGTCCAGACATGGACACACATGGTCAGAGATACTTCATCTCTTTTATAGATGATTACTCACGATATATGTATCTCTACATGCTTCATAAAAAAGAATGAAGCATTAGATGCTTTTAAGATCTTTAAGGCTGAAGTAGAGAAACAATGTGGAAAGCAAATTAAGATCGTGAGATCAGATAGAGGTGGAAAATATTATGGTAGATACACAGAAGATGGACAAGCACCTGGGCCATTTGCAAAATTTATTCAAGAGCATGGGATTGTTACCCAATACACCATGCCTGGTTCACCCGACAAGAATGGTGTAGCAGAAAGAAGAAACCAAACATTATTGGACATGGTGCAGAGTATGCTTAGCAACTCCAATCTTCCTAAATCCTTGTGGACTAAAGCACTTAAGATAACAGTGTATATATTAAACCGAGTTCCAACCAAGGTTGTTCCTAAAATGCCATTTGAATTATGGAAAGGTTGGAAACTGAGTTTGCGACATATGCACGTTTGGGGATGCCCGTTTGAAGTAAGAATATATAATCCACAAGAGAAGAAGCTGGACCCAAGGACCATTAGTGGGTATTTCATTGGATATGCTGAAAGGTCTAAAGGTTACAGATTTTATTATCCATCTCACAACACTAGGATTGTGGAATCAAGAAATGCAAAGTTTCTTGAAAATTACTTGATCAGTGGGAGAAATCAAACCAGGAACATAGTTTCTGAGAAGGATCATTTAGAATCTCAACCTTCTACCTTAAGTGATAGATTGGTTATTGTTCAAAACATCCCTCAAGTACAAACTAGTGTTGAACAATCAATTGTTGAAGTTCCATAAGTTGTTGATGGCATTCCAGTAGATCAGGTAGTTCAAGAGTTGCCAAGAACTTTTGAACAACGAGTTGAACCACATACTTCTCAGGAATATGATGGTACAACATTAAGAAGATCTATTAGACTAAAGAGATCAGCAATTCTTGATGATTATGTTGTGTATCTGCAAGAATCTGACTACAACATTGGAGCCGAAAATGATCCCAAGTCTTTTTCACAAGCCATGAGTTGCAAAGAATCAGAATTATGGTATGAAGCCATGAAGGAAGAGATGAGTTCTATAAAGAGTAACGAAGTCTGGGATCTTGTTGAGTTGCCTAATGGTGCAAAAGCCATTGGATGTAAATGGGTCTTTAAGGCAAAGAAAGACTCATTGGGCAACATTGAGAGATACAAGGCAAGACTCGTTGCTAAGGGATTCACTCAGAAAGAAGGAATCGATTACATGGAGACTTTCTCTCCTATATATAAGAAAGATTCCTTGTGCGTTATTATGGCATTAGTAGCCCATTTTGACTTGGAGTTGCAACAAATGGATGTGAAAACGACATTCTCAATGGAGATCTAGAAGAGGAGGTTTACATGAAACAACCTGAAGGATTGCCCACTAGTGATGGTGAGAAATTGGTTTGCAAGCTAAAGAAATCCTTATACGGTTTAAAACAAGCATCCCGCCAATGGTATTTTAAATTCCATAATGTAATTTCTTCATTCGGTTTTGTAGAAAACATTATGGATCAATATATATACCTGAAAGTCAGCGAGAGTACAATTTGTTTTCTTGTTTTATATGTGAATGACATTTTGCTAGCAACCAATGATAAGGGTTTGCTACGTGAGGTGAAACAATTCCTCTCTAAAAATTTCGATATGAAGGATATGGGTGAGGCATCTTATGTCATTGGCATTAAGATCCATAGAGACAAATTTCGAGGCATATTGGGTCTATCTGAGGAAACCTATATTAATAAAATTTTAGAGAGATTTCAGATGAAGGATTGTTCACCAAGTGTAGCTCCCATTGTGAAGGGTGATACGTTCAATTTGAACCAATTCCCGAAGAACGACTTTGACAGGGAACAAATGAAGAACATTCCATATGCTTCTGTTGTCGGAAGTCTAATGTATGCTCAGGTCTGCACAAGACCTGACATTGCATTTGTTATGGGAATGTTGGGACGATATCAGAGTGATCCAGGTTTAGACCACTGGAGAGCTGCAAAGAAAGTAATGAGGTACCTTCAAGGAACCAAAAACTACATGCTTATGTATAGACGGATGGACAATTTGGAAGTGATTGGCTACTCAGATTTTGACTTTGCTGGATGTATTGAGTCATGCAAATCAACATTAGGATACATTTTTATGATGGCCGGTGGAGCTGTATCATGGAGGAGTGCCAAGAAGACCTTGATTTCCACTTCCATTATGGAAACCAAGTTTGTCTCCTATTTTGAGGCTACTTTACATGGTGTATGGCTTAAGAGTTTCATTTCTGGACTTAGAATTATGGATTCTATCTCTAAGCCATTGAGAATATATTATGACAATTCAACTGCTGTTTTTATGGCTAAAAACAACAAAAGTGGGAGTCGAAATAAACACATCGACATTAAGTATTTATCTATAAGGGAACGTGTTAAAGAAAAGAAAGTGGTCATTGAGCACGTCAGCACTGAGTTGATGATCGCTAATCCTTTGACTAAGGGCATGCCACCGTTGAAATTCAAGGATCATGTAATGAATATGGGACTTAGTTCCATTATGTAGTTTCTCATTGTATGGACAATGTTATTTTAATGAAATTCATTGTGACGTATTCCTAATATTTATGTGCACCTTAATTTGATTTGAGAGAATTCATCTGTGTAGGACCAAGAATAAACATAAGGTTTATTCATTAAGAAATTTTTGACACATAAATTATAATAAGAATAAATACATAGTAATACATGGAAGATAATACTCGTCATTAGAGGACTTATCGCCATGATTCATGTATCTATTACTTAATACAGATTATCAATGGGTTTTAAGATGAGACATTAAGATTGGAAGTATGGACCAAGTGGGAGAATGTTAAGCTCCCATAACTGTCACCGAGTCGGCTCCCTTTACGGCCGCCGATTTATTACGGAAACCAAATCTGCCGCCGATTCCGTTAACCATCTGCCGCCCATTCCAAAAATTATGGAAACCATCTGCTGTTGATTAATTTCTTGTTGGGAGCTCCTGGAGTGGTCCATTACTCCCACTGCAGTTCTCTACCATGTTGTGTGGAACACTTGACACATAGCCAACTAAAGCTTGATGGAAGCTTGGCTATAAATACTTCTGTTTGGTCCCCAAGCTCACTCACTCAATCCCCTTCAGCCTTACACCATCAAATCAGAGTGAGCAGAGCTTGGAAGTGCCACACGGGTGAAAGAAAAAGTCTGCAGGTTGCCTTCATTCAATCTCATAGATTTTCTGAGATTGTCATATTTGGTGAATCGCATGCTCCCGAGATATACTCTCTGCCAGGATCAAAATTTCAATATTTCTAGTTGTTAAGGAGGAGGACCTGCGAAAACTCAAACTCCGTGCTATTTCTTTCAAATGTATTTTGGCTCAAATTGTTTTGTCTCACCAACACTGTCGCCTACATATAGAATTGAAAAACCACGAGTAGAGAAAAACTAAGAGATTTTCCAAGAAGAGTCCAGAGGTCGGCATCATTCAGTGCTTGGGGCCAAAGCAAATTGAAGTCCATATTAGCACAAAGGAAGGGACTGCCACAAGCGTAACGAATCTTTTCAAGATCAAAAACAAAAGTGGAAATCTGGAAATTATTTGTGAAATCATAAGCCTGTTAAAGAATAAACAGTGTGAGCAAGCATCAATGGCCGGAGGTATGATTTCTTAGGTGTTAAAGTTTTTTCGATTCTTTTAAGCATTTATTCCGCATTATAGAATCATTATTTTGCTAACACAGAGATGCCAAGATTGATCCTCCAATCTAGACACTATACCTCCTTTTGGAAGGCGCAACCACCTCAATCTTCATATTACGTGGAGCCAAGGCAGTGATCTCTTTTCTCATACGATCTGCAAAACTAGGAAACATGGTAGATCCTCCACTGACAACAACATTTCCATACAGGTCATCTCTCACATCTTTGTCATACATGATGATGGAGTTGTAAATTCCCTCATGAATGCCAGCAGTTTGCATTCTAATGAGAGAAGGTTGGAACAAGACCTCAGCACATCTGAAATGCGCTGTATCAATGCTCATCACTTTCCCATCGGGAAGCTCATAACTCTTTTCCATTGAAGAACTGGTTTCGGCTGTCTCAAGCTCCTAGTCATAGTGAAGGGCTACATAAGCAACCTTCTCTTTCATATCACCAATAATTTCACTCTCTGCAATAGTGGTGAATGAGTACCCTCTCTTAGTCAGCATCTTCATCATTGCATCTGTTAAATCCCGACCAGCAACATCTAACCCGGGGACATGAGGAAGAACGTACCCTTCATGTATTGGAATTGTGTAGGTGACACCATCACCAGAGTCAAGAGCAATACCTGCATATCAAATACATGATAAATTGAATGTTGAGAGTTTTGTTTTTATTGTTTGTTTTTTTTTCTCTTCTCGTAAAAATCATATAAATAAACTAGTATGGTTTATCTTCCGAAAAAGATAAAGAAATATCTCTCTAGGATGGTTTATTTTCTGAACAAGATAAATAAATATATTTTGAACTAATTTATTTATGTGATTTTTGTAGAATAAAAATTCCACATTTATAATAGAGATCACAAAAATCTAAATTTGAATACATAATAAATTTATCGCATTTATAATAGAGATCACAAAAACCTAAATTCAAATACATAATATATTCTTGAAAATCAAAATTAAATTTAATTTTGCAATTTTGGAGATGACACAACATGCTTACCAGTTGTTCTGCCAGTTGCAAAGAGAGAGAGGATAGCTTGATGTGCGACATACATTGCAGGTGTATTAAAAGTTGCAAACATAATCTGGGTCATCTTCTCTCTGTTTGCCTTGGGATTCAGAGGTGCCTTGGTGAGAAGGATAGGGTGATCTTCTAGAGCAATTTGTAGGTTCTTGTAAAATGTATGATGCCAAATCTTCTCCATTTCATCCCAGTTGGTAATAATTCCTTGCTTGACTGGATACTTCAAGTTCAAACTGAGCTAATATTCAGTATACTAGATCCATTGTCACAGACAAGTGGCTGAAATCAGATTGAAAATTATTTGAGAGTTGTTTCAGGTATGATTTATTCAATTGAAAAAAAAATGAAAATTACTCCAGAATTGGAGGGATATAAACACGGTCAAATAATGACCGCACCCATATCCATCTTATTATAGAAAAAAATCAGCAATCAACATAAGCTCAGGGGACGTGACATTATCATATTAAAACCATTTGAAATTTGAATATATAGATTTTCAGAGTTTGAAATCCTATTAACAATGTATTGTTTCATTTCAGAAAATAATTTTATAGAGCATGCTAAATATTGAATAATTGTTCCAATGGATCCACTCTAAACGTTTTCCACACTCTATTTTCAGGAGAAATACGTCAACAATACCACTTGGAATGCCAAACATCAACAAAGAATTGTTGGAGTACTACACACCTACATGCAGACACTTAGTTAGAGCATGGGACTACATGCAAGATTCCTTTTGCATGATTTACTCCCTGATTTGCTCCTTCTTTAACTCCGCAACTGGCTAGTTCTTCTGCATGATTTACTCCCTGATTTGCTCCGCAACTGGCTAGTTCTCTCCAGAACTTGTTGTAGGTGTTGAGTCCTCTCATTGATCACCACTATGGTGCATTACCTTGGGATCTTCACCCAGTAATGCTATATCATGAGCATTGTAACCTATTTTCTAATGAATCATTCTTTTGTTCTTTCGATTTTCTTTTAGTGTTTTTTCTCTGCAAAGTTGTGTGTTCAACCTTTACTAGCTAGATTCATCTGTGCAGGTTTTCTAACACATTTACATGGTATCAGAGCCCACAAGTTGCTAGATAAAAGGCACACCAGTACTTTATTTTGTAGGTATTACAACTTGGAGATCAAAGATCGACAGAAAAATGGAGTTTCCCAAAGAATCGATCCTAACACCGTACAACTATCACGAATGGAAGGACCAAATGGCTCAATACCTTCGTCAAAAAGGGTTGTACAGGATTACCATGGCTACAGAAGTGGAACCCACTTCATCCATAGAGAAATTCAAGTACCTCAACCACATGGATGAGGCCCATGGATCTATATGCATGTGCATTTCCCCAGAGTTGCAGTTTCATCTATCTGCCTGCAATACTCCCAATGAGATTTGGAAAAAGGTTGAAGAAATCTATGGGAAACATGATGAGATGAAAGGAAATCTGCTCGAAGTGGAGCTACTGTCATTGGATCCACAGAACTATGACAAAATTCAAGACTTCTTCACCAAATATAATGATCTATTACTGCAACTCAAGGGTTGTGGAATTGACAAATCCAAGGAGGAGAGTCGCCAAGTTCTCTCTATTATGTGAAAGCTCAGACCGGAATACTCCATCTTTGTGTCTACATTTCATTCAGTAAGGCTCGCAATAGGTAAATCCTACACTATGCCTTCTCTCAAAGAGTTCATCGAGTCCCTTACTTTTGAGCAAGATAAACTAATTAGCATGGGGAAAGTCAAACCTCCAAAAGCGCATGCACTTGCTGTGCATGATGGCAGCCACAATAAAAATCACAAATCTAATTCAAATAAAAAAAATCAGCAGCAAAAAGACAAAGGAAAAGCACATTCCCATCCAAAGAAGGAAGGGTACACCAAGCCCTTCAATGACTCCTCCGGCTCGAGAAATGAAAAAGGGAAGAAAGGAAACAAATGCACCTACTGTCAAAGAGGATTCCATCCAAAATCCTCTTGCATGAAGAAAAAAATTGACCAAATGGTATAAATCCTTCAGAAGCACAACCTTGGGGACCGCATCCCTCAGGGCACCAAGAAGAAAACTGAGGATCCGCTACACGGGAAAGGTAACAATTTTCAAGCTTTAATTGCAATTAATTCTTGCCCTGATGCATGGATTATAGATTCTGGTGCATCACATCATATGGCTACCGCAAAGGAAGTATATTCCTCTTTGGATGCATGCAAAGGACCTCCCATCCTCATGGGAGATGACTCACCTATTGAGGTCACCGGAAAAGGTAGAGTGGAACTTTTACATGGAAACTTTGAAGATGTGCTTCATGTTCCAAAAATTTTGGTAAACCCGCTTTCAGTTTATCATATCACTCATTCTGGCACTAGAAAGAGAGTGGAATTCACTCCAGATGTAGTGAACATATATGACCTACATAGCAGCTCCAAAATTGCAACCGGTGAGGTAAACAATGGAGCCAGACTGTATACATTTTCTGAATTTATTGAATCTAAATCCTCCTTATTGCTTACACATGTTGATGATAGTAGTAGGCTTTGGCACGAGAGATTTGGTCACTTAAATTACAGGTATATGCAGCAGCTAAGCAAGCATGAGATGGTGGAAGGTTTGCCAAATATTAGTTTCTCCAAAGGAGTTTTTGAAGGGTGTGTCCTTGGCAAACATCCTAGAGAAAAGTTTGACACCGGCAAGACTCACAGGGCATCCTCTCCTCTAGATCTTATCCATAGTGATCTCATGGGGCCTTTTCCTCATCCTTCCATCAACAAAGCAAGGTATGTGCTTACATTTACTGATGATTTCTCATGGTATACTTGGGTGTATCTTCTCAGGGACAAATCTGAAGTTTTTGCGCACTTTGAAGATTTCAAAGCACTAGTTGAGACACAGTCAGAGAGAAAGATCAAAGCCCTTTGTATAGAAAATGGGGGGGAATATGTTAACACAACACTTTAGAACCTTTGCCTTGAGTCCAGCATACAGTTGCAGTACACAGTTCCATACACTCCGCAGCAGAACGAAGTTGCTGAGAGAAATAACTATCTCTCAAAGAGATGGCTTCCTGCATGTTGTATGCTAAGTCACTGCCTCATAAGCTATGGGTTGAAGCACTTAATTATGCTAACTACATCCAGAACAGATCTCCTCATAGGTCTGTCAAGGATCATACCCCTTTTGAGGCTTGGAGCGACACTAAACCAGAGCTCACCTACTTCCGTGTTTTCCACTCCCGAGCATGGGCTAGGATCCCCTCTGAAAAGAGGAAAGCTCTTGATCCACAAAGCATTGAGTGCATCTTTTTTGGATACCCTGATGGTGTGAAGGGATACCAACTCCTAATTTCCTCTACGAACAAGCTCCTCATTGAGAGAAGTGTCAAATTTGAGGAAAGTCTCTCGCATGCACCTCAATTTCTGCATGCAGACACCTTTTATCTACCTCATGTCCGAGATGATGACTCAGTACACTCAGATGCAGATACAGAGCATGCAGATGTCACAGTAGAGCATGCAGATGCAGAGACAAAGTCTTCAGATACAAATCCAGTGCATGCATATGATGATCCACATCCAAGCCCAGATCGGGCTTCCAGCAATGAATCAACTTCCCCTGTCATAAATTAGAGAACAAGGAGCTTACGTGAGATATATGCACAAGACCACCCAGCTGCTAGAAATGGTCTTGTGGGGGATAATTCTGATCCACGGAGGACTAGCTCAGAGTTTATTGAGCCTCCTCTTGCCCTCACTGCCACTAAACCAACACCATCCTGGCATTGACATTTGGTTCAGTCTTATGGTGAGGCTGCTAGGAATCCATCTTGGGAGTCCACCATGGAGGAGGAGTATAAATCCCTCCTCAAGGGCCAGACCTAGGATCTGGTCCCCCTTCCTTCAGGAAGGAAACTTATCCGATGCAAATGGGTCTACAGGACCAAGAGTGCTGCAGATGGGAAAATCACCAGAAAGAAAGCTAGGCTAGTAGCTAAAGGCTTCCAGCAAGTGCATGACATTAATTATGATGAGACCTTTGCTCTAGTAGCAAAGATGGATTCCATACGCCTTGCACTTGCCATTGTGGCTGCCCAGGGGTGGGAAGTACATCAAATGGATGTGAAGAATTCCTTTCTTCACGGAGACCTATCTGAGGAGATCTACATGGAGCAGCCACATGGTTTCATTCAGGATTCATCTTTGGTCTGCAGACTGAAGAAATCTCTCTACAGCCTTAAGCAGGCCTCGAGAGCTTGGTATGCGAAGATGGATTCTTTTCTCTTATCACAAAACTTTGAAAGATGTAAGTTTGATCTGAATGTTTACATGCTCAAGACACATGATTCTCTTCTTATATTAGTTTTTTATGTGGATGATCTCCTGATCACCAGCATCTCGACTTCAGCCATTGCTGTAGTCAAGAGGGCCTTGCATGATAGGTTCTTGATGACGGACATGGGTCCATTACACTTCTTTCTTGGTCTTGAGATCAGCCAAGATGCCACAAGAATCAAACTCTCTCAGGCTAAGTATGCACTGGATATCCTCAAGATATTTCACATGACTGACTGCAAGCCAGCACTGACTCCTTTTTTGTCTGGGGTCCTCCTTGAGGATGGAGGTGACACTCCATTAGTTGACAATACTCTCTACCAATAGCTAGTGGGGAGCTTATTATACCTCACCCACTCCAAACCAGATCTTTCATATGCAGTAGGGGCAGTTTCCAGATACATGCAGGAGACGCATGAGCTACACTGGAATTATACTAAGCGCATCCTCCGATATGTGCAGGGAACCATCACCTTCGAGATTCACTATGCAGCAGGCACTGCATTAAATCTCCTTGGCTTCACTGATTCTGATTGGGCAGGCGACAACATTGATTGCAAGTCCACCTTCGGATATTCACTTAGTCTAGGGTCTAGCCCTATCTGTTGGTCGAGCAAGAAGCAGGATGCTATTGCTCTCTCTTCAGCTGAGGCTGAGTACAGAGGAGTAGTCAACATCACCATTCAGGCTCTATGGCTGCAACACTTCCTCACTGAGTTGGGCGTCCAGTTCCACCAGCCCATTGTCATCTGGTGTGACAATCAGATCACTCTCAAATTTTGCAGGGATACAGTATAGTGGCAGCGGATGAAGCACATAGAGATCCATATGCACTACATCAGAGCCTTAGTACATGATCGGGTCAATGATTTGTAGTTCTATCCTTTAGCAGAACAGACTGCAGACATCTTCACCAAGACATACACTGAGCAGAAGTTTCGCTCTCTGCGCGATCGTCTTGGAGTGAAGGACACAGTTTCTTAGCAACTGTCTTATCTTCCTCTTTTCTTTTGATTACATTGTATTTTGAGGGGGGGGTTTTCCACGAGGTTTTCCCTCTTTCCTCAATTTTAGTACAAGTTGCACTATATTTTGGGTGACCTTTGGCCTTAGTTTCCAGGCCCATTTTCTATTTTTTCGCCATAGTGATGTTCAAGGAGGGTGTTGGAGTACTACACACCTACACACGGACACTTAGTTAGAGCATGGGACTACATGCAAGATTCCTTCTGCATGATTTACTCCTTGATTTGCTCCTTCTTTAACTACGCAACTGGCTAGTTCTTCTACATGATTTACTCCCTGATTTGTTCCTTCTTTAACTCCGCAATTGACTAGTTCTTTTGCATGATTTAGTCCCTGATTTACTCCGCAACTGGCTAGTTCTCTCTGGAACTTGTTGTAAGTGTTGAGTCCTCTCATTGATCACCACTATGGTGCATTACCTTGGGATCGTCACCCAGTAATGCTATATCATGAGCATTGTAGCCTATTTTCTAATGAATCATTATTGTGTTCTTTCGATTTTCTTTTAGTGTTTTTTCTCTGCAAAGCTATGCGTTCAACCTTCACTAGCTAGATTTATCTGTGCAGGTTTTCTAACACATTTACAAGAATCCATGAAAAGAGAAAATTGCATATACTGAAGTATACAAGGGCAGAGTATGATAATTTTCATGGATCAGTGACATAATGAGAGTAGTTTAAAAAAGCTCAAAAGTTTTATGCAATTAAAAACCAGATAACGTAAAAGAACGCAACAGAAATTTGATGAGGTAAACAATAAATTGGAGGGAGAGAGATATCTTACATGGCAAAGGAGATGGAGAATTTGCTTGAAAGGGAGACAGAGATTAAAATCTTGCATTGCAATGCATATCAGAAGCCGGAATTGATACCAAATTAAATTGAAGAGAATATTACTCACCCACCAATTTTAAAGTCAACTCAGACCAATTATATATACACCAAAAGAGCTCATACGCTATTGTTTTCATATTAATGGTATGAGTTGGGAAAAAATTGTGCATTCATATGCATTGAGTTCGCCTATAATTACTAGAGACTGCATTCATAGTGGATAATTGTATTAATTAAGTTTTTGATATTTGTATGGTATAATATGTAATTAGTTTTACACATTTTTTCTTTTACAGTTAATAAGTTACTTAAATACAATTTTCTTATATCTAAATTACGTATATATAAATAAATAATTTTATTAGTAATAAAATGTTTTTTCATTGCGAAGTTTATTCAAATTTTTACAAATCAATTGTTTCTAAACTCCCTAAGTTATACGTAAAGGCTTAAATGAAAAATTTGAGAGGGTGGCGCTAAAGTTTTTTTGATTTGTTTGTTGAGAACGTGTTACCAAGATATTTGTTGAATTATGTTGTGATCACCATACGGAAGGCTGAGTGGGCCTTTTTTTTTGTGGCAAAGGCTGCAGTCTGGATGTGATAAATTTATTTGTCTGGTAGCAGTTGGTAAGGCATTTTTTTTGTGGAAAAGGTTGCGGTCTGGATGTGATAAATTTCTTTGTCTGCAGTTGGTTGTTTGTTTTACATACACGAACATGAAGACAGTGAGAATGAAAGTGTCGTTGCCTGGAATTTTCGCTAAAAAGATTTCTTTGGAAAGATATTCGAGTGATTGTTGTTGAAGTAAATAAAGTTATGGGGTGGCCCGTTGAATTCGTTGAAGTCATATTTTTATGGTTCGTGAAATTTGAAGTTTAAAGCATGAAGAGTTAAGTTTCTTTAATAGTCTTCAAATTCGGAGTTGTTCTTAGTGGAAATGAGAATCATCAAGAGTGCTTTAGAAAGTTTGAAAGTGTTATTGTTTTAAATAATTTGTGGGAATTTTGAAAAGGCAAGAAGGATAGTGACTGAAAAGAAATTGCACCGGAGCTGTCTGATAACGAAAAACATCATGCAATTTGGGAGACAAAAGACAATAAGGCATATGCATTAATACCTACATCGGCGAGAGAAGAGGTAAGCTGATATATCATTTCTTGTGATAATGCATTTGAAGCATTAAAGAAGTTGAAAGAAATGTATGATTCAAACTCGAAATTATTCAGTTGTTATTGAAGTTGTTCAATTTGCAGATGAAAGATAATGATCTATTGAAAAGTTCTTCTGAAATAAAAGTCATTGTTCATGATATAAAAGCCGCTGTAATTGAAGTAGATTTACAGCTTATAACTTTTATAAAAGTCTTTCATCCTGTGTATTAATACTATTTGGAATCTCTCCAAGCTAGTGAGCAACTAAAAGTCATTACATTTGATAAACTTGTAAACAAAATAATTGAGAGAGAAAAGACATTTGGGAAGAGAGAGGCCCCACCAAACTCTAATGTAGAAACATTGTGCTTTACACAAAAATATGTTAGGTCCCTATACTACTAGTGTAACCCCTTATTGTTATTAGTGCAACCCCCTTATTATATTGTTGTGCCCATGTAGTCCCCATATTGTTATTATTGTGCCCCATAGAAGCACACTATTGTTATTGTTGTGCTCTTACATTATTATTAGTATGTCGACTCTGATTATATTATAATCCCTTAGACTCCTAGATATAGAAAGGAGGTCTTGTCATTTGTATCATCCAAAAATTGTTCATTTGTGTAACGCAAAGGAGGTTTCCCCCTTGAAGAGGCTGAATTCTAAGGCGTTTATATTTCTTTTCTATCTTTTTGTAAGCTAGTTTCATAACATTTGGTATCAGAGCTTTGGATTCTAGGGTTTTGCTCCTCCAAAAAGGTCATCGTGGCATTTTTTCTATAACTTTTTCACTACGAAGTTTAAGAAGCTAAAAAAAACCCATTTGAGAAGAAATCGTTCTAAACCTCGGGCTCGAATTTCAGATCTTGTCTCGCTACATTTTCAGAGATATGATCTAAGGAAGTTATGGTTTTTGTAAGCTCCAGAATTTCATCTCAAACAGGTCATCATGGAATTTTCGCTATAATGTTTTTTATACGAAGGGTTACACTCTGAAATTAAAACCCATTTGAGCTGAAATCTTGGTGAAGCTCGGGTCTGAATTTCAATCTTGTGTCGCTATATTTTGGAAGATAGAATCTGAGGAATTTAGGGCTTTTATAGAATTCCGAATTACATTCTAAAAGGTGACATTGGGAAAATTGTTATAACTTTCGCTCTCAGCATCAGATTGAAATTTCGTAAGAAGTTACAGAAAGAGGACATACTATATTTTTCAGTGTATATTTTTTAGATCCAAAGGTCGAAACAGTAACACGTGTCACTTCGTACAATTTCGCTCTACTGAAACATTATATAATCAAGTCATCTTAGGAGATTGGGAATAACTCTTTCTTGGAGAATCCAATTTTGATCAGACTGGTGGCATTGGAATGAGGACTCATAGGACTACCGTAGTAAGTAATTTCAGATCCTGTATAGCCACAATTATAGAGATACAACAGATTCAATATCAATCTCTTACAAAGTGAAAAAAATGTGTGTAGTTTTTTTTTTTTAATTTTGCATAATATTGGTTTGAAAAATAGTTTTAAGGAATTCAAAGGGCATAGTGAAGCATTATTAGCATTAATTGATGCCCCGGAGAAAGAAAATGGAAACACCTAGTAAGAAACCTGAAAGCTCTAGCATGACTCATGATGAAGAGGAAAAAATGCAACATGATATATCAAAATTACAAGACCAAGTGCAACAAAATTCACTCTCACAAAAAGTAACAGAAGCTAAGATTGATGGTTTAAAGAAAGACATGGAAGATAAAATGGATGGTTTAAAGAAAGACATGGAAGCTAAGATGGAAGGGAAAATGGACGATTTGAAGAGAGATTTGACAAAGTTGCTACAAGAAATGTTTACGAACAGAGAAAAGGTAGTAAAGGAAACTCATGATTTCATAGACTCTAACGTTGGACTGAAGACCCACCATGTTCTAAAGATAGATATGAGGAAGTTTGATGTCAAGGATCCCAGAACATGGATACTACATATGGAGCAATTTTTCGATCTCCATAATGTGAAAAACACACAAAAGGTACGTATTGCAACTTTATATTTGGAACCAAATCAATTTGTATGGTATCGATGGCTTTGCTCTCATAAACAAATTGTCACTTGGGAAATTTTTTCGGAAGAAACAATAACACGTTATGAGGATACAAAAAGAAACACCTTTTTTAGCCAATTGATAAATCTCAAATAAAAGGGTTCAATGATGGAGCACATTGAGGACTTCCAAAAATTGAACATAAGTGTAAAATATATTATAGAGGAGCATAGGATTGAGGTGTTCATAGGGACTTTAAAGGATAACATCCAACATGAGGTTCGCCTTTGAGAACCTGATTCATTGGAGAAGGCATTTAGGTTGGCAAGAAAAATGGAAAGAAAAATTATGGCAAGAAGGAAGCCTACCACTCACAACTATGGAAGTGTTGTTGCCCCTAGCCTTCCACAACCTACAAAGTTGACACCACAACAATTGGAAGAAAAAAGAGAAAAAGGGATTTGTTACAGTTGTGATAGAAAATACACTAAAGGTCATAAGTGTGCTGAGAAGAAATTAATTTACATAGATTATAAAGAGGAGGAAGAAAAGGAACAAGAAACGTAAAAAGAAGAGGATATACACCAGGAACAAACCCTAGAGAAAGAAGAAATGAATCTGACCATATCTTGTAATGCATTGGCCAGAATTACCACTCCTCAAACTATCAAGATAGAATGGCATATCAAGAATAAAAATGTAATAATGTTGGTTGATTCGGGCAGTACCCATAATTTTATTCATTGTAAGATAGCCAAGGAATTGAATTGCTTCCTATATCCAACACGAGAGTGCCAAGTGATGGTTGCAAGTGGAGGAACCATAAATTGCTCTGGAAAGTGCCATAATATCAAGCTATCCATGGGAGAATATGTATTGAATAGCCCAATGCTTTCCATTCCAATGGGTGGTGTTGATGTTGTACTAGGAGTCCAAAGGCTACAATCCTTGGGTACAATAGCTTTTAATTTTCAACAACTTTTCATGAAATTTTCTTCGGAATGAAAAGAATTTGAATTAAGGGGTATCACAGGGAAACTGGGAAAGATAATCAGCTCTAATGGAATGACAAAGCTTCTAAAGAAAGAACAAAGAAGCACAATTGCACAATTATGTTCGCTAGAGGTTCCCACATCAAAATAATCCATTTATCAAATATACAGAAAGTCCTAGACAATCATTCCAAGGTATTTGAGACTCCCAAAGGCCTCCCACCTATTCGTGATCATGATCATACTATTCATTTATTTCCAGGAAGTGTTCCTCCAAAAATTAGGCCTTACAGATATCCTTATGCACAAAGGAGTGAAACTGAACATATGGTTGCAGAAATGCTAGAGGTCGGTATAGTTATCCAACCAAATTCGATAAACGAAGCAAGGGATGAATGGAAGAATGACGAAGCAGGGTGGAAACTCATTCAAAAGTCGCAGAAGATCCCAGTTCAAACAATATTTCCAGAACTTGACAAGGAAGGAAAAACCATATTGGAACCTGAAGTAGTCATAGAACCGAGAAATCAATAGCTACGAAATCGATCAATTTCAGAGTATCTCATCAAGTGGAAGAACTTACCTACTGAAGATTCCACATGGATGGATGATAACTTTATAAATAATAATCCAGAACTACTCAAGCGTTGAGGACAACTCTTTTTGAAGGAGAGGAGCATGTTATGTCCCTATATTACTAGTGTAACCCCTTATTGTTATTAGTGCAACCCCCGTATTATATTGTTGTGCCCATGTAGTCCCCATATTGTTATTATTGTGGCCCATAGAAGTGCACTATTGTTATTGTTGTGGCCTTACATTATTATTGTTATGTCGGCTCTGATTATATTATGACCCCTTAGACTCCTATATATAGAAAGGAGGTCTTGTCATTTGTATAATCCAAGAATTGTTCATTTGTGTAATGTAAAGGACATTGCCCCCTCGAAGAGGCTGAATTCTAAGGCGTTTATATTTCTTTTCTATCTTTTTGTGAGCTGGTTTCATAACAAAAGATCAGAAGTCTCATGCTGAAACTTCTAGAAGTGATAAAAGTAGTAGAGGTGTAGTAGAGGTCGTGGTAGGAGAAATTATAGGGGTAGGGGGGCCAAAAAAAATCAAGGATACAAACAACATAATGATAGACAACAAATAAATTTTAATGATAAACTAGCTATCAAATGTTTTAGATGTCCTAAAATTGGTCATACTGTTGCTAACTGTAAAATCCCTTAGGAGAGTGTTAGTGAAAGAAGAGAATAGTGGAATGAAAAGAAAGATCAAGCACCACCAAATAAGGGAAAAACATTAGAGTCTGCACATTACATTGTCTCTCACTCTAATTTTAACATTAATGATGTTTTCAACATTGCATTTTCTTCATGGCAAGATAGTTGGATTTTTGGATTCAAGAGCCACTTGTCATATGACATTTAGGCGAGATTTTTTTTAAATTTCAGTGATGATATTGATGGTGTTATTTATTTTGCTGACAAGTCCTAAATTAAACCATTTGGCATTGGGTCTATTCATTTGAAGATACTGAATCTTGCAGATTATGTTCTACAGGATGTAATTTATATTCCATAGATTCAGTGAAATTTGATGTCTTTATCCATATTCGGAAGCAGGGGCATTCTATTGATATTTTTGATGGCATCATTGAGATAATAAGAACATATGATCATGCAATTATTATGACCAGTGTGGAAGAAGGTACACTTTTAAATTTAAATGGGACTTCATCTCCTAATTTTCGTGAAAGTTCTACTTTTCTGTGCAACAAAGTGATATCTTGTCTCCGAGCTTGTTGTGGCATGCTCTATTTGGTCACATTAATTATAGCAGCATCAAAATTATGAAAAAGAAAGGTATTAAAAGTCTTCCAACAATTCCAAGAAAAATTACACCTTGTGATGTTTATATTTTGGGAAAACATTGTAAACAACCTTTTCATATTAGATATCATTTTGGGATTCAACTGCGTTAAGTAAGTCATTAACGTATGACCATTTCCATGAGAGGTAGTCGTAACTGACTAAATTCTCATGATTTTTGAATTGTTCACTTAGCACTCATTGCATCGGGTGATGCTCACAAGGGTGAAGAAGTGGGATTGAAACTAGTGAAATGAATCACATAGCGTCAATCATCACTTTCGGGGCTTGCACCCGGTAACCAGGACTTCCCGGGAGGTCACCCATCCCAGATCTCCTCTGGCTCAAGCGTGCTTAACTGTGGAGTTTTCCCCACAATCAAGCCCACTTAGCTTGCTACCCCATTTGCAAAACCTTAGCAAGTATTGTGCCTCATGAACTAGTCAAGTAGAGATCCCTTCACTCTTTTTGAATTTAAGTACTAGGGGTTTACGCAGTGCATTATATTAGATATCATTTTGGGATTCAACTTCGTTAAGTAAGTCATTAACGTATGACCATTTCCATGAGAGGTAGTCATAACTGACTAATTTCTCATTATTTTTGAATTGTTAACTTAGCACTCATTGCATCGGGTGATGCTCACAGGGGTGAAGAAGTGGGATTGAAACTAGTGAAATGAATCACATAGTGTTAATCATTACTTCTGGGGCTTGCACCCGGTAACCAGGACTTCTCGGGAGGTCACCCAGCCCAGATCTCCTCTGGCTCAAGCGCACTTAACTGTGGAGTTTTCCCCACAATCAAGCCCACTTAGCTTGCTACCCCATTTGCAAAACCTTAGCAAGTATTGTGCCTCATGAACCATTCAAGTAGAGATCCCTTCACTCTTTTTGAATTTAAGTATTAGGGGTTTACGCAGTGCATTATATTAGATATCATTTTGGGATTCAACTGCGTTAAGTAAGTCATTAACGTATGACCATTTCCATGAGAGGTAGTCGTAATTGACTAATTTCTCATGATTTTTGAATTGTTCACTTAGCACTCATTGCATCGGGTGATGCTCACAGGGGTGAAGAAGTGGGATTGAAACTAGTGAAATGAATCACATAGCGTCAATCATCACTTTCGGGGCTTGCACCCGGTAACCAGGACTTCCCGGGAGGTCACCCATCCCAGATCTCCTCTGGCTCAAAAATTAGGTCTCATACATTTAGATTTATGTGGACCTATGTCTATTGCAACTACAAATGGAAATAAATATGTGTTGAAATTTATTAATGATTGCTCAAGGATGTGTTGGGTGTATTTGTTAAAATATAAGTCACAAGTGTTTGAAGTTTTTAAAACTTTTCATTTAATGATTAAAAATGAAACTCAACAGAATATAGGTATTGTCAGAACGGATAATGGTGATGAGTATACTACTCATGCCTTTGAACAATATTTGAAGGACAACAGAATGAAACATCAAACTACTATACCTTATAATCCACAACAGAATGGCATTACAGAACGGATGAATAGAAATTTACTTAATATGATTAGATCTATGATGTTCTTTAAGAATGTGAATTTAATGTTTTGGGGAGAAGCAATCCTTTGTGCAACTTATATTAGAAATCGTTGTCCTTCTTGTGTTATTAACAACATAACTCCTTATGGACATTGTTATGATCGAATCCAAAGTTCAACATTTCAGAGTTTTTGGATGAAAATGTTATGCTTTGATTCCTAAGCAATAACAAAATAAATTAGGAGCAAGAAGTCAAAAATGTATATTTTTGGGTTATTCTAATACTTCCAAAGCATACTGATTGTATGATGAAGAAAATAAAAATTTCATTCTTTTGAGAGATTTTATTTTCCTTGAATCAGATAAACATGATTCCACTGTTGATAGGCAACTCGATCATTTGGAGAAATTTTCATCTAAGTTCTATTTTGAATCTGATAATGATGTTTGGGGGTTCCCATTCTGGATCAGTCTGTGGTTTTTCCATCTTTGACTCATGAGGATGTTTAGTTGAAAAAAAATGGAGGATAATGTTGTTTCTGCAAGGTCATAAAGTGTCCCTTAAGAACTTGTACTTCAGGATGAACAACTATCACAACCACTTCAACAACCTTTACGAAGATCTACACATGCTCGAAAAGTTCTAAGCAAGTATGATGATTTTGAAACAGGAAAGTCTTCTAAAGGTTATTCAGGTAATGTTTCTCATGATTGTGAATTCAATCATTTTACAATTAGCGAACCTAGTTGTTTTGAAGAGGCTGCTAATTTTGATGAATGGAAGGATGCAATGAAAAAGGAATATGATGCACTTATTAAGAATGGAACTTGGAGGTTAGTGGATCCTCCTGCAGGTGTCAAATCCATTGGTTGCAAATGGGTGTATAAGATCAAATACAAAGTAGATGGTTCGCTTGATAAATATAAGGAAAGACTTGTAGCAAAAAGCTACGCTCAGAAGGAAGGTGTTGATTACAAAGAGACAATTGCTCCTACAAAAAAGTGGGGCACAATTAGACCTTTGTTTTTTCTTGCAGCTTAGAGTAGCCAGAAGATACACATATGGATGTTAAAATAACTTTTTTGAATGGTGATTTGAAGGAGAATGTTTATATGTTTCAACCCAAAGGTTTTGTTGTTAAAGGCAAAGAGAAAAAAGTATGTAAGTTAGTTAAGGCTTTATATGGACTGAAACAAGCATCACATGCATGTTATGAAAAACTAACTGAACACCTTCTCAAGTTGAATTATAAGTTATTTGATCTAGATGATGCAACTCTTTTTTTTAAGAAAATTGGGAAGTCATTTATATATTTGTTTATGTATGTAGATGATTTGATGATCACAGGAAACAATTATGACTATATAGCATCCATTAAAAGAGAATTATTGAAATTTTTTGACATGATAGATTTGGATTTATTACATTATTATTTAGGGACTGAAGTTGATCAGAAACCAAAATATATTTTCATTTCTCAGAAAAAGTATATTAGACAGCTATTGGACAGATTTGGGATATAGGATTGTAATCCTATCGCTACTCCTATGGAGAAAAATTTGAAACTTACTTCCAATTAAGGAAGTATGTTTGAAGATCCAACAAATTACAGGCAACCTGTTGGAAGTTTGAATTTTCTAACTACTACTAGACTTAACATAGATTTTACTGTAGGGATACATTCCAGGTTCATGCATCATCCATGTGAAGGTCATTGGAATGCATCAAAGCGAGTGCTCAAGTATTTGAAAGGCACTAGAACATATAACATCAAATATTCCAAAGCTGTAGATTTCCATCTCACCAGCTATTCAAATTCATATTTTGATGGAGATAAGGAGAATGGAGTCTCTACTTCTAGTTATTTGATGAGTCTTGGATCAATGGCCATTAGTTGGGGATCACGCAAGCAATATGTTCATGTTGATTCTACCACCGAAGCCGAATATGTTGCAGCAACTCAAGCTACAAAATAAATCATTTGGCTTCGCAAAATACTTGAAGATTTGCAGGAGAAACAAAAGGCTTCAACTCCACTAATCGTTGACAATTATTTTGCAATTCAGTTGGGTAAGGATCCCAAGTATCATGATTGAAGCAAGCATATTAATACCAAATATCACTTGATTCGACATTATGTAGAGGTCAAAGTTATTCATCTGACACTTGTCCTACTTCAGAGCAGATTGTAGACATATTTACAAAGCCATTGGTGAAATTTTTGAAAAGTTCAGAATGTTACTCTTCATGTCAAATATCCCTTTGGATTAAGAGGGGGAATGTTAACTAATACTTCAGGATTGTTATTGAATAATATGTAATTAGTTTTACATACTATTTTTATGGTTAATAAGTTACCGAGACGCAATTGTCTCGTACCTAGATTACACATGTATAAATAAGTAATTTCATCATTAATACGATATTGTTTCATTGTGCTCTTTCATTGTGGAGTTTATTCGGGCTTGGACAAACTGGATCCAAATAATTGAACTCTCATTTTGTAATGATATTTTTTATGGTTAATTATTTTTATATTTTAATTATATTTATAATGACTATAAATTTTAAAATATAAATAAATTCAAACATTAAACTTTATTAATATCTATTAAAATTTTAAAATATCTAATATGTCAAATGAAGTTAAGCTTAAATATTTTATGAGTAATACCAGATAAATGTCAAAACCAAAAAAATGTAAGGAATTACGTGGTGAATGAATCTCTACATTGGATCGTTGGCGCTGCACTATTTGTGAAGTCTTCGTTGAAGGCCTATATAAATTATTAACCGGTGAATAGTAAATTAAACTAGCAATTGTATCAACATGTCCAAAGGAATGACGATAGGAGGAGTGGGGAAATTTGGAAAGAAATAAAATGCAAGGTGTTTAAGATTCAGATGGAGATGAGGACAAAGATTGGGAGGAGAATGTGTGGGATTTGGAATTGATCAGTCACGTGTATGAGTTAAAATTGCAGTAAATCAAAATGTTCGATAGCAAGCGTCAAATGCACATGTACACGATCGTTATTTTGTCATGTGAAATAGGGAGTCTTGGAGTTCTTTATACATCGACATGCAAAAAATGAAAAAAATAATAAGAGAGTGCATTCCATGAATGAGAAGAGGTGTGGTCAAAGGGTAGCCACAATCCTTGCATTCACATGAAAGCCACAAAAGATTCAATATTAATGACGTCTTTTGTCGCAACTTCGATGACAGAAGAAGGATTTGGAGAAGAACAATTGCTCCTGATCTCCCCTTTGGATCCCGTCAAGACACTCAGCTAGCTCATCTTCACAATGGAAAAAGCAATTTTTTGGAAGAAAATATCTTGATCAGAAGCGAATTTTTTGACAATTGCTCTGGTGCTAGAATGAGTGTAGAGATCCTGGTTGGAGGTGAAGAGTCCCTCAAAGTTCACAAGGTATACATAAACTTGTGATTGAAGACATTGTGCATGTGAATTTTTAAGATGGTAGTGTTGGAGGTGGTATTGGAAGGGTAGGTGGTGTACAAACCCTTTTCAAAGGTTTTTATAGTCTAATTATTTTATGTTATGGAAATATTTTTAGTTAATTTTTGAAATGCCATAAATATTTATTATAATTACAAATTTAAATTGTATAATTCAAAGTTTGAATTTTTTTTTTTAAATGAATTAAATTAATTTTTATTTTGAAATATTGAATTTATTTATATTTATATATTAAAAAATATTTTAAAAACCAAATATCACAATCTCAAGTATTGGAAAATTCCAACTAAATACCTAAACATAGAGAATGCTTTCACTTACCATTTAGCCAACGCCATAGTCTTTGGCTTCTAGAAAATCTGTTGATTACTCTAACCTGTAGGTGACGCCATATCCTACAACTTCTCTACTTGAAAATTTGCAATTGCCTAAATCTGTCAATTGATGTGACCTGTCAAGTGGATCGTTTATTTTGGCGTCTATCCGATCCAATGAGATCAGAAGGTAGGAATTATGAAGCAATATGTAACTAGCATACCTTCAGAGAAGGGGAATGGAACACCGAAGAGAAAGAGGTTAAATTTTGATTATATGTAAATGTATTGAATGCAAAATTAAAAATTCATTTAAAATAAGTGTTTTAGGGTAGCTCAATGTCTGCCACTCAAGTGCATAAAATATTATAACCTGCATTGATTAATGCTAAATTAATAGTGGTTAATAGGAAAATTGAATGAACTAATAAATTGAGATGTGAAGCAGATAAATTAATTGCTTGCTTAGACACACTGACTTGCATACATTTTGGTGGGTAGTATCCACTAATAAGTCTACACATTTACAATTTTACTCCTATATAAGTGCTCAAGAAAACATAAATAATGGTGGGAAGTAAGTTTTGATAAGTATGTACATCTTTTTCCTATCATTTTGGGGTTCTCAGTCTATTTTTTCATGAGTGTTTGTTCAGTGATTGATTATTTCAACTTCGAAGGTTTATATGCACTTTGGTGACATTCGATCCCTATTAACATTTTTTTGGAAGGAATTTTTAGACCTCCTTTTCTCTGAATTATCTAGATGATTCAATAGTAAACAAGGGCCATAACAGTGGCTGGTACAAAAAAATGAATTATGAATAAACCAACTATAGATTTGGTCAAATTGTAAGTTGTATTCATCTCTTTGTAGGGATAACAATAATGTTGGTAGCATCAAAGAAATTGTAAACAAAGAAATTGAAAAACACTAGATTGTGATTTTAGTTCAAAATTCACATCCACAAGTATTGGGTTACATGTTTTGTTTAAACATATAATCTTTTAAGTTGAAAAAGGATACACTAGGAGAAAGAAAAAAATATTCAAGGTGATTCATGCAATTTGGAGTGAGGTCAAGTCATGCTTTCCATCTAACCTTATTTGGGATATATCTATGTTTATAAACTTCATGTTTATGCTTTTATAAGGAATGCTAACTAAGTCTTACAATTATGACAAATAAAATATGGCAAGCTAAATGAAATGTAACTATGTCTTAAGTTAAAGGGAAGATAAATTAAACATACATCAAATTTTTTTATTTTTTGGCACACGAAGGGAGTCAAGTTATTCTATTTCTAGCCCATATTGTTAAACAAGGGTACAACAAGTTGAAAGTCATTATAATTACACCTTCCCATCTATACTATTTATTTATATCATTGGTCAGATTTTCTCTGTTGGGTTGGTTGCACGCCCAGCCCAATGCCTCCTTTTGTTGTTTTCTTGCTTTTGGATTGCACTACTTCTTGCATGGGTCATGGTTTGTTATTGGTTGTAGTCTTTGAGTTTGTTTATTGATTGTGTGAGGATATCATGCTCATGCTATGATAAATGAAGAATTTGGTATCCATACCTCCATCCTCTATTGAGAAAGGTGACAAGAGAGTACCACCCTATCCCTATGATTGTTTTCATTATGGTGTACATGGTTCTAGCTAGCTTATGTTGGCATTGGTTCATGATGGCAGCTAGTTTATGTTGGCATTGATGTCAACCCTATGTAGTCTAGTTGATGTTTGGATGCCTTCATTGTAGAATGGTTTACAACTAGTTGAAATGGCATTAAGATGGTTATGTTGGCTTTGATGTCAACTCATGATGTCAGCCTTTTAAGAGTGGTCAGATGATGGCATTGGTGTGGTTGATGGTTCCTCATGTGCTAGTGGTGTTCATGGAGATGTTTCATTGAGTTTTCTTTTTTTGGCATATGTTAGCATGTGCATTGATTGGAGGCATTATTGATGCTACTACAGGTGGATGATGCAGATCTACATGTGATGGAGATGATGGCTCAAGTGTCATTCATGTTGTTGAGTTGGCACACTAGTTGAGTTGGAAATTAGGTCTTCATCTAGGTCTTCATGCTTATTCTCATGAGATAACTTGTTGCAGTGTTGGTTTGGCCTCATGATGATGATGATGATGGTATTGAGATGCTACAGTGGTGTACATATGTGTTGCAACTTGTGCAGGTGTTTGTGGAGAGTAGAGGACTTGTTGACAATTTTGTCAACCCTATGTTTGTTGGCCTTTTAGGTCAACTTGGTAGTGACACTTAGGATACTTTTGTCATGGTTATCATAGGATTTTCATGGGGTTTTAGAGGTTCTACTGTTGGAATAAGGAATTACTAAGAGGGAGGTGAATCAGTAATAGTGAGATTCTTAATTTTTTTTACTGAATATGCTTTTAGTTATTTCCTCTATTATTTGTTACTTATGAGAGTATTTATTCATAAAGAAAGTGAGCAGCAAGCTTAAGCATGCATATGTTCATACAATCTATCACATGAGCAACAACACATATTGACACCAGTCTTTTCATGTGGAAACTCAAAGGGAAAAAAACCACCAATTTGTTGTTATTTATGATGTAAATTAAGCACCTACTTAATTACACCAGCTTGTTTGTGAGCACCCACTCATGGAAGGCACCGATCCCTTTAGGTTAGCAAGAACCTACTTGCCAAGAGGCACCAACCTCTTCTGAATGTAGGCCATAACCTACTCTTTCCATTGTTCTACTTTTCATACAATTTTCAAACTAAAAACAGAGGGACATACAATTATGGAAAAATACCAATATGGTTGGTTGTAGAAACAACTTCTTCTCTCGGAACTCTACAGTTCCACAGACTCCATTAGTCTTACATAGTAGCACTTAACCTCTACTTGTTGGAAATAATACTGAGAGGGGGGGTGGTGAGCTCTAGTATTGCAGCAATAATGCTACAACTCCTGGGACTCCCTTCTTTACTTTTATCAACTCGGTAGTTCGTAACAAACTTGGAAGCGACGGTGTTGTATGCACAAGTACTAGCTCTTGCCGCAGCAGTCACTTGGTCAGCTGGCACAAGTTCGCTAGGGGCTCAAGCCAACTTCTATGGGCTCTGAGAAGAATCTTTTTAACCGATGGACGAAAGCTAATTTAAAGAAGGTTGATCTACTTGCAGAAAGACATTGAAAATCTAAAAGAAAACACAAACCCTAGCAAACCCTAATTCTGCCAACTAACCCTACTGATGCAAGGAAGAGGATGCAAGCTACTAAAATAAATGCCATTGAATTCTAGGAAGGTAAATACGTGTATCTAAGCTACTTCTACAGTAACATCTGAAAGAAACATCTTTTTGTATTTTTGAATAAGTTGCCAGAGTTATTATGCATATGATTTGACTATTTTTGGGTTGTGCAGAGGTGGATGGGCAAGAAGAGATGCTTGGGAAAGGTCAAGAAGGTTCAGAGAGGGCCTAAGGGGTCCCTAACACCCTTCCATAGAGTTTCACCGAGTTTGGCTATCAAGAAACCTCATTCGTGAGCCTCTATAGGAAGTCTGCAGGGGTTCTACAGGATGTTTGCGATTTTCTACAGGATGTCTGTAACTTTCTACAGGATGTTCATAAATGAGGCTTTTGGTGGATGAATGGAGAGGGAAAGGTGAAGGAGTGAGTGAGGAGGTAGGGTGAGGGTTGGAGATGGTCTAGAACTCAGTGGATGGAGTTGTGGACAGGTGTGGATGGCTGTATTTGGTTCAAAGAAGACTAAAGCAATGTTACACACAAAACTAGGGTTATGGGAGCAAATGGCGAACAGGAGGCAAGGATTCTAAGCAGAGGGTGGAGTGGATGGTGCTAATGGAGAATGAACAGATGAAGGAGTGGTATAGGTGCTCTGCAAGGCGTTTCTTCCAACCGATCCAACGAAGACTTGGAATTTCAAAAACCTAATTACGATGACCTAATCTGCTAGATGCCAGTAAAGAGAATGAATCAGAAGTGTGACCTGCAATGAAGCCGTGTATTTTAGCTCATGCAACTAAGAAAACAAAAGTTTGGACTTGTAACCAACTTCTACACATGAAAATCAAACACTAGCGATTGCATGGCAGAGCAAAATCAGTGTTTTGTGGGCAACAAAGCTATCCTGATCCCAGCTCCAGATCCTACTGAAGGAGAGGTGAAACCAGAGATGTTTGATGACCCTTTTCTTGAAGCTTTTTCCGATTTACAACCTATCAACAAAATCTGAGCATTCAAAAGTCTATCTAACCATTAACAGTGACCTAGTTAATCAGCAAACTTTAACCTACTTAACAGAAATGTTTTTGCAAATGCATAAAGAACAAATAACAATACATAGAGAAGGCCTTAGCACTCAGGTTAGGCCCAACCCCAAGAGCTGTAGGCTCCTATAAAGAACTCAGATCTCATACCAAGTAAAGCTGCTTATCGTTATTCAAAAATAACCATCATAAGAAAGTTGTACAGCAGTAGCTACAATATAATAGGCTGAGCAAAATGACAGCACTATAGTGTAAAAATAACAATAGTTCCAAAAGTAAACTATGAAGGCTGAGGCCTTCCTATTTGTACAATACAAGGGGGCTAGCATCCCTCCTAGATTCAAGGGACTCGGCTGTCCCAACTGCTAGTGAATAGCCACTCCTCCAAAAACTTCTTGGCTACCTTTAAAACTCATTTTGGTGGCCTGTGGGGCTTGGTGTTGAGGGTGGATATTTCGAGGAAGGCCATTTAATGCAAGAGACAACCTCCCTACGAATCCTCACCTCAAGCTTGGCTGTCAGCTGACCCATGATTGCTTGGTTTTGCTCCAAAATTTGTCCAAAAATCCTGAAATAACCACGTATTAGCATCCTAGGTAGAGTGACCACCCTTATTCATTCAAATAACATAAACATACTAGAAAAACATGCATAATCTATGAAAAATGGAGGATTGAACAAGGAAAATAAGGAAAAATGAGCCCAATAGGTTACCCAATTTGGGGGCTCATCAGGGGGTGAATCAATATTTACAATTAAATAATTTTCAATTCCCAATCAGATTTATATACGCTACTTTAGTGAAGTGAACTTGCATGTGTATGCTACTGTGATTAAAGAAACCAGCGTATACCTAGAGAACTTATGATTTAGTCAATTTATCATGTGTTGATCTTTAATCAGTGCATCAATATAGTAATTATGTGCAATAATAACATAATAAACCATCACACGTAAGCAACACATATGAACACCAAGATTTAAGGTGGAAACCCAATGCGGGAGAAAAACCACCTATTTTTGTTGTCTCTATCTTCTTTTAATACAAATAAAATCTGTTTACAATCTTGCACTTGTGCAGACTCATAATAGTACGCAGGCACCCACCTACAGAAGGCTAGAACCTTCTCTCATTTTCCAGCTTCTACTGGAAGGGAGCTACAACCCCCTAGCTAATATGTTTACTAGTACGTAGGCACCGGCCTACAGAAAGTTATGACCTTCTCTCTTCCTCTAGGGACCATGTTTCATTAATTTTTACACTGGATGCTCCTAGTACACAACAAAACAGTATGAAGGCCTCGTTTCGCCAAATTTTCACACTGGACCTATCAGAAACTTAGAAACTCAAACTGCATCAACCAACAATCAATTAATCTGAACAGTCAGATCACTATCACCAAAACACTGTGCTGAACCCAGAAACCTACATCATCATTTAGAACCAGCTGCAACCTCAAGAATCATACATCGGAATGTATATGCTACTTTAATGAACCCAAATTGCGTGTATATGCTACTTCCTGTAACAAAACCTGCGTATACATCCAAAACTACTGAATCATAAAAACTTCCGAATCAAATCCATACTAAGCAATAATATTCTGAACATTTATTGTCAATTGCAGAGATATAGACAGTCAGCAGAGAAGATAACTCTTCTTACTTAATCAATCAATCAATTAGACGCAAATTCCTTATGCATTCAGTTTTACTTTCAAATCTAAGAAGACTTCATTGACAGAAAATAGTAAAACAACAACATTGATCAGATAGATTAGTCATTTATGAACAACAGGTTTTCCTTTTGCATACACTACTTGGAAGAGTTGAACCTGCATGTTTACGCACCTTAACCAAGGCAAACCAACGTATAGATCTGCAAATATTAACTTATAACTTCGTTGCTATTCCAAACTTCAGACATACCCAGATCATGAAATTTAAAAAATAAAATATGCGTAAGAAATCAGATCTAACCTAATCAATATTAGATCATACAATGATAAGTCATTTCAGGTCTCATGATCCTGATCCAACATTGTATCCAAGGTGCACAAAATATTTCAAATCATATCATAATCATAGCCCCTGCAACATAAAATATACTTCAGATAGAAGTATTCCTGAGAAACCCTTTCACTTGCACACTTGGCCCTTTGATCTTCTCCTCCTTATATAGTTTTTGGCCTTTCTCAATACCTTGGACCAAAACAACACTTAGAGCCTGTGGTATTCTTGGACGGGATAAAATAGTCGTTACTTTGCTCAATATTGTGGGCTAATACCATGGCATTGACCCTTTTTATTCTTTAAACTTTAATTTCCTTGATTTTCCAACTTATATGTGCTTTTCCTCTTGTGAAAGTGCATGCATATGTATACACTTTTTTTTTTTTTTAACCCACATGTATACACTTCTTTGTCAAAGTGAACCTACATATACTGCTTACAACATCCTTTTTCTTCAACTTCTTGATTCTGATCAGAATACCTTTTTTCTAACTTCCTATTCTTCTGTACCAATGTCCTGATACCTCTTAATTGACCTGTTACAATGTGAGTGAGTTGCCATCAAGGACAACACTTGTATCGTAATGCCAACAATATCCCCTTTTGGACTTGATGGCAACTATATTGGTGTTGATTACTGCAAGCTGTAGAAATTGTTAGAGATATTAAGCAACACCAAAATACTCTCCCGCAGACCAAGATATTCTCCCTTTGAGATACATTATGCTGTCCATGCTCCCCCCGAGTACATGCAGAGTCTACAGATAGATTTTTCAAAAGAATAACATGGCTCTATAACTCAACTATGTGAGTATGACCTTCCTATCACCAATGACTCATACATACATCAACCACCCAACCAAGTGGGGATATACCAATTGTTTATACATGGCCGAAATATAATAATTGTTAAACCATCCTTCCCATGCATAGTGGGGAAACAAATCACATCATATGTCCAATAGGACTCATTCAAAAATCGACTATGACAGGATGTGACATATTACACCTTAGATCTTTACATGACCTATGCAACAATGAATATCTGAAACCATAGCTAAAATCAGAAACCATAATGCCAACAATGCAGAATGTTTGTGAAGGAAAATGCTCCCCCTGAACCTGTGCTACCTGTGCATTTTCAACAAACCATTCATCAAGGCATCTTCATCAGTCAGATAAAAATCAATGAACAAAGCATATCAACAGACAGTAATCATCCATATCACACTGAGCACCCATGTTAGAGTTTGACCCACTATTTTTCTATCAGAAAAATATATACGCCCCTTTAGCCACAGAAAATCGCGTATATACGCGACTATCCTTCATGAAACCCACATATAGGAACCTTCCTCTGAAAACTGGATTTAATAGCAGGATGATGCAGAAACTACTCCCAACTTTTTTCTGAGATATTCAAATGTTTCTCTAGGAAGTGGTTTGGTAAATATATCAGCAACTTGTTCTTTGGAGGGAACATACTCCAATTTAACCTTTTTTTCAAGCACTTGTTCTTGTAGAAAATGCTACTTAATGGGTATGTGCTTAGTCTTGGAGTGCATGACTAGATTTTTCGAAACACTGATGGCACTTGTATTACCACAAAGAATAGAGATGGGTGGAGTACATGTGATTTGAATGTCTTGCAACGTTTGCATCATCCAAAGTAGTTGTGTGTAGCAAGATGCAGCCACCACATTTTGTGCTTTAGTTGTAGATAAGGAAATCAAAATTTGTTTCTTGTTGAACCAAGACACTAATCGTGATCCCATATAGAAAGCACCTCCACTAGTTCTTTTTCGATCATCAACATTGCCTGCCTAATCTGCATCTGTATATGCATGAATATTAAGATCAGTATCTTTAGGATACCATAGACCAAAGTCTTGAGTTCCTTGAAGATATTTAAATATTATTTTTACTACCTGAAGATGTGATTCCTTTGGATTTGCTTGGAACCTTCCAACAATTCCTACTGCATGCATGATATCAGGTCTGGTACCTATTAGATAAAGCAGACTCCCAATGATAGATTTGTATGTTGGTTGGTTCACTACAGTTGATTCATCATTAGAACCAAGACGACATCCTATTACCATTGGAGTACATACATGTTTAGAATCTTCCATTCCATACTTCTTTAGAATCTACTTGAGATATTTAGTTTGTGAAAGAAAAATACCATCTTTTATTTGTTGTAAATGTAGACCAAGAAAATAAGTAAGTTCACCTAGTAAGTACATTTCAAATTCTTGTTGCATAACCGAAGCAAAGTTCTAACTCATAGATTCTTCATTGCTACCAAAGATGATATCATCAACATAAACAACAATAATTAGCAGTTTATCATTTTTAATCTTTGTATATAAGTTGTTGTCTGCAAATCCTTTTGTAAAACCTTGTTGTTCTAGATATTTGTCAAGACGATAATCCCAGGCCCTTGGAGCTTGTTTCAGCCCATATAGAGCCTTTTTGAGTTTTCATACAAGTTTTGCATCATTTCCTAGAATGTTCTAGTTTCTCAATATAAACTTCTTCTTCTAAATATCCCTTAAGAAAAGTAGATTTTACATCCATTTGATATACTTTGAATTTTCGAAAACTTGAAAGAGCAAAAAAAATTCTTATGGCTTCAAGTTTGGAAACAAGTGCAAAAGTTTCTTCAAATTCTATACCTTCTTGTTGAGCATACCCTTTACAAACAAGTATTTCTTTGTTTCTAATAACCTCTCCATTTTCATTCAACTTATTCTTAAATATCCATTTTGTTCCTATGACATTTTTATCATGAGGTATAGGAACTAATTCCCAAGTATCATTCTTTTCAATTTGATCAAGTTCTTCATCCATGGCCTTAACCCAACATTTATCTTTGTTAGCTTCATTTACATTCTATGGTTCTATGGAGGATAGTAATGCTAAATAACTTGAGGTTCCTGTAAGAGTTCTTCTTATATGTACTCCAGACTCTTTTTCTCCTAGAATTTGAGACTCTAGATGGTTCTTTTGAACATACCTGGATGAAGTCTTTTCCCTGTCTCTTGTATCTTATTTTGATGCTTCATTGGTTTCTTCCTCTATATCATTTTGATTTGATACGGGAAATCATTCATCGTCTTCCTCATTGTCATATTACTTTGTTGATTTCATATGTTATTGATTTTTGCATGGTTCATCAATTACTACATCAATGCATTCAACAATTTTCTGAATTCTTTTGTTATAACATTTGTATCCTTTACTTCTAGATGAATAACCAGGAAGAGTTCCTTTGTCTGCTCTGGGTTCAAACTTACCAAGTTTCTCATCAATCGTTTTGGTAAAACATTTTCTTCCAAAAACTCTAAAGTGCTTTATAGTAGCAGGCTTATCATACCAAAGTTCATATGGATTTTGATCACTATTTACTCAAACATTAGCTTTGTTGAGAATAGTCATGGCAGCAAATGTAACTTCACCCCAGAAGGTGGCGGGAGTTCCAGATTCATCAAGCATAGCTCGAGCCATTTGTTGAACTGTTTTGTTCATTCTTTCCACTACGATATTTTGTTGAGGAGTTATGGCAACAAAGAATTGCCTTTTTATTCCATGTTGTTCACAAAAATCAAAAAATTCATCTGATATGAATTCTCCCCCTCGATCAGATCTGAGACATCAGATTTATTCATTTTCAACTAAAGCTTTGAAGGATTTAAACTTTTCAAATGCTTCATCTTTATGCTTTAGTAGAGCTATCCAACACATTCTAGAAAAATCATCAATGAATAAAATAAAATATCATTCTCCACGAGGTGAATTTTTCCTTGTTGGTCCACACAAATCAGTATGGATGAGTTCAAGAGGCTTACTTGCTGATCCTTCCTTTTCACAGAAATGAACTCTGGTTTTCCTACCGACTTGACATGGTTTGCATATGATATTTTTTGCGATGCTAATATTTGGAAGATCATGGACCACCTTGAGCCCGCATGCTTTTCTTATTTGAGAAAAGCATAGATGCCCCAATCTTCTATGCCATAACTAGTTTTCATATGTTTTCCTTAGATAGCATTGTTTTTATCCTCCTTTGAGTATGTATAAATTGTTTGGAGTTCTTGTAACTATGATTATGGTCTTTCCTGTATCAAGCTCACGAACCACACATCCGTTTGATCGAAACACAACTTCATTTCCTTGATCACACATTTGACTGACACTCAACAAGTTATGTTTTAAACCATCAACATACATGATATTTCTAGCTTTAAACTTTTCTTTCAAATAAACAAAACCTTTACCTTTAATGACAGCTGGTGTGTCATTTCCAAAGGATACATTCTTTTCCTTTTCTAAAGCATTATATGAATGAAGTTTCTCTTTATCACCTGTCATGTGTTTGGAGCATCCGCTGTCAATGTAACATTGATTCTCTTGTCCTTCTGCAAATAGAGCTATGCCACATCTTTCTGATTGAAATTCCTTCTTTCTCCATACCTTGGAATTTGATGAAGTTTGCTCCTTTTGAAGTGTAGGCCAAAATTTGCTCATGCATTCAGATTCTTTATGACCAAAGTTATTACAAAACAAACATTCAATTTCATCTTCAAGAGGAGAAAAGTTATTATAGTAACTTTTCTTGATTCCTGTTATGCTCCTTTGATTTCATGCTTCTCTAGTCATGATAGTTTTGTAAGCAACACATTGAGTAGCCTTATGCCCAAAGTTATAGCATGTAAAACATTTTCCATTAAAGAATTTTATGTGATCATAGAATCATTTGGCATTGTTACCTGTTGGTTGATGCTTCTATTGATGTTCATCCTTGGAGTAAATTGAGCATGATTTACCTGATGAGTACTTTTAGGCTTTTGTTGACGATTGACATATTGTTCACTAGTCTTTGCTACATCAAGATAGCTTCTGGTGGAGGCTGACGACTTTTGTGATTGGGATGATTCTTCAGTATATCCAAGACCTGTCTTTATAAGAGGAGAATGCTGAACTTTGATGATTTCATTTAAAGTTTCTGATCCTTTAGCAAATCTAAGATTAAGAGATTTTGTCTTCTCAAGTTCTTTTCTTAGACCCACAACTTCACATTCTAGTTTTTCATTGTGCTTTTCTCTTTCAGTGAGTTGATGTGTCAACGTGTTGATGATGGTATTCTTTTCTTCTAAACAAATTTTGAGTTTTGTGATTTCTTCAAGAAAGTATTCTTCTTCTAAGGCATCCAAAAAGTTATCATTGTTATAAGCCATGAGTAGTTTACAATCTTGTTCAGTTTCATCTTCATCACTATTAGATAATCCATCACTATCTTCATGGGTATTGTAACTTCTTCTATTAACACCTTGTTTTCTATTGCATTTTGCATATTCCTTTCCTTTTTCATATTTATCTTTATTAGGACATTTGGAAGCATAATGGCCGACTCTACCACAAGAAAAAAATTTAAATGGTGGCTTATCTTTGAATCTTCCGGAATCCCATTGAAGCTTCTTGACAAAGTTCACATCATCTTCTTCTTCTGAAACATATCCTGATTCATTGTGCTCTTCCTTTTCTTTTCCCTTTGTTGAAGCTTTGAAAGTGACTTCTCTCATATCTGATGGACCTCCTTTCCTCATTTCAAAGGAAGTTAGAATTCCATGAAGTTGAACCATAGTAATAGATTGAAGATCTTGCTTTTATTCTATGGCAGCTACTTTTGACTCAAATTTAGAAGACAAAGATCTCAAAATCTCTAAGTAGCCTCCTTTATCTCTTCACCCAGATTCTTCATACAATTAACAATCTCATCTACACGTAAAAAGTAACTAGCAATACTTTCATCACTATGCATCTTAAGAGTTTCATACTGAATTCTGAGAGTTTGAAGCTTAGCACATTTTACCTGGGAGTCTCCTTCGTAGCTCTTAATGGTTTTCTCCCACATTTCTTTGATTGTATTGAACTGCATGACTTTGATGAATTCTGATTCTGACAGACTTCCCAATAAAGTATTGATTTCTTTGGCATTGGTTTCATATAACTTCTTACCTGCTATATCTGTAGGTATTGCTGCTAGAAATTGATATCCTCCTTCCACAATTTCCCAAACATTGGCTCCAAGTGATTGAAGATAGGCTCTGGTTCTTATTTTCCAATATACCAAGTTATTCCCATTGAATATTGGTGGTATGATAGATCCCATGCCTTCGTGATTGTTCATCTTGAAATATCTCCCTTCAAGCGATCAAGCTTCTTCTGAGGGACCTGCTCGGATACCAATTGATGGAAATAATACTGGTGGGGGGGGTGGGGGTGAATCAGTATTTATGACTAAATAATTTTCAATTCCCAATCAGATTTATATACGCTACTTTAGTGAAGTGAACTTGCATGTGTATGCTACTATGATTAAAGAAACCAACATATACGCAGAGAACTTATGATTTAGTCAATTTATCATGTGTTGATCTTTAATCAATCCATCGGTATAGTAACTATGTGCAATAATAACATAATAAACCATCACACATAAGAAACACATATGAACACCAAGATTTAAGGTGGAAACCCAATGTGGGAGAAAAACCACCTGTTTTTGTTGTCTCTGTCTTCTTTTAATATAAAGAAAATCTGTTTACAATCTTGTACTAGTGCAGACTCATACCAGTATGCAGTGACCCACCTATAGAATGCTACAACCTTATCTCGTTTTCCAACTTCTACTGGAAGGGAGCTACAACCCCCTAGTTCATGTACAAGCCAATATGCTTACTAGTATGTAGGCATCGGCCTACATAAGGCTTTGACCTTCTCTCTTCCTCCAGGGACCACGTTTCATTAATTTTCAAATTGGATGCTCCTAGTACACAAAAATACAATATGAAGGCCTCGTTTCATCAAATTTTTAGACTAGACCTGTTAGAAACTTAAAAACTCAAACTGCATCAACCAACAATCAGTTAATCTGAACAGTCATATCACTATCACCACAACACTTTGTTGAACCCAGAAACCTGCATCATCATTCAGAACCACATGCAACCTCAAGAATCATACATCATAATGTATATGCTACTTTAATGAACCAAACCTGCGTATATATGCTACTTCCTGTAGCAAAACCTACGTATACCTCCAAAACTGCTGAATCATAAAAAATCCTGAATCAAATTTGTACAACTAGTAATATTTTGAACATATACTATCAATTGCAGAGATCTAGACAGTAAGCAACAAAGATAACTCTTCTCACTTAATCAATCAATCAATCAGACACAAACTCCTTATGCATTCATTTTTACTTTCATATCTAAGAAGACTTCATTGACAGACAACAGTAAAACAACAACACTAATCAGATAGATTAGTCATTTCTGAACAACAAGCTTTCCTTTTCCATATGCTACTTGGAAGAGTTGAACATACATGTATATGCACCTTGACCAAGGCGAACCAATGTATAGATCTGCAAATATTAACTTACAAATTCGCTGCTATTCCAGACTTCAAACACACCCAGATCATGACATTTAAACAGTAAAATATGTGTAAGCAATCAGATATAGCTCAATCAATATTAGATCATACAATGATAATTCATTTCAGGTCTCATGATCCTGATCCAACATTATATCCAAGGTGCACAAAATATTTCAGATCATATCATAATCATAGCCCCTGCAACATAAAATATACTTTAGATAGAAGTATTCCTAAGAAACCCTTTCACTTGCACACTTGGCCCTTTGATATTCTCCTCCTTATATAGTTTTTGGCCTTTCTCAATACCTCGGACCAAAACAACACTTAGAGCCTGTGGTATTCTTGGACAGGATCAAATAGTCGTTACTCCACTCAATATTGTGGGCTAATACCATGGTATTGACCCTTGGTATTCTTTAAACTTGAATTTCCTTGATTTTCCAACCTATACACACTTTTCCTCTTGTGAAAGTGCGTGCATATGTATACGCTCTTTTTGTTCTGTTAACCTGTGTGTATATGCTTCTTTGTCAAAGTGAACCTACATATACAACTTACAACATCCTTTTCCTTCAACTTCTTGATTTTGATTAGTAGACCTTTGTTCCAACTTCCTGTTCTTCTATACCAATGTCCTGTTACCTCTAAATTGACCTGTTACAATGTGAGTGAGTTGCCATCAAGGAAAACACTTGTATCGTAATGCCAACACTGCTCACAACAACATATCCTCATCCCTTTGCCTTTTCTCGCATAGGCTCTCTATTACACACCTTTCAGTTCTGATCTTGCGCTAGTTTCACAACACACTCTCTGCTCACATTGCTCAACACTTCAACAATACACTCTTCCCCCACTTTGCTTGATGGAAATCCATGGTTTTGATCCTTTGCTGCACACTGCACAATGTTGTTGCATTTGAAGGATGAAATCTTTCATGGCATTAAATGTTGAGAAATGGCAACAAGAAATTCCAGTTTAATTCGTCCTTGAATTAAATTGAGAATTAAAATCAAATTCCATTCTCATAGCAACTTGTAAATAGTTAGTTAAGTTTAATTAAATTAATCAGCTTAGGAATTTCGAGTTGGAAGTCTCTCTGTAGCCATGTATATGTTCTCCCTAAATTTTAGGAGTCCAATATGAGTTTAAATTGAGTTGGAAATGAGATCACTCAATTTACTAAGTTAAGTTCAATTAAATTAGTTCTAAATTGTTTTTGGAACTAATAGAGGACTAACAGTTAGTTGGTGCACTGATGCATTGACTAGTGCTACTCCAGTTAACTGAAGATTCCCTCATGAGAAACTCATGCATGTCGATTCTAAGAAAGACCTAGTTGAGACTAGAGTGCAGGGACAATGTACTATCAGTGGTATTATTTATTGGAGTGTAGATATCGTGCATGCATCGGAGATTGATCCTATATTTGGATTGGGCAATTTTTGAAGCATGAATTCCCTTTAAATAAATGTTGTTCATCATAGGTATTATGCAAGAGATTAGGGGCTTGGAGAGTTGCTGAATAGGCTAAGGATTTGGCTTGAGCTAGCTTGTGAGGTGAGAGAGTTGAGCATACTTGTGCAAAATTGTTCTAATGAGAACAAGCTTTGTATCTTCACTCATATTTCTAATATATGCAATACAGATAGAGGGGTTTTGAGAAGTGGCTTTCCTCAGATACATCTTGTATTATGTGTCATTGATTTGTCTTCTTCTTGTTCATATTGTTTTCATCGATGTATTGGCTTCTGCTAGTTGAAAGTAGTAGTAAATTCTTGTCCTATGCTTTAGTACATTGCATGAGCTTGTGAATCTACAAGATTTTCTACATCGTATCTGAGCTGAGAACAGTATAGTATAGGAGATTTCGAATTTTTGAGTTTTGGGTTACAAGTGAAATTCAAATTTGCAATGCATACTTCAGGATCAACAAATGGAGTTCTACGGTTTGCGGCTCGAGTATGCCTTGGAAAGAAGCTTGAATTTTATAGCCTTCAGGGACATAATGTAAGTTGTGATTGAGGATAATGGCTTGAAGGAATTCGTTGATCAAGAAATTCCTAAGCCAGTAGCATCAGATGCATAGAATTTGGTCGAATGGAAGAAGTGTGTGACTAAGGTGAGGTGGATAATCATTGAGGGAGTTTGATACCACATTGTCTTGAGTCTCCATGGAAAAGAAACTCCATATTCTATGTGTAAAACATTGACGGACTTGTATCAGAAACACAATGACCAAAGGAAATTGGCATTGAAGGATAAAATTCTAAAAATTAAAATGAAAAAAGGCAAGAATAATCCAAAATACTTGACCAAGTTCACTTAATGTCATGATGAATTTGGAAGTGTTGAAATCATGGTTGCCAAGAATGATATGGTGATTCTTGCTCTTCTAGGACTCCCAAAGAGTTGGCACAGTTATCAGGATTGTCAACAGTTGGGAGAAGCTGCCAAATTGGGAACGACTGTGGTCGGATTTGATGCAGGAGGAGCTCAAGAGGAACACCAAGGATGGCTCTTCATCAAAGACTGGTGATGAAGAGAACTCTGCCTTAGCAATTAAGGTGAAGAAGGGGAAAGGGAAAGCTTCCCATTCTAAATCAGATTCTTATCATGGAGGTAAGAAGAAAGACATGAAGAAAGTTAAGTTCTTTCATTGTCATGAGCTGGGCCATTTTTCTACAAATTGTCCACTCAATAAGTCTAAGAAGAAGTCCCTAGGAGGAGCGGACAGTGAGGCTTTGGCCTCTCAATTCGAATTGGACTTTTTCCTCAATGCATGCATGGTGTCATCAATGATGGGAAGTGTATGGTACTTAGACAATGGAGCTTCATTCTATATGACTGGCAACAAAGAGTTATTCAGTGACCTAGAGGATAAATATCTCTAGATGCATATCGACATGGGTGATGACGAGAAGTATAGTATTACTGGTTTGGGCACGATTCATTTTCAAAGGGATCATGGGGTGCCACTCACCTTGAAGAATGTTATGTATGTGCCTAGGTTGAAGAAGAACTTGGTATCTATTGCCATGCTTGAGGATAGAGGCTATGATGTGATCTTCTTGAAAGGAAAGGAGTTCCTTCAATACATAGCCACGGGTCAAGTAAAGAAGATAGGGATTGGGGTGAAGAATCACTAGAAGCTGGAGGTAGAGGAGTGAGCTGCTTTGAGCACAAAAACAGAAATGGCGTAGATGTAGAATTTTCTCTACAAATCAGCTAGCTCACTGATATCATGTAGAAATTTCACCTGCAGATCAAGCTGATATATGCAATGTACTAAAGCATAATACTAGATCTACATCTACCATAAAATTTGCGGAAGCTAATCAACCAAGAGCAACATCAAGCATGAACACATATAACTGATAAGAAGGAATCAATCACACATAACACAGAATATATCACTGGGGAAAGCACCAGCATAAAACCCCAACATTGTATTATCAGTCAAGTGGAGATCCTCAACAACATACAAAAAGAATCAACTCAATAGCTATCATGCTCTCTCTATAATAAAAAGACGAAAATAATGGACTACCTAGGCCTCAATATATAGGCTGTAAATTGCCCTAATCATACCTGTTGTCACCTTAGGTCCAACTATGTAGTCATACAAGAAAATATATTCCTTCCTCATGCAAGGAATACTTACTAGAAATATCCTAGCATCTGATAGTACACTGTCCCTCATATGATCTCAACTAGGTCTTTGTCTGAACTACCATGCATAAGTTATTCATGAGAGAATACTTAGTTATTTGAAAATAATAGTTGTCACATGCATGCAAGCATCAACAAACTATATCTCATTAATTTAACAACTTGTTAAATTAATCTAACTGAACTTGACTAAGTTAAACTAAGTCAACTGATCCTCTCAATAGAACTCATCCTTAATTCCTCAATCAGTGGAGAAAATCAAGGACACATTCCCCAATCAGTGGAGAAATAATTGCATGTTCTCACAAAGACTTCAAGTTTTCTTTTCCTTAACTAATTAACTCATGGAGAATTAATTAATTAATGTTCCAAAGTGCTGGCAAGACCAAATTTGAATTTACTTCCTATAGATAGACCAAATATTGCTATAAATAGGAAGGGACCCAGAAATGCTATTTTAGAAGTTTCTATTTTTAGCAGTTTCACCTCTCACCCAAGGTGGCCAAAATGCTCATTGGCCAAACTACTATTTTTAGAAGTGCTATTTTTAGCAATTCTATTTTTAGCTCTTTCTAAATTTATCATTTCTTGTTGCACATTTTTCAACATTAGAGATGAGACATTAGTGAGTCGTGGCATAGGCCATTAGGCCACTTGCATCATGGGGCTTTGAAGATATCATAGCAGATCTCTACCAGTCTTCCCAAAGGTACACTTGAGCAAGATGATACATGAAAGGAGTGTACTCTGGGAAAATACACCAAGTATTCCTTTCATGACAGAGACAGTCGAGCAGAGTCTATTCTAGAGCGAGTCCATTCATATGTGTGTGGACCATTCTTGACAACATCCACAACCAAACACAGGTATTATGTTATATTTGTTGATGAATATTCTCGTAAATGCTGGATATTTTTCATGCAAAAAAAGGATCAAACTTTCACAAAGTTTTGTGAGTTTAAAGCATTGGTGGAGAAAGAGTCAGGAAAGAAGGTTAAAGATCTACGGAGTGATAACGGTGGTGAGTATGTCTCAAATGAGTTTAAGAACTTCTGTGCAGCGGAAGGGATTAAATGGGAGTTGACGACACCCCATAACCCTCAACAGAATGGGGTGGCCAAGAGGAAGAACAGAATCATAGTAGGGGCAGTGTGGTCAATGTTGCATGATCAGAGCCTAGCACTACACTTGTGGGTTGAGGCATTCAACATAGCAATTTATGTTCAGAACTATAGCCCACATTGGATACTTGAGATGAATACACCGGAGGAGGCTTATTCTGGTAATAGGCCAGATGTTGGCCACTTCAAGACTTTTGGGTCATCGATATATTTCCATGTGACCAAAGATGCATGGAAGAAGCTTGAGCTGACAGTAGAGTTGGGGGTATTTGTGGGGTACACTGATACACCTCATAACTATTGGGTGTACATTCTGACCAACAGGATGACAGTGGTTCGCGGGGATGTTAGATTCGATGAGAAGAAGGCCATGCGAGTATCCCTTGAGAGGGAGCTTTAGCTACATACAGATGATGAACTTTTAGCTCCTAAGATTGAGGAGCCTTAAATTGATGTGGAGCAACCACATGCAGAGGATCTAGGAGTGGAGACATCGACTCAGGAAGAGTCTTCTAGAGAGGGAATAAAGCACACCAGAGAGGCTGGCATATTGTTGGATGATGCATGGGAGAATGTGGAAGCACCCACTTCTCAGCACAAGCAGAGGAGATCACCTGAGTGGTACACTGGATGCATGGCTCTTATGGGTAAATGCGTTGCGAAAGAGCCATATTCCTTTAAGGAAGCAACACAATAGCTGGTTTGGGTTGATGCCATGGTGGAGGAGTATGACTCCATAGTCCGCAACAGTCTTTGGATGTGCTCCCGAGACTAGAGGACAAGTCAATGGTGAACTCCCATTGGCCTTACAAGGTAAAGGAAGCAGCAGATGGTAGTTTGGAGAAGCATAAGGCTAGATTTGTGGCCCGTGGCTTTTCACAGGTAGAGGGGATTGACTATGATGAGACCTTTGCTCCTATTGCAAGGTACTCGTTTGATCAGATCTATATTGGCACTATCAGCACAGATGGGTTGGAAGATACATCAGATGGATGTGAATACAACCTTCCTTAATGGCATGATTGAGGAAGAGGTGTACATAGAGCAGCCTAAAGGTTTTGAGACCTTTGACTGTGTGTCGCATGTGCTCTGGCTCAAGATAGCGTTGTATGGGCTGAAGAAATCACCCCATGCTTGCTACACTAGGATAGACAAATACTTCACCGGGTTGGGCTTCAAAAAGAGTGAAGCGTATGCAAACCTGTATCACATAGTGGTGGAAGGTACATTGTTGATCATTGTACTTTATGTTGATGATATCATACTAGAAGATGATGATCATTTGATCAAGTCTTGCAAGGAGGACATTGCAAAAGAGTTTGAGATGAAGGAAATAGGGCTCATGCATTAATTTATTGGCATGGAGGAATGACAGGGATATGGGTAGTTGTTTGTGTCTCAAGGAAAGTATGCCAATGAGATACTCAAGAGATTCTGCAAGGACAGCAACAAAATCATGGAGACTCCTCTAGCAGGTAACTGAAGGAAGGAAGATGCTACTTGAGGAGAGGTAGTGGAAGCTACTGTTTACAGGAAGCTTGTGGGTTCACTCATGTACTTGGTGAACACACAAGTAGATATTTGCTATGTAGTTAACCAACTTATTCAAGCGATGGTTAAGCCTACCAAGCTGTATTGTAAGGCGAAAAAGAATGTGTTGAATTACCTCAGGGGCACTTCTCTGTATGGATTATGGTACAGACGGACAGAGGGAGTGAAGCTTCAAGGCTTCACTAATGCATATTGGGCAGGGAGTCCATTTGATAGGAAGATCACATCAAGAGGGATCTTAAGTATTGGGTCAGTGGTAGTTTCTTCGTATAGCAGGAAACAAAGATCAGTTGCGCTCAGTTCAGAAGAGGCAGAGTACATGGCTGCGAGTTAGGTAGCATGTGAGGTCATATGGATGAGGAAGATCCTGGTTGGTTTTTTTGGTTAGAAGATGGATCCAACTTTGATTTACTGTGATAATCATATTTGTATCAAACACTTTGAAAATCCAGTTTTTCATCATCAATCCAAGCGTATTGATACTCGATATCATCATCTCAAAGATTGTGTATTGAGGAGGATTATGTTGTTAGAGTACATTCCCATAGAGGAGAAAGATGATGACATTTTGAAAAAGGTATTGTTAAGATGTAAATTCGAGTTTCATAAAGATAGGATCAGCATAGTTGATAATCTATTTCTTTTTGAGAGGGAGTGTTGATAAATGGAAACAAGAAATTCCAGTTTAATTTGTCCTTGAATTAAATTGAGAATCAAAATCGAATTCTATTCTCATAGAAACTTGTAAATAGTTAATTAAGTTTAATTAACTTAATTATCTTAGGAATTTTGAGTTGGAAGTCTTTCTGTAGTCATGTATATCTTCTCCCTAAGTTTTAGGGGTCTAGTATGAGATTAAATTGAGTTGGAAATTAAATCACTCAGTTTACTGAGTTAAGTTCAGTTAAATTAGTTCTAAATTGTTTTTGGAACTAATGGAGCACTAACAGTCAGTTGGTGCATTAATGCATCCACTAGTGTTACTCTAGTTAACTGAATATTCCCTCATGAAAAACTCATGCATGTCGATTCTAAGAAAGACCCAGTTGAGACTAGAGTGTAGGGACATTGTATTAGTGATATTATTTTTTGGAGTGTAAATATCATGCATGCATCAAAGATTGATCCTATGTTTGGATTACGCAGTTTTGGAAGCATGGATTCCCTTTAAATATGGGTTATTCATCCTAGGAATTACGCAAGAGATTAGGGGCTTGGAGAGCTGCTGAATAGGTTAAGGATTTGGTTTGAGCTAGCTTGTGAGCTAAGCGAGTTGAGAATACTTGTGTGGAATTGTTCTAGTTAGAACAAGATTTGTATCTTCACTCATATTTCTGATATATGTAATTCAGATAGCAGGATTTTGAGCAGTGGCTTTCCCAAGATACGTCTTGTGTTATGTGCCATTGATTTGTCTTCTTCTAGTTCATATTGTTTTCATCAATCTACTGGCTTTCACTGGTTGAAAGTAGAAGTATATTCTTGCCCTGTGCTTTAGTACATTGCATGAGCTTGTCAATCTACATGACTTTCTATAGTAAACATAAGAATGGGCTTCCAAGTTCTTCACTGACTTCCTATGTAATCCTCCATATTGAGAATTTAAGCTCAATCAACCTACACACTCTACCATGAATTCCCATGCTTATTCATTACTTCGCAGAGCTTGAAAGTACTTAGGAATGGCCACTCTATTATTTATTTAAATATACAAGACATGCATTAGAAGTAGAAGTTGGCTCTCTTCATCTCATCAGTTCTTCTCTATGGATCATTGTCCTCATTTTCTTGTCTTAGCTCTTTCTGCAGATTTTACTGTCTCCATAAACCGACTTCGTTGATTTGCATTTAATCTCTAGCTACGGACCAATTCAACCTTTTAATAATCTATATGGTTGCATCAGAGCCACAACATATCGTAACTCATATGAAAGGAACATTATGAAATCACATAGTTTTGATACCTTTAGCCCCTTGGTGCTTAGTCCTTAGTTTCTTTGGTCTCCACACGACCATGTGCAAGTTAATATAGAGCCCCTTTTATTAGAACATGTTTAAAATTCCATTGCATAGGAGTTTTGGAGTCCTGAACCTCTGATATGGTGACCTTCGAGATCATGTCATTCTTTCGTCATCTCTCCATGTGGCACCTCTTGAGTGGTGATACGTGTCACCCTAATTTTCTCCATTAGGCCACCGAAAATGTCAAAATAAGATGCCACATCTCCACCATACTTCCATGTCATGCTGATGTCATTTTCCACTTCAACTCTTAAGGACGAATTGGATACAACCATGTGTTTATTAGGAGGAGAGCCACCTTGGTCCCTGGTCCTTTAAAAAATTCCTTTGTATTTCTTTTCCTTTGCTAACCTCAACACTTCCAAGAAAATAAAATTTGTAAGGACTTATGAGGTTCTGAAATTCCATTGGTGTCATCCTTTGATATAGCCTACTTCGAGGTTCAGATAAGTCTCCCACTTCGAGGTTCCAATCTAACCTTTTCCCCGAGGTTTCAATCAGTCCTTTTCTTTGAGGTTCAAATCAGTCCTTTTCTCCGAGGTTCCAATCAATCTCCTGCTTTGAGGTCCTGATATTAGGCTTGCATCTCATCATATCGAAACTTTCTTCAAAGGGGATTTCATTAGAGTTCTAAAATCTCGATCTCTGATCTACTATCCTCTGATATCAAGTCCCAATATTTCAAAAACCTCTAGTACTTCGGCCCTTTGAAATTTTTCCCTCCCGAGGTCCTGATAAGCTAGCCTACCCTGATATTTTTACCTGTTTTGGGCAAACTTTGGCAGTCAATAAATTTTGATCCCCATGGCCTTTCCTGGACTTGTTCATACTATTGGAAATATATTTCAGATAAATCTCCAAGAACCTGGACCCCTGATTCACCATAGTCATCATTTCATGGCTTTTCCAATAAGCCTACTACTATGGTGATTCTCTATTAGAAACCTACAGCTACCATAGGATCACCATGCTAATTCGGTTGACATCAATGCCAACACACTCATAGCCACTAACCATCCAGATAATGCCAACTGTCTAACAATCTCCCCCTTTGGCATTGATGGCAAAACCATAAGTTCCCCCTGAAGCTACACATGGCCTTCTTCATTTCTCACCCAAAAACTAAACATGGTCTTCTCTGATGCCCCAATAATATTCTCCCCCTTTGGCGTCAATGGAAAAAAATAGCTCTTGAATACTTCCCCTAAACCACTGCAACCTACTCTTCCATCGATTCCACATGTTGAGTAGCTTCCAACACCCACCAAAATTGAGTCATTTGGAAGGAGGAGTCACAACTCCTATCTGCTACCTACGATATTCAAAGGGTTCTCTTGTGAGTGGCTTAGTAAATATATATGTAAGTTGGTATTTAGTGGCGATGTATTCAATTCTTACAACATTGGTCACAACTTGTTCCATTAAGAAATGGAACTTGATAGGAATATGCTTGGTCTTTGAATGCATGGCTGGATTTTTAGAGATAATAATGGCACTTGTATTATCACACATAATTGGAGCAGGATCAGTAAAATCTACCTGAATATTTTTTAAGGTCTTCTTCATCCATAAAATTTGTGTGTAACAAGTAGCAACCATAATATACTCTGCTTCAACGGTTGATAAGGTAATGGAGGCTTGTTTCTTTCTAACCCATGACACCAAGAATTTTCCCAAGAAGAAAGTTGCACCTGAGGTGCTCTTCCTATCATCAAGACTGTTAGCCTAATAAACATCATTGTAGGCCTTCAACTTGAATTATTTTCTCTTAGCATACCATAGTCCATATTCTATTGTTCCTTGAAGATATTTGAAAATCCTTTGACAGAAACAAAATGACTTTCATGAGGAAAGGTCTAAAATCGGGCCAAAAGTCCCAGTACTTGCATGATATCTGGCCTCAAAGATGTAAGATACAATAAGATTCCTATCATGGATCTATATTCAGTCTTATTTACTAGTGGTGTCTCATCTTCTTTTCACAATTTATAGCGTGTAACCATAAGTGTGATCATTGGCTTGCAATATTCCATCCCAAACTTCTTCAGAGTTTCTCGAAGATATTTGGATTGGGAGATAAACACTCCACTTGGAGATTGAGGGATTTCCAATCCCAAGAAGAAAGATAACTCTCCAATCATGGATATTTAGAACTTTTTCTGCATACATTTTGCGAATTGATGCCCCAATTATTCCACATCCTTGCCAAACATTATATCATCCACATACAACACTACAGTTAGTAGATGGTCACCTTTAGATTTTATGTATAAATTGTTTTCAACAATACCCTTTTTAAAGCCTTGTTGTTGAAGGTATTTATCTAGCCTTTTGTACCAAGCTCTAGGAGCTTGTTTCAGTCCATATAGAGCCTTTTTCAGTTTTCACACAAACCCTTTATCTATGGTGAGCATAAATCATTCTGGATGCTCAATGTAAACTTCTTCTTCCAGATCTCCATTGAGAAATGTAGATTTTACATCCATATGATATGCCTTGATGTTTTTATGATTGGAAAGGGCAAGAAAAATTTATATAGCTTCCAATATTGCTATTAGTGCAAAGGTTTCTTCAAAATCTACCCCTTCTATTTTGGAATGCCCTTTGCAGACCAATCGAGCCTTGTTCCTAATTACCTGACCCTTCTCATTCAACTTGTTTTTTAAAACCCATTTGGTCCTAATGATATTTTTCACTCTAGGTCTTGGAACAAGCTCCCAAGTGTCATTAGTTTCAATTTGGTCAATTTATTCATTCATAGCTTTCACCCAGAATTTTTCCTCACTTTCTTGGCTAATATTCTTGGGTTCAATCTGTGACAACAGAGCCATATTTTCACAACTTGAACTACCAACAAGTTTCCTCTTCGTTTGAACACCATGTCTTTTATCTACAAGTATCTAGCTCTCAGGATGTTCTTTTTGTACATACCTGGAAGTTGTTTTTGGCCTTGTATTTGTGCTTGTTTCCTTGCATTCACTATCTGAATTTATTTCTTCTTGAACTTAGGACCTCATATCTAGATTTACTTCACCATCTGAGTTCATTTTTATTTTAGAGGACTCAGGTTATGAAGCTATCTCATTTACTGTCACATCAATGCAATCCTCAATCTTCTTTTTTCACTTGTTGTAACACTTATATCCTTTACTTCAAGCAGGGTACCCCAGTAATATTCCCTAGTCAGCGCGAGAGTCAAACTTTCTAAGATTCTTATCATTCCTTTTGATAAAGAACTTTCTCCCAAACACCTTGAGGTGTTTAAATGATGCAATTCTTCCCTTCCACAACTCATAGGGACTTTTATTACTATTATTCCTTAGTTGAGTTATGTTTGATAGATACATTGTTTCATGTGTTTCATCTCCCTAGAAGATGTGAGACACACGTACTTCATCAACATTTCTCTGGCCATTTCCTGGATTATTTTGTTCTTTCTCTCCACTACTCCATTTTGTTATGGAGTTCTAGCCACTGAATATTGTCTCCTGATGTCGTGCACTTCACAGAATTATTCTAACTATTTTAAAGTGTATTCTCCTCCTCTATATGAAATTAAGCATTTGATCTTTAGATCTTTCACATTTTCAACTTGAGCTTAAAATTTTTTAAAATGTTTAAAAGCTTCTGATTTTTCTCTCAAGAGCACAATCCATGTTGCCCTGGTAAAATCATCAATGAGAAACATAAAGTACCTTTCTCCTCTTAGGAATTTTTCTCTAGTTGGGCCACAAATATCTGTGTGAATTAGCTCCAATGGTCTAGATGAAGAGAACTCTTTTGACTTGAAGTGAGTCTTGGTCTGCTTACCAAATTGACATGACTTTCAAATTGAGTTCTCAGGTCTTGACAATCTCAACAAACCTCTCAAAAATCTAAGTTTGTTGACTCTTATCAAACTATAAAAACTCATATGGCTAAGTATCTTGTGCCGTAATCATGCTTCACTTGTGTTTCTTAAATTGCAGCTTACGTTGGAGTTACCAAACACATATACATTATTGTGAGTTCTAATTGCTTTTCCTACTAGCTTTCCATCCTTCATATTGCAGATCTCACAATCCTTGGATTGAAATGTCACATCATAGCCATTATCACACATCTGGCTCACACTAAGAAAGTTATTCTTGAGACGTTCCACATACAACACATTTTGTTACTTTGTGTTTTGATCAACACTGACTATGCCTCTACCCTTAATTCTTGTTGGAGCATTCTTTCTGAAGGTGACTTTGTTTCCTCTGTCCTTTTCTTTTAGCAATTTTTTTTTCTTTTATCCCCAGTCATATGCTTGGAATAACGACTATCTACATACAATATCTTCTCTTGATTATGGGCCGAGAGATCAAGTCCACACTGCATGCTTTTTCAGTCTTTCATTTCCAACTTTCCTTATCCTTTTGGATAGTTGATTGTCTAATATTTTGGAACTTAGATAGGTATTCAAACTTGCTTCTAGAGTCACTTGCTTTGTGCCCAAAATTATTACATTTTAAGCATTCAACTTCACTTAACAGGGGAGAGAAAACATTTCGATCTCTGATAGGAGATTTTTTAGATCTAAAACTCAAATACTTATTATATCTAGGATTTTCAGCTCTTTTAACTCCGATCCTTCTAGAATCAACAACTTTATGTCCAAAGATATGAAACTTATAACAATGACCATAAAGTAAATAGGCATGCCTATTATTGGAAGTCTTATGAGTTTGTGCATGAAGTTACCTTGGTTGTATGGCTGATTGGTTCGTTCTCCATTGATAATGTCCTATTTTCCCTGTTTCCATTATGTCTTCATTGATTCCTTTTTATGCTTCTTTTCATATCTCTATAGTTCTTAAAATCCTATGGACCTAAAGTTTATCTTCCCCATAGAGGATCATTGTGTCTTTACATATCCCAAACCTGTTTTGATTCTTGAGAACCTTTGACTATTTAGAATCTGATCTAGTTTCCTTGTGCCTTCTGCAAATTTCTCATTTAGACCTCTCTCAGTCTTTATTCCCTCCACATTTGTTCTTAGAGAGACAACCTCTACCTCAAGACTCTGAAATTCTCTTTCCATTCATGAATCAAATCTTTAAGAACCTCTTCCTTTCGTTTAGCTTCTTCTAGTTTAAATTTTAAGGACATAATTCCATAGTACCTATGTAGGTTCACACAGTTTCATGATGAACTTAGTGAGGATGAGGAGAATTGTACCTTGGATGGAAAGGAAAAGAAAGGGAATAAATCCAAATCCAAAGCATATTCAAGTCAAGGTGGAAATAAGAAAGACTTGTCAAGAATCAAGTGCTTTCACTATCATGAATTTAGGAATTATTCAACGAAGTGTCCACACAAGGAGGAAAGAAAGAAGACCATAGGAGGAAAAGTGGGTGAAGCCTTGTCTTCACTGTTCGAACTTGATTTTACTCTTTTTGCATGCATGACAAGCACAATGATGGGTAGTCTGTAGTATCTTGACAACGGTGGTTCATTCCACATGACGGAAAACAAAAAAAAAATAGTGACTTGGAGGAGAAGGATCTCCAGATGCACATCGAGATAGGACATTATGGAAGGTATAGCGTGGCTGGTATTGGTACAATTATTTTTTAAAGGGATTATGGCTCCCCTCTCAGGCTCAAGGATGTGATGTTTGTACCAGGTCTGAAGAAGAATCTAGTTTTTGTAGTTGTGTTGGAAGATTGTGGATACGATGTGATATTTAGTAAAGGGAAGGCTTTCCTTAGACATATCGCCATTGTACAAGTGAAGCAGCTCGAGGTTCGAGTAAAGAGCCTCTACAAATTAGATGTGGAAGACTTTGCAACATTGAGAACAAAATTAGAGAAGATGCAGAGCTGAGATGTCGGTGAATTATGGCATAGAAGACTTGGCCATTTGCATCATGGTGCTTTGAATATCATGCAAAATATTTCTACAGGCCTCCCCAAAGGAGAACTAGAGCAGCAGGATACATGCAAAGGGTGTACGTTGGGGAAGTACACAAAATCCACCTTCAATGATTGAGATAACAAGGCACATGCAATCCTTGAAAGGATCCACTCTGATGTTTGTGGGACTTTCTCGACAACCTCCACTTCCAAGCATAGGTATTATGTTATATTTGTAGATGATTTATCACGAAAGTGTTGGATCTACTTCATGTAGAAGAAAGACCATACATTCTCCAAATTTGATGATTTTAAAACACTGTTGAGAAAGAGACTAGCAGGAAAGTGAAGGCTCTTAGGAGCAATAATGGTGGTGAGTATGTGTTGAATGAGTTCAAAAATTTATGTGCAAAGGAAGGCATCGGACGAGAGTTGACAGCTCCTCATGACCCAGAACAAAATGGGGTGGCTGAGAGGAAGAACAGAAGTATTGTGGGAGAAGCACAGACAATGTTGCATAACCAAAGCCTACCTCTACACTTCTGGGCTAAAGCATGCAACACAACAGTCTAGTTGCAGAAAAAGAGTCCTCATAAGATTCTTGGCATGAGTACACCATAGGAAGCTTTTTGAGGGAAGAAACTAGATGTGTCACACTTCAAGATATTTTGATCATCAGTTTATTATCATGTTTCCAAGGAAGCAAGGAAAAATCTAGAGCCGATAACAGAGTTGGGTATATTTATGGGGTACACTAATACACCTCACAACTATAGTGTGTACTTTCCATCCCTTGGGATGATAGTGGTTAGACAAGATGTGAAATTTGATGAGGAGAAGGTAATGAGGTGTTCTCTTAAGAGGGAGCTTCAGTGGCAACCTGATCAGTATATTTTGGCTCAAAAGGAGAACCTTAGGAGGCTATGGAGCAACCACAAGCATAGGAGCAGAGAGTGGAGACATCCACTCAAGAAGGGACATCTAGATAAGGAAGGAAGTGAACCAGGGAATTTGACATATTATTGTAGGATGCACCCACTTCAGAGGGTAGGCAGAGGAGGACACCAGATCGATACACTGGCTACATGGCTCTAATGAGTGAGCTAGTAGAGACAAATCCATATGGATTCAAGGAAGTTGTAGAGAAACCAGTAGAGGTTTATGCTATGGTAGAGGAATCTAATTCCATTGTTAGAAACAATGTTTTGGAATTGGTCGCAAGACCACTAAACAAATGAGTGGTTGGTTTGAGATGGCTTTACAAGGTAAATCATGCAAAATATGGGAGCATAGAGAAACACAAGGCCATATTTTTTACCAAGGGGTTCTCTCAAGTGGATGGAGTTGACTATGAGGAGACCTTTGATCGAGTAGCAAGGTACTCATCCATCAAGTCAATTCTATCACTGCCAGCATAGATGGGATGGAAGATCCACCAGATGGATGTGAAGACAACATTCCTCAATGGAGTTATTAAGTAGCCAGAAGGGTTTGTGACCTTTGATAGAGAGTCGCATGTTTGTAGACTCAAGTGAGTTTTGAATGGACTCAAACAAGCACCTCGTGCTTGGTTTACTAGGATTGATTTCTGTCTGACTGATTTTGGCTTCACCAAAAGTGAAGAAGATGCAAACCTTTACCACATTGTGCTAGAAGGTAAATTATTTATTATTGTTTTATATGTTGATGACTTGATCCTTACTGGTGATGAACAATTGATCATATCTTGCAAGGAGGACCTTGCAAGAGAGTTCGAGATGTGGAGTTGTCTGTCTCTTAGGGAAAGTATGCCAATGAGATACTTCAGAGGTTCTACATGGATAGGTGCAAACCCATGGAGACTCCTCGAGAAGGAAACTAGAGGAAAGAGGATGCTACTTCAGGTGAAGTAGTGGAGGCTACAATTTATAGGCATCTTGAGGGTTCACTCATTTATTTTGTTAACACACGATCATACATGTTTTATTTAGTTAACCAACTTAGTCAAGCAATGGTTAAGCCAACCAAAGTGTATTGGAAGGCAACAAAACATGTGTTGAAATACCTTAGAGACACTAATCAGTTTGGTCTTTGGTACAGACGACTAGAAGGAGTGAAGCTGCAAGGCTTCAGAGATACATTTGGATAGGGATTCCATCAGATAGGAAGAGCACTTCAGGAGAAATTTTTAGTGTTGGGTTAGTAGAAATTTCTTGGTACATTAGGAAGTAGATATATGTGGCACTAACCTCAATAGAAGAAGAGTACATGGTTGCAAGTCAATCAACATGTGAGGCTATCTAGTTGAGAAAGATTCTTGTTGGGTTATTTGGTTAGAAGATGGATCCTACAGTGATTTACTATGAAAATCATAGTTGTATCAACACTCTAAGAATCCAGTATTTCATGATCGATACAAACATATTGACATCTGATATCACCATCTAGGAGATTGTGTGTAGAGGCAAATTATGTTGTTGCAGTACATTCTGGCAGAGTAACAAGATGCAGATATTTTTACAAGGGCTTTGTTAAGAGGAAACTATATTTCCATAGAAGCAGGATTGGGGTATCTGATAATCCCTTTCTTGCAGAGAGGGAGTGTTGAAATTGTAGCAAGAAAAACTAGTTTTGACTTTGCCTTGGTCAAAATAGATTAAAATTTCAATTTCAATTTCAGCAGGATACTTGGAGGTATTCAATTGAGGTGACATGGCTCTTGTCACTCAGTTAACTTAGTAAATTTGAGTTGGAGACACTTGAGTTCAATTCTACATGATTGATTGCTAATTTGTAGCAATCTATTTTAGCTAATTTTTATTATTGTTAGTTTAACTAGTTCCAACTATTAGAAGAACTTGTGGAGGTCAAGTTGTGGGTGTTTAACTTCAACCACACAGAGTGATTAACCAAATAACAGATCAATTCACCAAAAATATTTGTTGCATGCAGAGAATTCGAGTTACCTAGTTGAGATTGAAGTTCAAGGGAAGTGTACTATCAGTTGTAAACTAATCCAAGTTATATAGGTGGTGCATGCAATCAGAGGATTGACCTTTGGTAATTTCATAATTCCTTGGTGAGAAATTCCTAAATAATAGGGGAAATTTCCCAAGGGAACATCACAAGGAAATATGAGCTTGGGAAGGCTTTAAATTGGCTAAGTGTTGGGCCAAGTTCAATTAGTAGCAGAGGGATAGATTATACTAGTGTAGGGTCTGCTCAGGCTTGAGCAAGCATTGTATTTCTTCTCTATTTTTTTATTAATGAAATATAGATAGTAAGTGGTTTTGAGAAGTTTATTTCCCCTGGATAAATCTATGTGTATGTGCGATGTTTCTTTTTGCATGTCAATGATTCATGTTTTAGATGGTGAATTAACTTCTGCAAATGAGTAGAGTAGCTTCAAGTCTTGTGATTTAGTAAATTTCATGAGCAATTTTGAATCGACACATTAATTTCTACATTAAATATGTTAGTTTATCAAGATTGAAGGGCCTTATAATGGTCATTATTTTCCATTGATATTAAGTCTAATAAAAGAGTGGCACCAGGACTTACTTTGCAGGGGTGTGCACTTTTTTCTAGTGGAATTCCATTTGATCCTATTACCCTGAATGGAAGTACCTTCACTCCAGGATAAGTCTTGTGCATTTTCACATTAGGTTGTGAATACCCTTATTTCTTCAAATTAATTCATTGGCATGAAATGTGATGTAGAAGCATCGAACCCATATTTTTTTCCAGACTAAGAGGGGTCAGGAAATTTTCTACAGGGGAACGAATTTCCTTCATGGGTAAATTGTACAAATTAGAAATTGTAGGTTTTAAATTTGTCACGTGTTTCTTTTTAATTATGCTAAGTTGTTAGTTTGTTTTAGTGACTAGCCAAGTGATCCAAATAGAAAATGGCATCAACCCATGGTATTCATACACCCATGGAATTTACCCATAGTAAGTGGCATCCACCCATGGTATTGTAAGTGGCATCTTCCCATGGTATTCATTAACCCATGGTATTTGCCCATGGTATTGTGACATCCACCCATAGTATTCATTCACCCATGGAATTTAGCCGTGATATTGTAACCGAAGAAGGTTATAAGTAACAAGTCACATTTTGTAAAAGGACAGATTGTCCACCACAATGTAGCTTTCACAATTATTCTTCGTTTCAATAAAAAATTTCTTTGTGGTTTTATTTACTGTGTGTTCTCTCATTTTCTTTCTAGCATTGCAATTTTTGAGATCTTTGGGGCCTCCCCCCAAGATCCATTTCAATTTTTTAGATCTTGAGGGCCTACCCCTAAGATCTGGATCACCAAGTGGGCGTTTGTCAATGTAACATGTGTAGGATTAAGAATTTGATAATTTTTAGGCTACGTGACATATGTTTCATTCTTAGTGTTTTGATTGAGATATTTTCCAACCAATATTTTGTATATATGTAAATGTGTGCAATATTGTAGGGCGGGTACCCTAGAATTAGAGATTTGAAGAATTTGGAGAGGAAGAAGTTCCTAGTGCATTGAAGAGGCACTTAGACATGTGGTCCGTAAAATCTCAATGTACATATTTTTTGAGTAAGGGATGATTATGAGTTTAGAATCTCTCTTTGTATTTGCACTTGATTCCTTTTCGTAGACTCTTTGCGGACTTAATTCTATTAATCTAGAATTTAATAGGGGAGTACTAAATCATATCGACATTGTATAGGCTGAAAGAAGCTAAAAAGTAAAGGTTGTGGGTTTCTAAGTTACCATTCATCCCTACATGTAATTTCCATCTAACCAAGTACAATTTTTAGGTTTTAACCTCGTACAGAAATTAGCTGCATAAGAATTCTAAAACATAGAAAATAAATAATGTGAGAGCATAACACATAGATTTTCCCCTGGATCCCAAAACCAAGACTACCAGCTTGATTTTTCATTATGTTCTTTTCAATGTTACAATACTTATTTATACATGTCGAAGCATTCAATACCATGGACCAAAAACCATTGCGTCCAAAACCATGGACCAAAAACCATCGCATCCAAAACCATATGTGAAAAATCATGCACAAAACCATAGGTAGGTCTGCTCAACCTAATATAGGGTCCAAAAACAAAATTTTCCGTGGCATTGCCCCGGACCCCATAGAGTGGGGTTACTTGCACCCATCAAAGCCCCTGTGACTCTCCCTACTACACAATCGGTGCAACGAAGGGGGGGCTCTGTCCCCCTTCTAACCCCCCCATTAACTATGTGGGCTAGTCGTGGAAAGAATATAACACAACCCAACATTCTCCCACTTGTTGTTTTCTTTCCACAGGGGGGCCACAAGAGGTCTTAGTCATTTATCCAGCCCTAAAATGCCCATTGCTTCTTTACACCAAGGGAACTTCTCAGAGCTCACAGATTTTGTCAATGCATCTACAGTATTCTTCAAAGTGTCCACCTTTACCAACAACACCTTTTTGTCTTCTATCATATTCTGCACTAAGTGATACTGAACATCTATGTGCTTTGTCTTTGAATGATATACAGGGTTCTTTGCCAAGAAAATTACACTTTGGCTATCACAGTCTATCCTTATAGCTCCCTGTACTAACCCCATACTTGAACATAATCTCTGCAACCAAACTGCTTCCTTGCTTGCATGAGTGGTTGCCATGTATTCTACCTCTGTAGTTGATAGTGCCACTATAGATTGTTTCTTACTCATCCAACTGACTACACCTCCAAATAGGTTAAACACATACCCACTTGTAGATATTCCCTGATCCATATCTCCATCCTAGTCTGCATCAACAAAGCCAAGAATATCCAACACTTTGTCCAGTCCTGATCTTCCTTGGTAGCACAAACCATAATCACTAGTGCCACGCAAATACCTGAAAACCTGATTCATTGTTGTCCAATGCTCCTTCCCTAGTTTTGACATAAACCTGCTCAATACTCCCACTGCATGCGCAATGGCTGGTCTAGTACGGACCATTACATACATCATGCTACTGACTGCACTTGCATATGGAACACGGGACATGTCCTCTTCCTCTTCTTGTGTCTTGGGACACTGTTCAACAGATAACTTTACACCTACAGGAATAGGAACCTTCATTGGTTTACTATCTTGCATATTAAACCTCTGCAATATTGTCTCGTCATACTTCCTCTAGTTTAACCAAAGCTTCTTCTTTGTCCGATCTCTTTTAATTTCCATCACCAAAATATAGTTTGTAGCACCAAGATCTTTCATGTCGAATTTGGAGGACAATTGGGTCTTCAAATCCTGGATAATTTCTTTGTCATTTCCAACCAACAACATATCATCGACATACAAGTCCAAATAAATAACACGGTCACCAATTAATTTAAAATACACGCAGTTATCTTCTTTGCTTCTGGTGAATCCAAGTCCTCGTATAAACGTATCAAATTTCTGATACCACATCATTGGTGATTGTTTTAACACATACAGAGACTTCTTTAACTTGCATACCAGTTCTTTCTTACCCTTCACCACAAAGCCTTTAGGTTGCTTCATGTAGATCTCCTCTTCTAGATCCCCGTGAAGAAATGTTGTCTTCACATCCATTTGTTCTACCTCAAAATCAAAAGCAACAACAACAGATAAAAGTAATCTAATAAAAGTTACCTTGGCACCAGTAGAAAAAATATCACCAAAATCAATTCCCGACACCTGGGAATAACCTTTTTCTACTAATCGAGTTTTGTATTTCTCCACCTTTCCTTCTGCATTTGTCTTCTTCTTCAACATCCATTTGTTGCCAATGGGATTCTTTCCAGCCGACAACTCCACTAGATCCCAAGCCTCATTTTTGTGCAAAGATACCATTTCATCAACCATGGCCTCTTTCCAGAGATTTTCATCCTATGAATCTACTGCTTCCTTCATAGTTCTGGGATCATCATCAGTAATAGATAAAGCAAAATTTGAACAGAAAGTAGATGGATTATACCTTTCTGGCTACCTTCTTTCTCGAACAGTTCTTCTCACACCCATAGTTTGTGGCTCTTCATCTTATGATTCCTCCTCTACTGTAGAGTTTGAATCTTCCTCCTTAAGCTCGAACACTATCTTCTCGGGTTCTTTTGGTTGGACTTCATGTTTAATAACATCTTTCACCTCTATGAACACCACATCTTGGTTGTACACAACCTTCCTTATTACTGGGTTCCAAAGCTGATAACCCTTTAAACCATCCTTATACCCAATGAAGATGCACTTTTCATATTTACTATCCAACTTGGTTCATTTCTCCTTTGGAACATGTACATATGCATCACATCCAAATACCCTCAGATGTGAAAGAGAGGGTTTCTTACCAGTCCATACCTCTTGTGGAATCTTATCCTCCAATGCTGATGAAGGTGATCCGTTGACCAGGTAACATGTTGTCTCCATTGCCTCTGCCCAAAATTCATGTCCTAACCCGGCACCACTAAGCATGCTTCTTGCCCTTTCCATCAACGTCTTGTTCATTCTTTCTGCAACTCCATTTTGTTGAGGTGTATATGGAGTAGTCTTCTACCATGCTATACCACACTTCTTATAGAATTCTTCAAATTCCTTACTACAAAACTCTCCACTGTTATCTGTCCTCTGCACCTTTATCTTCTTTTATGTCTGGTTTTCTACTAGAGCCTTAAATTATTTAAACGTGTCAAAGACTTCAGATTTCTTCTTAAGGAAATATATCCATGTATTCCTTGAGAAGTTATATATAAATGATACATAGTACACAGACTTACCCAGTGACGGAACCTTCACAGGTCCAAACACATCACTGTGCACAAGCTCTAATATTTGTTTCTCCCTCTTAACACCAGAGGGGAAGCTCACCCGATTCTACTTCTCGTATACACAATTTTCACAGAAATCAAAATCCAGAGAGCTATTACTCATACCTTCTACCATACCTTTACCATGAAGTATTCGAAGGCCCTTCTCTCTAATATGTCCAAGCCTTTGATGCCACAACATGGTCTTCTCTCCAGAGATCACTAGATTTTTTGCTCCACTTTCAGGAACCACAGAACTGTTGTACCCATCAACAACAGTGTTACCTTGCAGCTTGTAAAGAGTTCCAATTCGAACTCCCCGTATCAATACCAGTGTCCCCCGAACCATCTTACAGGTATCCTTCTCGAACATTGTTTTTACACCTGCATCATCTAGCTTGCTTACAAAAATCAGATTTCTGGCTAATGCAGGAATATGCAGAACACCCGGAAGTGTTATAACCCTTCCACCTTGCAACTTCAACTTTACTTTTCCGCGACCAACAATTCTAGCCGTCCTGTCATCCCCCAAGAGGGCATCACCACCATCATATTTCTATGCTCGTAGAACCATTCTCTATGGGGAGTGAAGTGAAAGGATGCACCTCAGTTAATCAACCATGCCTCATGATCTATATGTGTACTTGAAGAAGCCAAGTACACATCCCCACCTTCATCTGAGGTGGTTTTTGCCACTGCAGAAGGAGCATCATCATATCCCTTTCCTTTATCAAGAGATTTAGATTTACAGTCCCTTTTGCAGTGCCCTTCCTTTCTGCATTTCCAGCACACCACCTTTACAGGTTTTCCTGGAGATTTAGATCTCCCTCTAGATTTAGACCTCCCACTCGATGACTTATTTTTGTTTATGTTCTGTGACCATCCTCGTACAGACAAGGCATCACCATTTTGGCTCTCCATATTTTTCCATCTCATTTCCTCCGTCAGCAAGGATGAGACTATTTCATCAAACTGCAAGGTAGTTGTATTGCTACCTATTGCAATAACCAGACTATCCCACGAATCTGGTAGAGAACACAACAAACTGATGCACTTATCTTCATTTGAAATTTTAATATCAATAGATAATAACTGACATACCACAATATTAAATGCGTTCAGATGCTCTGTCACCGAGTCTCCATCTTTCATCCTCAGGGTATACAACTTTTTCTACAAGAATAGTTTATTCACTAGAGACTTTGATTGGTACAAAGTCCCTAACTTGTCCCACAAAGCCTTAGTCATAGCTTCCTCCTGATACATTTAGAAATACTGAATATGAGACACACAATTGTATTGTGCTCTTTTCCTTCTGATCTAACTTCTTCCATTCTTCATTGGACACTCCTGTTGGTTTAGTACCTAGATCTGCCGTAATCCACTGATCTTTATCCACCAACAGATCCTCTATCTTGAGTTTCCACAACTCAAAACTCTGACTATTAAATTTCTTGATCTCTATCTTTCCACTGCTCACCATCTTCTTTCACTACCAGAATCGATCTCGCAAATCTCCCATTGAGTAGGGTCTACCACAGGCCCAATCGAAACCTATCAGCGACAAAGGCATCCCCTTGATGCCAAAACAACTCCGATACCAAATGTAGGTTTTAACCCCTTACAAAAATTACCTGCATACGAATTCTAAAACAAAGAAAATAAACAATGCGAGAGCATAACACATAAAACACTTATACATAGACATTTTCCCCTGGGTCTCAAAATCGGGACTACCAGCTTGACTTTTCATTATGTTCCTTTCAATGTTACAATACATATTTATACATGCCGAAGCATCCAATACCATAGATCGAAAACCATTGTGTCCAAAACCATGTGCGAAAAATCATGCACAAAACCATGGGTAGGTCTGCCCAACCTAATATGGCATCAAAAAAGAAAATTTTCTGCGGTGTTGCCCCGAACCCCATAGAGTGGCGTTACCTACACCCCTCAAACCCCCTATGACTCCCCTCACTACGCAATCGACGCAACGAAAGGGGGGCTCCGACCCCCTTCTAACCCCCCAGTTAACTACGTGGGCTATTCATGGAAAGAATATAACACAACCCAACACAATTGACCAAAGACCTCCGAAATTATTTTTTATATGTTTAATGTTGACTCATGTAGAGGGGAGTAAAGTTTTGGTTGCTAGAACCATTCATAGCTATTTGTATGGTTTAATAGCCTCGATTGAATTGTGAAGGAATTGAGTAAGGGAAGTGTGGTGCTGGTGGTAAATGAGAAATTGTAAGAGGCATGGATTTTCAGTAAGGCTGAATATGTTTAGGTAGGGTTTTGTTGTACCAAAGAAGAAAATCTTGTCGACTAGTTTGCGAACAAATATGTTGGAAAACACTATGGTTTGAGGGCCTATAAATTGTCGTGCACATCTAAAGTCAAGGAAAAAATTATGCCTACAACACCCAAAGGAGTTAGGCCTAGGGAAATTGAGTTAACGAGTAAAAATTATCAAATAATTTTGTTAACGAGTCGACCAGCAAAGGTGTCAGGCTTCGATTGATTAATGAACAACATGCTTCCAAAGAGGTATAACCTTTGACCTCATAGTCGGAGCCAACCTCCTAATTGTTCCAATGGGGGATACAACGATTAATATAATCTCTTGTTGGGTGCTTTGTAAAGAAATTTAATCCACTAGTGAAATATGAAGGAAAGGAGGATTGAGGCTTGCTTGAAATTGTGCCAATTTGTAATGAGGGATTTTGAATTATATAATAAGAAAATAAAAGTTTCCCGCAACTGCCATTAAGTTTAAATTGTACCAAATATAAAGGGAGCTTTTGATCCCATAATGGAAGAGGGTTATTGGAGAGAAGAAAGAGTGCAGATGTGTAGACTTCGAGGGGGAAAGAAAATGAGGTAAGTACATCATCACTACAATAAAATAATGAAGGTATTGGGGCAATTTCAACAAGCCATCGAAGGGGCCTGCCATTAATTGGTATCAAGGAAGAAGATATTTTTCAAGAATTGAAAGGGATATCGCAGTTGGTGAATGAAAAATTGTAGAAGATAGCAAAAGAGAGAATCTCGTGGAAGTTTGGAGCAGAACCCAAGAGGTAATACAATTTATGGTGTATAATTGATGATGCTTGTTTTATAAAATCAACATAAATGAATGGGTGAAGATAGTGAAGAGACCCGTGGAAGAGAAGGCAAAGGGATTTGCATTCGAAGGAGACAGAGAAACACATAGGATTGAACAGGAGTTGTCAAAGTAGATTTGGGAGCAGAGTGCATCTAGGAAAAGGAGAAGACTCCTATGATAAGGAGGTAAATCTGGTCTTTTTGTTTGATGAGGAATTTGGTAGCAAAATTAATATGATAATATTTTAGGAGAGAACCAGTAGTGTTCTCAAGGACTATGGCAGAAAAGAACCCGAAACAGAGAAGGAGAACCCGATTGTGGTTGAATAATGAAGAGGAAAGGATATCCTTAAGAGGAGAGAATAAGTGAATTTCTCAAGAGGTGAGCAGAAGGTGCAACAACCATAAAAGGAGAAATGAGTTCTCAAGAGGTTTCGGAGGAGGGAACCAAGAAGGACACCAATAACTAAGAGGAGGTGAGGTTTTCAAGTAACAAGTAAAGTGAGGCTTATTATAGGGCTAGGTTGTAGCTCATAGATGAGCCTGGAGAAGCTCAGACAAAATAAGAAGAAAACGAAGGTGACCATTGATGGTAAAAATGAAGGTTTGATTAAAAGCCACAACAAAGGAGAGAAGGAAGACAAGAGAAATGGCATGAGGAAGATAAGTGGTGAAGAGTTTGAAAAGGAGATGACACAGTTGAAGTCTCAAACTTAATGTTCTAATGTAGCTACTACAAAAGAGTGAAGCAGGCTAGAGGAAAAACCTAAGGAGGAGGTTAAATTTATTTGTTAAACAAAAGGAATTTAAGAGGAAATCCCTAAAACCCAAAGAGCTAGGGAAGCATTAGATGAGGCCTTTAATAAAATCCTAGATGGAAGAAGAAAACCTCATAGAAACTGAGCCAAAAGAAGAAGCAAAAGGGAGATAATTCCTTGGAGATAAGGAAAGAAGACTGGTGGAAAGTACCATGGACTGTGGGAGAATTCCAAACCAACAAGTGATGCAAGGAACACCAACAGAGGCTCAATGGCCAAATATTTTCAAAACTAATTGAGTGTTTTTATGTGCAGGCCATAAGCACAATCAAGAAGGGTATCCATCTGAAGTTGTCATGGATATTGTGGATGGAGGAGCCATTCTTAGAAAAGAGGATGAAGGGAGACTTCATGGAAGTCTCATGGACCATGTGGAAATTCCAAAGCAACAGAAGGAACTACAACCTGATAATGGTGATGATACACTAAGTGGAAGTCTTGTGACAAATCAACAAGTAAAGCTAATAGAGGAATGGATGGAAAAAGCACCAGGTGAGGCTACAAGGCCTTTATTTTTTAAGATTGGAGAATTTTATGTGAATGCAAGTCTTACAAGGGAGGAGAATGGACAACTAGACCAAAAGAAGGATGAGGGTACTAAGTTATTCCAAGGAGGAAAAATTCATATAGAAAATGGTGGGCAGTCCTCAAAGCGGCGCAAGGCAGTTTCTCCGAGGTAGAAGCAAAGAATAATAAACTTGTTCCATGAATACATATAAGGATGAATGACTTGCAAGGAATTTCCAAGAGTGGCCATGGTACTTAGAAACCATGAGAAAGAAGAAGGACATAATCGATGTTTTGTTAGAATGAAAGAGAAGAAGGCCTATGCACCAAGGGAAGGACTGCTAACAACAAAAGAGGTAGAGAAGCATCATGTTGATAGTTTATGTGTGAATTTTGCAAGTGAAGAACATGGATGGGAAGTACAAAAGAGTGAAGGTGCAGAGATGACTTCAAAACAATAGAAGTAAGAAAAGATGGAAGTAGCTACAAGGTTGACTTATAACAACACAAATGATGAAAAACAACACTGGAAGGATGCTACAAAGATGAGTGAAAGTGAAGAACTGGAATGCCAAGACACCCATAAGGAATGTGTAAAACAATGTACAACTACTACGTTGCCATGGTATGAACAAGAGTTAAGGTCTCTAGAATGTAACGAAAGAATTGAGTGAAGCTGAAATGGTCAAGGAACCAAAGTTGTATTATGATGATGAGAAGACTGTTGGAGGTATGGTTATAGGAGAAAAAGAAGGACAACAAATGCTGTCAAGATAAGGAGAAGAAAAAAAAATGATGAGATTAGTGTGTCTCTGGAAAATTTGTTTTATTGGAAATCAAGGAGTTCAAGGTAACAAACAATGATAGAAAGTTGCCAAACATTTGTAATACTACATTTTATTTACTAGTATGAGGATGCAGAAGAATGAAGATCATATGATGAGGTGGAGATTGAGATCCTATAGACACTAATGGGATTGATTTGTGTTAACAATTTGGACCAACAAAGAAGAAGTAACATGTACCTGCAAGAGCGTAGATGAACATGGAGGTTGAGGAAATCATGATGTTGATAAGGGAAGTACCTAGGGAATGGTACAACGATGAGGAAAAGATAATTAGTTCTAGCGCATGGTTGACTATGGAACACTACAACAACATGGCGAAGGTGAGACAACTGCAAACAAAATCTAGGATCATGGAAGGAGAAGGACCACTGACAATAAGCTGACTATATAATATTATCTCAGCAAGACAAGTGGAACACAACAAAAAGAAACTTGGGATCCTAGTAGGATGAAGTCATGATTGGAGTAGCAACATGATCAAGCTTATGGGCAACTCCAAAGTAAGGTATGGGACAAAGGGGAAATGAACACAACATCAATCCAACAAAGCAAATTAAGTGGGAATCTACAACATAAAGTTTGGGACCCTAGAGGGTTTCACCTATTGAAGGCCATTGACCAAAAGGTCAAATTTTTTCTACCTAGGGAGTTTGATGCAGGAGCATCGACTCCATATTTTTTTCCAAACCAAGAGGGGTCACGAAAATTTCTACAGAGGAAGGAATTTCCCTCGTGGGTAAACTGTACAAAGTAGAAATCATAGGCTGTAAATTTGTCATGTGTTTCTTTGTAATCCTACTGAGTTGTTAGTTTGTTTTAGTGATTGGCCAAGTGAACCTTTTTCATTGTAACAGGGGTAGGATAAGAATCTAGTATTTTTTAGGCTACTGGATAGATGTCACCTTCTCACTGTTTCTGTTGAGATAGTTTTCAACCAATATATTGTGTATATGTAAGTGTGTTCAATAGTGTAAGGCAGGTCTCCGAGAATTAGAGATTTGATGAATTTGAAGAGGAAGAAGCTCCCAATGTATTTGAAGAGGGACTGAGATAGGAAGTCCGTAAAACCTAAGTGTACATGTTTTCTTAGTAAAGGATGATTATGAGTTTAGAATCTCTTTGTGTATTTGCATACTATTCCTCTGAGTAGACCCTTTGTGGATTTGATTCTATTAATATGGAAATTAATAGGAGAGTATTGAATCATATCAGTATTGTAAAGAAATAAAGAAAATAAAATAAAATTATTTTAACGTCCACGAGGCTAAAGATAGCTTATGGAACAGATTGCTTCTTCATCTGCTTGATGTATTCGGCCCTTTTTCTATGAACTCACAATATATGCTCCCAGATTCTCGACAAACCCCTCGCTAAATAGATTATCCCAAGAGCTAGCTGTCAGTGTATTGCATAACTTTCCCTGTTGTCTTTGAAGGCCTCACATTCTAACATGAAATGCTTTTCTGTTAGATCTCACATTCTAAAATGAAATGCTTTTCTATTTCCACTTTTCTAGAAAAACAAAAAATGCATACTCTTTCCTATTTAACCCTCTAATTGCCATCTAACTGAAAAGATATAATTTTATATGTTTAATGTTGACTCACGCTTATGGGAGTAAAGTTCTGGTTGCTAAAACCATTGAGAGCTGTGCGTATGGTTTAATTGATTTGATTGGATTGTGAAGGAATTGCGTGAGAGAAGAGTGGGGCTGGTGGTGAACGAGCTATTGTAAGAAGCGTGGATTTTCAGTAAGGCCGAATATTTTTAGCAACAACTCATAATTACTCTTCTTAACTAATCATAACTATTATCATTGTACTCATAGCTACTGAGACATTAAAATTTGTATATATTATTATAGTAGTAGGCAGTGATATTAAACTTTGTACCTTTATTCACAGCTACCGAGGCATTAATTCGTCTGAATATTTTATCCATTCATAATTAGCAAAGAAAATACATAACAGTTATCAGGTTCTTTTCTTTCAGTGTTTTATATAGAATATTTGTTTTGAGTTGGACTACTACATTCTTCTATAGATATTAGAAATCTAGGCATTCAATATTTTTAGGGATTAAAAAGTTCCAGGGGAAAAAAAAAAATTCGAGAACCAAATTCTTCATCCGATAGCTTTGTCATCGTTGGTTCATCTCAACGGTAATGGTGTACATTATTTTATTGGTCGAGTTTGAATCATTACACTGATACATATTTACGATAGGAGATCAAATATTTTATAGTGGAGATATATATATGTTCGAGCTTATTCTACTTTAAAAAATTTATAACAGAGATATACATGTTCGATTTACATTTAAAATTTAATTTATAATATATATGTTAATATTTGATATATAAATTAATGTTTAGTAAAATATAATTTTTTATTGTTAATGTTAGAGTGTGTTTAAAAAATATTCGACATGATTAATAATATTTTGTTTATTAATTTTTTACTATTATTTATAATAATTTATTAAATATTATTGTGTTTTTTGGATTTTTTTGCTTGAATTTGAGGTGAAATTTTGATTTGTGAAAAACTTTTAGGGCACTTGGATTGTGCAAGGGTTACCCATCAAGCTTGTGACTTCAATAAATCCCTCTTGGATTTTAGAGAAATTAGAACAGAAAAACCCACCAAAAAAGTTTTCAAAAAGTCGCCCTAAAAACAACTAGTTTTAAATTTGGGTGATGAGAATAATTGTTGAAGGTGTTTTATTTCAACTTAAGGTGGATGATGATCTATTGACTTTTTATTTTTATTTTTTAATTAACAACCTAAATTGATTCTCAAGGGAATATGCTTAGCATATGCTTAGTCTTAATGCTTATCAATGACTATAGTGCATTAAAGAGTTTGTTAGGTTGCATTGACTTTTAATAAATTAAAAAAATTAGATTCATGCCAAATGACTCTTTGCCAACTAATTTCCTAAGGATTTGAGATTATTCCAACTCTAGTAAGTTCATATTCTAATTACATGGGGAAATTAATTAGGAAATTTTATTTAGCAAAATGGTCCATTTTACAATAAAATGTGTAGTTCTTTTTTTTTTCTCAAATTAAAATAGATTAGTCTGCCCATCAATTTCCTAGGGATTTGAGATTATTCTAATAAAGTTCATATTCTAATTAGATGGGGAAATTAATATATAAGCAAATTTTATTTAGCAAAATGGTCTATTTTTCAATAAGATGTGTAATTTTTTTTTTTTTAAAGTTAAAGTTAATCCATAACCTTTTCATTTTCATGCATGGTTAATCAATTAAACCGTGTTCAATAGTAAAACATTCTTCGTGTTAGAATAATTTTTTGGTTATATTTATAAATCTAACTATATCAAACACATTAATATTTTTAATGTAATTGTACAAATTAATTTTATGATAATTTATGAAATATAAAGTAATTAATTAATTAATTAATTTGTGTAAAATATCTAGAATTTAGAATTTAATTTTTATCTGATTTAAAAAAAAAACCGAAAAAACATAGAAACTACATTCAGTATTCCAAAAAACATATCTGACTGATTAGCACATCATTATTTGATTCAAAATGAAGTGAGTATCCTCTTTATTTAAAAATACCTCCCAGCATTAAAACAATAATTACCCCCAAAGCACCTCTGACTGATTAGCAAATCATTATTTCATTCAAAATTGAGTGAGTATCCTCTTTATTTAAAAAAACATTTGAGCATATCAGTGATTTAACCCATTTCCTCAAATAGATAACAAAAACAATTCTACTTCGGATTTTAAAAAAACTACTAAACCAATGAAATGGGAAAGCACTTTCTATGAACAATCGATGGACCATATTCATTATAGTCACCCTTGGTAATCCACATCTGCGTGCAAAAACATTAACTATCAAAGTTCAAATGTTGTCATACATATAAATTACAAAGAAAACAAAAAAAAATTGCAGATAATCACCTGTTGAAATATGCTCAGAGATGCCAAGATTGACCCTCCAATCCAGACACTGTACCTCCTTTCGGAAGGTGCAACGACGTTGATCTTCATATTACGTGGAGCCAGGGCAGTGATGTCCTTGCTCATACGATCTGCAAAACCTGGAAACATGGTAGATCCTCCACTGACAACAATATTTCCATACAGGTCGTCTCTCACATCTTCGTCAGACATCATGATGGAGTTGTAAATTCTCTCATGAATGCCGGCAGTTTGCATTCCAATGAGAGAAGGTTGGAACAAGACCTCAGCACATCTGAAACGCTCTGTACCAATGGTGATAACTTGCCCATCGGGAAGCTCGTAACTCTTTTCCATTGAAGAACTGGTTTCGGCTGTCTCAAGCTCCTGGTTATAGTCAAGGGCTACATAAGCAACCTTCTCTTTCATATCACCAACAATTTCACGCTCTGCAGCAGTGGTGAATGAGTAGCCTCTCTCAGTCAGCATCTTCATCATTGCATCTGTTGAATCCCGACCAGCAACATCTAACCCGGGGACATGAGGAAGAACATACCCTTCATGTATTGGAATTGTGTGGGTGACACCATCACCAGAGTCAAGAACAATACCTGCATATCAAATACATGATAAATTGAATGTTTGAGAGTTTTTTTTGTTGGATAAAAATCATATAAATAAACTATACTGGTTTATCTTCCGAAGAAGATAAAGAAATATTTCTCCAGCATGGTTTATTTTCGGAACAAGATATGGAAAAAAAAAATTCTACATTCATAATATACATCACAAAAACCTAAATTCAAATACATAATAAATTCTTGAAAATCAAAATTGCATTTAGTTTTACAATTTTGCAATTTTGAAGATGACACAACATGCTTACCAGTTGTTCTGCCAGTTGCATAGAGAGAGAGGATAGCTTGATGTGCGACATACATTGCAGGTGTATTAAAAGTCTCAAACATAATCTGGGTCATCTTCTCTCTGTTTGCCTTGGGATTCAGAGGTGCCTCGGTGAGAAGGATAGGGTGATCTTCTGAAGCAATTTGTAGCTCCTTGTAAAATGTATGATGCCAAATCTTCTCCATATCATGCCAGTTAGTAATAATTCCTCGCTTGATTGGATACTTCAAGTTCAAACTGAGAAATTTTCTCTTTGATTGAATCTCATCACCTACATATGTGTCATTTAGTCCATCGTGATGTGGGCGACCAACAACAGTGGGAAACACTGTTGTTGGACCATCATCACCAGCAAATCCGATCTGGATCATAAAGAGAGAGAACTAATATTCAGTATACCATTTTATTTTGTGGATTTAAAGTAAGGCGATAGACTCACCTTGACCATTCCAGATCCACTGTCACAGACAAGTGGCTGAATATCTTTCGTGTCTCCCATCTTCAATGAAATAAAAAATTACCTGAGAAAATTAAAAACTACAATAGAGAAAATCAGTAAACACAACATTATAATGAAACTATTTGAAATTTGAATATGCAAATTTTCAGAGTTTGAAATCGTGTTATCAATATATTGTTTCATTTCTGAAAATAATTGTATTGAGTGTGCTAAATATTGAATAACTGTTCCAATGGATCCACTCTAAACGTTTTACACACTATTTTCAGAGGCAATACATCAACAATACCACTTGGAATGCCAAACATCAACACAGAATCCATTCAAAGAGCAAATTGCATATACTGAAGTATACAAGGGCAGAGTATGATAATTGTTATGGATTAGTGACAGAATGAGAGTAGTTTAGAAAATCTCAAAAGTTTTATGCAGTTAAAAACGAGATAATGTAAAAGAACGCAACAAAAATTTCATAAGGCATACAATAAATTGGACGGAGGGAGATATCTTACACGGCAAAGGAGAACGAGAATTTGCTTGAAAGGGATACGGAGATTGAAAGCTTGCATTGCAATGCATATAAGAACCCCGAATTGATACCAAATTAATCTCAAGCGAATATTACTCACCCACCAATCTTAAAGTCAACTGCATTTATATATACATCATAAAGAGTCAGTAGGGTATTGTTTTCATATTAATGGTATGAGTTGGAAAAAAATTGCGCATTGATATGCACATTATGAGTACGCGTATAATTTTTAGTGACTGCATTCATAGCAGGTTACTGGACCCAAATTAATTGAACTCTCATTTTGTAATGAATTTTATAATGGTTAATCCTATATTTTGTTTTTTCAAAATGTCTAGAATGGTAAAAATGTATTATAATATAATCGGACTGGACATAGTTATAGGATGGGTTTTATGAAAATATATTGAATTGTTATGTTGTTTTTTGCACAGTGACATTTATGATCGCTTTCAATCTATTAATCTAGTCTATGTTTCGGAACTTTTAGTATGTACCGTGCCAATTTCCTAAGTTAACTATTGCTTTCGATCTTTTTATGAATGGTGACATCAGAAGGCCACCACATCCCCAATTACTAATTTCGAGGATGAATGCCATCTTATGTTTTTCGACATGCCATTAATATTCCTTGTTTCTCTGAATTTTTTTTGTTTCAAAAATTTATTATCCAGTCACACCCTTATCTTCCATTTTCTTTTCGATTTAATAATGGCATGATTCTCAATGCAACAGTCGGGAGGTCAAAACAAATTTAAGTAGGGGGTCGGGGGTCGGTGTCATTTATCCATTCTAGACTTTCCAAAAAAATTATTTTCCAACTCATTGCATTTGATCAAGGGGGTGTTCTTATTGATACGTATGCCAAATGTACAAGGGTAGAGGATGCATGAAACCTATTCGAGGAATGCCTAAGTTGGATACTATTGTGTGGAGTGTCATGAATGTAGCATATGTGCAGAATGGGCAGAGATAGGACATTTTTAAACTCTTTCACCATATGCAACGAGAAGGCATGAGACCAAATCGGTACACCTTTGTTGGTGTTCTTAACAGTTGTGGTAACCTGTTATCGTTGGAATGGGGTGAGGAAGTTCATGCCCAACTTATAAAATTTGGTTTGGAGTTTGAAATCTCTGTGGCAAGTAGCCTTGTTGACATGTATGCAAAATCTGGGAACATGGAGACTGCTTTGCAAGCATTTGAAAGGCTACCACACTTAGGTGTGGTCTCATGGACTGCAGTAATTTCAAGATATGTGCATAATGGGCGTGGGCATGAAGCCATGAAAATCTTTTGTGAGATGCAAGAGGCAGGCATGAAACCCAACCAATATACCTTTGTAAACATTCTTAGGGCTTGTGAAAATTTCATATGTGTGGAACAATGCAAACGAGCCCATGCCCACATTGCCGAAACTAAACATGAAATATATAGAGCAATAGGTAGTGCTCTTGTGGACACGTATAATAAGTGTGGATACATAAAGGAAGCACAACGATTGATTAATAGAATACCTGAAAAAAATTGGCATTGTGGACTACAATGATTGCAGGCTATGTACACAATGGTTTTTGCAAGTCGGGTTTGGAACTTTTTCACAAAATGCAACAACTAGGATTTAAGCCCAACCATTACACTTTTGCCATTGCTCTAAGAGCATGTGGGAGAATTTTGACCCGTTTGAATTATATGCCCCCCTACAACCCTTTGTTTGAATGGTTCCAGGGCTAATTATGGGCGCTGGAACTAGTTGTGCCAATGTTCACACTTGCAATGGTTCGACTCTTCGAATTGATAACGCCACAGCCGGGTGAATAATTCAATGCATCCAACAGCTGAGAATGGTCTTCTAAAAATGCCCAATCGGGCCATGTCATACTCTGGTTATCACCTTCAGAACTAACACCACCACATTTTACGAGCACCTGGAATCTCCCCTCCCGCGATCCATGCCTCAATACTTCTGCTAGTGATTGACAACAAGACTTTTTCTGTAATAGGTAGTCAGATTTCAGTAATCAAGGTGATTAGGTAGTCGACTTCTAGTAAAGTCAGTAGTGAAATAGAATTTAAAGGAGGAATGCTCAACCTCATCTCCAAGTCGGGGCCAACCTCTGGTTGGCTCCAATGGGGGACCGAGAGTTATATACATTTAATTTCGTTAAGTTTTTTTGTAGGTTTCACTTTTATTAAAAAATAGGTAGTCAGATTCTAGTAATCAAGGTGAAGTCAGCCAGTCAACTTCTAGTAAAGTCAAGAGTGAAATAGAAAAGGAAAAGGAGGAATGCCTAACCTCTATCTCCAAGTCGGGCCCGACCTCCAATTGGCTCTAATTGGGTAACGAGAGTTGTATACATTTATTTCCATTACTTTTTTTTTGTAGGTTTCAATTAAAAAAAAATTAAGGGAAGCATGTATGTCATCAACTACGATATGGTATGGGTGACATCAGAGCAGGTTAGTCATAAATGGATAGAATCATAACTAGATATAGTCAAGACTAGATCGGGTGTAATCAAGACATGGCTTGCTTTTGTCATCTTCCCATGAGTGCCCTCCATGGGCCGAACACAATATTGGTCTTTCAAAGGGAAATGCAACAGCAATAGTGAAAGAAAATTGTAAATCTAAACTCTCCACGAATACCTTACCTTGACGAAACATCAGTTCAACGAGTTTACACTTGCTCTATATATTAAATTAAAATTCAGTATAATTGACCAATAGTGAAAATATACATTGGCTACACTTCTTTATAATTTTCCAAAAAACTTGAATTAAATTTTAAAATCAACTTTCTTTCTTTATATTAAATTAAAATCTAGTGTATTGACCAATGGTATAACCGATGACCTAGAAAAAATTGAATCCCTTTTATTATTCATCGAATCCTTTTCATTTAAATCTAAGTTCTTTCGACTATTACTCCAACTAGGTAAATATTATGTTTTTAATATCTAATTTTATTGTATTTTCATGAATGTCAATTTTCATAAATGTCGCTATTGCCTTTAAAAGAGTACATACTTCGTTTTTCTTCTTCTTTGGGCATAAACTTTATTTAAATCAACATTTATTATTCAAATTTTAATTAAAATTGTAATTATATTAAATCTCTTGTTCTTTCGAAGGTGTTTTTGGTGTTAAAGGTTAGCATGTATCTACTATGGGCACAGCCAAGGATTCCTAGAGAGCAAGGTGACAGTGGAACCAACCAGAAGAAGTTCCCAAAGGATGAGTATTAATACATTCCGTAGATCTCCATTAGAGTATTCGATATCGTGCTTCTTCTGCGAGGGAACATGCTTACAAAGAATTCAAATTTCAAGTGGCTTCCACCTACTAGGGGAGAGATTCCTAATGTTGTGCAGGGACCAGTAATTGATATGGTACTGGTCCCACCGAACTACCATAAATTGAGACTTTTGAAACCAACATTTAAACAAAAATAAATAACATTAAGTATAAATAGGTATTAATTTATGTCCAAAATTTCCCCATACATTGACTGGGCCCACAACTGTCCATAAATAGTATTTTACTAGTTAAGACTGCAAACCATATTGACCCAACTAGAAAACAGCGAAAACCATAAAGGCTTACAAAACAGTCTATTCCAGAAGTAGAAAGCAGCAGTCACTTCAACCCCCACTTCAGAACTGCAGCTTTGCATCCCAAATAAATATGCCTACCTGCACATAATAAAAGGAAATGTATGTCAGCTATAACTGTTGTGTTGTTCAACAACTAAACCCCCTATGTTCAATAAATGACACCCAACCCAATAACATTCAAACCCACTTTGTGCAATAAATGACACCCAGACCTAATAACTGCAATAAATGACACCCAACTCACTCTATTTCTCATTAAAACAGATCAAAGCACATGGATCAACAAATAACCAATTCCCAACCATTAGATCACATCAAATTAAATCCAGACCACACATTCAAAATGAAACCATTGCAATCCATGTGCATCCATGTCCACCAATTAAATTCAAGTGACCAAAACTATAAAAGAAGTCCACCCACTGTTGAAGTTGCATCTTATGCTTTCAAACCATTCAACAAACTTGAAGACAACATCACAAAACAGTTGCCAATATATCCAGGTTAGTTATATGAATTACAACTCATTCTTCTTACAGTTCTGTTTTCATTGTTTTCATTTATCAGATTTCTTACATGATCTATCTGGCCATAACTGCTAGAAGGATACCTGGATGGTTTCACAAACAGCCATTGAAAGTCATTGTTCTTACAGTTTTGTTTTCATTGTTTTCATTTATCAGAGTTCTTACATGATCTGTCTGGCCATACTAAATATTCAGAGTAAATAAATATTCCGAGGGAGGTTTTTCTTGGTTTTCTTGAAGATAATAGGGATGCAGTTCAAAAGAGTTCCATGCTACTGTAGCAAAAATAAATTCAAAATTTTATTTAATAACCATGCAGCAACAATGATGAGAACAAGAGCAAACAATCTTGATTATAATTTATCATAAACTAGAGACACATCGACAGGGCTCTTTAGTTCCTTCATTACATAGGTAAGCCTATGTTTTTGGTAGTCATTGCTTGATGCTGGATAGTGCACAGAAAAACTTTGTTCGGCTTTAACATTCAAATTCTCTTTGATCCAGGAGTCACCCTTGGATCTCATCATGAATTATTTTGGCGGCTGAAAGCATTTTAATTTAAATTGGCCGCATTGAGATCAAGATCAGAACAATCGAACAACAACGCATATGGAAATTTACAGAAACCAGAACAATCGAACAACAACGCATATGGAAATTTACAAAAACCAAGATGACTCTAACGATTGCTTCCGAGTCAAAGTTCAATTCCAGTAATCAGAAATTATCCCAATACAGTTTAGCGTCAAAAGAGACTTCACTAATTTGAATGAGTATGGTATCAAAAATCATTGTGGTATTGGCATGGACCATTATCTTTGTTGTGTTTTATAGTGAGATATGGGCTCAAAGGAATCATGCTTTGAGATGGTCAAAGGAGGAAAACAAAACATTGATAAACTACTCGACAATTATCCTGGTTTTCATCACTTCTAAGATTTTGGCATTGCTTCTTTTTATTCTTCCTTGAGATTGTTGCTTGCAAATTTCCTCTTCAACTACTATTTCCAAATCAAACTATGTTCTCTCCAATGAATGCAAAATTGAAGATTAAAAATATTCCATGCAAGTGGCATGTTTTACTTAATCAAAGTAACAAAATTTCAGTGGTGTGATCATGGGTCCTGGTTATTCATGTATTTATTGGACACCTTGATATGGTATTCCATTCTCACATCCTTCATTTTTTGTGGGAATATTCTCCCATCTTGGTGAGATAAGGAATATTAGACATTTGAGGTTGTGAGTGCTATCCAAAACCTAGAGAAAATATTAAAATGTAAATCCATCAATGTGAAAACTAATTTTTGCAGGTGGCCCTAGGAGGTGAATTTTGACTGCTTATTTCAGGAAAATGAAGCAAAATTTTAAAAATCCACGAGAAGTTGCAGTACTGAGACATTTTTGGCAATGCCAAACAGCGAAAAAAATGGAAATTGATATTTGAAACAACTATCATAGAATCCTACTTCAATCCATATAAAAGTTGCTAAACTGATGAACATGCAGGCAATTGAGAGACCACAAGGCTGATCACCGCTGCAAGTTGTTCCCAACATAGAATTTATGCTTGAATGGTGGCCATGGACTGCAATGGAGAAGTTGCAGTACTGAGACATTTTTGGCAATGCCAAACAGCAAAAAAACTGGAAAATGATATTTGAAACAACTATCATAGAATCCTACTTGAATCCATATTAAAGTTGCTAAACTGATGAACAGGCAGGCAATTGAGAGACTACGAAGTAATACAATTCGATTTCCTATAACATACATGTTGATAATTTCCTGTAATAAAGGAAAAGTATTTTTGTAGAGGTAATAAAGCATAATTTACAAAATTCTAATGTCTAAATGCATGTAATAATTTTATAGGTTGTTGCATCTATGGCAAAAGAAAGTTACTCTGCTCGTACAAGGAGAAGTGGCAAGAGAGTGACAAGGGGTGCGCAGCTGCGATGCACATCGTCTGATGATGATAGGCTAGCTGATGTCAATGCCAACAATGCACCAGGGAACATTGTTGAGGATGACCATGTGACAACAGCTGATGTTAACACACCATCAGCCACAGAACCACCATCAACAACAGTCCAAGGGGCAAGCTCAACTAAAAAGATCAGTGCTATAAGAGGATGGACAAAAGAACAAATGTTAGTTGCAATTGACGACATAGAGTTTAATGGATACTCAGTTCGGGCATCTGCAAAAAAACATGGTATTCCTCCCTCATCAATACATTATTGGATAAATGGACTGACTCATACAAAACGTAGAGGGCCTCTTACAGTTATGACTGAGGAGGAGGAGGCCGAGGTGGTTGAGTGGTGTAAAGAGATGGCCCAACTGGGACATGGGCTAGAGTTGAACAACTCAAATCTGTCAAGGGAGGCCAAACCCGTTCAAAGATGGGTTTCCTGGTAAATCATGGTGGTTTGGGTTTAAAAAAAGGCATCCAGAACTTGTATTGTGTACTGCTAAGGGCCTTGACAGAGACAGAGCATTAAATTTGCACCCTGCAGTTGTGCAAAAGTTATATGACACACTTTCTAGTGCTTACAATAAACATTCTTATGGAGCAGACCATATATGGAACTATGATGAAACAGGTTTACAGGCAGGGAGGAATTGTGGCATGCGGGTAATTGCCAAGAGAGGGAGTCGAAATGTGCCAAATATTTTTCCCAAGAGTAGGGAGTGGATAACTATTTTATGTTGTGTCAATGCAATTGGTACTTCAATCCTAGGATTTTATCTATTCAAAGGTAAAAATCAACTGAAAAAATATATATAGAACTGTGAACCAGGTGCATGCATGGCTGCACATCCCCATGCATGGATAACTAAAGAACTGTTTCTAAGTTGGTTTTTTCACTTTGTTGCATCGGTACCAGGTGGCGTCTTGCCTAATAACAGACACCTTTTGATATTAGATGGCCATGGGAGCCACATGGCTGTACAAACAATTGAGGAAGCAAACAATTTAGGCATCGACCTGTTGACATTGCCAGCTCATACCACTCACAGACTGCAACCCCTTGATGTTAGTGTGTTTGGCCCTTTCAAGAACTAATTCAGGTCGAAGCGCACTGCATGGATGGCAAAGAATCTAGGGGTTGAGGTGAAAAGGTTTGATCTAGCAGAGCTTGAAAGTAAAGCTTTTAAAAGGGCTTTGACACCATCAAATATCAAGGCTGGCTTTAGGAGGACAAGAATCTGGCCACTGAACTATGATGCTCTTATGCATGATACTGGTTGTAGCCAAGCGTTTCATGTGGATGGTCAGGAAGAAGGGAATGCCCAAACAGGTGTTGAAGTGCAAGAAGTAGATGACCAAGATGATGTTGTTGTAGCTGGTAATATGATTTCCCTATCTCAAGGACACTTATATGCTGAAGATGATGAAACTGTATGTGAAACACAATATAACAATGAACAAATTCGCAGTAACATGGAGATCGTTCCACCAACTCAAGAACATGAAATTCCTGTTGCTGATATTGTTAATGATATTGTTGAACATGCAGTTGACAATGACCAATTGACATTACCAAGCCAAGTAACCCCACCTTCATGGCTAGCAGAAACAATGATCAATATGAATGCACATAGTGTCTCAGCAACCAATGAAGAAAGCATGAACATACCCTCACAACCAGCAGAATTGAACAGTGAAATTGTTCATTTTTTTATGGACAATAGATCAATGGAAGAAGATGAAGGACATAATGAGGCATCAAATGAAGATAATGATATAGTTCAATCCATTCCAACAGATACTGAAAGGGAAGTACCAAGCAATGACATGCAGGTGGGAGGGGTGGAGAAGACACTTGGATGGTTCCTAAAGCTACCAGTAGAGAGAGTATCAATGAAAAGAAAGCAAGGTGCACCGGGTAGTCTTCATCTGGGCCGAAGCTCACAGTTACTCACCTCAGAGGACTATATAAACCTGTTAGTTTAGTCTGAAAAAAATAAATTTGAAATGCAAGAATTAAAACAGAAAAAGAAGGATCTAGTCAAGGAGAAGAAGGCAGCAAGGATTGTTGCAACACAACGTCTAGCAGATGAAAGGATTGAAAGAGATAAAGCAAGGCAAGTTAAGGACCAACAAAAGCAAATGGCAAGATAGGAAAAGGAAAAACGAAAGGCACAACAAATGCTTGAAAAGGAACAAGGGATGACCAACGATACAAGAATAGCTGATGAAACCAGGATTATTTCAAACTCATTGGACTCCATTGCAGATAATACACCATTATTCCAAGATCTCATAAACATTCAAGTGCCCCACTATCAAACTGAGGGTTTACCCACTTGCCTTGTTCCTACCAGAGTTGGTGTCAATTCTCTGTATGCTCATTACACACCTCCACTTAATGTAGGGATCAGTAGTGCAAATGTGAGGTATGGGTACTTAGTACCTCCATGGTTGGAAGCTGCAAATTGGAATCAATCATATGGCATCAATCAACCATTTCCTAATCAGCCCTTGACTAGTAGGCCAACCTACCTGGCTCAGGAAGGTAACTCGGGGAGTTTTGGCACTCAAGACTCTCAGGGCCATAAAGAATATGGGTGTCATATGTTTTTGGTTCTAACCACATTATGATGTGGATTTTGGATGGATTGTATCTTTTTCTTGGCACAGAAACATTTTGGCTTACAACACTAGATTGTATCTTTTTCTTGTCACAGAAACATTTTGGCTTACAACCTAGTAGTGATTTCTTGTGGCAACCTAACTGTGTGTTGAAAAGAAATTTTCAATGGAATATGTCTTTCTGTAAAATATTAATTTGAATCAGAGCAGGAATAGAGCACTGGAAAATAAGTTGTTGGTCAATTTTGACAGCGTTGCATATGCAGCATTCACTCCAAAAAAGAAAATTGCTTTGATGTTGATCTGAATCAGAGTTGATTCATGATTCACTCACAATTCCTGTTAGATGGAGTCATGGACACAACCTTATGAAATGCAACACATAATAGGCCATAACAATAAAATAACAGATTCAATACACGATTCTCATATACTTCTAACGATATACAACACTAGAAAAGAGCAAACTTTACTCAAAATAACGAGTAATGTACCAATAACATTTATGACTATTTTCCAAGTAAAATCTTATAAAGGTGGTCAATGAGGCCTTGAAAATGACCAACTATATCTGCAACATTCCTTCAAAAAAAGAAAATTGCTTTGATGTTGATCTGAGTTAGAGTTGATTCATGACTCAGCAAGCATAACTCGCAACTGTTGTTACATGGACACAACCTTATTAAATGTAACACATAACAAGCCATTAGAAAGATAGTTCCAACATCTCATTCTTACAATAAAATAACAGATTCGACACTCCATTCCCATATACTTCTGAAGGTACATAGCACTAGAATAGAGAAAACTTAACTAAAAATAAAAGATAATGTACTAATAACAATTGGTCAATGAGGCCTTGACAATGAGCAACCACACCTATGGAAGCTCGTACTCAATTACCAAAGTACTCTAATGCAAGTCAAACGTCAGTAGAAAAGGACTATGGATATCCTTCATTCGCAAGCAAACACAACCGCAACCATTCATGGGTGGGGCAAATGAAATTTCACCCATCTGTAGTGTAGTATAGAATTTTGGAAAAGATTTATGTAATCCTTTACTAAGGCTTTGCAGTGTACTTAGCAGAAATGGATTGGGTGAGTTCGAGGTATGAAATCCTTTACTTGGGCAATTGCCATCTAATTGTGGTTCAAATTCATACTTTTAGAAGGGTTCTATCTTACTGAATCTAAATACTGTTGCCATTACAGCTCTGTGTGATTGGAAATCTTTGCCCTGAAACTGTAGAAGAGGCCAAAGCTATGGTTCCATCCCTTAAGGTAAGCCTAAAGTTACCTGTTCTTTATGATCGAAAGGATGTTTATTATTTCTGAATTGTGAATCCTATTAACTCATGAAATTTGATTAACATAACTACGCTATTGCATTTTTATTGGTGTAACTATGTTTTGCGATTTGCATAGTCACTTCATTTATTTTGGCTTTTATATCTTTAAAGGCATAGAATGTATGTTATACCAATACGTAGTGCCTTAGCAGTTCTAATGCCACTGGTCATTGTTCTGAAATGAATTTTTTTTTATATGTTACAGACAAAGGGACGTGCATGTGATGATGAAAGAACTGAGAAAATGCTTAATGATCTTGCAATGATCAGGAAATTTGAATAGGATATTCTAATTGATCTGCTCTACTACATGGTGCATATACGGCTCGTGGAAATATTGAATGTGCTCTTGGTGAAAAATGCTTGAATGAGGCATTGTTCAGAAATTTTTAATTTTTGTGTTTGTCCTCTCTAAGGTGAAACAACATTCTGTGATACCTGTTGCAATTAGATATATAAATATGGTACATATCAAGATCTAGTTCACACACTAAAGCTTCCCATTACTGAGATGCATAGCTCATGGCCTATGTTTCTTTGTCTGTATATCTTTGACAGTTTTATAAAGCGTTTGTGACTAGTGTTATGGCTTTAAGTAGTTTAGTTACAACACAAATTTGGTGGAAGCTTTTCTTGTTAATAAAATCTTTAGCTTCCAGACAAAATGTGATTATTTGTGATCAAAGAGTCTTTTCATTGTATCGTCAAAGTTTTTATGCATCGTGTATCTCTATATGTAAGGATTTTGCATTTTAAAACCCACAATTTCTCTCAAATGAGAGCTACTTTTAGTGTGCGACTTTGCTTTCTACTTCTATAGCTAACTATGTCTATAGATAGTGAATTGTTTCTTTTTATATTATAAATTTTCTGTCTTGAAAACTACCCCTTTCTTGAATACAAACCTTACAAAAAAAACATGGAAGGATCTGACTTGGCTATGGTCATTCTACTCAAAGAAGCTGAGATTCAGAATGACCTGATAGTTGTTTAGAAGTTGGTAAATGTACATTGTAAACTAGTTGTGGCATAGTAGCATACATTAAAAGCCCCAAAAAAGGTCTTTTAGCCAGGATGACATGTTGTCTTAAAAGCCCCAATAAAATAAATAAATTTTGAAAACATAAAATAAATATTGGTATTTCTGCTTTAATTTTCCCATCTCGCCCCATTTAAGACAACTATGAGACAATATCCATCATAAGCTTCTTTCTCACAGAACTAAGCAGTAATTTCCAGCTTCTAATGAATCATAAATTTTGAAAAAATAATCATGTCTATCAGCATAACATACATGCAAGGCTTAACATACAGTGGCGCACCCTACATTTCCTTTCTCAGATAACAGAATAAGGTAAAATAATGTCTCTAAACACGTGCAATAAGAACTTGGTTTCACTGTGTCAAACCCTGTTTCACTGGTTTCTACGCAACAAATAAGAACTTTTAAGAAGGCAACCAATTGCCCTTATCTCACAATGTTCAACCCAAAAAGAACAGTAAGGAAATGGTTAATAAACCAGTGCACTTTATCCCTGCAAACAAAACCCTAAAACCCTAACCTGCAAAACCCTAAACCCTCAAAACAAAACCCCTAACCTACAAAACCCAAAACCTGTCTGCAAATTTAACAAAAATTCCAATAAACAAGGTGAGGTGTTGAAAAACACATCAGAAATGGCTAGTAGGATTAAAATCCTACCGGACAGAAGCCATGTCCAAGTCCAGAGCTCGCCAAACCTTCGGCAGACCTTCTCCAGCGCTCGACACACCTGCCACACCTACAACAAGTGGGAAATTAGCAAGTGGAGAAAAAAAAACCACAAAAACCACCAAAACCTGCCATTACCTGTAAATTCCACCTTCAACCTTGCACTGGCTGAAATTGGTACTATCTCCTCCCCAAAAAGCAAATAGCGCGAATTAAACAACCACCCAGGAAACCCTAAACCACCGGCGGTCCAGACTGAACAACAATAGCAGGCGGAAAACCACAAGAACAACAGAAACCCTGTTCCAACCATGGATTCGTGCAAGCAAACAATGGCGGACATCAGCTCAACCATGGCAGACGAAGCACGCAGGTAATGGAGCCGTCCCGCACCATCGTCGGCGGAGGGCTTCAAACAAACACCGGACCCAAATAGAAAACCCACAGGCAAACCACACATTGCGGCAAATAGGCGGAAACGAGCGGGCGGAAGGTCGGAAAACCCTGTTTTATTGCCTGACATGCTGCACAACATGTGGCAGCCCATGCTGGACGCGTGTCGTACAACTTCATGTGCTGTCCACATGCTCGTAGGCCAGGTGGAGGGGAGGGCGCACATGTAATGGCATCCCTCCCCTAGGTTCACGTTGAAGCAATGAGCCAACCTATTGGGTAGTCACACCAAATCTCAAGTGGGGTTTTGTATTGTGGTCAATGCGTGGATTTGAAATAATTAAGTGTTGGTTTAGAATAGGCCCAAGGCCTTCTTTGAATAGACTTCCTAAAAAAGAGGACATGCAATGGAATGTCTAGGTGGAGTCGGCGTAGTCAGAAGTGTTGGAGTTGGCATAGTCCGAAGTGTTGGAGTTGGTATTTCATTAAGAAATGAAGGAAGATCAAGGCTTGACCATGACCTCGAGTTGGGCCCGACCTCCTGACTGTGAACCTTAAATATATCTTCATGTTCGAGTTAGGTTTGGTGTTATCAGGAAATCTAGTGTCTATGCAGAGCTGCTAGTCCCACTAAGGCTGGTAGCTACCTTAGAAACAAACAAACTAAAACCACTTTCATTTTCCTTTATGAGAAGTAGATAAGAGGGGAAAGAAGGAGACCAACCTCTGTCTTGCACTTGGCTCCTTGCTTGATTCCTCTCCCTTCTGATAGATCTTTGCCACTCGCTTCCTCGTCTACCCAGCTTCAAAGAGCACCTATAGAATCAAAGCAGCATAACACTATCCAAGAACATAGATATACTATCATAAACAATATAGGACCAGATATATATTGACCACACAAATGCATATATCACCAATCATACAAGAATGTGGAGGAAAACTTGAATAGCTTTATTAATAATCAAGAATAGAAAAGAGGATTACAACCAATTGTTCTGACCCAGCGTCATCCTCTCAGCAAGAAAGCCCTTCTTCACCTCATGAAAAGCTTAGATCACCCAACACTATGATGTTACACCAAGAAACCAGCAACACTTCCTTACAAGATACAAAATTCCAGCCTCTGGATCTCTGGAATGAGGGATCCATATATAGATGTTTGCAAGGGGGTGAGTTAGCTTTTGAGATTTGATTAGTGTCCTCTCTTTGATAGTTCTTGATTCCACTTGGAGATTGATGATCTCTTACTCATCCCTGGGCGAATGCAGAGAGGCAAGTGTCACATGAGAAGTTTCTAGAAGATTCCATGATCCTCCACCTCACAGATTGACCCTGCCATTTGTCCACTCTCGCCCATCGCACCCAATAGAAGGTCTTTTCAGTATGCATCGCACCTCTCGTGTGCATTTAGGTGGGATGCAGCGCACTTTGGCCATGGAGCAGGTGAGATGGTCCAGTTTTGACCAGTTCTGAGTAGTTTTTCATGGAGAACTTCTGGGAGATGATGTAATTAGCTGACCTTGTTCTTTTAGGGGTTGGAACAACACTTTTAGGGACTTAAGAGGCCTTGGTTTATGGACATTTATGATTGGGGTTGCAGTGCCCAAAAATGTTTATAATAGTTGCCCCCTAAAGCATGAGGTCGTTAATCTTTTGATGTCGGGTGAAATGCTTTATCATGAGGATCCAAAGTTTTTTCAAGCTGGAAGGCGACCTGTAATAAGATACAATACAATACATTATCTTCATAATATTTTCATGATCTAGCTGAGGCGGGCATTCCCATGCTCAGTTTTATAAATTCATTTTCATGTACATAAGATAGACAATCGTCTGAGTGCAGACTGATGATTCTGGTAGAGCCATCATCCCTTGGATTGGATGATTATCTGTGTAGTAATGATGTACATTTGATGTCTTTATTTTCTTGAATATATATCGCAGCCCGGATGGATGAAACTAGATCCGGGGTCTTCAATCTCATTCGATCTTCACTCAAAGTACAAGTCGATCCATGTGAGAGATGTTTTGGAGTCGAACATGGAAAGACATCGCCTGATTACCAGCCAATGATGTAAGTTGTTAACAGGCGCGAGAGGAATCACCGATAATGATGATGACCCTCAAGGTACTACAGTACAATTCACGTGGTGTGAATAAGGGACTTGGTGTCGAACACCACGCAAAATCTTTCGGTTGAAGGCCATTGATGTAAACCTGTCGTCGGAAGTGAGAAACTTGCCATTGAGGCATGCAAGCTTCAAAGTACTGAAAGGGTTGTTCCTAGATCGACTTCCTGGATAATGAGCTGATGTCGACAAGAAGCGATCCGTCATAGGAGGGCCTTAGTGAATCCCACATCAATGACACGGAACGGAGCAAATGATTTTAATGGAGGTGAAAATGATCTGACGACATAAGGTTCATCGTGGCGGTCATGAAAGGATGGAGCATAAATGTATTGCAGTGGATGAGACACAGGTGAATTCTCTGAGCGACTTCTCTTGAACATATCGGTGATACTGACATGATGGATTGGTAGCGTTAACCCCAAATATGGATGGTGTGATGGACCCATGGTGATATGACCAGTGAATGGAACAGCCCAACCCGACTCGGATGCGGAGTGAAAGTGTCATGTTCAAGAGCGACTTGCTACCAATAAATTTTCTTCAAGTTTTCTTCCCAGTTTTTCCCCAGTCACTGCTGACCAGTACCTCTTTATTTTTGTCAAGCTTGAGGAGGATAACATATGCTTGTTCTATAATTTCCCCTTCGGGCAAACCCATCGCTATGTTTTAACGAGCCTAGCGATAGTGAAACTCGTTCTTGTCTGTATGGACAAGTTTGTCACTATTCGGTTAACGAGTTTAACGACAAAGATAACTCGGTCCTTTTCAATTTGAGAGAGTCTGAAAAGGGACATAAAGAAAACTCCAATAATCCTTTTTCGTCATATAATCCCTTGAGTCCGAAAATGTATAAAACAATACAAAAGGGATGAATTTTTGGTACTTTTAACGAGCCGAACAAAACAAGCGCTCGATCTTTCTGTGTAATAATCCCTCAAGTCCAAAAATATTAAAATCTAAAGGAGGGATAGCACTTCTGGTCACTTTAACGAGCCGGAGAGGCCAATTACTCGGCAATCTTTTCATATTTTACGAGCCAGTTGAAAAGAGCTTAAAGGAGACTCGTTTTTTGAGGAACGAGTGATAAATTTGGGTAGCAGCTAATTCCAAGTAAGGTTTGGAATTTTCTAATCATGGCAGTGTCACAAGGATGCTTAACAGGATCACTCTTCGCAGCGATTCCTCAAAAAGGGTAAACAATCAAATGGAGGTGAATGATCGGCCAATACAGAGTGGAGGTGATGATGAGAACACGACCAAGGCTTAAAAGGCTGATGATAATGCATCCACAATGGTTATTTACCGGAAATTGGTTCATTTTTTAATGAGCTTAAACTCTGGGGGAACATTTGCTCATTGCTTATGTTTATTTTTTAACGAGCTTGAATTTCGCGTTAAAACTGCTCGATCCAGTCATATAATAAGGATGTCTCATTTAAAATGGCATTTTTTCAAAGCTTTGCCCCGCATCCTTTCTTTATGCAAGTTAGGAAAAGATCAATCCTATGAGTTTAAAGGGTTAGAGGACCTACAAATTTAAAAAATAAATGATCACTCTTCGCCTACACGCCAAAAGGTTTGCATGCCCTCGGCTATAGCAAAAAATTTCCGGGTTACCAAAGACTGTTCTATCCATACTTCAGAAAAAACACTTCCTCGGTAATCTCTACCGAAATAAACAAAGGTGAGTGGCACAACTGGCTCCACTCACATTACTTTGACGAAGGAATCTTATTCCAGTCTGATCTCATAAACTAGTCATATATCCTTCATGGAAACCTACCCTATACCCAAGGTTTTCCTGTCGAAACAGGCCAGGGTGCATGCCCCCTGGGTTTCAGTCATGTCCTCCGAATCACTCGTGCTCATCTGGAGGATGGACTGGGCATTGATGAGACATTCCTTGTGTGAAAAGACCATTCAGGGATGGTATTTGACTATTTGCTATGTGTGAACCGGGGAATGGAATCTGGTCTACGAGCTTGACCACTCTTCCTTCATGCGGAAAACACATTACTCTAAAGAGTGAGGAGACAATGGCTCCCATGCAATAAATATAGTCACGTCTAAGGAGTAGATTATAATCCAGGGGTCCTTGGACTACCATTACGTTCATGTGAACGGTTTTCCTTCTCAATGTTATCAGCACTTTGGGAAGGATCCCTAACGGTTGACTGGTTCCTTTGTCAAAGCCTGTTAGATTTCTCATTTCAGGCAAAAGCGATGGTGAACCAAGCGCTTTCTAAGCAGTTGAGGAGAGGATACTCACAGAAGCCCCTTCATCTATGATGGTACCGGCCATGACCATTCTATATATTTGAGCAATGATTCAAAATGGTACACTAGCCGGTAAGCGGGGTCTGCCTAGTAGATTCCAATCGAAGGAAACAACTAGGTTGCTTGGAGATGGGACCGAATAGACGGCCGGATATGACTCTGATGAACTTCCTTCCTGCGGTAAAGGAATGGGTAGACTACCCCCACGTTCATCGGAGTCTATGCTTACGAAGAAAATTTGAATGGTGTCGTTCTTGTTCTCTCCAGTGACTGTATCATTTGAAGATGGATCCTCTGAAGGCAAGACCGGGTCAACTGCTGCCTCGACCTTTTGAATTTCGTCTAGTGTGGATTCAGATGGTTTATCTTCAATGATAGACGCTTCGGCCGACCACAATGGCGTGTCAGCTGGATTTTCAACTAGTGACGGACTCGGCAAGAGTTTCTTATATCCAGGAGGAAGCTGTAACGGTGAAACCAGATGGTCATCCAAAACTCTTTTAGCCTCGTCTAAGAAGGGACAACGGTGGACGGCGTGATCGCCTTCACACAGTTTACAAGGAAATTTACATTTTCCTTTTTGTCCAGGGGCTTCACTTTCACTAGTTGACGATGTATTTTCAACATGATCATCAGAGGTTGATGACACTGGATTGTGCAAACGAGGAGACCAGTCCCTTAAGATCCAAGGGATGCAAGGACAATCTCGATGATAGTGGTCTCCTTTGCAAATGACACATGGCGATTTCGGCCTGGATGGTGCAGTATGTGGATTTTCGCTAGACGATGCCTGGTTGCCCTTTTTCACCTTTGGCTCCTTCTTCTTCTTATCTTTCTTCTTCTTCTCCTTCTTCTTCTCGGTTACTTGATTTTTGGCTTTACCAGCTTCATCAAGCGAAGAGGAAGGAGGAGAGGGAGAATTGGACGAAGTAGAAGGTTAGGGGGCAACTTTGGTATTGTTTAGTTGCTGATTTGATTGTTCAGGAATCATGGTGTTCTGAATGACAAAGGTTGAGAAGAACCATACGGGCAAGCCGATTGTCAATCCTGGAAGTGACAATGTGGCCATATGGGGTGCACCAACATCTCCCCAAGAGGAGAAAGGACTAGGATTTCCTCCAAGGGGGAATCCTTGGTTGGTGGACTCCATTTTTCTCAACCTAAGACCAACGTAGGAAAGGTGATGTTTATTCTGATTAAAATAAATTTTAGACGCTTTGACAAAACTTGTTTTTTCAATTTTTAAGAGTCGAGAAAAAACAAAAGATGACTCTAGTCGCCTTCGATTTTTAATGAGCTTGAAGTGACAAGTGCTTAGATGGACCTTTTCCTTTAAGGAGTCTAAAAAGGAACGAAAGAGACTACTCTGGAAATCTAGACAGAGGGATTACCAAACCAATCGCAAAACTGCAGAATACTTTTTACGGTACGACAGTCAATCTTCCCGAATGCTGTGTTCAGTGCATTGCGATCGATAGGGCGGCAGACACGGCTTCCTATGGATAAAGGATAAAACCTATTGTGGTCTCCCAATATATACTCGACGGTACATGGGATCACAAGTCCGTACTGGCACTTATCGTCTCAAAGTGGAGGAATCACCCAACCAGCAATGAAAACAACAGTTACAAGACTTTATGACGCTGGAATACGTCTCTAGCCTAGACTTCTAAATGTTGTGCGTTAGGTTCCAAAGCGTTTTTAGATTCATTAAATTTATTTTACAGTTGATCTTGCTTAAGAAATTTTCCTTTCAAGTTCACCGCGTGATGTAGATATACAATTCCTAAAATGCAATCTAAGATGATAAACAATCGTTTAATCTTCTTTTTGCAATGAAAATCCTAGCTACTAAGGAAAGAGAGATGATATTCTTTCAACATAGAGCAGAGAGCACACACTATATGCATTATCCTAAATCAAACCAACAAACAGTCTAAATGCAAATGCACATGCATGTATTTGTTTTCAACCTTCTTAATGTGTGAATGATAAAAAGAAAGCTAAGCGCAAATTTGAATTATTTTTCAAAGCGACATTACTAACAAGTTTCTTTTCAAGACAAAATGAAGACAATGACGACACTTTGTGATTTGGAATTGAAAACTTGCTTTCGACACTTGAAAAACTATTAATTCAAATCAAATACAAGAGTAACAGTGTAATCGACTATCAAGAACAATCGGATTCTCTTCTATGACTGAAAACGACACTTGCGACACTTCCAAATCAAGAAACGACAATTCAATTACGCTACTTCTTTGTAAAAGAGAACTGAAAATGGATCACAATACATAAAAACATTTACAGTTCTTTGCACAATGGAGGCGGAATAATGGCAAGGAAGGGGGTTTCCAACAAAGGTATACTGACTACAGACAACAAAACTCCTGAATAGAGCTGAAAAGAGTGAAAAAACCAAAGTCTGGAGGCAAAATTAGCCCTTTCTGATCAGCGCACCTGTTACACAGGGATTCCAGTATGCATCCCACCTACAGCACATGGGAAGTGCGATGCATACTGAGATCCTTGAAGAGAGGGTGTGATGGTACAATGCGAGACTTTTGATCCAGTTCTTGATCACAGTTTGCAGCACAGTTCAGGGATTTAGGCCGAGCAAGTGGTAATCAGTAAATAAATCACAGGGGTAGATCTAAGGAGGTTACTAGAGCCACCACAAGGGCAATTAGAGAGCTTGTAAATCGATTGTTCAGTTCATAAACAAAACCCGGAGATAAACTGAAGCAACATTGATCTACTTTGCACTTGCATAGCAAATGCAATTCGAAGGCTAGCTGGCTTGACTTCAGGCTCCATCTGTAAGTTTATAAAGAAAACAAATATAGACAAACAAACAATCTATTCGCTCCCCAGCGGAGTCGCCATTTTTTTATCAGGAAATCTAGTGTCTATGCAGAGCTGCTAGTCCCACTAAGGCTGGTAGCTACCTTAGAAACAAACAAACTAAAACCACTTTCGTTTTCCTTTATGAGAAGTAGATAAGAGGGGAAAGAAGGAGACCAACCTCTGTCTTGCACTTGGCTCCTTGCTTGATTCCTCTCCCTTCTGATAGATCTTTGCCACTCACTTCCTCATCTACCCAGCTTCAAAGAGCACCTGTAGAATCAAAGCAGCATAACAACATCCAAGAACATAGATCTACTATCATAAACAATATAGGACCAGATATATATTGACCACACAAATGCATATATCATCAATGATACAAGAATGTGGAGGAAAACTTGAATAGATTTATTAATAATCAAGAATAGCAAAGAGGATTACAACCAATTGTTCTGACCCAACGTCATCCTCTTGGCAAGAAAACCCTTCTTCACCTCATGAAAAGCTTAGATCACCCAACACTATGATGTTACACCAAGAAACCAACAGCACTTCCTTACAAGATACAAAATTCCAGCCTCTGGATCTCTGGGATGAGGGATCCATATATAGATGTTTGCAAGAGGGGTGAGTCAGCTTTTGAGATTTGATTAGTGTCCTCTCTCTGATAGTTCTTGATTCCACTTGGAGATTGATGATCTCTTACTCATCCCTGGGCGAATGCAGAGAGGCAAGTGTCACAGGAGAAGTTTCTGGAAGATTCCATGATCCTCCACCTCACAAATTGACCCTGCCATTTGTCCACTCTCGCCCATCGCACCCCATAGAAGGGCTTTTCAGTATGCATCGCACCTCCCGTGTGCATTTAGGTGGGATGCAACGCACTTTGACCATGGAGCAGGTGAGATGGTCCAGTTTTGACCAGTTCTGAGTAGTTTTTCATGGAGAACTTCTGGGAGATGATGTAATCAGCTGACCTTGTTCTTTTAGGGGTTGGAACAACACTTTTAGGGACATAAGAGCCCTTGTTTTATGGACATTTATGATTGGGGTTGCAGTGCCCAAAAATGTCTTTAACATTTGGTAAAGTGCAACCAAATTTGATTTTCCATATATCTTTTACTTTACTAAGTCCATGGTGTTTTAATTTTGAGTATTCTGATGTCTTATTTAAATTCAATCTGAATTCACTACACTAATTCAATTTGGATGGTTAGTCGTGGCAAGGGTGGGTTTCAAATTTTACCTTTGTAACCACTACACACATAGTCACCATTGTAACGAAAATGCACACATAGCCTCTAAAGATCAACTATTATAAGTAAATTGCGTTCCAAAAGAACATTGGCATAGAGATCTAGCATATACCTCCAAAAGATTGTACGTAAAGTGTGTGCCCAAAGAACATTTGTCACTTTGGCAGCTTAGGCAATAATCCTTATCCCATTTTTATTCAATTACAAAATTGTACAAGTTAGGTTATATTACAACGAATTTTATATTAAATTTAAATAAATTTTATAGTTTTTTAATTTGAGTCTAGTTAAAATATTTTTATAAATAATTTATACAATATATAATATTTATATGTTTCTAAAAATATAATATATTATAATTATTTTGAATTTAATTAAATTTTATATATAAAAAGATATAATATATTGTTATTATTAATAATTAAATTAAATTATATATATATATATATATATATATAATTAATATATGAATATTAAATTAGATTATATATTAAATTTAAGTAAATTATCTATATATATACATATATATGGATTTAATGACGAACTTCATCCGTTCCAATCGAATTATCGAATTTAATAGTTATCGAATTGGAGTTCAAACTCGAATCACATAGATTGGGACCCACTTCTCCTAAATGTGCTCTCTCGATTTTCAAAATTTGGACTCCTAGACATATGTCTAAATTTGAGGTTGTTTTTTAGTTTCTAGGCTCCTCGACACATGTTCAAATTTGAGGTAGTTTTTTAGTCAGTTGTTGTAGGATACGATATTGAAAATGTTATTTCAAATATTTTTATTCACAAATATTATTTCAACTAAATAAATTAAACTTACACAATTTATATATGCAAATAAGTAGTGACATGCCACCACCTAGCTCTTATTATTATTATTTAAAGAAAATTATACTAGTAATTGCAACATGTTGCAAAGCAAATGCCCTAAGGCTATATCATATAGTAGCATATGGAATAATAACACAGATAAAAAAATATGTGATATGTTATGTGATCTAGATGTTGCTTAGTTTGGAACTTTCCTTTGCAACATAAATTACTTTCTAAGAAAAGGTAATAAATAAATTTAACTTTAGATTATACAATTTAGTATTCCTTACACCAAAAAACTTATCCTTTAAATTTTTTTTCCTTTTCAATCGGTAAAAGTTATTTTTCATCTAGTTGTGGACGCCTTCTAACTATTAGGTAGCTACCAGTTAGAGCACTGATTCATGATTTCAAATAATGCTTGCACTAAGAATGTCGAGATTTTAAAACTTGTGATTTAAATTATTTCATATAATTTAAAAATATGATTAATCAAATTTTTCAATATCAAATTAATAAAAAGATAATAAATTATAATATTCCTTTAACTCAAAACTTAAGGAAATAAGTTATTTTGACAAATTCTAAGCTAAATTTAACCTTAATAATCTTCAAATAATACACGTCTTCATTTATAAAATAGGAGTAATTTTATAAAATTTTCATGAAACGTAGACTTCAATATTTAACACACAATTTAGACATTTCAGAGCAACAACCGTATACAAATACCATCAGAACCACACCAGAGAAACCAAATTTGAAACCTACAATTTCGACTTCCCCGATAAAAGCAGACATAAAAATATGATCCAAGGTTTTCCGAACCAAATTCAAATAATACCATTCTTATAAATTTAAAACATACTGAACCTACAATTCTTACAACTCCAACTAAACTTATTATCCATTTCCCACGCCTTGTCCTACAACGTTGAGCCACTTCTTGGACCACGTGCTTCACCATCTCTGCTTCATACTTGAAATGAGCAGAAGCATAAACTAACAAAAAAATAAGAGCGGCGAAGACTGAGTTACCCACCAATATAACATATTTATAAAAACTAAAAATCTAAAACAGATGTAAAAATTGATCAATAAATAAGAGCATGGAAGACTGAGTTATCCACTCGTTGAAATCCTCTTGAAGCGACCATCCCGAGAGACGACATATTTTTAAGAGAGAAACTTTCCATCCTTCGATTTCCTGCACGTTGTATATATCACTCGTCTCATGCGCATGGAATGCTTGGCAGTAGGGACTGCCAGAATGCACAGGGTACCAAACCTGTCGGGGGTGACATCGTAAAGCAAAGGTATCATAGTGGCTAGCCTCTACAGCACTAATCACCGTGTAATTAGTGAGGCTTCTCTCATGCACCAGGGCGATTATGTTTAGTTAATTGAAAAAATAGGCATCAACACATGACTCACCTCAATAGCCTGATGTAGGCTTGTAGCGATGTCTTTTCCTTTGTGCAGGTCGTGTGTGTCAAGGAAAGCACGGAGGCCTACACTGGTCAGAGAGTTATATAGTGGTTCACAAACCCTCTTCGGACATCAGGCCCTCTAAAACTTAATAGAGTCTTGGCATATGCGGGCATCCCCGATGCCCGAACCTTACAGTATGATCTGGCCCAAATTTTTCCCTGTGCCTTGGAATCGAAGGTGTAGCAAACCCACAAAACTTTTTGTGAAAACCTAAAAAAATTAATAGTACACTCTACCACTAATGCGTAAATACCAATGCATAACTACCACTAATGCCTAACTACTAAACCTTGATCGAACCACTGAACGCTATTTAATCATCTAACACTTGATTTAATGGCTCATAGCGAAGACACCTAATAGTTATTGAATTTGAATTCAAACTTGAATCTCATAGATTGGGACCCACTGCTCCCAAATGTTCTCTCTCGATTTTCAAAATCTGGGCTCCTGGACACATGTCTAAAATTGAGGTTGTTTTTCAGTTTTTGGGCTCCTGGACACATGCCCAAATTTGAGGTCATTTTTTAGTCATTTGTTGTAGGATACGATACTGAAAATGTTATTTCAAATACTTTTATTCACATATATTATTTCAACTAAATAAATTAAAATTACGCAATTTATATATATGCAAATAAGCAGTGACATGCCACCACCTAGCTCTTATTATTATTATTTAAAGAAAAATATACTAGCGATTGCAACACATGTTGCAAAGGAAACTATGTAAAGGAATAATAACATAGATGAAAAAAGATGTGATATGTTATGTGATCTAGATGTTGCCTAGTTTGAAAAGGTAATAAATAAATTTAACTTTAGATTATACAATTTAGTATTCCTTACACTAAAAAACTTATGCATTAAAAAAAACTCATTGTTCCTTTTCAATCAGTAAGAGTTATTTTTCATCTAGCTGTGGACACCTTCTAATTGTTAGGTAACTACCAGTTAGAGGACTCAGTCATGATTTAAAATAATTCTTGCACTAAGAATGTCGAGATTTTAAAACACGCGATTTAAATTATTTCATATAATTTAAAAATCTGATTAATCAAAATTTTCAATATCAAATTAATAAAAAGATAATAAATTATAATATTCCTTTAACTCAAAACTTAAGGGCATAAGTTATTTTGACAAATTCTAAACTAAATTAAACCTTAATAATATTGAAATAATACACGTCTTCATTTATAAAATAGGAGTAATTTTATAAAATTTTCATGAAACGTAGACTTAAATATTTAACACACAATTTAGACATTTCATACCAATAGCTATATACAAATACCATCCGAACTAGACCAGAGAAACCAAATTTGAAACCTACAATTTCAAATTCCCTGATAAAAGCAGACATATAAATATGATCCGAGGTCTTTTGAACCAAATTCAAATAATACCATTCTTATAAATTTAAAACATACTGAACCTACAATTCTTACAATTCCAACTGAACCTATTATCCGTTACTTGTGCCCTGTCCTACAATGTCGAGCCACTTCTTGGACCATGTGCTTCATCATCTCTGCTTCATACCTGAAATGAGCAAAAGCATAAACTAACAAAAAAACAAGAGCGATGAAGACTAAGTTACCCACCAATATAACGTATTTAAAAAACTAAAAATCTAAAACAGAGGTACAAATTGATCAATAAATAAGAGCAAGGAAGACTAAGTTACCCACTCGTTGAAATCCTCTTGAAGCGACCATCCCGAGAGATGACAAATTTATAAGAGAGCAACTTTCCATCCTTAGATTTCCTTCGCATTGTATATACCACTCGTCTCATGCACGTGGAATGCTTGACAGTAGGGACTGCCATAACATGGGTACCGAACCTGCCGGGGATGACATCATAAAACAAAGGTATCACAGTGGCTAGCCTTTGCAGCGCTACTTGTCGTGCAATTAGCAAGGCTTCTCTCATGCACCAGGGCGACTGTGCGTAGTTACTCGAAAAAATAGGCATCAACACGTGACTCACCTCAATATCCTAATGTAGGCTTGTAGGATGTCTGTGCCTTTGTGTAGGTCATCTGTGTCAAGGAAAGCACAGAGGCCTGCACTGGTCAGAGCGTTATATAGATGGTTCACAAACCCTCTTGGGACAGTAGGTCCTCTGAAACTTAACAAAGTCTTAGCATATGTGGGCATCCTTGATGCCTGATCCTTATAGTATGATCCGACCCAAATTTTTCCTTGTGCCTTGGAATCGAAGGTGCCGCAAACCCACAAAACATTCTGTGAAAACCTTAAAAAGTTAATAGTACACTCTACCACTAATGTGTAACTACCAGTGCCTAACTACCACTAATGCCTAACTACCAAAACCTAATCGAACCAGTGAACATTGTTTAATCGTCTAACACTTAATTTAATGGCTCATAGCGAAGACACCTAAGACCAAAGAGAAGTTCATTTAAGAGGGAACGCCTTACAACGTAATAATTAAAAATAATATATAAAATGGTTTAAATAAAATGACATTTTTTTAGAAATATTTCACTTTTAAAATATTATTACCATTTATTTGTAAAATATTTTAGTTTTAAATTTACTATATATTTAAAAAATTAAAATAAAAAATTTTAAAAATTATATATATAAATAATAAAATTAAATAAAATTAATATTATATAAAAATATTATAATAAAATATATAATGTCATTTACTACTATATACTTAATACTATTAAAACTATTTAGTACGACTTCTCTGTGTGTACTTCATACTAATTTCTCTTTTACAAGTGCATCTCTCAATCCTTTGACATTTGGGACTCATTTTTGACATTGGGTATTCACACTAACCATGTGTGATCTATATATGATGTTCTTCCTTATGATTATTTAAAATCTTTGTTAATGGTTTTGTTATATATTATTATATTAATATATATTTGATGTTTAATAGAATAATCGTATTTTACTAATTTGGTGAGACTCATTTTTGACATTTACTAATGACTACTCATATTAATAATGTGTGAATCTATATATTTGATGTTTAATAAAATATGGGTATTTTGATATTTAGTGAGAGTAATTTTTAACATTGAGTATTTATATTAACAATGTGTAGATCTCTATATAATATTATTTTTGATAATTATTTAAAGTTATTTTTGACTTTGAGTACTTATATTAACAATGTGTGGATCTATATATAATATTATTGCTGATGATTATTTGAAATCTCTGTTAATATTTTTATATATAATATTATTGCTGATGATTATTTGAAATCTCTGTTAATATTTTTATTAAATATTATTGTATTTGATGTTTAATAAAACATTAGTATTTCTATTACTTATTGAAAAAATCTTTTAAACACAACTATATATATTATATTTTTTAATTATATCTATATTAATTATAAATTTTAAAATATAAATAAATTCAAATATTAAACTTTACTCATATCTATTGAAATTTTAAAATATCTAATATGTAAAATAAAGTTAGCTTAACTTGATCAATGTCAAAACCAACAAAATGGTAAGGAATTACGTGGTGAATGAATCTCTACACTGGATGGTTGGCGCTGCACTATTTATGAAGTCTTCATTGAAGGCGTATATAAATTATTTACTGGTTACTAAAGTAAATTAGTTAAAGTTCGTATTGACTTTGAGGTACTCATGAGTGGCCAAAATTATTTTTGGGTGGGAAAAAGTTAAAAATATTAAATGATGTCTAGCAAACAATGATACAGTGTGTTGTAGTGTTTTTTTACGTTGTTCATGCACGTAAAAAAAACTAGTAATTGAACGGGATTATTGTATTCTGGAGAACAGTTCAGTCTGGTCTCTTTTGGCTTTTGACAATCGGTAAAAGTGCATCTTTGTACAGCGAAAATAGAGACTAGCATCAGACTAAGTTCTTAAATAAATTTAGGGATGGATTCACAACTTGGGTGTCTATTATTATATGCAGATATGTAATAAGCATGGCAGTGCAAAACTAGTGTTAACAAAACATTATAGTGCCGAAATGAGAAGTGGAACGCTAAAGGGAATTGAGGTGTAAATACTAAGTAATGGAGAAAAGGAGAATAATCAAATTTCTTTATTTTTGGTGGCATTGGTTTAACAATTACATATGGAGATACTAATTGAAATTTTTTAATATATTAGAGATGGACTAATATATTATTTTAAGTTGTATAATTGTGAAGGAGGTTAGGCCTAGTTTAGCATTTTAATGTGAATTCTTATCTTATTAATGTTAATCTTTGCGATATATGTGAAGTCAATGTACATGTTATTTTAGAGGATTTGTTATATGTTACTATATTTTATGGAACCATGAATGTTGCTAAATAGATTTTCTTTAGAATATATATGTACACTTGCAAGAACATGATGGTCTCAAGAGTGGTAATGGGATTATCATGAACATGCTTACATAATAATGAATGTATGTCCTTGAGAACACTCATGCATTCCTGAGTGTCTAGCTTTGGCAACCCTCACCACCTTAGAGGTCTAATTAGTACTAGCCAGACAAGGCACAAGTATGCATGTGCATTTCTAAGAGCATGCATGTGTCCTTAAAAACATGTGTGTGCTCTTAGAAATGCATGTGCATTCCTACAGGTCCAAATTTTAAATGGTTATGACCCTATTTTTCCCCACTATCCATTTAAATCGTGAGACATGATTTTGATGGCATTAAGGGATTTGAGGATAGATTTTAATGGGATATCGAGCAAATTTTTGTCCAACTATACAAATTTCATCTCCAAGGCATTCCAAGTAAGGATTTAAACAAAAATTATTTATTTTTTTGTGAGAGAAGTAGAGAGATTCTATATTTGGGGGACAATGTAATTGTTTTATGTTTTTTTCCCATGGAAAAATTGTAATTTTATTAATGAAAACAAAATTACATGTTGCAGATGCTGAAACGCATTACATCAGGAAAGTCAAAATATTGCTGATAAGGGGTTCAAAGAAAGCAAACTAAAATACAAATAAGCAGACTAATGTACAAAATGGGGAGAGTCATGTTTTTCTCCCCTTCTTCTTCTCAACCTTGCGCCACTCCCCTTGAGTCAGCATCGAAGATACGAGTGCAAGCGAGTTGAACGCATTAGGTCAAGGATTGTCTTTTTAGAATCTAAATTATCTAGTGTACGTAGTTGTTTTGCACCACTAGAGTCCTTTGCATCTGGCATCTTTTCCGGCTGTAATTCCATAGGATCTTGTGGAGTTATCTCCTGTGCTTTTGGTTCTTTGTCTGCCTAGTTATTTTCACTGGGTATGGGGTCTTCCACGGCCACTTCCTCCTCTTCATTAGAGTTGTGGGTGGGAAATTGCCAACCCATGGGTTGTTTCCCTGTTTTCTTTTTTCTTCGTATATCTTTTTTGGCTTCTGGACATGAGTTTTGTAGGTGTCATATTTGCCTACAAATTCTGCATCTAAAAGTTGTTTTTTCATAGTCTATTATTTGTGTCCAGCTCCGTTGTTGGTGTTTTAGAAGTATGCGATTTGATAATCCCTTGCTGAGATCTACTTCCACACATATACGTGTGAAAGTGTACACTCTTTCCTCCAATCTTTGTGTGTCCATTTTGATATATTGCCCAATGGAGTTGCCGATACCAGCAAGGACCTGTTGATCCCAAAAATGTAATGGGAGATTATGCAACTAAACCCAAATTGGCATCCTGGAAACAACCATAGTATTAGCATCAAATTCCGGAAACCAAGGTGTGATGAAGAGGCCCGTGGATCCCCAGAACCATGGTCCTTCCTGTAGTATAATGTCCCTTGCCTCAGATGAATGGAATTTGACAATGAAAAACCCCTTTGAGCATAGGTGTATTTCACAGTGAGCAGTCCAGTTTGAGAAAATCCAATGGAAGAGCTCAACAGGTTTTGGCCAAAAACAGTTGAATCGACAGATTAGGGCTTGTGATTCAAAAGTATTACAGTGAATATCTGTTTCTGGTATATCTATGTTTAATTTTGGAATATAATTTAGTTGCTCCACAATATATGGACTGGGTTCAGTTCCAGCTTGCTTTGATGTTGTTGTAGGTGTGTTTTTTCCTTGTAGGATATTTTTGAAAGAAAGTCCTCCATTTTTGTGATTCTGTTGTGTTTTGTTGTACTACTTCTAGTTCCTCCTCCTGAATGTTTTGTTTAACTAGTGGTTGTGGTTCCACCTCGCAGCCTCAGGTTGAGTGTTATGGTGGACACTGACATAATGTTGTAGTCCTTCAGGAGTCTAGTGTCTTGTAGTGCTCTACCCAAAATATTAGAAGTTGTAGTCTGACAGGATATCCAATATGTTGGGAGATGAGATACTTTAGATGAAATACACTATCAGTTTCAAGAACCCAAACTAGAAAAGACAACCCCGGAGGGGTTTTAATAATAACTTGAAATCAATGAAAATTTACCAAGTGTGGGGAATCTACGTCTGCCTGAGGTTTGCATTGTCATGCTACTCCAAGTACTCTGTTTTGCAAAATGTTGTGTGGATGCATGACAGGAGAAAACCCCATGATCGCCAGATTCTCCAGGTGCTCTGTTTCAGTTAATGAAGATCGCGTGTATGTGTCATAATCCAGAGGCAAGAGTAGTGTAACTGTTACCTCAGTGTCCAGCCGGCCCAGCGCCACAAAGTGTAAACCCCCATCTGTAACAGTGTGCAAGCAGGTTTGCATAGAATCCCTTTCCCCCATACCGCTGCCAGCAGGTCGGTGATACAGAGGTTCTGGGAAAAATGGAGGGTTTCTGATCGCATACACTCCAACTAGTATAGATCTGTTGTGGCCGCGTAGGAGCATATTGTAATGGAGCGATAGATCCACAGATACCCACTCAGCCACCGCCATCCCACATTGCTCAGAACCATTCCTAATGGAATGTATTATCCGAAACCACAACTTATTAGCATCGATGGCTCTTATCAAAGTGCCCACCGTGGATTCCTGTACATCAGCTTCAGGTTGCATTTGGTATTCTGCAATCCAAAGAATTTTTCGTCAACCCAGCATAGGCAATAATACATATGCCCATCTAGAGGGAGAAAAATGCCAAGTTTCAGACTCGGCATACCTGGAATCGTTGTTCCCTATGGCCCTAGGCCTGTCCATAGCCTCCACTCCCACACCTGTGATGTCTACATATGAAACCCTAGCACTCTTGCTCGCCATTATGCCCTTCCATCCACTAGTGGCTTTAGTTTCCTCAACTACGTTTATTGTAATTGTTTTATGTTATTCATTTATAATCTTACATTATTTCTTTGTTTGTCATCCTAGCCATATTAACTCCTAGGAGTTGAAAGGGTTTGGTTAGAATTAGGAGCTTGAGTCTTCATTATCCTCCTCGCCTAGAGCTCCTTAAAAATGGGTAAAAGAACACATGACCCATTGAAATCAACCACATGGTGATGGGCCTTGTCATGTTTACTACATGTAAACTAGTATTAGAACTCCCTCCTATCCATTTCCTACTAACCAACACAACAAGCTACACATCTTTCAAAATTTCACAAGAAACAAAATTTCTATTTATTTTAGCAAGAGTCAAGTAAAGAGAATGGACCAAAAATTGATTCCATTCTACCATTTCTTTTCATAATGAACATTGAAACATATATTTCCACTATTTGTTCACATAAGATACAATGTAACATATATTGTAGCATTAAAAAAAAATTCCAACTGATCTGTAAACTACCATGGATATTCAACTAGACGGTTCATCATAATAGATATGATAAAAATATACTTAAAATATGAATCTATTCTAGAGGGTTATTTTCCTTGGACTTATGGATTTATTAAGTTATTGTGTTAATATACTCATTATAAAAAATGTAGAAAATATAGAACAAAAGACAAAAATACAATCACTCACAACCATAATAACACAAGATATGACCTCAAAAACCCTTTGGAGAGAAAACCTAGCTGGAAAGTAAGGTCACTTTTCTCTCTCTTTATTTGAATGGAAATATATGCACGTACAAATAAATGAGAACTATGGCTTGTGGCTGGCTATAATATACAAACCCTCTCTATTTCCTCTGTCTCTATCCATTTTGATATACTCTGCTCATAAATGGAATAAAATGCATTATAATAGAATTGAACCCCTTCCTCACCTAGTGGCTTAATTATAATACAACCCAATAGCCTACTAGTGGTTGTTTTGACTCCAAATCTTAATTAAAGTTACAATATTGACTCTTCTAGAGCCTTGTTCATTGTGATTGAGTGGCTAGACCCTTTTCCATGAATAATGGGGGTTGGCATGACATACTCTCAAATCATGGTGGTCAAAACAAGAAGGTCAACTTCTAGGTGGCATAACTTTGATTGAGGTGATTCTTATGTCATTGGAAAGGTATCTGTGTGTAGAATATCTCTAGGGGGTGTCGTGCTTACAGTTGAATTTTTTTACCACCAAAAATACCATTTAATGTCTCAATCTTCTTCTGGAAGGTTTCAAACCCAAATTTTCTAAACTAGATTCCACTAGTAAAAATGGTCCTATGAGTTGATCTCTCCAATTTTCCCACTCTAAAAGTGTTAAGATAAATGAAAAATAATATAATGATCATATCCCAATCATACCTCCTCAATTTGGAAGGAATTTGGTCACCAAATGCTTCTAATAAATGAGGTGAGGAAATTTGTCCTCCACCTTGTCTTGGGTGTACCATTTAGCCTTTCTGGAATATTACCTTTCAACCTAGTCTACCAAAGGTAATGCTAACCCTATCTTGTAGTTCTAGACCTCTTTTGCAAAACTATATCCTCTATTAACTCTGCTTGAGAATGTAGCACCAAAACCTATACAGAAGGTAGTACTAATTTCTCTTCCTGACTTAGCATAGAAGGCTCATATAATTTTAGATTCTCTACATTCACCATTCAATGAATGCGCATCTATGGGATTAGACTGAGTGTATAGGTGTTATCTCACACCTTATCTAGTCTCTTAAAGGGATCATATCAAAGAGCCTTGATTTTTTTAAGGACCCTATAGTGATTCAAATTATATCATTATATTATTTATCATTTGTCTCATTGCTTTTAGAGTGGAAAAAGTGGAGGAATCAACTCATAGGACCATTTTTATTAGTGGGACCCAGTTTGGAAAATTAGGGTATAAATCATTTGGAGAGTAGTTTGAGGCATAAAACAACAAATTTTGTGAGTAAAAAATTTCCACTTAATTTCACACTATTATACACATAGATACCATTCCAACAACATAAAAATTGCCTCAATCAAATTCCATATGAAAAAGTTATGCCACTCAAAAGTTGACCTTCATGTTTTGACCACCATAATTCAAGAGGATGCCAGGTAATCCCCCATTATTGATGTAAAAAGGGCTATCCATATGATCGTGATGAAGGATACACTAGAAGAGTCCATATTGTAACTTTGTTTAAGAGTTGAATGGGTCAACGTAGCCACTAGTAGGCTATCGAGCTATATTATAACCATACCATTGGGAGAAAAAGGTGTTCCATTCTATTCAAGTATAATTTTGTTCCATAAATGAGCAGAGTAGATGAGAGTGGATAGGGAGAGAGATAAAATAGAGAGGATTTGGGCATTTTAGCAACCCCTCTAGACCATAGACACCACTTCTTTGTCGTTTCATCCATTTTCCATTTAGAGAAAGAGAATTAACAACCTCACCTTCACGCTAGGTTTTCTCCTGAAATGATTTCCTACTGTATATTTTGTGTTATTATGGTTCTAAGTGATTTTTTCTTCTCTATTTTTCACACTTTACTTATTGCATTCATGAAATTGTGACTTAATAAATCTATAAGGGAAAATAATTCACATAGTATAGGTTTTAGATTTTGTAAGGACAATTTTATTAGATTTGTTGTGACAAACTATCCAATGGAATATGCACAAGAATTTACAGATCATATTGGTACCAAAGCATGTTTCTTTGGGAATATCATGGGGATTTGTAGGGTATCTAGATCAGTTAAGCCAAAAGTCACAAAACTGTAGTCGCGGTCAACAAATCTATGAATAACCCTCAAGATCCAACAAAGGAGAGGATTGTGTGGTTGGAAGCACATGTTTGTAATATAAATTATAATGTGAGAATCCTCATGGAAGCCCTAACCAATAAGATTGGGATATTAGGAGCAAATGTGGGTTTTAACACATAGGTTTGATCAGAGGGGAGATCAAGAGATAAGGAAGAAACATTGAAGGAGCTGAACAAAAAACTTGAAAAAGATCAACCCAATTCGAGTATCGTGAAGAATTCATAACTATCTCTATTCAAAATGGAAGTGAAGGCTGACATCAAGACGTATCAAGCTGAGATTGATGCTATAAAAATAAATCATTGGTTGAAACATTTAGAAGCTTATTTTAGTGTTCATCATATAGAGGAAGAACAAAATATTTCATTTTCTCAACTGGAATTAGAGGACCATGCCCTAACCTAGTGGGAAAGACACAAAGACCTTGATGTTCAAGGGAGATCCTCCAATGACTAAGTGAGAGGATTTCAAAATGCTCGTAAAGTCATAATTTTATCCTCTTGGGTATGAAGAGGACCAATAGATATGTTGGCATTACTTTAGATAGAAGTAGGGGTAGAGTGTATAGGAGTACATAATTGAATTAAAAAGGATGTCCATAATGTTGGGTATCTCCCTAAAGAACCTAGACATACTCCTCAAGTATTTGGGGGGTCTAAAGAGCCATATGCATAGGCAAGTGATATTTTTTAAACCTATATTGATGGACGAGGCTTGTGTACATACATAATACCTAGAGAACATAGGCTAGAAGAAAGGTAAACTAGTGGGCAATCTATTGGCTTAAAGAAGAAGGAGTACCTGAATATTTCTAAGGAGGGGAAGAAGAAGTTGAAAGGAGGAAAGTATAAAAAAGACAAAAACCACAACACACCAGTGCAAATATCCCAACAAACAATGCAACCAATGTAACGTTGATAGTTATATATAAAAATCATTGAAGTTGTGTCTAAATATTAACCCAAAGAATAGAAAGAAAGATGCAAAGAAGAAGAATCACATGGCCATTGATTTGAGCAATGAGGTTGAATGCAACTTGGACATGAATGAGAGGATCATATGTACATTAGTGTATAATAAGGTGAATCTAAGTATCCTTCAACAATAGGAAGAGAAGGAAATTACTAGACTCTTTCACATAAAGATATAGGTCAAGAAGATGAATATTGATGTTTTGTTCAACTCATGATCACAAGACAATATCATTACAACATATCTCATTAACAAATTGGGTTTGTAATTTCATGATTAACCACACCCATATCCATTAGGATGGGTAAATAAGGATGCATAGATAAAGTTAACCAAATAGTGCAAACTTATATTTGCTATGTGTTGATTTTATTGATGAAGTAAAATTAGATGTGGTTCCCCTTGATGTACATGGAGTGGTGTTTGGAAGTCCCTATATTTACATGAAGGATGTAATCTTCATGTGGAGAGCCAAGCAATATCACCTTATCAAGGATGGAAAATACTTCACCATAAAAGTGAATAGGGGCAAGCCCAAAATTTCATTAGTAAGTTCCAGTAAAGCTATGAAATTGATTAGTTCTAGAAAGAAGTATGTTTTAATATTATTATTAGAAACTAAGTCAAGAGTTAGTGAGAGAAAAGTCATCCCTAAAAGGGTGTACTAAGAAATAGAAACAATATCTAGAAGAGTTACTACATGCATACAAGGATGTGTCCCATGAACTAAAAGGGGTACCACCCAAGATGAAAGTGGAGCATGATATCCAACTATTATCAATCTCCACACTACCAAACATTGGGCTATACAGGAAATCTATTATAGAAGCAAGTGAGGTGGAAAATAAATTGCAACAACTACTATAATAGGGTGTCATTCGACCATGTGTATCACCGTGTGGGCACCCATCACTATTATTTCAAATAAGGATGGGACTTGGTGGATGTGTATCAGTGATCTGGTATTAAACAAAATTATGCTTAAGAATAGGGAGCCCCTTCCCAGGATAGATGACCTGTTAGATCATTTGTAGTTAAGAAAATATTACACCAAAATGGACTTAAATTAAGTATATCACCAAGTTTAGGTCATATAAGAAGATACCTAGAATAATGCCTTCAAAACAAGGAAAGGTTTGCATGAGTGGCTAGTCATGTTGTTTGGAGTATGCAATGCACGAACTACATCTATAAGGTCAATGAAAAATGTACTGCTTGATTTTATAGATTCATTTTTTATTGTATATTTGGATGATATATTGATGTAAAATGCTACCTAGGAGGAGCACATCTCACATTTGACGCAAGTGATAAAGACTTTAATGCACCATAGAAAATATCAGGAAGTGCAAGTTTGCACAATAGTCTTTGGTGTAGCTAGGTTATGAGATAAGTGGAGGAGAGATGAAGGTAGATCTTGCCAAGATGGAGGCCATCATGAAGTGGCCAATGCTTACTAATGTTTCTGAAGTTAGGATTTTTCACTGGGAAAGAACAATACCTGATGAAATTCATAGCCTCATTTTTGGAATTAGCATGACCACTGCATGCCATAACAATAAGTTGCAAGAGTTTCCAATGAGGAAAGGGTTAGTAGAGGGTTTTGAGGAATTAAATAAGAATACTAGTCAAGCACCAGTTTTGTCATTACTAAACTTTCTAAAACCCTTTGAAGTCAAGACAAATGTGAGTGGGTATGTTATAGGAATGATCTTAATGTAGGGAGGAAGGCTTGTATGCTACCATTCTAAAGTTTTTAATGGGGTGATTCTTAGCTACTCAACCTATGAAAAGGAGTTATATGCCCCAATGAAAACTATGAGGAATTGGAAACACTATTTGATGTGAAAGGAGATATTAATACACACAGATAAACAGCCACTATAATTCTTGTAGGCCTAGAGTAAGCTGCAACTGAACAATCATTACAAGTGGATGGGGTTTTAACAATATTTTCATTTAGTGATTACATACAAGAAGGGAAGCACAAACAATTTGGTTGACATGATTTCATGCCAACTACATCAAAGATCATATTTATTAACTCTCTAATGAACATGAAGCCATTAACCCATGATTCATACATAGAGGAATATTCAACGGGACGAAGACTTTAAGGATGTGTTTCAACAGTTGTAGAGCCAGAGCCATGTGCACGATGGTGATAACATAGTTGAATACCATCTACAGGACAAGTTAATCTATATGCTATATAATTTATGTGTCCCTAAAGGTGAGGGACTATAGTTGATTAGAGAGGCTCACACCTCCAAGGTTGTAGAGCACTTTGGTGTAGGGAAGACAATGACTAAGTCACAGAGGTATGCATATTGGCCTAGGATGCAATAAGAGGTAGTTAAGTTTATAAGATGATGGATGCATGCTTTGTTGTACTGACAAGCCTAGTAATAGGAAACAATTTCTATACCATCCCTTCCCTATACCCACTAGTCCTTGGGAAATAATTTCCATGGACTTTGTGGGAGGTTTACCAACAACTAGGAAGGGACATGACTAATTGTTCATGTTAGTTGATAGCTTCACCAATATGTGTATTTTTATGCCCTGTAAAAAGACCATTGATGGGAAAGAAGTAACAAACTTGTTGTTTGGACATATGTGGGTGCACTTTGGGATACCGAGGATCATCGTTTCAGACAGGGAAACAATATCTCTTAGTGCATTTTGGACTACACTATGGGAGAAGATGGAAAAAAATTTAAAGAGTTTTACAACATTCCATCCATAATCAAAAGGGTAGAAAAAATTAGTTAACATGACATTGGTGTAGCTTTTGAGGGGATACAATTAGAAGCATCCAAATAATTTGGATGAAAACAAATTATATATACAACACCCTTATAACATAACAGTCCACACTTCTACTAGAAAGTCCTTATTTGAAACCTTTTTTGGATATTTTCCACCTTAGCCTTTTGATGTTACAAATGGACAACAAAAAGGAGTGAGAGACTATCTTATAAGGTATACCTTATGTGTAGAAAAAATTGTAGAGATGATTAGGAATTTCCATCTATAGGTACAAGAGAAATTGCATAAGTCACAAGAAAAATACAAGGCCTGACATGATCACTAAATAGATAGGTCATTCAAGGTGGGAGAGAATGTATGGTTACAATTGAGTAAGGAGAGGCTATAGGGTCCTAGTAATAAAATCAAGGATCTTCAATATGGTACCTTTGAGATATTGGAAAGGGTGGGAGATAATTACTATAGACTCAATGGACCCCCATACATGTGTATTTACTTAGGGGTGAATGTAGAGAATTTGAAACTGTACGTCTTCCATGCTATATCAGGAAGAGGAACATGTTTTAACTTTTGTAGAGGAGTTGGCACTAGATTCTTAGACATATTTGAGAAAGGATATATTTTTGTCGAAGAGGTCCAAAAATATAAAACAAGGGAAGCATGCCCTTTTCCATATTGGGTTGAAAGGACAACTTCTAAGAAAAGCTAAGTGGTACACCTGAGAAAAGGTGGGGAAAATATTTCATCACCTCATTCAATAGAAGATTTTGGGGACCTAAATTCTCGCAAAATGGGGAGGTGTGATCTAGATTACATCACTATGTTTTTTTCATCCATATCAATGCTTTTAGAGTCAAAAACGTGGAGGAATCAACTCACATGTTCATTTTAACCAACATGACCTAGTTTGGAAAATTAGAGTTTGCAACCTTCTGATAACAATTTGAGGCATCAAATGGAAGTTTTTTGGGATTAAAGCTTCTTTGCTTAATAATTTCAACCTTTTACACTATATTCTCATATATAACTTTCAAATGACATAAGATTCACCTCAATCAGAATCCATATGCAAAATTTATGTCGTTTAGAAGTTGTCCTTCCTATTTTGACCACCATAATTCAAGAGGATGCAATGGAAACTCACATTATTCATTGAAAAGGGGCTAGCCACATGATCATGATGAAGAATACTCTGGAAGAGTCCACATTGAAACTCTATTTAATATTTTAAGGAGTCATCCTAACCACTAGTAGGGAATACAACTATGTTATAACATCGCCACTAGGACGAAAACATACTCCATTCTATTTGAATGCAATTTTGTTCCATAAATTATCATAGTAGTTGTAAGTGGATAGGGAGAGAGATAGAATATAGAGGATTTGTGCACTATAGAAGCCCATGGGCCACATGACTCACTTCCTTTTACTTGCATCCATTTTCCATTCATAGAAAGAGAGTACAACAACCTCACTTTTCAGCTATGTTTTCTCTCGAAAGGGTTTCCTATGGTATATTTTTTGTTCTTCTAGTAATGAGTGATTGTATTTTTGTTTGTTTTCTAGTTTTTTCACTTTACATATTACATGCATGAAACTGTAACTTAATAAATATATAAGTCTAAGGAAAAATAATCTATATAGTATATGTTTCGATAATTTTAAGAATAATTTTATCATATGTATTATTGCAATCTGTTTGGAAGTTTACGGGTCATGTAATCTCTCCTTGTTCATTTGTAACCATACGTTGTCTCCCATAGTGAATGACTTCTCTACTATGATGATGATGGCTAACCTCGTATTTATTTTGATTTCTATAGTGTCTCCTATACCTATAGATGGATCTACATAGTCTTCTCAACACATTTTTATTCCCTTAAGGCATCTCTTGTAAGATCCTCCCTCACTCCTTTATTCCCATATACAATATCCAATGGTGAAGGTGGAAAATATCCAAAAAAGTTTTCAAATGGGAGTTACCAATAGATGTGTGGACTACTATGTTACAAGAGTGTTCATATATACAATTTTTTCATATCAATTATTTGGATTTTTCTGTGGATGTAATCTTGTAGACCTCTTCAACTTCATTTCTAGATCCTTCCATAATGTAGTCCAAAATTCATTGAGGAATATTATGTCCCTATCTGAAATGATGTTCCTTAGTATCTCGAAGTTCACTACCTTAAATATACCACTCAATCATGAAACTTTTGATTTCTATTTTTGAGGTATTTTATCAAATAGTTTGGATGTGAATTGTAATAAAATACCTTTAACACATTTCCTCAAATGATTTTCATGCAAGTGGGTATATATTGGCTACAATAGTATTATCATGGAACAATTGTAAGATACAGTAATACTATCCCCTTCCACAAAACACCATTTTCATTTGGGCATTTGATCAGACATTTTATATGCAATGAATCATTAAACTATTTAGGCATTTATTCAAACACTTTGCATGCAAACTAATATAGAAAATTTCTCAAGGTATATCTCCTAAATTACAATATTACGATTTCCAAAAACTAAAACATATGATTAGTGGGATTTCCCTCACTATGGTCCAAGATTTAGCTTTTCAAATGTCCGATAAGAATATTTATAGAAAAAATGTCAACATGAATTGTTTGATGCATGATTTTAGGAGCATCTAAGAAGATAAATTTCCTTTGATCATATATCCTAAAATATCATCGCCTAAGATTGGAAAGTTGGATCAGATGATAAACAAGATTTTCCCTAATTACCATCCAATTTTTAGCTTCTAGAACCTTCGAGAAAAAAAATTTATATAAAAAATGCCGACATGACTTGTTTAAACATGCATTTGGGAATCCCAACTTCCTGTCATCATATTTTCTAAAATTTCACAACCCAAGATCTAAAAATTAGACCATAGGATCAAAAGTATTTCCCCTCATTATGATCCAAATTTTAGCTTCTAGAACCTCCCAAACGAAACGTTATAGTAGAAATTCAAACATGACTTGTTTAAAGAATATTTTAGGAAGCATATCTTCCTCAACTAATGTTGTTACAAGATTTAATACATACAAAAATATATGTTGCACTAATTTATTCACACAAATTAACACAAGTATTCTTTATCAATCTGGGTTGGTAATACTTGGAGGCAAGTCCACTATATATGAATATCAGATATAATCAAGCTTGAAAGACAAGTTTTCAAAAACTAAAGAAGTGCATATTACAAATATAACCTACATTAACAATTTCCAATTCACTTTGTAAAAAAGAAAAGCTGAAATGGCTCTTAACTTAAGAGGTCCAATTTTTCCTCAATTATTACTTGATGAATAGAAATTAGAAACCATGAACTCTCAATAGCTTAAGATGGACAAATCATCAATGAAGGTAGGCTCTTAACTTAAAATACCTTTGGTATTTTACATCATAATTCATTCACCATAATGCTATCAATTGAAAACTAAAAATACATAATAAAACTGCTTGCATGTAATCAAGGAAAAACTAGTTTCAATCCACCAATTTAACAGAAGGAGTGCTCAACTTGAACACCTTGTTATTGCATCTTACTAAAGTGATGAAAAAATAAGATTCAATGAAATAAATCATCACACATTAACCATAAACCAATTTGAAACAAAGCATGTAAACAAGTTCTAAAATAATCAGATTATGGGAAATTAAACTAATCTAAACAAAGAAGTGTACTTAGCTTGGAATGGATGCCCTCAACTCTTGCTTTGCACACTTGAATATTGATATCAGAAGCTTAAAATTCAGTCACACATCCACATTATTGAACAACAAAATAGTAGTAGAACAGGTTCTTCAAATTAGTTTCAAACTCCAAAATGTCTCAGCATGAAATTATACAAAAGTTACACCCATAAGCCATCAAAGTCTTGGCTTTAAATAGAAGTTTTGTGAAACAAACTGATCTATAATCTTTCTAACAATCATATCTACTCATATTCACCTATCTAATTCGAACTCATCCAATCCATCCCAAGAAATATGGTCAATCCCATAAAATATCAAAACTGCCCTATTTCCTAAGGATTTCTTAGTGACTAGTCATGGTTGACTAGCCTTGAATGGGCCTAATAAATCTTGTTTTGACCGAACCAAGTGGAGTTAGCTCAGTCCTAGTTCCCAAGCTGTCCATCCATGCATCAAACTCGTGCCCAAGTGTCTTGCAAACATGTCATCCATATAGCTATTACGAGAATTTCTGAATTTGTCAAAATTTGCACTTGAAATCAAATTTTCATAAAAACTTTAGAATTTGAAAAATTAAAATTAAATACGTGAATAGACATGAAATACATCAAAATGGGATATATATAGTGGAAAATAGATGGAAAATATATAGATTAAGTAAGTTTCCTTAAGCAAAAATAGACCAAAATCGAGGGCCAACATCTCCCCCTTGCTGATCATCAAGCATGTCCTCATGCTTGCTTATTCCTTTTTGATCTCCTGACCCCTGCTGTGGATGCAATTCCTGTCTCTGATGCTTCCTGTTGTGCTGCTTTTATCAAATAGTCCATACCTGTATCATGTCCTTCTCTATATAAAGTGGCCTTAACTTTTTGCTTCTCATACTTAGCCTTCCACATGTTCTTCTCTTTTAGCCATTTGAATGCATGTTTGGAGAACAGATCATTCTTTCTTTTCAGCCTTCCTATTTCTTCATTTAATATTTCATTTTCTTTAACCAATCTAGCATTATTCTTTTGCTTTCTTTGTTTTCTTCTTTCAAATGTTTTTCCAAGATTTTGTTGATTTTTCATTGGTCTATTAACTCCTTAATCTTGCCCAAATTTATTTCCTTTTCAAGCTCTTGTGTAGTTTTTATTAATGATGCTGCTGCTGCATCATCATAGTAGGAATCTCTTTCCAATGCTTCTTTTTCAATATCATCCTCTGCTTGTTTTTTTGTTGAACATGTTTCTACTATCTGAACTTTTTTTTCTTTTCTATTTATCTCAGTTGGACTTTTGTTTCTAAACCTCCTAGGAATGGACATGACGGACACTTCATTTTCATACATGACTGTATTAATTTGCTTTTTTTTCTCTAGTCCTGAGATAGAGAGGTGAGCTCATCATTCCCTTGGTTCCCTGCTCTACCTCGTTTTGTCCCTCATTGACCTGTTCATTGTACTGATTTTGACTCATGAATTCCCTCCAAATCATCCCCTGTGATCTTACTTGATATTCAACCAAGATTTTTATCAACCCCTGGTGATAAATTTGTGCTTCTCTAGGCTTATGTTCATGTTTTACTGACTCTATCATCTTTAGGAGGCTTCTAAAGAAGAATTATGGAAAATTAATCTTATTCCCCCCCTTAATGTGCTGTAAGAGTCTGATGTGATATAGATGTGCAACACTATATCCCATGGTTCATTGAACCATTCCCTTGGTATAACTTTGGTCCTGTCAAAGGTTCCCTTTCTATTCTTTTCAAGGAAGAAAGTCCACGCTTTCTCCTTGAAATGCAAGCCTTTATGATAATTCTCTCCTATCATCGGGAGGTCCAATACTTGTGAAAATAATTCCTGAGTCACGGGAATTATTACATTTCCTACCCTTGATTGTTCTTGGGTATAATTGTTTATAAATTCCCTCGTTACTTCTTCACTGTGGCCACTAAATCTTTGCAAGAATCCTGTCAGTCTTGCTCGATATAGCTTCTCTATGGTTTCTTTCTTCCAATTTTCTATTTGGAACTTTGGCTCTATCCTTATTGTCATTGTTTTTGAAAACCATTGAATATAAGCCTCTGTTGTCATTAAATTCATCCTTTGTAATGACAAATAACAAATATTGTTTCATAAAATAAATTTTTCAAGTCAGAGAAACTTACCTGCCTTATTCAACAACTTAATTCAATCTACTTTGGCCTCTATTTTCTTCTTTTTGCAGCAAAACAGTCTCTTTTTTAATACCCTGTTTTGTTCAAACATTCAAACATTCTTCCTCATATATCTCTGTAAAAAAAACTATACTCTATTTTGAAATAGAAATACATAAGAAAACAAAATAATCATATCATAATTTGTGTTGCTTAATGTAATCTCAGGGCATTTTTCTTCCGCTTTTTGTACAATTCACCATGCAAACCAGGTTTCCATTAGCATAATTTTTCATTCACTATTCTTTGTATAAATCATCATGCAAGCCTAATCTTCAGCACTGTATATAACCAAAATCTTTTAGTTTTCAATGCTGCCCTAGTTATAACAACACCATAAAAAAAAACTCTTATGTTCGTCCTTCAATAGCTCATACAAACCCCTACACTATTTGTGTATTAAAAACGCACAAGACAGACCCAAATAATCTGTTTCATTTATCCATTTTCATACATCAAACTAGGATTTGATCGAACTACTTGATTGTACACACGTGTAATTAACTGTTTGTTTTACACAAGTTACGTGCTCCATTCTTATTCAAAACCTTAGTTTATGCAATTAACACTTTATGAACAGACCCTTTATCGACAATGCATGAACATTTATCCTTAGTTCTATTAACTTCACTGTTTGTTTATATGAACCTTGCATTTATAACCTTCTGAAGTCATGGCGATTTTTTGGCGTTTACCTGGCTACCTGCTGGACTCGTGGACTATTTTAGTGGCGCTCCATATTACCCATATCTCCTCAACCTTCGTTTCAATGCCTTAGCATGCTGACTGGTGGCATAAACAGATACATAAACGTTTAGATGACAGGCAGTTCCTACAAAAAGTTCGGTGATTGTGATCCCGACTTCACCTTTGCGATCTTATGGAAGCAAATCAAATCTCGTCTTACCTGAAATTTTCATGAGATTCTGGGCAACCGACTTGCGCTATCTCCGTTAATTTACCTACTTATCTCTCCACAGTCTCAGCTATGTTTTTCCCTCGCTTCCTCTGTCAAAATGGTTAGTGCTTTCGCCACTATTCTCCTGAGCTCTTAAGGGTGATGATGGCAAACAAATGCATTTAGCAACCGACAGAATGGTTTTGAGAGGTGCAGAGGTTTTGTTCTTCAAGTTTCTTGACCATTTTCAAATTTTTTACTGTGCTCTGACTAAGTAAGCCGTAAGCACATCTTATTGGGTGATGCCTGCATGTCGGTCCTTTGACCAGTCGCACCTACCGTTACATTGTTATGCCCTGACTGTTTCCATGATTTGAATTCAAGCTTGTCTGTATGCGGGTCATGGTTGTCCTTCTATACCGTTCACGGCCTTGCCAACACACCATCCATTGAACTGTTGAATGCATCAGCCTCTGCCACCTTGCCATGCAACTTTATGATGTGTTGGGTGCATCATAGCTTCATTTGTGTTCTTGCCACTACCCACGACTTCGACCTCATTATAATATGGACCATGTATTTGGAAATCATATTCTTTCAATGGTTTCAAGCTTGTTGTAATTATATCCCTCCCCGCCTAATATCATTGCATAGTTTGCCACTTTTGTTATGCGCTCAAAGGTTTTATGCTTAATACATTTCCTTTTTATATTCTTTTACAAAATGCGCATATATTTCCTTGTTTAAATATTTCTCATAATTTTAAAATGACCACCTAGGTCATGTTTAAAATTAACTCCATGTCTAATGTTTGATTTGTTTATGCAAGTACCATCACATTACATTCTCTTTTGATCCCTTTTTGCTTTGAGGAAAAATACTTAGGGGTATAGGCTTAGGGTTAAGGTTATGAATATGAAATGAAGATAGGATGTACTTAGGTTATGGGATGTGAGGGTTATAGGATATACATAGATAAATGTAAGATGATACTTAGGGTAGTGGTGGAAGTAATGGAAAATATATACTTCAGGTACTAATCTCAATTTTAACAAAGACTAAAAATTTCTAAAAGAAATTGAATTTACAAGAGAAAAATTGTGTACTTACTATACTTCTACTTCCTTGATAATATTGGATGATGTCCATTGTTCTTTGACAAATTAGATGAGGTCTTCTGATCAAATGTCTTAGATAGATTGAAACACAGAGTTTATTTCTACTTCCTGTTCTACATTCTTCATTGGTTCTGGTTCTTGAATTGCTGGTTGTCATTTAGGTCCCTCTACAATTGTTTCATAACTCAGGTCCCAACTATCATGCACACTTTTATGCAATATGTACATGTTTATGCTAATATTTCAGGTCCCTCTGCAATTATTTCTTAACAACTTCGGTGTCTACTATCATACAATGTATACATGCTTTATATCATTTCAAATTCATGCAATATATACATGTCGTTTTCTAACATTTTAGGTCCCTAACTATCATCAATTTCAAAATAAATTCAGGTCCCAACTGACAGTGGTTGCAAAAATATTTCAGGTCCCAACTGACATTGGTTGCAAAAATATTTCAGGTCCCAACTGTGAACAATACAAGTTCCGTCATCAATTCAACTGCACAACTAAGTTTCTTGTGTGACCTTCCCCCTTGCTTGTCTATTGACTTGTCCTCAAGTCATGCTTTTGTGGAGGATTTCCTGCAAAAAAAAGTTGTGATAAAAGTAGAACAAGAAAGTGTGAATTCATACAGTCCAAAACGAGTTGGTTTTCCTCTATGAATTCTTGTTTGCTTGGTGCCAGTTTCCTGGTTTTCACTAGCAAACAATTTATTTATTTATTATTTTTTTTATATTTGTTTTCTTTTTTTTATTCTTTTGGAGTACTGGAAGATGGATGGCTCTGCTATGCCATTATTTCCAGTTCTGTTCCTTGTATCAGTTGTTTCATGAATTCTTCTTTGTTAATAGGCTTGTTGTAAACTTTGAGCCTATGTCCATTTACCAAAAATGATGTAGACTCCTGGTCAATTGTCTTGATTGGAACAACTCCATTATCAAAGATTTCTTCAATCTCATATGGCCCTAACCAATGTGTTGTGAATTTGGCCTTGAAATCTTTGAATTTGGAGTCGAACAGTAATGCACAGTCTCCTTTGATGAATGTCTTGTTCTTGATGAATTTTTCGTGCCATTTCATTCATTGCTGCTGTACCAATGTTGTATGTTCTATTGCCTGCTGGCGATGTTCATCTAGTTGATTTAATTCCATTATCCACTGTTGCTGTGCTTCAGACAGTTCTAGTCCTAGTTTGGCTACCAATTTATATGCGTGTATCTAAAATTCTATGGGTAGTAAGACCCCTTTTCCATACACTAACTGGTATGGACTAAATCTAGTTGTGTTTTTCCATGTGATTCTGTATGTCCATAGTGCATCTCTTATTTTTTTTGACCAATTCTTTCAGTTCAACTATACTGTTTTGGTCATTATGTTCTCTAGGACTTTGTTCATTGCTTCCACTTGTCCGTTTGTCTGAGGATGATACAGTGTGGACTTCTGGTGCTCTATCTTATATTTTTCCGTAAGATCCTGAACTAGTTTTGAAGTAAACTGTGCTCCCTTGTCGGTTACAATCTGTCTAGGCACGCCATAGCTTACAAATATTTATTTAAAGAGGAAGGTGACCACTATGTTTTCTGTTGCTTTTGTGACTGTCTTTGCCTCCACCCATTTAGTGACGTAATCTATACATACCAAGATGTACCTCTTTCCATTTGATGGTGGATTTATTGGTCCCACAAAATCTAGAGCCCATTGCTCAAATGGTTCTATTAGAACTTGTGGTTTGAGTGGCATCTCATTTGATACTATTGGTCTCCCTATTCTTTGGCAACTATCACACCGCTTGACATATGCCTTGGAATCTTTGAAGATTGTTGGCCAGTAGTAGCCTAATTGCAGCACCTTGTAGGCAATTCATTTTTCTGCAAAATGACTACCACATGGTTCATCATGACATGCTTTCAGGATTTCTAATATCTCATCTTCTCTCACACATTTTCTTATTATTAAATCTGAACCAGTATAAAACAGATCGCCATTTACCCAACTATATCTAGAGCTTTCTTTAATGATTTTTTGTTTTTGTTTCTTTGAGAACTGTGTTGGAAATTTCCCAGAAGATAGATAGTTTGCTATGTCTGCAAACCATGGTGTTTTTATTGCTATTTCAAACAAATATTCATTTGGAAAGTTATCTACAACTGAATTTGGATCATTGGGTGAATGTATTCGTGAAGGAAAGTCAGCCACTCGATTTTCTTTCCCTGGTCGATCTTGAATTGTAATGTTAAATTATTGCATTAGCAGTAACCATCTTGTTATTCTCCCGTTTGTGAGAGATTTATTCATTAAGTATTTGATTGTTGAATGGTCTATGTGAATAAACACTTGGTATCCTGTTATGTAATGCCTGAATTTATTTACTGCATGTACTACAGCTAACATTTATTTTTCTGTGACTGTATAATTCAATTCTGCAGGTGTTAAGTTCTTGCTTATGTAATATATTGCATAATTGAACAGGTTCTCTTTCTGCCCAAGTGATGCACCTATAGCAGTATCAGATGCATCAGTTGAAATATGAAATGGCAGAGACCAGTTTGGTCCACGAAGAATGGGTGCAATTGATAGTTTTTCTTTCAATATTTGGAATGCATTTTGACAGTGATTTGTCCATTGGAATTCAACATCTTTTGCTAATAACTTGAATAGAGGTTGGGCTATTTTACTAAAGTTTTCTATGAATCATCTATAGTAGCTTGCATAACCCAGGAAACTCCTTACCTCTTTTTGTGTTGTAGGTGGCATTAAATTCACAATGACTTGTATTTTAGTTGGATCCACCTTAATTCCTGAGGCGGAAATATGGTGTCCCAAAACTATGCCTTCCATCAACATCATATAGTATTTTTCGTTACTCAAAGACAAATTTGTTTCTATGCATAACTTTCTCAAGATTGTTTAAGCAATTGTCATATGTGTTTCCATATACCATGAAGTCATCCATGTAAACTTCTACACATTCATGGATTAGATCAACAAATATTGCAAGCACTGCTCTTTGGAAAGTTGCAGGTGCATTACATAATCCGAATGGCAAGACATTATATGCATAGGTTCCCCATGGGTAGGTGAATGTTGTTTTGTCTTGGTCTTCTGTTGCTATTCTAATCTGATTGTACCCACTAAACCCATCTAGGAAGGAGAAAAATTTCTTTCCAGCTAATGAGTCTAGAACCTGGTCAATGAATGGTAGTGGAAAATGATCTTTTAATGTTGCTTTGTTTAATTCCCGGTAATCTACACATATCCTCCACTTCCCGTTTTTCTTTGGTACTATTACCAATGGAGAAACCCATTGACTGTCTGAAATAGGATAGATGAACCCAACTTTAAGCAATTTCTGCAGTTCTTCTTTCACTATTTCTTTCATCATGGGATTCATTTGTCTTTGAGGTTGCCTTACTGGTTTAATCTGATCATCTGTATAGATGTGGTGGATACATGTATTGGGATGGATTCCTTGCATGTTTGTATAATCCCAGGCAAAAGCTTTTGAATATTTTTGTAATAATGCAATTACCTCTTGTTCTTGTGACGATTGCAAATGGTTTCCAATGTTCAAATGTTTTCCAGGATATATCTCAATTGTTTTTGTTGTTGAATTGGTAATTGTGTTTACAGGAAAAATGTTTGTAAAAGAGCTTCGCAAGGATTGAATTGTACAAGTTTCCTGAAAACATTGATTCAAAATATTACTTGCAGCTTCATATTGAATCTCTCTAAGTTGCTCTGAAATATTTGGTTCTGAGATGAAAAGATCCATTAAATCCTCATTCTCTTCTTCTTCTCTAAGGTCAAAAACTTGATTTATACTTAGAACTGATTTTGTTTGTTGTTGTTCTTGGGCTTCAAGCATTGATTCTAAAGAAGGTGATTGTGCAGGTGAATAAAGTGTAATGTGTTTCCGTTCATCTCCATGTGAAATAATCATACTTCCAGATCTGCATCCTATAAAGGCATCAACCGTGGCTAACCATGGTCTGCCTAAGATTAGAGGATGTCCTCCCAAATTTGTTTTTGGCTGCAAGATGAGGAAGTCAACAGGATACTCCCATGAATCCAAAGAGACTATAATATCTTCTAGTATTCCTTCTGGTACAACTTTAGATCTATCTGCTAACTCTAGAATTGTAGAAGTTGATCTAATGTTGTTTAAATGCAGATATTTCATTGTCTCCATAGTCATTACATTTATAGCGGCTCCCAAATCTATTAATGTGTTTGGAACTGAGAAATTATTTATTGAAATAGTAACCATAGGGATACCAAGATCAATATATTTTTCTACCACTGTTTGTGTTGACATGAGGCTCGCTAATTTGCCAATGACTTGGATTGTAGTATGATCCTTCTTCTTTTTACCAGTTTTCTTAATGCATAATTCATTTATTGTTTTAGCATATATTGGTATCTCTTTTATCGCTTTCAATAAAGGAATTTTTACATAGGAATTTTTCAATTTATCCAAAATATCAAATTCAGGAAGGTTCATTTCTATTTGTTTCTCTACTAACCTCTCAAGATAAGGTGGTGTTTGAGTTATAACAGTTTTTCCTTTTTGAATTTCTTTTTCAGATTGTGATGTTTCAGGTTGTTCTCCTTTATTAATTGGCTCTTCTATGATTGGAGGAGAATCCTTTGTAAGCACCTTTCTAGACCTTAAATGGACATCATTTATGGGAAGAATATAATATGTTGAAAAAATATGCTGCTTCTTCTACATTTTATGCAGGTTTATCCATCTTATTGTTTGGATTTGCCACTGGTTGGGCTGGTAATTGAGTTGGTCTGGGCTGGTTTGAAGGTAGCTGTAGCTGTTGTGGTTGTGTTAGTAGTGGTGGAGAATTTTGTTGCGGAAATGGCATGGATTGTGGATATTGTTGATATGGAAATGGTTGTTGATATTGTTGTTGGTATTGTTGAGGTGGTTGGTTTCCATAACTATATCCTCTCCATCCTTGTGCAGGTTGGTTTGGATATTGTTGTGGAGGCCAAGCTTTCCATGGCATTGGAGTATTCCAAGAATTTTGAGGTGGATATGGATAGTTTTGTTGAGGGAACTGTTGCAGATTTTGTTGAGGAATCCTTGGTTGCCAAAGTCTTCGTGGTACCACATAATAGAAACCTTTTGTTCCTTGCACTTCTTCCATTGGATTCATTTGCAATTATTTCAACCTTAGACAATTTTCTGTTGAATGGTTTTCTGTGCAAAGACCACATACTTGAACACTATCCAAAGGACATTCTCTTAATGGATGTTTCTTTCTACATTTGGAACAAAAGATTGCTAAAGCTTGTTCTTGTTCTTCTTTCTTCTTATTTGCTTTTAGAACATCTACCTGAGTTCCTAATGTACTTAGGAGATCAGTTTTGAAGTTTTCTAACAAGCTTCCTATCTCTACTCTTGTTACTCCTCCTACTATTGATTTTGCTGCTTTTGAACTCCCATCTCTCTTTCCAGATTTTGATCTCCCTCTAGAATATTTTTGACATAAATCAGCAATTTCATTAAATGGCAAGTTTGAAATATCTCCCTTGCCCATTACATTTAGAATGTCAAGATATTCATCTCTTATACCTTTGAGAAATATTGTTCGAATGGTTTCTTGATTTAGAGAGTGTTGTTTGGATTTTTGTAGATTATATGCAAATCTTTCTAAGTATTCTTCTAGACTTTCTTCCTCTTGTTGTGTCATTCTGAAAACATCTTCTTTTGAGTCCCTAGGCCTACAATAGGCTTGATACTTTTTAAGAAAGATTGATCTCATATCATCCCAAGAAGCTATTGTTTGCTCTCCTAAACCCATGAACCATTTTAAGGCTGCTGCTTTCAATGTAGTAGGAAAGAGATGAAGTTTGTGTGTGTCATCAGTGTATCCATATGTTCTACATAAGATGTCAAATTCAAACATAAAGGAATCAGGATCTTCTATTGACATTCCATAAAAATTTTGCAATACAAAAGGTGGAATATTTTTCATTTTCACATCTTCTCCTAATATTGCACTTGTATCTACTATTGGAAAGCCAAAAGTAGTTTCCTAATCACCACCATCTTCTTGTCTTTTCCTATCCTCTTCTGCCTTTCTATCATTTTCTCGTTTTGCCTCTTCCTCTCTTTGTCTTCTCCATTCTCTTTGTTGTCTCTCATATTCAAGTCTTTGTTCAGGAGTAAGAATAACAGATCCATGTCCCTCTTCTGCCATAGTTTTGATTGTTTCAATGTCAATTTGAGGTTCAAGTTGTTCAAAGACAAGTTGACCTATAGATTCAAGAATAGGTTGTTTTTCTTTAACAATTTCTTTTTTTTTTTCTTGAAGTAGGTGCTGTTGTTGATGGTTGTTTTCTTTTTACCTCCCAGGCTAACAAAGTTTGCCTCTCAATTAAAGTTAACCTTTGTCCCGTTCTTTGTTTTTCTTCCAATTCCTCAATTGTTGGTTTACCAGCAACTAGTGTTGTTAGCTTTGATGGTCCTACCTCTATTGATGGGGGGTTTTATTTAATAAATCTACCTTTAGGATCTCTATTTCTAGGCATAAAGAAACATGACCAAAAGAAATGTAACTAATTTTTTTATTTTTGTTTTATGAAATTTTTAGAGTTTTTGCTTATCTTCCTATTGACTATGTCGATAATTGCCTCCCCGGCAACAGTGCCAAAATGTTGAGCTAATTTATTCACACAAATTAACACAAGTATTCTTTATCAATCCGGGTTGGTAATACTTGGAGGCAAGTCCACTATATATGAATATCAGATATAATCAAGATTCAAAGACAAGTTTTCAAAAACTAAATAAGTGCATATTACAAATATAACCTACATTAACAATTTCCAATTCACTTTGTAAAGAAGGAAAGCTGAAATGGCTCTTAACTTAAGAGGTCCAATTCTTCCTCAATTATTACTTGATGAACAAAAATTAGAAACCATGAACTCTCAATAGCTTAAGATGGGAAAATAATCAATGAAGCAAGACTGTTAAATTAAGATACCTTTTGTATTTTCCATCATAATTCATTCATCATAATGCTATCAATTAAAAACTGAAAATACATAAGAAAATTGCTTGCATGTAATCAAGGAAAAACTAGTTTCAATCCACCAATTTAACAGGAGTGCTCAACTTGAACACCTTGTTATTCCATCTTACTAAAGTGATGAACAAAATAAGATTCAATGAAATAAATCATCACACGTTAACCATAAATCAATTTGAAACAAAGCATGTAAACAAGTTCTAAAATAACCAGATTATGGGAAATTAAACTAGTCTAAACAAAGAAGTGTACTTAGCTTGGAATGGGGGCCCTCCACCCTTGCTCTGAAAACTTGAAGATTGATATCAGAAGCTTAAACTTCATTCACACATCCACATTATTGAACAAAAAAATAGTAGTAGAACAGGTTCTTCAAATTAGTTTCAAACTTCAAAATGTCTCAGCATGAAATTATACAAAAGTTACACCCATAAGCCATCAAAGTCTTGGCTTTAAATAAAAGTTTTGTGAAACAAATTGATCTATAATCTTTCTAACAATCATATCTACTCATATTCACCTATCTAATTCGAACTCATCCAATCCATCCTAAGAAATATGGTCAATCCCATAAAATCTCAAAACTACCCTATTTCCTAGGGATTTTTGAGTGACTAGTCATGGTTGACCAGCCTTGAATGGGCCTAATAAGGCTTGTTTTGACGGAACCAAGTGGATTTAGCTCAGTCCTAGTTCCCAAGCTATCCATCCATGCATCAAACTCATGCCCAAGTTTCCTGAAAACATGTCATCCATATAGCTATTATGGGAATTTATGAATCTGTCAAAATTTGCACTTGAAATCAAATTCTCATAAAAACTTTAGAATTTGAAAAATTAAAATTAAATACCTAAATAGACATGAAATACATCAAAATGGGATAAATATAGTGGAAAATAGATGTAAAATATATGGATTAAGTAAGTTTTCTTAAGCAAAAATAGACCAAAATCGAGGGCCAATAAGATACAACCAAATAGTATAACATCTATAACCATGATAAATTTGATGAAGGGTAAATGCATCTACATATAAAATTATTGAAAAGAGAAATTAAATAATCATGTATAAGAGATACTTACCTTGAGTCAAATATTTTGTAATATGGAGTTCAATAAGGGTGAGCCACTCTTCACCCAACCATAGGCTTAACTATGTTGTATCCTTTCTCATAGTTGACCCCCCTTGAGCCAAGTATTGATGCTTTGAGGGAAAAACTAAACTTAGGGATTTTACAAGGGAGTCTTTCTCCAATATCTGCAATCCCTCAACCCTCCCCTGTTCAGTTCTTTTAGTGCCACACACAACCAAGACCATTCATTGTCCTCATAACCATCTAGTCCAAAGAAAAAGTGCTACAAATGATTCATTTCCCATCACATAAGTTGTCACTCACAACTCTTAACTAGTCATAAAGTAAAAACCTCTCAAGGTTCTATCATTAATCCTTTTTCCAACTCACATTTTCCAAGTGAAAGAGAGAGATGTATGATGGACTCAATAGAAGAGAGAAAAACTAGAAGCTTAAGAACTAAGATGAAGAACCTTTTGATTTCTCCCCCCTCGTATTTTTATAGTCGCACCTTGGCCCTTCTTCTTCTTAAACTTAAACTTCTTGGGAAGACTAACCATCACATAAAAGGGAAATCTTCACCTAAGGTATATTTTCCCTCTTAAGTCAAGTTTCCCCCCTCCATAAGGCATCATAATCAGTTGGTTCTCCCCTTTCTTCACTTCTAGCATATTTATTAATAAAATTAAAAATTACATAATATATTAGAGTTTGATATCATAACATCAATGTTTATACCTCAACATTATATGTTCTTAATTACATTACAAAATTTGAGATAATGAAAGGGGTGTCACAATACCCTCCCCCCTTTAAGGAATATTGTCCTCGATGTTCTTCTAGTTGTAGAACCATTTTATGTAAAAGAAGGGATATGCCACTTTCATGTTAGAAACATTTTCCATGTCCTTAGTTTCCATTTAAAGTAATTCCATTCATTTTTCATGATCTAGTTATCTCTAGACTTCCTGGTATTCCAACACATTCTTTCATGGTTATTCGTTGTTTCACAAAGATTCCATGAGGAACACGTTAAGCTCATTATTTTCTTAGACACACCCAATGCAGTCATGATCCTAATGACTATGTACATGAATATTTAAAAACCAATTCATTCAAGCCTCCCCTTCCTTGCAGTAAGTAAACCACTTTTCAATTTTAGGCATCCCCTTTCCTACCTCCCCAATCCCTCAGAAAATCCATTCCTTGAAAAGACTTCCTCACACAGGAAGAGTCTCAAGACTTATGGAGTCTTACAACCAAGGAATCCCTCTAGTTTATTCTAAATAACAACACATATCTATCATAACATAACTCATGTTGATCAATGTATGTCATAGGGTTCCAGTGTCACCACAATGGCCTTTTCCTTAGGATTTTCAGCATCAAAACCATCATATATCCTTCCTGGATAGATAATCATCTCACTTTTATCACAAGAATACAATTTCCATGAGATTAATCATAATGCTTTAAATAAAATATTCTTCCTTTTTCTTTTATTTTCTAAAATTGCTTCATATAGGAATCAAATTTCATAAATATGAGATTCTTCTTATGAGTTTGACCCTTGCATATGGTAGTACTCATCCTTCATTACCACATCTAAGGCCATTTCAACTGCAATTTGTACTTTCAATTAGGAAAACAATGGTAAGTGTTTATACATAAAATATTTTCATTGCAATATTTATAAAATCCCCTAAAGTGATCTCAAAATTATTATACACATAATATTCAATCACTTTCAATTAATTTAAAAATAAATTAAAATGAAGCTATCAATGCATTATTTATTGGCATCACAAAAATTGCAAGCATTCCATAATGTGTTCAAACATTTATTCTGAAAGGCTCAAATTTGAAAGATACATATTACTAAATTCATGAGAATTAACTTCCAATTTGCTTTGCAGGATGATGGATTCATGCCACTCATTCTACTGCTCAACAATTCCTCAAAATTATTAGAATTTTTTTTTTTCATGACATCCAATCATGCAATTCATTGTCTCATACAAGCATGCATGCACTCAATGAACCAAGCATATGTCCCATCATGATCCTTAATATGAGTTTCATGAACAAATAATTCCATAGTAACCCATGGATGCATAAAAAATATTCTAGCAATCTTTACACATTGAAGGTTTCTTTCCTTCGTAATAATCCACTAGGTATTAATGAAAAACTTACTTTCATATATCAACAATTCCATACAATTTACACACTAATTTGGAAAAACCAATGCTTCAATTACATGTTCGTTACCAAAAAAATTAACATTGTATGATAGAAACACTTGTCTCAAGTTTAGAAACTATTGGGCCAATACTCAAGGACTCATGAACATAGTTGCAATCCCTACAATTGCTTCATACATCCCACATTTTCATGCATTCTCTCAATGCATTACCAAAAATATTTGTTCTCATGAGTTTACTTTTCATTCAATTAATGCTTGTTCAAATGGAATCTCAATGTAATTAGCAAACTCTCTTACAGTTTTTATGGTCTCTTGCCTATAACCCTTCTGCTGAGTGGTGCCATGGTGCAACCCACTAGACGGGGAGAAAACCCTTCCTATCAAAATGTTGTTACACGAGATATGCTTCCCCATTGACCAATTACTACAACACCTCATCCATTGCAACCTGGAGTGAAAAACCAAGTCAGGGACCCATCACATAGTAGGAAGGACAAAGCCCCCATGGGATCTTACTAGCATAATTGTAAAAAGGGAAAATATCTTCCAAAGGATGTAAAAAGCCCTAAATTTGAATTTAGATCTAGGATATTGGAGGACAACGTCTAATACATGAAATATCATGCATTGATTTGTAAATTTATTGGTCTATGGCCAAAGGGGAAAGTCTCACCAAATGGATCCAAATAAAATGGCAACCAAAAGATCAAGTTGACTTGGAGCTTGGAGCCAAAGGATTCTTAACAGTAATATTTATAGATTGTGAAGACATAACCAAGGTATTTGAAAATGGACCCTACTTCTTCAACAACATCGGATTTTTCATGCATATATAAATAGGAAGATATGACTTTGAGAAAGAGGATTTCCTATTGGCACCTATATGCGTTTGACGCTTCTCTCTACCCAGGGAATTATGGCATGACGAGGTTTTAGAAGGCTTTGAAAATACCATTGATGCCTTTGTAAAAACACTAGAAGTAACAAAGAGGTGCATGTATACTGCTTATGCTCGCATATATTTTATATGAATATTTATGAAACTTTACCGACTTCCATAGATCTATGGTATTCTAATGAGTTTCACTAGAAAACCCTAGAATATGAGCATGTGCCATTAAACTACTGATATTATCACAAATATAACCATCTACTTCTATATTTCTTTGTGCTCTAGAAGGATCCTCTACTAGAGTAGAGAATGTGTAGAAAAAGGATGTAGAGGGTTTTGAATGATCCCCCATAGAAGAAACCAATGACAACCAGAAGTATCAAAAGCCAAGGAAGATCATCAATATAAAATTTGGTATGATACCCTCAATAGTGACTAGGAAATGGTTGATACATTGGCCCAAGAAACACCTTAGGTAAACACTTTTGTAGATGAAAACTCAACAAAAATAAAAATCCCAAAAATTTGTTTGAGAAGAGAAGTAAGGAAACAAGGAACAGATGAAACCCCCCCAGAATGAACCATACGTGATGTATAAAAAAATAATTTATATGACATCGCTCTAGGATTTATGGTTAAGGCACTAAAAGGAAATGATCTCTAGATAATTCCAAAGTAGTAGGTTCAAATACTCTAGCAAGCCTATCTAAATCTTTGTCATCGCAATGGCATGGATTCTCAAAACTTGGGTTCATTGAGACCCATAACTTTAATGATTCCAAAAATCCACAAAATGAAATTAAAGAAATGGTAGGAAAAGAAAAAGGGATCTTCTAAAATAAATGAGGGACATTGTTGGTCAATTTTAATTATGTTTTGTTAGAAACCTTGATCACTACTAAGGTTGGGGGGGGGGGGGGGGGGAAGAGGTGAATCATGACTTATGATATATTTTTACCAAATTTTTCCTTTCTTTACAAAGCCCAATTCATTTATCCATTAGCAGCATAACACGTTAGCAGATATATGCATAACCATGAACCATAAGCAACATATCATAGCACATAACCATAATCATATCTAAGGAATTAAATATCAACACATGAAGCAACTAAAACATAAAAAAAATAACCATGATAGACAACAAAATAAAGAACATCATCACATGAGGACACCAAATGTAAGGTAGAAACTACAAGGGTAAAAACCATCGTTGGCAGATAGTCTTCATTGTCATCTCTTCTATTATGTAAAATTATTTTACATCTGATTCACTGGCCACCACCAGTGTGCAAGCCACCACTTGCTAATAATGTGAGCTACTACTCGCTCCAAACAAAAATCATGAAGAATTTTTTAGGTCACCACCTATTAAAATCCATCACTCCCTTGGCTTTGCAGGCCATCACCTACTGGAAGCAACTACTCCCAATAAGCATTTCCCAACCACCACCAGACTATCTAGCCACCATTCCCATGTTCTTAGGCCACTACCTGAAGGATTCCGCTAAACCCTGAATATGCAATCCACCAGTTGCTGACTGAAACCCCCAACCTTCAACACATCTCATGCAAACCATTTTTCAAAATTTTCATACTAGATCCACACTACAAACTCATACAATAATCATGGATGTCATTTCATCCCATTTTCATATTGGACCCATAAAACAATAATCTCATCAACCGAATCAAACACCTGCAACACAATCACCAATTTTCATACAAAACTCTGCAACACAATCTCATAAAAATCTGCTCAAGGAAGATAAATCCCACAGCAACACATAATGACAATTTGATCTACACAGTTAGCCATAATAAAACTCATGCACCAATATAAAAATCATATACTTAAGCCATAATAATACATTCTCCAATAAAACCCCTACAACAAAAATGCATCAACAATATAAACTCTGATATGACATTGCAACAACTACAAAAATATCATCTCCATAGCATCAACAACTGGGAGCCATAATCTACAAAAAAAATATTTAAATCATGCAGATCTACTATAGCTCCATCATCCTATGAGGTCTTCTCCAAATCTGAGCTCTGATTCACTCTCAAACTCTACAAACCTGTAGCATACACTCTCTCTCAATCTCACTATGTCCAACCACTTCTACTTCACTCTCTGGCATTTTATAATTGATGGAGAATAAAATCAATATAGATCACTAAAACTCATCATATTTGACTTGATCACCTTTTAGATTATGGTTAACTCAATTTGACTCTCTCGATCAAAAACCACGAGCTAAAACCAAAGTATATGCCTCTAGAAGTCACTAAAATGCACGAGGAATGTGGAATACTGTGTGTAGACAAGGTAACAAAAGTTATCCATCTAGGAAAAGCATTACTAAGAGGGGTAACTTAGGTTTCATGTGAGAAACTTAAGTTGTAACATAGGTTTCCTTTGTAGGACCGAAGTTACCTTATTTCTAGCCCCAAAACTTTGTCAAATTTGCTCCAGAACCTCCTGAACTTGATCACCTGCTTCTTTAAACATCTCCCAATCTTGTAGTGTAGAAATATGGTGATAGAATTGCAATTGCTCAAGAAATTAGACTACAATTAAGAGACATAATTCTACTCTACTTCTCTGCTGAAAGTAATTCACAATTTAGAACAACATGTGCAAACATGCATCATCAAATACATAGGTACACAGATGTTACTAGGGGAAAGCAACTACTAAAAACACCTTAAGCCCATTTTTAATTAATCAAGTGAATTGAGAGAAAATTACAATTGCAATATCTTGCTCTCAGTACAAACTACAAGGGTAAACTTTTTCTCACTCTTCCTACACTCGCATTACCCACACTCACGTTGATTGCACTTGCGTTGCCCACACTCGCGCCGCCTGCACTCGCGATGCCCACACACGTGTCGCCTGCACTCGCGATGCCCACACACGTGTCGCCTGCACTTGTTTTGCCCACATTTGCTCCTATTTCCTTGCACAAATCCTAAGGAAATTGGCTCCTAAAAGATATGAATTTCCTCTAATTTACTTGCACAATTCCCAAGGATTGATTACCTGACCAATACTCTAAACTATACACTTAATCTAGTATATAATTAATTTTACACTGCCTTGGAATCTCCACCACAGATGAGGAACTCAAATTTCTTGCATGCATTAGTTATTTTTGGTTAATTGATGAGTTAACTACATTATCACTGAGTTAGATTGTTGTCCACTGCACAATTGATCTTCCAGCTAGTTCTATCTACAGTTGTAACTAGTTTAACTGAATACAACTGGAAATCACTGAAATGAATTACTAAAATTTAACAATCACACATGCTTAAATGAACTCCAAGCCCTCTAACTCAAATTTAATAAGCTAGCTGAGTGACAATAGCCATGTGACCTCAGTTAACTACCTCCAAGTTGTCTCGCTGATGTGGAAATTTGATTTACTCAATTCGACCAAGGCAAAGTCAAATTGAGCCTTTATTACTACACTTCTCAACACTCCCTCTTAGCAAAAAAGGGATTATCAACCACCCCTATAAAACACATGTTTATTGTAATGTAGCCTCTACCTATCATTGTTTCTATTCTACTACAACAATTGCAATTGAGAGGGATAAAAAAAACATTGAATCAACTGTGTCTGCAACCGTCTACTGGGAAAACTATGATGCTACCGACTCTGCTACTGAGCCTCTTGCTCTGTTGTCAACACTACTCTGCACTCCTCAGTATTTGACTAACATTGATCCTTTTGATACCTGATATTTTTGGCCCCTATAGTAAAGTAATGATCCATGAGGAGGACACCTCAATGGATCCTACCCAAATTCATACAACTCTGGGACTAAGGTTCTACATCACCCCAAATCACTCCTGGAGGTATAGATGCATGCAAAGTGAACTCTACTCATATTGTTGCTACTACTTTCACACTATTGCTACAATTACTACAATAATGAGTCTGATCTCCCCAAATCCTAAAGTACTAGCTTCCATAGGGATGCCCCCTCTGAAACTAGACTCCCTTTGAGTCTTGACCTCCCTGTGGGAAATCCTTCTACTCCTCAATATGCCAATGTCATTGATCACAACTCCTTTTTGTGTCACTAAAAATTGGATCACTGATCTGCCCACTAGCAACCTTCTAGCTTCATTAAACAAATTGCACATAGGGTCTTTTGGATATGCCCAGAACTAGGGTTCCATCAACTCTGCCTCCTAACAGCTCATTAGTTCTTCAATGATCACTATTCATGAAGACTTCAATGAATGCCCAGTTGTCAAGATTTTGGTTGCTCCAAAATGCTACTCCTTGGGCACTTGTGATGATCCTAAATTTTTTCCAAGCTCAAAAATTTGATCTTCCCTCCAATTCATACTCTAATCTCAATCCGTTGAAAGAAATCCTTGAGAATCTGAAGAAAAATTGCTACATCGACGCTGGAAATTCGAAATTCTTGAAGAACAAATTTGGAACACTGATCTCTAATGTGATTTCAGGGCTCTAATACCATGTACAAATATGGTGATAGAATTGCAACTTCTCAATAAATTAAACTAAAATCAAGAGACACAATTCTTCTCTATTGCATTGTGGAAAGTAATTCACCATTTAGAACAACATGTGCAAACATGCATCATCAAATACACAGGTACACAAATGTTTCTAGGGGAAAGAAACTGCTAAAAACTCCTTAAGCCTATTTTTCATTAATCAAGTGAATTGAGAAAAAGTTACAATTGCGATCTCTCACTCCGAGGACAAATTGCAAGAGTAGACTTGTTCTCACAATGCCTGCACTCGCGTTTCTCACACTCATGCTCCCTTCACTTGCATTGCCGGCAATCACGCTGCCTACACTTGTGCTTCCCACACTCACATTTTCTGTACTCACTTTGCCTACACTCATGTTTCTTTCCCTCACACTGTCTACATTTTCTTTTTTTCCTTGCACAAATCGTGAGGAAATTGGCTACTAAAACTTAGGAATTTCCCCCTATTTTCTTGCACAACTCCTAAGGATTTATTGCCTAACCAATACTCTAAATTGTATACTAAATCTAGTATATAATTAATTATGTGCTACCTTGGAATCTCCAGAAGAGCATGCACTAGTTATTTTTGGTTGATTGATTATTTAATGTTAAAAATAACAAGAAGAAATTCCAATTTAATTTGTCCTTGAAATAAACTGTGAATTAAATCGAAATTATATTCTCATAGCAACTAGTAATACTTAATTAAGTTAAATTGACTTAGGAAATTTGAGTTGCAAGTCTATCTAGAGTCATGTAGAGTGATCCCTAAATTTTAGGGGCCCAAATTGAGTTGTTTTGAGTTGTAATTAATTAACTCAGTCTAACTGAGTTATAGTCAATTAAACTAGTTCTAATTGTTGGAGGAACTAGTAGGAGGTCTAGTAGTGGGGACAATCACCAATGCATCCTCAATGCCACACCAGTTTACTGAAGATTCACTCATAAATAACTCATGCATGTCAGTTCAGAGGAAGAGTCACCCATTTGATATTATAGTTTAGGGATAATGTACTATTAGTTGTATAATTTTCTGAGTTGTACAGATGGTGCATGCAATAAATTGAGGGCCTATGGATGGATTGCGCAGTTATGGAGAGTGGATTTCCAAATTAAATATGGGATAACTCTCTCAAGAATTATGCAAGAAAGTAGGGGCTTGTCAGGCAACAGAATTGGCTAAGTGTTGGCTTGAGCTAGGTTTTGAGGCAGAGAGTTAGATCTTACTGGATTGGACCATAATATGCTTTATGTACAATGCATATCACCGATTTGGAATACATATTGATTTCACTGTTGGAAAAATATTGACTTGATCTTGACTTAAGTCACAACTTCTACATATAAACCATCATATCGCAGTGCAAGTAATCAATAGTGCATCGTGAAATAAAAGATATGCTACTTTTGTGATCCAGCTTCATCAATGTGATTTTGGTGAGGAATTGTTTGGGTTGAACAAGCGTTGTATTTTCTTCTGAGATCTTTTGGTTAACGCAATATATATAGTCAGGGTTTTTAGCAGTTTCTTTCCCCGTATAAATATTGTGTTATGTGTGATTGATATTCTTCCTTTTCTTCTTATTGTTTTCATCAATCAATTTTAGTTTTCGCTAAAGAGTAGAGTAGATTCTTGTCTCATGTGTTAGCATATCACATAAGTTGTTGAATCTACAACAAAAATAGACAAGGTATTAGAGCTGAAGACAATATAGAAGAGGAGAATTCGAGTTTGTTGTGCAGGTGAAATCAAATTTTCAAGTTTATACTTCAGAGTCAGCAATATGTCATTCTATGACTTGAAGGACAAGCTGGAGGCAGTGCTGGATGACAATGGCCTCAAGGAATTCATAGATCATGACATTCCTAAGCCTCCAACATCTGATGCTAAAGATTTGGCTGAATGGATAAAGTGTGTGGAAAAAGCAAGAAGGATTATCCTGGAAGGAGTTCAAGATCACATTGTCTCAAGTCTTCATGGTAAGGACACTCCATACGCAATGTGGAAAGCATTGACAGACCTAATTCAAAATAGTAGTGACCATAGGAAGTTGGCACTTAAGGACAAAACTAGAAAGATCAATATGGAGAAGGGTGAATTAGTTCTGAAGTACTTGACCAAGTTCACCCATTTTCGGGATGATCTTGGAAGTGTTAAAATTACTGTTGCTGAAGACAATATGGTGAGCCTAGCTCTTCTAGGACTTACCAAGAGTTTGCACAGTTACCAAGACTTAGTTAATGGGAGGGAGAAGCTAGGAGATTGGGAGAAACTGTGGTATGATTTGGTATAGGAAGATATTCAGCGGAACACTAGAGACGAATCCTCATCAAAGGATGATGATGAGGAGAATTGTGCCTTAGCGGGTAAGGCAAAGAAATGGAAGGGGAAGTATTCCCATTACAAATCAGATTCTTTCCAGGGTGGCAAGAAGAAGGACATGTTGAAAGTCAAGTGATTTCACTCTCATGAGTTGGGACATTTTTCCACAGAGTTTCCACTGAAGAAGGCAAGTAAAAATCCCTCGAGAGGAGTAGCATGTGAGGCCCTTGCCTCACAATTCAAAATAAACTTTACCCTCATCGCTTGTATGGTGTCATCGATGAAGGGTAGAGTGTGGTACTAGGACAATGGAGTTTCTTTCCACATGACTGGTAACTTGGTGGAGAAGGATCTCCATATGCATATCGAGATGGGCGATGACGGGAAGTATAGTGCTACAAGGATCAATACAATTACCTTTCAGAGGGAGTCAGGTTCTCCCCTCACTTTGTGAGATGTTATGTACGTTCTGAGTTTGAATAAGAACTTGTTATATGTTTCCATGTTGGAGGATAGAGGCTATGATGTGATATTTAGTAAGGGAAAGGCGTTCCTTTGTCACATAGTCACAGGACAGGTGAAGAGGATAGGGGTTCGAGTGAAGAATCTCTACAAGTTGGAGGTAGAATATTGTGATGCCTTGAGCATTAAAGCAGATAAGGTTCAAAGCCGAGACATTAGTGAGTTGTGGCATAGGAGGTTGGGTCACTTGCAACATGACGCTTTGAAGATCATGCATAAAATTTCTACCGGTCTTCCCAAGGGTACACTTGAGCAGGTAGACACATGTAAAGGGTGTACATTATGAAAATACACCAAAGCTTCCTTTCATAACAAATATAGTCAAGCACATACGATCCTCAATCGAGTTCACTCAAATTTGTGTGGACCGTTCTCGACAACATCCACGGCCAAGCACATGTAGTATGTTATATTTGTTGATGATTTTTCTCGTAAGTGTTGGATCTTCTTCAAGTAGAAGAAAGATCATACTTTTGCAAAGTTATGTGGATTTAAAGCACTGGTCGAGAAAGATATTGGCAGGAAGGTTAAATCTCTCAAGAGTGATAATGGTAGGGATTATGTGCCGAATGGGTTCAAAAACTTCTGTGCATCATAAGGCATTCAACGGGAGTTAATAACACCTCATAACCCATAGCAAAATAAGGTGGCTGAAGGAAAAACAAAATCATTGTAGGAGTGGCATGGGCGATGTTGCATGATCAGGGCCTACCACTACACTTGTGGGTCGAAGCATGCAACACAACTATTTATTTGTATAACATAAGCCCTCATCGAATGCTTGGGATGAGTACACTGGAAGAGGCATTTTCAGGGAAGAAACTAGATGTGGGACACTTTAGGATTTTGGTTTCATCTATCTACTGCCACGTTACCAAAGATGCATGAAAGAAGCATGAGCCAACAATAGAGTTGGGGATGTTTTTGGGTTACATTGATACACCTCACAACTATCGAGTGTACCTATCGAACAACAAGATGATATTGGTTCATAGGGATGTAAAATTCAATGAAGAGAAGGACATGAGATGTTCCCTTGAGACGGAGCTTCAACTACATGAAGTTTAGGAGCTTCTAGCTGCTAAGGAGGAACCTCAAATTTATGTGGAGCAACCACATACAGAGGATCATAGAGTGGATACACCCACTCATGCAGAGTCTTCCAGAGATGAGAGAAGTATCAGAGAGGATCAAAGGTTATTGCATGATGCTAGAGAGAATGTGGGAGCACCCACATCACAGTGTAGGCAGAGGAAGTTGATGTGTAGAGACTGAGCCATCCTATTTTGAGGAAGTAGTGTAGCAACCAATTTTGGTTGATGATGTGGTTGAGGAGTATGACTCCATTATCAAGAATAGTGTTTGGGATGTGGTCCCAAGACTGGCAGACAAGTCATTGGTGAGTTCCCGATGGATTTACAAGGTAAATCAAGTGGCATATGGTAGTGTGGAGAAACATAAGGCCAAGTTTGTGGCCATAGGTTTTTCTTTGGTGGAGGAGATTGATTATGATGAGAACTTTGCTCCTGTTGAAAGGTACTCATCAATCAGATCCATTCTATCACTATCACCATAGATGGGATGGAAGATACATCAGATGGATGTAAATGCAACATTCCTCAATGGCATTATTGAGGAAGAGGTGTATATTGAGCAACCTGAAGGATTTGAGACCTTCAATAGAGAGTCACATGTGTGCCATATCAAGTGACTGTTGTATGGACTAAAACAAGCACCCCATGCTTGGTACACTAGGACCGACAACTATTTCACCAGGTTTGGCTTCACTAAAATTGAAGTAGATGCAAACCTTTACCATATTGTGGTTGAAGGTAAATTGTTAATTATTGTTTTATATGTTAACGATTTGATTATGATAGGGATCATAAGCTGATCAAGTCTTGCAAAAAGGATCTTGCAAGAGAGTTTGAAAGGAAGGACTTGGGGCTCATGCACTAGTTTTTGGGTATGGAAGTATGACAAGGTGATGCGGAACTTTTTGTCTCTCAAGGAAAGTATGCCAATGAGATACTCAAAAGGTTTCACATGGAGAGCAGTAAACCCATGGAGACTCCCCTAGTAGGTAACTAGAGGAAGGAGGATGTTACTTCCAGTGAAATAGTGCAGGCTACTATTTACAGGAAGCTTGTGGGTTCACTCATGTGTTTGGTGAACACATGACCTAAGCAGTTAACCACCTTAGTCAAACAATGGTTAAGCTGACCAAGTTTTATTGGAAGGCATCCAAACATGTGTTGAGATACCTCAGAGGCACTACTCAGTATGGTTTATGGTACAAACAGACAGAGGGAGTGAAGCTTCAATGCTTCACAAATGTAGATTGGGCAGGGAGTCCATTTGACAGGAAGAGCACATCAGGTGGGTTATTTAGTATTCGGTCAGTAGTTGTTTCTTGGTACAACAGGAAACATAGATCAGTTGCACTCGGTTCAATAGAAGCATAGTACATGGCTGCTAGTCAAGCATCTTGTGAGGCTATCTGGATGAGGAAGATTCTTGTTGGTTTGTTTGGTTAGTAGATGGATCCAACTGTGATTTACTGTGACAATTAGAGTTGTATCAAACTCTCTGAAAATCCATTTTTTCATGATCGGTCCAAGAATATTGATATCTGGTATCATCATCTTCGAGATTGTGTGCAAAGGAGAATTATGTTGTTGGAGTACATTCCCACAAAGGAGAAGGATGCAAATATTTTGACAAAGGCCTTGTTAAGATGAAAATTCAAGTTTCACAGAGGCAGGATCAAGGTAGCAGATAATCCCTTTCTTGTTGAGAGGGAGTCTTATAAATAGCAACAAGAAATTCCAGTTTAATTTGTCCTTGAATTAAATCGAAATTATATTCTCATAGCAACTTGTATTAGTTAATTAAGTTAAATTCACTTAATTGACTTAGGAAATTCGAGTTAGAAGTCTATATACAGTCATGTAGATTGATCCCTAAATTTTAGGGCCCAGGTTGAGTTCCTTTGAGTTGTAATTAATTAACTCATGCATGTCAGTTTTAGAGGAAGACCCAGTTGAGATTAGATCTCAGGGATAGTGTAATATCAGTTGTATAATTTTTCGAGTTGTACAAATGGTGCATGCAATAAGTTGACGACCTATGGATGGATTACACAATTGTGGAGAGTGGATTTCCCAATTAAATATGGGCTAATTCTCTCAAGAATTACACAAGGAAGTAGGGGCTTGGGAGGCAGAAAAATTGGCTAAGTGTTCGCTTGAGTTGGCTTGTGAGGCAAAGAGTTAGATTGTACTAGTGCAATAATTTTTCGGGTTGAAAAAGCATTGTATTTTCTTCTCAGATCTCCTGGTTAATGCAATATAGATAGTCAGGGTTTTTAGTAGTTGATTTCCCTAGAGAAATATTGTGTTATGTGCAATTGATATTCCTCGTTTTCTGCTTATTGTTTTCATCAATCGATTTTAGTTTCCGCTGAAGAGTAGAATAGATTCTTGTCTTGTGTTTTAGCATATCACACAAGTTGTTGAACCTACAAAAAAAATCTACATTTAACTAGATGATCACTAAGTTATAATGTTGTCCCACTACACAAATGACCTTCCAACTAGTTTTATCAATAGTTGGAAGTAGTTTCATGAATACAACTAGAAATAACTGAACTGGATTACTAAAATTTAGCAAGCACACATGCTTAACTGAACCCCAAGCCATATAACTTGAATTTACTAAGCTAATTGAGTGAAAAGAGACATGTGACCTTAGTTAACAACCTCCAAGTTGTCTTGCTGATGTGGAAATTCAATTTACTTAATTTGACCAAGGAAAAGTCAAATTGAGCCTTTCTCACTACACTTCTAACCATGTAGACCCTTTGTAAGATGATGTAAATCCTGATGTAAAGCCTCTAAAAAAACACATCAAAGCCTCCAACCATTTTCACTGATTAGCATGTCAAGGCTTCCAACCTTTTTGAAATCAAGGACAACACAATCAACTCTTCCACTACCTGCTGTAGTAAACACCTAGATTGACATCCTAAGTTAAATGGCATCAATCAAATGACTCCATTGCTGAGTCCATAGCCAAACACTTTGGTAAAAAAATAAGATCATGAGGGCCACCACATCAATTCCATCACCATGATACTTTGTGAACTAATAGGACCATGAGGGCCACTGCTACTAGGATGATATCATGAGGATCATCACTACTAGGTTGACATCATGAGGACCACTAGGTTGACATCAATTCCAACACTAACAACATGTCCAACATGATCGCCTTTTGGATTTGATGTAAACCTACAACCACAACACTAAAACTGATATGATCTCATTCTCTTGTGGCTGTCACTCTTCCCCTTTGACATCAATGGAAAAGGGTGGATATGTATGCATAAACATTTCTGATATCAACTGATATGAAGATGGAAACAAATCAGCTCCTCATGCCATCACCATGCCAACAAACCAGCAAGTAAACATGCTAACACTATTTAATACTATGTCTCTAGACCAACACCATACAATTCCCTCCATTTCTAGGTTGAACAACCCCCCCCCGAACATACAATGGGGTTGCAAAAACATTTGTCCATACTATTGTACATGCTACCATTGTTGTTGTCAATGCCTCCTTGTTACATACAAGATGCCACTCTACATGGATCAAAATATATAGAATGATTACAGGGCTTCATAGATCTAATACATGGAAATATGAATGATCTATCATGGTTGTACAATGCCTCCAAACAACCAACATATGGCTGAAACATGACTCTTCTCTCATCACTAACATGGCTCAACCAATGACCCATAAGAGAGACATGATAGTACATGGATACATAATGAATCCAAGGGCCCATAAATGGTTCAAATACATGACACCAATCAACCAATAAGTGGTTGTAATAGTTCTCGTCTCTTAAGCAAAAATCACATCAACATATGCATGAAATGAGCCATGACTCTTTCTCATGACTAGGACTAATCTGCCAACATCCAAATGATGAAACAACATGGTACAGGGCTCCATATAAGAGTACATGGTTGAAAATTATGATGTACAATATAAAACATATGGCTATTACATCATGCTCAAAACTATCTCCAATGCATAACCAAGATGCATACCTCTCTCCAAGACATAGACCACTCAACCAATACAAGACTTCTCTACAATGCATGCTTGACACCATAACTATGCAACCAACAACTCAATGATAAATACATGGATGATGTGTGGCTACTCATATTCACATAAGAGTGCTCTACATGGTTGTTGCATCAATCATGCTCCTCTATGCATGGTGGAAACAATGATCTCCTTCTTTGCATGGTTGTACAAAATTTTCAACCAACTTGTGAGTGAAGACCAAGAGAATATATATGGTTGAAAAATGAAATTTTTCTACTGACCTATAGGAATCTTGATCCTACATACTTGAAAGTGCATGAGGCTTGTGAGAATACCATGCTACTACTAATTATCTCCACCAACTGATCAAGGTGCCACACTGCTATCATACACTCCCCTGAGGTTATGCACCCATCATGAACTTCTATATTCCTCTATAAATATACATGAGGTAACCATATACTGTAAAGGGGGATGATCTCTCTACTTTATGGGTTGCTACTTCTTCTTTCTCCACACATCCTTGGGATGCTTCTTTTCATTATTCTTTGGTTTTCTTCTAGGTCCTCTTTAAATCTGCTGCTTTTACCCGATTTTCCTTGAAGAACTAGGAAATATGCAGTCTCTTGCCATATGACCAACGTTGTGACATGTATAGCACTCCACATGCCCAAGATACATAGCAAGGGGATCAAATATCCTATTTCTCATGCTAGATATATGCCACATATATAACACATATCTCTTCCATGGGCTAGATCTACAATCAACTGCCTTGTGGCCAAACAAGTTGCATGAGTAACAATAACCATTAAAATCACAATTATACTTGATGGCCAATCTCCTTGGTTTCTCATACTATTGACTGGATTTGTACACTATACACTTGTAGTTGGTTGCAACATGCTTGAACTTGTGACAACTATAACACTCTACCTTGTGCATCAAAGGAATAAAAGGACTTTGATTCCTTTGGAATTTGATAGATCTGCCACAATCTATGATCCTAGGAGCAAATGGTCTTCCAAATGTAGGTGCTCCTTGAGGTCTTCCTCTCTGTTGCTGGTGGATTTGCTACTTGTTTCCTTCTTTGCTACTCTTGCTACTGCCATTGTTTTCTACAAGTCTTTTTGGTTCTACTTTGTTGTTCTTTCCTACATGCGAACTTGAATCTCCCCTTTGAAAACCATGACCATATCTATCTAATGGAAATCTTTGGTTCCTTAAGAAAATTGTCCAAGGCTATGGTGTTATTTTTTATCTTCAGTTGCTTCCTCATGGAGATCACTGCAACTTCTAATTTCTCACACTAATCTTCCTTTTCTCTGTATTATTTCCTCATTCCTTCGTCAACTCTTTCTAATTCTGCCAACTAAAACCTCAAGATGATAATTTCTTCCTTGATCTTGGCCTCTTGACCATCATAGATATATAATAACTTCTATTTGTCTTTGCATGCAACTATTAGGTTATTAAATTCAATTCTTTTTTTCCATAACGGCCATGGCAGATTCATACTCAGCTCTAAGAAGCTCAACATTATCCTCATCTTCACTAGGAAATTCAGCATGACTAAAATATGAACCATCCAAAGTATAACTCAAAAGAAAATCATTAGTATTTATACCTTTGGATTCATTCTACTGCAATACCTTTGGTTCTTGATTTTCTGATTTCTTCACATTATCAGTTGAACCATTTGCACTAGGAGGATGAGACTCTTGTGGCTAGGCTTCTTCCTTTTGAGTACCCTCCTTCTTTTTCTTCTTCTTGCTCTTCTTCTCGTTCTCTCTATTTTTGTTGTTGCCATCTCCAAACATGGTCTCTATTTTGTCCCACATCTCTTTATAATATTTTAGACTTGCAAACTTCTTAAAATTTGTATTGTCAATATTTTGATAAATTATGCATCTGGCTTGATCATTCTGCTGCAAAAATTCAGGTACAAGTGGATTCTCCCCATATCCTTCACATGCAAATCTCTAAATCTTCAATCCATGAGACAATAATTGAGATTTAACTTTATCATGCCATACCTTGAAATTTGCAGCAGTGAGGTGTTTAAGGCTCGAAATGTCAACCTCGACATAAGGGAAAACTACACAGTCGGGACCTTATAGAAAATCCTTTTCCATTTAAGATGGTGGCTCCAACTGGGATTATGGGACTAGTTTCCCTTAAAATAAATTATAAAAATGGATGGAATATATAAGTGTGATGCTATGACTTAGTAAAAACTGAGAACAAAGAATACTTAAACTAAATATCTATCCCGAGAAAGATTATATGTATATGTGATTCAAAATGATATCATAAGCAACATGAAAATATAGATTATCTTGTTATTATGAGGTTAAAGCAGATAATGATAACTAATTTAATTAAATAGTTAATTAAATTAGTTCATGAATTCGCAACACATATAAGATTTCATTGTTTATGCATATAATATATGATTTTAATCACACATATCAGTAGTGAAAAATGTATGATTACTTGCAACAGATATATGATAAACGTCATCAAATAACCATTTAACTCTTAAGAAAAGCAATAATAGACAGATAGAATTACCTGATATATCGTAACTATGCTCATGAGAAAATAGTGTTGGTTCAACTTTCTATTAAGATAACTTGAGTCACAATAGTGCAAACAAAAGATTTCTTTCCAAAATTTAGAACCCCTTCTCTATACAAATGAAGGAGATTTGTAGTTTCAAAATGAAATACAGATATAGCTAAGTAGAGTAAAAACATGAAGCGGTTTCAACAAACAATGCTTAAAATAAATCAACAAGACAATTTTAGAATTCATATGTAACAACTTGACAAAGTCTGTGAGGAGGAATGCCCTCTTATTCACTATTGAAGTTCATAAATGTCTGTCGTGGGCTTCAGTTCTAGTGGAGTCTTCAGCTGAATACAAATTTGACTGGTAAATATGACATCCTTTAACATTGGTAGCATGTGAGTGGTTGTGTTAAAATAAGCATCTGAGCATTAACCATTGGCTGTGAGGCTTGAATAAGAACTACCAATAGCATTCCATGTCAATTTTAGATAGTTGTTCAACTTTTTCATCCCATTTCTTGGATAATTCCTATCACGTTTTGGTTAGCAATTTGATATCTGGTAGAGTTCCCTCAGGGAATTCTGAAATAAGTTTCGCCTCGACCAAATTACTGCTGATGGTTTCAATGAGGTTGTTAGAGATATCCCTTGCATTGAATACTATTGTCTCTGCATGCTTAAGTCAGATCTCCCATTCTCTGAAGAATATTTCTTTCTTTGATTCCTCTATCCTAGGGAGATCAACTTATCTCCCATCATCATTGTCTTGCCACGTTATGAAACTTGAACCTTTTTCTTCGATATCATCAAAGTATGTTCTAAGTTCGGATAATTAGTCCAATAGGGAACCAACTGTGTGACACAAATCATGAATAATGGAAAATTTCTAATAGAATATAACTTGCTATTGAGCAAGGAGAGTGTTTAATTCTCCTACTTCCTTTTTGAACTATGTTATTTTAGGATTAAATTTTAGTTCAATTTTTTTTTTTTTTCTGTAATTCTTGAATCTGAGAATCTCATACCTGCAAATCGAAGTCATGTTCAACTTTAAGGGAATTGAAACTGTTTTGGAGCTCAACAAGTTGTCCCTACCATTGAATAGTAATCTTATGTTTCTCACTATCAATAATATGTAACTGCAAATTTTTTTCCTCCTTTTAGTTCAATAACTGTTGTATTTCAGTGGCTTTGTCCATAGTTACAAAAGAATAAGCTCCTATGAACTGAGTGGGTATCCCCAGTTCCTCCAAAGGAGTGGAAATTGAGCCCTTCCATACTACTTCAAAAGATGCATTTTCAGGAACTAAGGCCTGAGACTGCTCAATTTTCTTTTTCTTCCTTTGCCTTTTAACCATGGCTCTATGTTCAGGACTGTAGAATATGTCAAGGGGGGAATCTCTTCAACCCTTAATACGACCTCAAAGGCTCGAAATGTTGGTATAATTTAAATGTCTTCAATCTCCAAAGGCTTATTAGAGGCCTTTATTGTGATTGGATTATTTTATGAAATTTCAGAAGTGTCTGAGACCTTTTCTTGTGAGGGAGTCTTCAAAACTTGAGATTCCTTCCCTTTCATAACCTAGTTGTATTGTTCCCATATCTTCTCAATCTTGGAACTTGGAAAAATACCTTTAGTCTGAGAAGAAGAAGCCCCTACCTCTTTTGGTTGAGGGGTGTCAATAACCTATGAAGAAGAAACAAGTGTAGCCTTTTCTTGAGCCATGCTTTCTCGAGGAAGCTTTAATGAGTCTATAAGTAAACTAGATAGCCTTTCTAACCCTGTATTGGGTCAATTGATTCATTTCATGTGGATTTAGATGCTCTGTTGATTGTCTAGTAACCATTGAATAGGTGGACACTTTTTCAAATAAGTCATTAAACTGGTACGGTTCATGAGAGAATTGCCTGATGCTTTCCTATGTAGTAACCTTCTTGACAGTTCCATGAGGATCGTATTGTCTGTTAGGGATAGTAGGAAAATTAAACTCTAAAATAGATTTAATCTCACCAACTGCATGTTTGAAATTATCCAATGTATACATACCACAATGAAGAGGAAAGGTAGGCCATACTTTCTTATTGGATTCTTTTAATACTTTAGAAATTCCATTACCTATGGTTTGGTATGCTATCTCTCGAGCCAAAAAAATTTCAGGGACATACAAAGGTAATACATGGGGATTAGAAAGACTCTAAAGACGCAGATGTAGGTAAATAACTCTTCATCAAACCAGTTCCCAACTCAGAGCAGGTGTATCTCGGATTTCGGGGAAACCCTAGGAGTTTTCTTATTAAAGATAATTTGATAAATAAGCATCATAACACCCTGGCATATTTTATGAAAGTGAGGATGATAGTTGGAGTCCCAAAGGGTGTTGTGATATATATGAATAGGAGTTGGGTCCTCTAGGGAGCATTTCAATCCCGTGGAGGTGAAATCCATAGTGAAGCATAGGGCATCCATTACATAGGCACTCATGTAGAAAGGAGGAATCTATTTTTTGAAACTGTACGCTTACTCCTAAAATTTCGGATGTGAGTGGCCAAGTTACCAGATAATATATTTCCCATTTCTAATATATATCCTTCTAAGATAGTGTCAATTAATGGATTTCATTGATCGAATAATTTCAGAATAATAGGATAAGCAAAGAGTCTACATACCATAGCAGCAATTTGATAATAAGTACCAGCGAGAGAGTTGACTGCATACATACCATTTTCCTCATGCTTATGTTTGTTGGGGTCTCTTCTCCATTCCTTACTAGGTTCTAATGTATTATCGATGTTGCTCATGAATTTCTCCAAAAACTATTTGTTATATTTGCACTGATGTGGTGGAAAATGGTACATTGCATTGAAATCACTGTCGTTGAAAGAGTCGATGATTGTTTCATTCTGTGTCATGAATTTCCTTTTTGCAATGTTCAAGTTTTCCATGACCCACCAGATCATATCTGTATAGGGAAGGATCTTGGTTCAAGCAACAATTCTGTTTAAAAATGAATTTGCAACATCGCTATAGGTGGTATTAGAAACTAGAGTAGAATCCTCAGTTATAGTTATTCTTTGGGTGACCCTTGGTCCTTCATCTTCGAATAGTCGATAGATAGATTCCCAGGAGGCACCTGCAACATCTATAGAACGGACCGTGTCGAAAAATAATCCTGGTGTATTGAGATTTTTAGTTGGCCAAGCAGCTGACTGCTGAGTAACCGATTTCTTATTTTCCATAGTTTCTTTAGACATTTCTTTTGAGTTTTGTTTATTTGGGCTGGCATGAAATGGAAAAACATAAGACTATTAAATGATAATTCCTTCCCCTAAATGACTTAGTGAAAATGACGATTTTACATAATGATTTATTTATTAAAGGAAAAATTATGATAAAATCAAACCACAATGAATAAATCTGTTTAGAATCTTGAAAACCATAAATTCACCACTTTTGGAAATTAAATGTAAAAACATGAATTCACATGGGTCTTGAACACATCAACATATTAGAAGAAATATATCAGAGAATTCACTTGGATGCACACTAAAAAGTTACGATATTGGAGATTCCTGATAATTCATGTTTAAAGACATAACGACTATAAGTGGAGGTGGGAAGAGATATCAGGAATTTTATATCGACATATGGAATATCGGGAATTTAAAGAGTGAGCACCTGATATGAAAGTCCCAATATGGCTAAATATGGGAATATCTGAAGTTTGATGATACCGGAGGGGCCAGAATCACAATATTGGATATCCAAAGCAAGGGATGTCAGAATATCGGATATCGTAAGAAAGGGATAGCAGAAGCGCTGATTATCAGAGCTTTGAGGTATCAAGAGTTTTAAGGATGGCACACCTCAAAAGTTACGATATTTACAGATGTCGATATACCATGTGGCAGTTGTGGGGCTGACAAATTTTAAAGTATTTATTTCAAACAGGAAGCGCTTGACTTAAATTTACCTTTTAGCAACAAACCCTTTTAATAATAGTAATAATATCTATCGAGAATGTTTGATTGGAGAATGTTTTGTCATAACTTTCCTATGAAGAAAGTTACGATATTATAATGATCCGATATGAATCTTCTGATAATGTATTAATTAAATAACAAAAGGCCTATCGAGTTTTTCATTTATCGTAACATTTGTAAGGTTTCACCTTTGATATTTGGATTATGATAATAGAAACTTTCAAGTGAAAGAGTTTTTTACTACATATTCAAAAATGCCTTATCCTTATTGAGCACTAAAAAGTTAAAAAGATGGTCCCCATTATTTATTTATATGACTAAAATAAAACTAAATGGGGGGGTTGTTGAGTACTACAACAATTGACGACATACTGAGTGAAACAGTTATCTCTGTAAAAGTAAATGAGATTTTAACTATTAAAGAAAAAATCCTAGAAACGTGTGAATATTTGAAATTTAGATTGATAAAGATTATTTTGATTAAACAAACTCATTACTTTGTAATTTTTTCACAACTGGTTAAGGATGAAAATATTCATTATTTTTTTGAGTCATTTAATCAATTGTAAAGATAAAGTAGAGAGCTATCGAAGGTTAGCATTTTAGATAGACTTATTTGTGACTGGTAGAGCCATTATTGCTAGCAGGCATCAGTAGCCTCGACAGGGTTACCATTTAACCAAATTTCACGAGTATACCATCCACTTATAGTAGTATTTTTAGAGGTATTGGTATTTTTTCTCTTTATTTCTTTTTAAGCTACTTGAAAGTCGTTGTCCTCGCTTAGTGACTAGATAATGACAATGTCATTCACAAGTTATAATGATATTGAAGAAGTTGGCTCCTGATGAGACCTCTTGTCTTATAGTTATGCAGCCACAAGCCATTATCTTGGCTCAGTGACCAATCATGATAATACCAATATCATTAGTTTCCCATGATCAGGGTAAGTAGGATCATGTTGAGACCTCTTATCTTTCAAAAAAATTTAAATATTTTTGAATTACACTCTAAAAAAGTACAATTAGTCGATGGGGAGGTAAATTCACTCCTTAAAAGTCATGGGTGACAATTTAAGTCAAAAGATGCCAAAACTTCAAAATAGTGTTTACACTTTAAAGAAAAATTTTCATGACAAATCATACAAAAACAAGATATTTTAAAGTTTGAAGTTATGAAATATTTACAACTTAATGGATATAAAGATTTCAGAGATTGTAATAGATGCAATACTAAACTTCAATGTTATAATTTGATTTCTAACATTTCTCCTTTAATTATTCAAACTTCATGTAAATGATGAGAGATCCCAATATGAAGTCAAAAGAGTATTACCTAACACCACTAGGCTAAAGACAGAAATATGTACATATGATTATTTACATATTTACAACAAGACAAATATTTTCAAGAAAATGTTTTTCTTAAAACTAGCCCGTTAAAAGGAAGAGCATCCCTCTTTTTCTATAAATCTTGAAAGATAAAGGTTGATGGGCCTAGTTTCTCAATGATATGAAATGGGCCTAGCCATAATTTTTGAAATTTAGTGTGCTTGCCTCTTTCTTCATGGGCATTATCCCATTTCAGAACTAAGTTACCAATATGAAAAGTTTTGTTATTTACTAAACCCACATGAAACAAAGACTTGACCAATTGCTAGTGGTTAACATGAACTTTTTTGGCTTTATCTCTCTCTTCCTCTAACTTAAGAATTTGGGACATTCTCAATTGTAAAGCAGAAGAAGTTTTTTCTTCAATAGATTGCACTAGGGCTAGTGAAGGAAGAGCTAGATTAGGAGGTAGGATAACTTCTTTTCCATACACTAAGTGAAAGGGATAAGTGCCTAAAGAGTCTTTCTGAGTGATTATGTGAGCCCATAAAGAAAAAAAAGAGCTTTGCACCAATTTTTTATTTATCTATCTTGGTCAATTGATCACTTGATGATCCTATTGGGAAAATTATGTGTGTTATAATTCCAGCATTAAACTATCAATTCAAGACTCGTAAGTTTGAAGGCACAAGTGCAGGTAACGCAAGATTAGAGTGTCTAATCTAAACTAGCATCATGAAATCTAAAATCTATTCCTAAATTAAGTACAAAATTCATATTCCTGAGTTAAGTACAAAATACAAATCACTGAACAATTTTAATCTTAATCTAAGTAAAGTAAATATTAATTTCAATCAAAACTTAATTCCAATGCAAGTAAAACTTAACTGTAATCCAAGAAAGAATATTTATTTAATCTAAGTAATAGAAATCTTAAATCACACAAAAATAATTACTATTCAAAACAATATCAAGCCTATACTAATTTCAATCTAGACCAAATTGATTCTAATCCAAGCGATTCTAAACTAAGGAAAATAAACAATCCAAACAAGACTGCAACTAATCTAATTCCCAAGATGCATAAAACAAATCAACAAGAATTCAACTAATTTCTTGATCTTATCTAGCTCACACATTCAATTCTGCAAAAACTTTAAAAGAAATTAAATGACAGTTTCAAATTAATATTCTTACACACAATCATATTTAAAAGAATCAGAGATAAAAGCTTAGTATAATTTAAAACTCCTGCAAATAAACATAGAAAATCATTCTTACAGAAGAACATTAACTTACAGTTTTTAATCCAATCTTATTATGATTATACTAAGTCTCAAAACTAAGCTACAGACTCAATCGATAACCAATGCAACCAGTATCTTCTCTTGTTACTTCTTAGCATTCCTCACATAGGCATAATGTTACAGAACTTGGAAAATGAGAAAACATAAAACCAATTTTGTTCCTAAACTTATGATATGTTAATTAACCATGTATTATTTTCATATTAAAAATACTCTTTAGACATGTTGTGCTATGTGTTAGCGCTTGAAATTTCACCTCAGGCTGAGAAAGGTAAACCTCAAGGCAACATCAAACCACTTCGCCTCGTAGCTAGCCCTACGGGGTGGGAGAGGGCTCTCTCCGGTCTATCTCGGTGAGATCTTCAATAGATGAGATGACCAATAGGGTAACACTGATTTTAGGCTAGTAAACTGATCAAAAAGGTTGTTTTGGGGTTTTTAGGGTTTTCGGTGGCAAATTGAGGGGATGGTAATTTTGGGTGCGGGGATTGGACACAGTTTCTGCAGGGGGTTCTTTGGGGCGAGGTAGGAGATAGTATTGATGCCTTTGATTGAGGTGGATGGTCAGGAATGACAAGTGAGGAGCTAAGGAGAGCAAACATTAACTTTGAATTCTCCTTAAACAGTAGAAAACATTGAAATTAAACAAACTTAAAAGCAGAGCATGACAGTCATGAATTCTTACTTTAACACTTCGTTTGCTTAATGTGCAGAAGGAAAAGAAAGGAAATGATTAACATAACACACTTACAAGTACATAGAGAAACACACCATCAATACATGTAACCACAAGAATCCCAAAAAGGACTGCAAAACCCTGGTCTTCCTTAGCCAAAAATTGCAGAGATACAGTGAATAATACAATGATAGCTTCTCCCTCAAGAGTCCAACCATGAAAATGAGCGAGAAAGTACATAATATAGATCATCTAACCTCTTTCCCTGCCTCCATGGGTCGAGCTCACTATCCTAGGAGCTGTTTCAACCACTTCTAAACTAAGCACTACAAACTAGGCAGTCAAAACAACTTGCCTCTATAAGCTAGGAAACCAATTCATTCATTTAATTTTCACCTTTTCCATGAATGAATCTTCTAGAAGAGGTACATAAATGTAAAAGTGTCATAAAATTACATTAATTACATCAAAGAGGATAATAGTCCAAACCAAAAAGTCAAACAGGATCAAACTGCGTTTTTCTGAGCTGTACACTGAAATTTGGAGAAGTTTGCCTGACAGGTCGCGTGCCTCTGCCTGATGGGTCACGCGCCTTTGGTACCACATTTGGGGCACTTCCGGGTAGCCAAATTGAGCACGAGTAGGCTTGTTTGAAAGGTCTGTGAGTCTACTTTCTAACCCAACTGGAATTTCTGAATTTGGTGGTCATTTGCCCCTCCAAAATTGCAATCTCCCAAGACTACTTTCTGTGTCTCAAAAATGTGGCAGAAAGTCATTTTTTGCTTGTTTTTTGACTTTCTGGAGGCCCAAAACTTCATAAAATCTCTTGTCCATTGATGAGCATATGTAACTTCTCATGAAAAATTTGGAAATGTTGAGTTTTTGCAAAATGGAGTTGCCAGGATGAAGGGTCGCGCGGGGGGTGAGACCCGTTAATGGAGAAAACCTGTAAATTGCCTGAAAAAACCAAAATTTACCCAAAATGCTCAAAATTTCTTGGGTTTTGTGCTATGGATAGGCTATTTAGTACCTTGGTCCTTCAGTGAAGCCTCGGCCAAGATATGAAGCGGATCGGGCCTCTTTCTCCTTTTTTGTGCCTTGGCCAACCGCCTTTGGAACATCTTCATCTTTGCCTTGCACACGTGCATCCTTGCCCAATAATGGTTCTTCATGTACCTCAGCAATTTCTTCTCTTGGTTGGCCTTAGCCAATAGCCTCTCCAAGTGTGCATTGACCCGAATGAGCATGGACTCTCGCTCAGCGGGCAATAGATCACCGGGTCTTCTCCGGTTCAAATTGCGGTCACTACGAATCCTCCACAACTCATCAAGAGCTTGTTCATCCTCCAACTGCTTGTTGCGCTACTCCAGGTATGAGATTGTCCATTGTGCCCCCTCTATCTCCTTTGACTCTCGGCTAGGAGAACTGACATCAAGATCAATAAGCTCTATATCTGGAACTCCTGATGGTCCCTCATCAATCTTGGGCTGTTTACCCCTCCCTGGTACCTGTGCTGCTGAAGAAAGCAAGGCCCCTTCCACCTGATGTGGAGATAACACTCGCTGAGCCAATGAAGAAGGCGAGACCCCTTCCACATGTTGTGGAGAAAGTACTCGCCAAGCTGCTCCAAATAAGGCCCTTTGGCCTCTCTGATAAGTAACCAAAGGTGAGGAGCTGACATGTCTAGTGACGGGGATGTCATGCTGCTGTGATGGTCCTCCCTCCTCGTGAATAACCTTAGGATGTGGCGGTGGTGGTGCTGTGAAAAGCTCACGAGAGATGAACTCCTCCCATGAGATGCCCTGCTGAGCCAACTGATGTAATACCACTAGCTGAATCAAACCATAATGGTAAAGGCTCCTATACTGCTGTGCCGGGCTCTTCCTCTGCATCATGGACACCATCCTCTCAATGTTCTGATAGAAGAAAACAGGGATGTTCATCATCCGTACCCGTGTGAAGTGCATCAATAGGCGAATATGGTACGAATATACCTGTGAAAATCTGCCCCCACAGGTAAAATAGAGCATGATGAGCCTCATCATGGGAGCATACTCACTCCTGAGAAATCTGAAGGGAAACACTCCTGTCAAGTGTCTTATGAGTGTTGGTCTAACGAGAGGCTCAAAATGAACACTGTCCAGCACCTTGTGCTTATTCCATACCTCTCCGACATTAGGTATCCCTGTGGCCTGTGAAATCACCTCGGGTGTCAATGTAAAGTCCACCCCGGCAAGGTTGACATGTCCATCATGCAAGTGTAAAATAAATAGGCGAGCCAACTCTCTGTGGTGCTGAATCCGAGAGATCCTCTCACAAAACTCATAGCAAGACATTTACTGGAAACATGAGACTGCCATAGGACAAGCTTGTAAATCTGTCAAAGAGGTGGGCTCCTCTCGCCTATGATGACCACCCTTTCCACCCTTATGAGGTCTCCTCTGTATCTCAATCTCTGAAGCTGATGCCTGGTCATCACTCTGCTCATAGGTTTCGGTTTCTGACATTGTTTAAGGAGCAGAGTGGCCAAAATGTACTGCTATTTCTGCCTTGTAAAATGCTGATTTATATGCTGTTTCAAGGGGACAAGGAGCACGGGGGAAATGTTAGGGGAGGGACACTTTTAAAGGGAAAATGGGAATAAATATATAAAACAGGGATTCAAGGGAAAAAACATTGCAAAAATCATTGCATATGCATCATTATATACATTGTTTACATGGGTAATGAGAGGTAGGGTTAGGGCTTAATTTTTCATTTTTTAGGGAAGAGGGGTAGGGTTTGGATTTTTCTTTACAAATTTAAAAGGGAAATTTATATAGAAAGACAAGGAAAATGACATGGGAAATGGAGAAAATGATTACAAGGGGAATACCTTTCAAACAGCATAAAACCCTAGGCATATTTTACAAATTTAAAATGCAACAACATGGAGCTTTTCTCTTGCACATGGAGATCCTTTAAAAATGCAATTAAGATTCCCATTGACCATAACAAGTAACCATTCTTAAGTTGGAGAGCCTACCTTAGGCAATTTGGCGATTTCGGAGGGTCCTGGGATAAATTTGCAGTCAGTTTGGTAAGGAGGGCGCTGACGGGTCGCGCGCCTCACCCAACGGGTCGTGCGCCACTAACGGGTCGCGCCCGTTGAAAAATTACACTGTCGGAATGCGCTTGACGGGTCGCGTGCCTCTGACGGGTCGCGCACCTGGTCTGACGGGTCGCGCGCCTGTCCAGCTCCCAAATTCGCTCAAACTTTCACTCAATCACTCTTGCAAGTAACTTGGATGCACAATGAGGGTCGATGGAGGGAGATTGGGCCTTTATAGCTTTGATTTGAAATAATTTCATGCCCAAACCCACTTTCTAATGTTTTTCTTTAACACTTTATAAAATTGACCATTTTGGTTTCCTTTGTCCTGAAATTGACTCATTTAATGCTTTTGCTCGATACTTTTTGCAGGGATATCATCTGAGGGATCTTGGCAAGGGAGCCAGGGTTACATGCTATCTTTGGAAGTTTTTTGAAATTTCATCACTTTTTACAAAAATTTGAAAAATGACCTTGGCTTTAAAAACAGGGTTTTTAAATCCAAGGTGAAAATTAACTGTACAAGATAGAAATTTTCAAAGAAACACTTTTAAAAACATCCCTCTGGCTTGCTGGGCACCTATTGACCTTCAGAGACATGACTTTGTAAACAAACTTGACCAAAACCCTATACCTAGGAATTTGACCTCAAGACAAGACAAGACAAGCTTGAAAGAGATTAAGGACTAAAATGACTTTGATCCAGCAATGCCAAGAGGGGGACAAAGAAACCAGCTCCTCCATCAGGGTTATGGCATGCCTAATGGAATGCAAAAATTGACACTGATGAGACACCTATTTATGCAAATGCAAAGAGCTTTGATCGCTGATGGAGGGCTACTAGACCGATTCTAACATTGGCTCCAATGGGGATGGTAGCTCCTTGGAGGTACCAAGAACCTTAGACCTCTGGGAGAGCAGACCAGTGTTTTCAACCATTGGGCGATGGAGTCATTATTTAACAAACAATACAAGATTTTGACTCATTTATTGACTGAAACCTGACTCAAGCCGACACAATTATGAAACCTACATGACTGAAAACTGACTCACAAATGACTCATGACTGACTTAACTAAAACAAGAACTTACAAAGCTTATTGAAGGGCAGCAGTCCATCAAGATTTGAAATCATGATGACAACCACCTGCATGCTGATATAATATATACAATCATGTATAATGGGCCTTCCAATGCAACCAATCCAGCAGATGGTTGCGTAGCATATTTCTGCTTTTACTCTCGTCGAGTGGGCAGAATGCTAAACCTGTAGGCAACTCAACACAATCACTGAAACCAATGCTTATAACAATAAACCAGACAATATTTATCCTTTCTAATGCTCGCAGAAGAATGCCGAAGGGGTCTTGAAAATCCTGAAGCACTGGCTGATCTGGAGATCCAAATGCAAAAATACAAGTATTCACTCCACTCGGATCTGAATGGACAACTGATTTCTGAGGGATAGAAATGCACAAATCTGCCATCTGAGTATTAGCTGTGGTTTCCTTGACCATGAGAATTTCGGGCATATATTCCTCAACCTCATGATCTAGGTCATTCTTAAACAACAAACACTCTTCAAGATTATCAAACATGACAGCCTTATCATCTTTGTGAAGGAAAACATTCTCTGTTTGCTGATCTACGAGACAGTCATCTTTTTCAACAGAGGAAGAGGTTTCCCCAACACTTTCCTGACTATGTGTGCACTGCAAATCTGTTGTAGCTTGGGCTATAACAAGACCTTTTAAGAGCAGATCTATCTCCTCTTCAGACAAAGGAGACAATGCCTTTTGTTTTCTTCTGCTTAAACAGTAATTATCTTCATATGACAGGACATTCAAACTATCATTTATTACTGAATTATTGAAAGGAAATTCATCACTTACTTGCACAAAGATCTCACCTTGCTGTTCATGAACATCTAAATCCAAAACTCCATCTATGATCTCAACAGCAGAGCTCTCTTTGATAGATTGCATGTTGTTGTCTTCTGTGGGCAGATCTGAAACAAGCTCTTCTCTTTCATCATTTTCAACCATATGGCCATCTTCAACCTGCTGATCTTGATTCTGCTGCAAAATTTCCTGATCATCTTGATGGGTATCCACTAGGTTCTCTTTATGCTGCTGAAACGGATTTTCATATAGAGCCTCCATAATCTCAACGTCCATAAAATTATCATCTTCATAATATGTCTCAAGGCTTTCAATAAAACTATAAGCATGCTTGCAACAGTCTTGAACTAAATTTAATGATGGATAAGAGTCCTTATATCTTTCAAAGAACATAGCATGAAAATCCTTTAAACAGTAAATACAGGCAGGCGGCAAACTTTCATACCATGATTGAGCTTCACCTTCCAGAGTGGATAAGAATATCTTCATCAAGCAATCTTCAGGAAAATCCACCTTCAACTTGCGAATATGCATATGAAATCTAACTAGATGTAAAGCAGCATCCTTCTTACCATCATCATTAAATGTAGGCAAATTCCTTGACCAATCTACCTTCGGAATTTTATTCGGAAAACCAGGGATGTGATCTCGGCTCAAGGGAGCATATCTTCTTGTGATTCGGTCCATCTTGAAAATCTCACAGCTACTAGTCTTCCTGCAGTGAAGTCACCATGAAGCACTGATCTTTGGAGTTTTCAGTGAAGGAGTCGCCAGTGAATGATTTCAGCCTTGTCAGTGTCTGATCGTTGTCCACTATCAACAATTAGATCTGAACTTGATACATGTACTGGGGTAAAATGCAAATGAAGTGTTGTATTCACAAGCTCACGGAGATGGACTGAAGCAGCGTTTATCTACTTCCGCTTATGCAAAGCAAAAGCGTTTCGAAGGCTACCTGGCATAACTTCAGGCTTCATCTAAGACTTGTGAGAAAAACACATCAACCCACAAACAATTTGTTCTCCCCAGTATGGTCGCCAATATGTTAGCGCTTGAAATTTCACCTCAGGCTGAGAAAGGTAAACCTCAAGGCAACATCAAACCACTTCGCGTCGTAGCTAGCCCTACGGGGCGGGAGAGGGCTCTCTCCGGTCTATCTCGGTGAGATCTTCAATAGATGAGATGACCAATAGGGTAACACTGATTTTAGGCTAGTAAACTGATCAAAAAGGTTGTTTTGGGGTTTTTAGGGTTTTCGGTGGCAAATTGAGGGGATGGCAATTTTGGGTGCGGGGATTGGACACAGTTTCTGCAGGGGGTTCTTTGGGGCGAGATAGGAGATAGTATTGATGCCTTTGATTGAGGTGGATGGTCAGGAATGACAGGTGAGGAGCTAAGGAGAGCAAACATTAACTTTGAATTCTCCTTAAACAGTAGAAAACATTGAAATTAAACAAACTTAAAAGCAGAGCATGACAGTCATGAATTCTTACTTTAACACTTCGTTTGCTTAATGTGCAGAAGGAAAAGAAAGGAAATGATTCACATAACACACTTACAAGTACATAGAGAAACAAACCATCAATACATGTAACCACAAGAATCCCAAAAAGGACTGCAAAACCCTGGTCTTCCTTAGCCAAAAATTGCAGAGATACAGTGAATAATACAATGATAGCTTCTCCCTCAAGAGTCCAACCATGAAAATGAGCGAGAAAGTACATAATATAGATCATCTAACCTCTTTCCCTGCCTCCATGGGTCGAGCTCACTATCCTAGGAGCTGTTTCAACCACTTCTAAACTAAGCACTACAAACTAGGCAATCAAAACAACTTGCCTCTATAAGCTAGGAAACCAATTCATTCATTTAATTTTCACCTTTTCCATGAATGAATCTTCTAGAAGAGGTACATAAATGTAAAAGTGTCATAAAAGTACATTAATTACATCAAAGAGGATAATAATCCAACCCAAAAAGTCAAACAGGGTCAAACTGCGTTTTTCTGAGCTGTACACTGAAATTTGGAGAAGTTTGCCTGACGGGTCGCGTGCCTTTGGGACCACATTTGGGGCACTTCCAGGTGGCCAAATTGAGAAAGAGTAGGCTTGTTGGAAATTTCTGTGAGTCTACTTTCCAACCCAACTGGAATTTCTGAATTTGGTGGTCATTTTCCCCTCCAAAATTGCAATCTCCCAAGACTGCTTTATGTGTCTCAAAAATGTGGCAGAAAGTCATTTTTTGCTTGTTTTTTGACTTTCTGGAGGCCCAAAACTTCATAAAATCTCTTGTCCATTGATGAGCATATGTAACTCTCATGAAAAATCTGGAAATGTTGAGTTTTTTCAAAATGGAGTTGCCAGGATGAAGGGTCGCGCGGGGGGTGAGACCCATTAATGGAGAAAACCTGTAAATTGCTTGAAAAAACCAAAATTTACCCAAAATGCTCAAAATTTCTTGGGATTTGTGCTGTGGCTAGGCTATTTAGTGCCTTGGTCCTTCAGTGAAGCCTCGGCCAAGATATGAAGGGGATCGGGCCTCTTTCTCCTTTTTTATGCCTTGGCCAACCGCCTTTGGAACATCTTCATCTTTGCCTTGCACACGTGCATCCTTGCCCAATAATGGTTCTTCATGTTCCTCAGCAATTTCTTCTCTTGGTTGGCCTTAGCCAACAGCCTCTCCAAGTGTGCATTGACCCGGATGAGCATGGACTCTCGCTCAGCGGGCAATAGTTCACCGGGTATTCTCCGGTTCAAATTGCGATCACTGCGAATCCTCCACAACTCATCAAGAGCTTGTTCATCCTCCAACTGCTTGTTGAGCCGCTCCAGGTATGAGATTGTCCGTTGTGCCCCCTCTAATCTCCTCTGCAAGGCATCATTTTCAGCTCTAAGGTGCTGAATGATCTCCTTTGACTCTCGGCTAGGAGAACTGACATCAAGATCAATAAGCTCTATATCCGGAACACCTGATGGTCCCTCATCAATCTTGAGCTGTTTACCCCTCCCTGGTACCTGTGCTGCTGAAGAAAGCGAGGCCCCTTCCACCTGATGTGGAGATAACACTCGCTGAGCCGATGAAGAAGGCGAGACCCCTTCCACATGCTATGGAGAAAGTACTCACCGAGCTGCTGCAAATAAGGCCCTCTGGCCTCTCTGATAAGTAACCAAAGGTGAGGAGCTGACATGTCTAGTGACAGGGATGTCATGCTACTGTGATGGTCCTCCCTCCTCGTGAATAACCTCAGGATGTGGCGGTGGTGGTGCTGTGAAAAGCTCACGAGAGATGAACTCCTCCCATGAGATGCCCTGCTGAGCCAACTGATGTAATACCACTAGCTGAATCAAACCATAATGGTAAAGGCTCCTATACTGCTGTGCCGGCCTCTTCCTCTGCATCATGGACACCATCCTCTCAATGTTCTGATAGAAGAAAACAGGGATGTTCATCGTCCGTACCCGTGTGAAGTGCATCAATAGGTGAATATGGTATGAATATACCTGTGAAAATCTGCCCTCACAGGTAAAATAGAGCATGATGAGCCTCATCATCGGAGCATACTCACTCCTGAGAAATCTGAAGGGAAACACTCCTGTCAAGTGTCTCATGAGTGCTGGTCTAACGAAAGGCTCAAAATGAACACTGTCCAGCACCTCGCGCTTATTCCATACCTCTCCGACATTAGGTATCCCTGTGGCCTGTGAAATCACCTCGGGTGTCAATGTAAAGTCCACCCCGGCAAGGTTGACATGTCCATCATTCAAGTGTAAAACAAATAGGCGAGCCAACTCTCTGTGGTGCTGAATCCGAGAGATCCTCTCACAAAACTCATAGCAAGACATTTACTGGAAACATGAGACTGCCATAGGACAAGCTTGTAAATCTGTCAAAGAGGTGGGCTCCTCTCGCCTATGATGACCACCCTTTCCACCCTTATGAGGTCTCCTCTATATCTCAATCTCTGAAGCTGATGCCTGGTCATCACTCTGCTCATAGGTTTCGGTTTCTGACATTGTTTAAGGAGCAGAGTGGCCAAAATGTACTGCTGTTTTTGCCTTGTAAAATGCTGATTTATATGTTGTTTCAAGGGGACAAGGAGCACAGGGGAAATGTTAGGGGAGGGACACTTTTAAAGGGAAAATGGGAATAAATATATAAAACAGGGATTCAAGGGAAAAAACATTGCAAAAATCATTGCATATGCATCATTATATACATTGTTTACATGGGTAATGAGAGGTAGGGTTAGGGCTTAATTTTTCATTTTTTAGGGAAGAGGGGTAGGGTTTGGATTTTTCTTTACAAATTTAAAAGGGAAATTTATATAGAAAGACAAGGAAAATGACATGGGAAATGGGGAAAATGATTACAAGGGGAATACCTTTCAAACAGCATAAAACCCTAGGCATATTTTACAAATTTAAAATGCAGCAACATGGAGCTTTTCTCTTGCACATGGAGATCCTTTAAAAATGCAATTAAGATTCCCATTGACCATAACAAGCAACCATTCTTAAGTTGGAGAGCCTACCTTAGGCAATTTGGCGATTTCGGAGGGTCCTTGGATAAATTTGCAGTCAGTTTGGTAAGGAGGGCGCTGACGGGTCGCGCGCCTCACCCAACGGGTTTCGCGCCACTGACGGGTCGCGCCCGTTGAAAAATTACACTGCCGGAACACACTTGACGGGTCACGCGCCTCTGACAGGTCGCGCACCTGGTCTGACGGGTCGCGCGCCTGTCCAACTCCCAAATTCGCTCAAACTTTCACTCAATCACTCTTGCAAGTAACTTGGATGCACAATGAGGGTCGATGGAGGGAGATTGGGCCTTTATAGCTTTGATTTGAAATAATTTCATGCCCAAACCCACTTTCTAATGTTTTTCTTTGACACTTTATAAAATTGACCATTTTGGTTTCCTTTGTCTTGAAATTGACTCATTTAATGCTTTTGCTCGATACTTTTTGCAGGGATATCATCTAAGGGATCTTGGCAAGGGAGCCAGGGTTACATGCTGTCTTTGGAAGTTTTTTGAAATTTCATCACTTTTTACAAAAATTTGAAAAATGACCTTGGCTTTAAAAACAGGGTTTTTAAATCCAAGGTGAAAATTAACTGTACAAGATAGAAATTTTCGAAGAAACACTTTGAAAAACATCCCTCTGGCTTGCTGGGCACCTATTGACCTTCAGAGACATGACTTTGTAAACAAACTTGACCAAAACCCTATACCTAGGAATTTGACCTCAAGACAAGACAAGACAAGCTTGAAAGAGATTAAGGACTAAAATGACTTTGATCCAGCAATGCCAAGAGGGGGACAAAGACACCAGCTCCTCCATCAGGGTTATGGCATGCCTAATGGAATGCAAAAATTGACACTGATGAGACACCTATTTATGCAAATGCAAAGAGCTTTGATCGCTGATGGAGGGCTACTAGACCGACTCTAACACTATGCATCAAAGAAACCATTCACACATTGGAAATCATCATTTAGTACAATCCTTGCTGGTATTTAATGATTGAGAAACGAGATCTATAGTATTCAATTCATATTTATGAAACAGAGTAAAGGTTTTAAGTACATAAAACATAACGATTCTGAGATCTAAGCAATAGTTTCCTCAAATGAAATTCACACTTCAAATGTAATTCCTATTATCTAGATTAATTGCAGAACTTGTTTCCAGGTGGTGGTGGGCCCTTGCCACTCCTAGAACAAGTTTAAATTAATTCAATACTATTAAAAACTAAAGAAAACCATAATACTCATAGAGGATTTAAATGTTGAATCAACCTTATGTATTAATGGTTCAGAGCAAATACATCAAACTTCCAGTGTAAATAGAATTACATCATGGTTTTTCTACTGCTGCTGCTCCTATTGTTTCACTCCTACTTTACAACCACTAGCATACATGTAAAGAGCACCATATTTTATAAGGTGCAACTGATGGAAACAAAGCACAACCAATGAACTCAGAAAAAACAAATACAACAACAAGGCTAAAGTCAACTGTATGAGATCTTTTGGACAGTCTTCAATTGGATCTCGGTTGGGCTCATCTTGATCATGGGGTGGATGGAGGAACCGTTTCAATATTTCATCCAAATCGTGGTCCTCCATGTGGTTGATGGCCGAAACAGTGAAACCCAAAATTTGGCACTAATTATGTACATAACTCTATGCTGGAATATTCCCTTGACTATAACTTCCTCATAATGATGAATTTTGACAAACGACTTATGGGTTACCTGAATGAGGATATTCTGAACATAACCCGCCTCTTAGAATCTTGAGATTATTATTCATTTGAGCACAAAGTTTATATTTTCACCTACAAGAATTTATTTCATACTTAACTTGTAGCAACTAGTTTAATTGACTTGTGAAGAATTTCAGCAATGAAACCCTGTGTAAATGAACTTGGAAAACCATCATTAGCAAATCATAGAAAATTCATCTCTAATCATTGAAAAAGCAAGAAAACTAATGATAATCAACCACGAAGCGTAGGAGATGTATTGGCAGCAAATTGTGAAATTATGGTGCAAAATGAGTGAAAAATATAGGAATTTAGGTTATGAACGGTGACATTATACGATGGAAAAATGGGCATATTTGAGGCCCAACAAATCCTTATGAGGTTTTTATTGGTACATTCTGCTAATCCATTTCCTTGAGGATAATAGTTTGCATAATATTTGAGTTTGAAACCTCTTTTGAGAGAAAATTCAGTCATGGTATTTCCAGAAAAATAAGATGCATTGTCAAACATAAGTGCATAAGGAAGACAAAACCTGGTAATAATAAATTGCTCAATAAATTCAATAATGTTTTCAAAATTGTCCACCTTGAGGGGTATCTCTTCCACCCATTTGGTGAAATAATCTGTAGCAGTCAAGATGTATTTATGTTGTTTAGAAGAGTGAGGAACGATCTCACCTATGATGTCTAATCCCCATTGCTCAAAGGGTTGCTCAATGTTAACTGGCTGCAAAGGCAAGGCTGGTTTCTTTTCTCTCCTTGAAGTAGTTTGACAGACTTTGCATTTCCTGACATAAGCATGGGTGTCTTTGAATAGAGTCAGCCAATAGTAACCAACATGCATGATATTATGAGCAGTAGTGTCCATGTTGTAGTGTCCACTAGCTAGTGCATCATGTAGCTCCTGCAAAACTTCCTTTTCTTCATATTTCTCTAGACATCTTAATAAAACATAATCATAATTTATTCTAAACAAGACATTATTGACAAGTTGATATTGATTAGATTTAAGCCTCAAAGGTATTTTTCTTTTGTAATTGATTTATAATGGAGCATAACCACATTTTAAATAAAATATTAAATCAACATATTGAGATTCAATGTCAACAGGGCATACCTCTGTGATTTGAACATTGTTACCTGAATCTTCATCATCTGAAGTTTCATAAGATCCAGTTATTAATATGCAAAAACCTTGACCCCTTACTATTTTATTTGGTTTTATCTCTTGGCCTTATTCGTGCAATGCAGTAAACTAATTAGCTTTGTTATTTCCTCATTCCTTCTGTATAAGCAATTGTCTGACCATAGAGAAAGGAACAATTACTTTTGTATGTGATTTTCAGATGAAAGGTCTAAAATGCTTTATTGAATTAAAAACTGCAAAGACTTTTTTTTAAACCTCTGAATATTTTAGCTCGACTCCTTGTAAATTGGAACTAAAGAAGGAAATAAGAGCTTCAACTTGTTGTTCATTGGGTTGTGTCAACACTGCTGCATAGGATTGTTCGGAAGCAAAAGTGTAAAGAACAAATTTTTTAGAAAAATTGGCAGTTGATAATGAAGGGACACCTATGATTTTTTATTTTATTGATTCAAATGCTTTCTTTCAGTGTGTCCCATTTGAAAACTAATTTCTTTTTTATCATGGTCTATAAGGGAAAGACAATTTGTGAAAAATTTGGGACAAACCATTTGACAAAATTAATCTGCCCAAGAAAGGATTGCATGGAATTTTTGTTGTGTGGTAAGGGGATTTCAGAAATCACCTTAATTCTTTCTGGATCTATGTAGATTCCTTCTTTGGACACAATAAATCCTAGAAGCTTACCTTCGCTAAGAACAAAAAATGACTTTTTAGGGTTTAAGGAGATTCCAAATTTTCTACATCTTTCAAATATTTGCTTTAAGTCACGGAGATGATTAATTCTCTTTTTTGAATAAATTTTAATTTCATCTAAGTACATGACAACTGTTTTATTGATCAAACCTTTGAAAGCAATGTCCATGGCCCTCTAGAATGTGGCTGTTGGGTCCCTATAATACTAATGATTACCCCATTACTATTGTAGTTGTGCCCCTATTATCCCCATATTGTTATTATTGTGCCCCATAGATGTTGGAAATAATACTGAGAGGGGGGGGGGGTGAATCAGTATTATCTAACTCTTTTAATAAATCTTCCTTATTTGTTCCTTGAATTATTTTTGCATGTCAGTACCATAAAATAATGAACATGAACAAAGAAAACAGATAGTCACACCAAAGAACACAAGATGTAAGGTGGAAACCCAATGTGGGTGAAAACCACCTGCTGCAATATGTCTCTATCTTCTTTCAAATTAGAAACTCCTTTTACAATGGTTATGTACTAGTGCAGTCATTTACCAGTACGCAGGCTGCAACCTGCAGAGAGCTACAACTCTCTCTCTCGTTTTCCAGTCTCTCCTGGAAGGGAGCTACAACCCCCTACTTCTTTTCTTACAAAATTTTCAAACTGGATCCATAAGCATCAAATGATCATCAAGTATAAGAGAATCACCCAGTCAACTGTAGTAACCAGATCAACAATAATAGGACCAAACCCAGAACACAGCAATGATAAACAAAGATTTTAAGAGAAGTAAGCACCCTGCTCAACTGCTCGCCTGCTTACGTAAGCACCCTGCTCAACTGCTCGCCTGCTTACGTACGCACCCTGCTCAACTGCTCGCCTGCTTACGTACGCACCCTGCTCAACTGCTCGCCTGCTTACATGCGCACTGTATCCATTGAACTGCCTGCGGACCTCCGCACCTGCAACCCTTCTGTGCCTGCGTATGTACGCACCTGCAACCCTTCTGTGCCTGCGTATGTACGCACCTGCAACCCTTCTGTGCCTGCGTATGTACGCACCTGCAACCCTTCTGTGCCTGCGTATGTACGCACCCGAAACGCTTCGTTCTTGCGTATGTACGCACTTTTCTTTCACTGTACCTGCGTACCTTCGGTCATAGATGATTTCAAGACTTCAGAAATAACCCAGACAGTCAGATCTACAGATCTGAACATGCGCCGAAAAGATCTCAATCCATCAGTAGATTCGCCTTATTTAGATCTAGACATACTCCCAAGAGATCATAATATTTCAGATCTAGCCCTCATAAGATATTCAACCCAAAACATACTCAAGCCAAATGATCTCCTTTGCTTTATATAGGAAAGCTCTTCCTTAAATCATGGATCAATACCACGGGCCGACACCATAATAACACAAAACCGTCGGCTAAATACCAAAGGTTAAACATAAGAAACCCCACGTGTGCTTTTCTTTGCCTTGAAATGTGTGCACTGGGGGTACGCACCTCCTGAACGGGATAACTGCGAGTATGTACGCACTTTATGTAACACTGACCTGCGTGTTTGCACCTTATGTAAGGTGTACCTGCGTACCCCTTATTTTCTTCAATATTTGATAGCTGATCATCAATCTCTGCTGCTGACTTGAAGTACTGTGATCTATCACCTGAATGGGTTGCCATCAAGGACAACACTTTAGCCATAATGCCAACAATCTCCCCCTTTGGACTTGATGGCAACCTCAAAACTTCAGCTTCATTCTTCCCCTTTGACATCAAGGGCAAAGGGTTATGCTCCCCCTAAGAACATGCTCCCCCTGAATATGAACCAGATATGCAACGAAGAACCATAATCCACCATGAAAGAGATAGCTTGACATATTGCAGCTACTTCCAAGATCTCCTTCTACACATCCTCCATAATTCCAACAATGCATTATATGCTCCCCCTGAACCTGTACCATCAATGAGAAGAGGTTCAGCAATAAGATGATGCATCAACAACCCCCAGATTTTGCCTGAGGTATTCAAAAGTGTCCCTGGGCAATGGTTTGGTGAGAATATCAGCAACTTGTTCCTTAGAAGGAACATACTCCAACTTGACCTTCTGTTCAAGCACTTGTTCCCGGAGAAAATGATACTTGATTGGTATGTGCTTGGTTTTTGAATGCATAACCAGATTCTTTGAGATGTTGATTGCACTTGTGTTATCACATAAGATGGGGATAGGTGGTGTACAAGTGATTTGAAAATCCTGCAAAGTCTGCATCATCCAAAGGAGTTGGGTGCAACAAGATGCAGCAGCAACATATTCCGCTTCAGCTGTAGACAAGGCAATCGAACTCTGTTTCTTGCTGAACCAAGATACCAGTCTGGAACCCATAAAGAACGCACCACCACTTGTGCTTTTCCTGTCATCCACGCTTCCGGCCCAATCTGCATCTGTATAAGCATGAAGTGTAAGATCTGTATCTCTAGGATACCATAAGCCATAATTTTGAGTCCCTTGAAGATATTTGAAAATTCTCTTCACTGCCTGAAGATGAGTCTCCTTCGGATTTGCCTGAAATCTTCCAACTATTCCAACTGCATGCATGATGTCCGGTCGGGTACCTGTCAAATAAAGTAAACTTCCAATCATAGATCTGTAGGTTGGTTGATGTACTGCTGCAGATTCATCATTTGCACTGAGGCTACATCCTGTGACCATGGGTGTACATACTGGTTTTTCATCTTCCATACCATATTTCTTCAAAATCTGTTTGAGATACTTGGTTTGAGATAAAAATATTCCTCCTTCTTTTTGTTGGATTTGCAAACCAAGGAAATATGTCAGTTCTCCTAGCAAGGACATTTCAAATTCTTTCTGCATGACCAAGGCAAAGCTTTGACTCATAGCTTCTTCATTGCTCCCAAAAATAATGTCATCTACATACACAACAAGTATTAGCAATTTGTCATTTTCAACTTTTATATAAAGATTGCTATCTGCTGATCCTTTTGAAAAGCCTTGTTGATGAAGATATTTGTCCAAACGGTAGTACCAAGCCCTTGGAGCTTGTTTGAGACCATAGAGAGCCTTTTTCAATCTGCATACAAGATTTGGATCATTTCCAAGAATGAACCCATCTGGCTGTTCAATGTACACTTCTTCTTCCAAGTCTCCATTCAGAAAGGCTAATTTCACGTCCATTTGAAATACTTTGAAGTTTTGAAAACTTGAGAGAGCAAGGAACATTCGGATGGCCTCAAGTCTTGCAACAGGAGCAAAGGTTTCTTCAAAGTCTATTCCTTCTTGCTGCACATACCCTTTACAAACAAGTCTGGCTTTGTTTCTAATTACTTCTCCATTTTCATTCAATTTATTTTTGAAGACCCATTTTGTTCCGATAACATTCTTATCTTTTGGTCTAGGAACCAGCTCCCAAGTGTTGTTCTTTTCGATCTGCTCAAGTTCTTCATCCATTGCTTTCACCCAACATTCATCTTTGCATGCATCTTTCACATTTTGTGGTTCAGTAGAGGAGAGTAATGCCAAATAGCTTGAAGCTTCTGCAACTGTTCTTCTTGTTTGTACACCTGCTTCTTTCTGCCCCATAATCTGAGATTCTGGATGATTCTTCTGAACATATCTGGATGGAGTCTTTTCTTCTATTCTTGTTTGCTCCTCTGGTTCTTCTTGAGGTTCTTCTTGAGGTTCTTCTTCTTCATCATTCTGTCGTTGGGGGTAGCCTTCATCTTCTTCGATGTCTTCATGATGTACTTGCCTAGGAATGTATCCCTTCTCATCAACCACTACATCAATGCTGTCAACAATTCTGCCAAGTCTTTTATTGTAGCATTTGTATGCTTTGCTATGTGGAGAGTAACCAAGAAGAATGCCTTCATCTGCTCTAGGTTCAAGTTTGCCAAGCTGCTCATCAGTATTCTTGATATAGCATTTGCTCCCAAAGATTTTGAAGTGCTTTACCGAAGGAGTCCTACCACTCCAGAGCTCATGAGGAGTTTGAGTGCTGTTCACCCGGACATTTGTTTTGTTGAGAATAACAACCGCAGCATGTGCAGCTTCACCCCAGAAAGTTGCGGGAGTTCCTGACTCATCAAGCATAGCACGAGCCATTTGTTGGACTGTTCTGTTCATTCTTTCCACAACTCCATTTTGCTGAGGAGTTCTTGCTGTAGAGAATTCTCTTCTTATCCCATGTTCTTCACAGAAATCGAAAAATTCATTTGAAGTAAATTCCCCACCTTTGTCGGATCTGAGGCACTTAATTTTGTGACCTGATTCATTTTCAACCAAGGCTTTGAAGGATTTGAATTTTTCGAATGCTTCATCTTTGTGCTTCATAAGTCCTAACCAGACAAACCTGGAGAAATCGTCAATGAATAATATCAAGTATTCTTCTCCTCGAGGTGTTCTTTTCCTGAAAGGACCGCATGTATCTGTATGTACTAGCTCAAGAGGCATGCTAGCTGATCCTTCTTTCTCTGGAAAGTTAGTTCTGGTTTGTTTTCCAAACTGACATGATTTGCATATGGTGTTGTCAGGAATTTTGATATCTGGAAGATCGCGAACTGCCTGATATTTGCATGCTTTCCTTATTTGTGAAAAGCTTAGATGTCCCAACCTCCGATGCCATAACCAGTGCTCATCATCCTTGCTCAGATAGCATTGTTGTTGTCCTTCTTCAAATATGTACAGATTATTTGGAGTTCTTTTGCCTTTGATCACTGTTTTACCTGTATCAAGATCACGAACAAGACATCCATTTGATCTGAATATAACCTTGGTTCTTTGATCACACATCTGGCTGACACTTAGAAGATTATGCTTCAATCCATCAACATACAAAACATTTCCAGCCTTGACCTTTTCTTTTAATTGAGCAATGCCTTTTCCTTTTATAGTTGCAGGAGTATCATTTCCAAAAGAGACTTTCTTTCCCTTTTCTAGAGCAGAATAAGACTCAAGTTTTTCTTTATCACCTGTCATATGCTTCGAACATCCACTGTCAATGTACCATAGATTTTCCTGTCCCTCTGCATAAAATGCTATCCCACATCTTTCTGTTTGAGGTTCCTTTATTCTCCATGTTTTGGTGCTTGAGGCTTGTTCCTTTTTCTGCTGAAACCTGCTCCTGCATTCAGAGTCTTCATGACCAAAGTTATTGCAAATAGAACATTCAACTTCATTTTCAAGAACCGAAAAGTTGTTATAGGTCCTTTTTGTAATCCCCGTCATACTTCTTTGTTTTTGAGCTTCCCTAGTCATGATCGTTTTATATGCAACACATTGAGCTGCTTTGTGACCAAAGTTATGGCAAGAAAAGCATTGTCCATTGAAGAAACTTCTGCGGTTATCGAATCTACCAGCCAATTGATTGTAATTTCTATTGTCATCTATTCTTGAACCAAATTGAGAAGATTTTACCTGTGGCTGGTTGTAGCTTTTGTTCACCCTTAAGATGGATTGCCCCTGATAGTTTCTGTTTGTAATTCGTCCCTGCTTTACCTGATGATCTTCATTGTTCTTTTGCTCATTTCTTCTTGCTGCATCAAGATAACTTTTTGAGGTGGATGCTTGAGAAGTTTCTCCATTATAGCCCAGACCTGTCTTGTTTAGTGGAGACCGCTGCACATTGATAATCTCATCCAAAGTTTCAGATCCTTTGACAAACTTAAGATTAATAGCTTTTGTTTTCTCAATCTCTTTTCTAAGACCAACAATTTCACCTTCTAATTTTTCAAGATGTTTTTCTTTTTCATCAATTTGAAATTGTAGAGTATCAATGATCATATTCTTTTCTTCTATACATCTCTTGAGTCTAGTAATTTCATCATAAAGGTTATCCACATCTATAGCATCCATATAATCATCATCTTCAAATGCCATTAACAACTTATATTCATTACCTCGTTCATCTTCATCACTGTTTGATAGACCATCACTATCTTCATGAGTGTAGTAGCTTTTCTTATTTGCATTCTGTTTCTTGTTCCATCTAGCAGGTTCCTTTCCTTTATCCTTATAAGGACATTTTGCAGCATAATGACCTACTCTTCCACAAGAAAAGCATTTAAAAGGTAACTTACCTCTGAACCTTCCAGAACCCCTTTGAAGATTTCTGACAAAATTTGATTCTTCTTCTTCTTCTTCTGGGACGTGGCTTGCTTCATAATAATCTCCTTTGCCTGATGCCTTGAAAGCAACTTCTCTTCTGTCTGATGGACCTCCCTTTCTCATTTCATAAGCAGTTAGAATTCCATGTAGCTGAGACATAGTAAGGATTCGTAGATTTTCCTTTTCTTCTATTGCAGATACTTTAGATTCAAACTTGGGAGACAATGATCTTAGAACCTTTTCAACCACAATAGCCTCTTTTATTTCTTCACCCAAATTTTTCATACAATTAACAACCTCATCTACCCGAAGAAAATAGTTAGCCACACTTTCATCATTATACATCTTGAGAGTCTCATACTGAATTCTGAGAGTTTGAAGTTTAGCACATTTTACCTGTTCATCTCCTTCATAGCTCGTGACAATTTTGTCCCATATCTCTTTTGCGGATTTATAGTGCATTACCTTCATGAATTCTAATTGGGATATACATCCTAATAGAGTACTGACTGCTTTCGCATTTGTTTCATACTTCTTTTTCTCGGCTGCATCTGTAGGAGTGGCTGAAGGAAAAGCGTAGCCTGTCTCTACGATGTCCCAAACTTCTGTACCAAGAGATTGAAGATAGGAAGTAACTCTTACCTTCCAATAATTGAAGTTTGTCCCATCAAAAACTGGTGGCCTGATTGATGCTTCTCTCTCGTAGTTGCTCATGATGAACGATCTACCTTCAAGCGATCAAGCTTCTCTGAAGGACCTGCTCTGATACCAATTGTTGGAAATAATACTGAGAGGGGGGGGGGGTGAATCAGTATTATCTAACTCTTTTAATAAATCTTCCTTATTTGTTCCTTGAATTATTTTTGCATGTCAGTACCATAAAATAATGAACATGAACAAAGAAAACAGATAGTCACACCAAAGAACACAAGATGTAAGGTGGAAACCCAATGTGGGTGAAAACCACCTGCTGCAATATGTCTCTATCTTCTTTCAAATTAGAAACTCCTTTTACAATGGTTATGTACTGGTGCAGTCATTTACCAGTACGCAGGCTGCAACCTACAGAGAGCTACAACTCTCTCTCTCGTTTTCCAGTCTCTCCTGGAAGGGAGCTACAACCCCCTACTTCTTTTCTTACAAAATTTTCAAACTGGATCCATAAGCATCAAATGATCATCAAGTATAAGAGAATCACCCAGTCAACTGTAGTAACCAGATCAACAATAATAGGACCAAACCCAGAACACAGCAATGATAAACAAAGATTTTAAGAGAAGTAAGCACCCTGCTCAACTGCTCGCCTGCTTACGTAAGCACCCTGCTCAACTGCTCGCCTGCTTACGTACGCACCCTGCTCAACTGCTTACGTACGCACCCTGCTCAACTGCTCGCCTGCTTACATGCGCACTGTATCCATTGAACTGCCTATGGACCTCCGCACCTGCAACCCTTCTGTGCCTGCGTATGTACGCACCTGCAACCCTTCTGTGCCTGCGTATGTACGCACCTGCAACCCTTCTGTGCCTGCGTATGTACGCACCTGCAACCCTTCTGTGCCTGCGTATGTACGCACCCGAAACGCTTCGTTCCTGCGTATGTACGCACTTTTCTTTCACTGTACCTGCATACCTTCGGTCATAGATGATTTCAAGACTTCAGAAATAACCCAGACAGTCAGATCTACAGATCTGAACATGCGCCGAAAAGATCTCAATCCATCAGTAGATTCGCCTTATTTAGATCTAGACATACTCCCAAGAGATCATAATATTTCAGATCTAGCCCTCATAAGATATTCAACCCAAAACATACTCAAGCCAAATGATCTCCTTTGCTTTATATAGGAAAGCTCTTCCTTAAATCATGGATCAATACCATGGGCCGACACCATAATAACACAAAACCGTCAGCTAAATACCAAAGGTTAAACATAAGAAACCCCACGTGTGCTTTTCTTTGCCTTGAAATGTGTGCACTGGGGGTACGCACCTCCTGAACGGGATAACTGCGGGTATGTACGCACTTTATGTAACACTGACCTGCGTGTTCGCACCTTATGTAAGGTGTACCTGCGTACCCCTTATTTTCTTCAATATTTGATAGCTGATCATCAATCTCTGCTGCTGACTTGAAGTACTGTGATCTATCACCTGAATGGGTTGCCATCAAGGACAACACTTTAGCCATAATGCCAACAATAGAATCCCTCTATTGTTATTTTTGTGGCTTTAAATTATTATTGTTAGGTTGGATGGGTTATATTGTGATTCCTTAGACTCCTATATATAGAAAGGAGGTTTTGTCATTTGAATCATCGAAGAATTATTCATTTATGTAATGTAAAGGAGGTTTCCCCCTCGAAGAGGCTGAATTCTAAGGCGTTGATCTATCTTTTCTATCTTTTCTTGAGCTGGTTTCATAACATTTGGTATCAGAGCTTTGGATTCTAGGGTTTCGCTGCTCCAAACAGGTCATCGTGGCATTTTCGCTATAACTTTTTTTCTGCGATGGTTCAGAAGTTGCAAAAAAACCCATTTGAGAAGAAATCACGCTGAACCTCGGGTCCAAATTTCAGAGCTGTTCCGCTATATTTGCGGAGATATGATCTGAGGAAGTTGGTCTTTTTGCAGATTCCTGAATTGCATTCCAAACAGGTGACCTGGGGTAAATTGTCATAACTTTCTCTCTGAGCATCTGATTGAAATTTCGTAAGAAGATACAGAAAGACGATGGACTATAGTTTCTTTTATGCATTTTTTAGATCCAAAGGTCGAAACAGTGACTCGTGGCACGTCGTACAAGTTCGCTAAACTGAACTAGTCTATAATCAAGTCACTGTGGAAGATTTCGCATAACTCTTCCTTGGAGAATCCAATTTGGGTCAGACTTATGGCATTAGAAAGAGGACACAGAGGGCTAGTGCAGTTCACAAATTTAGATCTAGATGATTGGAAATTACAGAGATACATCAGAGGCAATATCGAGCTCCTACAAAGTGAAAAAAGGTGTGTATATTTTCTTAAATTTTTGCTTAAGCTTGGTTTGAAAATTTATTTTGAAGTAATTCAAAGGGCATAGTAGAGCATTATTATCGGTAACTGATTCCCAGGAAAGAAAATGCAAACACCTAGTAAGGAACCTGAAAGCTCTAGCATGACTCATGAAGAAGAGGAAGAAATGCAACATGATATATCAAAATTACAAGACCAAGTGCAACAACTGTCCCTTGCACAAAAATGAACAGAATCTAGGATGGATGGTTTAAAGAAAGGCGTAGAAGCTAAGATGGATTGTTTAAAGAAAGGTGTAGAAGCTAAGATGAATGACGTGGAAGCTAAGATGGATGATTTGAAGATAGATTTGAAGACAGACATGGAAGAATTGAAGATAAATATGAATAAGTTGCTACAAGAAAGGGTCAATAATGGTGAAAGGGTAGTAAAGGAAACTCATGATGAGAACAAAAGAAATTTTAATCATGATTCCATAGACTCTAATGTTGGATCAAAGACCCACCATATTCCAAAAATCGATATGAGGAAGTTTGATGGCAAGGATCCCGCAACATGGATATTATAGATGGAGCAATTTTTCGATCTCAATAATGTGCCAAACACACAAAAGGTACGTATTGCAACTTTATATTTGGAACCAAATCAGTTTGTATGGTATCAATGGCTTTGCTCTAGTAAACAATTTATCACTTGGGCAATTTTTACGGAAGAATTGATAACACATTATGAGGATACAAAAAGCAACACTTTTTTTAGCCAATTGATAAGTCTCAAACAAAAGGGTTCAATAATGGAGCACATTGAGGAGTTCCAAAAATTGAACATAAGGGTAAAATATATTCCAGAGGAGCATAGGATTGATGTGTTCATAGGGTCTTTAAAGGATAATATCCAACATGATGTTCGCCTTTGGGAACCTGATTCATCAGAGAAGGCATTCAGGTTAGCAAGAAAAATGGAAAGAAAAATTATGGCAACCAGGAAGCATACCACTCACAACTATAAATACGGAAGTGTTGTTGCCCTAGTCTTCCACAACCTATAAGGTTGACACCACAACAATTGGAAGAAAAAAGAGCAAAAGGGCTTTGTTACAGTTGTGATAGCAAATACACTAAAGGTCATAAGTGTGCTGAGAAGAAATTATTCTACATAGATTGTGAAGAGGAAGAAGAAAAGGAGCAAGAAAGGTCAAAAGAAGAGGATATACTCCAGGAACAAAGCCTAGATAAAAAAGAAATGAATCTGACCATATCTTGTAATGCATTGGCGGGAATTACCACTCCTCAAACCATCAAGATAGAAGGACAAATCAAGAAGAAAAAGGTAATAGTGTTGATTGATTCAGGAAGTACCCACAATTTTATTCATTGTAAGGTAGCAAAGAATTGAATTGCTTCTTATATCCAGCACTAGAGTGTCAAGTGATGGTTGCAAATGGAGGAACAATAAATTGCTCGGGAAAGTGCCATAATATCAAGCTATCCATGGGAGAATATGTATTGACTAGCCCAATGCTTTCCATTCCAATGGGAGGTGCTGATGTTGTACTAGGAGTCCAATGGCTACAATCCTTGGGTACAATAGCTTTTAATTTTCAAGAACCTTTCATGAAATTTTCTGTGGAAGGAAAGGAAGTTGAATTAAGGGGTATTGCGGGGAAACCGGGAAAGATAATCAGCTCTAACGGTATGAAAAAGCTTCTAAAAAAGGAACAAAGAGGTGTAATTGCACAATTATGTTCGCTAGATGTGTCCACAGTGGAATCATCTATTTCTCTAGATCTCCAAAAAGTCTTGGACAATCATTCCAAGGTATTTGAGACTCCCAAAGGTCTCCCACCTATTCGTGATCATGATCATGCTATTCATTTGATTCCAGGAAGTGTTCCTCCAAACATGAGGCCGTACAGATATCCATGTGCCCAAAAGAGTGAAATTGAACGTATGGTTGCAGAAATGCTAGAGGCTGGTATAATTCAACCAAGTCAAAGTTCTTTCTCTGCTCCATTCATATTGGTGCACAAGAAGGATGGATCTTCTTTCAAGATATCATCAAATTAGAATGAATATTGAAGACATTCCGAAAACAGCGTTTAGAACTAATTGGTCATGCCTTTTTGCCTTACTAGTGCACCTTCAACATTTCAAGGTTTGATGAATTCAATTTTCAAACCATTCCTTAGAAAATTTGTGTTAGTATTTTTTGATGATATACTAATCTACAACAAGTCTTGGAAGGATCATGTTGAACATGTTGACAAGGTGCTACAACTATTGGAGGAGAAACAATTATATGCAAAAAGATCCAAATGTTTCTTTGGAGTACAAGAGGTGGAATATCTGGGTCATATTGTATCTCATGAAGGAGTTAAGGTAGACCCTAGCAAAATTAAAGCCATTAAGGAATGGAAAATTCCCACATCCATAAAGAATCTGCGAGGATTTCTCGGGTTGACAGGGTATTATCACAAGTTTGTTAAGAATTATGGGAGAATAGCAGCACCTCTAACAACATTATTGAAGAAAGATGCATTTTCATGGACTCCAGAAGCAACAAAGGCATTCAAACATCTTAAAGAGGCAATGTGCCAAGCACCGGTCTTAGCTACACCGGACTTCACAAAAACCTTTATTGTGGAATGTGATGCTTCAGGAAATGGAATTGGTGTTGTTTTAATGCAAGATGAAAGACCCATTTCTTTTGAAAGTCGTCCAATCAAGGGAAAGTTTTTACACAAAGCTATTTATGAGAAGGAAATGTTGGCAATACTCCATGCACTTAAGAAATGACGACCCTACCTAATGGGAAGACACTTCAAGGTAAAAACAGATCATGATAGCCTTAAATACTTTTTAGAACAAAGATTATCCTCTGAAGAGAAACAAAAGTGGGTCACAAAGATGTTGGGTTATGACTTTGAAATCATCTACAAAAAAGGAAAGTAAAATGTGGTGGCAGATGCACTCTCAAGAAAGGATGAGGATGTGGAAGCATTGTTGTGCGCCATTTCTATTATCCAACCATATTGGATAAACGAAGCAAGGGAGGAATGGAAGAATGACGAAGAAGTGTGGGCACTTATTCGAAAGTTACAACAAGATTCCAGTATGTCTGATACATTTAGCTGGAAAATTGATTCGTTATGGTACAAAGATCGCTTATACCTCTGTAAGAATTCCCAGCTAAAACAAAAGATTCTTATGGAATTGCACACTTCTCCCTTAGGAGGGCACTCAGGATCTTTAAAAACTTACCACAGGGTTAAGAAGGAATTTTTTTGGGATGGCCTTAAATCAGATATTCAAAAGTTTTTGGTGGAATGTTTGGTTTGCCAAAAAAGTAAAGTTGAAACAATTAAGACACCGGGTCTATTACAACCTTTATTCATTCCAAGCCAATGTTGGGAGGAGGTTTCAATGGATTTTATCACAGGTTTACCCAAGTCTGAGGGAAAGAGTGTCATCATGGTGGTAGTTGACAGACTTACCAAGTATGCACACTTTTGTGCATTATCACATCCATTTAAATCCAGTACAATTTCTACTGCATTTATGGAAACAATTCAAAAGCTACATGGAAACCCAAAGATTATTGTAAGTGACAGAGATCCCATTTTCACTGGAAATTTTTGGACAAAATTATTTTCTTGTCTTGGTACTCAGTTAGCTCATAGCTCATCTTATCATCCTCAATCTGATGGGCAAACTGAGATAGTAAACAAATGTTTGGAAGGATATCTTCGTTTCTTTGTATCTGATAAATAGACATAATGGGTCAAATGGTTGCCTCTGGCTGAATGGTGGTATAACACTTCCTTCCATACAGCAACAAAAATGACCCCATTTATGGCACTTTATGGGTATCAGCCACCATCCATCACATCATATTTAAGAGAAAATTCTAAGGTTCAAGCAGTGGAACATCACATTGAACATCAACAACAAGTCCTCCAACTCTTAAAGGATAACCTCGTGTTGGCACAGAATAGAATGAAACAACAGGCAGATCAACATCGTAGCGAAAGAAGTTTTGATGTAGGTGATTGGGTATTCCTACGGCTACAACCATATAAGCAAATGTCCCTCAAGCAAGCTAAGAAGGATAATAAATTATCACGAAAGTATTATGGTCCATACAAGGTGTTGCAAAAGATTGGTACTATGGCATACAAATTGGAGCTTCCTGCAGCTTCTTGATTGCACCCAGTTTTCCATGTTTCATGTTTAAAGAAGGTTATAGGCGACAAGCTCCCAGTTCAAACAATATTTCCAGAACTTGACGAGGAAGGAAAAATTATATTGGAACCGGAAGCAATCACAGAAACAAGAACTTGACAGCTACGAAATAGATCAATTTCGGAGTATCTTATCAAGTGGAAGAAATTATCCGCTGAAGATTCCACATGGGAGGATGAGAATTTTATACAGAAGTATCTAGAACTTCTCAAGTGTTGAGGACAACACTTTTTTAAAGGAGAGGGGCATGTTGGGTCCCTATAATACTAGTGATTACCCCATTACTATTGTAGTTGTACCCCTTATTAATATTGTTGTGCCCCTATTATCCCCATACTGTTATTACTGTGCCCCATAGAATCCCTCTATTGTTATTTTTGTGGCTTTATATTATTATTGTTAGGTTGGCTGGGTTATATTGTGACTCCTTAGACTCCTATATATAGAAAGGAGGTTTTGTCATTTGAATCATCGAAGAATTATTCATTTATGTAATGTAAAGGAGGTTGCCCCCTCGAAGAGGCTGAATTATAAGGAGTTGATCTATCTTTTCTTGAGTTGGTTTCATAACAGTGGCTTGAGCATTAATCAGTCCAAAAGGTATTTTTCAATAAGCATACATTCCCCACTTGGTTCTAAATGTCGTTTTCAATCTATCTTCAGGATGTACAAGGATCTGATTATAACCTGAAAACCATTTAAGAAAGATATTAGCTTAGAACCAGCAACTAATTGCAAAATTCGTTCCATCAGAGGCAAAGGAAGTTATGCTTTTCACAAGCTTTATTTAAATTTCTAAAATCTATACAAATACATATATCTCCATTCTTTTTCCTAATTGGCACAAGATTCGAGACCCACTTGGAATGTTTGATCAGGAATATGATTTTGGCTTTGAGGAGATTATTTAATTCGGTCTTAATCTCGGCTTCCAAGTTAGGATGAATCTTCTTAAGTTTTTGTTGAATTGGCTTTACATTTGGCAGCATAGGAATAGTGTGTTGAATAATAGATGTGTCATAAGTTTTAATATCATCATAACTATAAGAAAATACATCCTTGTATCTTTTTAAGAGATCAATGAAAGAAAATATCTCATCTGGTGTGAGTCCAAGGCCTAAATTGATTATCTGAGGCTTATGATCGAAACCTAAGTTAACCAATTTGAATATCAAAGTAGAGCTCTGAAGTTTGCAATTGGTAACCATTTTAAACCTATCTTTCAGATAGTACAAATCTTCAAATTTCACTATAGGTTTCGGCAAATAATTTTCCTCAAAAGATTTATTTAGCTGCTTATCATGCTCATCTTCATCAATGATTTGGTCAGAGTAAGACCCTTCAGACGTAAGAAAACTTAGGATGTAATTTTCATCGTTAAACACACACTAATTATTTATGTTGTTTGAAATGGAAGGGTGAAAATTAATTCAATCGAAAATCTATCGGGACTAAAATATTCAAATGGAATGATCTTGGAAGCAACGTTGGCCAGGGGATCAACACTATCATTCTGTAATCTCGAGGTCAGATCTATATTGAAGGCAATCAAATGGGAGGTCAGATCTTGAAGCAAAGACTGGAAATGCTTGAGGTGACTAGAAACAAAATGAATGTTGTTTCTAACTTGTTTTATTACAATTTTTGAGTCACCAAAAAATTTATGATATTTGACATCAATACTAATGGCCTTCTATAAGCCTTGTACTAATGCTTCATATTTAGCAATGTTTTTGGTACAATCGAATTCCAATCTGGAGGAAAGCATAGTTTTTTCTCCATCACGGTTTACTAGGATGCAACTAGCTCCTTCACCATCATTATATTTTTAGCCATCAAAATAAAGAGTACCAAAAAATTTGTCACACTTATTTAAAGGATTTTCTACAATATTGATACATCTAGATGAATCTGCTTGAGAAAAATTTTCAATCTGAGATGAAATAAAATCAACTAAAAAGGGAGAATTTTGTGTTGGAAATTTTCTAAATATTCAAGAGAATAATTTCCAAGAATGTTTTTTGTAAATACTATTGGTTCATTTTCCTCGTCTAAATCAATCATCGAATATTTCATATGTTTCTCCCTATCAACACAAATTTGATTGGGTTTTCCATTATAAGGAAGCCACATATGTGACCAATCAGTTGCAAAGTAACCATGTAGTTTTTCAGACCAGTCCCTGCTTAAAATAAGACCATAGAATTCAGGGATGTTTGCAACTAATATATCTATTATTTGACAAAACTTCTAATTTGAAGATAATCTAATCAAAACATAATTCATTTCTCCTAAAAATTTAACTTCATCTGGTCTAATTGAACAATTTGAACATCAGATTTCTAAGGTGAAATATTCAATTTGAGACAAACTAAATAAGGCATGATATTGGATGATGCACCAGAATCCACTAAACAATTGTGAACATTCTTATTAAAAATTTCAAAAGTCAACAAAAAAGGAGGAGTGTGAGAATTTGATCTATCTCCAATTAAAATAGCATCAGAAGAATCAATCTTGTCTAAAGGGACATTTGGAGGTTTCCATTTTCTGTTTGAGGCTTTTGGAGTAATAACAGTAGGTAAAGGAGATGCAGGGAATGCATTTAATTCTTTGAGTAAAAACGTTTGCTTTTGTTTTAACTTACTGACCTCATATAGGGAAATGTTGGCTTTGACCTTTTTCATGTCTTCCATGATATTATATTCAATGGTATTAGAGACTATCAAGGTCTTAGATGAAGAGGGATATTTAGAAGTAGTCGTAGAAGAATTAGAAGATGGAGTAGAAGTGTTTTTAACTGTGCCTTTTTCTTTAGAAAGAGGAGCATGGGACTTTTGATTTTGATTTGATGTAGAAGTATCAACATGTCCCTTACTTCTATTATTCACTGGTATGGCTTCCTCTTCTTATTCATTTTATGATGTGGTTAGAATTAAATCCCATTAACCATGAGCTTCAGCTATTTCATCCTCTTGTGATTCTTCTACAAATAAGGTTGCTTCTTTTTCTTCGTCATTTTCATTGGATTCTACATTTGATATATTGGCAGGAGGTTGTTATTGTGATGGTTGATTCCATTTTAAGGGCCAAAAGGACTTCTTTGAAGACTCAACAACATGTTTCTTTCTTTCTACCATATCATTAGACATTTTCTTCAAAACATTTTGTAGTCCGTCCAAGTCGAAAGGATATTTTGGAGATTTCTTCTTGGATTCATGTTTAAAAGTTACTTTATTGGTCTACTTTCTTTATTCAAGGGTAGTTTTCTTCTCAAGAGCAATAATTCGTTTCTCCACGGATAGAGCTTACTTCATGTAATCAAGCAATATTTTTTATTGTTAGCTCTATATATGAACATAAAAATATTTGAAGGAAGAGCAGAGATGTACCATTCAATCTGCACATCGGTACTTGTGTTGGAAGTATCTTGGATATTATTTAACATTTTGTTGAATCTCGAGTTAAAATCCTTGATTTTCTCATTCAGATTAGTTTTAAGGTTTGAAAAATCATTGATTAAAGTGGTTGTTGTGCGGTCATCCCCAAATTTCAACAAAAAATATTCTTTGAACATATCCCAATTTGTAATTGATCTAGAAAGAAATGAAAAATACGAAGACCCTATAGATCCTTCAAATGTATAAGGAAAAATTCTGCAAACACAATCCTCTTCTGAAACTCCATTAAGATTAATTTCCAACATATAATTGTGAAGGTGTTCCTCTGTAGGGAGACCATCATCGGGGTTAAACTTCGGTAGCCATATTTCTAGATGTTTTGGAAGAGGATGTAATTGAGGAATCATCTAAACTAACCCAGGGTTGTTCCATGGTCTATTTTCCATTCTGGGAGTACTAGGAACAAAGGAAGTTGCAGATGATGTGGAGGTTGTAGGAGATTGAGCAGTTGAAGAGGTTGCTCCTATAGTGCTATTGATTATAATAGCACCAGTTGATTGTGACTGAGGAATGTGGATGGAAGGGATTAAAGGATGATAAGAGGAAGGTAAAGGGGTAGAGGAAGAAGTGGGATCAACAAAAGGAGTATGAGGTGGAGAGGATGATGTAATCTCACTAGCAGAAGATAGAGTCTCTGGAGTACTTTTATTTTTCCGATGAGTGGGTAATGGGAACTCAAAAGGTTTGACTCCAAGTTTCTCACTTTGGGATCTAGTTAACACACCAAAAGACTGTAAGGATGAAGTAACACTTCCTTTTGATAAATCGGATTGAACAATTTTTTCTCCAGAAATGGAAATTCCTTCCAATCTCTGAATCAAAGTCTAGACTTCAGGGGGCTCTGTAGGTACTTCTGTAGAAGTTTGGCCAACTGACTTTGGAAGTGTGCTAGGAGATTTGGTGGTTGTTTGAACAAATTCAAATCTAGGGTTAGGAGATTTGGAATGTGATCTTGAAGTTGGTGGTGACTTTGAGGCAGGCTTATTCTTAGAATTACCTTTCATTTTGGGATTGGACCTTGTTTCCATTCATAGTTTGATGGCCCTCCTTCTAGCACCAAAAATGTTGAAGTCTCGAAATGTTAGCCTACACATCGGGGAAAACCCAATCGGGACCTTAGAGAAGATCATTTTCCTCTTAATATGGTGGCTCCAACTGGGATTATGGGACCAATTTCCCTTAAAATAAATTATAAAAATTAATGGAATATATAGGTGTGATGCTATGAATTAGTAAAAACTAAGAAGAAATAAAACTTAAACTAAATATCTATCCCGGGAAAGTTGTATATGTGATTCAAAATGATATCATAAGCAACATGACAATATAGATTATCTTGTTATTATGAGGTTAAAGAAGATAATGATAACTAATTTAATTAAATAGTTAATTAAATTCGCTGATGAATTCATTACACATATAATATTTTGTTGTTTATGCATATAATATATGATTTCAATCACACATATCAGTAGTGAAAAATGTACAATTTCTTACAACACATATGATAAACGTCATTAAACAACCATTTAACTCCTAAGCAAACCAATAATAGATAGATGGTAGTACCCAATATATCGTAGCTCTGCTCCTGAGAAAATAGTAGTGGTTCAACTTTCTATTAAGATAACTTAAGTCACAATAATGCAAACAAAATATTTCTTTCCAAAATTCAAAACACCTTCTCCATACAAATGAAGGGGATTTATAGTTTCAAAATGAAATACAAATATAGCTAAGTAGAGTAAAAGCATGAAGTGGTTTCAACAAACAACGCTTAAAATAAATCAACAAGACAATTTTAGAATTCATTGTAACAACTTGACTAAATTTGTGAGGAGGACTACCCTCTCATTCGCTATTGAAGTTCGTAAATGTCTGTCATGGAATTCAATTCAGGTGGAGCCTTCGACTGAATACTCATTTGACTAGTAAATATGACATCCTTTAACGTTGGAAGCACGTGAGTGGTTATGTTGGATAAGCATATTAGCATTAACCATTCGCTGTGAGGCTTGACTAAGAACTGCCAATAGCATTCCATGTTAATTTTAAATAGCTGTTCAACTGTTTTCTCTCGTTTCTTGGATAATTCCTACTATGTTTTGGTTAGCAATTTGATATTTCGTAGAGTTCCCTCAGGGAATTCTGAAATAAGATTCGTTTGAAAAAATTTATCGTTGATGGTTTCAATGATGTTTTAAGAGATATCCATTCCATTGAATATTGTTGTCTCTGCATGCTTAAGTCGGATCTCCCATTCTCTAAAGACTATTTCTTTATGTGATTCCTCTATCCTAGGGAGATCATCTAATCTCCGATCAGCGTTGTCTTTCCATGTTATGAAACTTGAAATCGTTTCTTTGATATCATCATTATGTTCCAAGGTCAGATAATTGGTCCACTAGGGAACCAATTGTGTGACACAAATAACAAATAATGGCCAATTTCTGACATAATATAACTTGTTGTTGAGCAAGGAGAGTGTTTAATTATCTTGCTTCCTTTTTGAACTCTATTGATTTAGGATTATTTTCAATTGTTCAATTTTATCCTGTAATTCTTGAATGTGAGCATCTCAGACCTGCAAATCAAAGTCATGTTGAACTTTAAGGTCATTGAAACTATTCTCAAGCTCAACAAGCTATCCCTGCCATTGATTAGCACTTTTATTTCTTACTCTCAATACTCTATTCTAACTACAATTTTTTTTTCATCCCTTTCCTTCAATAGCTATTGTATTTTAGTGGCTCTGTCCATAGTTGAGGAAGAATAAACTCACGTGAACTAGGTGAGTCTCCCCAATTCCTCTAAAGGAGTGGACATTGAGCCCTTCCATGCTACTTCAAAAGAGGCATTTCCAAGAACTAAGGCCCGAGACTTGTCAATTTTCCTTTTCTTCCTTTGTCTTTTAACCACAACCTTATGTTCAGGATTGTAGAATATGTCAAGGGGAGGAATCTCTTTAACCCTCAATACGACCTTAGAGGTCGGGAATATTGGTATACTTTCAACGTCTTCAATCTCCAAAGGCTTATCAGTGGATTTTATTGTAATTGGATGCTTTTCTAAAATTCCAGAAGTGTCTGATACCTTTTCTTGTGAAGGAGTCTTTAAAATTTGAGATTCCTTACCTTTCATAACCTAGTTGTACTGTTCCCATATTTGCTCAAGCTTGGAACCTAGGAAAACATAATCAATCTAAGAAGAAGAAGAAGCCCCTATCTGTTTTGGTTGAGGGGTATCAGTACCTGTGTAGAAGAAACAATTGTAACATTTTCTTGAGCCATGCTCTCTTGGGGAAGCTTTAATGAGTGTATAGATAAATTGGATATCCTTGCTACCATGTATTGGGTAAATTGAGTCATTTCCTGTGGATTTAGATGCTCTGTTGCTTGTCTGATAATCACTGAATAGGTGGAAGCTTTTTCAAATAATTCATAAAACTAGTCTAGTTCATGAGATAATTTCCTGATGCTTGCTTGTGTAGTAACCTTCTTTATAGTTCTATGAGGATTGTACTGTCTGTCAGGGATAGTAGGAAAATTAAACTCTAAAATAAAGTTAATCTCACCAGCTGCATGTTTGAAATTATCCAATGTATACATACCACAATGAAGAGGAAAGATAGGCCATACTTTCTTATTGGATTCTTTTAATACTTTAGAAATTCCATTACCTATAGTTTGGTATGCCATCTCTCAAGCCAGAATTTTGTCGGGGACATACACAAGGAAGACATGGGGATTAGAAAGACTACCAAAGACCTAGATGTAGGTAAATAACTCCTCACTAAACCAGTTCCCAACTCAGAGCAGTTATGTCTCGGCTTTCGGGGAAACCCTGGGAGTTCTCTTATTAAAGATAATTTGATAAATAGGAAACATAACGCCCTAGCAGATTTTATGAAAGTGAGGATGATACTTGGAGTCATAAAGGATGTTGTGATATATATATGAATAGGATTTGGGTCCTCTAGGGTCTATTTCCATCCCATGGAGGTGAAATCCATAGTGAAGCATAGGGCATCCATTACATAGGCACTTATGTAGAAAGGAGGCATTATATTTTCTAAAACTATACACTTACTCCTAAAATTCAGGATGTGAATTGCTAAGTTATTAGATAATATATTTACCCAATCTAATATATATCCTTTCGAATTAACAAAAATTAGTGGAGTCCATTGATAGGAGAATTTATGAGTATTAGGATAAGCAAAGAGTCTACATACCATGGCAGCAATTGACAATAGGGACCAGCAAGAGAGTTGACTGCATACATACCCTTTTTCTCACTCTTATGCTTCTTGTGGTATCTTCTCCATTCCTTAATAGGTTCTGATGTATGATCAATGTTGCTCATGAATTTCTCCACAAACTTTTTTTTCTATTTGCACTCATGTGGTGGAAAATTGTACATTGCACTGAAATCACTGTTGCTGAAAGAGTCCATGACTGTTTAGTTCTATGTCATGAATTTATTTTATGCAATGTTCATGTTTTCCACAACCCACCAAATCATATATGTACAAGGAAGTATCTTGGGTCGAGCATCAACTATGTGTAAAAATGAATTTGTGACATCGCTATAGGTTGTATTAGAAACTAGAGTAGAATCCTCGACTGTAGTCTTTCATCTTCGAAAATTCGATAGATAGATTCCCATGAGGCACTTCCAGCATCTATGGAATAGACCGTGTTAGAAAATAATCTTGGTGTATCGAGGTTTCAGCTGGCGGAGCAACCGAATACTACCGAGTAACTGATTTCTTCTTTGCCTTAGCTACTTTAGACATTTCTTTTATGTTACGTTTATCGAGACTAGTCTACAATGGAAAAACACAAACTGAATGATAATTCCTTCACCTAAATGACTTAGCGCAAATAATGATTTTGCATAATGATTTATGTATTAAAGGGTGAATTATGATAAAATCAAAACACAATGAATAAAGATGTTTAGAATATCGAAAACCATTAATTCACCACTTTTGGAAATTAAATGTAAAAACATGAATTCATGTGGGTCTTACACACATCAACATATCAGAATAAATATATCAGAGAATTCAGTTGGATGGACACTAAAAATTTACGATATTCGAGATTCCCAATGATTCATGTTTAAGGACATAACGACTATAAGTGGAGGCAGGAAGAGATATCACAAGTTTTATATCAGCAATGGAATATCAGGAATTTAAAGAGCGAGCACTTGATATGAAAGTCTGATATGGCTAAAGACGTGAATACCATAAGGTTTATGATATCAGAGGGGACCAACATTAGAATATTGGATATCGAAAGCAAGGGATAGCAGAATTGTTGAGTATCTAAGCTTTGAGATATCAGGATTTTTAAGAATAGAACACCTCAAAAGTTACGATATTTACGGATTATGATATACCATGTGGCAGTTGTAGGGCCAACAACGTTTAAATTAGTTATTTTAAACAAGAAGCACCTGACTTAACTTTACCTTTTAGCAACAAATCCTTTTAATAATAATAATAACTATTGGGAATGCTCGATCGAAGAATGCTTTTATCATAAAATTATTATGAGGAAATTTACTATATTATAATGATCTGATATGAATATTCTGATAATGTATTAATTAAATAACAAAATGCCTATCATTTTTTTCAATTATCATAACATTTTTAAGGTTGGACCTCTGATATTTGGATTCTCATAATAGAAACTTTCAAGTGAAATGGTTTTTTATTACAAATTCAAATATTCCTTATCTTTATTGAGCACTAAAAACTTAAAAAAAGGATCCGCATTATTTATTTATATGACTAAAATAAAACTAAACGGGGGGGTTTGTTGAGTACTACAACAATTGGTGACATACTAGGTGAAGAAGTTATCTCTGCAAAAGTAAATGAAATTTTAAATATTAAAGAAAAAGACCTAGAAAGGTCTAGATATTTAAAATTTAGATTGATAAATATTGCTCTGAAGAGCATCCCTCTTACCCTTTAAATCTTGAAGGATAAAGGTTGATGGTCCTAGTTTCTCAATGATCTGAAATGGGCCTAGCCACAATTTTTGAAATTTAGTGTGCTTGCCCTTTTCTTTGTGGGCCTTATCCCATTTCAGAACTAAGTCACCAATATGAAAAGTTTTGTTATTTACTGAACCTGCATCAAACGAGGACTTGACCAATTGCTAGTGGTGGGCATGAACTTTTTTGGCTTTATCTCTCTCTTCCTCTAACTTAAGAATTTGGGACATTTTCAATTGTAAAGCAGAAGAAGGTTTTTCTTCAATATTGTACTAGGACTAGTGAAGGAAGAGCTAGATTAGGAGGTACAGTAACTTCTTTTCCATACACTAAGTGAAAGGGATAAGTGTCTAAAGAGGCCTTATGAGTGATTATGTCAACCCATAAAGAAAAAACTAGAGCTTTGTGCCAATTTTTTTGATTTTGGTCAACTGTTCACTTGATGATCCTTATGAGGTTTTTATTGGTAGATTCTACTAAGCCATTTCCTTGAGGATAATAGTTTGCAGAATATTTGAGTTTGAAACCTCTTTTGAGAGAAAAATCGGTTATGGTATTTTTGAAAAAATAAGATGCATTTTCAAACATAAGTGCATAAGGAAGGCTAAACCTAGTAATAATAGATTCATCAATAAATTCAATAATGTTTTCAGAATTGGCCACCTTGAGGGGTATCACTTCCACCCATTTGGTGAAATAATCCGTAGCAGTCAAGATCTATTTATGTTGTTTGGAGGAGTGAGGAACGATCTCACCTATGATGTCCAATCCTCATTGCCCAAAGGGTTTCTCAATGTTAACTAGTTGTAAAGGCAAGGCTAGCTTCTTTTCTCTCCCTGAAGCAGTTTGGCAGACTTTGCATTTCATGACATAAGCATGGGTGTATTTGAAAAGAGTCGGCCAATAGTAACCAATATGAAGGATCTTATGAGCAGAAGTGTCCCCTTTGTAGTGTCCACTAGCTGGTCCATCGTGTAGCTCTTGTAAAACTTTCTCTACTTTAGATTTGTCTACACATCTTAATAAAACAAAATCATAATTTCTTCTAAACAAGACATCATTAACAAGTTAATACTAATTAGCTTTAAGCCTCAAATATTTTATCTTTTGTAATTGAGTTCTAATGGAGCATATCCATTTTTTAAATAAACATATTGAGATTCAATGTCAATAGGGCATACCCCTATGATTTGAACATTGTTACTTGAATCTTCATTAGCTAAAGTGTCATAAGCTCCAGTTATTAATTTGCAAAAATCTTGACCCCTTACTATTTTAGCTAGTTTTATCTCTAGGTCGTATTATTGCAGGGAAGTAACCCAATTAGCTCTCTTCTATCCTAATTCCTTCTAGATAAGCAATTGTCTGACCACAGGGAAATGAACAATTACTTTTGTATGGTCTTTTAGGAGGAAAGGTATAAAGTGATTTATTGACTTAAAAAAAAAAACAAAGGCTTGTTTTTCAACCTTTGAATAGTTTAACTCAGCTCCTTATAAATTGGAACTAAAGAATAAAATAAGAGCTTCAACTTGTTGTTCATTGGGTTGTGTCAATACTACTACATAGGATTGTTTGGAAGCAAAAGTGTAAAGAACAAATTCTTTAGAAAAAATGGGAGTTGATAACGAAGGGGCATCTATGATTGCTTGTTTTATTGATTCAAATGATTTTATTTTGGTCTATCCCCATTTGAAAACTGATTTCATTTTTATCATGGTCTGTAAGGGAAAGATAATTTGTGAAAAATCTGGGAAAAACCATTTGACAAAATTAATCTGCCCAAGAAAGTATTCCATGGACTTCTTGTTGTGTGGTAAGGGGATTTCATAAATCACCTTAATTCTTTCTGGATCTATGCATATTCCCTCTTTGGACACAATAAAGCCTAGAATCTTACCTTCGCTAAGAGAAAAAAATGACTTTTTAGGATTTAAGGAGATTCCAAATTTTTTACATCTTTCAAAGATTTGTTTTAAGTCATGGAGATGATTACTTCTCTTTTTCGAATAAATTGTAATGTCATCTAAGTACATGACAACTTTTTATTGATCAAACCTTTGAAGGCAATGTCCATGGCTCTATGGAATGTGGCTCCAGCATTAATCAATCCAAAAGGCATTTTTTGATAAGAATACGTTCCCCACTTGGTTCTAAATGTAGTTTTCAATCTATCTTCGGGATGTACAAGGATTTAATTATAACATGAAAAACCATCTAAGAAATAAATTAGCTCAAAACCAACAACTGATTGCAAAATTTGTTCCATCAGAGGCAAAGGAAAGTTATCCTTTTCACATGATTTATTTAAATTTCTAAAATCTATACAAATACGAATATCTCCATTCCTTTTCCTAACTGGCACAAGATTCGAGACCCACTTGGAATGTCTAGCTGGGAAGATGATTTTTGCTTTGAGGAGCTTATTTAATTCAATCTTAATCTAGGCTTCCAAGTTAGGATGAATCTTCCTAAGTTTTTGTTGAATTGGATTTATATCTAGAAACATAAGAACAATGTGTTGAATGATAGACATGTCATAAGTTTTAAGATCATCATAACTCCAAGCATATACATCCTTGTATCGTTTCAACAAATGAATGAAAGAAGATCTCTCATCTGGTGTGAGTCCAAGGCCTAAATTGATGTTCTGAGGCTTATGATCAGAACCTAAGTTAACCAATTCAAATCTCAAAGTAGAGCTCTGAAGTTTGCAATTGGTAACCCTTTTAAACCTATCTTTCAGATCATACAAATCTTCCAATTTCACTACAGGTTTAGGCAAAGAATTTTCCTCAGAAGATTTATTTAGTTTCTTATCATGCTCATCTTCATCAATGATCTAGTCAGAGTAAGACCCTTTGGATGTCAGAAAACTTAGGATGTCATTGTCATCGTTAAACACACACCAATTAGTTATGTTGTCTAGAATGGAGGGGCAAAAAATTAATTCAATCGAAAATCTATTGGGACTGAAATATTCAGGTGGAATGAGCTTGGAAGCAACGTTGGCTAGGAGATCAACACTAGAATTCTGTAATCTTAGGATCAGAGCTATATTGAATGCAGTGAAATGGGAAGTCAAATATTGAATCAAATATTGGTAATGCTTGAGGTGACTAGAAACACAATGAATGATGTTTCTAACTTGTTTTATTACAATTTATGAGTCACCAAAAGCTTTAAGATATTTGACATCAAGACTAATGGCCTTCTGTAAGCCTTGTACCAATGCTTCATATTCAACAATGTTGTTGGTACAATTGAATTCCAATCTACAGGCAAGCATAATTTTTTCTCCATCAGGGTTTACTAGGATGCAACCAGCTCCTACACCATCATTAGATTTTGATCCATCAAAGTAAAGAGTCCAAAACAAATTGTCACACTTATTTACAGGATTTTCTACAATATTGATACATCTAGATGAATCTATTTGAGAAAAAAATTCAATCTGAGATGAAATAGAATCAACTGAAAAGGGAATATTCTATGCTGGAAAATTTCCAAAAAAAGATTCAAGAGAATAATTTCCAAGAATGTTGTTTGTAAATACTACTGGTTCATTTTCCTCATCTAAATTAGTCACCAAATATTTCATATGTTTCTCCCTATCAACACGAATTTGATTGGGTTTTCCATTATAGGGAAGCCACACATGTGACCAGTAAGTTGTAAAGTAACCATGTCATTTTTTAGACCAGTCCCTTTTTAAAATAAAACCATAGAATTTGGGGATGTCTACAACTAATATATCTATTATTTGACAAACCTTCGAATTTGAAGATAATCTAATCAAAATAGAATTCATTTCTCCTAAAACTTTTAATTTTGTCTGGTCTAATTGAACAATCTGAACAACATATTTCTGAGGTGAAATATTCAATTTGAGACAAACTAAATAAGGCATGATATTGGATGATGCACCAGAATCCACTAAAAGTTGTGAACATTTTTATTAAAAATTTCAAAAGTCAACAAAAAAGGAGGAGTGTGGGAATTTTATCTATCTCCAATTAAAATAGCATTAGAAGAATAAATCTTTTCTAAAGGGACATTTGGAGGTTTTCCTTTTCCTTTTGAGGATTTTGCAATAATAGCACTACGTAAAGGAGATGCATGGACTGCATTTAATTCTTTGAGTAAAAACTTATGTTGTTGTTTTAACTTACTAACCTCATATAGGGAAATGTTGGCTTTGACCTTTTTCATGTCTTCCACAATATTATATTCAATGGTATCGAAGACTATCAAGGTCTTAGATGATGAGGGAGATTTAAAAGTTGTCGGAGCAAAATTAGAAGATGGAGTAGAAGTGTTTTTAACCATGACTTTTTCTTTAGCAGGAGGAACATGGGACTTTTGATTTTGATTTGATGTAGAAGTATCAACAGGTCCCTTACTTCTAGTACTCACTAGTAGGGATTCCTCTTCTTCTTCATTTTTTGAAGTGGTTAGAATGAAATCCCATAAACCATGAGCTTCAACTATTTCATCGTCTTGTGATTCTTCTACAAATAGGGTTGTTTCCTATTCTTCATTCTCTTCATTGGATTTTTCATTTGATATATTAGAAGGAGGTTGTGATTATGATGTTTGATTCCTTTTGAAAGGCCGAAAGGACTTCTTTGAAGACTCAACAACCCATTTCTTGATTTCTACCATATCATTAGACATTGTCTTCAAAACCTTTTGTAATCCCTCCAAGTCGAAAGGATATTTGGGAGATTTATTCTTGGATTCATATTTAAAAGTGACTTTATTGGTCTACTTTTTTTCTTCAAGGGAAATTTTCTTCTCAAGAGCAAGAATTCTTTTTTCCACAGATAGCTATTCCTTCATGTTATCAAGCAATATTGTTTTATTAGCTCTATCTACAAACATAGCAATATTTGAAGGAAGAGCAGAGATGTACCATTCAATCTGCACATTAGTACCTGGTTTGGAAGTATCTGGGATCTTGTTTAACAATTTGTTGAATCTTGAGTTAAAATCCTTGATTTTCTCATTCAAATTAGTTTTAAGGTTTGACAAATCATTGATTAAAGTGGTTGTTGTGTGATCATGCCCAAGTTTCAATAAAACTTGTTCTTCGAACATATCCAAATTTTTATTTGATTCGAAAGAAATTGAAAAATACTAAGACCCTGCAGATCCTTCAAATGTATAAGGAAAAATTCTAACACAATCCTCTTCTGAAACTCCATTAAGATTAATTGCCAACATATAATTTTGAAGGTGTTCCTCTGCAGGGAGACCATCATCGGGGTTAAAATTGGGTAGCCATATTTCTGGATGTTTAGGAAGAGGATGTAATGGAGGAGTCATCTGAACTACCCCAGGGTTGTTCCATGGTCTATTTTCCATTCTGGGAGTACTAGGAACAAAGGAAGTTGCAGATGATGTGGAGGTTGTAGGAGATTAAGCAGTTGAAGACGTTGCTCCTGTAGTGCCACTGATTATAATAGCACCAGTTGATTGTGACTGAGGAATGTGGATGGAAGGGATTAAAGGATTATAAGAGTAAGGTAAAGGGGTAGAGGAAGAAGCAAGATCAACAGAAGGAGTATGAGGTGGAGAGGATGATGTAAACTCACTAGCAAAAGAGAGAGTCTCTGGAGTACTTTTCTTTTTTCTGATGAGTGGATAATGCAAAATCAAAAGGTTTGACTCCAAGTTTCTCACTTTGGGATCTAGTTAACACACCAGAAGACTGTAAGGATAAAGTAACACTTCCTTCTGATAAATCAGATTGAACAAATTTTTCTCCAAAAATGGTAATTCCTGCCAATCTCTAGATCAAACCCTATACTTTAGGGGGCTCTGCGGGTACTTCTATAGAAGTTTGTCCAACTAACTTTGGAAGTGTGCTAGGAGATTTGGTGGTTATTTGAACAACTTCAGATCTAGGGTTAGGAACTTTGTACTGTGATCTTGAAGTTGGTGGTGACTTTGAAGGAGATCGACTCTTAGAATGACCTTTTAATTTTGGATTGGACCTTGTTTCCATTCATAGTTGATGGCCCTCCTTCTAGCAATAAAAAGATTGGCCCAAAATTTCGGCCTCAACATTGGGGAAAACCACCTGGTTGGGACCTTAAAGTAGATCCTTTTCCATTTAAGATGGTGGCTTGGCTAGGATTATGGGACCAGTTTCCCTTAAAATAAATTATAAAAATGGATGGAATATATAGGTGTGATGCTATGACTTAGTAAGAATTGAGAACAAATAATACTTAAACTAAATATCTATCCTGAGTAATCTTATTTGTATATGTGATTCAAAATGATATCATAAGCAACATGAAAATATAGACTATCTTGTTATTAAGAGGTTAAAGCAAATAGTGATAACAAATTTAATTAAATAATTAATTAAATTAGTTGATGAATTTGTTACACATATAAGATTTCGTTGTTTATGCATATAATATATGATTTCAATCACACATATCAGTAGTGAAAAATGTACGATTGCTTACAACACATATATGATAAACGTTGTCAAATAACCATTTAACTCTTAAGAAAAGCAATAATAGACAGATAGTAGCACCTGATATATCGTAACTGTGGTCATGGGAAAATAGTAGTGGTTAAAATTTCTATTAAGATAACTTGAGTCACAATAGTGCAAACAAAATATTTCTTTCCAAAATTCAAAACCCCTTCTCCATACAAATGAAGGGGATTTATAGTTTGGAAATGAAATACAAATATAGCTAAGTAGAGTAAAAGCATGAAGCGGTCAATGAACAATGCTTAAAATAAATCAACAAGAAAATTTTAGAATTCGTTGTAACAACTTGACTAAGTCTGTGAGGAGGACTGCCCTCTCATTTTCTACTAAAGTTCATAAATGTCTATCATGGGCTTCAATTCAGGTGGAGTATTTGGCTAAATACACATTTGAATGGTAACTATGGCATCCTTTAATTCTGGAAACATATGAGTGGTTGTGTTGGATAAGCATTTAAGCATTAACCATTGGCTGTGAGGCTTGACTAAGAACTGCCAATAACATTCCACGTCAATTTTAGATAGATATTCAACTGTTTCAGCCCGTTTCTTGGATAATTTGTGCCACGATGTTGTTAGAAATTTGATATCTAGTATAGTTCCCTCAAGGTAATCTGAAATAACATTCACCTGAAAAAATTATCGTTGATGGTTTCAATAAGCTTTCTAGAGATATCTATTGCATTGAATATTGTTGTCTCTGCATGCTTAAGTCAGGTCTCCCATTCTCTGAAGACTATTTCTTTATGTGATTCCTCTATCCTAGGGGATCAACTAATCCCATCAGTGTTGCCTTGCGGCGTTATGAAACTTGAAATCTTTTCTTCGATATCATCAAAGTATGTTCTAAGGTCGGATAATTGGTCCACTAGGGAACCGTTTATGTGACACAAATCACAAATAATGGCCAATTTCTGACAAAATATCACCTGTTGTTGATAAAGGAGAGTGTTTAATTCTCCTGCTTCCTTTTTGAACTCTATTAATTCAGGATTAACTTTTAGTTATTCAATTTTGTTCTGTAATTCCTGAATTTGAGCATCTCGGACCTGCAAATCGGAATCATGTCGAACTTTAAGGTCATTGAAACAGTTTTAGAGCTCAATAAGTTGTCTCTACTATTTATTAGTAATCTTTTATTTCTCACTCTCAAGATTCTATTCTAACTGCAAAATTTCGTCCTCCTTCTCCTTCAATAGTTGTTATATTTCAGTGGATTTGTCCATAGTTACAGAAGCATAAGCTCCCGTGAACTGAGTGAGTCTCCCCTGTTCCTCCGAAGGAGTGGACATTGAGCCCTTCCATACTACCTCGAAAGAGGCATTTCCAGGAACTGAGCACTGAGACTGGTCAGTTTTCCTTTTCTTCCTTTTCCTTTTAACAACGGCCTTATGTTCAGGATTGTATAATATGTCAAGGGGAGGAATCTCTTCAACCCTCAATACCACCTAAGAGGCCGGGAATGTTGGTATAATTTCAATTTATTCAATCTCCAAAGGCTTATCAAAGGCATTTATTGTAATTGGAGTCTTTTCTAAAATTCCAGAAGTGTCTAAGACCTTTTCTTGGGAGGGAGTCTTCAAACTTGAGATTCCTTACCTTCCATAACCTGGTTGTATTCTTCCCATATCTTCTCAAGCTTAGAACTTGGAAAAATACCTTTAGTCTAAGAAGAAGAAGAAGAAGCACCTATCTCTTTTGGTTGAGGGGTATCAATAACTTGTGCAGAAGACAAAAACGGTAACCTTTTCTTGAGTGATGCTTTCTTGGGGAATCTTTAATGAGTCTTTAGGTAAACTAGATAGCCTTGCATCCATGTATTGGGTAAATTGAGTCATTTCCTATGGAGTTAGATGCTTTGCTTCTTGTTTGGTAACCATTGAATAGGTGGAATCTTTTTCAAATAAATCATCAAACTAGTGTGGTTCATGAGCGAATTTCATGATTCTTGCCTGTGCCATAACCTTCTTGATAGTTCCATGAGGATCGTATTGTCTATTAGGGATATTAGGAAAATTAAACTCTAAAATAGAGTTAATCTCACCAGCTACATGTTCGAAATTCTCTAATGTATACATACCACAATGAAGAGGAAAGTTAGGCCATACTTTCTTATTGGATTATTTTAATACTTTATAAATTCCATTACCTATGGTTTGGTATGCTATCTCTCGAGCCATAAATTTGTCAAGGACATATAGAGGCAAGAAATGGGGATTAACAAGACTACCAAAGACCTGGATTTAGGTAAATAACTCCTCACCAAACTAGTTCCCAACTTGGAGCAGGTCTGTCTCGGCTTCTGGGGAAACCCTAGGAGTTCTCTTATTAAAGATAATTTGATAAATAGGCAACATAACACCCTCGAAGATTTTATGAAAGTGAGAATGATAGTTGGAGTCCCAAAGGATGTTGTGCTATATATAAATATGAGTTGGGTCCTCTAGGGTCCATTTCCATCCCATGGAGATGAAATCCATAGTGAAGCATAGGACATCCATTACATAGGCACTCATGTACAAAGGAGGCATTATATTTTCTGAAACTATACGCTTAATCCTAAAATTCAAGATGTCAGTGGCAAAGTTATCAGATATTATATTTTCCCAATCTAATATATATCCTTCCGCGGTTGCATAAATTAGTGGAGTCCATTGATCGAAGAATTTATGAGTATTAGGATAAGCAAAGAGTTTACATACCATGGCAGCAATTTGACAATAGGGACCAGCGAGAGAGTTGACTGCATACATACCCTTTTCCTCATGCTTATGCATGTTGGGGTCTCTTCTCCATTCCTTAATAGGTTCTGATGCGTGATAAATGTTTCTCATGAATTTCTCCACAAACGGTTTGTTATACTGACACTGATGTGGTGGCAAATGGTACATTGCACTGAAATCATTACCGCTGAAAGAGTTGATGATTGTTTTGTTCTGTGTCATGAATTTCCTTTCTGCAATGTTCAAGTTTTCAACAACCCACCGAATCATATTTTTATAGAGAAGGATCTTGGGTTGAGCAACAATTATGCATAAAAGTGAATTTGTGACATCGCTATGGGTGGTATTAGAAACTAGAGTAGAATCCTCAGTTGTAGTTGTTCTTTGGGTGACCCTTGGTCCTTCATCTTTGAATAGACTGTTAGCACTCAAATCTGCCTCAGGCTGAGGAAGGCAAAACTCGAGGCAACATCATACCACGCTCAGCCTCGTAGCTAGCCCTACGAGGACAGGAGAGGGCTCTCTCCGAGTCTATCTCGGCAAAAGGTAGTCAAAGGGGCTGAGATGACCAATAAGGAATACTGATCTTAGGCTAGATATTAAGTGCAGAGGTTTAAAGGTGATTTTTTGGGGTTTTTGTTGAATCAAAGGAAAAGGCAATTTTGGGTGCGGGGATAAGACACAGTTTCTGCAGAAGTCTGATTGGAGCAAGGTAGGCAATTGTTTTGATGCTTTTAAAGTGATGGGGTGAATAGATCAGATAGGTGAGGAGCTAAGGAGAGCAAGCAAACGCAGGGGTTCTCCTTAAACTGAAGAAAACATGGAAAATTAAACAAATTTAAAGGTAGAGCATAGCAAATTTATGGATTCTACCTTAACACTTCATTTGTTCAATTGCAGAAGATGAGAGAGGGAAAATGATACACATAACAAACTTACAAGTACTGAAAGAAGCACACCATCAAGACATAAAGCCACAAGAATTCCAAATAGTGCTGTAAATCCCTGGTCTTCCCTTTGCCAAAAATGCTGAAGTAAAATGTACAATAAAGTCTCAAAGCCTCTTCCCCAAAGATTCCAACCATGAAAATGACTAAGAAAATACATAATATAGGCAAGCTAACACATTCCCTTGCCTCTAGGGGTCAAGCTCATCATCCTAGGAGCTGTTTCAACCAATTCTAAACAAAGAACTATAATCTAGGCAGTCAAAACAACTTGCCTCTATAAGCTAGGAAACCAATTCATTCTTTAAATGTTTGCTATTTTATGAATGAATCTTCTAGAATAGGTAAATAAGTGTCATGTCAACATAAAATTTCATTAATTACATCAAGGAGGGTGAAAAATCCCACCACAAGTCAAAATTGGTCAAACTGGCTGCGTTTTCCTGAGCTGAAGATGAAAATTTTGGAAAATATCCTGATGCGTAGCGCCAAAACCATACGCATAGCGCGCCTTTTTACCCACTTTTGGGGCACTTCCCAACATCCAAATTGGGCTCAGGTGGGCTTGTTGGAAATATATGGATGTCGGCTTTCCAACCCAAGTGGAATTGTTCAATTTGGTGCCCATTTACCTTGTCAAACGTCAAATCTCCCAAGACTGGTCAAAATGTGCCAAATGAGGCTGCCTCAAGGCAGAGTGCTGTTGCAATCAACCTTTGAATGCCTTCCTCAACTCCAAATTGAGCTCATGATAGCTTATTAGAAAGATATTTGTGTCTATTTATCATTTGACTCGTCAAGAAAGTCATTTGGCCAACCCAGCTAGGAGAAAACTTGATTTTCGCAAGGTCATTTCAGAGGTGCATTCGATTCTCCTAAGGCAACGGTATTTTTGACATTTATCTAAAACCATGACACCTGTGTAAAAAGTGAAGGAGGTTTTTCTTCCGTGGCCTGTTTTGAAAAAACACCTCTCTGAGTTTTCCAAAATTCATCTTTGATTGCTCTGAAACATCTTTTGAGTGAAACTTATCCCGATGTGTGAAACAAGGAATTTTGTGGAAATGAAGCGAAATAAAGGGGATGAGGGGCTTCTAAATTCTTGGGGAAATTTTTGGAAGTAGGGAGGGATGTTAAGAAGCAGGGGAAAGTGGAATCTCAGATATTGAGTGAGGGGAAGGGGTCCAAAAAAGCAAAACACAGGCCCAACCAAGAAAATTGCCAAGTTGTAGCAAGAAACTAGGGTTTGCGCGAAAATGAGGAATTTGGGGGATCTCAGTGATGGGAAGCATTTGATAAGGTACTTTAAGGATAGGGGAAGGTGTATGAACATTAGAATACAAGTTTTGCTGATGATTTGACTGTCCAAGAGAAATTGCCTTCAAAACCCTAGGAGAGGGAAATGACCTTACCTAGGCGCAACTTAAGCATGAACAAGGTGTAAAATGACCCAATGGAACATGACATGATGAGGAAAACCCTATGAAAGATGATAGACTCAGCAGAATGATGACATGGACCGACATTTGGACAACTTTAGAAGGAGTGAAAGCAAACCCTAGACCTAATGCCTAGTGACCAAATTTTGCTTGAAGACTCTTTGAAATGACAAAAATTGACCTTCACACTCTGAGACCACTTTGTAAGAGCATATTTGATCACTGGAGGAAGGCTGGAAAGACTGACACTAACATTGGCTCCAATGGGGATGGTAGCTCCTTGGAGGTGCCAAGAACGACAGATCTTTGGGAGAGCTAGACAGTGCCTTCGTCCATTGGGCTATGGAGTCATTATTTGACAAACAATACAAGACTTTGACTCATTTATTGACTGAAACTTGATTCAAACCGACTCAATTATGAAACCTACATGACTGAAAACTGACTCACAAATGACTCATGACTGACTTAACTAAAACAAGAACTTACAAAGCTTATTGAAGGGCAGCAGTCCATCAAGATTTGAAATCATGATGACAACCACCTATGTTTCTTACAAGACAATATACCATCAAACTATATCAAAATGCCAATGCAACCAATCAAGCAGATGCCTTCTTGATTGATTCTCCTGATCAGATCTTCTGGTCAACAATGAATACTGGTAACTGGGCATCCAGAAATATAGTCGACCATATTCTCCTTCATCACTGGATACTGCAATAATCACCTTCACTGTTGACTGCAACAGATCTACCATTGGATCTTGAAAAAAATGAAGTCTTTCCTCTTGCTGAAAGAGCAAGGTGTCTTTTTCTCTTGATTCTGATCTTCCTTCATCATGTACTCCAGATAGAGTATGTTCCTAGTCCTCAAAAAATTCTGAACAAGTAGATGAGCAGATCTCCTTTTGAAATAACATTTCAAAACATGAGACATATGAGGAAGAATCTGAAATGGAATCATGAATGGTCTGATCTTTTGTAATTTGAATATATGGTAGGTCATCCTCATATGATATGACAGCCAGATTCTCATTACATTCATCAATCATGAGGAAAGAAATTTTAGATGTTTCATGAAACCCAACACTAACATTTCTATCAGCTACCATAGATTCATCTAGAGAAACTTTTTCACTTGCTTGAGCAAAGGTCTCACCTTGTTTTTCACAGAGGAAATGAACTACCTCATCATGAAGATCTAGTGCTGGTGAGATGAGAGCATTTAGGTCTGCTACTCTGTTTTCTTCATTTGAGGTAGCCGCGACAATACAACTCTCTTTTATGAGATCCGGAACAACATGTTTTGCCTCATCACAATTTATCTCTCGATCTGATTTATCATCATCACTTTCTGAGATTGGAACATTACTTTCCTGCATTACTTGCATGCTGTCTTCTTCTATGGACAGATCTGAAACAACATTTTCTCTTTCCTTATTTTCAACCATATGGAAATCTTCAGCCTGCTGATCTTGACAAGTATCCTCTAAGATTTATGTGTGCTGTTGAAACGGATTTTCATACAGGGCTTCCATGATCTCTTCATCCATGAAATTATCATCTTCATAAAACTTCTCAAGGCTTTCAATAAAACTATAAGCATGCTTGCAACAGTCTTGAACTAAATTTAATGATGGATAAGAGTCCATATATCTTTCAATGAACATAGCATGAAAATCTTTTAAACAGTAAATACAAGTAGGCGACAAACTTTCATACCAAGATTAGGCTTTACCTTCCAGAGTGGCCAAGAATATCTTCATCAAGCAATCTTCAGGAAAATCAACCTTCAACTTGCGAATATGCATGTGAAATCTAACCAGATGTAGAGCAGCGTCCTTCCTACCATCATCTTTAAATGTAGGCAAATTCCTTGACCAATCTACCTTCGGAATTTTATTTGGAAAACCAGGGATGTGATCTCGGCTCATAGGAGCATATCTTCTTGCAACCCGATCCATCTTGAAAAGCTCAAAGCTACTAATCTTCCTGCAGTGAAGTCACCATGAAACATTGAACTCTGGATTTTTCAGTGAATGAAGTCGCCAGGTGAATGATTTCAGCCTTGCCAGTGTCTGATCGTTGTCCACCATCAACAATCAGATCTAAACTTGATACATGTACTGGGGTAATTAACAAGTTAAATGTCACGTTTACAAGCTAGACTGGAGATTGACTGAAGCAGCGTTTATCTACTTCCACTAATGCAAAGCAAAAGCATTTCGAAGGCTACCTAGCATAACTTCAGGCTCCGTCTGTAGCTTATAAAACAAATGACACTAATAAGCAAACCATTTTCTTCTTCCCCAGTATGGTCGCCACTATGTTAGCACTCAAATCTGCCTCAGGCTGAGGAAGGCAAAACTCGAGGCAACATCATACCACGCTCAGCCTCGTAGCTAGCCCTACGAGGACAGGAGAGGGCTCTCTCCGGGTCTATCTCGGCAAAAGGTAGTCAAAGGGGCTGAGATGACCAATAAGGAATACTGATCTTAGGCTAGATATTAAGTGCAGAGGTTTAATGGTGATTTTTTGGGGTTTTTGTTGAATCAAAGGAAAAGGCAATTTTGGGTGCGGGGATAAGACACAGTTTCTGCAGAGGTCTGATTGGAGCAAGGTAGGAAATTGTTTTGATGCTTTTAAAGTGATGGGGTGAATAGATCAGACAGGTGAGGAGCTAAGGAGAGCAAGCAAACGCAGGGGTTCTCCTTAAACTGAAGAAAACATGGAAAATTAAACAAATTTAAAGGCAAAGAATAGCAAATTTATGGATTCTACCTTAACATTTCATTTGTTCAATTGCAGAAGATGAGAGAGGGAAAATGATACACATAACAAACTTACAAGTACTAAAAGAAGCACACCATCAAGACATAAAGCCACAAGAATTCCAAATAGTGCTTCAAATCCCTGGTCTTCCCTTTGCCAAAAATGCTGAAGTAAAATGTACAATAAAGTCTCAAACCCTCTTCCCCAAAGAGTCCAACCATGAAAATGACTAAGAAAATACATAATATAGGCAAGCTAACACATTCCCTTGCCTCTAGGGGTCGATCTCATCATCCTAGGAGCTGTTTCAACCAATTCTAAACAAAGCACTATAATCTAGGCAGTCAAAACAACTTGCCTCTATAAGCTAGGAAACCAATTCATTCATTAAATGTTTGCTATTTTATGAATGAATCTTCTAGAATAGGTAAATAAGTGTCATGTCAACATAAAATTTCATTAATTACATCAAGGAGGGTGAAAAATCCCACCACAAGTCAAAACTGGTCAAACTGGCTGCGTTTTCCTGAGCTGAAGATGAAAATTTTGGAAAATATCCTGATGCGTAGCGCGCCAAAACCCTACGCGTAGCGCGCCGTTTTACCCAATTTTGGGGCACTTCCTGGCATCCAAATTGGGCTCACGTGGGCTTTTTGGAAAGGTTTGGATGTCTTCTTTCCAACACAAGTGGAATGTTTCAATTTGGTGCCCATTTACCCTGTCAAAAATCAAATCTCTCAAGACTGGTCAAAATGTGCCAAATGAGGCCGCCTCAAGACAGAGTGTTGTTGCAGTCAACTTTTGAATGCCTTCCTCAACTCCAAATTGAGCTCATGATAGCTCATTGGAAAGATATTTGTATCTAGTTATCATTTGACTCATCAAAAAAGTCATTTGGCCAACCACGCTAGGAGAAAACTTGATTTTCCCAAGGTCACTTTAGAGGTGCATTCGATTCTCCTGAGGCAATGGTAGTTTTGAAATTTCTCTAAAACCATGACACTTGTGTAAAAAGTGAAGCATTTTTTTCTTCCTTGGCCTGTTTTGAACAAAAACCTCTCTCAGTTTTCTAAAATTCATCTTTGATTTCTCTGAAACATCTTTTGAGTGAAACTTATCCCGATGTGTGAAACAAGGAATTTTGTGGAAATGAAGCGAAATGAAGGGGATGAGGGGCTTCTAAATTCTTGGGGAAATTTTTGGAAGTAGGGAGGGATGTTAGGAAGTAGAGGAAAGTGGAATCTCAGATATTGAGTGAGGGGAAGGGGTCCAAAAGGGAAAAACACAGGCCCAACCTAGAAAATTGCCAGGTTGTAGCAAGAAACTAGGGTTTGCGCGAAAAATGAGGAATTTGGGGGATCTCAGTGATGGGAAGCATTTGATAAGGTACTTTAAGGATAGAGGAAGGTGTATGAACATCAGGATACAAGTTTTTCCGATGATTTGACCGTCCAAGAGAAATTGCCTTCAAAACCCTAGGAGAGAGAAATGACCTTACCTAGGCGCAACTGAAGCATGAACAAGGTGTAAAATGACCCAATGGAACAAGACATGATGAGGACAACCCTATGAATGATGATAGAATCAACAGAATGATGACATGGACCGACATTTGGACAACTTTAGAAGGAGTAAAAGCAAACCCTAAACCTAATGCCTAGTGACCAAATTTTGCTTGAAGACTCTTTGAAATGACAAAATTTGACCTTGACACTCTGAGACCACTTTGGTAAGAGCATATTTGATCACTAGAGGAAGGCTGGAAAGACTGCCACTAACATTGGCTCCAATGGGGATGGTAGCTCCTTAGAGGTGCCAAGAACGGCAGATCTCTGGAAGAGCTAGACAGTGCCTTTGTCCATTGGGCTATGGAGTCATTATTTGACAAACAATACAAGACTTTGACTCATTTATTGACTGAAACTTGATTCAAACCGACTCAATTATGAAACCTACATGACTGAAAACTGACTCACAAATGACTCATGACTGACTTAACTAAAACAAGAACTTACAAAGCTTATTGAAGGGCAGCAGTCCATCAAGATTTGAAATCATGATGACAACCACCTGTGTTTCTTACAAGAAAATATACCATCAAACTATATCAAAATGCCAATGCAACCAATCAAGCATATGCCTTCTTGATTGATTCTCCTGATCAGATCTTCTGGTCAACAATGAATACTGGTAACTGGGCATCCAAAAATATAGTCGACCATATTCTCCTTCATCACTGAATACTGCAATAATCACATTCACTGTTGACTGCAACAGATCTACCATTGGATCTTGAAAAACATGAAGTCTTTCCTCTTGCTGAAAGAGCAAGGTGGATCTTCCTTCATCATGTACTCCAGATAGAGTATGTTCCTGGTCCTCAAAAAATTCTGAACAAGTAGATGAGCAGATCTCCTTTTGAAATAACATTTCAAAACATGAGACATATGAGGAAGAATCTGAAATGGAATCATGAATGGTCTGATCTTTTGTAATTTGAATATATGGTAGGTCATCCTCATATGATATGACAGCCAGATTCTCATTACATTCATCAATCATGAGAAAAGAAATTTTAGATGTTTCGTGAAACCCAACACTAACATTTCTATCAGCTACCATAGATTCATCTAGAGAAACTTTTTCACTTGCTTGAGCAAAGATCTCACCTTGTTTTTCATAGAGGAAATGAACTACCTCATCATGAAGATCTAGTGCTGGTGAGATGAGAGCATTTAGGTCTGCTACTCTGTTTTCTTCATTTGAGGCAGCCGCGACAATACAACTCTCTTTTAGGAGATCCGGAACAACATGTTTTGCCTCATCACAATTTATCTCTCGATCTGATTTATCATCATCACTTTCTGAGATTGGAACATTACTTTCCTGCATTACTTACATGTTGTCTTCTTCTATGGACAGATCTGAAACAACATTTTCTCTTTCCTTATTTTCAACCATATGGAAATCTTCAGCCTGTTGATCTTGACAAGTATCCTCTAAGATTTCTGTGTGCTGCTGAAACGAATTTTCATACAGGGCTTCCATGATCTCTTCATCCATGAAATTATCATCTTCATAAAACTTCTCAAGGCTTTCAATAAAACTATAAGCATGCTTGCAACAGTCTTGAACTAAATTTAATGATGGATAAGAGTCCATATATCTTTCAATGAATATAGCATGAAAATCCTTTAAACAGTAAATACAAGTAGGCGGCAAACTTTCATACCAAGATTGGGCTTTACCTTCCAGAGTGGCCAAGAATATCTTCATCAAACAATCTTCAGGAAAATCAACCTTCAACTTGCGATTATGCATGTTAAATCTAACCAGATGTAGAGCAGCGTCCTTCCTACCATCATCTTTAAATGTAGGCAAATTCCTTGACCAATCTACCTTCGGAATTTTATTTGGAAAACCAGGGATGTGATCTCGGCTCATAGGAGCATATCTTCTTGCAACCTGATCCATCTTGAAAAGCTCAAAGCTACTAATCTTCCTGCAGTGAAGTCACCATGAAACATTGATCTCTGGATTTTTCAGTGAATGAAGTCGCCAGGTGAATGATTTCAGCCTTGCCAGTGTCTGATCGTTGTCCACCATCAACAATCAGATCTAAACTTGATACATGTACTGGGGTAATTAACAAGTTAAATGTCACGTTTACAAGCTAGACCAGAGATTGACTGAAGCAGCGTTTATCTACTTCCGCTAATGCAAAGCAAAAATGTTTCGAAGGCTACCTGGCATAACTTCAGGCTCCGTCTGTAGCTTATAAAACAAATGACACTAACAAGCAAACCATTTTCTTCTTCCCCAGTATGGTTGCCACTATGTTAGCACTCAAATCTGCCTTAGGCTGAGGAAGGCAAAACTCAAGGCAACATCATACCACGCTCAGCCTCGTAGCTAGCCCTACGAGGACAGGAGAGTGCTCTCTCCGGGTCTATCTCGGCAAAAGGTAGTCAAAGGGGCTGAGATGACCAATAAGGAATAATGATCTTAGGCTAGATATTAAGTGCAGAGGTTTAAAGGTGATTTTTTGGGGTTTTTGTTGAATCAAAGGAAAAGGCAATTTTGGGTGCGGGGATAAGACACAGTTTCTGCAGAGGTCTGATTGGAGCAAGGTAGGCAATTGTTTTGATGCTTTTAAAGTGATGGGGTGAATAGATCAGACAGGTGAGGAGCTAAGGAGAGCAAGCAAATGCAGGGGTTCTCCTTAAACTGAAGAAAACATGGAAAATTAAACAAATTTAAAGGCAGAGCATAGCAAATTTATGGATTCTATCTTAACACTTCATTTGTTCAATTGCAAAAGATGAGAGAGGGAAAATGATACACAATACAAACTTACAAGTTTTGAAAGAAGCACACCATCAAGACATAAAGCCACAAGAATTCCAAATAGTGCTGCAAATCCCTGGTCTTCCCTTTGCCAAAAATGTTGAAGTAAAATGTACAATAAAGTCTCAAAGCCTCTTCCCCAAAGAGTCCAACCATGAAAATGACTAAGAAAATACATAATATAGGCAAGCTAACACATTCCCTTGCCTCTAGGGGTCGAGCTCATCATCCTAAGAGCTGTTTCAACCAATTCTAAACAAAGCACTATAATCTAGGCAGTCAAAACAACTTGCCTCTATAAGCTAGGAAACCAATTCATTCTTTAAATGTTTGCTATTTTATGAATGAATCTTCTAGAATAGGTAAATAAGTGTCATGTCAACATAAAATTTCATTAATTACATCAAGGAGGGTGAAAAATCCCACCACAAGTCAAAATTGGTCAAACTGGCTGCGTTTTCCTGAGCTGAAGATGAAAATTTTGGAAAATATCCTGATGCGTAGCGCGCCAAAACCCTACGCGTAGCGCGCCTTTTTACCCACTTTTGGGGAACTTCCCGGCATCCAAATTGAGCTCAGGTGGGCTTTTTGGAAATTTCTGGATGTCTTCTTTCCAACCCAAGTGGAATTTGTCAATTTGGTGCCCATTTACCCTGTCAAAAATCAAATCTCCCAAGACTGGTCAAAATGTGCCAAATGAGGCTGCCTCAAGGCAGAGTGCTGTTGCAGTCAACTTTTGAATGCCTTCCTCAACTCCAAATTGAGCTCATGATAGCTCATTGGAAATATATTTGGGTCTAGTTATCATTGGACTCATCAAAAAAGTCATTTGGCCAACCAAGCTAGGAGAAAACTTTATTTTCCCAAGGTCACTTCAGAGGTGCATTCGATTCTCCTGAGGCAACGGTATTTTTGACATTTCTCTAAAACCATGACACCTGTGTAAAAAGTGAAGGAGGTTTTTATTCCTTGGCCTGTTTTGAACAAAAACCTCTCTCAGTTTTCTAAAATTCATCTTTGATTGCTCTGAAACATCTTTTGAGTAAAACTTATCCCGATGTGTGAAACAAGGAATTTTGTGGAAATGAAGCGAAATGAAGGGGATGAGGGGCTTATAAATTCTTGGGGAAATTTTTGGAAGTAGGGAGGGATGTTAGGAAGCAGGGGAAAGTTGAATCTCAGATATTGAGTGAGGGGAAGGGGTCCAAAAGGGAAAAACACAGGCCCAACCTAGAAAATTGCCAGGTTGTAGCAAGAAACTAGGGTTTGCGCGAAAATGAGGAATTTGGGGGATCTCAGTGATGGGAAGCATTTGATAAGGTAATTTAAGGATAGGGGAAGGTGTATGAACATCAGGATACAAGTTTTTCCGATGATTTGACCGTCCAAGAGAAATTGCCTTCAAAACCCTAGGAGAGGGAAATGACCTTACCTAGGCGCAACTGAAGCATGAACAAGGTGTAAAATGACCCAATGGAACATGAAATGATGAGTAAAACCCTATGAATGATGATAGACTCAGCAGAATGATGACATGGACCGATATTTGGACAACTTTAGAAGGAATGAAAGCAAACCCTAGACCTAATGCCTAGTGACCAAATTTTGCTTGAAGACTCTTTGAAATGACAAAATTTGACCTTGACACTCTGAGACCACTTTGTAAGAGCATATTTGATTACTGGAGGAAGGCTGGAAAGATTGCCACTAACATAGACGATAAATAGATTCCCAAGAGGCACTTCCAGAATCTGTAGAAATACTGTGTCGGAAAATAATCCTGGTGTATCAAGGTTTTTAGCTAGTGGAGCAGTCGATTGCTGTCGAGTAATCGATTTCTTCTTTGCTTTAGCTGCATTAGAGATTTCTTCTAAGTTGCATTTATCAGGACTAGCATGCAGTGGAAAAACACAAGATTGAATGATAATTCCTTCACTTGAATGACGTAGCGCAAGTAATAATTTTACATAACGATTTCTGTATTTAAGGGCGAATTATGATAAAATCAAACCGAAATGAATAAAGTTGTTTAGAATCTTGAAAACCATTAATTTGCCCCTTTTGGAAATTAAATGTAAAAATTTGAATTCACATGGGTCTTGCACACATTAGCATATCATAATAAATATATCGGATAATTCACTTGGATTCACACTAAAAAGTTATGATATTGGAGATTCTCGATAATTTATGTTTAATGAAATAACAATTATAAGTGGAGGTGGGAATTGATATCGGGAGTTTTATATCGACAGATGAAATATCAAGAATTTAATGAGCGAGCAACCGATATGAAAGTCTCGATATGACTAAAGACGGGAATATCAGAAGTTTGATGATATCAGAGGGGATTAGCATCAGAATATCGGTTATTGAAATATCAGATATTGGAATCAAGGGATAGCAGAAGCACTGAGTATCAAAGCTTTGAGATATCGAGAGTTTTAGGCATGGAACACCTCAAAAGTTACGATATTTATGGATTCCAATATACCATGTGGAAGTTGTGGGGCCGAAAACTTTTAAAGTATTTATTTTAAATTGGAAGCGCCTAACTTAACTTTACCTTTTAGCAAAAACCCATTTTAATAATAATAATAACTATCATGAATGTTTGATCACAAAATACTGTTATCGTAACTTTCTTATAAGGAAAGTTACTATACTATAATGATCAGAGAGGAAGCTTGTGCTAATGTATTAATTAAATAGTAAAATACCTATTGGGTTTTTCATTTATCGTAACATTTGTAAGGTTGGACCTCTGATATTGGGATTCCAATAATAGAAACTTTCAAGTCAAAGGGTTTTTTATTACAAATTCAAAAATGCCTTGTCTTTCTTGAGCACTAAAAAGTTAAAAAAAAGGGTCCCCATTATTTTTTTATATGACTAAAATAAAACTAAATGGGGGGGTTTTTGAGTACTACAACATGAGGATAAAAACTCCTGGAGAATTCATTCTTTTTTTTTTTCAAATTTATGCCAATACTCCCCATATCTACCCTCCTACGATCAAGTTACAACCAAGAACCCTGCTTTGACTCCAATTGTTAAAAACCTTGATAACTATTAACTTATGATATGTTTCTACCAAAATTTTCCTTTCTTTACATATCCCAATTCATTTATCCATTAGTAGCATAACACGTTACTAGATCTATGCATAACCATGAACCATAAGAAATATATCATAGTGAATAATCATCATCATATCTAAGAAATAAATAACCAATGCATGAAGCAACTAAGACATAAACAAATAACCATGAGAAGAAACACAGTAAAGCACATCATCACATGAGGACACCATATGTAAGGTGGAAACCATAGGGGTAAAAACCACCATCAAAAAATAGTCTTTGTCATCGTCTCTTCCATTATGTAAAATTATTTTGCATATTATTCGTTGGACACCACCAGTGTGCAAGACACCACTTTCTAATCATGTGAGCCACTACTTGCTCCATACAACAACCATGAATAACTTTCCAGGCCACCACTTTCTAGAAGCCACCCCTCCCTTGACTTTGCAAGCCACCAACTGCTGGAAGACACTACTCCCAATAAGCGTTTCCCAACCACCACTAGACTATCTAGGGACCACTAGATGAAAGCCACCAAACAAACATTCTTAAGCCACCACCCGAAGGTTACCACTGCACCCTGAATATGCAATCCACCACTTGCTCACTAAAATCCCCAACCTTCAACACATCTCACGCGGGCCATGTTTCAAAATTTTCATACTATATCCCTGCTAAAAACTCATCCAATCATCATGGGCCTCATTCCATGCCATTTTAATATTTTACCGATACAAACAATAAGCTCATCAACTAAATCAAACACATGCAACACAATCACCAATATGCATACAAAACTCTGCAACACAATCTCATCCAAAATTTGGTCAAGAAAGCCAAACCTTGCTGCAACACATAATGACAATCTGGTCTACACACTCAATGATAAAAAGCCTCATGTAACCATAAGAACTCATATACTAAAGCCATAAAAATACATTCTCCAATAAAAACCCCTGCAACAAAAATGCATCAACACTATAAACTCTGATTTGAAACTGCAACAATTACAACAATCTCCTCTCCATAGCATCAACAACTAAGAGCCACAAATTGAAAACAAAATATGTAAATAATACATATATACTATAGCTCCATCATCCTCTGAGTTCTTCTCCAAATTTGAGCTCTGGTCTACTCTCCAACTCTGCAAACCTATAGCATACACTCTCTCTCAATCTTACTCTATCCAACCCCTTCTACTTCACACTTTGTAATTCTATAGTTGATTGAGAATACAGTCAATACATATCACTAAACCTCATCACCTTTGAATTGATCACCTTCTATATGATGGTTAACTCAAGTTGACTCTCTCAATCTAAACCCGCGAGCTAAAATCAAAGTATATGCCTCTCGAAGTCACTAGAATGTGCGAGGAATGCAGAAAACTATGTCTAGACAGGGTAACACAAGTTATCCCTTCAGAAAAAGGGTTACTAAGAGGGGTACGCAGTTTTATTGTGTAAAAAAATGAGTTATAACGTAGGTTTCCTTTGGAGGACCCAAGTTACCCTATTTTCATCCCCAAAACTTAGCCAAATCTTCTCCACAACTTCTTGAACTTGATCATATGCTTCTCTAAACATCTCCCAATCCTATAGACCCTATATATGATGATGTAAAGCCTCTAAAACATCACATTAAAACCTCCAAACCTTTTCACTAATCAACTTGTCAAGGCCTCCAACCTTGTTGACATCAAGGAAAACACAATCAACTCCTGAGTTGCCTCCTCTAGTAAACACCTAGATTGACATCATAAGTTGAATGCCATCAATCAAATGACTCCATAGTTGAGTCCATAACCAAAAACCTCTATAAAACAACAAGATCATGAGGAAAACTAGTGAACACATCAATGACATCACCATAAGGCTCTGTGAACCAATAGGACCATGAGGGCCACTGCTACTAGGATGACATCATGAGGATCATCATTGTTATGTTTGTTAGTTTTTCATAGGGCTACATTGTTCTTTTCTTTGATAATTGAATTTCTACATTAACACATTAAGTTCACCCCATATCATTATTAAATTATTCAGATCTACAACACTATTCATCAACATGTGCAATCATGTAGAAAGAACAACATCATCATCATCAATGTAGCAAACATAAAGGAACAATTGAAGAGAAGCATGCACACATAGGGACACCAGGATTGGTTGGAGACCAGGGAAAAACCCACTATGGGAAAACCCTTGGAAATTATTCTTCTTCTTATATCATCATCAAATGAGTCAACAAAAGAGAGTACAATGATCCATATCTTTATCTATGCAACAAAACAACTAGAACATCCATAACATGACCTTAAACATGCTTATGCTCAAAGATCCTGATTCTGAGGACTGTAATGCACTGTCACTGACTATAGTTAACTGTTGGTTACTGTGCCAGACACTGTTAAACAATGTTTCATACTGATAACTTATCTTTAGGTCCTGGACACATGTAAAGATACTTTGTGTGAGCATCTAAGACATATTTGGATGCTCTCCATAGAACTGGATGAGCGTGTTTGGGACAAATCTGCATGCTCTCTAGAGAACTGGGTGAGGGAATCCAGGGACCAAACATACCCAGATCTGCCTCAAACCATGGATGCTCTCGTCAAACTTTTGTGCAAGCATCTATGGCAACCCAGATGCTCCTTAGACCATTTTGTGCATGCATCTAGGGACCAAACTAAACTACGAAAACCCCAGCCCCTTAGACGCTCCCATAAACACTTTATGCATGCATCTCAGACTTCCCAGATGCTCCCATGACCATACGATGCCAGCTTCTAGAGATGAAAAACCTTATTTGTGTGTGATCATCTGAGACTCATAAACCCTAGACATGTGTGAGCTTTGACCCTGTAATTTCGGACCCTTTGCACGAGCTTTCCTTCATCAGACCTATGCGAACCAAACAATATAAGAGAGAAGAGAGTGCTTCATAATTCTGTTCAAATGAACTTGAGGTATCTTCTATTTGTAGGCTTTCATGAGGGTCCACTTGAAGTTGAGGCCGACCTTTCCAATTGTACATGTGCTTAGGGCCAACCTAAACAAATATACATGAGTAAATAAATAAATTCAAAAATCTTCTTCTGCTTGTCCAAATAAGGTGATATTTAGGTCAATTTTGGTCTTCTCAAAAAGAGGAATCTATTGAAATTATTATACTCATCATATGAGTTGTCCAAAGTAGAATTTTACCACAGTTGCATAATTTTAACACTCCCTCTCAACTAGGGAGAATTCCACCTGCCAATATTTGTCCATCGATTAATATGCCATTATGGTATCTTCACATATCATCATGCATCATCATTGATCATCTCTATCATGTAGTCATCATGCCATGACCATCTTAAGTGTCTCATCATCACAAATAATTAATGTACATCTCGATCAATCCATTAATTATTCTTGCTTATCTCTTGATTATTTATGCTCCTACGCTGAACATTCTCGAATATAGAAGAAGAAGAAGTTGATATTGGAGGGGAGCTTAAGATACCACCCTCTATCCATCAGGCTACTACCCAGAATCTCTGTCAATGGGCTACTACCTGGAATATCATCATCAATCATCATTGGAGAGAATATCATCAAGGAGCACATCTCAACCTGTAACTCCATCTAGGAACACATCTCGACTCAGAATCTCATATGGGAGTTATACATATAGAACCGCATATTGAGAAATAGGATATCCAAACACATAGGGGAGCATGCCTCGACCCTGGGATCTCATCAAGGAGCTCAATCTCAACCTGAAACTGCATAGGGTTATCTCAACCCATCTTATTTCCTACTAATCTTCACATTGATAACCCTGAATAGTCATGTGGTAGAACACCTGCATCATAATTGACTTGGGTTGTACACCCCAAGTACACTCTCAACTCGTTTTCCAAACGAGGAGCGGTATTCCCGACAAGCTCTTCTTGTGGGTATGATGCCAATTGGGGAATACTCTGCAAAGACCATACAAGGGAGCAACATTCTCTGACCCTATGAATATAGGGGAGTAAAATATCCAACCCTATGGGTAACAGATAGGGGTCATACCCTATTTTCTAGAGTTCCCTCAACCCTAGGGGCCCTTTATCTCAATTCCTCACCCTCAGAGCTCAGACAGGGAGGAAGAGTTGGCTCAATGTTCCCGATTAGTGCTACTCTCATCATACTCAAATATGAATGTAATGAAGTAATTATTTGTTAGTATTTGTTCTTGAACATCCATTATATCATAGCGAAAATTAGGTTCATGAAAAGCAATTCAATATTTCACGTGACATTCATCATATTATATGTGACTTATTTTTTATTAAAAACAATTTACTTTTTCATGTGACTTTCTTTTTCTGTTAAAATTTCTTCTATTGCTAATCCAAATTACAATTGTAATTTAAACTAAAGCTTCCAGTAACTCTTAATTTACCAATGGTGCATGGTTATCATAAGAAACATTCACACTAGAATATGAAGAACAATTGGGTACCTACTTCATATGCATTAAAAATTGCTTATACTATTTAATGTGAATTACAAGTGTAATCTTAGTTGGATCTCCAATATATCTTAAACCTTATTTTCATTTTATTTTTTAGTAATATTAGATTCTATTATATCCTACCTCATTTTATGGTTAGCATTGTAACAAAAATATGCATTGTGCTATGGAATTAATACTTACATGTAATATTGATTATATATATATATATAATGTTATAGGTAATGACTGTGAAGACGATGATCTAAGCTATACTAAGCATATATCAGATATAGGAGATGATGATGATGATGATCATGGAAATGATCATGAGGATGATCTTGATTCATGAGGATGATCTTGGTGGTGCTAACTCGTCATGCATTATTTTTTATATTTGGGTGGGGTGTTTTAATATAGTAATCATACATTTTAATTTTAGTTTATTTGAATAAAGATGATGACACTATCGGTACTATCTTGTTACTTTATAAATATGTTGGAAATTGTTAACATTTTTTGATGAAAAATTATTGTGTATGATGGGATTCTTATTTTTAGATGGACGTTATGAATTTACCTTAGAATAATGATATTTATGAAACTTTTTGATTTGGTAATCATACATTGAATTTTAGTTTATTTGATTAAATATAATGATGATATTATCATTATTAACTTGTTACTTTATGTATATATGGAAAAGTATCAACATTAGTTCGATGGAGAATTATTATGTATGATGATATTACTATCTTTGGAAGGATGTTGTGAATTTACCCCTAAATAATGATACTCATGAAAAATTTGATCTGGTAATCACACATTTGAATTTTGGTTGATATGATTAAAGATGATGATGAGTTTATTAGTAGTATCTTATTACTTTATATATTTGTTGAAAATTGTTGATATTTTTTATGGAGAATCATTATGTACGATGATATTACTATTTTTGGATGGATGTTGTGAATTTACCTTGGAATAATGATATATGCGATAGGTGTTTATTTGGTAGTCATATGTGTATATTAAAAATTTTCAATGATTTTTTGATGGAGAATTATTACATATGATGATATTGCTATTTTTTGAATGGATGTTGACAATTTCTCTTAAATTTATTTACAAACACTATGTTATCAATTTGAATTGTGATATTTTCTTTAATGATATTTAGAGACTGTAATATATTTCACTATGTAATTGAAATTAGTAAAAGGAACCCATAAAAGGGGTGATAAATGGAAGGAAAAGTGCATTCTAAACAAGAAGTCAAATGTGGATGTAACCATGGATGCAAAGTTGGGAGTGGAATTGGATGTTAAACTAGGCATCAAAAAAATATACAAACAAGGACAAACAAAGTTTTTGATTAGAAGTAGAAAAGGGTGCAACACTAGACACAAAAAATGGAACAAAATAGAGCATACTAAGAGATACAAAGTTGGGCACAAACATGGACGCAAAAATGGACACCAAACTAGATGTAAAAAAAGACAGACAACTAGACATAAAATTAGATGCAAAAGGGGATGCCATGTTGGGTGCTAAAAAGAGGAAAAGAATTATGTAAATTTAGATGCCATACGAGGATGCAAAGAATGGTGTACAATTGGGATATAAAATTATACGCAAAAAGGGAAGAAGAAAAGGATATAATAAAAGACACAAAACAAGATGCAAAATGGGGCTAAAAAAGGATGAAACCAAGGACGACATGTTGGATGCCAAAAATGATGCATAATTAGATGTAAATTTAGAATCAAACCTAGACGGAAAATGAGATGCAAATGTGGACACAAAATAAGATAGAAAAAATAATGCAAATTTGGATTCCAAAAATGATGAAAAGCTAGACACCAAAAAAGATGCAAAATGGGATGCAAAAATGTGCAAAATCTAACATAAAAGTAAACATAAAAAATGGTGAAAAAATCGGCATAAAATTTTCTCTAAATTAGACACAAATTGGGAAGCAATGTTGGATACAAAATGGGGTGCAAAAAGTAATGCAAAAATTTATGCAAAAATGGCTCAAAATTGAATGTAACATTAGATACAAAATGAGATGCAAAGGTGGATGAAAAACATGGCTCAAAATAGGATGCAAATATAGATAAAAATTTGGACACTTAAAAAAATAAAAAATTGGATTCAACAAATGATGCAAAATATGGTGCAAAATAGGATGCAAAAAAGGGAGAAAAACTAAATGCAAAAGTAGATGCAAAAAATGGTGCAAAACAAGATGCTAAAAGGGTACAAAAATTAATGCAAAATTTGACGTAAAATCAAATTCAATAGATGGTGCAAAATTTGATGCAAAAAATGGTGCAAAAATGGACACAAAAATTGGTGCATAACTAGATACAAAAACATATACAAAGTTAGAAGCAAAAATTAGTGTAAGACCATATGCAAAAAATGACACAAATTAGATGCAAAAAAAGACACTAAATCGGATGGAAACGATGGTGTAAAACTTGATGCAAATGATGGCCCAAAACTAGAAGTAAAGAATGACACAAAACTGGAAGCGAAAATTGACCCAAAAACATGGTGTAAAACTAGAAGCAAAACCTTTCGTGAAACCATATGCAAATCTTGGTGCAAAATTGGGAGGAAAATCTGCCATAAAACATGGTACAAAATTAGATGCAAAAAGTGGTGCAAAATTATAGACAAAACTTGGTGCAAAATATGATGCAAAAAAGGATTTAAAATCTCGCATAAAAAAAGGACGTTTTAAAAAATGTACAATAGCACCAAATTTTGTTGTAGTATATCATTGTAAAGTGATCAAGCATTTGTGGAGGTGTTATTTGTAAAGTTGGAGATTTTTGAAGATAGTAAAGAAAAAATTAACTTCTCATGGATGTTTCCAAAATTGGGGTTTTACCACGTAAAATACAATGTGTCCTCTCCTTTTCTTGTCTTGTTTCTCTTGATTGATTAAATGTTGTTATGATAGGAGATTATATTAATAATCTTCTAATTTGTTTATTGTTATATGTATATGCATATCTTTAATAGTCTAACAAAAAGTAGAGGTGAGAACCTATAATGTATTATTAGGGATTCTATTAGAGTATTATTGCACCAAGAGGCACTCTACATCCTAGTATGGGGTAGATACTAAGTGTCAATGTTTAACATTTAACATTGTGTAAACAATTAACATTTAACAAATTATATTGATTTTTAACTAGGGTTGACATTGACATTAGATTAAATTTTTTAAATGTTAAATTTGTTAATGTTAAATATTTAGGCTTACAAAATATAAATTTAACATTGGTTTTAAGCAAGTAGAACTTATATGTTGATTCAATTAAAAATAATAATAATAGGTTAAAAGTAATATCGAGCCAAGTATGGTGGATATGTTGTAGTGTGTAAACATTTAAACCTTAACTCTATAAATAATAGAAAGTAAAGTAATAAAAAAACTAAAATTCAATTTTTTTATATTGTAATTATATTTTACAAGGAAACGTAGCCCCTATAACTCAAGTTAGAAATTATGCTTAGGAAAATTTGCATAAATAATTATAAGATACATTCATCAATGCTAAATCAATAATGGTTGATAAGAAAATCATCCTATAGTAATTCTTGAAGAGTAACTAATAAATTGAGATGTGAAGTGGATAAGTAAATTGCTTGGTGAAGTGAAAGAACTTGCATAAATTTTGGTAGGTATTAACCACTAGTAATTCTATAGATTTACAGTTTTACTCTGAAGAAAAAGTAAATAATTGTTGGAAGTAACTCCTGTAAGTATATTTTTTTACATCTTATTCCATTTTTTATGCAAAGACTTGCTTAAATTATGGTGGGAAGTAATTGACGGTAGATATGTTATATAATTTTTACATCTTATTCCATTTTTTATGCAAAGACTGGGTTAAATTATGGTGGGAAGTAATTGATGGTAGATATGTTATTTTATTTTTTGGATGGTTTTCCTCCAAAGCTTAGGAATAAAAAATCACTACATAAATATGTAAAAATCATGCATAAATATTGCGATCATATCCATAAATTATGGCATAAAATATGTAAGGCAGTTATCCACATGGAATCATATTGTGTAAAGGCTATAGTAAGACCTTCAATTTATTGTCCAATCAGAGGTTTGAAATTTATTTTTAGAGTCCACAAATAAACAAATAGACAAATCCATTGTTAGAGTCCTACCTTCACAAGGACTAATATTGCTTTGATAACCATATTTAAATTTGATTAATAAGCAAATAAAATCTTAATAATTACAATAAACTTACAACATAACAAGTTTTTTGACCATGGATATCCCCTATCAATATTATTATCTTATAAATAGGTTTTGTTACAATACCATGGGCCAATACCATGGATTATCAATACCACATGCCAAAAAACAACTCATTTCACAATAAAAAAATAAAATTTGAAATATTTTAAACATTACATATAACATTGATTACATAGAGTGAAAATTTTCCATCATATGGATGGAGGGGGTGAGAGAGTAGGGAGAGAGTGGGGGAGAGAAGGAGAGATGGAAGGGGGAGGGAGAGTGGAGAGAGAGAGAAGAGAGAGGGAGGGAGATAGAGATGGGGAGGAGGGAGGGAGAGAGAGAGATGGGGAAGGAAAGAGAGAGGAGAAGGGAAAGGATAGAAAAGAGAGAGAGGAGAGAGTGAGAGAGAAGGAGAGGGGGGGCAGGGGGGAGAGATATATTGTTGGAAGGGGAGAGAGAGGGGGAAGAACAAATACATAGGAAGATAGAGGTGGAGATATAGGGGGTGACAAGGGAGATATGGAGAGAGAGTGAGTAAGAGAGGAGAGGAGGGAAGACAAAGACAATGATAGGGGAGAGAGAGAGAGAGAGAGAGAGAGAGAGAAGGCACGGAGATGGAGAGGGGAGAGAGAGAAGGAGATACGGAGGGAGATAGTGATAGAGTTGGAGGGAAGAGAGAGAGAGTGATGGGGAGGAGAGAGAGAGAGGGAAGTTGGAGAGAAAGGGAGAGAGAGGAAAGAAAAGAGAGAAGACTTGAGAGAGATGGAGGAGAGTGATGGCTCCGCTTGGTTTCTTCATGGTCCCACAAATTTGTGACCCGAACTCCACAAGGATCATTCACAAATTATTTATCCTTTAAGGTCCTTAGGTCTCAGATACTTCTTTTTGAAGAATATTTTCCAAACCTTGGCCTAGGTGTCCCTTTATCCCTTATTAGAGAGTCCATCACCTTTCTTCCAAAGCAAGCAAGCCAATTATCTGAGCATCTCTTGTGAATAGCTTTAGGAATCACTCCTGAGTCCCATCATTGATCTATCCATCCTTGTGATTCCTGTCATACTGGGTATCCTCCCAGAGGTGAAATTATGTTAAGATCAAGGAGCTTTAGCTAAGGTGACAGTGGGCTATTGCTGAGGTGAGAAGGAAAGAAGGGAAAGAGAGAAAGGGAGACACAGAGATGGAGGGGGGAGAGAAGGGGAGAGAGAGAAGGATATACAGAGGGAGATAGTGATAGAGTTGGAGGTAAGAGAGAGAGAGGGTGATGGGGAGGAGAGAGAAAGGGAGGTGGCACAGAAAGGGAAAGAGAGTAAAGAAAAGAGAGAGGACTTGAGAGAGAGAAGGAGAGATGGTGGAAGAGAGAGCGAGGGAAGAAGAAATACATAAAGAGAGAAAGGTGGAGAGAGAGAGAGAGGAGAAGGAGAGGGAGAGATGGATCCAACCTAGATATAGTATGTATGTATATAAAAAATAGCCTAGATCCATCGTAACCCCAGATCTATCAAGCATCCAGAGGGATCAAATCTCTTTTCACTTTAAAAGATGTATGTATCCCAAGAGATTTGATCCCTCTTGGCGCTTGATTGATCTAGGGTTATGATGGATCTAGACTGGTCCAAATCCTCAATGATGTTAGAGATAAGAGATTTGTTTTCATCTAAAAAAAATGTTTTTCATTGAAACATCTTGTAAGTTTGGAACTCGACAAGGTACGAATGTAAAAGATGCTTAAAGTGATAAGGTACTATTAAGCATTTTATTCAGATATCACAAAATCATGATTGTAACGTTTTTCATTGCTCTCATCTTTAATGGGCATATAAACATTCAAATATCACAAAATCATGATTGTAAAGTTTTTCATTTTTCTCATCTTTAATTGGCATATAAACAATATAAACATTACTTGTAATTTATTTCATATCATTTAAACATTATTAATCACAAATAAGAATTAATCGCATATGGAGCATATTTGAGTCTAGGAGAAGTACTAGTTTCATGGAAACCCAAACCTTATATCACAGATTTTCGATAAATCTTTATGACAATTTTCATAAATCTGTAACTTCGTAGTAAAACAGCGTAGCATGACATATCTAGAAACACACGAAAATAATCGACACTCAGATGATGCAGTGAATGAGCCACGGAAGGTATGGTTAGGCAAATGTATATGGGTTGTATTTTGGAATTTAGTGAACCAAAAGACAAATAATTGACTTTATTCTTGAGCTGGAGTAGAGAAGTTTTGGATGACCTTTACCAATAGCTATAGGTGTCCATCGAAAATGCTAATAATTGCAACCGTTAAAAGAAATAAACGACATGCAAGAGTCTTCAAATCCAATTCAACATCTCACCAACGCTATTCCACGCAGTAATCGAAATCGAACACAACCATATCATCCGGAGAAACTTCGTATCCAATTGAACACCTCACCAACGCTATTCCACGCAGTAATCGAAATCGAACACAACCATATCATCCGGAGAAACTTCGTGACACAACCATATCAATAATGTGACATTTTTCAGTTGAAGCATGCCGTTCTCCACTGTGAGTGGAGTGCTGCAGCCCACTATAGGTGAAGATAAAGATTTCGAATGATTCAATATATCTTGTTCTTATCGAACAATCGAAAGAGAATAATAAAAGTGGGATTAAAAATAAAAGAGTAATAGATTTCCACTAAAATCTTAAATCCTGAAAACCAGTCAATTGATTCGAGTGTTGAGTGACATGTGACAACATCAAATGATTTGACAACTGGAGTGGCGATACAGTAAAATGGATGTACAAATATTAGGTAGGAGGGCTCATTCCCGAATGGAAGTGGAAAACAACTTTCATGGTTCTGATGTATAGTCCTGGTTCATATCAATGATGTATAGTTTGGGTGGTTCTGGTTTCGGTCAATAATGTATAGTTTGGGTGGTTGGGAAAGTTTAATAATAATTTTTTTATCCAAATTCTATTAGGTAGGTGAGTTTATTTTCCAATGGAAGTGGAAAATAACTTTCATGGTTCTGATGTATAGCGCTGGTTCATGTTAATAATGTATAATTTGGGTGGTTGGGAAAGTTTAATGATAATTTTCCATCCAAATTCTATGAGGTAGGTGGGCTTATTTTCTAGTGGAAGTGGAAAATAACTTTCATGGTTCTGATATATAGCTCTGGTTCATAGGTAGGTGGGCTTATTTTCCTAGGTAGGTGGAAAATAACTTTCATGGTTTTGATGTATAGCTCTGGTTCATGGGTAGGTGGGAAAGTTTAATGATAATTTTTCATCCAAATTCTATTGTCTCAATTATGTTGAATAATTTTGAAAAAAGATTTTATGTACGACTATAGAGGGACTTTTTCCATACCGAAAAAAAACAACTTTCCTGGTTCAGAGTAACGTGCCCAATAATTCAATGACACTCTGGGGCAAACATAATTTCTGAGCCATCTTTAAATCACCCGATGACATCCTGAACTGCACGGAATAATACGTGTTACATCCAATGAATTTATATGTATTACCATTACAATCTAACCATCAGAACAATATGTATTGCATTACAATGAATTTATATTTTATGTTCAACATGGAATTAAGTACGATATAGTAAATTGGTCGTTGATATATTATCGTCTTTTTCATTTTATATAAAATATCGTATTAAGAATATATTCTATGTATGTTATTTGATATTTTTCATCCTTAATTATCCAATATCAATTCTGAAAAAAAATACAAAATAGCTGAAAATATCAATTATTATAATATTTTAGGATCTATAAATTGATTGATTGTTTTCGATCAGATTAATTTGGGAAAAAAGTATTTCATGGATACATATTGCTTTTTTCTATAAAACTAAAATAGAAGATAATGATTAATAAAGGTATATAAGTGGGTTGTTTCTATTCAAAAGGTAACACACTTTTTAATATTGTCATGAGTGATATATAGATAATTAGGAAATGAAATTTTATGAGTGGTTAATGTGTTTGTTAAATATAATTAAAAAAAAAAAACTTATCATCAACCATGATCAAAATTCAGAGTGGGTTTGTAGATTTGAAATTTTTATTTTGCATATAATGACATAGTTAGATAGTATTTAATATTTTTTAATCCATTGGATAAAGAAGATTATATAGTATTTAATGAAAAAATCATTTTTTCTAATTTTCCTTTTCACCAAGCACCTAGAGTAGTATTTATTTTTTCTTAATCCATTGGATAAGGAAGATCATAGTATTTAATGAAAAAATTGTTTTATCCTATTTTTTTTGCACTCAACACTTTAGACATTCTCACCACCAACGATGCCTACACATTAGTAGTATAGTACAATGAATTACCCTCCAAGCAATTTTGGAATTGCATCTGGCATCAGAAGCTTTGGGAAAAAGCAGTCCACTTTCTATGGCTCCTCATCTGAAAGAGAACTCTAACCTACGATAGAATAATCAAATATTGAAGGCCCTTCCTTATGTCACACTTGTAGCCATGAACATACCAATCATCTGTTCAATGAATGAAATTTCTCTAGAGACTTATGTAATCAAGTCAAAACTTCGTTTGAACATCTAGAAAGAGATCAAATAGCATTGAAAACACCATAGCCAAGAGAGATTACCCACACTTTCAAACTTGTATTTTCAATAGAGCTTGGACTCTAACAGGTATTGCTTCTTTGATGCATCTAGAAGGAAAGGAATAATCACATCTTTAGAGATAAGAGTTCCATTCAATGCAACATTTGGTCCAAGTTCCTTTGAGATATCAAGGAATCCTCATTGATCTCTCCACGGCCTCTTGACGCTTGGTCATCACCCTCCTCAGAGCTAAGAATTCTCAGGAAACTCTTCCCCTCACATATTTCCTCTACCTCCATGGATTGTTTCCTTTCCCTTTCCCCTTGTCCTCCCTCCTTGTGCCCCCCCTCCCCTGGTTCATAAAACTCAATTTTGATGGTGCCTCCAAAGGAAACCCTAACCAAGTTAGTTAAATAGGTATCTTTTGTAATGAGCAAGGATATGCTTTCTTCTATTATGCAAGGGCCATTGGCCACAACACCAACAAACATTGTTGAAAAGCTCTCCTTAGAAATGGGTCTAGCTCCCCCTCTCTAAACTAATCATTAAGAGAGTCTCTCAGCGAGTGATCAATAACACTAAGAACCTATTAAATGGAGGTAACACTAAGAGAATTTTGATCAAATGGAAGCTTGAGAATTTTCTCAAGCATATTAAGATTGTTTTGCTCAAGATTCTGGCGATGCTTACAGCATATGTTAGACACTCAAACAATAAAGCAAGGAATTATTTGGCCAAAGCAAGTTGTGCCAAACATTTTGACTCTCCAACAACCCAACAGTGGCCTCCTCCCATTGAAGATGACACACTCAAAAAATTCCAAGTTTTTATTCTAGAAGACTGCATATCCCTAATAGAGGTTTCTGCACTAGCAAAAAATGCAAGCGATAGGGGATAGGGGTGATGACAGGGAAGGGGTACCATTGGCCAACATGTGCCCAACCCATGTCAACTCGCATGAATATTACATGTGGGAGGTCTCCCTACCATCTAATTGCGTTGAGGGACAACAACGTAAAGGACTTGCTCTACAACAAGCCCACTAGCTTTGATTGAGCAAAGAATTTCTCAATTTGAATGTTGGCTACCATTCATGGAAATGCAGTTTCCAAAAAGCACTCAAGAAAATATATGACATATCCAAGAATGTTTCGTAATTCTGTGTTTTAGAGTTGTGATTCATTTGGGATTGAGGGAGTGCTCACCTGGTTAACTCATTATCATTAGTGGATGGACCATGTCCTCCTAGCTTGGGACTTTCCTCTGATTCTTGCTCTGTTTTGACCAAGTCCATCCTCACAAGGCTTCATTTCTTGGGTGGGTTTCTATTTGTTTGGAGACTTGGCTCGGGTGGGTTCTGCTATGCATTGATCTACAATGGAATCCTTTTTTGTTGGGCTATAGGTAACTTTAAATTTGGTATTTTCTCTCATTGGTTACTATTTGATTTTTCATTTAAAGCTCAACAAGGTTTCCTCTTTTCAAATGTGGCATTCACTCCATTTGTGTGTTCTTCTCTTGGCATGCTATACTCAACCCTCTACCAGTGAGCCTCCTATCTTTTTTGTATACTATTTGTATCCCTACCAAGCATGCCAAAACAAGGAGCTCACTCCCATAAGGGAGATAGTGGTCATGATAGTGCTAGCAATGTGCATGCTTGAGCGAGAGAAAGTGCAGTGGCTAAACAATAAACAAGACGTGACAGACGAACATGAAGATATTTCTACTAAATTCCTTGATTTGAACAATGGCTAGATACTTGTTATATGCTCCTAGAGAGGGTGGTACTTGATTTAGGCTCTAAGAGAGGGAGGTGCAACCAATACCTCCTCATTGCAGAGCTATACTACATGCTTAAATAAATGTCAGGGAAAGTTCTATTTGATTGGAATACCAAAAACAACGAGCTCCTTAGGATGAAGGAGCAACACTTACCATACCTAATCATAGATCATACGTCAATGCATTGAATGAGTCCTCCTATATGATCAAGGGCTTCCTCCTCCAGCTAATTGTGCTCCTCTTGTGTAGGGGAACTAATCATTCAGATCTAGTCATTTACATAGTTTTTATTGTTAATGTTACCTAGTTGTTTTATTTTGTCTCAACATCAAGACAAAGGGTTTTTTTAAGTGTTAAACTCATCTATGGGGCATTACAACCCGGTTTTGGTCTTGTCTTAATAGACATATCATAAATATTTTGATAGTTTTGGAAAACTCTTACTTAAGCTTTAGAATTTGCCTTTGGTTTGGTTTCCACACTAGCAGGCCAAGGCAATATGTGAAACTTGCTATGAGATATAAATATAACTTTAATTGAATACAAAACTTACCAAAAAAATAAAAATCAAAACAACTACATTTTCATGTGTACTCTTCACCAAATTATATTTTAGTTTTTAATCCATAAAGATGGATTCTTGCTTCTCAATATAAGTTTTAAAGTTAAAAATTAAATAGAAATTTATGATGAATTTCATTTATAATTTTAATATTAAAATTAAAAATTATTATAACCAAGTTTTAACCGATATTTGAGAAATTACACTGAAAATAAGATTTTATCATTATCCGTTTGCCGATTGTCAAAATATGAAAAGAGAAAAGTTAGTGTCTGATTATTTCAATTGATTCGATTTTTTAATTTGCCACTTTCAATGAACCAAGATTTCTGATAGGGCCATCTGTATGCATCCAAAGACAAATTGGAATGTAAAAACAAAGGAAATCTCTTTCATTTTAACTGACCAAATTTCATGATTTCAAATATACAACAGTAAATATCATGCACTGGAGATTGATGGGCCCGAAACTATATAAAAGACAGGTGTCGAACTATAAAATTGAAGTACAAAAAACATGATTAAAAATATGAAACTTGGGACACAAAGAGCAATCCGTATAGTCTCATAGTACATCACCTTTCTGCGTGATGCTGAAAGGCTGACTGCATTAAAATCAATTCAACATTTTTCTGGCTAATAATATTTTAATAATATTTTATCTATGTTGTTATGAGTTTTTGGAATATGGGAATGATGGGAATTTGGGCTGTTAGAGATTTTTCCAAAATTAATAGGAAATGGTTAAATTTATAAGAAATGGTTAATGGATATAAGTAATATTATATAATTAAAAAATAAAAATATAAAGGAAAAATTTATTTTTTTAATTATATAATTTATATAATAATCAAAATATTCAAATATTAAAATTAATTTAAATATATAATTTTTTTTATATAAGTATATTTTTTGGGTGTTTATCTTCATAAGTATTTCTCTTTTATATATATAAAATATTAAAATGTGAAGTTCATTATGACACATAAACAATTTGGGTTAAAAATACAAAAGAATAGTTGTACATATGTTTCTCTACTTATTCTTAAGAGAAAAAGTAAAGCAACTCTAATGTTTAACCATTCACTGCCATATACAATATGCGCACACAATTTTTTGCTATATATATACATAAACAACAAAATATATACTCATTCATGATGATGACACCCCAGATATTGCCTTACATCGAGGTGTCACACACTTCCTTAAAGCATCAAGAGATGCTCTAGTTTCTCAATTAAGGATATGATGTTAAGGATGTCTTTGGCCTTTCTTCCTGCGAAAGTTTCAACTTAGGCTCTTGTTTTATGGACAATTTAGCATATTTCTCTACAAGCTTTATATTCCCCAACCCCAAGGAATGGTGAAACTCTAAAAAACAGTGTCCAAAGCTCCCTGAACTTTCCCAAGCTCCCATTGTAGCTCCCGCTGAAAATGGAACGTTCTCATACAATTCCAAAACTCCCAAACGTAGAAACCATTGAAACGAATTTCCCAACTTGTAAAAACGGTTCCCTATAATAGAATTTTTTATCCTTTTCGATTTATCCATTCATCCATTTATGTTTTCGATTTATCCATTCATGGTTTCAGATTAAAGTTGAAACCTCATATGGGGCTTTGTGTTTTTTTTGAGGAATATACTTCATACTTCATTTGGACTCATCATGTCAATTCTTGTGTCACTTAATTCTTGTGCCATGTTCTAGATAAAGCCGTGGGAGTACCAGGTTTAATCCCTTCCACTTATACAGGAATGAGTTGAAATTATCAAAAATGTCATGCCCTGTGACTTTTAATGATTTTAACATTATTACTGACAAATATTAAGCACTACCACAAATATGAAGTACCATACTATAGTCCACTGCCACAAATATGAAGTACCGTACTATAATCCAAACAATCCAAATTTTCACATGATCAGTATCCACAACAATCAAACACCGTACGTTTTACGTTTTAATTGTTATAGGTGTTTGGAAGTTTTTGGGCATATTTTATATCAAATTTGCTTGGAATGCTCCCAAGAATTTGTTACAATTACACGTTTGCACAATTAGAATGGGTTGCAAATGGAAGTTTGTACAATTAAATTTCTATCCAATTTTATTAGAATTTGTTACAATTACAAATTTACATAATTAAAATAGGTTGCAAATTGAAGTTTGTACAATTAAAATGCTTTAGACATTTTTTGCGGCCTAAAACATACTTTTTTTTAGTCCAATTTACCTGAAATATGGCGAAAAAAATTGGTATCGAAAAATATTAATCAGTCATTAAATTACTGTATCGTGACTAACATTATTTGTCAAGGACAGTGGTGCCCATCAGACCTAAGTCTGAAGTGAATTATTGATATATCGTCCAGCATGATCTCTGTTTGACGTGTCATCAATACCATATCTAAATCCACGCGTGTACCTTTTCTTAATCCTCTGTATCTCGGATTGAGTCGAATCCCTTGAGGCAATGATTATATAACATGCAAACTTTGGATCATGCTCGACGCATTTGGCCCTTAGAACTTAATGCTGTTGCAAACTCTGCAAATCCGAGTTTCAATTTCTCTGTGTATCGACTTTTCCTGAGAATCCCATTATGATCGCCGAATCTTGCTATGGCATTAAATCCCGCTTCATCCACCCTCCTCAGCCGCCATCTCGTCTTGCACCTCAGAAAGCCTTCAACTGTGAATCATTTTTTAATAAGAATATGTACCGAAGAATAGTCGCAGTCGCAGCAACTCACACCCAGAATCCATGCATAGCCAGCGGAGAATTCGTTCTTCAAAGCTCGAGTCTATTTTACTGTCAACAGAGAATTGATTTGGGAATCAGTGTTCATCTGCGGCGGAGGAATAAAAAAGATGACAAAGATTTAGAATTAGCAGATATGTGGAGAGAATTACAAGGATCGCACAATTGGAATGGAATGCTGAATCCACTGCATCCACTGCTGCTTTCAGAAATCTTGAAATATGGGGTATTCGTGCGAGCTTGCTATGAAGCCTTTGATCTGGAGACCGGGTCTAAGTTTCGTGGGTTCTGTAAATATGGTCGCAAGAAGCTGCTGGGTGAAGCGGGGATGGAGAAATGCGGTTATCAAGTTACAAAATATATTTACGCCACGCCGGGCATTAATATTCCGGATTTCATAAATAATAAGTTTGAAGGAGATCGTGCTAACTGGATTGGTTACGTTGCAGTTACAGAGGACGAGAAGGAGATCAGACGATTGGGACGCAGGGACATTGTGGTGGCATTGCGAGGCACTGCTACGTATGCGGAATGGGTGGCTAATTTCATGTGTAACTTAACTCCTGCACGTTTAAACCCTTTAAACCCTACTGACGATGTGAAGGTAGAGATGGGTTTCTTGGGCCTTTACACTTCACAGGATTCGAACTGCAGATTCAACAATGGGAGTGCCAGCGCCAGCGCCAGAGAGCAACTTGTGTCTGAGATTGCAAGACTTGTACAGAAATACAGAGGCGAGGAACTGAGCATAACTCTGACAGGGCACAGCATGGGCAGTGCACTGGCTATTTTATGTGCTTATGATATTGCAGAGCTGGAACTGAACCGTCCGTGCAATAATTCATTGTCGAGGATACCAATTACGGTTTACTCATTTGCCGGCCCCCGCGTGGGAAATGCCGCCTTCAGAGATCGTTGCGAGGAGCTGGGCCTCCGCATTCTGCGTGTCGTGAACGTTCACGACGTGGTGACGAAGATACCCGGCGTAATATTTAACGAGAATTTTCGGCTATGGAAAAAGTTGATGGAGAGAATTAATCGATGGAAATATTGTCACGTCGGCGTTGAGCTCTCGCTGGATCACAAGCTGTATACGCGGTCCTTAAAGCCTACAGCTCATCATCCCTCCTGCATTCATGACCTGGCGACTTATTTGCAGCTCTTAAGCTGCGGCTGCAGCAACCATCCTGACCATCATGAAGATGCAAATTCAGAATTCCACAGCTAGTTTTGTAAATAAGAGAAATTTTGTAAATAAGAGAAAGAAAGAAATTATTTTAACGTTTATGAGGTTAAAAATAGTTTATGGGATAAATTGTTTGATGTATTTGGTCCTCTTTCTTATCTGACGCTTCAAAATAAATGTTCCGAGTTTTTCGACAAACCTCTTGCTAAATAGATTAGCTAGCTACCAGCATACATGCATAACTTTTCTTCTTGTCTTTGAAGGCCTCACATTCTAAAATGAAATGTTTCTCTGTTTCCACTTTTCCGGAAGAACAAAAAATGCATACTCTTTCCTCCCACACTTCCTTTGGCCGTTTCCAGCGCTCTATTTCACTAACGGCTGTTTCACAATTAGTTCGTAACTGAGCAATAAGAATCTTGGAAAGGTAACTGAGCAATAAGAATTTTGGCGATATTGACCTCTATGTATGCTTTTGGTTGATAACTATGAGTAGGATTAAACACTTCAATATAGTATTTTTCCTTTATTTCTCTGTCCCAGAAATATTGGCCTCTATGTATGTTTTTGTATGTTTTAATAAAAAGTGAAATTAAACACTTTAATATAATATTTTTTCTTTTTTCACTCCTTATCCAAAACAAAACACACTTATGCAACTTTTCCATAACAATTTTTAAATCTAAATTCATGAAATTCATCCGCAAATAAATGTGTATATGTAAAGTTATACCGAGCATTACAAGCGTTGATATAATATTGTGAATGCCTCACGGATGTAAAAAGTGAGTTTGATTTTTTAATATTAACTTTTTGGTTACGTAAGATATCTAAATATTTTCAAAATCTGTATTTATAACAAAGGGTATGGCTGAATGTTATTTATGAACAACTTAACCATGATAAGGATGCCTGAGAATGTTATGTTCAGCCATCTTTAACCCCGATATTATATATTGTTGAAATCATTAATTGATGAAAACATACTAATAAAGTCTCGGTCCTTTTTTCCATAAAAATTGGCGAATGATTTGTGTTGATCAATGGGTATCGGGTCATTCTCCAGGCGCGCACGCAAACGTGCCCTAGATCTTTAATATTTCTAGGTTTTAAAAAGAAATGCTGCATGGTAGGGGGGAACGTCGATCCTCGATATCCGTGCGTGGATCTGTGATCGCTTTGGGTGAAAATGATAGTTTATATTTATTTTTAACTAGCCATTGATCAACGTTTGCTTTTTTGTACAATTCAATTTTATGTATATCACAACTGAAAAGGGTTTGGTTAGATGAGTAACTCTTTAGATTTGAGCCTCAATCATTGTAAAAAATGATTTGGTATGTGCGTTTGTGCCAAATAAATTGTGATTTGTGATATAGAAATAACCTTTATTGGGATGTGATGTATAATAGTTGGTTTTTTTGTTTTTTTGTTTTGTGTGGTTATAATGGGAATAATTATATAATAATTAAGTGGTTAGGAAATTTTGATAGCCATAAAAAATATTTAATGCTTTTTTAAGAAGAAAAAAACGAAACTTTCACTCATTTAAGTGTGAAAGTTTTACAATGGTAAGGTGTTTTATTTCTCGTTCAGAGAACGGATATCAGATGTATACCAATCTCGGTGTGGCCAGTGATTTGTGATATAGAAATAACCTGTATCGGGATGTGATGTATAATAGTTGGTTATTTGTTTTTTTGTGTTGGTTTTTTTGTTTTGTGTGGTTATATTTGAAATAATTATATAATAATTAAGTGGTTAGGAAATTTTGATAGCCATAAAAAATATTTAAGGCTTTTTTAAGAAGAAAAAAACGAAACTTTCACTCATTTAAGTGTGAAAGTTTTACAATGGTAAGGTGTTTTATTTCTTGTTCAGATAACGGATATCAGATGTATACCAATCACATCTCGGTGTGGTAAGTGTGGTGTAGAGTACAAACTCTTTTTACATCAGAGAATTCAAAACAAGCCTACTGTATGATAAATTGCAATAGAAAAAAAATTAATATGGTCTAGGTGTTGGAAGTAATGCGTCCATGTCATGTGTAGTTGTCACTGTGAGTTTTTATGCCTGTTGTTGATTCTTATGTAATGTATTAGAATCATTGATTCTTATGTAATGAATTGGAATCATTATCTAGAGGTGTAGAAGTCAATGTGTAATTTCCTATATAGAAATTGTTGAAATGAATAAAACACAATGTGAGATTTGTATTATACAAAATATGTTTCTTAGCTCTCTTTATTTTTCTAATATGGTATCAGAGCTGGCACTGGCTTCACTCCTTCAAGAGGGAGAGCCACGAAGATGTAAGAGTGTTATTGTTTCTGTAAATATTAATATAGGTGTGTGCGATTTGGCATGTGAGATCAATTTTATTTTTTCCTCTGAGTTTATTTTCTTGTGTTTCGTTAAACATTTGCATGGTGCTCGTGGGAAATACCTCTCCCATTCCTGATTGTCGCTGCAAAGATCTACAAAAGAAGGCCCAGGAGATTGAAGTTGAAATTCAGGCGCTCTCCAGCTCGAGCTAATCTGATGATGGTCAAGTAATTACCGAAAAGTTGAACAGGCCTCAGACAATCTCTCTCTTAATTTATCTAACATGGATTCTAACATGGATCCGGGCCAGACCCCGTTGAGAGTCGCTGCCAACTAAAGACAAGAATCCAAATCTATTTCCTACGGTCACCTGATAATAATGTGGGAGTAGTGGTCAAATCTGCTCGCTGGAATCTGCCTCGATCAAGCGCAGAGCAGAGAGGCAAGGTTCAGATTTGAAACAATGTCATCGTCAACAACGTCATCTTTCAGTCGCCTTTTAGTGGATCTGCGTACAATTTTATGTGGATCATCAGCATTGAATTTATTGAGCCATTAAACGCAGAGATCTGAGAAGAGCTTTGTAAAGATCATCCTGAAATGAGACCACCAGTTTCCAGCGTGAATCCCAGGGCAAATTCTTCAGGGGAACATTGTGGCCACAACCGATGTCATTGGTTCATCTGGTGTCATGTTTCTGGCAAAAAACATTTGGATCTCAGATCTGGTGCAGTGGAGTTCAATGGTCTCTGTCTAATGTATTGAACTTCATTTAAGCTAACCAAACATAAATATTCGGAAGGAATAAGGAAGAGGCCTTGGGGTTGCAGTGGTTCGTGCTCGGTGAAAGGCTCCGAACTGTACCAGATAGATGCTGAGTTCGGATTAACTACTTGCAAGAAATTTGAGCTATGCATGATACGGCCAGATCAAGAGCTTTATGAATTTGTCTGTGTGAACCCTAGGTAATTTTTCCAAACCTGCATGGAATGAGCAACCAAGGAAATATGACAGATCAAGAAGGTGAAGATTTTGGGAGGCAATTGGGTGTTTTACAAGTGAAGAAATGAGGGTTTGGGTGATTGCTTAACTTAATATAGTTTTGTTTGTGTCTTTTATTTCATGGTGTGGGTTTGATATTTAGTTGTGTGTAAATTCAGATTAAAGAAGGATTGATGGTTCTTAAATTGGAAGCCTCAGTGTCCGAAATGTCAATTCTTGTGTGTTAGTAATTTTTGTTATGAAAAGGGTTGGTGGTTCTTAAACTGGAAGCCCCGGTGTTCGAAACATCAATTCTTGTAAGTTCAAGTTGTTTGATCAACTCTTGAGCATATTCAGTATCGAGACCTCGATCCTATCAACTGACAGATAACCAAAAGCGAAATATCCGACAGATGTTGGTTGGTCCAAAGGATGGCTCATTACTTGATGGCTCTTATCGCGGAATCCCCGACGTGCCGAGTTGTCAATATTGTTAATCTAGCAAAGTTCATCAACGATGGTCAAAGGCGGTTACGTTTTAAATGGAGGTCATGTGACAACTCGAAGATGTGGTGGTGAAAGACCAGTGCTTGCGAGATTCCAGTGTGGATGTGGGTGCTAATGAAAACCAGTCAGACATATATTTATTTATTGTTGAATATGTTTTCCATGTCATGTGTAGTTGTCATTGTGAGTCCTTATGCGTGAGTCTAGAAGCTATTGATTCTTATGTAATGAGTTGGATTCATTATCTAGAGGTGTCAAAGTCAATGTGTGATTTCCTATATATGAAATTGTTGAAATGAATAAAACACAGTGTGAGATTTTTGTTATGCAAAATCTGTTTCTTAGCTCTCTTTATTTTTCTAATACTAGGAACTGAACCAGATAGTGTTTAAAGCTGGTCCCATCAAGGGGAACAGTCCGCAGAAATTTTTTTTCAAGGGATGAGAAAATATACCAGAAAACATGTAAGATGATACTCCAAAATTAGATCTCAAAGTAGTCTAGTGATCGCTCTCAGCCATCAACCTCTAGCTCATATACCATGAAGCCAGGGGGAAGAGGAAGACCTCATTTGGAAAGTGCATCGGCCAAAGTATTTTGTTCTTGGTATACGTGCTGAAAGGTGACAGCGGAGAAGGTCGTCAGGAGATCATTGATTTGTTGCATCCAGTCACACAACGAGGGAACCTCCAACGTGTGTTTCCCCTGAATTCAGTTGATCACTGTCAATGAGTCACCCACAATCAGAAGGTTGTCCATTTCTAGCCATGAGGAAACTTGCAGTGCACCCCATAAAGCTATCAATTCTGCTCTGCAGTTGTCGCCATCACCACCATGCCAGTGAAAGTGGTAATGAGTTGTGTGATCAAGTGCAAGGTAAACCCCACAACCACAAAAGTCCCCCGAGGAGGCCCCATCAAAATCGCAGATGGGGAAGATGTTGTCTAGATCAATGAGTGTGATGTTCCTTCCAGGATCCAAATATATACAGGGCCGACTTCTTGGAAATATTCAACAATGTTCAATGCCACCAGTGGAACATGAGGTTGTTTATATTCGAAAATAAGCATGTTTCTTGCTTGCCATATGCCCCATAACACATATAGTGGGACAGTCTGGTGTGCCTTAGCATGTAGAGACCAAGTGGTGAAGCAGTCCATAATCGAGACAGAGTCACTTGGCATAGGGACACCAAGAAGTATGGAGACCTCCATCCAAACAACCACAGCAAAAGAACATTTTATGAATAGATGTGTGCAGTCCTCTGAATCCAGCGCACACATGGGACATCTGTCGGGGCCCATGAAGCCCTTCTCATTCAACCTGTCCCAAGTAAGAATACGGTTATGTAGGGAAAACCATGAGAAGCACTAGATATTAAGTGGGGCATTCCACTTACACCATGTAGCAGTAGTAGCAGTGAATGGTAGTGATGGAGAATAGGAAGTGATGTGGCCATATACTTCATTGACCGCAATTCATTTGGTCGTGACATGTCCCCCCACACCAGTCGATCTGAGTAATGAGTGGGACAGATTCCAGCCATGTGGAGAGAACAACGATATTCATCCCATTCCTCGGCTAGTTGGTTTGGTAGGCCAATATGCCCAACATGTGGTCAAGCAAGAGCATCGTTTGGGAGACAAGCCCTATCCCAAATATTTGCCAACGAAGTGATCCCCTGTGTGTGTTGGGTCACCCAAATACCATCTTTTTACCAACTTTTCACTTCACTTTCACTTCACTTTTAAACCATATTTCTCTTTCCCATACCCTTACATTAAACTATTTTCATGATTACATCGGGTTTAGACCTATTATTTTGCACTGCAGTTTTAGTATTTTTGAGTGAATTTATGATTAAATTTTTGAAAAAAAACATGTTTTCACTTATATATGGAAGTGGGATAAGTTTCATGATGTTTGTAGATGTATTTGAAGACTTCAACAAAGTCATATTTGACCACCAAGCGTCAAATTCGAATTTCTTCTTCAACCCCTTGAAGATTTGATGAATATTTGGGAGATTCCTTCAAGCATACTTTAGGGAGAAGAATCACGGAACTTTTGGTAAGATTTATTATCAAAGATATTAGATATTTGTGAGAGGGATTTTAGAGATGCTACTTGCTAAGTGTTAGCACATGGTTGTAACCACATGAGAGATTTGTGGATTTAGGAGATATTTTTTGATCTCATTTCTTTGTTAGTTATCTCAATTTGATGTATAAATAGGGGTGCTTCCTCCATTCCAAGAGGAGGACTCTTGGAGCATGTATCCAAGTTATGATGGAATAGAATAAATCTTCATTTTACATAAATTTCCATTCTATAGTTACTTAGATGTGTTACGATTTCTGTATGATTTTTGGATGATTTTGGTTTAAAATCTAATTTGTGTACGAAAGGAAAACCAAGGATTTAAGTTAAATTCTCTTTCTATAAAATTATGAATCAGAACTTAAAAAATCATCCTTTTGCATTTCTTGAATTGTTTCCTGAATTCCAATTTATGATTTGATGCAATGGTAATGTTGTTGGAGTAGAACTGTGAGGAAGGACAACCAGGGCCTTGTAAGTTAGGAGCCTCTTCTTGAGGACAGTACTACGGGGAAGGACAACAAGGACCTCCTAAGTTAGGAGTCTCTTCCTTCGCTTACTTTATCTTGAATCAGAGACTTTGATTATTTATGCATGTCAATCAAGTTTTTATGGATTTACTGAATAGTTTGTCACTTTTATCGTAAGAGAATTGAGCTCACTCCAAATGGATCAATGAAGCATTTTATTTCATCATGCCTAAGTTTTCTTAACTTAGAGAAAATTTCCTACTCCTGCATATATTTTGTTGGCATCATCATAGGGTTACGAGTATCCTTGGTTGATAATTTCATTAAAGCAATTTAAGCAATTGAATTGCCCAAGATTTTTGGCGTCGTTGCCGAGGATGGTGCTAAGGGATTAGGCATTAGGAATTTAATTCAGTACTTGTATTTTTCTTTGGTTTGATTCTTGGAAAAGCTAACACATGTTGAAAAGATGACTTGGTGACAACGAGATCTTAGTAACATGGGGGAGTGTAGATAGGAGTTGTCTTTGAATCCCATTTTTAGCTGCATATATAAAGCATGATAAATAGGATGCATAAATTTGAATCCATCTTTGCACTATAAGAGTTTCGAACTAATCCATTTATGGACCGGAGATCTAGAATGATGTTCAAGAATTTGGAGGAGGGCCAAGAGAATGAGGACTCTTGGAGCATGTATCCAACTTATGATGGAATCGAATAAAGCTTCATTTTACATAAATTTCCATTCTATAGTTACTTAGATGTGTTATGATTTCTATATGATTTTTGGATGATTTTGGTTTAAAATCTAATTTGCGTACAAAAGGAAAACCAAGATTTAAGTTAAATACTCTTTCTATCAAATTATGAATCACAACTAAAAAATCATCCTTTTGCATTTCTTGCATTGTTTCTTGAATTCCAGTTTATGATTTGTTGCAATGGTAATGTTGTTGGAGTAAACCTGTGAGGAAGGACAACCAGAACCTCCTAAGTTAGGAGCCTCTTTTCTTGCTTTCTACACATCAGAAACTGCTGCTCTTTAGTTTCTCTTCTTGAGGACAGTACTATGGGGAAGGACAACCAAGACCTCCTAAGTTAGGAGCCACTTCCTTCGCTTACTACATCTTGAATCAGAGACTTTCCTTATTTATGCATGTAGATCAAGCTTTTATGGATATAGAATAATTTGTCACTTTGATCTTAGGAGAATTGATCTCACTCCAAATGGATCAATGAAGCATTTTATTTCATTACAACAAAGTTTTCTTAACTTAGAGATGATTTCCTACTCCTGCATATTTTTCGTTGGCATCACACAAGCTTACAAGTAACCCTGTTTGATAATTTAATGAAAGCAATTTAAGCAATTGAATTGCCCAATAGTGTGTGTATAAAATGAATCAAGGGTGTTGTAAGTGTATGGCAGCCATTCATACCTTTGATGACATCTAGGCCGACAAGAATTTTTATACCATCCCCAACCATCCACTGCAAGTCACTGCATAGCCATGGAATTTCCCAATGAATACTATGCCAAACAATAGATGCACCAGGTGTAGGGGGTGCCCCAACAACCACCCAATCCTCCATATTTGTCTGTGAAATGTATTTGTTGAACATGATTTTCTGCCACAAGCCTCTAGCATAAAAAATCCTCCAAAGGGATGATGCAAGGAGAGCAATATTGAAGCCTCAGGAGTCAAGGAGTCCCCAACCACCAAAGTTTATGGGTTTTGATAAGGTACATAAACTGACAAGGTGTATCTTTTTTTTGTTCTCTGTGCCAGACCATAAGAAGGTAGCAATGATATTGTCAATGTGGTGGATGATGGATTGTGGGATATGAAAGAGATGCATCCAAAACACCGGGATGCTCTGTAGAACTGCTTTGATCAAGGTAACATGTCCTCCCAAGGTGAGCCAACGATGGTCCCAATAAGTTAGCTTGTTTTCAACTTTGTAATACCCCAGTCATGTGTTATAGACATTTTTGTGCCTTACAGCTCTAAGCATGAAATGTCCATAAACCAAGGGCTCCTAAGTCCCTAAAAGTGTTGTTCTAACTGCTTAAGGAACAAGGTCAACAAATTACAGCTTCTCCTAGAAGTTCTCCACCAGAAACTGCTCAGAATCAGTCAAATCAGGATCATTTCAGCTGCTCCACTAGCCAAGTGTGTTGCATAGCACCCAAGTCCACTAGCTAGGTGCGTTGCAACGCACCTAAATGCACTACCAAGGTGCGTTGAGCAGGAAATGACAAGTGGTAGAGTCATTCCACGAGGTGGAGAGACAATGGAAGCTTCCAGAATCTTCTCCAATGACACTTGCCTCACTGAATTCGACCAAGGATGAGTAAGAGGCTCTCAGTCTCCAAGTGGAAGCAAGAACTGACAGAGAGAAGACACTAGTCAAATCATAAGCTGACTCATACTCCTTGCATACATCTATATATGGATCCCTCATCCCAGAGATCCGGAGGCTGGAATTTTGTACATTGCGGAGAATTGTTGTTGGTTTTGAGATAGATATCAGAGTATTGGGTGATTTATGCTTTGTTGGAGGTGAAGAGGGGCTTCTTTACTGGGAGGTTGATGCTGGATCAAGAATCATCGGTTGTAACTCCTCCTGGATCTTCTTGTTATATCAATAAAACTATTTGAGTTTCTCCTACATGCTTGTGTATCATTGATGTTTGTTACATTTGTATGTTTAGCTTAAATCTGATCCTAAGCTTTTTATGAATATAAACCCATGTCTTTGTATAGTTTCCTTCTTCTGTGATCTTACAGGTACTTGGTGAAGCTGGGCAAGTAAGGGAGCAGGTAGCTGGAAGCTGTCAAAGAGGAGAGAGATTGGATCAAAGGACTAGCGCAAGACACAGGTTGGTTCATCCTATTTCTCTTTGTTTATAGTTCATAAAGAAGAATACAAAAGTAGTTTTCTCTGTTTGTTTCTAAGGTCACTGTCACACCTTAGTGGGATAGGGTCATTCTGAATAGACACTTTTCCCGTTAACAAAATGGCGACTCCGCTGGGGACGATTGTCTAGTTAGTTTGTTTGTGTTTCTCTTGTTGTTTGTTTCATAAACTTAGAAGTAGCAAATCGAACTGCATTTGCCATTAACAAATGCAAAGTAGACATCTGCTGCTTCAATCCATTCACTGGATCTGTTTATGATTTGAACAGTTGATTCACAAATGATCTGATTGCCCTTGGTGATAGCTCTTAAACCTTCTTTAAATCTACCCTCTGATTGTGCATTACTGATTGCTTTTACTCGGCCAAAAACCATAGATTAAACTGCAAACCGTGACCCAGAACCCAGATAGAATTCTCGTTTCTGCCCCAGCGCAGGTACTGTGAAGAGTTCCTGCATTTCAGCGCAGTTCCCGAGAGGGCAACCTGCGTTGCAATCCAGTTTCTCTGTGTAACAGGTGCGCTGATCAGCCTAGCCTTGTGCAGCTGAGGTTCTTTGCTTCATTTTTTTTCAGTTTTGTCTCTGATTTTTGCAGCCTGTGATCAGTGTATGTGTCTATTTAAAAACCCCTTTTCTTTGCTGTAATTCCGCCTCAGTTGTATAAAATAAACTGTAGATGTTTTTTGTGTGTTTATTACGTCATTTACAGTTTTCCTTTGCAAAAGTAGAATAGTCATACTGTCGTCCTTTGATTCAGATCTGTCGCAAGTGTCGATTTTGATCATAGGAGAAAGTTTATTTGCTGTTGACAGTTGATTATGCTTTTACTTTTGCCTTTGGTCTGAATTTGTGACTTTCTAGTGTCGAAACGAGTGTTTATTTCAAAATCATAAAGTGTCGTAATCGTCTCTACCTTTTGATTTCGAAAAGAAGCTTGTTTGTGTTTGTCACTTGAAAGCAAATTCAGATTTGTACAACAACTTTCTTTTTAGGCATCAATATTAAGAAAGTGAAAAACAAAACACATGCATGTGCATTTGCATATTGGCAGTCTGTTTGGCTTGATTTAGGAAAGTGCATTTACAGTGTGCTCTTTGCTCTTTGCGAAAAGATTGTGTCTTTCTTTTCCCTTAGTAGCTAGGATTTTCATTGCTAAAAAGAGATAAAAGTTTGTTTATCATCTTTAGATTGCATTTTAGGAATTACATCTACATCTCGTGGTGATCCCAAAAGGCAAACTTCATAAGAAAGATCAACTTAAAATAAACTCAATGAACTTAACAACGCTTTGGAACTTAACGCACAACATTTAGAGGTCTAGGCTAGAGACGTATTCCGGCGTCGTAAAGCCTGGTAACTGTTGTCCTCACTGATGGTTGGGTGATTCCTCCACTTTGAGACGATAAGTGCCAGTACAGACTTGTGCTCCCACGTACTGTCGAGTATATATTGGGAGACCCCTATAGGCTTAAAACCTTTTATCCATAGGAAGCCGTGTCGGCCACCCTACTGATCGCAATGCACCGAACACAGCATTCGGGAAGATTGACTGCCGTACCGTAAAAAGTATTCTGCAGTTTTGCGATTGGTTTGGTACTCCCTCTACCTAGATCTCCAGAGCAGTCCCTTTCGTTCCTTTTCAGACTCCTTAACGGAAAAGGTCCATCTGAGCACTTGTCACTTCAGGCTCATTAAAAATCGAAGGAGACTAGAGTCATCTTTTGTTTTTTCTCGACTCTTAAAAACTGAAAAAACAAGTTGTGTCAAAGCGTGTTAAAATTTATTTTAAACGGAATATTCATACCCTTTTCCTACGTTGATCTTGGGTTGAGAAAATGGAGCCCACCAACCAAGGAATTCCCCTTGGTGGAAATCCTAGTCCCTTCTCCTCTTGGGGAGATGTTGGTGTGCCCCATATGGCCACATTGTCGCTTCCAGGACTGACAATTGGCTTGCCAGTATGGCTCTTCTCAACCAATGTCGTTCAGAACACCACTATTCCTGAACAATCGAATAAGCAATTAGACGAGTCCAGAGTTACCCACCAGCCTTCTACTTCCTCTAATTCTTCCTCTCCTCCTTCCTCTTCACTTGATGGAGTTGGTAAAACTAAAAGCCAAGTTCCTAAGGAGAAGAAGGAAAAGAAGAAGAAAGAGAAGAAGAAGAAGGAGCCAAAGGCGAATATGGGAAAACGAGTGTCGTCTAACGAAAATCCACACACTGCACCAACCAGGCCTAAATCGCCATGTGTCATTTGCAAAGGAGACCACTTTCACAGAGATTGTCCTTGCATCCCCCGGATACTAAGGGACTGGTCTCCTCGTTTGCACAATTCGGTGTCATCAACCTCTGGTGATCATGTTGAAAGCACACCGTCAACTAGTGAAAGTGAAGCCCCAGGACAAAAAGGGAAAGCTAGATTTCCTTGTAAACTGTGCGCAGGCGACCATGCCCTCCACCGTTGTCCCTTCTTAGACAAAGCTAAAAGAGTTTTGGATGATCGCCCGGTTTCACCGTTACGACTTCCTCCTGGATATAAAAAACTCTTGCCAAGTCCGTCACTGGTTGAGAATCCAGCTGGCCCGCTCAGGTGGTCGGCTGAAGCGCCTATCATTGAAGATAAACCAACTGAATCCATACCAGACGAAAGTCAAAAAGTCGAGGCGGCAGTTGACCTGGTCTTGCCTTCAGAGGTTTTATCTTCGGATGATACAGTCACTGAAGAGAACAAAGATGACAACGTCCAAATTCTCTTCATCAACACAGACTCCGACGAACATGGGGGCAATCTACCCATTCCTTTACCGCAGGAAGGAAGTTCGTCAGAGCCATACCCGGCCGTCTACTCGGTCCCTCCTCCAAGCAACCTAGTTGTCTCCTTCGACTGGAATCAACTAGGCAGACCCCGCCTACCAGCAAGCATACCATTCTGAATTATCGTTCAAATATATAGAATGGTCATGGTTGGTACCATCATAGATGAGGGGGCTTCTGTGAGTATCCTTTCCTCTATTGCTTGGAAAGCGCTTGGTTCCCATCGCTTTTTCCTGAGATGAGAAATCTGACAGGCTTTGATAAAGGAACCAGTCGACCTTTAGGGATCCTTCCCGATGTGCCCATAACATTGAGAAGGAAGACAATTCGCATGAACATCATGGTAGTTCAAGGACCCTTGGATTATAACCTACTCCTTGGACGAGACTATATTTATTGCATGGGAGCCATCGTCTCCTCACTCTTTAGAGTAATGTGTTTTCCGCACGAAGGAAGAGTGGTCAAGCTCGTGGACCAGCTTTCATTTCCTGGATCACGCATAGCAAATAGTCATATACCGTCCCTAAATGGTATTTTCACGCAAGAAATGTCTCAATCCCCAGTCCGTCCTCCCGATAAGCGCGAGTAATTCGGAGGGATATGACTGAAACCCAGGGGGCATGCGTCTTGGTCTGCTTCGGCAGGAAAACTTCGGGTATAGGGTAGGTTTCCGTGGGAGAATATGACTAGTCTGTACCCCGTCCGTCGGTGGAAGAGGGGTTATTCTAGAATAAGATTCTCTTGTCAAAGTTATGTGAGTTGACGGACGTCGTCACTCACCTTTGTTTATCTCGGTAGACAACGTCGAAGAAGTGTTTTGTTTGCGCCGTGAATAGAACAATATTTGGGTAACCTGTAAGAGGTAGGCCTCTCCTGATAGAACAAATGTTTTGTCTGCAAATTGAGGGGTAACCTTGAAACCATATTTTATACCTGGGGGCATGCAAACCTTTTGGAGTGCAAGCAAAGAGCGATTATTTATCTGTTTTTTGGATTAGTCGTTTCCTAACTTGCATAAAGAAAGGATGTGGGGCAAAAATCTAAAAATTGCCATTTTTATATGAGACATTCTTATCATATGACTGGATTAATCGAGCAGTTTTAGCACATAGTTCAAGCTCGTTAAAAAATAAACATAAGACATGAGCAAATGTTTCCACCCGCGTTTAAGCTCGTTAAAAAATGAACTATTCCCCGGTAAATAACCACCGTGAATGAAGCATTTCAGCCATTAAAGCCTTGGTCGTGTTTGCACCGTCACCTCCACTTTTCCATTGGCCGATCATTCACCTCCATTTGATTGTTTACCCATTTTGAGGAACAGCTGCGAAGAGTGATTTCACTAGCCATCCTTGTGACACTTCCGTGATTGGAAAATTCCAAACCTTACCTGGAATCAGCTGCTATCCATTTTATCACTCGTTCCTCAAAAGACGAGTCTTCTTTAAGCTCTTTTCAACTGACTCGTAAAATATGAAAAGATTGCCGAGTTTTGGCCTTCCAGCTCGTTAAAGCGACAGGAAGTGCTATCCCTCCTCTAGATTTTAATCTTTTTGGACCTGAGGGATTATTGCACAAAAAGATCGAGCGCTTGTTTTGTTCGACTCATTAAAACTATCGAAAATTCATCCCTTCTGTATTGTTTTATACTTTTTCGGACTTAAGGGATTAGATGACGAAAAAGGAATTTCGGAGTTACCTTTACGTACCTTTTCAGACTCTCTAAAAATGAAAAGGACCGAGTTATCTTTGTCGTTAGACTCGTTAAAAAGATTAATAGCGACAAACTTGTCTTTAGACGAGAACGAGTTTCACTATCGCTAGGCTCGTTAAAACATAGCGATGGGTTTGCCCGAAGGGCAAATTATAGAACAAGCATATGTTATCCTCCTCAAGCTTGACAAAAATAAAGAGGTACTGGTCAGCAATGACTGGGGAAAAATTGGGAAGAAAACTCAAAGAATCTTTATTGGTAGCAAGTCGCTCTTGAACATGACACTTCCACTCCGTGCCCGAGTCGGGTTGGGTTGTTTCATTCACCGGTCACATCACCATGGTCACGCCATACCATCCACATTTGGGGTAAATGCTACCAATCCATCACATAAGTGTCGCCGACATGTTCAAGAGAAGTCATCCAGAGAAGTCACCTGTGTCCCATCCACTACCATACATTATACTTCATTCTTTCATGACCGCCATCCTGAACTATATATCATCAGATCGTTTTCACCTCCATCAAAATCATTTGCTCCGTTCCGTGTCATTGATGTGGGATTCATTAAGGCCCTCCTTTGACGGATCGCTTCTTGTCGACATCAGCTCATTATCCAAGAAGTTGATCTAGGAACACCCCATTCAGTACTTTGAAGCTTGCATGCCTCAATGGCAAGTTTCTCACTTCCGGCGACAGGTATACATCAATGACCTTCGACTGAAAGATTTTGCGTGGTGTTCGACGCCAAGTCCTTTATTCACACCACGTGAATTGTAATGCAGTACCTTGAGGGTCATTATCATTATCGGTGATTCCTCTCGCGCTTGTTAACAATTTACATCATTGACTGGTAATCAAGCGATGTCTTTCCATGTTCGACTTCAAGACATTTCTCGCATGGATCGACTTGTACTTCGAGTGAAGATCGGACGAGATTGAAGACCCTGGATCTAGTTTCATCCATCCGGGCTGCGATATATATTCAGGAAAATAAAGACATTGAAATGTACATAATTTCAGCACAGATAATCATCCTACCAAAAGGATGATGACTCTATCAGAATCATCAGTCTACCATCAGACGATTGTCTGTCCTATGTACATGAAAATGAATTTATAAAGCTGAGCATGGGAATGCCCGCCTTAGCTAGATCATGAAAACAGTATGAAGATAATGTATTGTATTGTATCTTATTACAGGTCTCCTCCCAGCATTGAAAGAACTTCGGATCCTCCTAATAAAGCATTTCACCCGATAAACGGCCTCATACTTTAGGGGGCAACTGTTATAGAAATTTTTGTGCCTTACAGCTCTAAGCATGAAATGTCCATAAACCAAGGGCTCCTAAGTCCCTAAAAGTGTTGCTCTAACTCCTAAAGGAACAAGGTCAACAAATTACAGCTTCTCCCAGAAGTTCTCCACCAGAAACTGCTCAGAATCAGTCAAATCAGGATCATTTCAGCTGCTCCACTAGCCAAGTGCGTTGCATAGCACCCAAGTCCACTAGCTAGGTGCGTTGCAACGCACCTAAATGCACTACTAGGGTGCGTTGAGCGGGAAATGACAAGTGGCAGAGTCATTCCACGAGGTGGAGAGACAATGGAAGCTTCCAGAATCTTCTCCAATGACACTTGCCTCACTGAATTCGACCAAGGATGAGTAAGAGGCTCTCAGTCTCCAAGTGGAAGCAAGAACTGACAGAGAGAAGACACTAGTCAAATCATAAGCTGACTCATACTCCTTGCATACATCTATATATGGATCCCTCATCCCAGAGATCCGGAGGCTAGAATTTTGTACATTGCGGAGAATTGCTGTTGGTTTTGAGATAGATATCAGAGTATTGGGTGATTTATGCTTTGTTGGAGGTGAAGAGGGGCTTCTTTGCTGGGAGGTTGATGCTGGATCAGGAATCATCGGTTGTAACTCCTCCTGGATCTTCTTGTTATATAAATAAAACTATTTGAGTTTCTCCTACATGCTTGTGTATCATTGATGTTTGTTACATTTGTATGTTTAGCTTAAATCTGATCCTAAGCTTTTTATGAATATAAACCCATGTCTTTGTATAGTTTCCTTCTTCTGTGATCTTGCAGGCACTTGGTGAAGCTGGGCAAGTAAGGGAGCAGGTAGCTGGACGCTGTCAAAGAGGAGAGAGATTGGATCAAAGGACTAGCGCAAGATACAGGTTGGTTCATCCTATTTCTCTTTGTTTATAGTTCATAAAGAAGAATACAAAAGTAGTTTTCTCTGTTTGTTTCTAAGGTCACTGTCACACCTTAGTGGGATAGGGTCGTTCTGAATAGACACTTTTCCCGTTAACATCATGGGAGAGGTATTTTTTTGGTTTTAAAAACATCCCAGGTATTTGAAGCCTTCAGTCATAGAGAAAATATTTATCCAAAAAGATGTAGCAATAGCCAAGATTATGTCTAAGCCTTGGTCATCAGTGATTAATTTTGTTTTGGAGGAGTTGATGACTAAACCATATGCCTTTCCAAATTTGTCAAATATCTTGTGGAATGTGTCCCATTTTGTGATCTCGGTGGCCCCAGCACACAACACATCATCAACAAACATGAGGTGGGTCACCTCACAGTTTCTTGAGATTTTACAACCAGTAATTTGTCTAGATTCCTTCATGGCGATGATACTTCTACTGAGGGCGTCCATGACCAGTATGAAAAGTAGTGGGGATAGAGCACAACCCTGCCTAAGTCCCCTGAAAACTTTAAAGAAATATGTAGGTTCGTCGTTGATGAGGACTGCCATGGAAGTGGATTTAATGCAAGCCATGATCCACCGAACATGACAGTGCAGGAATCCAATCTTGTATAAAATCATTGTGAGAAATTCCCAATCAACACAGTCGAATGCATGCTTGAGATCAATCTTCATGAGACAAGATTTTAGCTTCTTGGATTTCACAAAATGAATACACTCTTGAGCAATGGCAACGACATCTTGGATTCTCCTGTTAGACATAAAACCAAATTTCTCTGACGAAATATATGGTGAAATAATCTTCTTTATCCTATTGGCTAGGAGTTTTGACATCATTTTATATACATAATTGCAGAGAGAAATTGACCGATATTCAGAGAAAAGTAAAGATTTTGATTTTTTGGGAATTAAGGTAAGAAAAGTAGAGTTGATGGCACCTGGAATATGTCCATCGGTTCTGACAGTCTCAGCCATTTTGACCAGCTCAGAGCCCATCAAATCAAAAAAATGCTAAAATAGTTCGATAGGCCAACCATCGGGGCTAGGGCTCTTATCATTGGTCATCTCCTTGATGGAATGTAGCAGTTCATCTTCATTAATAGGAGTGTCTATGATTGTTATGTCCTTGTCCTTGAGCATTATCGAGCACAAGTCCACCAGATCCATTTTTACTGTGATGTAATATGTTTCCCTATCCAAAAATTGATGTCTAAAATAAAAAAAAAAGCTTCCAACTTTATGTCTCTGTTATTGGACAAATTATTCCCTGAAGCATCTAGCATCTCCCGAATGGAGTTTATTTTCCTCTACTTGGATGCAGCACAATGAAAAAATTTTGTATTGTGATCTCCGCATTTAATCCATGTTAGCCTACTTTTCTATCTCCACTCCTCTTCCCGGAGTCTGAGAATTTTATCCTGCTTGAGTGCCAACTCCAATATTGCCTGTTGCTGCTGAAAAGAGAAGTAATTTGGGAGAATTGGATCTAAGAGATGTACAATTTAGACTTCAATAGAATGAAGCTCCTTCTTCATGATGGATTGGCGGTTATATATCCAGACTTTGACTTTAGATTTGAGCCACATAAACTTGTTCCTAACCTGTAGTATAGGATTGTTTGTATCATCAACAATATGGGTGCACCATGTTTGATGGAATAAGGACTCGAAGTATGGGTCATTTATCCACATTGTGTTGATTTTGAAAGGTAGATTCAGATGGTCTAGTTCATTGCACCATTCCAGTATTATGGCATCATGGTCAAAGATATCCGAGAAAAATGTCTAGGAGCGAATCTGGTGCATCTGGTGGCACGTCTGGGAGTCCATAAAGAATCCTTCTATTATTTCTGATATATCCTCATCCCCAGAACGTCCATTTCTCCAAGTTGGGCATAAGGAGATCGATGTTATGTGCATGAATGATTTGCGTTGGAATAATTCTCTAAAATGTCTAGCCAATGGGTCAGGTTTGGCCTTTTGTTCCCAACATTCCATAGACCCCGTCATGAGGTTGAGATCTCCAACAATGATCAATGGTTTGATGTCGAGTAGCCCATATGGGTCGGCCATATCCCAAAATGTTTTTTGGTTGGAGTATGGGGCATAGATGTTCATAATTGGTATCCTATGAGGGGATCCTTTGCGGTGGCCAGCCAAGATGATGCCCATGCATAACATGTATGCTTGTAAGTTGTATGTGTTCGAGTCACAGCCTGTAGCTAATCCACTAGAGTTGCCTTGTGAGCTGGTTGCATAGCCATGCCAATTGGGACACATCCGAATAAGTATCTTTGTCTCCATTTCATTAGTCATCATTGTTTCCTAAAGTAGCACAATAGTGGGTTATTTTGATCTAATATCATGTTCCAAGGACCTTCTGGTTTGGGCAGATCCTAGGCCCCTAATATTCAGTGACATGATTTTAATTATGGAATGGAAGAGTCAGGGAACAGTGTTCTAAGGTCCTGAAATTGTGAAGCCTCGATAGAATCATTTGATCCATTCAACGGTCCAGGATCAAAAGAAGGATATAGTGTTTCTTCCATTGCCTCTGCAAATATGTTGTTAAGGTCTGTGCCCAGTGTACCACAAAGGGAAAGGCTTTTGTATCTAGTCCCTTTCTTCTTTTTTCCGGATGTGCCTGAGCCAATGTTCCCTTCTTCCTCCATTGATACATTGTATTTCCTGTTGTTTTTCTTTATAGTGAGAGGGGCGATGTCCAAGCCTGGGAATCTGTTTAATTCCTGGAGGTCTTCATCATCTGAGATCGCAACAGTTTCGGTGACAGTTCCTTTCCGTTTACAAATAGGGGACAGTAAGGAGTTTCTGCATGTTTTTTGGCCTTGGGTTTCGATTTCATTGCCCATCCTGTTAGGAGGAGACCGAACAATATCAGAATTATTGTTGATCTGTGAGACTTTACCCTTGTTCATTGTCAATCCTCCCTTGTTTGGAGCCCGATTCATTTCATCCATCGTTCCAATGTTATCCTGTCACATATGTGGTATGTCCACTGCTAGATCAACAGAACTCTGTGTAGAGAGGAAACCATTGAGTACATGGTCTGACTAGGCAGATGGATTTTTATCAGGTATTATCTCCTTAACTTTCCATACAGAGCCTCGGATACGATTAGGACAGTTGGCCATGAGGTGTCTAGTGTTGTGACAAATCAGACATCAAAAGGGTATTCCCTAGTAATCCACATGATGTCTTTTGTAGAATGTGCCCCAGAATATGTCAATGGTGTTCGGTAGTCCACCAGATAAGTCGACTTCAACTAGGAACCATGCAGCCTTTTTGTCCAATAGCCCCATACAACCTTCATCCACATAATACAAGTTGCCAATTTTGCTGGCCAGTTCTCGAATCACACCTAATGTCCATAGTTCAATTGGAAGTCCAGGCAATTTAGCCCAAATGATCTTCCTCTTGGGGACCTCCATTACTGGATCAAAACCAACCTTCCAGTTCTATAGTACCAAGAAACCTCTCCCCTTGACCTAGGGTAAAGCAACAATTTTGATTGCATCATCTTCTTCTAGGAAATGAAATCCGAACCAACCGTTCACCATCACACTGACCTTAGGATGGTATCTAAGGAGCATAGCCCAACTATTTTGTACCCAGTTTTTTATCTGTACGTCATTCATTCAGGTGAACTCCCATCTATCAACCATCATTCTCTTTCGTAATCTTACCACATTCTCCCAATATAGGTCTACCCCCAGTATAAGATTTTGTACTTCTTCCATTGCTCGAACAGGATTTTTTCTTTTTTCCTTCCCGTGATCTAGCTTCTGGTCTAATTATGTCTTGTTTCAATCCAGGTCTACCATCAACACTTCTAAGTTTAGTTCAGGGTATTTTATGTGAACCGCTGCTCCTAGCATTTTCCGAACATCTCGGTCTACTCTCACCACTGACTGTGTATGATGACCAGTGTTTTTTGGTATCTTGTTTGATTCTGTAGGATTTTTCAATGGCCACCATGATGTCGATCAACCCCTGTATGTCATCAAGGTCCATATTCGGTGATTGTGTCTCCATTATGAGTAAGCCCCAATTAACTTTGTCTCTCAAACCTGAAAATCTCTCAGACCCGCACTTCCAGTGTGTATGCATGAGGGCTTCTTCAGGTGTGCCCTTTGTTAGAGTTCAACTGTTTCTGCTGTGACCATATGTAAAGACCCTTATCATAGCCAGATCGGTTAATGATTATAAGTCCAGCTTATCACCTCCAACAACAAGTCTACTACAACTTTGTTCTATCGATTAACACACCGAACTTCCCATGGTGGTTTAGTGAGAGTTTCTCTCAGATTTTGTCAACTGTGTATGATCTCCTTTGAAACCATAATAAACTCCACCCGTGAAATGCAATATCTTCTACATTATAAACCACAATATCTAAAGCCATCATACTCTGGGAAAGCTGGAGAATCCTCTGTCCCGAAGACTAAATCACAGACATAATTACCACATTCCACCAACGACCTCTCTACAAGTCCTCAATCCAATTCTCCCTTCGGAAACTTACAGGAGTTGTTCTCCTTTGAAACCAAATACTAGCTTGTTTATAATTGTTTTCAGACAGAACATGAGCTTTGGAAAAGGCTAACAACATTGTTTATCCTAATACCAGGTAGCTCACTCGGCTCAGTCTCCACAGGAATATACCTACAATTCATGGTCAAGGAAGAAGTGGGCCGTCACTGGTCTCTCGAACCGCCGACCATTAAAACAACTACTATTGAAGGAGCCATGAATTGCCTCAACTGTGTGCCACCGCCACCATAGAAGTTAACTTCTCTCTGGTTCGTCCTAGCACTTCCAGTCATTAACGGAAGATAGTAACATTCCTAACTTATGTTAGTATATTTTTACACAACACTGAGTTGTTTCACGCCATCGCAGGCTTGTCACACAGTGTTGAGTATGGGATGTTAGATGTGGTTGGATAAAAGGATCGGTTCAGGTAGTCGCCTACGCCTATATATTTTTTCCATACATCAAGGATTCTCAACTTCAATCGGGAAAACATGATACACCAATGAAGAGATCTCACTTGTCGTTCACCTGTCCATGTCTTATGACCACCACTTGGATAAGCAGGTGACTCGATAGTGTCCGATTCACTGATGAGCATATCTCACCAGTCATCCACCGGTCCATGTCTTATGACCACCATTTGGATTAATAGAAGGGCCAATAGTTTCCATTTTGGACCGTACCACAACTTACCTGGAATTCTCCAATGAAGTGTAGAATGTACCTTCTGAGGTAGCTGTTCATAAGCGACAAAAATTCGGAATGTCTACGGGTTGGTCAGAAATGATTTGGAGGTTATCTAGGGATTGGGATTGTCAGGAAAACATCTTCCCAAATTGGGATAACTTTTGCACCAATGTCCACCCTTGATTTTGAAATTATTTACCCCATCTTCCACAATTAATGCCCTTGCGTTCCAAGGTGTCCAGGGAGGTTGCAGGTTCGATCCGCCAGGACTTGGAGATGAGTTTGTTGCAACAGTTCTCTATGTCGAGTAGAAAATGTTTCTTTGTTTTATCGTGTGCAGGGATCATTGTATCCTTTGTATTGCCACTCCATCTCCTTGCTATCCTTCATTAGTCGAGCTCCATTCCTAAAACAACTCTAGGAAAGCTGGAGAATCCTCTGTCCCGAAGACTCACAGACAGATTTTCCCACATTCCACCAAAGACCGCTCTGCACATCCTCAATCCAAAAAGAAATAAATTATACAGGTCAAAAAAGACAGAAAACATAGTTTGCCTCTGTTACGGCCTTTAACTTCAATGGTATTGTGAAAAGGGAAAGATTCATATCCGCCATCTGTAACGTATCCCATAGTCGCTGCTCCATTCCATTCCATCCGTTTGTTGATGTCAATGAAATTCTGGCCCTCTCGCAGATGAGAGACAACTACTTTTATTTACCAACGTTACACCCTGCAAATACGTAAAAAATTCCATCTGTGAGACACCCTCATGGAAGCATGCAACGATGAGCGTGGAAGTCAAGCCAAGAAATCCTCAAGCAAGTCGCCTGGAAAGCCTGGAAATGAAAAGATGTATGATATGTATTACATTGTCAAAATTAAAAAATCATAAAAATTAAATATAATTTTATTTCAAAATATTATTATGAATTGGAGGGCTATGGAACAGAGCGATGGAGGCTGCAAAGAGTGCTGGGATTTTCAGTTTTCTCATAAATTTGGTGGGCAACACTGATACTGAACAAAACACTATAATAGGCTCCAAAGGGGGACACAATCGCATAGAGATCATAAGATTTCCACTCCTTGGCAATGGACGGATGTGGACTCAGTCTTTTGAGGCCCCTATACCCTCAAGCAACAAACCTGAGACGAAATTTATGTCTGAGCAATGGCTTCAACCATGGCCCCTTCTTCCTGTCTAGGCTCTGGCATTATCCAAAGCCAAGGAGGCATAGCTAATGAGGTAGCAGATATGCCGACGGAACCTTAAAGAAAAGGTCGTGAATTGCGTTTTTAGGCTATTTTGGAGGATTTGAATGAAAGGGATTTCGGTCCAATCTACTCTTTCAAGGGAGATGCCATGAAAGGAGTCCCTTTGACGGACTTGGGGTCCAACAAATGGTTCATGGAAACATTTGAATTAGATGGTCAATTGGGGTATGGAAGCCATTGCAGGGTGGTTTTCAAACCCCCCAAATAGGTGAGGTCATCCCTCTACATGTAGATTCTGATCAGTGCTCGTGTTCCATATGGTTGTACAATGTGCGAGAGCAAAAGGGTTTAGCCAATGCGTTTGAGGGAATGATTTCTGCAAAATTTTCGCTAAAATGTGAGAGTGAGAGACCGTGAGAGACCCACCGGGGTATGAAAAAGTATGCAATGTGTTTGACGTAATACCCCAACAAGAGTGGTTTCCTTGGGTCGACAGGTCTTCTATAAGAAGTTTGGATGCTAGAAGAGAAGCGACTAAGAATGATATTGTGGACTTGGATCATCCGAAATTCCCAATTTTTGTTAGGTCCTTGTTTGGAAAGTCCTTTCGCATTATGGTTAAAGAAACATATGTTATAAAATTGCTTGCGACCAACATTCAAAAGATGACAGGAACCTCTCTGAGAGTGATGAGGCTCCTCCACAAGGGGAGGCAACTAATGATGGAAAAATTCATCAAATATTACCACATAAAGAAGGGCAACACTATCTCAATAGTTGTAAGTCTAAAAGGGGGTGCCAGGGGCGGTGGGGCATCCTCTACTTCAAAGCCCATATCTTTCAAGGATGCCCTAAAGCTGGATATCAAGTCTCAATCACACAAGAAGATTTTGGGCTAGGACTTTGTGGTAGATAATTATTTGAGCACTCCAATGTTAGAGGTTTATGAGATCGTTAATAAGAAAAGAATGACATATTTCAAAATTCAGGTGATTATATGTCACTTCAATGGATTTTGGCCTCAACATCTGCTTTGTGGGATCAGGTCATTTGAACTGGTCCCAAAATATAAATTTTTCATTCTGCTCGACAGGTTTTCTTTGAGGATCCTGAGGGCTGGAAGAGGGTTTTAGACCAAGGTTCCTGGTTTTGGGGCAGAATTGGCCTTTTGATTTAGCCATGGTTTCTTGAGTTTAATCTGCTTAGTACGAAGTCCTTTCCTATACATGTTTGGGTTAGGCTCCCAAATTTTCCCTTTTAATGGATATGGCCAAAAATCCTAGACGACATTGGTGACTCTGTAGAGTTTTTTATCAAGGTAGATAGTGAAATATTGTCAAAAGGATTCATGAGTTTCATCTGCATATGTGTGGAAGTGGACCTTAGTGAAGGTTTTCCAAATAAAATTGTCCTCAAGTGGGGAGACAAGGAGTATTTCCAACCATTGCACTATGAAAACATTGTGTTCAGATGTAGAACCTACCAATAGCCTAGGCACCTTCAACATGCATGTCCTTCTCCAAAAGGGACCGTCGACACCCAAGAGGTGAAAAGAAGAAACTATGGCTAGTGAGACCCAAAGGAAATAACAATTTGTAAGAATTATGTAGGTCAAAAGAAGAACAACTCCTAGCAACACAAAACATCAATGGACAACTTAGCATCTTAGGATCCAAGTCAGCCCCCAGTAGTACTAACACATTCCTTAGTAGAGGAAAATCCTTCGGAAAAGGAAAATGAGAGAACTTCATATATAACCTTGCCTGTAATTTGGGGGCAAAAAAGTAATCATGAATCATACCCGAAAAGAACATAACTCATGTTCATATGAATCTTGTTTTGGCAAAAATGGCATAAATAGTTTTGAGATAAATATCAACTTTTGATCTGTGGCTGTTACTAAGAAATATCTAGAATATTTTGTGGAGATTAAACCCTACCATCCACCTAATAATCATTTTTATTATTTTATTTTCACTTTTATAACTTTAGTGGTTCTCAATGACATTTATTGAATATTACTTAACAAACAAATTAAATAAAAAAAAGAATATTACATAAAATTAAAAAATTTCAAGATCATGTAGTTGAAGATCTAAGTTTTTCATAGATTGTGTTGAGTTCACAACACACCTATATATATATATATATATATATATATATATATATATATATATATATATATATATATGTTGGTACAATTTTTCTTTTAAATTTGGAAAATATATTTTTTGCATTTTAGTTTTAGTGTTTTCTTGCATATCATTTAGTTTTGAGAATATATTTTTCGTATATGTAATGTTTTAGAGAAAAACGAAATATTATAGCTTAGAAATTTTTCTTTAAACTTACTCACATTTTTATTTTCCAAAAATTGCAACAATATTTATTTATTTATTTAATTTTGTGAGAGATATAGTTTTTGCAACTTGTTCCACAATTATTTCAATTTTTGTGCAAAAATTGCATGGAAAAATTATTATGTTTCCATGATGTGACATATCACATGACAAAATTTTTGTAATCATGAGATGTTTCATGTAGAATAATTACTTATTTATTTATTTATGGCACAATGTATCTTGCTCAAAATACCTTTGCCAAAATGTAATGTATTCAGTTTCATCTATTTTTTATTGCAACATGTTGCATCCTCATATAATTTTCTCAATTCCTACAACATGCATTGTTGTAAACTTCTCATCTTCATGATAAAGGAAGACTAAGATTTGTTTTTCCAAAATGTCATATTTCACATTGCCCAAAACTTTTATGTTGCGCAATATATCTCAATGTAAGATGTTTTCCTCTGAAATGACACATCTTCTAAAAGATTATTGTCACAATTGTTGCTTTTGTGTATCACAATTATTTACATTTTCATGCAATATATCACATGGAAAACATTGTTTATTATACTGTGATATATCAAGGCTAATGGTTTTTTAAATTTTGATTTGATGTCTTGCATGGAAGAGACATTTTCATGATGCAACATATCACAAGAAAATGATTTTTGTTACAATGTAATGCATCACACCTCATCTATTTTTTTGACATGATACGTCACTTTCACACAAAAATTTCTCTTATGTGACATGACACATTGCTACAAATGTACATTTCTCACAACAAAGGAACACTTATAAAAAATTCTTCAAAATATTTACAACAAACTCACATTTGACATGCCAAAAATGTTTTATCTTGTGCAATATGTCACACTTAAAGTGGTTTTACTACAAAATGATGCATCTTACAAAATATTATTGTTGAGTGACATAAAATTTTCATCCCTCCTGAAATGTCTCATCAGTCCAAAATTATTTTCCCAATGACATATTTCATCGCACATGGAACAACCCCAGTTTAAACGTTCATGTAATAAAGTTAATGAAGGAAAAAATAAGACCAAGGTCATGAGACACGTATTCCAAGCTGAATGTTGGGAAAAACAAAGTGATGGGGTATCACTAGTGATTAATTAGTGGCTCTGAAAATTGGCCAAGGAATTGGTAAAGGCAAAGTGGCATTAATTGGAATTTTATTTATGAAATAATGGAAAATAGGAGAAAATGAAGGTGAAAGGTCAAATTATTTCATGTGAGGAAAATTGAAGGAAAAATAGAGGAAAATGAAGAAAATAGAGGCCTCAATGATAAAAAAAAGTCTTTTGAGGATCAGTTCACAACCTTTTTGTTGGTTTTAGCTTGGAGCTACCTTTCTCTATTCTCTCTCTTATACTCTTGCACACTTAGAGTTTTCTTAGAGCATTTTAGCATACTTTGGATTTAAAGAAAGAAGGCAAAGGAAAAGCAGGAAAGTGTAAGGGGACAACGGGATCAACAACTACAACTGGATTGCTTCGCAGGTATCGAGTTGCATGTATGATTTCCTTGCTAGTTTTGGCATGCATGTTATATGCATGTGGTTATTTGGTTAAGATCTGTCATTGACATGGAGGATTGCCTGGATTGGCAGTGGTTTTAGCCTCGCCTTTCCATTTCCTAGAAAGCCATGGTTGTCTGTCCTTATTTATTGTGTCAATAATTGAAGAATTAATCTTACTAAAATTCCATATGAATTTCCTGTAAAAACTAGCAAGACCATGAAAACTTCTTACCTCAAAGACACTTTTTGGTGAAGGCCACTCCATGATAGCCTTGATCTTCTCTAGATCCATCTTTAACCCCTCAAAAAAAATAACAAAGCCTAAATACACCAACTCCTCTTTCATGAATGAACATTTATTTAAATTTAACAATAAATTTTCTTGTTGTAGTCTCTGTAAGACATAATTCATATGTCTCACATGTTCCTCCTTAGATCTGCTATAAACTAATATATCGTCTATACATACTATTACAAATTTACTAATAAATTCTTTCAGAACTTCATTCATAAGTCTCATAAATGTACTAGGAGCATTTGATAACCCAAAAGGCATTACCATCCATTCATATAATCCTTCATTGGTATTAAAAGCAGTTTTCCACTCATCTCCCTCTCTAATTCTGATTTGATGATAACCACTTTTTAAATCTAACTTTGTAAAATATCTAGCTCCACTCAAACAATCCATCAAATATTCGATTCTAGGTAAAAGAAATTTGTACCTGATTGTTATCTTATTGATTGCTCTCAAACCAGTGCACATTCTCCAGCCTCGGTCTTTCTTTGGGTTGAACATTGTTGGCACTGCACAAGGACTCAAACTCTCTCTAACCGGTCCCTTCTCTAACAGTTCCTGAACCTGTTTCCTGATCTCTTCATTCTCTGTGGGAGTCATCTTGTACGCTGCTTTATTAGGTAGATTTGCTCCTGGAATCAAATCTATGTGATGATTGATTTTTCTAATGGGTGGTAACTCATCAGGCAAATCATCTACAATGATATCACAATAACTGTCCAGCATCTCTTGAATTTCAATTGGTAAATCAGAAAATTTTGTGGAAGTAATTATTACCTTTGGTTTGCAAACCAACACAAAACTTACCTCATCTTCTTCCATCTACTGCAAGTACTCCTTCCCACTCAGCAAAAGGGTCTTTGGATCAGGTTTCCTTGATGTATCCTCTTCTTCTATTGGCATCAATGTATGATTGACACCATCTTTGCTAAACTTGTATGTGGTCTTCTTTCCATCATGCATTGCTCCTCTATCGTACTGCCAAGCTCTACCCAACAATATATGACACACATCCATAGGCATTACATTGCATAGAATTTTGTCTCTGTATTTTCCCAACTACAACTCCACTTCACATTGCTCATTCACTACCAACTGATATCCCTTTTGAAGCCATGGCACCTTGTAAGGTGTTGGATGTTTCTTTTTTTTCAATTTCAACTTCTCCACCACTTCTGTGGAGACCAAATTATCTGTACTACCATTGTTTATTATCATCTGACAACACTTCCCTTGAACCTTACACACATTCCTCAACAAGGTTTTCCTTTGTGCTGGTTCAACAATTTCCTTAGCTGGTTTAACAAATTTTTGTTGACTACCAAAGATTCTCGTTTCTTTGGTACATTCTCTTCGTCTATTACCTTTGTTGCTTCCTCTTCAGTTTTTGCAACAATTGCATTCCTCTAATTCGTTCCTATATTTTCTAGGCACTCATAAGCTCTGTGTCCCAGCGTGTTACATCTGTAACATCTAACTTCTCTTCCTCTACCTTTGCCTCCTCTTCCTCTGGAAAAAATCCCTCTGCCACTTACATCACCTCCTGTGGATGCATGCTGACTTGAGTTGCTGCTAGCTCCATATCTAGGTGCTATAGATCTTCCTCTACCACCTTGACTTCCCCTTACTTGGAAAGTACCTCTATTTCTGGCACACTGCTTCCTCATGAGTGTTTCTTCAGCCTTCAGTACCATCTGATAAGCCTCTTCTACTGTTTTAGGAGACAACACACTTATCTCATCTTGCATGTCCATTCTAAGACCATTCACATATCTTGCAACCTTCTCAGCTGTATCTTGGATTTGTCCCACTCTTATACTCACTTTGTAGAATTCCTCTGTGTATTCCTTTATTGTCATAGATGTCTGTCTAAGATTCTGCATCTGTCTAAATAATGTTTGCTGATAATCACTTGGTAAAAACTTACTTTTCATTTTTTCCACCATCCTGTTCCAATTCTTAATTGGTTCTTTTCCAAGTCTTCTTATTTCTGCCTACACTCCATCCCAACAAAGTGCTGCATGTCCTTTCAATTTTGTGATAGCAAACTTCACCTTCTTTCCTTCTTCTGTTTCTTCATAATCGAAAGAATTTCTCCATGTCATTTATTTAGTCTATCAAATTCCTCAGGGCTTAAGCTTCTTGTGTAGATTGAGACTTCAAGTCTAGGCTTGGATGTGGATCTCAATACTGACTTAAAGAATCTCATTTCAGGAGTTACATCTGTAGGTTCTTCTTCTGCAGCTTCAGCTTCAGGTTCACTGACATCCCCAGCATCTGCATCTCTTCCCATTTCCATTGCTTCCAATCTAGCTTGCATCTGTTGCATAGCTTCCAACACTTCAGCCTTTGCAATTGGTCGTCCTCTTCTTCGACCACCACCTCTTCCTCCAACTCTAAAATCCATGATGGATTTCTTTTTCTGATCCTTGAGATCCTATTCAGTGTCAGTAGGCTTCTCTGATACCATAAATGGTGGCCTAGGTGCAGGTGTAATGGACAATCGTTCAAATACAGAAATGATTTCTGCAAGTTTAGGTGGAATTTCTTCTTGGATTTCCTTTTGAGTATCAGTCATCTACCTCCAAACTTGACTATTTTGCTAAATTAGTAGAACTGCTTAATTTTAGCCGAAATGATAAGTGCTTTACAAGTCCTCTAAGCATCGCACATCGCAAATCACATTTTCTTAAGGCCAAGGTTCATTCACTCATGAAATATTGTGATGTGAAACTAATCGGCAATCCTCCACTGTTTGATCAAGCGCACTTGATCCAACGGTTAACAACGATATCGGTTGAGGCACTTGCACGAGGGTTAATCATCCTTACGGAGCTGATAAGGAATATAAACCCTTGATCTATAAAAGTTCGGGTCCGTTTTTTGGAATTAAGTCCCAGCACTTGATGACCCAATATCCATTGGATAACAGAGGCCACCAAATCCTTCGCTTGCGTGTCTTCAACTAGCACACAACTTAAAAACAAGCCTAACCCCCGCAGTTGACTGTGACCTAAAAGTTTCAAATTGAGATCGACGTCTAGGAGTGAGTGTGGGGCTTCAACCATGATCAAGAAATTTGTACACTTCCACCCCCACAGTTGTTGATCACCTAGATCTTATATATGACAAAAGAGAAATTAAATGCGATCACACCAGATCATACAGAACTCTAAATTTTTAGGCCAAACTGGAAATGCAATAATACATAGAGATACTTCAGAGGGATGCAACACCTCTGGGATTGACCAATTACACACAAAAATACACAGAGATATATTTTCTGTAACTTAATCTTATATGACCAAAACAAGTCAAATCAGTCAAAATCCCCTTACAATCATTCAAAACTTACATAAATACCATTTCATCCTAACAATCAGATCCTTAAACACTAGATCGAATTTTCCTAATCTTAAACAATATCTAATATGGTTGATATTCTCCTTGAGAATCTCAACTAAATCTAAACTACTTGAAATAATTACAAAGTCCCTAAATCCTAGCTCAAATCCTATCTAGAAAACTTGTAAATTGATAGCTAAAGGATCCTACTCCTTTTCTTGTAAACTTTTTTTGTATTTTTGGAATAAATTTGAAGCCTTTTGCCTTCAAGCCTCATGCTCCTGCATCAGACTCCTGAGGACAAAATTCTTCATGGGCTCTTCTCCATGAGCTCTTCTACAGAACTGCCCAACTTCTGTAGCATGGCATCTATCATCCAAATAGCTTCACCAATTGGTTGATCCTTCCATTTGACCAAATACTGAAAATACTCCTGTCCTCTTATCTTCTTCAACAATTTCTTGTCCAAAATCCTCTCTGGCTTTGATTCCTTTTCTATAGGTAATTGTTTCTTATTATTCTTGATCCTTTGCTGTGTCATCTTCATTTTCACTTTCATACTTATACAAATCAGCAACATTGAAAATTGGAGATATTCCAATATTACGGGATAATTCAATTTCATATGCATTTGCAGAAAATTTCCTCAAGACTCTGCATGGTCCAATTTTCTTAAACTTTAGCTTATTATACTCCCTTTTTGGAAATCTTTCTTTCCTCAGGTGTGCTAAAACCAAATCTCCAACCTCAAAATTAACTTCTCTTTTCTTCAAATATGCTCTACTCTTGTATTTTATGTTGTTGTCTTGTAGTTGTTGTTTTACCTGTTCATGTATTGCTTGAACTTCTGTAGCAAAATCTTCTCCTTTAGCACTTCTCCTTTCAGCTTTTCCCAAGTCTCTCAATTCAGACACTCCTATTGGGTGCATTCCATAGATTATATGGAATGGAATCTGCCCTGTACTCCTATTAGGAGAATAATTATATGCATATTCTGTCTGTGCCAATACTTGATCCCATTGTTTTGGATGTTCACCTGCAAGACTTCTTAGAAGATTATCTAAGCTTCTATTTACAACTTCAATCTGTCCATCAGTTTGAGGATGATAAGCAAAACTGAAACTTAGTTTAGTTCCAAGATTCTTCCACAATGTCCCCCAGAAATGTCCAACAAATCTGGTGTCTCTATCTGAAACAATGCTCTTAGGTAACCCATGTAATCTTACAATCTCCTTAAAAAACAGATTAGCAATGTGAGTAGCATCAATAGTTTTATAACATGGAATAAAATGTTCCATTTTTGAAAATCTGTCAATTACTACATAAATTGAATCATTTCCTCTTTGATTTTTTGGTAAACCCAAAACAAAGTCCATACTTACCATATCCCAAGGCCTATCTGGAATAGGTAATGGAACATACAAACCTGTGTTTTGACTCCTTCCCTTTGCATATTGACAGACTTTACAATTTTTCACATACTTTTTCACTCCATACCTCATCTTTGGCCAAAAATAAAATTGGTTCAACTGCTCATAAGTCTTGTCTACACCAAAATGCCCTCCAAGTCCTCCACTATGTTTCTCCTTGATCAAATTCTCCCTCATAGAACAACTTGGTATGAACAATTGATTTCTTTTAAACAACGGTCCCTCTTGCAGGAAATAATCTAGCCACTTGCTTTTGTCTAACAAAACAAGATTTCTACAAGCTTCAAATGCCTCTTTAAAATCTAGATCTTTCTCATATAACTCTTTACAAAAATCAAAACCCAACACTTGAATTTGACTTTCTTGAACAAAAATGCTTTTTCTACTTAAGGCATATGCTGCTTTGTTTGATTGACCAGTTATATGTTTGAACACAAAATTAAAACTTTGTAGGTATTCTACCCATTTTGCATGCTTCTGGTTAAGCTTTGGCTGTTGCATAATGTATTGTAATGCATGGTTATCTGAATACAATATGAATTCCTTGGACATCAAGTAATGTCTCCACTTCTTCAAAGACTGCACCACTACATAAAACTCCTTGTCATAAGAAGAATATTTCTTCTTTGTCTCATTCAGCTTTTCACTAAAATAAGCTACAGGCCTATCCTCCTGACTCAAAACAGCTCCAATGGCTTCTCCACTGGCATCACACTTCACTTGAAAAGGTTTATTAAAATCAGGCAAAATCAAAATAGGTTTCTCAGTAATCTTTCTCTTCAACAGTTGGAAGTTCTTTTCTGCTTCAGCAATCCATTTAAATGGTTGTCTGTCCTTCTTTATTGTGTCAATAATTGAAGCATTAATCTTACTAAAATTCCTTATGAATTTCCTGTAAAAACTAGCAAGACCGTGAAAAATTCTTACCTCAAAGACACTTTTTGGTGAAGGCCACTCCATGATAGCCTTGATCTTCTCTAGATCCATCTTTAACCCCTCAACAGAAACAACAAAGCCTAAATACACCAACTCATCCTTCATGAATGAACATTTCTTTAAATTTAACAATAACTTTTCTTGTTGTAGTCTCTGTAAGACATAATTCATATGTCTCACATGTTCCTCCTCATATCTGTTGTAAACTAATATATTGTCCAGATATACTATTACAAATTTAGCAATAAATTCCTTCAGAACTTCATTCATAAGTCTCATAAATGTACTAGGAGCATTTGATAACCCAAAAGGCATTACCATCCATTCATACAATCCTTCATTGGTCTTAAAAGTAGTTTTCCACTCATCTCCCTCTCTAATTCTGATTTGATGATAACCACTTTTTAAATCTAACTTTGTAAAATATCTAGCTCCACTCAAGCAATCCATCAATTATTTGATTGCAGGTAAAGGAAATATGTACTTGATTGTTATCTTATTGATTGCTCTCGAACCAGTGCACATTCTCCAACCTCCATCTTTCTTTGGGTTGAACACTGTTGGCACTGCACAAGGACTCAAACTCTCTCTAACTAGTCCCTTCTCTAACGGTTCCTAAACTAGTTTCCTGATCTCTTCATTCTCTATGGGAGTCATCTTGTTAGCTGCTTTATTAGGTATATTTTCTCCTGGAATCAAATCTATGTGATGACTGATTTTTCTAATGGGTGGTAACTCATTAGGCAAATCATCTACAATGATATCACAATAACTGTCTAGCATCTCTTGAGTTTCAATTGGTAAATCAGAAACTTTTGTGGAAGTAATTATTACCTTTGGTTTGCAAACCAATGCAAAACTTACCTCATCTTCTTCCATCCGCTGCAAGTACTCCTTCCCACTCAGCAAAAGGGTCTTTGGATTAGATTCCTTGATGTATCCTCTTCTTCTATTGGAAGCAATGCATGATTGACACCATCTTTGCTAAATTTGTATGTGTTCTTCTTTCCATCATGCATAGATCCTCTGTCATACTACCAATCTCTATCTAACAATATATGACACACATCCATAGGCATCACATCGCACAAAATTTTGTATCTGTATTTTCCCAACTACAACTCCACTTCACATTGCTCATTCACTACCAACTGATATCCCTTTTGAAGCCATGACACCTTGTAAGGTGTTGGATGTTTCTTTGTTTTCAATTTCAACTTCTCCACCACTTCTGTGGAGACCAAATTATTTATACTACCATTGTCTATTATCTTCTAACAACACTTCCCTTGAACCTTAGACATAGTCATGCACAAGGTTTTCCTTTGTGCTGGTTCAACAATTTCCTTAGCTGGTTTTAACAAATTTTTGTTGACTACCAAAGATTCTCCTTTCTCTGGTACATTCTCTTCGTTTATTACCTTTGTTGCTTCCTCTTCAGTTTTTGCAACAATTGCATTCCTCTGATTCGTTCCTATATGTTCTGGGCACTCATAAGCTCTGTGTCCCATCTTGTTACATCTGTAACATCTAACTTCTATTCCTCTACCTCTACCTCCTCTTCCTCTGGAAAAACTCCCTCTGCCACTTGCATCACCTCCTGTGGGTGCATGCTGACTTGAGTTGCTGCTAGCTCCATCTCTAGGTGCTATAGATCTTCCTCTACCACCTTGACTTCCCCTTCCTCGAAAGGTACTTCTATTTTTGGTAGACTGCTTCCTCATGAGTTTCTCTTCAGCCTTCAGTACCATATGATAAGCCTCTTCTAATGTTTTAGGAGACAACACACTTATCTCATCTTGAATATCCATTCTAAGACCATTCAAATATCTTGCAACTTTCTCAGTTGTATCTTGGATTTGTCCTGCTCTTATACTCAATTTGTAGAATTCCTTTGTGTATTCCTTTACTTTCATAGATATCTGTCTAAGATTCTGCATTTGTCTAAATAATGTTTGATGATAATCACTTGGTAAAAACTTAATTTTCAGTTTTTCCACCATCCTGTTCCAATTCTTAATTGGTTCTTTGCCAAGTCTTCTTATTTCTGCTTGCACTCTATCCCAACAAAGTGCTGCATGTCCTTTCAATTTTGTGATAGCAAACTTCACCTTCTTTCTTTCTTCTGTTTCTTCATAATCGAAGAATTTCTCCATGTCATTTATCTAGTCTATCAATTCCTCAAGGCTTAAGCTTCCTGTGTAGATTGAGACTTCAAGTCTAGGCTTAGATGTTGATCTCAATACTGACTTAAAGAGTCTCATTTCAGGAGTTATATCTGCTGGTTCTTTTTCTGCAGCTTCAGCTTCAGGTTCACTGACATCCCCAACATCTACATCTCTTCCCTTTTCCATTGCTTCTAATCTAGCTTGCATTTGTTGCTTAACTTCCAACACTTCAACATTTGCAACTGGTCGTCCTCTTCTTTGACCACCACCTCTTCCTCCAACTCTAAAAGCCATGTTGGATTTCTTTTTCTGATCCTTGAGATCCTGTTCAGTGTCAGTAGGCATCTCTAATACCACGAATGGATGTCCTGGGTGCAGGTGTAATGGACAATCGTTCAAATCTGGAAATGATTTCTGCAAGTTCAGGTGGAATTTCTTCTTGGATTTCCTTTTGAGTATCAGTCATCTACCTCCAAACTTGACTATTCTGCTAAATTAGCGAAATTGCTTAATTTTAGCTGAAAAGATAAGCACTTTACAAGTCCTCTAAGCATCGCACATCGCACATCACATTTTCTTAAGGCCAAGGTTCATTCACTCATGAAATATTGCGATGCGAAACTAATCGATGATCCTCCACCGTTTGATCAAGCGCACTTGATCCAACGGTTAACAACGATATCGGTTGAGGCACTTGCACGAGGGTTAACTGTCCTTACGGAGCCGATAAGGAATATAAACCCTTGATCTATAAAAGTTTGGGTCCGTTTTTGGAATTAAAGTCCGAGCACTTAATGACCCGATATCCGTTGGATAACAGAGGCCATCAAATCCTTCGGCTTGTAGGTCTTCAACTAGCACATGAGTTAAAAACATGCATAACCCCCGCAGTTGACTCTGACCTAAAATTTTGAAATTGAGATCGACGACTAGGAGTGAGTGCGGGGCTTCAACCATGATTAAGAAATTCATACACTTCCACCCCCGCAGTTGTTGATCACCTAGATCTTATATACGGCGAAAGAGAAATTAAACACGATCACACCAAATCATATAGAACTCTAAATTTTCAGACCAAACTGGAAATGCAATAATACACAGAGATACTTCAGAGGGATGCAACACCTCCGGGATTGACCAATTACACACAAAAATACATAGAGATATATTTTCTGTAACTTAATCTTTTATGACCAAAACAGGCCAAATCAGTCAAAATCCCCTTACAATCATTCAGAAAACTTGTAAATTGACAGCTAAAGGATTCCACTCCTTTGCTTGTAAACTTTTTTTGTATTTTTGGAATAAATTCGAAACCTTTTGCCTTCAATCCTCATGCTCTTGCATCAGTTACTTAGACTCTGAATGACTTGCAACCCTTGTAGGTTGTTGTGAGATGTCAGTTACTCGTCAATAGTCAGCCCCACTACCTTGATGGAACCTAGGAGGTCGGTTCATGTCATAGTATCTCTTCCTCTCATGTTTACCTCAACAGGCAAGTGAAACTAGGAAAATGTAGGAGGGGTGGTTACATCACAAAAGATCATTCCCACCAATATTTGAAGAATGGTGAGATACAAGGTGCATCACCAAGATGTGGGGAATGTTGTGATAATGAATGTATTGCCATGATTTAAGGAATACTAACAACATCCCTACAAATATATATGTCCAATGAAAGAATCTTACTTGTCCACTTCATATCTCCAATATTTATTCACATGTTTCTATCCATGTCGAAATAGCCATGTCTTAATCAATTTTAAATCTACCTTATTCAAATTGTTCAGTATGAGAATAAGTGCCTTTAGCTCGTATGATGGTGATGTGTGCATTATATGATTTTGACCATGATAACAATTTTAACCAATGCCATACTCACAACATTGATTTCAACCAAAATAGGAGGAGGATTGAGGTGATACTTTGAATGACTCTTTAAGTATATCTTATGCAATTCAACTAGTTTTTTATACAATCCCATTTATTAGCAAAATGCTCCAAAAACTAAAACGTGATTGTGCTCCATGAAGTGATAATTAATTTTGGGTCCTTTTGTAAAGTAATAATAGATGTATAAATAATCTCAAATCAGTAATAGATCCAAAACAAAACTACAAAACATAATTTACAAACAAGAGAAAAACCAGTGTCTTTTTGAAGCCTAACTTAATTTCCTATAATAAACTTCATCTTCTTGCATCAACCAACGTCCTACTCAAGCCTTTGACTACCAAGAGAAAATGATAGAAAGATAAAGGACAACTTTGCCTCAATAACCCAGAAGATATAAAGAACTCAAATATTCCTCCAATAATTAATATTACAACAAAAATTAAGAAACACATTTCACTATCCACCTAAATATATCATATGAGAAGCCTATCTAAATAAGCAATCATCTAAGATAAATCTAGGTGACCTTATCATAGGCCTTTAACAAATCAAACTTTACTACCATATCCTAGCTCCTTGAATGCTTTATTATGCACTATCCTTCTTACATAGTGCCAATTGCCTTATGAATCTTCGTTGCTTAAAATGAAAATTAGTAGACGAAAATGAAGTTTAATAGAAAATATACCAGTCTTACTATGAGCACTTTGATACTTGTAAAGAAAATTGTAAAGCAAAATTAGCCTCAACCCCCCAAAGTCTCAAATAATCCATCTTTTATATCAAAATTATAGAAATAGAGTTATCATTTAAAAAAATCTTGCTGAAATTCTAACGTCTTCCATTATGCAAAAAAAATCTTCTAATACATCAAAGAAAGCAATAAAATATTTTAATTGTTCATCTTTCCTAAAAATTTCTTTAACTAAAATAAAGGCTCATCTTTAGGAATAGTTGTGATAGGATTTGCTTGATGTCTTGTAGAGAATTGTCACTAGGTGAACTATCACTAGGTTGATTTATAAGAACTATGAGTGAAAGTTCACTTACAAGACATGAAGCAAATCCATTCGAAAGATGTCTATTTAAGAATAGATAGTAAGAGAGAATATGAATTTTTTTATTCTAGAGAAACAAAAAACCAATTTCAACGTGTTACAATATAATTATGAATTATAATGCGACTTAACTTAAATAGAAAATTATCATTAAATGCTCACAACCACTCAAAATATCTTCCTAACTTATTACATCATATTTAATTTAAAGAAAAACATCATTTCCAGTACATCATAAATCAGAAATATATATAAATTCATAACATCCCGGATATGGAACCATGCCTCAGCCAATATAAGTACTGAATGCTGCCTTCCATTGGAAAGCTCTTCCAAGAAAACTGTAGTGAAACATAGTCATATTAGCGTAGTTATTAGCCCAGGAAAGCTTCTCGAGGCCATCGATTTCTGCAAACGACGGTTGGGAATGGTCGTGGTGCTCGATACATCGACGCCATTAAAACCCTCCACATTTCTTATTCATTCGGAAGCGATCCCCTAAGACTCGATTTCATTTACTGATCACATTTCCATTCGTTAAGATCTGGCCCCTCCTCACATGATGCCCCTACCTTTCAGATCAAGCTTCATAAAGTTGGCTTAGCCTTATATATGTGGCAGTCATCCTATTCGGAAAATAAAATTTTTCCATTATATTAACTTCTAAGGTTTTTAATTCAGAAATTGAAACGAATATATATATATAATTTTATTTCAAATGGAAACGAATTTGTTTCTTGTGTTATTTTGTTTTCGTAATATAATGGGGAGTCGACATCTTTTAAGGAATTAAGTGAGGTTAAAAATAGGTTTAGTTTGGCTATTTTATGTTTTTGTGTATTATAAATATATGTTTTTGGCAATGAGTGCTAAGTGAACAATTCAAAAATCATGAGAAATTAGTTAGTTACGACTATCTTTCATGGAATTGGTCATACGTTAATGACTTACTTAACGCAGTTGAATCCCAAAAACGATATCTTTATAAATTTTGTTTGAAATTTGGTAGGAATTTGTATATTGAGTTTGTAATTTGCATAATTTTAATGTTTTTCTAGTTTTTCAAGATGTTAAATTTATTTATACATTCAAAAATAGTAAAAATTACAATTAGAAAAGAAAAAAATCAGCGAATTTAAACTAAAATAATTATAGAATCATCATACTTATTAATATATTATAAAAATATTATTTAATATTAAAAATAATTTAGATACTTTCTTTTTAATAATTTTGAGAAGTCAATAGATAGTGCTTTTAATTAAAACTATTTCATTTATATTTTTATTATAACTATTATTATATTGATATATATAAAAAAAAATTCAGAATAAATCATGTTGAAAATCTTTGGTCTACGCGTTTGGTACCAACCAGTGTGGTTGATATAAGATGAAGAACAGATCTAGGTAGAAGGTTAAATAGGAAGACAAGCCATCCTAACAGCTAGAAGAAAACAACTAAATTTGACTAGGGAAAACTAAGGGAAAAATATACTCTTTAAATATTTTTTATTACTGATTAATAATATTTATTTAATTTATTTATTAATTTATATAAACGGCTATATTTAACTAGGGAAGAAAAGGGAGATATTTTATATTGTTTAAATAATTTTTTATTACTTAATATTATTTATTTATTTTCTTTTTTTGATTATTAGTTTATTTATTTATCTTATATTATTATTATTATTATATTTTTTCTTCTCCTAGCCCGATTAGGTACAAATAACATGGATTATAACCAATTTTGAATAGAATATGGGGTAAAGTAGAAAAATAAATAAATAATTTTTTTTTATAATATTAATAATATCAATGTGTCTAATATTAATAATAAATAAATAAATAATGATAATAAATAAATAAATAATAAAACTAATAAAAATTAATAAATAAAATAAAGAAATAAATAAAGAGGGTAATAAATAAAATAAATAAATAAATAAAGAGGGTATTCCTATCTACCTAATGAAAAATACATAAAAAAGAAGAATGAAAAAAAGGGATTAGTAAATAAAACAAGCAAGAAACGGGACAAAGAGCTTAGACAATGACGGACAAAAACTAAGAAGAGAGGGGGGAATCACAGCTACTCATTTTCCAACCATCATCCTTATTAATATTACTCGAAGACCTCTTAATTTCAATGGCTTCCCTAAGCTTATGGTGATGAAAATGAGAAATCTTTATGATGACCCTTGCCTCCTCAATGCATATATGATGCTTGGTCTTCTCTACATGTTCCGCCAAAGTTGAAGATTTGGTCCTCTCGTGTTTGACATTATATTTTATAGTGCTTATAATTAAAACTAATTCATTTCTATTTTTATTTTAACTAACATTTCTCATTTAGAGAATATTTTATTTTATTTTGTAAAAAAACATAAAATTGAAGACCAAAAAAATTACACATCTCCCTAGCAAGTTGTCTCATGGTGAACAAATTTTAATTCTCTCTTTAAAATTAACTCACTCACATATCTACATCATTTTCTCTTTTTAAAATTAAAACTATTCTTTATATATATAATATGATCTGTTATTTAATAGTATGCATTATAATTTCATAATTATAAGAACATTAATTTGATAAATACAATTTGTTGTTATTTAATAATATGCATTATAATTTTGTAATTATAATTATAATGAATAAATGTTAAGATATAAATAATATTTGAATTTCTATTCATCTATGTAAACGAGATAACCAAAATATACCTCCATCACTTTTATTTATTTCGATAAAATAAAAAATTCCCTCTTACTTTCATTCAAGAACCCACACCCCCACCCTCCACCGCCTTCCATGGGAAGCAGAACCGCGCAACACTCTATTGGTATTGACGGCACCAACCTCCACATCAATAAGAGTTGCAGCTGCATTCGACTGTTGTTGGGGTTGCGTAAGTTGGAATTTCTTTCCACTGGAGTTCATTTAGGGTTTACAGCGATAAAGGTGGTGAGAAAAGTATTTAACTCACAAATTATATGATAGGTGAGAGATATAATCTATCTCCTACGTAGTACATTCTATTCTGTATTTTTATGCAAAAATAGATTACCAAGACTGGGTACGATGATTAGGTATAAATTCTGAACCAAAATTGCAAATGAATAGATAGTGGGAATCTAAGTTTTTAATTGCATTATGAGTCAAACATATGTTTATCAAGGATATTATGGAATAAAATTGAGTTATTGGTTCTAGGAATTGAAGATCGCAGGAAGAACAAAGAGAGGGTTTAGAGCAGGGAACAACAGGAGAAGCGAGCTGATAATAATGGAGGGCCCAAGAGGAGGGAGTTCCACTCCCTCTTGTAGCAATTTTGTTTCAAATAGAAGCAGGGAAACATGTTTGAATGGTTTCAGGAAACCCTTGGAGGCCGGATTCAAAAAAAAAAAAAGACTCAAAAGAACCGGAAAGCAGCAAAGCTGATGAACAGGAAGAATCTCACGGGGTGGTCAGAAGGGAGAAGAAACCAGAGGATAGCAGTTAGAAAAATGTGTACAAATCTGCAGCAGGACCCTGTAAGCCCAAGACTGCCATCAAACCTGGGTGGTTCTGAATGATCCTACATTGCAGGAGCACAGAGATCACATGGCGACTTATGCTATTATATGCAAGTTTATGGGTATATGGCCCACAGAGAAGAATCTGTACATATGGATAAGAAACAACTGGAAACCAAAGGGAGATATAACTCTGCATCTAGGGTCCAAGGGTTTCTTCACAGTGGTTTTCAACAGCCTAGAGGACAAAGATAGAGTTTTTGAAGGAGGACCCTATTTCTATGCTACTGCAGGACTATGTATGCGACCCTGGGTAATGAACTTTGTCCCGGAGTGAGAAACGTTCACATCAGTCCCAGTATGGATAAGACTTTACTCCCTACCTCTAGATTATTGGCTGCCTGAATCCTTGAAAGCTATAGGAAATAAATTAGGACATTTTCTAAAGGTCTCAGAGGCAACTATGCGAGGAAAATATACATCCTTTGCACGAATATGTGTGGAAATGGATCTATCAGGAGCACTCCTGGATGAAGTTGTCATAGAAGTTTATGATGAGGAATGGGTATAGGCGGTGGACTATGAAAATGTCCCTTTTAGATGTTGGAAATGTCATAAACATGGACACCTATTTAGATATTTCCCACAAAACAAGAGGGAGGATAATTCGAGGACCAACACAGATAAAGATTTTGAAGGTTTCACCAAGATGGGAGGCAGAGGGAAAGGAGGAGGAAGGAAGTACTAGAAAAAATAGAGTGAAAACAAACTAGCAAGTCGCAACAGTTTTGAAATTTTAGAAGAAGAAGGGGGAAGCATTGAAAAGGTCGTTACTCTGGACAACCTTCCCATAGAGAAGGAAAAGGAGGATAGCATGGAAATAATATAGGAAAACAGTGAACAACAGGAAACCATACCAAACAACATGGAACTATGTAGGGACCAAGATATGACCCCTAGTGAAGTTGGGAAAGAGGACCAATAACTACATGAGATTCTTGAGAGGGAGAATCTTGATCTAGAGAAATTGTTAAACTAGGGAACCAACAAAGGGATAGATTCCCTACCACAAGAGGAGTTTGACAGAGTACAACAGCTCTTCCTCTGGAGATCTCAGAAAAAAGCCTCAGGAATCAAAAGAAGCCATGAAAGCCAGACCATGGAGGGGTCAAATCAATGGAGGAAATATCAGGACACTCGGCCAAAAACCCAAGCAGGAAAAGAGGAAGAAAGAGACAAAATGAGCTGCTAATAGATCGTGGAAATCTCATGATCAACTTAGGTAAGATGAAAGATCTCACCAGTTACTCATTTCAAAACCCATCATTAGGAAGCTCACAACCTGGGATATCAGGGGTCTAGGAATTAAAAGGAAATAGAGGAATCTTAGCAACAGATTAAAAGAAGAAAAACCTAGATATGGTGTTCATACAGGAAAATGAATGTTCAATAGATAAAGTCCGGGAGATACATAAGAAATGGCTGAATAAATATGAGTACCTAGAAGTCAAAGCCAATAACACAACGGGAGGGATTCTTACTCTTTGGAATCCTCAACAATTTGGCATTTTGCATGTAGAAGCATCCAGGAACTATATTTTAATGGTTATCCAACCTTTGGGTGACAAGGAAATCTATATGGTTACAAATGTCTATGGTCCTCATCATGGAAAATTTTAGGGGCGAATTTTTGCCCTTGGGCGAAATTAAGGGGTTTTATATTTTTATTGGGTGAATATTTTGTATCACAGTACATTGTTACAAATCATTTCAAATTTAATTGTTGAATTGAGGCTTCTGTGATACCAACTGCCACGCCCCCAGGCCTGCAGTAGTCTTTCAACCACACTTGGTGAGGTGCGGCACCACCGAACACTTTCTTTTCACCAATACTTATGTTCATGGACTACGCCTAACCATTAGTCTACTTAGTTTGTTTTTCGCAACCAAGTATTATTATATTTCCTTTATACTAATGAACACCCATACACATTCATTATCATCAACAATTATACATGAAGAACACAGTTGCACAGTATAAAGGGAGGGGCAATTCCCTGAACAATGAGTCTTCCCGAATACAATATATTATTCAACTTTACAATGTTTACAATGCTTTACAAGTATACTTGGGAAACACCAAGTTTCATACTTAGCCAATTTTACAATGGAAACACCTCTATGTGCCAACCGAGTTCCTTGCCCGAGTTGGGCGGACGCGCCCTCACACAGACCGTCAACTGCACTCCTCAACTGAACTTCGTTCACCTTGCACGATGGGCGAGCGACCTCACCTCAGTCACTCGTTCACCTTCACATGACGGGTGGGTGACCTACTTAAGTCACCTGAGTCAGCATCGCGTTTCCTCTTGCACGATGGGCAGGCGACCTCACCCGAGTCACCACCCGCGCTCCTTCACCAAACGGCGGGCACCTTCACCCGCACCCTCACCCAATAACCGAGACCTGTGCGATATCACCGTGCAACCTTTCCCAAGAGCGGGCGCATATGTTGCGCCTCCTTGCTGTGGCTAGACACTTCCTCGCAATTCTCCTTGCTCACTGAATGAATGCGTTCAAATGTCTTTCCGAATGCTCCAATGCCTTCGTTATATATATGCCTCATGGGCAGTCGAGCCACCCTTGGCTGACCTGCACTTGCTGTCCAACCGATGCGTTCGTTTGCCTATTTGCTTGGTCGGCCCATCGACCAACGCCCGAACTTGCAACTCATCATCATTGGCTTGTTCGAATGAACCTCCAGCTTGTCCACTATAAGTATATGACCGCTTCATCACTTCCGCATGCACGCTCAAGTGTTTGCTCTGCCATTTCGTTAACTCGTCCAACATCTCAAATTTATTTTATAAAAAAGTTAGGTATGGAGGTTAGCCCACCTTATTTTAAGGGAGAGAGTAAAAAAAGGTGAATTTAGCCTTTGAAATTAGGAGTTACAACCTTCCCTTCACCCTAATTTTTAGGAATATGTATTTATGATAGTTATTTCACCCTCCAAATTTGGTGTAAAGTAGGTTTTTTCCTTTCATTTTCTCGTTTTTCATGGTATTGAGGTTAATTTCGAGAAAATGACCTTATTTTTTGGAACAAATGGTCACAAAAGAATAATTAATTTTATTTAAAAATTCAAGTCTCTTATTTTCATGTTTATTTAAAGATTGAATAATGTTCTTGCCATATTCCAAGTTTTCATTTGTTTAGTCATAATCATATAAAGAATAATGGAAAACATTTTTTTGATATTTACTCCATAAGTCATTGTATATTTATGTAAATAAATAAAAATAAAAATAAAGTGGAGTATGGTAAATAAATAAAACCTTTTTTTATATTTAGTCCATAACCCTCTTTCTATTTAAGAAGGCTCAAAAAAGAAGCTTTATTTAAGTGAATCCTATGGGCCAAATACCATATTTATAAAAGAGGTATGGTAAATTAATAAAAATATAAATAAACGAGAGGTATGGTAAATAAATAAAACTTCTTTTATATTTACTCCAGAAGTCACATTATATTTAAGAACACTAAAAAAATGTGTTATATTTAGGTGAAGCCTATGGGCCAAATACTATGGGCCAAATACCATGGGCCAAATTATTATTAATACCATGCAAAAAACATTATTAACCCATTATTAACCCTAATATTAGTATTAATAAAAAAAAGATGGCACATGGTATTGACCCATGGTATTCATGTGCAATGTAGGCTATTTAAAGGGGGAACTAAACCAGCATATACCCCTCTTTACTCTGGATCTACTAAGCCCCGGGAGGGATCAAATATCGTGATATGCAAACTAGCATAGAGTGAAAAATATTTGATCCTCGGGCTTGGTAGATCAAGGGTAAAAATGGATCTTGTAATTTAATGTCACTTAAACATTTTAATTTGATTAAAATAAAAAAATAAAATAAAAATCAATTATTAATTTTATTAATTTTTATAAATTACTAATAGTAGTTTTTAAGCTCCAGGTTTATGATAATCCATGGTATTGACCCATGGTAATATCATGGTATTCATGTGAGCATAGACTATTTAAATGAGAAATTCTATTACCTTAGATTCATCCCTCCAAGAGTGGTAGAAGTGAAGTTAAGATGGATATAGGTTGGTTTTTATGATAGTGAAGATATTAAATAGACTTAGGAAATTATATTGTAAAAAACATCTTAAGGTGAATGGTTAAAGCTACATTTAGTCACTTCACAAAATTTAGTAAAAAATACCAATATCTCCATTAATATTGGTTTTTCTGATTTAAAAAAAATAAAATTCAAAATAGAGAAATCTTATCATTCTTTCTCCATTACCCTCGCAGAATAGAGGTGCCCAGATTTCCAACCATTTTTCAAACGTTCTCAATATGATATCTTCATGAAAAAGTTAAGGTATTGATGCTGGATTAGTTGTTGGAAAAATATGCTGGTTCGTACAACCTTTCATCTTCTCTATTATTCTTAATTTGTCATAATGATCTGTAGGGGTTGGGCTAGTGTTTGAAAAATATGTTGGTTTGTACAACCTTTCATCTTCTTTGTTTTTCTTAATTTGGCGTAATGATCTGTAGGGGTTGGGCCAGTGCACCATATTGTCCTAAAAGGCGGAGATTGTGCACCAAAAAGGAAATTAATCCACATGTTACAACGTTGTTAAAAAATACAAGATGTATGAAGGTAGTGAATTATGCTAATAAGCAATTTAGATTGGGAGAGATGTAATTAAATTTTATTATTTAATTGAATATTTCCAATTAAAATAATAATGAATATATATGTATATATTAATATATTGATTGGAAGGCTTCTGACAACAGTCACTTCTTTCCATTAGATCCCCTTCAGGCCTTTGGGATACCTACTGTTAGAGTCGGTCCTTACAGCCCTCCGTCAGAGATCTTTTCGCTTTTGCATATCATTTTAGGTGTCTCGCTCGTTCCACTTCGTTGCATTTCGTTAGGGGCATGCCATTGACTGACAAGGGGGTCTGGCTGTCTTGTGTTTCCTCATACTTGTCCCTGCAGGGTTAGTCAAAAATTTCTCAAAAATCACCAAAGTATATGATCATTGCATTCATCGTCATAAAAGATTAGTTTCGTTAAAAAAGTCTTTAGTCCTAGAGTCTAGGGTTTTCAGTCCTTTGCATACACATAATAAAAGCCCACAGGCCATGAGGTTGGTTTCAAAAGATTCTCATTTAATACTTTTCTCAGAAAGCATTTAAAAAACATTTTTAGTCCAAAACTCTGTTTTGGAACTAAAAATTGTTATTGTAAATAATTGTATTTGTTTTATCTCAAAAAAGTTTCAGAGCAAGCCTCTGATCTTTTCCAAAGCCAAAATGCCGGATCCCTGCAAAAATCAACAAAGTATTATCAGTCCAAAACTCAAAAAAAGCAAGAGAAAGTCAAAGAGCAGTATTGTATTAAAAGACCAAATGTCAAAGTGCTGAAACATTATAAAGTGGGTTATTAAACAAATTTAAATCAAATCTGATTTGATGAGATATTTTCTTCACATATAAAAGGGGAAAACAAGTTCATTTGTTCAAAAATCCCAAGGCAAAATCGTGTTTGAGCTTTTGGAAGGCCGAAGCCATGTTTCATACCCGTGGATAGCGTTCGGAGGCGTGCGCTACCCATACAAGGTGTGTGCTACGCACTGGGCCTCACCATCCAGTGTAAAAAACCATAGGCGCTATGCACACAGTGTGCGCTACGCGTTGGGTTCATGCGCTACGCACACAGTTACAACACCAAGAAAGTTTTGCTAATGCGACCAGATCTTGCCAAATCAACTCCAAAGCTTGCAAGTAGGTTTTCCATGGCTGGTCAGTCAATTTTAAAATGTTTATAATGTGTTTAAGGTGGGAAATTTGATGTGTTGGGTGTAGAAAAATGAAACCCTATGCTCATACCAAAATCATTCCTTAGGGTTTTTAAAGACATGTGGGTGGCTTTGTGAAGATTTTCCCATTCTCCATTGGTGAAATACAGTCCCATACTCATTTGTGTCAAAGTTTAGCCAACATTGCAAAGGGTGCAAATTACACTTTTGTTCATTTGTCAAAACTTTCCTTGTGATCAAAACAGTGACTGTTTTATGCCAAATCCACTGAAACAGAGTTATTACCATTATGGCTTGGTTCTTATGATGCTTTGGTAAACATATTTGGGTTTTGAGTATGCATTGAAATTTTGATTTCACCACACCTATATCAACATACATATTGCAGACATCTTGTTTTCAAAGCCATGTCAAACACAGATTCAGTTTATGAGCAGGAGTATGACAGTGATTCCACAACAGAGGGTAATGTGCCACGGAAGCCTCGCAGAGGTGGCAAAGGTGGTAAGCATCTCAGGGAAGAGCCTACTTCTTTGGTTCAATTGCAGGCTTGCCCACTTGCAATGGATTGTTTTCGTTATCAGTCATGCTATCACTATTGTGAGTTAATTTCACAAATCCAGCATCATCGTGAACTAGCTCATTTTTTTGTTCTACATTTACATGATGGCCATGTAAACCTCGCCGGAGTTGATTTCATTTTGTCACCAGAGACTATTGCAGAGGTCACTGGGATACCAAATATTGGAGAGAAATGGAATAAGCGTCAGCAGTTAGAGAAATCCTACTATTAGCCATACATCAAACCTGGGTATATGAGGCACCTGAGCAGGGTTTTTCCTTTCCAATACCTGAGTGATGAGTTTGCACCTTTGATGAAACTCATCATTCGGTATTTCAGTTGTGAGGGCAGATTCTCGCGTCTTTATGCGTACCATGTCCGTTTGTTGATGCATTTTACAAGGGTACGTATGATTAACATTCCATACTTCATGTATCGCAACATAGAGAGGATGGTGTTTTTGGTACAAAAGAAGACCCCATCACAACAGCATAGAAGTATTTATCATTACGCGCTGATCAAGATCGTAGTGGTTCATCAGTTGGCACAGTAGGGCATTACTTGGGAGGATTTTATTTCTCGTGATTTTTTCACAGCGCCACAGCCACCTCCAGAGATAGTTCATGATGAGGGAGAGCCTTCACATCAGTTTGACATTCTTGAGACCGAGCATGTCAATGCTCCAGTGTATGTGACATATCAGTGAGGCAACAAGGCCTTATTTGCAGCTACACGACGAGTACTATCTCCACATGGTGTGGAAGGGGTCTTGCCTTCTTCTTCAGTACAGGTACAGGTTCAGGACAGAGGCAAGAGGTCAATATATGAGGAGGGCCATTCAGGTGGTCATGATGTTGATGTTGCATTAAGTGATGTGGATAGGAGCCCTCCTAGCTCGAAGCTGAAAGAGATCATCCAAGAGCAGAAGGTCGAGATTGACAGCATGAATGAGAAGTTACTGAAGGCAGAATGTCTGATCAAATATTTGGAGCAGCGCAATAAGTAGCTAGAGGATGAGCATACACTTATAGAGCTGCGACAAATCCGTGAAGACCGAAGGCTAGCCCGAAAAAGACCTGGCGATTTGACACCTATTGAGCGGCAATTTTGGCTTGAGAAAGTCAATCGACATCTGGAGGAGTTGTTGGTGAAGGTCAATAGAGACAAAGACATGCTCCGTCACATGAAACATCATTATTGGGCTCGCATGCATGTCGGCAAAGCAAAAATGAAGATTTTGAAAAGGAGGTTGAGCAAAGCACTAAAACGGCGAAAGAGGCTAGATCCACTTCGAGTTTTGGTCGAGGCTTCGCTGGCTGAACATGATACATGATGGAGGGTCTTCGCTCAAAATTTGAGCAAATTCGGAGAAATTTTGTCATTTTGAAATTTTTGGTCCCAAAAACAGTTTTTTCAGCTGTACGAGTAGCGCGTCGACGCGCTCGCTTTTGATTGGGACACTTTCTGGAGGAAAAATTTGTATTTTTGGGTTTTTCATGGTATGTTATGCATGCTCAGTTATTGGCGAAGCATTTCATCAAATTATGGATGATCAAAAGACCCAAAAACACCATGAAAACCACCTTGCTGCCACCTTTTGCAACAGCAGGAAGTACTTATGGGAGAATGCAATTTTGAGGGGGAAAATGAGCTCCAAATTGGGAAATTCTACTTGGGTTGGATAGCAGACATCCATAGCTTTCCAACCAGCTATTCTGAGCTTGATTTCGATGTTGCGAAGTGCCCCAAAAATAGGCTGAAAGGTGCACTACGCATAGAGATCACGGCGCTACGCATAGAGGTTTTTGGTCAAATTTTCATCCTCTAGCTCAGGAATTCGACCAGTTTTTGCCAGTTTCACTTCTTGATGTGATTTTTGACCTAGCATGATGTAATTTGATGTGTATGAGGTAAAATGGCACTTATTTACCTTATTCTAGATGATTCATTCACAAAATAGCAAAAATTTAATGCAATGAATCAGTTTCCTTCTTTTTAGAGGCAGGTTGTTTTGGTCACCTAGATTCTTGCTCCATGTTTAGAATTTGTTCAAACTGCTCCTAGAAGGAGGAGCTCGACCCCTAGAGATTAGGGAATGGTTTGGCTTGATCTATATATGTAAATTTTCAGTCAGTAGCAAGGGTTGGACTCTTGGGAAGATTGTGGCACACTATTGTACATATTTTTCATATTTTGGCTAAGGAAAGATTAGAGGTTTTGCAGCACCTTTTGGGATTCTTGTGGCTTTTAGTTCTTGATGGTGTTATCTCTCAGTTATTGTAAGTTTATTCATGTTTAAATGCATTCCATTCCCTTCTTATGCTTCTGAAACTAAATGAATGAGTAAATGAGGTTGAATCCATTGTTTACAGTGCTCTGCCTTTAAATTTGTTTAGTTTTATATGTTTTCGCCAGTTTGGAGAGGATCCATGTTCTCCCTTGCCCTCTTCAGCTCCTTGTCATTCTGATCTATCCATACACCTTTTCAAAGGCATCAAGACTACTTCCTTCCTCGCCCCAACTCGAATTCTGCAAAGATCTGGCCTTATCCCCGGACCCAAAATTGTTTTTCCCAATTCTCCAACAAAAAACCCAAAAATCTAAATCAAATGTTCCTATCTCTTTACTAGCCTAAAATCTGTATTAATTTTGAGTCATCTTAGCCCTTTGGAAGACCTTTTGCCGAGATAGACCCGGAGAGAGCCCTCTCCTGTCCTCGTAGGGCTAGCTACGAGGCTGAGCGTGGTTTGATGTGGCCTCGAGTTTTGCCTTCCTCAGCCTGAGGCAGATTTGAGTGCTAACACCTACTACTTTATTATATGATATAGATGATGCTTGCTACTTCTTGGCGTGTTGGGGTAGATAAAATGTGTGGGTTTTTTTTCTTTGTTTTTGTTTTTGTTTTGATTTTGTTTTTGTTTATTTATTTATTTATTTTTATTTTTATTTATTTATTTATTTTTTATCTCGCAATTGGAGTCTATGGAGTAAGAAACAAATTTGATAGCTTGCCAAAAGTGCTACAAAATATGGTGTTTTTTTTTTTTTTTTAATCTCGTAGTTGGACTGTATGGAATAAGAAAGAAATTCGATAGCTTGACAAAAGTGGTAGAGAAAAGATTAATCTCTCCTACCTTGATAGAACTAGTGGTCAAGATCAACACGTACAAGAACTTTGTTGTGGAATATTATCAAAACTAATAGAAGGATATGAAAGAGTGTATAGTGAGAACCTTGACGAACATGGTCACTGAAACTTGCAACATTGTTTGTAGGAAGAGAAAATTATGTTTCTTTTTTCCAAACATGTATGTTAGTATATTACAATTTAATGAATATGTTTTCCTATTATCATATATGGTTTCATACTTTAACAAAACATTTGCCAAGACTTCACTTTTATTATTCAGTGAAAGATTTGTCAAGATCTTACAAGATTTTATAATTCAGTGATAGATTCACCATTTCTTTACAAATTAATATAATCTGGTGAGAGATTCGCCAAAAAAATTATATATACATATTATATTATTGATAAAATCGCCTCCCATTTTTCCTATGTATCATGGGGATTCACCTTTTTATTATACATATAAATTTAAGGTGGTTCTTAAAATTTTCCTTGGTCCTCAAAATTTTGAAGTTAAACTCAAGATTCTCATCTCATTTGAGGAGCTAAGGGAGAGACACCCATTAATGCCCTGGATTCTGGGTGGAGATTTCAACATGATCAAATCTCTTACGGAAAAAAAAAGGAGGAACTAGAGTAATGGGAAAAGACTCTATTGCCTTCCAGAACTTCCTCATCAACTTGAGGCTATTGGACTTAGAAACAGCAAATGGAACCTTCACATGGAACGATAAGAGGGGAGGAGCTTCCCAAGTTGCCTCAAAGCTAGATATATCCTCATCTCGGAGAACCTCTTCCTCTCTGGGCCTAACTTGAGTGCTTTTATCCTTCCTTTTGGAGGGTTGGACCACTGGCCGATTCAGCTAGAAGCTTCTTTTATTGGCACTCCAAGGAACAGACCTTTCAGGTTTGAAAATGTTTGGCTCACTCACCCTAACTTCATCTCCAACATTGATAAGTGGTGGAAGGAAGATTTACTTGTTTAAGGTGCGAAAAATTTCATTCTACAATAGAGACTCAAGCACATTAAGGTCAAACTCAAAGATTGGAACAAAAGTGAGTTTGGCAATATTTTTAAAGCCAAAAGAGAAGTGGAACAAAAGCTACAGAAAATCAACCAAATTCTTATCAAGGAAGGCTTCACTGAGGATAGGAAATTGCAAGCTGACTCTCTCCAACAGGAATGGGACACCAGATGTCAGCAGGAAGAAATCTTCTGGAAGCAGAAATCAAGAGTGCAATGGCTTAAAGAAGGAGAAAGAAATACAAGGTTTTTTCACAAATCAACCATGGAACATCGGGCTCATAATCGAATCACAAAGCTCGTAGATCCTCAGGAGAAAGAGCTAAGCACACACATAGATATGGAATCCATTCTGGTACAACATTTTCAAAATATAGCTGAGGAGTCGATCTTAAACATATCACTAGCTATTAAAAGATTTACGCAGCATATTCCAAAATTGGTGACTAGGGAAGGTAATTATAATCTTAACAAACCAGTGAGAGGAGAAGAGGTAAAAGAAGTAATAAATGAGATTCACAATGGGAAAGCTCCAAACCCGGATGGTTTCAACATTGTCTTATTCAAGGCAAGCTGGGAAATAGTCAAACAGGACATTTTGGAGGTGGTGGAGGACTCAAGAATTTCAAAAACAATCCTAAAAGCGCTAAATACCTCCTTCATAGCCCTAATTCCTAAACAGGATAAAGAAATGACTCTAGATCGATTCAGACCCATAGCCCTCTGTAATGTAATATACAAAATCATCTCCAAAGTTATTGCAAACAGACTCAAGCCCCTTCTACCAACTCTCGTATCGGAGGAGAAAACTGGATATGTGGAAGGAAGGCAAATACTCAATAACATCATTCAAGCTCATGAAATAGTGCACTCTCTCAAGAATAATAAGCAAGCAGGGATGATCATTCAACTGGACCTAGCGAAATCTTATGACAAACTAAGCTGGTTATACATCAAAGAAGTTCTAATAGCATATGGCTTTGACCAGAATTGGATAAGATGGGTCATGGCTTTGGTAACATCTGCTAGCTTTTCTATCCTTCTCAATGGCTCTCCTTCCAAATCCTTTCAGCCCTCGAGAGGTCTTAGGCAAGGAGATCTGCTTTCTCCCTTTCTCTTTATCCTTATGATGGAAGGATTAGGCAAAGCAATCACTTCTACTAAAAGGGATGGCACAATCCAAGGTCTCAAGCTCACCCAGGAAGGCAACTCGCTAACTCATTAGCAATTTGTAGATGACACCATGTTATAGGGCATACCAACGGTCAAAGAAGCCAAAGCTTACAAACAAATTCTACAAGATTTTTCTTTGGTCGTTGGCACAGAGGTAAGTCTCTCAAAATCTAAAGTTTTTTTTTTCAATACAAATATTGCCATTCAGAGAAACCTCTCTAGAATTCCCGGCTTTCAGAGAGACCATCTCCCCTCTAATTATCTGGGAATATGTCTCACTAACAAACCTTAGAGTAAGGAAGTTTTGGAGCCTTTGACTAATAAACTGAAGGACAAAATCTGCGAATGGACAAGTAGATCTTTAAATCTAGCTGGAAGGCTCATTCTCACTAAGGCGGCACTGCAATCTATTCCAATATATATGTTTTTGGCTCTTCCTATCCCTAGAGGAGTAGCTCAACAAATCAGGAACATGCAAAGAGATTTTCTTTGGGGAAAAGGGGAGGAAAGAAGAAATGGGCTCTAGTAGCTTGGGACAAACGTTGCATGCCCAAACCTCATGAGGGTCTAGGTCTCCATGACCTTGAAAATCTCAAAAAAGTTTTGGAGGCTAAGATTTGGTGGAGATGGTTGAAGGAATCAAGAAACCATGGGCCAAGCTCTGGAAACAGAAATATGCAAAGGACTGGCAACAATGGGACTTGATCAGAATGATAGGACATATCCAGGGCTCCCATATTTGGAACAATGCTTGGGAGAACAGAGCTTTAGTTCAGAAACATAGCTTCTGGGAGATTGGAAATGGGAACCTTTCCTGGTTTTGGGAGGATAACTGGTAGAAGGAACCCAACTTAAGTAGAGAAGGACTGGATTTTCTCAAAGAGGAAACTCTCAACAAAGGACTAAAAAGGTCAGTGACTTTTGGGATAAGACAAGGAACAGTGACAAATGGAGAACATGGAAAGTACCAGTTTATAGTGAAGAGTCTCCTCTGAAGACCCAGGCAGAAGCTCTTGCTACAATCCTGGAAAAGAGGAAAATTTTGATCTCGACTTTCACAAATCAACTTAGATGGGGAAGAAGCAGTGAGGGCAACTTCAACCTCAAAGAAGCCAAAGAAATTGTCACTGGTTACAATTTTTCAAACTCGGATAAAATTTGGAAGGACCTATGGAAGCACCCTCACTGGATGAAAATCAAGCTCTTTATGTGGATGGTTCATCACAAAAAGATTCTGACTTGGGAAAATCTTAGAAAGAAAGGTTTTGCGGGAACATCCAGATGCCAGTTATGTGGTATCCAGGAAGAAATGAGGGATCACCTTCTCAACCTCTGTACCTTCACATCTACCTTATGGAACTGGGTTGCCTTTATCTTCAGACAAACTGACAGAGATGAAAACAACATCTCCAATACCTTGAAGAATTAGAGGAAAAAAACTTTCTAAGAATGAGACTATCAACACAGCCTGGACATTGATTCTAGGCTTTCTAATCTGGAATGTCTGGAAAGAACGCAATAACAAAATTTTCAAGGACAAATCCAGCCCAACCCAAAACATGATAACTCAGCTCCTAAGGCAACTCAAAGAAACTATTAATACCATTTGGAAGCAACTTCCTGAGAATCCTCCATCTCAATAAGAGGCTCACATTCTTCTTCTTTTGGGCCTTCAGAACCTGGTCCCTTAGGGCACAATCTAGATTACTACATATGCTGCAATGAGGCAGGACTACTAGCAACCCCCCCGGGCTACTTGAAATTCAATACAGATGGAGCCTCGAAAGGAAAACCGGGGGAGGCGGGGTATGGAGGTGCTATACGAGATGACAAGGGGAATATAATAGTCATCTTCCAAAGTGATTTAGGGAATGCTACCAACAACATGGCAAAACTAATGGCCATAGAGCCATGCTTAGAGATTCTGAGAGATCTCAACATGAAGAACTCCATAATAGAAGTTGATTCTGAATTAACAATCAATTCTATAAAAAAATAGCAAATGGCTCTGCTCTAAAGAAAATCTCGAACCACTGGAGACTTTTGCAGGTATATCATCATATTCAATCACATCTAAGAATCCTAAGAACCCTAAGTTTTGTACATGTATGCAAAAATGCCAACAAATTAGCAGACCAGCTGGCAAATGAAGGGGTTCTCTGTAAAAATGATCACAATATTTACAAGTGGGAACTTACACTAGCAGGGAAATTGCGAGAGGAATGCAACAGTCTGGCGTGTGCAGACAATGAGCATTATCACAGTATGAGGGGGACACAGAATTGGGCAATGAAGTGAATGGCAGACAAGGGTTCATCTAGCATAAGATCTCAGAATCAACGTGGCGGAAGATTTCCAATGGACGACAGGATGTGGAGCAAGAGTGGTTTCCATTCTCATAGAAATCAGAGGTCAAGTGGTTTCGTGGTTTATTGGGCGCTTCCAAGACCCCAAGCAGTTTTTCATGGTTTGCCTCCGATGCCATTCAACAATCACCACGTGGCAGTGGGCGAAGAGAGAAAACTACATATATCGAGCGGGTTATCCTCGAGCTTCTTCTCCACTCGATATTCTCCTCATCCGTTAGATTCGGTGGGTGAAGATCTACGGCCTTAGTTCATCGAGTTAGTTGGAGGAGTTATCCTCCGAGCTTTTCATGATCATTGTGGTGGCTCATGGGTTTCGGATGTCAAAGTTACACGGGATTTATCCCCCTAAACGGACCTGATAGAACACTTGATTTGGGTTTATTTTCCTTTCATGTCCGTGGGTTTGGTCAATTTGTAGGCTTTTTGCGGAACTGAAGCCTGATTTTTGTGGTTTGGCAGTCTCCGGCTGCTCCCGTTGACTTTGGCCGGGACTTGTAACATAGTTTTGAAATCTTTTAAGCCATTGAATGAGAAAGAAACACTCTTGCTTTAGCAAAAAAAGAATAAAATTGAGTTATTATGATGTCAACAAATTGGGTTGCATTTCATTCATTTAAATTAATGTTATTAAACAAAATCAAAATATGCTGAAATTATTTTATAAACATTGCAGTGTTATATTGCTTTATAGAATCTTTCATATGCCCACATTATATATATAACTCTAAAATAGCTAAAATTGCGTTAATGAAATAACATGTATGAAACATATACCATTGTTTTATAGAATATTTCATATGCCCACATTATATATAGAACTCTAAAATAGTTAAAACTGCGTTAATGAAATAGCATGTATGAAACATATACCATTGTACTAAAAACATATATATAGGTAATTAGAGGAATTCAGGCTTGTACTCCGGTGACAGCCACTACCACTAACTAACTGCATACCAACGATAAAACATAGTTTTATTTCAGCAGTATTAAAACTTAATTGCATTCTAAAGGACAAAGCAATTGTTCTCTACTTTATTTGTTAATATTGTAATTATAATTGTTCTATGTTTTATTTATTAATATTGTAATTATTATATTTAAATAAAAGTTGGGTACAAAGTTAATGGTGGGTGTTGCTAGTTAGTTGTGAATAAAAGTGTTAAGGGTATTGATGATTTCTTGAGGAATATTTCATCAAATTGGAGTGAAAAATATTCAATTGAACATAAATAATTTTAACCAAATTATTGTGAACAATTATATGAGTGAGTTGTATACTTCTACCACTAAAAATGTCAAATTCTCTTGTAAGTGAAGTTATTGATGACACTTGTGATAACGATAACTATTAATATAAAAAGTATTCAAATTCAAGGAAAAAAAAGCTTTTCATATAACAAAAGAGTTTGAAATGTATAAAATTTAAAAACTAGAGAAAGGTCCACTACCATTTATTGCACTTTGGTTCATTCAAAAAGTTTATTTAGAACCGAAAAATGTTGGAAGGTAAATATATTAATCGAAATTTTGAAGTCTAGTCATAAAATAAAAAATTATTAACAAAATATATTTAAAAAAATTCGATTGGATTCAAGATGATGATGTTATCTCAAGGGTAAATATTTTTGGAGGCAATAGAAGAAAACTACTTTTTAATCGTATTTTCAACTTATATCCTTAGAGGGTTACTCAAATATTAAGTTTCGGCGATTATCCATTGTGAAATCTAATTCCGCATTCAATGAATGCCTGCACTTGAAATTTGAATAGTCTTCTAAAGAGATAAGTCAAATTTATGATTAAAAATGTAGTTTCAAAGGAGGTAAGTAGAAAATACAATTAAAAGAGTAGATTAGTTTATTTTCTTTTAAATGTCCATAACTTTTATTTTATTATTTTCCTAAGTAGTCCCATTTTAGACCTCAAAAATCACCAAATGAGGAGCATTCCATGTTCATCACAATCTTGGTAATGGCTCAAATAGAAACTAGGAATGATGTTGATGATAAGGTGATTGTATCTCAATATTTTGAAAAAAAAGAAGACTTTTTTACAATGACCAAAAAGAGGGAATGGATGCAGTGAGAAAGAATATTCATATGAAAGTGTAGCTCTAGAAGAATGTAGGGACAAATATCTTCAATTTGGCTAATTAAATAATTTGAAGGATCTTGCAAATAAAGAACCACTTCTTTTGTTACCAAACAAAAGGACATTGAACTTTAGGTTTACTCACCAATGTAAATTCAAATTATGAATTTCAAGTCAATACATTAATGCATTAGAATTTGATGTTTTTCTATAAGATATATGTGAATTATTACCAACAAACCATATCATTAAGGTCAATATTTTCACTTCATGAAAAGAAGTAATAAATGGGGTCAATGAAAAGCAGCATGTGAGACCTAATTGATACTATATGAGAATAGACCAATTCCTTAATTTTGGTGAGCCAAGCTGATCTAAAATTGGGAGAAAAACTCCGATCTTCCTCTGACACTTTGCAAACATGATAAACTTGGGTCTTTAAAGTAAAATTAGTTTCACAACCTCTTTAAAGATGATGAGTCGAGTTTTCACATGAACTTAAAAGTGAAACACATTCATATGCAACTCAAGATGATAAACTTGAAGAGTAGAAACCAGCAAGTGATATTGGAATTCACCCCTCTTGGGCTACATCTTTAGTCCTTCCTTGCTCCAATGGCTAGACCACTATATTTATATCAACAACAAATGAATAAATTAAAAATTGTTGACTCTGGAGTGGCTTGTTTCTCCTACAAAGAAAAATTCCCCTACAAATAATTCTCACTCAAAAAGATGACTCCTTATAGCAAGTCATAAATATGTCAACATAAAAAGGAATTTCTCACAATAAGTCCTTGTGCTCCACCTGAAATCAAAAGCATAAACACACAACTACTTCACAATGAAGAGTTGAAAACACTTCTCTCATAAGCACATTGAGAAAAGACTGAAAAGAGTTTACTGAAGTAATAGATGCTACATATGAAACTAGAAGGTTGGAAAATGTCTAACTAGGCTCATTTCATGCTCAAATATGCCTCCATCTTGCTTCAAAATTGTCTCTGCCTCTAAAACTAAAGGAATTGACTCTATAAAATGTCCATCATAAAGTGCTCAAATCAGAAATATGAGGCTACCGTTGAGTTCTAGACACTCAAAAACATATATATGGGCTCTTCATTAGCTCAAAAAGGTTAAAATATGAGCAAGATATGCCTATTGGAACTAAGCTCTACTATTTGTCCTGCAAATTGGGAAAACTTGGTAATTGTGCGATAAATTTTCCTTTTACAAATTGTTTCAAGTGACAATTTCACTCAGATCGACGAGATTCCTTTCGCAAAAGGTGCAATTTGTTGCTTCGTTAAATTACGCCATAACCCCTAAGCGTCGGGTCAAGGTCATGTGGCATGCCAAGTGGCCGATGGCTAGGGCTAACCGTTCACCCTTGTCGGTTCATCCCTCCACTCCGGTCGGCATGGTCATATGGTTGCATGATAGGGCCAGGGGTCAGGGCCAACATCCCTTATACAAAATTTTAGCCAATAAATGAGGGCCACATGGTGCCTTCTCATTGGGCCACATGGCACCTCATGATTGGTCCACCCAATCAACAACAACCAATAAAATCGCGCCACCTGCCTTAGTACAGACCTGCCACTTGTCAAGATGGGATTGGTCATCCATCATCCTTACCATGTATTGTCACTTGATGACGTTAGGTGTACAAATTTCCCAGTCAACAACCCAATCAACCTTGTTGCTTGACTTTTTAGTTGTTGGGCCAAAACTTCAAAACATCATAACTTCTTCATACGACATTGGATTGAGGTGATTCAAGAGAATTTGGAATCAAAATGACGAAAACTATGATTATATGTTAGTTTCAAGATATTTTTGGAAGATGTTCCAACTAGTAATAGATCCAGATGGTAATCAGAAATACCATGATCCAGCTGTACCTTGCAGAATATAAGGAAAAATTCGAACAACAACATCTTCATTAACAACTCCATTGAGATTTATGGATAGCATAAAGTTATTTATATGTTCTTCCGCTAGCATGACTGCCTCAGAATTAAACTTAGGCAGCTATTTTTCAGGATGGGCTGGTAACTGACTCAAGGGTGAAGGCATTAAGACTGCCCTTGGGTTATTCCATGGAGATTGAGCCATCGCTGAACTACTAACAGAGGAAAGTGCAAAAGATGATCCCTGCGGTTGAGGAGATGAGGATACTATGACTCTAGATGGTTGAGAGGGAGTTGGGGAAGTTCCAGTAGGATGATGGACAATGATCTGAAGTGGGGGAGTGGATGGTTGACTTCGCGGTGAAGAGGTTGAGATGGATGATGATGATGAAAGAGTCTCACTATCGGATCCTTTAGGAGACTTCCTTGCTCTCTTCCTAGTAGGTAGAGGTAATTCGGTTGGCTAAACACCAAACTTTTCGCTTTTTAACCTAGTAAGAGGATGAGCAGGATTATATTGTGAAGTCACGCTGCCTTGAGATTTATCAGATTTTTGAGGAGATATAGAAAATCACTAAAGTTTGTGAATCAAAGATTCAACTTTAGGAGGTTCAATAGTAGATTTTTCTGAAATGTCAGGGTTTGTAGCAGCGGTTGTTGCTCCAACGACTTCTAACTCTGGATTTAAAGATTCTAAATGCAATGGAGAAGTCAGAGGAGATGGTGAGGGCGATTTACTCTCAGAATGAAATTTAGATTTAGATTTGCTTTCCATTCATAGTTCGTGGCCCTCCTTCTAGCGCCAAATATGTTGAAGCCCCGAAAATCGGGTCTACAACAAGGGGGTTACCCACCTCGTCCAGAGCTTGGTTAGCAGCTCCTTTTCCGTTTGGTATAGTGGGTCCGACTGGGGATATGGGACCAGTTTCCCAATTTATGTGTGTGTGTGTGTGTTGGATTGATATTTTTCTTTCTAACAGTTTCTGAATGGAATACTTCTACTCTAACTCTAATCTAATAATAAGGAAATTGTATTTTAATAAGCAGAAATATCTAAATCTACACTAACCCGGGTGTAATATTTCCTTTATGCGATCTAAAATGATTTCAAATAACAACTGGTAATAAAGATCATTCAACTGTTATGAGAAAAGAATTCAATAAAGATGAACCACTTCGTATAAAAAGTTAGATGAAACAGTTGTGAAAAACATATCGCATAATAAGCTATTCATACATTAGGAATAAATAACTAGCTATTACCGTACAAAAGTGCCAAATGATAACTCAGGCATTTGTTGGGCCTTAGTTTTGGTATTATTTTTGCTCTAAGAAACTTACTAATCCATCTATTTGCAATCCATTTTCCCTTCATTCATCCCATTTTGATGTATATTTGATATCCATTCAGGTATTTAATTTTAATTTTTCAATTTCTAAAGTTTTTATGAAAGTTTGGTTTTTAGTGCAAAATTGGCAGATTCAGAAATTCCCGTAATAGCTCTATGGTTGATATGGTTGCAGGACACTTGGGCACGAATTGAATGCATGGATGGACAGCTTGGGAACTAGGACGAAGCCAACTATGCTTAGTTCGAACAGAACAAGCTTTATTAGGCCCATTTGGTGCTAGTCAATCATGACTAGTCATTCAGAAATCCCATAGAAATAGGGCAGTTTTGAGATTCTATGGGATTGGTCATATTTCTTGGGATGGGAGTAATGAATTCGACTTAGATAGGTGGATGAGAGTAGATGGGTTTGTTTGAGTGAATATAGATCAGTTTGTTTCATGAGACTTCTTATTTAAGAGCCAAAACTTTGATGGCTTATGTATTGACTTATTATACTTTTATGCTGTGACACCTTTGGATTGAAGAGTTAATTTGAAGACTTGTGTTATTATTATTTTGCTGTTCAATGCTATGGATGTGTGACTGAATTTGAGCTTCTGATATCACCTCTCAAGTGTGCAAGGCAAGGGTGGAGGGCCCCCATTCCAAGCTAAGTACACTTCCTTGTTAACTAGTTTTATTTATTGTAATCTGGTTATTGTAGAACTGTTTTTTCAAAGCTTTATTTCAGATTGCTTTATGGTTCATGCATGGTGATTGATTTCATTAGTTCTTAGCTTATTCATCACTTTATTAAGTTGGAAAAACAAGTGTTCAACTTGAGCATCCCTTCTACTAAATGATGAATTAAAACTAGTTTCCTTTGTTTGCATGCAAGTAGTTTCTTATTGAGATTTTGATATTGAGATGAATGAATTATGATGAAATATCTTATGTGTCTCTTAAGTCAAGAGCTTCTTTCATTAATAATTTATCCATCTTAAGTTCTTGGTTTTAACCTTTGATTCATTAAGTGGTAATTGAGGCAAAAGTGGACTTCTTGAGTCAAGAACCATTTCAATGTTTTTCCTCTTTTAAACTAATTGAATTAGAGTTGTAGGATGTATTACTTTAAGCTTTTGAATAACTTATCTTTCAAGGTTTGATTACATCTGATCTTCACATATAGTGAACTTGTCTCAAAGCATAAACAACCCGGATTGATAAGAAATAATTGTGTTAATTTAGGTAAACAAATTAGCTCAACATTTTGGCGCCGTTGCCGGGGAGGCAAATATCGGCATAGTCAATAAAAAGATAAATTTCAAAACAAACAAAAACATTAGTTACATTCCTTTTTAGTTATGTTTCTTTATGTCTAGATATAGAGATCCTCAAGGTAGATTTATTAAAAACCCCCCACAAATAGAGATAGGATCATCAAACACCCCAGTTACTGGTAATCCAATAATTGAGGAATTGGCAGAAAAACAAAGAACTGGACAAAGATTAACTTTGATTGAGAGGCAAACTTTGTTAGCTTGGGAAGCAAAACAAAAACAATCTTCAATTTCTGGAAAACAAAAAGAAATTATCAAAGGAAAACAACCTGTCTTTCCATCCATAAATCCACCTATCTTTCAACAACCTGAATCTCCACTCAAAATTGAAACAAATCAACCAATGGCAGAAGAGGGACATGGATCTGTTATTTTCATTCCTGAACAACGAGCTGAATATGAAAGAAAACAAAGAGAATGGAGAAGAAAGAGAGAGGAGGAGACAAAACAAGAAAATGATAGAAAGATAGAAAACGATCGGAAAAGACAAGAAGATGGTAATGATCAAGAGGCTACATTTGGCTTTCCAATAGTAGACACAAGTGCAATATTAGGAGAAGAAGTGAAAATGAAAAATATTCCACCTTCTGTATTGCCAAATTTTTATGGAATGTCCACGGAAGATCCTGATGCATTTATGTTTGAATTTGATATTTTATGTAGAACATATGGATACACTGATGACATTCATAAACTTCGTCTTTTCCCTGCAACATTAAAAGCAGCAGCTTTAAAATGGTTTATGGGTTTAGGAGAACAAACAATAGCTTCTTGGGATGATATGAGATCAGTCTTCCTTAAAAAATATCAAGCTTATTGTAGATCTAGAGATTCAAAGGAAGATGTTTTCAGAATGACACAACAAGAAGATGAAAGTTTAGAAGAATATTTGGAAAGATTTGCATATAATCTACAAAAATCTAAACAACACTCTCTAAATCAAGAAACCATTCGAACAATCTTTCTCAAGGGTGTAAGGGATGAATACCTTGACATTTTGAATGTGATGGGTAAAGGAGACATTTCAAACCTACCATTCGAAGAAATTGTTGAGTTATGTCAAAAATATTCTAGAGGAAGATCAAAAACAGGAAAAAGAGAAGCAAGTTCAAAAGCAGCAAAGTCAGTTGTAGGAGGGATAACAAGAGCTAAAATAGGAAGCTTATTGGAAAACTTCAAAACAGACCTCTTGAGTACATTAGGGACACAAGTAGATGTGCTAAAGGCAAACAAGAAGAAAGAAGAACAAGAACAAGCTCTAGCAATATTTTGTTCCAAATGTAGAAAGAAACATCCATTGAGAGAATGTCCTTTGGATAGTATTCAGGTTTGTGGTCTTTGTACAGAAAATCATTCCACAGAAAATTGTCTAAGATTGAAAGAATTACAAATGAACTCAATGGAAGAAGTGCCAGGAATAGAAGGTTTTTATTATGTAGCACCACGAAGACCATGGCAACCTAGGATGCCTCAACAAAATCAACAATAATTCCCTCAACAAAATTACCTCTATCCACCTCAAAATCCTTGGACCCCTCCAATGCCATGGCAAGCTTGGCCTCCACAACAATATTCACAACAACCTGCACAAGGTTGGAGAGGATATGGTTATGGAAACCAGCCACCTCAGCAGTATCAACAACAATACCAACAGCCATTTGCATATCCACAATATTCACAATCCATACCATTTCAACAACAACATTCTGCATATCCACAATCCATGCCATTTCCACAGCAGAATCCACCACCGTTGTTGACCCAACCACAACAGTTACAGCTACCCACAAATCAACCCAGACCAACTCAATTACCAGCCCAACCAATGGCAAATCCGAATAATAAGGTGGACAAATCTGCATACACTGTAGAGGAAGCAGCATGTTTTCCCACATATTCGATTCTTCCTCTTAATGATGTCCATCTAAGGTCTGGAAAAGTGCTTAAAAAGGATTCTCCTCCAATCATAGAAGAACCAACTGAACAAGGAGAATCACCTGAAACATCACAAACTGAGATACAAATTCAAAAAGGAAAAAACATTACAACACAAACACCACCTTATCCTGAAAGGTTAGTGGAACAACAAAAAGAAATAACCCTTCTTGAATTTGATATTTTAGATGAGTTAAAAAATGCTTATGTAAAAATTCCTTTGTTGAAGGCAATTAAAGAAATACCAATATATGCTAAAACAATAAAGGAATTGTGCATTAAGAAATCAGGGAAAAAGAAGAAGGATCCTACTACAATCCAAGTCATTGGTAAATTAGCAAGCCTCATGTCTACACAAACCATTGTAGAGAAATATATTGATCCTGGTATCCCTATGGTTACTATATCAATAAATAATTTCTCAGTACCAAACACATTAATAGACTTGGGAGCAGCTATAAATGTAATGACAATGGAGACAATGAAAACTCTACATTTAAACAACATTAGATCAACTTCTACAATTTTAGAACTAGCAGGCAGATCTAAAGTTGTTCCTGAAGGAATATTAGAAGATATCATAGTCTCTTTGGATTCATGGGAGTATCCTGTTGACTTCCTTATCTTGCAACCAAAAACAAATTTGGGAGGACACCCTCTAATCTTAGGCAGACCATGGTTAGCTACCGCTGATGCCTTCATAGGATGCAGATCAGGAAGCATGATTATTTCACATGGAGATGAAAGGAAACACATTGCTCTTTATTCACCTGCACAATCAACTTCTTTAGAATCAGTGCTTTAAACTCAAGAAAAACAACAAACTAAATCAATTTTAAGTATAAATCAATTCTTTGATTTTAGAGAAGAAGAAGAGAATGAAGACTTAATGGATCTTTTCATTTCAGAACCAAGTATTTCAGAGCAGCTTAGAGAAGTCCAATATGAAGCTGCAAGTAACCTTTTGAATCAATGCTTTCAGGAAACTTGTACTGTTCAAACTTTGCGGAATTCTTTTATAGACATCTTTCCTGTAAACACAATCTCCAATCCAGCAATAAAAACAATTGAGGTATATCCTGGAAAACATTTAAACATTGGAAACCAGTTGCAATCAGCACAAGAGCAAGAGGTAATTGCATTATTACAGAAATATTCAAAAGCTTTTGCTTGGGATTATACTGACATGCAAGGAATCCATCCTAGCACATGTATCCACCACATCTACACAGATGATCAACTCAAACCTGTAAGGCAACCTCAAAGATGAATGAATCCCATGATGAAAGACATAGTGAAAGAGGAACTGCAAAAATTGTTAAATGTTGGATTCATCTATCCTATTTCAGATAGTCAATGGGTTTCTCCATTGGTTATAGTACCAAAGAAAAATGGAAAGTGGAGGGTATGTGTGGACTATCGGGAACTAAACAAAGCTACACTAAAAGATCATTTTCCTCTACCATTCATTGATCAAGTGTTAGACTCATTAGCTGGAAAGAAATTTTTCTCCTTCTTGGATGGGTTTAGCGGATACAACCAGATAAGAATAGCAACAGAAGACCAAGACAAGACAACATTCACTTGCCCATGGGGAACCTATGCATATAATGTTTTTCCATTTGGTTTACGCAATGCACCTGCACATTTTTAACGAGCAGTGCTTGCAATATTTGCTGATCTAATTCATGAATGTGTAGAGGTTTATATGGATGACTTCACAGTTTATGGAAACACATATAATGATTGCCTAAATAACCTTGAGAAAGTTCTGAAACGATGCATTGAAACAAATTTGTCATTAAGCAATGAGAAATGCTATATGATGTTGACAGAAGGAATAGTTTTGGGACACCATATTTCCGCTTCAGGAATTAAGGTGGATCCAGAAAAAATACAAGTCCTAGTTAACTTAATGCCTCCTACAACACAAAAAGAGGTAAGAAGTTTCTTAGGCTATGCAGGCTATTATAGACGATTCATTGAAAACTTCAGTAAAATAGCCCAACCTCTGTTCAAACTATTAGCAAAAGATATTGAATTTCACTGGACAAATGACTGTCAAAATGCATTTCAAATTCTGAAAGAAAAATTATCAGTTGCACCCATTCTCCGTGGGCCAAACTGGTCTTTGCCATTTCATATATCAACTGATGCATCTGATACCGCGATAGGTGCCTCTCTTGGGCAGAAAGAGAACTTGTTCAATTATGCAATATACTTTATAAGCAAGAATCTAACACCTGTAGAATTGAACTACACAGTCACAGAGAAAGAAATGTTAGCCGTTATAAATGCAGTAAACAAATTCAGACACTATATAACAGGATATCAAGTTTTCATTCATACAGATCATTCAGCAATCAAATACTTGATGAATAAACCCTTCACCAATGGAAGAATAACAAGATGATTACTGTTATTGCAAGAATTTAATATCACAATACAAGACCGGCCAGGCAAGGAAAATCAAGTGGCTGACTTTTTGTCCCGCATACATTCACCCAACGATCCAAATCCGGTTGTAGATAACTTTCCAGACGAACACCTGTTTGCCATAACAGTAAAAACACCATGGTTTGTAGACATTGCAAACTATTTATCTTCTGGAAAGTTTCCAACTCAATTCTCTAAAAAGCAAAAACGAAAAATTGTTAGAGAAAGTTCTAGGTATAGTTGGGTAAATGGTGATTTATTTTATACTGGTTCAGATCTGATGATTAGAAAATGTGTGCGAGAAGATGAAATATTAGACATTCTGAGAGCATGTCATGATGAACCAGGTGGTGGTCATTTTGCAGACAAACGAACAGCATATAAGGTGCTGCAATTGGGCTATTAGTGGCCATCCATCTTTAGAGACTCTAAGGCATATGTCAAGCAATGTGACAGTTGCCAAAGAACAGGGAGACCAATCACATCAGATGAGATGCCGCTCAAGCCACAGGTCCTCATAGAACCATTTGAGCAATGGGCACTTGATTTTGTTGGACCTATCAATCCACCATCAAATGGAAAGAGGTACATCCTAGTATGTACAGATTATGTAACCAAATGGGCAGAGGCTAAAGTAGTGAACAGAGCAACAGAAGATACAGTGGTCACCTTTCTCTTTGAAGAAATCTTTGTCAGATATGGAGTACCTAGAAAAATTGTAACAGATCAAGGGGCACAGTTTACATCAAAGCTGGTACGAGATCTAACAGAGAAATACAAGATCAAACACATGAAATCTACACCATATCATCCTCAAGCAAATGGGCAGGTTGAATCAACAAATAAAGTCCTAGAAAATATCATGACTAAAACAGTACAGCTGAACAGAAGAGATTGGTCTGAAAAATTAAAAGATGCACTATGGGCCTACAGAATCACATGGAAGAATACAACTGGTTTTAGTCCATACCAGTTAGTATATGGAAAAGAGGCCTTATTGCCTATAGAGTTTCAGATACAAACATACAGACTAGCAGCTGAACTAGGACTAGACCTGACTGAAGCACAACAGCAGCGGATCATGGAACTGAATCAATTAGATGAGCATCGTCAACAAGCCATAGAACATACTACATTGGTGCAACAACAAAGAATGAAGTGGCACGACAGATATATCAAAACAAAGACATTTCACAAGGGAGACTGGGCATTACTTTTTGACTCCAAATTCAAAGACTTCAAAGCAAAGTTCACAACACACTGGCTAGGCCCATATGAAATTGACGAAATCTTTGACAATGGAGCAGTAAAGATCAGGACAATCGACCAGGACTCCACCTCATTTATAGTGAATGGACATAGGCTCAAAGTTTATAATAGGCCTATCAGTAAAGAAGAATTTATGAAACAACTGATAGAAGATACAGAACTGGAAATCATGGCACACCAGGCTCAGCCATCTTCCAGTCTTGTAGTTGAATAATATATATATATATATATATATATATAAATATATATAAAAATATATAAATAATAAATAAAAAAAACATATAAAAAATAAATAATTTGTTTGCTAGTGAAAACCAGGAAACTGGCACTAAGCAAACACGAATTCATAGGGGAAAACCAGGGCAACTTGGACTCTATGAATTCCTTATTCTTGTTCTACTGTTCTCACATAATTTCAATGCAGGAACTCTCCACAGACAACTGACTTGAGGACAAGTCACATCCTAAACAAGGGGGAGAATTGCATAAGATCTTTAGCTGGAAAGCTGAAGTATAGAAGGAACTTGTATTGTCAACAGAGGGACCTGAAATAAGAAATCATTGCAGAGGGACCTGAAAGACCTGCCAATGTCAAAACAACATGTACATATTCCATAAGCATTGCAGAGGGACCTGAAACAAGAAATCATTACAGAGGGACCTGAACAACAATTCAAGAACCAGAGCATGAAGAACAAGGAGCAGCAATAAAGTTTACTTTTCAATCCATCTACAACATTTGATCAATTGATTTCATCCCACTTGTACAGACATCATCTAGGGGAGTATATGTATAGTCATTTTGTGCTTGAAAATTCAAATTTTTCTTAGAAATTTTTAGTCTTTGTTAAGTTGAAATTAGTACCTAAGGATATTCATTATCATTTCATATCCTATATTCCCTATACATACCCTATAACCCTTATACATCATATTCCATTTCATCTCCATACATATTCCCTATTTATTTCATGATCATTAACCCCTAAGTATTTTTCTTTAGAAGCATAAAAAGACCAAACTGGGACAACTTTTCAACCTGCACATACAACTCAAGAATTAGTAATGGTGATAATTTTAAATATGACCCAAGATGGTCATTTTAAAATTATAAAGATGTGCATATAATCAAAACAAAAAAATCATGCGCTATATGAAAATCAAAGCAAATATATGCCATATGAAAATATATGCCATAGTCCAAATGGTTATAATATGCATGCGCTATAGTCAAAATGGTGAGTAAAGATTACATACATATATCATAACCCAAAGCGCATGTATATGATATAAATCAAAGCGCATATATATATGATATAAACTAAAGGCATGTATAAGGAAGGGCGCATATAATATAAGGTATGGTGTATAAAGGGAAGGCCGCGTGCAAACCATATGGCACGACTGCGTATATAAGTTAGGAGTATTGCATATGTGGCAGCGGGGTATTGTTTAAATGATAACTGCACATCAAACTCATTGCAATACGAACGCATTGTTGAACATCATTGCATATGAGAATGAGTGAGGAGCACGGGTATGAATACACGACGGTGGCAATCATATTGTATGCAGCCAAAGGTTAAGCACTGAATGAAACAACATCAACAAAACGACAAATACCGGCCAGCACACAGGTACGGGGTAAACACCGTGGCATGGCGACTGTTTGTCATTGGACTGTGCACTGTACAGGAGTTATGCGCATGACTTTCAAACTAAAACTATGATTCGGCCATCCTCATGACACAGTCGGGCGACTGGTCAAACAGGACACCCATACCAACCACACACTGTAACACCAATAAACAAGAGTGCACAGTACACCCATGAAACGGTCATGAACTGACCGACGGTTCTTGCATTGTTTAACCTCATTCTTCATTGCCGAATAGCTCAGAACGATGGTGTTTGGAGCTGCAAACTAGTGAAAAGGAGATTGAAGCTGGTTTGAGAGGATTTAAGAAGGAAAATTATCCCGGCTTTAACAACAAGTGATCACTGATTTTCGGGATTCATTCAAGTAATGGAGTAGTTTGTTTAAGCTCGGCAACTGTGGAATATAGTTGTAAACTGTCTGTTATTAATGGTTAAATTATTCTGCCCTTGCCACCAGTCAGTTGAACGAATGAACAGGGATTTGGAGCGCCGTTTAACATTCCTCAGCACTCATTGACAACCAGGTAACGCTGAAACCACGCATTAACCCCAGCAATAAGTCGGTTGATAGCAGTTAATAGATATGGCGATAAGATTCACTGCGTAAATTATGGCATAAAACACTAGTGAATAGCGCAGAATTCAAGTGTAAACTTGTTGCATGGATAACACGTTAGGTATGGGAATCACATGTGAAGTTTTAACGGCGTGCAGTGTTGTAAATCACAACAAAGTCTATAAACAGAGGAGGCACCGAAATGTGATTTTTATGGCATGTTTGTGTTGATTGGCGCTGTTGGTTGAATGGCACTGTTTGTTGAATGGCACTGTTGGTTGAATGCGCGTTGTTGGTTGAATGCGCACTATTGTTTGACTGCGCATTGTTTTGATTGCACATTAATATACATCCTTTGTTTTATTGCGCGCTGTCCTCATTCATATAACTGATATATCATATGCCTGTGCATGGAAACAACCGAATGGTAAACAAACTTAATGGATGTGTCTCTGTTATGAACCCTTTTTGCTGCTGTGCATCTTTGTTTTGACCAAAACAATGGATTGAAGTTTATGTGGGCCGAACGAGCCGTGTCATGTTTAAAAGAAGAGCTGTGCGATTTAGTTGCTGTGTAATGTGTCTAAGACCGAGCGTTGATTGCCAAAGGGAGTAGGGCCGAGCCATTTAAAATTCATTTTAAATGCGCTATTTTTTTTTTTAAATTTGTTTTGAGGCCGAGAGCATTTTGGCGATTTTCAAATTTTTATGATGAGGCCGAGAGCCATGTGAATGCGCTGCTAGTCAAAACACTGTTTGTTTTTAATGATTGTATATACACAGTGAAAATATGGCTTGATTTTGGTGACAGTATACACAGTGTAGGGTGATGAGCATACATGGAACAGTATGAAAAATTGTTTTCATATGTATTTTGTTTACCAGAACAGAGATTAGCATATTGACAGGGATATACAGGTGTTTGATTGCTTGAACAGGGAGTTAAAACAATGCTGCTGCAGAGAAAGAGTAAACAGAGGCTAAAGAAATCAAAGTTAAATTGTTGTGAAGAGGAAGGTAAGCTTCTCTGCTTTCAAAATTTCATTTTGAAAAAGAACAATAGTCATAAATTTTTATTGTCAAGATGAAATTAGTAACAACAAAAGCATACATTCACTGGTTTTCAGAAACAATGTCAGCCAGAGTAGAGCCAAAATTTCAGATAGAGAGCTGGGGGAAGGAAACTATAGAAAAACTTTACCAAGCGGGGATGATAGGCTTTTTACAAAAAATTGATGGCCACTCTGAAGAGATAACCAGGGACTTTATAAATAATTTCAGTCAGGACCAGACATGGGTAGGAGATGTTATTATTCCTGTGACTCAGGAATATCTTTCCCAAGCTTTAGATCTACCCATGATAGGTGAGAAATATTACAAAGGCCTGCACTTCAAGGAGAAAGCATGGACTTTCTTTCTTGAGAAGAACCGGAAAGGGACTTTTGATAGAACAAAGGGGATACCAAGGGAATGGTTCAATGAACCATGGGGTGAGTTAGTTTTGGTCATCCAGAAGTTTTTGACTTGTGATAGAGGATATAGTGTTGCCCACTTGTATCATGTCAGGCTTCTACAGCATATTAAGGGAGAGGATAGGATTAACTTACCATATTTCCTATATAGGAGCCTCTTGAGAATGATTGAAACAGTGAAACATGAACACAGGCCTAAGGCGGGACAGATTTACCACCAAGGATTGATCAAAATCCTAGTTGAGTATCAGGTGAGGTCACAAGGCATAGTATGGAGAGAGTTCATGTATAAAAATCAGTTCATTGAACAGATTAATGAAGTACAGGATAAAATAGAGCAGGAAAACAGAGGATTGATGAATTCACCCTTGTATCCCAGAACAAGAGCTAAACAGCAAAATAACATGGCCATGCAGGAAAATGAAACATCTGTTATGTCTATTCCTAGAAGATTTAGGAATAAAAGTCCCATTGACTTAGACAAGGAAGTAGAAACATATTCTCCAAGAAAACAAGAAGAAAATGACATTGCACAAGAAGTATTTGAGAGGGATTCTTCATATGATGATGCAGCAGTAGCATAATTAATGAAAACAACGCAAGATTTTGAAAAAGAAATCAATTTGGGAAGAATCAGGGACTTAACTGACCAATTGGAAATTAGCAAAATCTTGGAAAAACAATTAAAAGAGGAAAACAAGGCAAATAAGAAAGATAATGCTAAGTTGGTCAAGGCAAATGAAAAGTTAAATGAAGAATTGGGGAGACTGAAACGGAAAAATGATCTACTTTCTAAGCAAGCATTTAAATGGCTAAAGGAAAAGAATATGTGGCAGGCAAAGTATGAAAAACAGAAGGTAAAAGCAGCTTTGTTCAGGGAAAGACATGACACAGGTTTGGATTGTTTGGTCAGGGCAGCACAACAGGAAGCATCTACAGGTACAACATCTACTACAGAGAGAAGAAGATCAAAGAGGAGTAAGCAAGCATGGGGACATGCTTGATGAAGGGAGAGATGTTGGGCCTTAGTTTTGGTCTTATTTTTGCTCTAAGAAACTTACTAGTCCATCTATTTGCCATCCATTTTCCCTTCATTCATCCCATCTTGATGTATATTTGATATCCATTCAGGTATTTAATTTTAATTTTTCAATTTCTAAAGTTTTTATGAAAGTTTGGTTTTTAGTGCAAAATTGGCAGATTCAGAAATTCCCGTAATAGCTCTATGGTTGATATGGTTGCAGGACACTTGGGCTCGAATTGAATGCATGGATGGACAACTTGAGAACTAGGACTAAGCCAGCTATGCTTAGTTCAAACAGAACAAGCTTTATTAGGCCCATTTGGTGCTAGTTAATCATGACTAGTCATTCAGAAATCCCATAGAAATAGGGCAGTTTTGAGATTCTATGGGATTGGTCATATTTCTTGGGATGGAGTAATGAATTCGACTTAGATAGGTGGATGAGAGTATATGGGTTTGTTTGAGTGAATATAGATCAGTTTGTTTCATGAGACTTCTTATTTAAGAGCCAAAACTTTGATGGCTTATGTATTGACTTATTATACTTTTATGCTGTGACACCTTTGGATTGAAGAGTTAATTTGAAGACTTGTGTTATTATTATTTTGCTGTTCAATGCTATGGATGTGTGACTGAATTTGAGCTTCTGATATCACCTCTCAAGTGTGCAAGGCAAGGGTGGAGGGCCCCCATTCCAAGCTAAGTACACTTCCTTGTTAACTAGTTTTATTTCTTGTAATCTGGTTATTGTAGAACTGGTTTTTCAAAGCTTTATTTCAGATTGCTTTATGGTTCATGCATGGTGATTGATTTCATTAGTTCTTAGCTTATTCATCACTTTATTAAGTTGGAAAAACAAGTGTTCAAGTTGAGCATCCCTTCTACTAAAATGATGAATTAAAACTAGTTTCCTTTGTTTGCATGCAAGTAGTTTCTTATTGAGATTTTGATATTGAGATGAATGAATTATGATGAAATACCTTATGTGTCTCTTAAGTTAAGAGCTTCTTTCATTAATAATTTATCCATCTTAAGTTCTTGGTTTTAACCTTTGATTCATTAAGTGGTAATTGAGGCAAAAGTGGACTTCTTGAGTCAAGAACCATTTCAATATTTTTCCTCTTTTAAACTAATTGAATTAGAGTTGTAGGATGTATTACTTTAAGCTTTTGAATAACTTATCTTTCAAGGTTTGATTACATCTGATCTTCACATATAGTGAACTTGCTTCAAAGCATAAACAACCCGGATTGATAAGAAATAATTGTGTTAATTTAGGTAAACAAATTAGCTCAACAACATTCATACATCAATATATAAATAACTGAACATGAAAATCACTTTAACACAAGGGCAGAAATAGTTAAGAGATAGAAATACCATTTATAACTAGTCCTACTCATGAGCTTCAAGCGATAATGATTTATCTCTTCTTGATCTAACATCCACTAAGAGTACAAAAGTGCAACATCAATAGCAGATATCAAATGCAAATATCAATAAATCATGTTCCATTCATTCATCAAAACCTCCTCAGAGGGTATAGAAGTGCATGTTCTGGTTATAAGTTTTTGATAAATTTCAGGACCCTTCTCTAAATGCATGAGAAGGGTTTAAATACTACTAACTAAATCTAAAAATAAATTATTATAAAAATGTAGGATGCGGTTTAAATGACCGTCCTCATTTTAGGAAAATAAAACAAAATTAAAACTAAAATTGAATCTAAAATTGAAACTACTTCTGTATTTGGTCCTTGAAATCGCACGCACGCAGCATCTGTTTGAGAAGAGTTGGCTGGCCGACTTTTGATTTTAGCTGAGTTGAGAAAACAGAATCGACAAGAACTGGTGCCATCTTTTCAGTTGAATTGATGATACACTTAAGAGTCATCCACTAGCTATGTGGCTTTACCAAGTATGCCAAGTAATAATCCCAGTTCAACTTGGTTAACCCTTGGATTGCTTCTGCCTTTTCTTGGGCCTTCTGCTTCCAATCTGTCTGTAGTTGTTGTACGTTAGGTAAATATCCTGGAGTGGTATCTGCGATCAAATTTGCCCTGTGCAAATTTTCATTTACACAATCAATAATATTGTTTGCTGCTGTGGTTGCTCCTTCTGCTGCTTGCTTTGCCTCCCTGATTTGTTCGTCCCATTTGTTAAAGAGAATTTCTTTGTGATTTTCATTGATCCTTGGTGCACCTACTCTTTTTCCCTCGTATGTTTCTTGCCAAGCCAAATCTTCAGTAACCCATTTATTAACTAAATTGTAATCACTTCGTAAATCTACAACTTGATTAGTGGTTTTATCACTTATTTCACAATAATAGTTCCACTGCGATATTTTTTGGCCCAAGAAAATGGACTCTGTGATGAACTCTGTAAGTTTAGTATTGTCCTTGTGCATCTCCTGTAAATCCTGTAACTGCTTTCCTTTCTCATCCAAACTTTTCTGATATCCTATCTGCATTTGTTGGAAGTGCTGTGTAACCTTTCAAGCTGTTTCTGTGCTTCATTTTTAGCGTTAGCTTGTTGCAACTATTGTTGCAACACTTGTATCTGGTCTTCCTTTTATTTTAGCAATTGTTGTACCTCAAATGATTTATCAATAGTCGCAGAGGCATATGCTCCTGCAATCTGAGATAGTTTGGTGAGATTCTCAGTGGGATTGCTAGTGGGATCTTGCCACAGGACGTCTAATTGTTCGACGTCTTGAGAGAGCACGTTTTCCAATTTCCTTTTCTTCCTCTGTCTTCTCACTACTGCTTTGTGCTGTGGGCTATAAAATATATCAAGAGGAGGAATTTCTTCTATTTTGAGCATAAGCTCAGAGGATGGGGCAATAGGAATATGCTCCATATCTGAGACATTGCTAACTGTTCTTGTGACTACTTCTTTTGTTGCCTGTGCATTGCTCACAGGTGTCTTTATGGTTTGTCCTTCAAGATTGATCAAGTCATTGAAGGTTTCCCATTCTTTATCTAGTTTGGTTGTTACTAATGGTTGCTGAACGACGAGAGGGGGAGGATCTCTTTGCGGGGAGGTAAAAACCTGTTGCTGTAGAAGTTCTGTTGATTGGGCAGTATCTTTTACTGACCCTTCATTCTTATCCTGTTCACTTTCGGATCTTTTAGAATGTTCAGATGTTTCTTTTCCAGACTTGTATTTAGATCCATTTTTGCCTGAACTTCCACTAAGACTAACACTTGGAGTTGGTTCCCTTGCGGGTTTTAAGCGTAGTTTCTCCAAAGGGATGCTGGCTAACCTTCTTTCCATGTATATTTTGAACTTTTGAAATTCTTCTGGGGAGAATTTCATTTGGGCTGCATGCAGAATTTCTTCAAGTGTGCTTTTCTGTTGGAATATGTCATCGAATAAATCATCTTCTCCAGAAAACACCTTTATCTTGATTGCAGTAGTGAAATTCTTAGCAACATCATGAGGGTCGAATGGTCTTCCTGAAAATTTGAATAACTGTAAACACGTTATATTTTTTAATTCTGTGAAGGCATGGCCTACATCAAATAGCGAAAAGGCCCCACAGGCTATAGGAAACTGCAGCCAGATAGCCTTCTTTTTGTCTTTCAAATCTTTAGTGAAACCTCCTTCTCCACAGGTTTGATAAGCAATCTCTCGAGCCAAGAGTTTATCAAGGACATACAATGGTAGGACATGAGGGGAAGCAAAACTTCCAAATACCTTGACATAAGTAAACAATTCCTCCCCGAACCATCTTGCGACAAGGAGTATGTCCACCTTTGCTTCGGGAGAACATCCTGGAGCAACTTTATCATACAACATTCTATACAAGGGCAGCATAATTCCATGACAAATCTTGTAGAAGTGCGGAGCGAACTTAGAGTCCCACAATTCTTTATGATAGACATGAAAGGGTAGGGGGTCTTGAGTTGTCCACTTCCAACCCATAACAGGTAACTTAGACACATAACATATCACATCCATTACATATGCAGATAGGTAAAAAGGGGGATAGATTCTCTGAAAGACAATTCTTTTAGATCGGTAACTTACAATTGTCGTGACTAGGTTACTAGACAATATTTTAGCCCAATCTACAATAGTGGTATTCGTGGCGGCATCCAATAACGACAGCCATTCAGATGAAAATTTGTTAATATCTAGCATTCCAAACAATCTACAGAGCATGGCAGAAGCAAAGCAATACGGGGAGGTGAGAGAACCAATACTGTACATACCGTGTTTATCTTTCTTCAGCAGTTCATCCCTCCTCAACCAGTCTTCGGTGGTTTCTACCAGGTCTTGATTTTCTTTTGCAAATTTCTCCATAAACTGCTTGTTATAAGTTGCTTGTGGCTCCGGTAGATGATACATAAGCTTTAAATCCTGCGCAGTGAATGAGCCAATAAGTCCTTGACCCTGAGTTTTAAACTGTCTATTTCTGATATCAACGTTGTCCAGTATCCATTTGACCATGTCTGTGTATGGGAGAATTTTGGGTCTTGTTGTTATCCAGTGCAAGAATGAGCAAGCTAGCTCCGTGATGGATGCCTCAGAAGAACTATTTGAGCCCACGGTAGCAGCAACTTCCAATGCTCTGGGATTTTCCTCTTCAAGCAGATTATACATGCCTTCCCACGTAGCAATTCCTGCGTCTCTGTTACAGGCCGTGTCTGTGTACAAGGGCGCCATTTCTTTTTCTTCAAAGCTCGGAGCTTTGCTTTTCTTTCCCATTTTATCGTGCGTTTTCTTTTGTATCGTTCTCTGTTCTCCATTCCTGCAATTCACGAGTGAAGTGAAAATAATGACAAGGAAGTGTGATGGGAAAGTTTTAAATGCCAAAGACACATCAAATATACCACCTTACGTGAGATGATTTTTCGATAAGCACGCAACCATATTCCATTAATAACTGGCAACTAACTCATTTATTAGCATTAAAGGGCATAGCCAGGTGTCAGCTTATGGAAAATACTTTTCTTAAATAACAAGCCTGAAAGATTTGCAATGAAGCGATTTTGCGATTTGCTTCACAATATCGCAGATCGCAATATCGCGGAATCACAATGTTGCAGAATCGTAACATCGCATTATCGCATTGTCGCTGTATCGTGAAATCGCAATATCGCAATATCGCAATATCGCAGATCGCAGGAACGTTATATATGACAATCTTTGTTAACCTGTTTTCTGCGAAATGCGATTTGCGATCGGTGTCATCGCATATCGGCAAATTAAAGTGTTTCAATGTAAGTTGTGCTTGATGTATGCGATGCGATATTTGTTTATTATCACATATCGCGGTCTTGCAATATCGATATTTGTTTATTATCACGTATCGCGGTCTTGCAATATTGCCTTACCTTATCATAAAACTTAGATTTTTTTTAGATTTTGAAAGGGAGTTTCCTAAGCTTATGATGGTAATTTTATTTGAAAAGGAAATTTAAGCACTATTTTGATTTTTAAATTTTTAACTAAGGGTCCCCAATTGTTTAGTATTAGGAATAACACTAAATAACAAGGGGGGTTGTTGCTGGCCACAACAATTAGCGATTCACTTGGAAGAACCAGTTATCTCTGCTGCTCTTTTGAATTTTCGAAACTTCCAAAACAGAAACTTTTTTAGAAAATTAAACTTTACTATAGAAAGACTAAGTACATTATGCTTTTTCCTATCAATGATATTTTGTTTCTTCTTTTTCCCAACTTTGATTATTTACTTCCTCAAGCCAGTCCTTGTATCTACATCAGTCATTACTTGGTTTATAAAGATAAAAACAAAGTCTTCTCTATAAATCAGTTTTAAATATGCTCATTTGTCGTAGGTAGAGCCTCTGTTGCCAGCAAGCGTTTATAGCTTCGACAGGGTTACCTATTATCCAACAATGATCCTGTATCCTACTTAGAGAAATTTACAATTTTTCAAAGAAAAATCCATTTCCACACTTTTTGCTTTCATTTTCTTTTTATTCTTAAAGAGAAATGTCTTGGTTTGGTAGCCAATTCATGACACAGTCATTCACTGATTTATAACTTTGCTGAACAAGCTGGCTCATGATGAGACCCCTTGTCTTTTGATTTTAACAATCTTGAGTCATTGCCCTGTTGTGGTATGCAGTATTGGCAAAGTCAGCAAGCTATAACATCTATGATCATGATAAGTCGGCTCGTGATGAGACCTCTTACTCTTTAAGTTAAAGTGTATCTTTGGATCATTCTCTGAATATTGTAGTTTCCTAGGTGGGGAGGAAGTCATTGTTTCCTTAAGACAGCTCTGGACGACAATGATAGAGTTTTTGAAAAGAGCCTTTCTACAGAGAATCTTCATTTTGTTATTGATACCTTTCATTTGACTGAAATAGAACAATTTCTAACTAAAGGTGTTTTTTGTCAAAGTTTATACAGTTGAAACTAATATCATTACTAGGCATATAGTCTTTAACTGTATCTTTCAATAGTAATGATTAATTTTTTAGAAAGAATTCTATTTATACAAGTGAAAAAACAAAATCTAGAAGAGAATTTGTGTCTTTTTCATGAATCTCAAAAGTAACCATTTACAACCGATTTTATTATGGAAAGAGAAACAACTACTCTACAAAAATAGAAGAATGATCTTCTATGGAAAATATTTCTTAAGAATCTGACCATTAACAGGTAAAGAATCTCTTCTCCTTGTTAAATCTTGTAACATGAAGGAAGACGGACCTATGACTTTTATGATTTGAAAAGGACCAAGCCACATTCTTTGAAATTTTGTATGTTTTCCCTTTTCCTGATGAGCCTTGTCCCATTTTAAAACTAGATCTCCCATCTGAAAATCTTTTCTGGATATCATATTGGAATCAAAAGAGGCTTTACAATGCTTGATGATGAGCGTGAGTAATCTTAGCTCGTTCTCGATGTTCTTCTAGCTTAATTAATTCCAGCTGCCTAAGTTGTAAAGAAGAAGTTGGTGTTTCATCAATATATTGAACCAAGGCTAAAGAGGGAATTGCCAGATGTGTTGGAAGAACTACTTCTTTCCCATAAACTAAATTAAAGGGAGAAGTGCCGATAGAGGCTTTCTGCATTATTCGATCTGCCCATAAAGCATATATTAAGGACTTATGCCAATTTTTATGATTTTGGTCAATGGTTCGCTTAATGATTCTGATTAAGTTCTTATTTGTAGATTCAGCTAACCCATTCCCTTGTGGGTAATAATTGGCAGAGTATTTAAGCTTGAAACCCCTTTTGAGTGCAAATTCAGTCATTGCATTACCAAAAAAATATGATGCATTATCAAACATTAAAGCGGAAGGCAATCCAAACCTGGTGATTATGAACTGATCTATGAATTCAATGATATTTTCAGCGTTAGCCGTCTTGAGTGGAACTGCTTCTACCAATTTAGTAAAGTAATTTGTCGCTGTAAGGATGTATCTATGCTGTTTAGAAGAGTGAGGAACGATCTCACCTATTACGTCCAATCCCCATTGATCGAAAGATTGTTCAATGGTAACTGGTTGCAGTGGCAAGGATGGTTTCTTTTGTCTCCCAGTAGCGGTTTGATAGACTTGGCATTTCCTTACGTAATTATGTGCATCTTTGAATAATGTGGGCCAATAATAGCCTGCGCGTAAAATTTTATGAGCAGTAGCGTCTCCAGCGTAGTGTCTGCCTGCTGGCCCATCGTGGAGTTCCTACAAGACTTTTTCAGCTTCAGCTTTCTCAAGACATCTAAGGAGAACAGAATCATAATTTATTCTAAAAAGAACATCATTCACGAGTTGATATTGTTTGGCTTTTAACCTCAGGGCTCTTTTCTTGGTATGATCGAGGTTTGGAGGAGCATATCCATTCTTTAGATAATAAATAATATCAGTGTATAATGACTCAGCATCGTTTAGGCTTACCTTGTATACTTGTACCTCTGCAGATGGATTTTCGGGCATTAGCGATGCTCCTGCCAGCATTTTGCAAAAGCCTTGACCTTTTACAATACTTGCTGGTTTGATTTCTACGTCATATTCCTGTAAGGCAGTAACCCAATTGGCCCTTTTCTCACCCACATCTTTCTGTACTAGAAGATTTCTTACCATTGGAAACGGTACTATGATCTTGGTATGTGTTTTGAGTAAAAAAGGTCTAAAATATTTAATTGCTTTAAAAACAGCATAAGCTTGTTTCTCCACATCTGAATAATTCAACTCAGTGCCTTGTAAATTGGAACTGAAAAAAGAAAATGGGGCTTCCGCCTTTTCTTGATTTGCTTGAGTGAGTATCGCAACATATGATCTATCTGAGGCAAATGTATACAAAATAAAAGGATCGGAAAAATTTGGAGTTGCTAAAGATGGAGCATTGATAATTGCTTGTTTGATTAGATTGAATGCCTCGTGTTCATCTTGGCCCCATTTAAAGTTTGCATTCTTTTTAATCATGGCTTGTAAAGGAGATACGATTCTTGAAAAATTTGGCACAAATCTCTTTACAAAGTTAATCTGGCCAAGGAAAGATTGCATGGCTTTCTTGTTGTGAGGTAGGGGTACTGCGGAAATTTCCTTGATTCTGTCAGGATCAATGTGAATTCTAGATTTTGACACTATGAATCCTAGAAGTTTTCCTTCACTTAATGCGAAAAAAGATTTTTTCGGTTTAAGCGAAATCCCATACCTTAAACAACATTGGAAGATTTGTTTTAAATCTTTGAGATGGTTGTTTCGTTTCTTGGAATAAACAGTGATATCATCGAAATAGATTACCACTGATTTATTAACTAACCCTTTGAATGCAATGTCCATGGCTCTCTGAAAAGTGGCACCCTCGTTAATCAAACCAAATGGCATCTTTTGATATGCGTATGTGCCCCATTTAGTTCTGAATGTGGTTTTTAATTGATTGTCGGGATGTACCAGCACTTGGTTGTATCCTGAGAATCCATCCAAGAATGACATTAATTCTGAGCCCGCAACTACCTGCAGTATTTGTTCCATGGGAGGTAAAGGAAAATTATCCTTCTGGCAGGCCTTGTTAAGGTTTCGAAAGTCAATGCAGATTCTAATATCTGCGTTTTTCTTTCTAACAGGTACCATATTAGAGACCCATTTAGAATGTCTAATGGGAAAGATTATTTTGGCTTTCAATAACTTATTGAGTTCAGTTTTAATCTAATTTTCTAAATTTGGATGGATCTTTCTCAGCTTTTGTTGGACAAGTTTTTCATTATCGATCATTGGGATAGTATGCTGGATGATGGAGGTGTCGTATGTTTTGAGTTCATCGTAATTCCAAGCGAAGACACTTTTGCATTGTTTCAAGAGAAAGATATATGCTAATTTTTCTTCAGGGGCTAGGCCAAGGCCTAGGTTGATATTCTGCGGTTTGGCATCAGTTCCTATATTTACTAATTCATAATTCAAAGTTGAACTTTGGAGTTTTGAATTGGTAGATCTTTTGAATCGATCTTTCAAATCATAAAGGTCTTCTAATTTGACTACTGATTTAGGTATAGCATTGTTAGTACTATCTTGTTGCAATTGTTGGTCATGTTGGTCTTCGTCAATTATTTGATTGGTATAGGATCCTTCAGATGTGAGGAAATTCACGATATCAGGATCGTCGTTGAAAATCCTCCAATTGGTAATGTTATCAGGAATAGATGGTCCAAAAATAAACTCAATTGAAAATCGGTCAGGGCTAAAATCTTCTAAAGGAATGAGCTTGGAAGCTACGTTGGCTAAGAGGTCTGCGCTAGCATTTTGGAGTCTCGGAATTGATGAAATATTAAATGCTATAAAATGTTCAGTCAGATCTTGAACTAAATATTGGTAATGCTTTAAATGACATGATAAACAGTGTATAGTATTACGTACCTGTCTAATTACAATTTCAGAATCTCCAAAAACTTGCAGTTATTTGATGTCTAGTTCGATTGCTTTGTATAACCCTTGGATTAGAGCCTCGTATTCTGCGGTATTGTTGGTGCACTCAAATTCGAGTCTGCAAGTTAGCATGGTTTTATCTCCCTCTGGGCTTACTAATACGCATCCTACTCCTGCTCCTTCGTTAGACTTAGAACCATCAAAAAATAATTTCCAAAACAAAGATTTATTTACAGGACTATCTATAAAATTAATGCATTTAGAATTATCTGTTTGAGAAAAATTTTCTACTTGAGATAAAACAGAATGTTCTAAGTAAGGTGAAGTATGAGCTTTAAAATTTCCTAGGAAAGAATATATTGAATAGTTGCCTATGATGTTAGAATTATATGCTACTAGTTCATTTTCTCCCTCGAGTTCTGTTACTATGTATTTCTGATGTCATTTGCGCTCAACTTTTATTTGGTTTGGTTTACCATTATAAGGCAGCCACATGTGAGACCAGTCGGTTGCAAATTATCTGTGAAGTTTTTCTGACCAATCTCTGCTAAGAATTAAGCTATAAAATTCAGGAATATCAACAACTAGAATGTCAATAACTTGACATACCTTTGGGTTAGATGACAGCCTTATGGTAACCTGATTTAACTCGCCAATCACTTCGACTTGTGATCAATCCAACTGAACTATTGCACAACGGATTTCTGTGGTTGAACGTTCAATTTTTCACAAATTGACCTTGGTAAAATATTTGATGAAGCTCCAGAATCGACTAAGCAATTATGCGCGTTTTTATTGAAAATTTCATAAGTAAGGAGAAATGGGGGAGTATGTGATCTCGATCTTCCTCCAATTAATGCGATATCATTTGGATCAACCTTATTCATCGTATTAGTTGGAGGTCTTCCCATATCATGGGAAGCTTGAGAGATTACAACAACTAGTAAAGGTGCAACTGGTACAACATGTAATTCTTTCAAAAGTACTTTTTGCTGGTGTTTTAACTTGCTCAATTCAAAAAGAGTAATATTGGCCCCAGTCTTTTTCATGTATTCTATGATATTATACTCCATTTCATCTGAAACGATTAGCGTTTTAGATGGAGTTGATGCGTCTGTTTGGACTAGGCTGGTTTGAGTCGCTTTAGGTGATGTTTTCTTGGCTGCGACTTTATCCTTAGTCATCGAGCTTGCGCTCTTTGGCTTAGGTGTAGGTTGAGGAGGATCAAGTTGATTTCTGCTGTGAGTACTAACCGGGAATGCCTCTTGATCCTCTTCATCTGGGAGGATGAAATCCCACATACCTTGTAACTCTACAACTTCTTCTTCATTGGTATGTTCTTCGGTAGCGTTTTCCTCTTCTTATTCTTCTTATTCAGCATTTGAAATAGCGTTAGGGGGTTTGGAATCAGTTGAAGGATTTCTTTTAAAAGGCCTGTATGGCTTTTTAGAAGAAGTTTCTGCTACTTGTTTCTTAATGTTGACCATCTCGTTAGACATGGTCTTCAAAACTTTTTGTAATCCTTCTAAATCGAATGGATCTTTCGATTGTTTTTTCTTGGGATCTTCTTTGAAAGAAACCTTCTTAGATTTTTATTCCTTTGTCGCATTTTTCTTTTCTAGGGCCATAATATGTTTCTCTACTGTTATTGCTTCTTTCATATTTTCAACTAAAGTTGTTTTGTTAGCCCTATCAACAAAGATTGCTAAGTTTGATGGTAAAGTAGTAATGTACCATTCACTTCGCACTTCTTCACTAGGCTGAGAAGCAGTAGGTATTTTGTTTAAGATTTTATTGAAACGTAAATTGAAATCTTTGATAGGTTCTCTTGATTCGGCCTTAAGGTTAGACAAGTCATTGATCAGTGTCGCTGTAGACCTGTCATCACCAAACTCGGTCAGGAATTGTTCTTGGAAGATGTTCCAACTAGTAATAGATCTAAATGGTAATGAGAAATACCATGATCCGGCTGTACCTTGTAGAGTATAAGGAAAAAGTCGAACAACAACATCTTCATTAACAACTCCATTGAGATTTATGGATAGCATAAATTTATTTATATGTTCTTCCGCTAGCATGCCTGCCTCAGGATTAAACTTAGGCAACCATTTTTCAGGATGGGCCGGTAACTGACTCAAGGGTGCAGGCATTAAGACTGCCCTTGGGTTATTCCATGGAGATTGAGCCATCGCTGAACTACTAACAGAGGAAAGTGCAGAAGATGATCCCTGCGGTTGAGGAGATGAGGATACTACGACTCTAGATGGTTGAGAGGGAGTTGGGGAAGTTCCGATAGGTTGATGGACAATGATCTGAAGTGGGGGAGTGGATGGTTGACTTCGCGGTGAAGAGGTTGAGATGGATGATGATGAAAGAGTCTTGCTATCGGATCCTTTAGGAGACTTCCTTGCTCTCTTCCTAGTAGGTAGAGGTAATTCGGTTGGATGAACACCAAACTTTTCGCTTTTTAACCTAGTAAGAGGATGAGTAGGATTATATTGCGAAGTCACGTTGCCTTGAGATTTATCAGATTTTTGAGGAGATATAGAAAATCGATGAAGTTTGTGAATCAAAGATTCAACCTCAGGAGGTTCAATAGTAGATTGTTCTGAAATGTCAGGGTTTGTAGCAGCGGCTGTTGCTCCAGCGACTTCTAACTCTGGATTTAAAGATTCTAAATGCAATGGAGAAATCGGAGGAGATGGTGACGGTGATTTACTCTCAGAATGGTATTTAGATTTAGATTTTCTTGCCATTCACAGTTCGTGGCCCTCCTTCTAGCACCAAATATGTTGAAGCCCCGAAAATCGGGTCTAAAACAAGGGGGATACCCACCTGGTCCGAACCTTCATTAGCAGCTCCTTTTTCGTTTGGTATAGTGGGTCCGACTGGGGATATGGGACCAGTTTCACAATTTATGTGTGTGTGTGTGTGTTGGATTGATATTTCTCTTTCTAACAGTTTCTAAATGGAATACTTCTACTCTAACTCTAATCTAATAATAAGGAAATTGTATTTTAATAAGCAAAAATATCTAAATCTACACTAACCCGGGGTGTAATATTTCCTTTATGCGATCTAAAATGATTTAAAATAACAACAGATAATAAAGATCATTCAACTATTATGAGAAAAGAATTCAATAAAGATGAACCACTTCGTATAAAAAGTTAGACAAAATAGTTGTGAAAAACATGTCGCATAATAAGCTATTCATACATTAAGCATAAATAAATAGCTATCACCCTACAAAAGTGCCAAATGATAACTCAGGTATTCATACATCAATATATAAATAACTGAACATGAAAATCACTTTAACACAAGGGCATAAATAGTTAAGAGATAAAAATACCATTTATAACTAGTCCTACTCATGAGCTTCAAGCGATAACGATTTATCTCTTCTTGATCTAACATCCACTAAGAGTACAAATGTGCAACATCAGTAGCAAATATCAATAAATCCTGTTCCATTCATTCATCAAAACCTCCTCAGAGGGTACAGAAGTGCATGTTCTGGGGATAAGTTTTTGATAAATTTCAGGACCCTTCTCTAAATGCATGAGAAGGGTTTAAATACTACTAACTAAATCTAAAAATAAATTATTACAAAAATGTAGGATGCGGTTTAAATGACCGTCCTCATTTCAGGAAAATAAAACAAAATTAAAACTAAAATTGAATCTAAAATTAAAACTACTTCTGTATTTGGTCCTTGAAATCGCACGCATGTAGCATCTGTTTGAGAAGAGTCGGCTGGCCGACTTCCGATTTTAGCTGAGCTGAGAAAACAAAATCGACAAGAGCTGGCACCATCTTTTCGACCGAATTGATGATACACTTAAGAGTCATCCACTGGCTATGTGGCTTTACCAAGTATGCCCAGTAATAATCCCAGTTCAACTTGGTTAACCCTTGGATTGCTTCTACCTTTTCTTGGGCCTCCTGCTTCCGATCTGTCTGTAGTTGTTGTACGTTAGGTAAATATCCTGGAGTGGCCTCTGCGATCAAATTTTCCCTGTGCAAATTTTCATTTACACAATCAATAATATTGTTTGCTGTTGTGGCTGCTCCTTCTGCTGCTTGCTCTGCCTCCTTGATTTGTTCATCCCATTTGTTAAAGAGCATTTCTTTGTGATTTTCATTGATCCTTGGTGCACCTGCTCTTATTCCCTTGTCTGTTTCTTGCCAAGCCAAATATTCAGTAACCTGTTTATCAACTAATTTGTAATCACTTCGTAAATCTACAACTTGATTAGTGGTTTTATCACTTATTTCACAATAATAGTTCCACTGCAATATTTTTTGGCCCAACGCTTCTTGCTGCTGTAGTAATTGTTCATTCAAAGAAATGGACTCTGTGATGAACTCTGTAAGTTTAGGATTGTCCTTGTGCATCTCCTATAAATCCTGTAACTGCTTTCCTTTCTCATCCAGACTTTTCTGATATCCTATTTGCATTTGTTGGAAGTCCTGTTGTAACCTTTCACACTATTTCTGTGCTTCATTGTTAGAGTTAGCTTGTTGCAACTGTTGTTGCAACACTTGTATCTGGTCTTCCTTTTCTTTTAGAAATTGTTGTACTTCAGATGCTTTATCAATAGTCGCAGAGGCATATGCTCCTGTGATCTGAGATAGTTTGGTGAGATTCTCAGTGGGATTGCTAGTGGGATCTTGCCATAGGACGTCTAATTGTTCTGCGTCTTGAGAGAGCACGTTTTCCAATTTCTTTTTTCTTCCTCTGTCTTCTCACTACTGCTTTGTGCCGTGGGCTATAAAATATATTAAGAGGAGGAATTTCTTCTATTCTGAGCATTAGCTCAGAGGATGGGGTAATAGGAATATGCTCCATATCTGAGACATTGCTAACTGTTCTTGTGACTACTTCTTTTGTTGCCTGTGCATTGCTCATAGGTGTCTTTATGGTTTGTCCTTCAATATTGATCAAGTCATTGAAGGTTTCCCATTCTTTATCTAGTTCAGTTGTGACTGATGGCTGCTGAACGACGAGAGGGGGAGGATCTCTTTGCGGGGAGGTAAAAACCTGTTGCTGTAGAAGTTCCATTGACTGGGCAGTATCTTTTACTGACCCTTCACTCTTATCCTGTTCACTTTTGGATCTTTTAGAATGTTCAGATGTTTCTTTTCCAGACTTGGATTTAGATCCGTTTGTGCCTGAACTTCCACTAAGACTAACACTTGGAGTTGGTTCCCTTGCGGGTTTTAGGCATAGTTTCTCCAAAGGGATGCTGGCTAACCTTCTTTCCCTGTATATTTTGAACTTTTGAAATTCTTCTGGGGAGAGTTGCATTTGGGCTGCATACATAATTTCTTCAAGTGTGCTTTTCTGTTGGAATATGTCATCGAATAAATCATCTTGTCTAGAAAACACCTTTATCTTGACTACAGTAGTGTAATTCTTAGCAACATCATGAGGGTCGAATGGTCTTCCTGAAAATTTGAATAACTGTGAACACATTATATTTTTTACTTCTGTGAATGCATGGCCTACATCAAATAGTGAAAAGGCCCCACAGTCTGCAGGAAACTACGGCCAAATAGCCTTCTTTTTGTCTTTCAAATCTTTAGTCAAACCTCCTTCTCCACAGGTTTGATAAGCAATCTCTCGAGCCAAGAGTTTATCAGGGACATACAATGGTAGGAAGTGAGGGGAAGAAGAATTTCCAAATACCTTGACATTAGTAAACAATTCCTCCCCGAAACATCTTGTGACAGGGAGTATGTCCACCTCTGCTTCAGGAGAACATCTTGGAGCAACTTTATCATACAACATTTTGTACAAGGGTAGCATAATTCCATGAAAAATCTGGTAGACGTGTGGAGCGAACTTAGAGTCCAACAATTCTTTATGATAGACATGAATGGGTAGGGGGTCTTGAGTTGTCCACTTCTAACCCATAACAGGAAACTTAGACACATAACATATCGCATCCATTACATATGCAGATAGGTAAAAAGGGGGATAGATTCTCTGAGAGACAGTTCTTTTAGATCGGTAACTTACAATGGCCGTGACTAGGTTATCAAACAATATTTTAGCCCAATCTACAATAGTGGCATTCGTAGCGGCATCCAATAACGGCAACCATTCAGATGAAAATTTGTTAATATCTAGCATTCCAAACAATCTATAGAGCATGGCAGCAGCAAAGCAATACGGGGAGGTGAGAGAACCAGTACTGTACATACCGTGTTTATCTTTCTTCAGCAGTTTGTCCCTCCTCGACCAGTCTTTGGTGGTTTCTACTAGGTCTTGATTTTCTTTTGCAAATTTCTCCATAAACTACTTTTTATAAGTTTTCTGTGGCTCCGGTAGATGATACATAAGCTTTAAATCCTGCGCAGCGAATGAGCCAATAAGTCCTTGACCCTGAGTTTTAAACTGTCTATTTTTGATATCAACGTTGTCGAGTATCCATTTGACCATGTCCGTGTATGGGAGAATTTTGGGTCTTGCTGCTATCTGGTGCAAGAATGAGCAAGCTAGCTCCGTGATGGATGCCTCAGAAGAACTATTTGAGCCCGCAGTAGCAACAACTTCCATTACTCTGGGATTCTCCTCTTCAAGTAGATTATACATGCCTTCCCACGTAGCAATTCCTGTGTCTCTGTTACGGGCCATGTCTGTATACAAGGGCGCCATTTCTTTTTCTTCAGAGCTCGAAGCTTTTCTTTTCTTTCCCATTTTATCGTGCATTTTGTTTTGTATCCTTCTCTCTTCTTCCTTCCTGCAATTCACAAGTGAAGTGAAAATAATGACAAGGAAGGGTGATGGGAAAGTTTTAAATGCCAAAGACACATCAAATATACCTCCTTACGTGAGATGATTTTTTGATAAGCACGCAACCATATTCCATTAATAACTAGAAACTAACTCATTTATTAGCATTAAAGGGCATAACCAGGTGTCAGCTTATGGAAAATACTTTTCTTGAATAACAAGCCCGAAAGATCTGCGATGAAGTGATTTTGCGATTTGCTTCACAATATCGCAGATCGCAAAATCATGGAATCACAATGTCGCAGAATCGTAACATCGCATTATCGCATTGTCGCTGTATTGCGAAATCGAAATATCACAATATTGCAGATCAAAGGAACGTTATATATGACAATCTTTGTTAACCTATTTTCTACGAAATGCGATCGGCGTCATCACATATCGACAAATTAAAGTGTTTCAGTGTAGGTTGTGCTTGATGTATGTGATGCGATATTTGTTTATTATCGTGTGTCACGGTCTCGCAATATCGAAATTCGATTTGTGAGGTGGTACCCTGTCATCTTTTTGCGATGCGATATTCCTAAGGAAAGATTTTGTCTTACCTTATCATAAAACTTAGATTTTTTTTAGATTTTGCAAGGGAGTTTCCTAAGCTTATGATGGTAATTTTATTTGAAAAGGAAATTTAAGCACTATTTTGATTTTTAAATTTTTAACTAAGGGTCCCCACTTATTTAGTATTAGGAATAACACTAAATAAGAAGGGGGGTTGTTGCTGGCCACAAAAGGTAACATCAAACCATGCTTAACCTGGTAGCTAGCCCTACTAGGTTGGGAGAGGGATCTCTCCTTGTCAATTTCAATTAGAATATTGGCAACTAGGGCTTGAGATGACTGAAATGAATGTGGATTTTAGGCTAGGTATAGTAGATCAGAGAATTTTGTTTGATTTTAGGTTTTGGTTGTTGGATCAATTGGAGAAGGCAGATTGGGTTCGGGAAATCAACTCAGGGATAGAATCATGTCTTGAGGGGCAAGGTAGACAAGGGTTTATGTAATAGAAATGGATTGAGATGGTAGAGTAAGACAACTGAGGAGTTGAGGAGGGCATAAGAAACTATGAATCCTCTTCAAACAATGAAAACATTGAAAAACAAATGCATTCCCAAGACAAAGCACTGTAAATTAGTGTATTTGTCTATTCACCTTGATTCATTTAGTTTAGAAGAGAGAGAGAGATGTGGATACATATAAAACATCAGAAAAAGCTCATTACAAAGAAGATATAATACATAAATTCACTGTCACAAGAATCCCACAAAAATAGCTGTGAAACTTGGTTTTATTCCTTTGCCAAACTGCTGATACAAATGTTCAATGAGTCCAACACTTCTGCCAAATTCCAACCTTTACAAATGACTAAGAAATTACATAATATAGGCAAGGAAACCACTCATGCTAGCTATCAGGGTCGAATCCATGAGAAGAGGGGTGGTTTCAACCATATCTAAACTAGGAACACAAAAGTAGGCAGTGGAACACCTTGCCTCTAAAACTTAGGAAACAATTCATTCAGTTGAAAACCACTTGGAACTTGATGTATCTACGTTATGAGGTGTTTTTCATCCATATTTACATCAATTACATCATTTAATGCATATCGCTTTTTTAGGCCAGGTTTAGAGGCCTTCCCGGTGTCCAAATCAGGTGCAAGTTAGCTTGTTGGAAAGCCCTGCCTGTCTAGTTTCTAGAAAAAATTTATTTTTTTGATTTAGAGCTAATTTTCCCCTCCAAAAGTTGATTCTCCCAGGACTGCTTCCCGTGTGGAAAAAGGGTGGCATAGAGGGCACTTTTTGGGTGTTTCTTTCCCTTTTGGAGACCTAAAAGTTGTCCAAAATTCCTCACTATTTCAAAGACTTCATATTTTTCCATGCTGATTCCAAAAATGTAAACCATTTTGCAAGAAGATGTCCCCAACAAAAGCGTAGTGCCACCGAGAAAACCCTGTTTTTCAATTTCAAAAATTCAAAAATGTCAAAAGTTTCCCCAAATTTCTTGAAATTTGGCATGAATGATCCTTGTTAAGTGCTTTGATGAGCCAATGATGCTTCAAACAAGATCTTGAGTTTATCTTGCTCTTTTTTTCTCCTCAAAGCTCTTTTTAGCTTGGCTTTTAGCCTCTTTACTCTTGTTTTGCAAATCTTGTTCTGGGTTAGGTAGTGATAGGCCATATGGCGCAGCGTTTTCTTCTCTTTGTTGGCTTTCTCAAGCATCTTCTCAAGGTGAATGTTCACCCTCTCCAACCATGACTCTCGGTCATCCTTAATTTCTTGCTCAAGGGAGGTCATCTTGACCTTTCTTTTCTTTGCCTCTTGCCTATTTTCTCTAATCATCTACAGCTCCATAATAGCTTTCCTATCTGCGAACTGTTTTTTTTCCTGCATAAGAGAGTTGATGATCCATTTGGCCCTCTCAAGGTTAAGTGATAAGGCTTGTATTTCAGCCTCCTTCTCTTTGATAATCATGTCCTTTAGTCTTGAGCTTTTTGAGCCCAAATCAGTAACATGCTCCTTAATCAAAATAAACTCTCTATCTTGCCCTTTAGGAGGGCTCTTTTCATGCATATTTTGTTTCCATTTATCTTTGCCCTTTTTTTCTGCTTAGACTGTACCTGTTTAGCTGGAGAAGAAGGCAAAGCCCCTTCCACCCCTGGTGGAGATAGCATTTTCCTATGATCTAGTGAAGAAAACGAGACCCCTTCCACCCCTGGTGGAGATAGTACTCGCTTGGTAGCAGTAAAAAGCCTCCTTGTGCATCTCTCATAGGCGACAAACACCGACACACCTGTAGTTTCGGTCTCATGAACACTTGGCTGTTCTGATGGTCATCCTTCCTCCTGAGGCACTGATGGAATCACCTAAGGACCTTTCAAAATCTTATGGGAAATAAAGGTATCCCATTGTATATTTAACAAGCTTAGCTGATGCAAGAAAAAATTTTAATCAGTGAGAAGTGGTAAATGATGTTGAGTTGTTGAGGAAAAGGTTTCCTTTGCATATAGTGAGCCACTTCTTAATATTCTTTTATGTAAAGTAAGGGAGGTTCATCATCCTTACTCTTGTGAAATGCACCAACAACCTGATATGATATGTATATAGGTGGGAAAACCTTCCTTCACAGGTGAAATACTTGATGATGAGTTTCATGAGAGGAGCATAAATGTTCTGCAAGTATTTGAAAGGAAAAACCCTGCTGATTTGACTGTGATATCTGGTCTTAATGTAAGGCTCATAATGTTCTCTGTCCACATACTGCCCCTTATTCCACTATTCACCTACATTAGGGATGCCTGTTGCTACTGAAATGGTGGCAGGTGTCAAGGTGAAAGAGACACTAGCAAGGTTCACCTGGCCATTGTGGAGATGGATAACAGAAAACCTAGCAAGCTCATGATGAAATTTTACCCTCTCTACCATTTCACAAAACTGATAACAAGACTGGTGTTTAAAGCTAGCTATAACAAGAGGGAAAGTAAGCAATTCTGTAAGAGCGGTGGGCTCCTCTTGGATGATCTTTCCCCCTTTGTGTGGCTTTCTTGGCACATGAGCTTCTCTGGAAGAATCACTGAGAGTTTTCTCTTCCCTCTCATAATCTAAATCTATCTCCATGATTTTGGTATTATGATGGCTGATGAAATTTGAAGTGAAAGAAGACGGGTATGAAGTGATTTGGAAATATGAAGTAAGGAATGTGTATTGAGGAAGTGAATGTTTGGGGAATAGGAATTTGGGTTTGCTTTTGGGCAATGAGGGGAGTGAATGGTGTTATGGATGTGGAATAAGGGTTTGAGAATAATGTAATAGGGTTAGGGTTTGGTAAATGAGAGTGGGGTTTGGGGAGTGAACTTTGATGATTTAGGGGATAGGGAATGTGACTGAGAAAACTCAATATGAATGGAGTAAGAGAGAACAACAAATATCTTTGATAACTTGTGAGAGGTGATTTAGCAACTAGTTAGGGTTTGTGTTTACCATTTAGCTAGGGTTTGCTCTAAAGGAAGCCAAACATACTCAAGAAACCAAGCATAACTCTTCTTAGCAAGGAGTAGTGATATACTTGGAACAAGCATCAATTGGTTTTTTAGGAAGTTTGGAGGTGATTCTAGCTTCTCTAACAGTTGCACAATGCCAAGGAATAGGTGCGCAGTGCACTTTTAATGCGCAACACCAGACCAAAGTTAAATTGTAAAACTACAATAGGTGCGCAGTCCTAATTTAATGCGCAGTGCCAAGAAACAGGTGCGTAATGCCAGGAAGATGCTTTGATTTTTTCCCTTGTTTTTCCTTCTTTACTCAAAATCGTGATTTTCTCCCTTTGGCTATTTCAATTCAACAATGAAGACATGAAGCACATGAGTTGCTTTTATATCCCTTCTCCTTTAATTTTTCATTAACCAAACCCACTTTTCTAATGTTTTGTTAGCTTTTTCAAAATGCTCTGTTTCACTTACATCTGACTTTTGCCTTTTTGCAGGTGGAATTATACATTGACTTTTTGCAGTGGGAGGAGTTGATTTTGTCACCAGGTCACTAGGAGTAATTCAATTACATATTAGGACAATAAAATTACATAAAATTACATCAAGTGATTCATTAATTGCAAATGCTCAATTTCACCTCAAAATAGAGTTTTGAGGTAAAAGAGATTTATTTAGCGTAATGGAAGTAAACTTATGACTCTATGAACCTTTTTATCTTCCTCGTGTGCCTGCAGACCATTTTATTCAATTAGGATGACCATGATGACAAACCCTAAGACCTAGCGAAACTAAACCCTAAAACTTGTTTTTATAAATGAAATGAAACATGATGACTCTGAATGACTATAAAAAAATGTGTAAACAGGTCAGCAGGTGAATGCCATGAGGGAAATTGACATGAAACCTCTACCATCAATTGATCCATGACCTAATGGAATGTAGCTGATCGAGTGAGACACCTAATATGCATGCAAAAGAGAAATTTGATCATCGATGGAAATGTGAAGACACTGACACTAACATTGGCTCCAATGGGCATGGTAGCTCTTGGGAGGTGCCAAGAACCATATATCTTTGGAAAAGTAGACTAGTGCTTTCATCCATTGGGTGACATGGAGTCAATAACTTTAGAACACCAAAACTCAAGACTCAAGACTCATAACTAAAGTGAAACTGACACAATACTGAAACATAATTGACAAATTGGAAAATATGCTCAAAATGGAGCTTATTCAATAAAACCTACTCTGGTTGTTCCATTCATCACCTGATCAAGTGAAATGAAACAACTAATGCAACCAAGTAAGCATTTTGGTTGCTATTTGCATTCTCCACAAGTGTTTGCTTATGAACATGAAGAGAGAACTACTGAAAGGCAACTCCCATGAAAACTTGTAAACAGATCCGTTGAATGATATGGATTCTCTATTTGACTCCAAAAACACTACATAAGGATCTTGAAATTCATATGCACTGGGACTTAGCTCATCCAATGGATTGCTTTGCTTCTTCTCATACCATGTTTTATCACCCTAATTTTTTTGTTTCTAAGCTTTGGAAAGTTTGCCTTGTTTCTAGTCATAGTCTTATAGGTTTTGAGTCATCTCATCTCAATAAGTGTCATTCTCTTTTCTAGAAAAAAAAAAGTTTCACAGCCTCATTCCATGTCCTAAAAGCCTCACCATGTGTTTTGACGTCACTAAGATTCCAAAGGATTGGTGTTAGTATAGGTCTAGTCTTTCCATGGTCACTTTAGTTTCTAAGATTTAGAAAAGAGTCTTGTTGGTATGGTCAAATAGGGTCAACACTCCGTTCTTGCCCATCATTGGCCCCACATCACACCTAAAATTCCATGTGTCAAAGTTGTGTCAAGGTTTTCATGCACTACAAGCTGCCTAGGAGTTTTCATAGAGCAAAACCTAGAATTTGCACTGGCCGTGCTACGAAATTGTGGATTCTGAACTAGGAGTTTTCGTAGCACGCTACGAAATCCCTGAAAAGCCCTGTTTCAGCATAAAAAATTCTATTTTCGGCTTTTACTAGTCAACTTCCAGAAGGGTCTCTGAGCAGCTGAGAACTCAATTTTGAAAACTGAAAGAGGCTTTTCTTCCTTACATACTAAGATACAAAAACCTCTTTCAGTTTCTAAAAATTCATTAAGAGGTGGGAGGAATTTATGCTTAACCTTGCACTACGAAACTGCTGAAAGTCAAACTTTGTTTTCTGGCTTTAGCAGTCTTTTTCAAGATCGGTTTTTGGTTACAGGAAAAGATATTTTGGAATTATGAGGGAGGTTTCTCTTAAAAAACTCTCCAGCTACAATAACCTATCTCATATTCATAAGTTTTTTCAGTTGGGAGATAATAAGATTTCTTTGAGATCCGAATTTCAGAGAATGATTTTTTCCTGTTTGACACGTGTTTTTCAAAGACAGATTCTGGACAGCTGGAGAAGTGTTTTAAAAACCCAAGAGAGGTTTTTGTTCTAGACGGCATGGAATACAAAAAAATCCATCTTTTTCCTAAAATATGTCATGAGTGAGAATATAAGGGCTCTTTCCCACGTGCCATTTTCAAGGATCCTAAGCCTAAAAATAGGGAAACATGTTCCCTAATTTCTAGGGTTTGTCATCATCAGTCAGGTGACAACGTGGGAGGCTTCATCAAATTTGACTTCATGAGGTTGCAGCTGTCAAAGAATTCTTTCAATGTTTAGATAAGGTTGTTGTAATCATAACAAGGAGTTGTACTCCTAATTGTATTGGGACTCTAGGACTGCTAGTTTGCTGTCATTTGTATTTAATAATTTTTTTTATGGTTAGAATAGGTGTCACTCATAGCAAATTCGAATTCTCTTGATGAGGGATGAAGGAATACATGTTTTAAATTCTATATATAGAGCAAGAGGTTGAATTAGCAAAGGGTTGGAGACTTTTTGGCTCAGTTGCTTCTCTATGTGCAGATTGTGTATATTTTTAACCTAATGCAGAATTTCTACTTAGACAATTCAAGATTCATGAAGAGTTCTTGTACGTTCTTGTTTTGATGGCATCTTCCAATAATTACATTGCAGTAATTTTTACTTATGATACTCAAAATTCATGATGCTCTGACTTCCTTCATAGATAAAACTAACTGTGTTTCACTGTTTTATATTTTCATTTCTACACTTGAACTCTCAATGCCTTGACTTCCATGCTAGGTAGAATGTTTTGGCTTCACTACTCAGGATTCAAAGAGAGTTTTTAATGTCCTATTGTCTCATGGCCTTCCTCTTTCACTTATTTGTAGTGGTATGAATACATGTTACTTAGAACTCATCAATGATGCTCTAACTTCCTTCATGTATTTATAAACTGTGTTTCCTTGCATTGTATCTTTGTTTTGTTGATGTATGAAAACTCTCTATGCCCTGACTTCATCTTAAGCTGATCTTGCTGTGGTACTGAACATACTTTGACTCCATAGCCCAATGTTAGCCAGCCTTCATCTTTCAACCTATAAACATATACAATCACAAACCATAGAGTTAACCATCTATCTTATTCTTTAATCAAAATCATTAACCCTTTGAGAGAGCCCTCTCACGCTGAGGAGGTCAAGCCTTAGCTAAAAGTAGGTTTGAAACACTGACTCAAGGTCTACCCGATCAACAGCCTTTCAGGGACTGATTTTGAGATAACATTTTGGTGCGTCTGCTAGGAGCCTGAAGATTATTCATTCCCGAAATCAAGAGACTGAACTTCTGAAGGTAGCAGGAGCTCAGAAATCTTTTTGAGGCTGCAAAACTACCTTGGCGACTCCATTGTTGAAGAATTCGAAATTCATAGTTTCATGGTGATTCCACTAGAGTTATGAAGAACTCAGATGCTACCATTCTTATTTCAAGGTATGCATGCATAAATTTTTCAGGAATTCATGGTTTCCAAAATCATTTTCCCAAGGATACATATTTTCTAAGGAATGGTCCAAAATTCAATGGAGAAGATTTGAGTTTAACTTTGTAGCATATATCAGATTTCTGTGATTTTACCGAGCTTCTTAGAGTCAAACATGAGGATGTTTGCATTATGTTGTTCTATGATTCATTTCAAGGGAAATGTAAATAGTGGATTGAAAGCTTTCCTGCCAAATCTATTAAGTCATTTGGAGACTTTTGGTTTATGTTTTCGGAGGAATGGATAAATAGATCAGATTTGGTGGCAAACTCTCCTTCAATTCAAGGTTTCAAACAATGGAATGATGATCATATTAATGAAGAAATAGATGAAAATTTTTCTTTGTCCTTGTCTTCTTATCTAAAATCATTTGAGTGCAAGACAGAAGATGAGATGAAATTTTTGGATGAAGTTGCTAAGAACATTGAGAAAGACATTGAAGGTTTACAAGGTAAAATTCAATCATATAGTCTTCATGATCATGATCATACTTTTCAAAATCTTTCTATGGTAGAATACAAAGAGAGGGTGTTGCTTCCTTTCTCTTTCGAGATTGAGGAAGAACGCATTATTTTTGAAAATCATTTGAGGAGCAGTTTGAGAGCACACAGCTAAAGCCTTATGCAGATGATCAAAGTATTGGTGAGTTGTCTAAAGCTGCAGAATATCACAAGAAACATCAACTCACCATGTGTTTTTTGATCCTATAGCTGACTACATGGAAAATATTTACTGTTCAAGCTTCCAGTTATATTTTCATCTTGAAGAACAATTACACCTCATGCTGCCTTGGTTATTTCAGTATCTAGTTTATTTTTGCTTCAAGCATAGCCAAGAGATTCAAGTGTCTGATCATATCGACGACTGGCTTCATTGGAAGTTTCATGTTCCTTGAGCTACAAGTGGAGATTGCAGCTGATAGGGTAGGTAGGAATGTGCAAATAAGCTCAGGGTAGGTTGACTGAGCATCTGTTTCAGTAGGTATAGTTTGAATTCTTCTTTAAGAAATCATTAAAGGCTTGAGGAACAAATTGGGCAGAAGTTCAGAGTTTTATTCTAAAGGATGGATAGTGGCACTGGAGCTACAAGTTCTTAGTATACCACAAGGGCACACTATCCCTAGTGGAGCCACTGTTATCACCCTAAAATTTTTGTTTCTAAGCTTTGGAAAGTTTTCCTTGTTTCTAGTCATAGTCTTATAGGTTTTGAGTCATCTCATCTCAATAAGTGTCATTCTCTTTAAAAAAAAAAAAAACGTCTTACAGCCTTATTCCATGTCCTAGAAGCCTCACCATGTGTTTTGACATCACTAAGATTGCAAAGGATTGGTGTTAGTCTTGGTTTAGTCTTTCCATGGTCGCTTTAGTGTCTAGGATTTAGAAAAGAGTCTTGTTGGTATGGTCAAATAGGGTCAACACTCCGTTCTTGCCCATCATTGGCCCCACATCACACCTAAAATTCCATGTGTCAAACTTGTGTCAAGGTTTTCATGCACTACAAGCTGCCTAGGAGTTTTTGTAGCACAAAACCTAGAATTTGCACTGGCCGTGCTACGAAATTGTGGATTCTGAACTAGGAGTTTTCGTAGCACACTACGAAACCCCTGAAAAACCTTGTTTCAGCATAAAAAACTCTATTTTCTGCTTTTACTAGTCAACTTCCAGAAGTGTTTTCGAGCAGCTGAGAACTCAATTTTGAAAATGGAAAGAGGCTTTTCTTCCTAACATACTGAGATAAAAAAACCTCTTTCAGTTTCTTCAAATTATTTCTGAGGCTGGAGGAATTTATGCTTAAACTTGGGCTATGAAACTGCTGAAAGTCAAACTTTGTTTTCGGGTTTTAGCAGTCTTTTTCAAGATCAGTTTCTGGTTACAGGAAAAGGTATTTTGGAATTCGGATGGAGGTTTCTATTAAAAAATCTCCAGCTAAAATAACCTATCTCACTTTCTTCATAAGTGTTTTCAGTTGGGAGATAATAAGCTTTCTTTGAGACTCAAATTTCAGAGAACAAATTTCTCCTGTTTGACACGTGTTTTTCAAAGACAGATTCTGGATAGCTGGAGAAGTGTTTTAAAAAACCAAGAGAGGTTTTTGTTCTAGATGGCATGGAATACAAAAATTTCCTTCAATTTCATAAAATATGTCATGAGTGAGAAGATAAGGGCTTTGTCCCATGTGCCATTTTCAAGGATCCTAAGCCTAAAAACAGGGAAACATGTTCCCTAATTTCTAGGGTTTGTCATTAGCAGTCAGGTGACAACATGGGAGGCTTCATCAAATTAGACTTCATGAGGTTGCAGCTGTCAAATAATTCTTTCAATGTTTAGATAAGGTTGTTGTAATCATAACAAGGAGTTGTACTCCTAATTGTATTGGGACTCTAGGACTGCTAGTTTGCTGTCATTTGTATTTAATAGTTTGTTTTATAGTTAGAATAGGTGTCACTCATAGAAATTTCGAATTATCTTGATGAGGGATGAAGGAATACATGTTGTAAATGATATATATAGAGCAAGAGGTCGAATTAGTAAAGGGTTGGAGACTTTTTGGCTCAGATGCTGCTCTATGTGCAGATTGTGTATATTTTTAACCCAATGTAGAATTTCTACTTAGACAACTCAAGATTCATGAAGAGTTCTTGTATGTTCTTGTTTTGATGGCATATTCCAATACTTACATTGCAGTGATGTTTACTTATGATACTCAGAATTCATCAATGATGCTCTGACTTCCTTCATAGATAAACTAATTGTGTTTCACTGTTTTATATTTGCATTTCTACACTTGAACTCTATAATGCCTTGACTTCCATGCTAGGTAGAATGTTTTGGCTTCACTACTCAGGATTCAAAGAGAATTTTTAATGTCCTATTGTCTCATGGCCTTCCTCTTTCACTTATTTGTAGTGGTATGAATACATGTTACTTAGAACTCATTAATGATGCTCTAACTTCCTTCATGTATTTATAAACTGTGTTTCCTTGCATTGTATCTTTGTTTTGTTGATGTATAAAAACTCTCTATGCCCTGACTTCATGTTAAGCTGATCTTGCTGTGGTACTGAACATACTTTGACTCCATAGCCCAATGTTAGCCACCCTTCATCTTTCAACCTATAAACATATACAATCACAAACCATAGAGTTAACCATCTATTTTATTGTTTAATCAAAATCATTAACCCTTTGAGAGAGCCCTCTCAGGCTGAGGAGGATAAGCCTTAGCTAAAAGTAGGTTTGAAACAGTTACTAAAGGTCTACCTGATCAACAGCCTTTTAGGGACTGATTTTGAGATAACACCATGAATAAAAACTTTCATCTGAGCTTTATGATGAGACTGCTACTAAAAATGACAAAGAAATCGGCCGCCGGATCAAATTTGTATCAATACTTGTTTCAATCTCATAGTTAGCTAATGGAGAAGGAATTTGACTGAAAAAATCATCCAACACATCATCTATTGGATCATGAAAAACTTGAAAAGACTACTGCAACCCATTTTTTATTGGTTCCGATTAGATTACATGATTTCCTATAGGCTGCTCATTTGAAGATATACTATGCAATTTTCCCTTCACAAACTGAAATGATTCAAAACAAAATGGTAAGAAATCAGCTGGCATCATTTGATCATATGGTCCAGCTTCCAAGTATTCATTTTCAACTTGACAATCAAAGGTATTCGGGGGCTGCAACTCTAGATATGAAAAGTCTTGAACAGGGATTTCATTGCCCTCAAGATGGTCCAGATCAAGACTTGTCGACAGTTGATTTCTGGTTGCATGAAAGTTGTCTCTAATGAACTGAAACGAAGCAAAACAAAAAGGAAAACATCCTTCACTTACTTCAAAATTTACTACACTTTCCTCCTCACTTTCATAGCTGATATGTAATAGCTGATCACTATATTCAAGCCGCTGAAAGTGAACTTGCTCCTTCCACAAACTAGTTACTGATTTGTCGGCAAGATTAGCTTCTGTTCAGAGAACATAATCATCATCATACTGATCAAACTGACGCAAATCATCAGTATAAAACACATCATCTGCATACATGTCATATCAACAGATCTCTCTTCTGCAAGATGATTTATAAAACAATCATTATCAGATCTATGAAAATTGGGATAAGAAAGAAAATGTTTTGGATCAGCTACTTGTTCTTCTTCAATTTGCGAGCCATGATCTTGAACATCATACTCATTCCTTGTGGTGATATTTTGCATCATCTCTTCCACTGCACTTACCAAAATATCAAGCTTTACCTCTAAAGATGTCGATTCTTTTGGATCTATGTTCTTCACCTCTTCTTCCTTCAACTTTGCCCTTCTGATCAGAAAATTAGCCTCTACATCTACTGCACTATTTTGCATCTCTTCAAGTGTTGCAAGGTTCCTTTCCCTCAGCTGAAACTCCATTTCCGGATCAAAGGCTTCCGGGTAGTGCAAGAGAGCGGATCCAGGAGGAGGTCTTATAGTAATAGGCATTGAACAATAAACTTGGTTAAATCTAGCAGAAAATTGTTGTACTATCTCCCCTGGCAGTCTTTTCAGCTGGTTATACTCTTCTAGAATCAAGAAAGGGTTCTGTCTGACCACCCACTTTTCGAGGAAAACTTTGACGAATTGCTATAAATCTGAGATGCTCGCATCAGGCAGGGTTTTGAACCAACTCTTGACTTTGCCTTGCAAAGAAAGAGCAAAAGTCCTAATACTTACATCTTCTTCATCAATTTCAAAAAGGTTGAGGAAAGACTCAAAATTCAGTACATGTCTCTCAGAAATGATGTTGTCACAGTCACCATCAAATCTTGTTAGATAGAGGTAATGATTTTTAGGGAAAGCATGGGATATAGGAGGTAAAATCAGAGGCTTGTATCTATCTGGAATTTTACAAGGTAGTGGGGTATGTATAGAAGTTGTAGAATCAGTCTTGGTCTCTTTAGGCTCATCAGTTTGAAGATGGTCATCACAAAATTTAGAAGAAAGGTCTTGATCAAGATCAGAGGCATGCAAACATTTTGTATTCAAAATCTTCAAAGGGAAGGAATCAAATGCAGGTCTCGGATCTTTTCTCGAATGCAATATACTTTGTAAAACCTTCTTGACATTTTTGGGAAAAGAGAAGAAATAATTTATAACAAAGAACATAATGTATTGGATGAAATTCCAACTTGAATACCTAACGTTTCCATATTGTCCTCTCATGTTTTTGCTGGTCAGGTTCATCCTCCAGTGGAGTCCTTGGATCTAATCTCGAAATTGATTTAGAGTTGCCAGGTGAATGATTTCAGCCTTGCTGTGTCTAATCGTTGTCACCATCAATGATCAGATCTAAAATTTTTACATTTTGTTGAGGAACATAACACTACATTCCCTAGTATGGTCACCACTATGTTAGTGCCTAAATCTACCTCAGGCTAAAGGAAGGTAGGTCTAGGGTAACATCAAACCATGCTTAACCTGGTAGCTAGCCCTACCAGGTCGGGAGAGGGCTCTCCCCTTGTCAATATTAATTAGGATATTGGCAACTAGGGCTTGAGATGACTGAAATGGATGCTGATTTTAGGCTAGGTATAGTAGATTAGACAATTTTGTTTGATTTTAGGTTTTGGTTACTGGATCAATTGGAGAAGGCAGATTGGGTTCGGGAAATCAACTCAGGGATATAATCATGTCCTGTGGGACAAGGGTTTATGTACTAGCAATGGATTGAGATGGTAGAGTAAGACAACTGAGGAGTTGAGGAGGGCATAAGAAACTATGAATCCTCTTTAAACAGTGAAAACATTGAAAACCAAATGCATTCCCAAGACAAAGCACTGTAAATTAGTGTATTTTGTCTATTCACCTTGATTCATTTAGTTTAGACGAGAGAGAGAGATGTGGATACATATAAAACATCAGAAAAAACTCATTACAAAGAAGAAACAATACATAAATTCACTGTCACAAGAATCCCACAAAAATAGTTGTGAAACCTGGTTTTATTCTTTGCCAAACTGCTGATACAAATGTTCAATGAGTCCAACACTTCTGCCAAAGTCCAACATTTAAAAATGACCAAGAAATTACATAATATAGGCAAGGAAACCACTCATGCTAGCTATCAAGTTCGAATCCATGAGAAGAGGTGTGGTTTCAACCATATCTAAACTAGGAACACAAAAGTAGCCAGTGGAACAACTTGCCTCTAAAACTTAGGAAACCAATTCATTCAGTTCAAAACAACTTGGAACTTGATGTATCTACCCCATGAGGTGTTTTTCATCCATATTTACATCAAATACATCATTTACCATGCATACATTTACTAAGGAATGAGAAAAAAGTTAACTTCCAAGAAAACTAGGAAAAAATCTGGAAATTTGAGCAAAACTGGCAAAATCAGTTTAATGCGCAGCGCCAAAAATTTAATGCGTAGTGCTTTTTCAGGGCCAGTGTTGGAGGCCTTCCCGGTGTCCAAATCAGGTGCAAGTTGTCTTTTTGGAAATCCCTACCTGTCTAGTTTTTGGAACAATTTGATTTTTCTGATTTAGAGCTCGTTTACCCCTCCAAAAGTTGATTCTCCCAAGACTGCTTCCCGTGTGGCAAAAAACTGGCAGAGAGGGCACTTTTTGGGTGTTTTTTGCCCTTTTGGAGACCTAAAACTTGTCCAAAATTTGTCACTATTTTTGAGCTTTCATATTTTTCCATGTTAGTTCCAAAAATGTAAACCATTTTGCAAGAAGATGTCCCCAACAAAAGTGCCGTAGCACCTATTGGAAAAGCTTGTTTTTCAATTTCAAAAATTCAAAAATGTCAAAATTTTTTCCAAATTTCTTGAAATTTGGCATGAATGATCCTTGTTAAGTGCTTTGATGAGCCAATGATGATTCAACCAAGATCTTGAGTTTATCTTGCTTTTTTTTTCTCCTCAAATCTCTTTTTAGCTTAGCTTTTAGCCTCTTTACCCTTGTTTTGCAAATCTTGTTCCGGGTTAGGTAGTGATAGGCCATATGGCATAGCATTTTCTTCTCTTTGTTGGCTTTCTCAAGCATATTCTCAAGGTGAATTTTCACCCTCTCCAACCATGACTCTTGGTCATCCTCAATTTCTTGCTCAAGGGAGGTCATCTTGATCTTTCTTTTCTTTGCCTCTTGCCTATTTTCTCTAATCATCTGCAGCTCCATAATAGCTTGCCTATCTGTCAACTATTTGTTTTCCTGCTCAAGAAAGTTGATGATCCATTTGGCCCTCTCATAGTTAAGTGATAAGGCTTGTATTTTAGCCTCCTTCTCTTTGATAATCATGTCCTTGAGTCTTGAGCTTTTTGAGCCCAAATCAGTAACATCCTCCTCAGTCAAAGTAAACTCTCTGTCTTGCCCTTCAGGAGGGCTCTTTTCATGCATATTTTGTTTCCCTTTATCTCTGCCCTTCTGTTTCTGCCCAACCTGTACCTGTTTAGCTAGAGAAGAAAGCAAAGCCCCTTCCACCCCTGGTGGAGATAGCATTTTCCTTTGATCTAGTGAAGAAAACGAGACCCCTTCCACCCCTGGTGGAGATAGTACTCGCTTGGTAGCAACAAAAAGCCTCCTTGTGCCTCTCTCATAGGTGATAAGCACTGACACATCTATAGTTTCGGTCTCATAAACACCTAGTTGTTCTGATGGTCCTCCTTCTTCCTGAGGCACTGATGGAATCACCTTAGGGCCTTTGAAAATCTCATGGGCAATAAAGGTATCCCATGGTATATTCAGCAAGCTTAGCTGATGCACGACAACAATTTTAATCAGTGAGAAGTGGTAAATGTTGTTGAGTTGTTGAGGAAAAGGTTTCCTTTGCACATAGTGAGCAATCTTCTCAATATTCTCGCATATAAAGTAAGGGAGGTTCATCATCCTTACTCTTGTGAAATGCATCAACAACCTGATATGATATGTATATAGGTGGGAAAACCTTCCTTCACAGGTGAAATACTTGATGTTGAGTTTCATGAGAGGAGCAATGTTTTGCAAGTATTTGAAAGGAAAAACCTTGCTGATTTGACTGTGATATCCAGCCTTAATGTAAGGCTCATAATGTTCTTTGCCCACATACTGCCCCTTATTCCACTGTTCACCTACATTAGGAATGCTTGTTGGTGCTGAAATGGTGGCAGGTGTCAAGGTGAAAGAGACACCAACAAGGTTCACCTAGCTATTGTGGAGATGGATAACAAACAACTTAGCAAGCTCATGATGAAATTTTACCCTCTCTACCATTTCACAAAATTGGTAACAAGACTGGTATTTAAAGCTAGCTACATCAAGAGGGCAAGCAAGCAATTCTGTAAGAGTGGTGGACTCCTCCCATATGATCTTTCCCCATTTGTGTGGCTTTCTTGGCACATGAGCTTCTCTGGAACAATCACTGGGAGTTTCCTCTTCCCTCTCATAATCTGAATCTATCTCCATGCTTTTGGTAATATGATGGGTGATGAAATTTGAAGTGAAAACAGATGAGTATGAAGAGATTTAGAAATATGAAGTAAGGAATGTGTAATGAGGAAGTGAATGCTTGGGGAATAGGAATTTGGGTTTGATTTTGTGCAATGAGGGGAGTGAATGGTGTTATGGATGTGGAATAAGGGTTTGAGAATAATGTAATAGGGTTACAGTTTGGTAAATGAGAGTGGAGTTTTGGGAGTGAAATTTGATGATATACGGGATAGGGAATGTGACTGGGAAAACTCAATATGAATGGAGTAAGAGAGAACAACAAATATCTTTGATAACTTGTGAGAGGTGATTTAGAAACTAGTGAGGGTTTGTGTTTACCATTTAGCTAGGGTTTTATCTAAAGGAAGCCAAACATACTCAAGCAACCAAGCATAACTATTCTTAGCAAGGAGAAGTGATATACTTACTTGGAACATGCATCAATTGGTTTTTTAGGAAGTTTGGTGGTGATTTGAGGCGATTCTGGCTTCTCTAACAGGCGCGCAGTGCCAAGGAACAGGTGCACAGTGAACTTTTAATGCAAAGCGCCAGACCAAAGTTAAACTGTAAAACTGAAATAGGTGCGCAACACTGATTTAGTGCGCAGTGCCAATAAACAGGTGCGCAACGCCAGGAAGATGCATCGATTTTTTCCCTGTTTTTCCTTCTTTACTCAAAATCGCGATTTTCTACCTTTGGCTCTTTCAATTCAACAATAAAGACATGAAACACATGAATTGGCTTTTATATCCCTTCTCCTTTAATTTTTCATTAACCAAACCCAGTTTTCTAATGTTTTGTCAGTTTTTTTAGAATGCTCTGTTTCACTTACATCTGACTTTTGCCTTTTTGCAGGTGGACTTATGCATTGACTTTTTGCAGTGGCAGGAGTTGATTTTTTCATCATGTCACCAAGAGAAATTCAATTACATATTAGGACAATAAAATTACATAAATTACATCAAGTGATTCATTAATTGCAAATGCTCAATTTCACCTCAAAACGGAGTTTTGAGGTAAAGGAGCTTTATTTAGTGTAACATAAGTAAACTTGTGACTCTACAAACCTTTTTATCTTCCTCATGTGCCTGTAGACCTTTTTATTCAATAAGTATGACCATGATGACAAACCCTAAGACCTAGCGAAACTAAACCCTAAAACTGGTTTTTATAAATGAAATGAAACAGGATGACTATGAATGACTAAAAAAAATGTGTAAACAGGTCAGCAGGTGAATGTCATGAGGGAAATTTACATGAAACCACTACCATCAGTTGATCCATGACCTAATGGAATGCAACTGATCGAATTAGACACCTAATATGCATGCAAAAGAGACTTTTGATCACCGATGGAAGTGTGAAGATACTAACACTAACATAAGTCATATCTTCTAAGGGGTATAATCTATCTGATTCGTGAGATATTTTGAATGAAGAAAAGGAGTGGCTAAAATTAAGCATGCCTTCTAATCAAATTGTTAGCTTCAAGTCTCGTAATGCTAACCCTTCCTTTCCAATTAGAATTATAGATCAGTTCCTAGAATGGCGTCGTTCCATAGGAAATTATCTATTCTTCTTTGATGGAGCTTCAAAAGGAAAATCGACAGAGATAAGAGCAATAGGGGTTCTTTATTGCCTCGATGGAGAAATAGAGATGCAATTTTCTTGAGGGATAAGCATAACATCAAATAACCAAGCAGAAGCCTTAGCCCTATGGAAAGGACTAAAAATAGTATTATTGAAGGGACCTTATTGATTAAGTGTGTTGGGTAACTCAATGATAATCATTCACAAAACCCAAAAAGTAAAAAAAACTTGGAAGAAGTGTCAGACCAGGCAGTAACTCCTCAACCAAAATTGATTCGTGTTTATTCCTTCAGGTAGGTCTTCATTAAATACATGAGGGAGAGACTGTTCAGTTGATCTCCCGATGACTGCTCATATTACTTATTTATCTATTTACATTATATTCACCCAATCATGAGGATTAGGTGTCAACATTCCCCCCCTTAATCTGAAGGGATGTTGGCGAGTCCAAGCATCATTCTAAATCGTTCAAGCTTTTCTCTTCCAAGCGCTTTGGTGAAGATGTCTGAAATTTGCTCATTTGTGGAACAATGACGGAGATGGATTGTTTTGGCCTCAACATGATGTCGAATCAGATGATATTTAGTATTGATGTGCTTCGTTCGATCATGGAACTTTGGGTTCTTGGCCAACTTTATTGCATAGGTATTGTCAATCATGAGTGGAGTTGATTGTACTTGTTTTACTTGCAAATCTTCAATAATTTTCTTGAGCCACAAAATTTCTTTTGTTGCTTCAGCTGCTGCCACATATTCTGCTTCTGTTATGGAATCTGCTGGAACTGATTGTTTGCGTGATCTCCAGGAGACAACTCTTGATCCAAGACTCGTAGCATATCCTGAAGTAGATACCTAGTTTCTTTGTCTCCATCAAAGTCTAAATCAGAGTATCCAATCAAGCTGAAGTTGTCCACCTGTGTATACTTGATTCCAAAGTCTTAAGTTCCCTTCAAGTACCTTAGAACTCTTTTTGCAGCAGACCAATGTCCCTCACAAGGCTTTTTCATAAACCTAGAGAGGATTCCAACAACAAATGAAATGTCTGTTCTGGTAGTAGTTAGGTCTAAGTTGAGACTTCCTACAAGTTTTCTATACTTTGTTGCATCCTCAAATTCTTTTCCTTCAATAGATGTGAGCTTTAAATTTCGTTCCATTGGAGTAATAAGAGTATTGCATTCTGTCACGCCAAACCTGTTCAACAGATCTCCAATGTATTTCTTTTGAGAAAGAAATATGGACTTCGGATGTTGGGTTATTTCAATGCCAAGATAGTAATGAACATAGGTCAAATCAGTCATTTCAAAACTTTTCCCCAATTCCTTCTTTATGGATGCAATGTAGCTTTCATTGTTCCTTGTCATCAAAAGATCATCTACATATACCACAAGATATACAACTGTTTTGCCAACTTTCTTGACAAATAAAGTTGCATCATCAAGATCATAATGTTTGAAATTGAGTTTCAGAAGATGCTGAGTTAGTTTTTCATACCAGGCTCGCGGTGCTTCTTTGAGGCCATATAAGGACTTCACCAGTTTGCATACTTTATGTTCATGTCCTTTCACAGCAAATCCTTTAGGCTGGGACATAAAAACATTCTCTTTTATATCTCCATTCAAGAAAGCAGTTTTTACATCCATTTGATGGAATTTCCAACCGTTCTGAACTGCTAGGGCAAAGCGTGTCCAGATGGTAGCCCATTTTGCTGTGGGGACAAAAGTATCCTCATAATCAACCCCTTCCTTATGTGCAAAACCTTTTTCCACAAGCCTAGATTTGTCCTTGTCAAGTGAGCCATCAGCTTTATACTTGTTCTTGTAGACCCACTTGCAGCCAATTGGTTTGGTTCCTAATGGAGGATCAACCAGCTTTCAAGTGTCATTCTTTATGAGGGCATCATAGTCCTTTTGCATTTCTTCTTTCCATTCATCATGAGAAGCAGTTTCTTTGAAGGAAGTTGGTTCAAAATCTATAGACAAGTTCAATTCACAATCATAAGAAACATCCATATCAACAAGTGAATTAGAGTCATCCACATCACCTCCATTTTGCTGGTTTGAATTTCTAGTTCCTGTCTTTCCAACCTCATCAGGATGAACACTTTCAAGTGTCTTTGTCAGCCACTTTGGGGGACCTTTCTCAGATGGTCCAGGCTGCTCCGTTGATTGAGTTGGGACTGAATCAAGATTGAGTCTCCCAATTCTATCAATCACATCACTTAAAGCATCATCTATTGTTGGAGTTTCATGCAGGGGAGAGTGTTCCCTAAAAGAAGATTCCACATGTTGATCTAGTATAGGAATCCCCCGTTCAAGATGTGGAATCTGATTACCAAATTCTTGAAATGGTTTTGCTTTTGTGAATCTATCCAAGCGATCAAGTTGCCGCTCAACAACATTGTCAATTTTGGATGGTTCAAGAAAAATTACATCTCTAGATACAACAAACTTTTTATTTACTTCATCATAGAGACGGTATTCTTTGGAGGTGTTTGAATACCCCAGGAAGATACATTTACGACTTCTAGAACCAAGTTTGTTTCTATGTACCTTTGGTATCAAGGCATAATAGGTGGAACGAAAGACCTTGAGATGCTTTACCGAAGGAACATGTCCATACCACATTTCATATGGAGTCTTGTTTCTAATAGCATTAGATGGACATTTATTCTTTATATATGCAGCACATATAACAACATCAGCCAAAAACATTATCTTTAAATTTTTGAAGAAGAGCATGGATCATACCATATTTAAGATTGTCCTATTCATTCTTTTAGCTACACCATTCCGTTGGGGATTATAAGGCACAGTTGTTTGATGTTTGATCCCATGTTGGCGAAGATAGTTTTAAAATTCATTTGATGTGTATTCTTTTCCATTATCAGTGGAAATAGACCCAATATGAGATTGTGCATCATTTTCAATCCATTTATGAAAATTCTTGAATGTTTGAAAAGCATCAGATTTGTTCTTCAATAAATAAACCCAATACATTCTGGTGTAGTCATCAATAAATGTCATCATATATTTATTTCCATTTGCAGAAGGAATAGGCATTGGACCACATAAATTTGAATGAATGAGTTCAAGTTTTCTATGTGCTCTTGAATGTGAATCATGAAAAGACTGTTTGCTATGCTTTCCTAGAATACAAGCATCACATTGCTTAAATTTCCTAGGAATTGTAGGCAAACCAACAACACCATTTTTCTTCAACAAGTGGAGGCTGTCATAGTTCAAATTTCCAAATCTAGCATGCCATAATAAAATTGATGGAAGTGTACCTTCTTCATGATGAGAATTGTATGAGAAATGTTGTGCACGAGCAGAGGTTCCTTGTAGCTTGAGAAGCCTTTCTTCTTCTATTCCCTTCATGACAAGTGAGTGGTCAGATGCTTTTCTTACCTCAAGCTTGCCATCAAACATATGAATGGAGTGACCTTGCTGGCGGATGTGGACCAAGGACAACAAGTTTCTGTTGAGCTGTGGGAGATATAGAACATGATGTAGAAGAAAGTCTGGAAGACCAGGAAGTTTAAGCCTGATTGTGCCAAGCCCTGATGGCTTGATTTTTGATTGGTCTGCAAAGTATACTGCTCCATCAACATTGTCAATAAATTCTTCAAAAAAATATTTTCCATGAGTCATGTGGCAAGTTGCTCCTGAATCAAGCAACCAATCATTTTTCCAAGCAAGTGAAGCATTAAATAAATCTTCATTTACTCCAATGTTACATTGTGCCACAACATAGTGAGCGGATTCAAGTGCTTTACCTTTGTCTGAATCATCAGTTTTACCTTTTTGTTGGTTTCTTTGCTACTCAATTTTGTCCCATGGTAGCTTGCATGTAGAGGCATCACGTGATCCATTTCTTTTGCAGCGTATGCAGTGCAAATCTGCCTTTTCTCCTTGAGAATGTCTGCCCCCCTTGCCTCTGAAATATCTTCCTTTTCCTCTTCAACCACCTCTTCCTCTTGAAGAATCTTGAGCAGGATGATTTTCTTTATGAGCAAGGCACACAACCTCTTCAGAATATTTAGGGGCTATCTTCTTTTCAAAAGCTTTCTCTCTTTCAACAAACTTTTTCACAAGAGAGTCAAAGGTGATATCTTTTAGATTTCCATTTGCTTGAAATGACTCAAGATAATTGGAGTAAGTAGGATAAAGTGCCTCGAGAAAGGCGATAAGAGGAATATCCAATTCAACCTTAGTGGATTTGATATCATGCATTATAGACTTTACTTCAGATGCAAAGCAAGAGGATCATTATTTTGTAGTTCAACAGTGAAGAGTTTAATCATGAGTTGAACAAATTCAAGTGCAGAATGTGAGTCATAGAGTTCTTTCAGCTTTTGTAAGGCTTCAAAGGCAGTTGAATATGATGAAATATGGTGACTCACCTCTTTATTTACAGATGCTGCGATTAATGCATAAGCTTTGCTGTTCTTGTTTTCCCAAATGACGAGCTCTTTTTCTGAGGTAGGCTGTACTGGTTCATTGTCCCTGTCTCCGACACACACTCCTTTCCACAACTCATTGAAAATGAGGGTGTGTTTTATCATCCAAGACCATTCAAGATAGTTCTCCTTGCTAGTGAGAACTATTCCCACCATGGATATGATTGAATGCATACTATAACAAAAAACTTCTACTGCAAAACGTTTACTCTTTATGTAAAAAAATATAGTTCTAATGTGACTGGACAACAAACTCAAATTGACAGCAAATGTCAATACCCGAAGATATATATCAGCCCCCTTTTTTTTGGTAATACATACTATTCAAAATATATATGGGTTTCTTCCTTTTTTTGTTTTTTTACATTGATTAACCAATGCTTCCCTTCAAAAAAATTTAACACACAGCTGCGATTTTAAAACATGCACAAAATCAGGTAGTGTACCAAAATAGTCATTGTATGGGCAGCGTACTAAAATAGTTCAAGATACTAGCAGCGTATCACAAAATCAGGTAGCGTATCAAGAGTTCAAACTAGAAGAAATCTTGTCAGCATACCAAATCAGGCAGCGCTAATATATTGTAATGAGACCAGCTTGAATATAATGCCAAAAAACTTCAATACATACACAAAGTGGAGCAGCGTTCAATATATATGCAACTTTCAATGCACAACACCAAGACAATGTTGAATATTTAGGCAACATTCAACAGAATTCACACTTAGGATAGCAGCGCACATACAATTTTTTATTTATTTATTTAAAAAAACATTCAGCCATACAGCCACCAAATAGTTCCTCGTTCCTTCAGATGCATAGCGTTCCTCGTTCCAATTTCTATGCCGGTGACCAGAATCGCTGAAGCAGACTTGGCTGCTGCTGGACTTTGAGTTCGAAGGCAGTGAGGCTAAGCTCTCCACCCACGTAAGTGAAACCCTGGCTGCTGCCGTAGCGTAGCTAAGGTTTCAAAAAACGCTCAGGCCTCAACTTTGAAAGACCCAGATTTGCGTTTCACGCAGGACAATATCAAGAATTCCTTTAGCGAATACCTCGGCGGCAGTAAGCTGGGCGAAGCGGTGAGGGACATTAAGGATGGAAAGCTGTCCCTCAGAAGGTTTTCAGGTCTGAGGCTGTTAGGTCAGAGGATTCAAAATTAATTATGGCAGACAGAGCGCACAGGGGTAGTGGACAGAGAGCAGGAGGCAGAAGGGAGTTACACTTATTTTGGGAGCTGGCTCTGATACCATGTCAGACCAGGCAGTAACTCCTCAACCAAAATTGATTCGTGTTTATTCCTTCAGGTAGGTCTTCATTAAATACATGAGGGAGAGACTGTTCAGTTCATCTCCCGATGACTGTTCATATTACTTATTTATCTATTTACATCATATTCACCCAATCATGAGGATTAGGTGTCAACAAGAAGATCCAATACCGAGATCAAAAGTTATTGTCATTTAATGTTTCCTCTTTTAACTCTCTTACAAAATCATCAAGCACTCCATGTGGGAGGTCAAGTGTCTAATGTAGCTATACCATGTTCGAAAACACATCAACACATGCTTGCCCTCGTCAACATTCCAGTGTATTATGCCCAAACTTGGGAAGTGTACAGTTGAGCTAGGTGCCAAACAATGGGTGTGATCCTCATTATTTAATGGAGATATCTTCCTCACCCTACCCATAGCATGTAAGGACATTGTTTCGTACTATATCCATTTATTCATAAAAACATGGGCTTAAACCCACCTCTCCTTTCCAATTGGCTTAATTGAGCCAACATGGGGTTAAACTCGCACATGGAAGGCAACACACCCAAGGGGGGTTTTCTCGAACTTTTATGCTGGTGGCAAGAGTTTGACCCCCCTTATGGCATTTTCAGATAGTTTTCCTTCTATGAATGGAACTTCTTGATCCTATTTTTCTCGCTTAGATTGGATCTCGTGACCACTCATGCATGAGATCTGAATCCTCTACCACCTCAATGGTGCACTCTGAATCTCTCCTCAACCTGGTGTTCCAGGTGCTTACATATTTCTCTTGTATACAGGTCAACCACGATGACTTTCCTTGCAAGTATTCGTACACTTTTTCAACAACGTTGTTTTTCCAATTCCATGGATCCCACATACATCAGTTACCTTAACTTGGGGAGCTTCCCCCAACCACTTCTTTAGCCTTTTCATAACATATTTTATCCCCAACTCTTCCAATGTGGAATATAGTTATACTTGATGAGTATTGTAGATAGTGAAGAGATCATAAAAAAACTTGTCTTCCATTCTCTGGTTTTTGTGGAGAGTCTCAGATTGCACACAACGCATTGAATATACAATTATGCAATGGTAGATCAACTCTCTCAACCTTCCCTTGAAAACAATTATTTATCTCCAGTGACAAAGGAAGAGGTTTTTCATATGACATGGATAATCTTGGATAAGTAGATGGTTTTCCTCCAACATAATAACATCATCTATTTCTCAAATGAGTCATTGGAGAAAGGTAATCATGCCTGGACAAAGTATCCATTACTTCTTTTTCTGCATGCGGCCATCTGAGTTCTCAAATTCCACTTCTTCCTTGGCTTTCAGAGTTTTTTAATTATTTTCTTGGGCATGACCACTATAGGAAAATGTCCCTATGGGTCCAGTTCTTCCACCATTTTTTCTTCAGATAGCCTCCCTCTACAGGTGACGGGTTTGCCCGGGTCACCCTGGCCAACTAGAGCTGTGATATCATCGGTTAGGATTCATAACATTATGAAGGAAATAAATGAATAATCAAGCAACAAACATTCAAACCATGTAAATCATGATTTATCAAAAAATTTTTAACTAGAAAAGATCAATTAATAATAAATTTATTTTTATTTTTGACTAAAAAACAGTCGAGGTAGATTACAACCTAAGTTTTCATGACTTAACCATTGCTAACTACAATTAAAATTCCTAAAACCTTTTAAAAACTTCAACTACATGTAATACCATGAACTTAATACCAAGGGTCACGAACACTAGGTACCCAAAACTATAAGTATTAACACAAGCTCAATTCCATCGCTGGGTCATGTTTCTCCAACAATCACTCACTTGAATGCTGAATCTGCTGCAACTATGAAATATCACAATAAAAATTCGTTGGTTTTCCAAAATCGGAAAGAATTTTTCTTTTACCTAAATCTGAAGCATCATGATTGTATGCATATACAATAGGAGCCTTGGAAATGGCGAGTAGGGACTTAACAACTGCAACCTACCGTTCATGACACCAACACTGTTTATTCACTCATTATCATTATTGTAATGAATAAATAGACTGTAAAAGTGTATCAAACTATAGGTATGTAAGTTGGAGACAAATATGTGAGTTAATTAGAAATGTTTAGTGAAAAAAAGCTTAATTAGTTGGACATTAAAGTTGGGAGGATTTTGAGGGAAGTTCAATATTTTTGTGGGTTAATATTTTAACACCATTGCTAAATGTTACTTAGATGCAGTCATTTTAATAAAAGCCGATGAGAAGGGTATTTAATTTTGTTTGTTTTGGATAATTTTGATAGCTAAATGTTACTTAGATGTTGTTCTTTTCATCAAAGCGGGTGAGAAGGGTATTTAACATATAAATACACATATTTAACTTTGTTTGTTAGCATTTTTTTTAATAGTGGGCTTTCTATTTTGTCTCATTTCATTTTGTGTATTTCCCTATTTTGAACTGAGTTATTGTGCATTTACTTTGATTCTTGAAAATGATATAGATTTGGGGCTTGAAAATGATATGGATTTTATTATCTGAGCGGTTAAACCAGGTATTTGAAACATTAGTTCTATGGATATGAACGTCGTATGGAGCTCTCAAGCCTTCTATCTCAAGGAATCGACACCCCTAGCCCCAACCATCTCCCAACTGTTTCCTAAGGAAGCAGAACCAAATAGGATCCTAATTGGTATGGAGGGCACCTACCTCCACACCAACAACAGTTGCAGTTGCATTCGACTGTATTTTCTTTAAGGTGGTAGTGCATGCATGGGACTAATTCTTAGTTGTCAGTTGGAATCAGAATTGCATTCAATTAGGAACGGGTGCATGAAATTAATTCCAGATTATCTTCTAAATTAATTAGAAGTATAGCATAGTAGATCTTCCAAATTAAGTGAAAGGATACTCTAAATTGCAGGTAATAGAAAATGAAGGGTAAATCCTATCCACAACACATGATAGCTCACATACCTCAACATGAGCATAAGATGGAATTGCACTAGACAAGAGTTCATCCAGGCTTGACGGCAATAATAAGGAATGCATGGAAGTAATTGCACATTATCTTCCAAATTAACTCAAATTATACTCCAAATAACAGGCATCATAGGTAGAGTTAAATGGGGTGCAAAATTAAGTATAACTATGAAATATTCATTCGAATAAGAAGAGCACCAACTGGATTTCCATCTCCATAAAGAAATAAAGGCATGAATTGGGACGTTGATGGGTTGGAAATAGAAATAGTAAAAATACAAAATGGAAAAAATTTAAAATTAGAACACATATATGGAAAAAAACTAAATAATAAATACTTCAAAAACACACATCTGAGATGTATTCATTCCACTTAGATTGCATTACAACTACCATTGCAATATTCCTTGTCGAAGGCTCACTGCCTTCCCCGTACCATTTCCAAGTATCGTGCAAAGAAAACATTAAACTGAAATATTAGTTTCCCAATTTAGCCGAAGGATTTGTTAACTAGCCCCTTCACTTAGGGTCATCTTCTTGTCATGTTTTATTTCCTTTCATTACTAGAGATTTTAACTGAAGCATAAACATAATATATCAATAATACTCATTATCATTAATAGGTCATTATTTCCCATGTACACAATGAATATTCCACACAGTATGGAATCCCTTACATAACCACATGGTGTTACACAAAACATTGTAAGTACAAATTATGTTTTCCTACTATTCACATAATGATTATAATTTTAAAGAATGATCACTTATTTTGTTACTATGATGGTTCTAAACTAATGACTTTTTCGACCAAACAAAATCATTATAACTTCATTGCATTTTCTTTTATAGATATATATATATATATATATATATATATATATAGATATAAGTCAATCAAAATTCCGATTAAGGTAACTCTCTTCTTATGACATTTTGGTGTTTTTTGCATTGTTGTCCATTTATTCAAGTGGACTGAGCCAAGTCTAATATAGTTATCCTGTGATCTTTTTCCACCTTCTATTTCCATGTATCTTATGTAAAAGGCTTAATCAAGGCCTTGCACTTCGAGTTGGGTTTATTTGGCTCTTCTCTAGAGCTCCTTTCCTTTCCTTTCCCACACACAACAATCCAACCGAGGCCAAACCACAAAAGGCAAAAAGAAAGAGGAAATAAAAAACAATGGCAAGTTCATAATAGTAATGCACAATAACAAAACAAGCTAGAATGACCAAGCTAAAATTCAACATCCAAGTTACAAAAAAATAAGAAGCGAACCATAAAAAAAAAGACATGTAATACATTCCAATCATTCATTAGCCCTCAACAACTTAGTCCCTTGAGTTTTGGTATTCATTGTGTCCATCGCCAACATAGACACAAAATTTTAGCAATAATCCTTTCCAAGGTTTTCAACAACCTAAAAATTTCAACATCCCTTGACATAGTTCAAGAAGGAACTTTCTATGTATTTCAAAAATCTTGAGGGCATTCTCCCTCATTTATTTATGTACTATCATTATTTGGCTCATGTGCTTTGAATTCACAAAAATTAGTCTTCTTCTTTCACTATATGTTAGGACAATACCTCTTCAAATGTGCTTCTCCATAGTTCCAACATGAAACTAACATTCTTTTCTTTTCAGCCTTATGATGTTCATTTATATTCTTTTCATCATGACATTCCTTAATATTTTCCTAGGTTGATGTTTGTTGCAATAACTTTACATGTATGACAAATATCATAACAACACCATATTCACCCTTGCTTTTTGTGCTTCCCAATGAGCCTTTCATTCTATGCCTTGTATCTCTTCATCTCAACTTTCAAGCTCGTGAAGGTTTCTACTTTATTAGGGAAACCTTCCTCATCTTTAATGGAGTTGGTTTGTGTTGTGTTGTACCATATTGTTTTCCATCCGAATTTATTTCTAACTACAATTGGGTCTTCATATGTGCTATAACACACACCTAGCTATTAGTTATATGAGAATAAACAAAATGACATGCTACCTTTCCATGCAAACAAAATACATGCTGGTATAAAGCATGTTGATTTGTTTTTTTCACACATCTAGATCCCATGTCATTGAAGCATTGAAAAGAGAATATAAACATTCTTATACTCATACCAATCAACATGATTGAAATCAACCTTTTACAAAAATTAGCAACCATGATATCTACAAGCCTAAAATACAATTACAAAAAAAAATAACATATCAAAATCTATCATTCCTATCACTTCACAATTCTGATATCTATAAATATATGCAAAGGACATATAGTCTACAACTAGCGCCTACTTGCACACATATAACAATCACTAGAAAATGCCAATATTTGTTACAAAATTCCAATTATTTATGTCCAAAGGTGTACTTTAGATCCTTTGCTCCTTATTTCATTTGTCTTGAGCTGATCCAATCCAACTGTTGAACTAGGGTGCTCTTATACCACATTGTAACACTCCCTCACACCCCTTTGAGTACTTTAAGCTAATTGGGAGGTGTTACCTTCAATTAACCCAACTCCATCGTCTCCTTATGGAGATGGGGTTATCAAAATACTCAAATTAAAAAGTTATTAGAGTCAAATTCTAATACCATATGCCTTTAAAGTTCTATACTTCCTTATCAGAGCAATTTCATATTTAAAACTTCATAGTGGTGCATTATTCGAATTTTCATATTCTCGACCTCTAATATGACATGCCCCTTCTGCTTAGCCCTTCCAAAATTTCTCACCATAGGACATAGGGTTATGACCTGCTTCTTATCCTCAAGGTGCTACAACATTTAGACTCCTGTTAGGGGCCATTCTTCCTTTTTTAAGTGCTTAGCACCCAAGGTTCTTTAAGTTCCTTTTGACAATGCACCAGCCAAATATCAGAGCCCCTCTCATCGGAGGCTTCGAATTGGGGAAATAACTTTGGAGTTGCGATATTATAATTTTCCAATATGTTGATAGCTCTTGGTGCTCAACCCCAAATCTATGCCTTTGGTTCTTTGAATCCTTGCAACCATGGTGCCAACCCAATATTGGAGCTCCCTTATCAGAACTTTTTCAAGTATCAATTTTTGTAAAGTGACGACATCCTCAACCTTTGATATGCGATCTCCAATATGACATCATCATTCCATGTGGCACCCTATGAGTTGTGACATTTGTCACACATATTTGTCCCTTAGGACCCCTCAAAACTCTAGAATTGACAGCCACATGTCCTGCTGTATCATCATGTCATATGCCACTGTAGCTTTATCAAAACCAATCCTATGTCACCACGTGTTCGACTAGATGAGAGATAAAAGGGCTTGCTCACCTTTGCTTTTGCAATGAAATGCTTTGTTAATAAATTTTCAGTGTTTACCAACGATTTTTAATGCTATAAAAAATTTCCATGTTGCAACTTTTAAAATGTTTTCAGCTTCAAAAGTTTTGATTCTTCGATTTATAATGTTCTGATGTTGCGATATTGCGATGTGCCAATCTCTTTTAGGCTTCAACACTGCTTGCTCTGATGCATTGGACCTTTGACATGCATGACCTACGATATGAAACTTTCGATATGTGAAGGCTTTGATGTTGTAATCATTGATATGCCTGACGTCTGATACATTTGGATCTCCGACATGTGATCTCTGCTATTCATGATATGCCTTCACAAGGCTTTAGTCCTTGAAAGTCGAGAAGACCATAACTTTTGATCTAGGTGTCCATTGTTGGACTTCCACATATCGTTGAAAACCTTGTTTAGACAAAAATCTAATGGAGAGGGTCTGATTTAGGATTTGAGTCATTTTGAGGCTTGTAATATGAATATAAACGTCTCTGCTCATTTGCTCTTTGGATAATTGAAAACACATTTTGCAGTAAGTGAAAACAAGGTCAATGTTGTCAAATTCATTCAGTGTCTTTGGTGTGTTCAAGAGAAGTCATCCAGTTGATCTATGCTAGAATACTCTAAATAATTCATTTCATGTATGCCTTTCCTAATATAGTTCCATATCAACATCATTCAAATCATTCTATCTCAATGATGATAGATGTTTTGTTTCGATGATGGGGGATAGATCAAGGCCCTCCTATGATGGGGTCGCTTCTTGTCGACATCAACACATCATCGAGGAAGTTGACTTAGAAACACACCTTTTGTACCTTTGAACTTGCATACATCAATGACAAGTTTCCTCACTCTCAGCGACAGGTTTACGTCAATGGTCTTCAAATAAAAGATTATGTGTGTTGTTCAATATCGACTCATTTATTCACACCATATGAATTGTATTATAGTACCTTGAGAGCCACTAAGATCATCAATGGTTTCTCTTGTGTATGTTAACGACTGACATCATTGGTCAGTAATCATATGGTGTCTACCATGTTCGACTCCAACTCATTGAATCACATGGTTAGACTCTTACATTGGTTGGTCATGTGAACGAGATACAAGACCCCAGATCTAGTTTCATCCATTTGGGCTGCGATTTCAAGATTTATACAAAGATCAGAATGTATGTTGGTCACGATCATATAGAAAGTCATCCAGTCATAGGCCCACCAATTACATCTGTGGACACGTATTTTGAAAATTATACATTTTATGCTAGCTTATGAGATGATTATGGGTATGCCTCCCTCAGCAAACAAAGATGTCATATTGTAACTATATTGTAAAAAATGGAGCTCACCAGTTTTCCTTCATCTCGACTTGTCACAAGGTAAAGCACTTCAGTCATTAGTCATCACCTCTGACTTTGCACTTTAGGGTGAATTTTGTTATAGGCCATTTTGTCACATCTGATCAGTGAGCCTCCTAATGGGATCAATCAACATCCTATTCCCCCTTGTCAGCATCTTGTCGAATCCCTAATCATGTTCCCTTCAACCCCCATAATTTTAGCCCTAAACTACATCATATGAGACAGTTTGAGGACCAATTGTCCCTATAAGCTTATTGGGGTGAGTTCACCTACATGTTGCTCCATTGTGCCATGCATTGGTCACTAGTAGGTTGCTCCACTTTGCACCTACGATGGTTATGGAAATCCTAGAGAATGATCAATATTCCAGAAATTTCCCCTTCTAGGAGTTTCCAAAAGTTGTTTTAACTACTTACCTTTGATAAAACATTCGGATCCTATCCTTCCTACCTTGTACTTTTGACCACTTATCCTTTGATCCTATCCCTCCATCAAAGGTGGATCTCTTACCCTAGATTGGTAATTAGATAAGAAATTTGAACTTACCCTACTTCTCTATATATTCCCAACCTTCTATGTGGTTGGGGGTTATATTTTAGAGAGTTTTTCTACCCTTACGCTATTGTAGTGAGTGGTTATCATCTCATCCATTTAGGGTGATTGGAGGTGCATATTGTAAGAAGGAAAGGACAAGTCAACAACTTGGAGGAGCTCTTCTATAAGGTCAACTTCTGCTTATGGTTGTAATCTCCTTCCATTTATATTAGTGTTTTCCTATATGTGATGTTGTTATTTCACTTATTTCAATACCATGTTGATCTATTGAATGAAGTACCTAGATGATACTACATAGATGTCACAGTTTCTTATCTTGTGTTATCTGATTGTGCAAGTTCTAATTTTGGCATTCATAACTAGAATTGGAGCTTCCAAGCTAAAGTAGGAGCGAAGTGTGTAAATGATTCCAGGTATGCCTAACTCCATCATCTTTTTACTTTAAGGAAAATCATTGTGATCCTTGTCTCTCTATTGTCATAGGTTATCCACAAACCTAGGGGAGATACTATTGTTAGCAATCATAAATCTTGTATAATAGGTGCTAAGAGGGTGAAAGGAATATTAGAGCTTTTCCACAGTGATGTGTTTGGACCTATGTCTATTCCATCACTGGGTAAGTCTATGTACTATGTATAATTTATAGATGAATTCTCAAGGAATACATGTATCTATTTCCTCAAGAATAAATTTGAAGTCTTTGACAGGTTTAAAGAATTTAAGGCTCTAGTGGAAAAATAAATTGAGAAAAAGATGAAGGTGCCGAGGACAGATAATTGTTGAGAGTTCAACAAGGAGGAATTTGAAGAGTTCTATAAGAAGTGTGGTATATCATAACATATGATCCGGATTTAAACAAGAATGCAACAACATATAGAGATAACCATATACACAAAGATGCAGCGGAAATAATACTTCATTTCATTAATGGAAAATACTGAAATATGCTTACAACCAGAAATGGAAATAAACCAGGTAGGGCGATGGTAGCTTATCTCTGAGAAGAGATGTGGCGACTACATGCCTCTGAACTGTGTTACAATGAGGCTTGAAGGCCTATTTATTGTTGAGAAACAATGACAACCCTTAACATCCCAAAACCTAACCCTAGAAGATGAAACGCCAAATTGTGGGCCCCGTTTGGGTAAATTGGTACATCAATTTCCCAGGGTCATAATTTTGGCATATGATCTCCATTTGACGCGTACAATATCTCGTTAGAAATATCTATTCAAGGACTACCACTTTGGGAAGGGAAACATTGGTGGAGGACCCATGTTGCCCCTAGATTTCCCAAAAACCATCGTTTAGGGCCTCAAAACGGCTCCGGAAGTTCAAGACCCGAAAAAGTGCTAAAAATAGTAAATTGTGCTACAAATAAGGAAACCGAAAAGCTGAAAGAGACAGTTGTGGGTGTCCAAGTGTGATAGGTGGGTGGCCACCAACGTCCACTTGGATCATTCCTCCCCCCTTAGGAAGCAATGGTCTCCATTGCATTGAGTTCCTCCCTGAGATGAGGAAGCTTCTGCTGAGCTGGGCCTCTGGTGAGCTGTTTTGAAATCTCTGATGTGTCCAGTAATGGTGGGAAGCATGGTTGATGACGGTACACAATGAATACTCAGTCAAATCGAAGGAATGGAGGAATGCTATGCTTCAATGCATTATTTCCCACAGCCTTGGTTATGCTGTAAGGACCATGTCGGAGTGGTCTGAGCTTCTGATGGGCTCTTGTAAGGTGTTCTTTCTGTCGATGCAACCAAACTTTGTCACCCACCTAAAACTTGTGTGGTAGCCCTGTGGGTGAGGATAATTTGTTCTTGTGTTCTGTCATGACCGTAACCCTTTGTGGCTACTGTTGCGTGGAGGAACCCTTCACGGGGGTCATGGATGTGGTGACAATCTTCCCCTTACTTTCGGTGCCAATAAGACAGAAAATGAATTTCCTAGTCTGGGAGATGAGTTTGCTGCCTTTCTTAGTAGAGATCAAAGAGGTGGCGGTAGGTGGGGCTACCTCTGGTATCCTGTATAATGAATTATCCAAAGAAATAATGACAACGTGAGGCCTTGACTCATACATAGCATGTCGCCTCCACAAGTATGGTTGGCCTAATAGTACATCACAAACATCCAGAGGTGTAACATCACACAATACCTTGTCTGTGAAGGGCTTGATGTTGTAGGGAAGGTGGCACTGCTGGCGAACTTTGAGATCTTGTCCTTCATGAAGCCACCCGATACTGTACGGTTGTAGGTGTGATGTAGTCAGTAGGCCCAACTGCTTCACGACCTCTACTGAAATGAGGTTATTTTGGCTGCCATTATCGACAATGAACTGCAACGGTGAACCCTTCACCCACATCTGTGAGTGGAAAAGACGTTCCCCATCCTATGGATCTTCATGCTCATTTTTCTGGATCTCGGTGGTGGCATCAGTGGCACTGGGATCCGTATCAATGATCTGCTTCCCTTTGCCATTCCCCTTGTCAGGTTCCGGCTCAGGGTTGGAACATGCATCTGATTCGGAAGCCTTCAACTTGGCCACCAACGACTGCTTGGTCCAACACTCACTTATGTTGTGAGTGGGGCTCTTGTGGAACTCACACCACTTTCCTGTGTCCCTTTTCAACTTCGTGGTGTTGTTCTTTTCTTGCGGCTTCGACGGGTTGTCTTGGGTCACGCCACCTTGGCTTTCTCCTTTGGGCTTCAAATTTGCAGATCCAAAGTCTCACTTTTTCTGTTTGAACTTTTTCTCAATTTTGATAGCGTATCGGTACACCATGCCAAGTGAGGAGATGTTCAGGAACTCCATCTCTTCCTGGATGTATCTGTGTAGGCAATCGCGGTATTTGAGTACCAGATGCAACTTAGAATCTTTGATACCCAACTGTGTGCGAAGGGTATGAAAAAGGTTTGTGAACTCCAACACATCTTGGTCCCTTCCCTGCCGCAATGTGTTCCATTTGATGTATTTGTCTTCATAGATTTTGACAGTGTAGTATTGATCCTTGACGGCATCACGGAATGAATCCTAAGTGGGTGAGGCTGAAAATAGTGAGCTCGTACTTTCATTCTTCTACTCGCAGTAGGTTTCCCACCAGTCCTTGATGTGGGGGGCTGTTTTGAGAAGAGCGAAAACAATCTTTTCCCGACTTGAAAATTCATGAACAGAAAAATACCCTTCTAGCAGATTTAACCATTTATCTATAGTATCCGCATCTATTTGACCATCAAATATGGGGATTTCAAAATTAACTTGTACCTTAAATGGTGTAGCATTTCCAGAGTAGTTTTTGGAGGTCGATGAATCGCCTCTGGGTAGGTGCTGAAGGGTCTGCGCAAAGCTATCCATCATCGAGTTCCTTTGCCACTCGAGGGCTTCTTTGAGCAAGATTTTGATAGGATCTCCTGCTCCCTCATCTTTCTTCTCATCCGCGATGGGAGGTCGTCGAGATTTTAAAGGCTGGTCTTGCAAAGGTTTGACTAGTTCAAGCCCTAACTCCTTATATCCCAACCTCGTTGGCGACATGCAAAGAAAAACAGAGAAAAACCAGACCGCTCTAATACCACTGATCTAGATTTAAATAGGGACACAACAACATATAGAGATAACCATATACACAAAGATGTAATGGAAATAATACTTCATTTCATTAATGGAAAATACTGAAATATGCTTACAACCAGAAACAGAAATAAACCAGCTAGGGCGATGGTAGCTTATCTCTGAGAAGAGATGTGGCGACTACATGCCTCTGAACTATGTTACAATGAGGCTCGACGGCCTATTTATTGTTGAGAAACAATGACAAACCCTTAACATCCCAAAACCTAACCCTAGAAGATGAAACGCCAAATTGTGGGCCCCATTTGGGTAAATTGGTACATCAATTTCCCGGGGTCATAACTTTGACATACCATCTCCGTTTGACACGTACAATAGCTCGTTACAAAAATCTATCTGAGCACTACCACTTTGGGAAGGGAAACATGGGTCTGTGGACCCATGTTGCCCCCATATTTCCCAAAAACGTCATTTAGGGTCTCAAAATAGCTCTGGAAGTTCAAGACACGAAAAACTACTAAAAATAGTAAATTGTGCGACAAATAAGGAAATTGAAAAGCTGAAAGAGACAGTTGCAACAGTCCAAGTGGGATAGGTGGGTGGCCACCACATCCACCTGGATCAACATAAGACTACTCCATACACATGTCAGAAAAATGGAGTTGCAAAAAGAATGAATAGGATATCGATGGAAAAGGAAAGAAGCATGCTTAATGGTGTGGGGTTAGGACATGAATTTTGGGCAAAGGCAGTGGAGACTGCATGTTACCTGGTTAATAGATTGCCTTCACCAACATTGGAGAATAAGAATCCAAATGAGGTATGGATTGGTAAGAAACACTCTCTTTCACATACGAGGGCTTTTCATTGTGATGCATTTTACTTTTCCAAAGGAGAAAAGAACCAAGTTGGATAGTAAATATGAAAGGTGCATCTTTATTGGGTATAAGGATGGTTTAAAATGTTATAAGATTTGGAACCCATAAGAAAGGAATATTTTGGCTTAGGGGATCCTGACCTAGGTTTAGAGTTAGTTGTGCCAACCAACAAATCCCTACACTACTGGGCCTTTTGGCAACAACCCACATAGCGCAAGCTGCAATCTCACCCGAAGTGGTATGGCGAGATGAAAGAATCAAGTTTCTGCATCCAGAGATGAGTGTGATGTCTTTTAGTGCCTTAGTTATGCCTTTGCACAGATCAATAAGCCCTTAGGGCTCAGTATTGTAGTTCTGTTAAAAAAAATTTCAAACCTTCATGGAGGTATATGATTGGTCCTTGCGGATTTGTATTAGTTAATCTATCCACTTACATGCATCAAAGAACAGTTGTAAATTAGACTTTGCATAGATAAGCTTACATTATTAATAAACATCAGAAAATTCATCAGAGTCTTCGTGAAATTACATAAACAAACTTGCGTACATCATTTAACATTTATTCATTAGAATAGTGCACTATCAGATCAATATTTCATAAACACATTATTCATCCAAAACATATATTGTAAACAGAAGTAAACATAGATAAACATATATGCACAATATTTCTTTGGTAATCTTCTTTATTGACCTCAGTTCAACTTTACAGACTCAAAACTACCCTGTGCACTCAGCTGCAGGAGTCCACGCACTCAGCTGCAAACTCTACCTAGGCCTCTGCGCACTCAGTTATAGAGCCTTGCTCTCCTATCTGACCCACTTATTTGTGCTATCAATTTTCTCTTACTGACCCATTACATCCATAATTATCTTATACATCTCCCTTAGACTATCTAAGACACACCTATTTATACAATCCCATGGTCCATGGACCATGGGTGGCTCTCAAAGCTGACTCAAACTTTACATAAACAAGGCGCTAAAACCCCTTTGACTCCTAACCATCTACACACTCCACATCCATAAATCATAGAGAATTTACATTAGTTACAAAATATACATCAAAACTTGGGTTATTTTAACTCCAAAACTAGCCCAGGGGACCCCATCCCACCAAGAAGGTTGTGTACAACTGACATATGGTGTTTAGTTAGGTGAAAGATTTTATTAAACATGAAGTCCTACTAAAGGAACTTGAGAAGATAGATTTTGATCTAAAGGAGGAAAGAATAAAACTCTATAGCAGAACAAGAAATAGAAGATCAAGAGCCACAAACTCTAGCTGTGATAAGATCAATTCGTGAAGGAAGACATATGGAAAGTTATAGTTCATCTTCTTTCTCTTAAAATTTTTCTTTATATGTTAATGATCATGATCCCATAAATGCTAGGGAGGCAGTAGATTTAGAGGATGGAAAACTCTAGAAAGAGGCCATGGTTGATGAAATGGCATATTTGGACAAAAATGAGGCCCGGGATTTGGTGAAGTTGTTGGATGGAAGGAAACCCATTGGAAGAAAATGGTTGTTTAAAAAGAAGATTAATGCAGAAGGTGAGGTGTAGGAATACAAAGCTCAATCAGTAGAAAAAGGTTATTCCGAGGTGTCGGGAATTGATTTTGGTGATATTTTTTCTCTTGTTGCCTAAGTATATTCTATTAGAATACTTTTATCTATTGTTGTTGCTTTTTATTTTGAGGTAGAATATATGGATGTGAATACCATATTTCTTCATGGGGATCTAGAAGAAGAGATCTACATGAAGCAACTTGAAAGCTTTGTGGTGAAGGGAAAGAAAAGACTAGTATGCAGGTTAAAAATTTCTTTGTATGGGTTAAAACAACCACTAAGGATGTGGTATAATAAATTTGATACATATATACAAGGACTTGGCTTCACTATAAGCAAAGCAGATCACTGTGTGTATTTTAAATTAATTGGTGACTCTGTTATTTATCTGGTTTTGTATGTGGATGATTTTTTGCTGATTGGAAATGACAAAGAAATTATCAAGGATTTGAAGACCTAATTGTCCTCCAAGTTCAACATGAAGGATATTGGTGCTACAAACTGTTTTTTGGCATGGAAATTAAATGAGATCGGGAAAAGTGGAAGATATGGTTAAACCATAGGAATTATGTCGAGACAATACTGCAGAAGTTCAATATGAAGGATCATAAACTTGTGAAGGTTCCTATTCTTGTAGGTGTAAAGTTATCTGTTGAACAGTGTCCCCAGGCACAATAAGGGGAAGAGGACATGTACCATGATCCATACACAAATGAAGTTGGTAGCTTGATGTACGGAAATGCCTATAATATACCATATTGCACATCAAGTGGGAATATTGAGTAGGTTTATTTCAAAACTAGGGAAGGAGCATTGAACAACAGTGAAGCAGGTTTTTTAGGTGTTTGTGTTGCACTAATGATTATGATTTGTGCTAACAAGGAAGACAATGATTGGACATAGTTTTGAATATCCATGGATTTGTTGATGCATAATGGATTGGAGAATATTTACAAGTGGGTATGTGTTTAACCTATTTATAGGTGTACTTATTGGATGAGAAAGAGACAAAATGCAGTGGAATTTTTAACTATAGAGGCAGAATACATGGCATCCACTCATGCAGTCAAGGATGTAGTTTGGTTGCAGAGTTTGTGTTCATGTATGGGGTTAGTATAATGAGATTTAAGGATATAATATGACAACCAAAGTGGAATTTTCTTGGCAAAGATCCTTGCTTATTATTCAAAGACGAAACACATTGATGTTCAATATCACTTTGTGAGGGATATGGTTGAGGACAAAAGGTGTTGCTAGTAAAGGTGGAAACTTTGAAGAATTTTGTAGATGCATTGATGGAGTCTGTGAGCACTAAGAAGTTTTCTTGGTGTATAGAAAAAATTGGAATTACAAGGATGGACCAATGAATAAGATCTCATATGACCTCTTATGTGGAAAATAAAAAAACAAGTGGGAGAATGTTGGGTGTGTGTTATGTTATTTCCATGACTAGTCACAGGGGGCGGTATCCCCCTTGCACAAGGTCTGGGGTAGCACCCCAGGAATTGTTTTTTGGACCCTATATTAGGTGGGTAGACATACCTATGGTTTTGTGGATAGGTTTTTCACATGGTTTTGGGCATAATTTTCTCCCCATGGTATTTTGTAGATACGGTCAAGGGAACTATGATTATGCTCTAATCCAAGTTAATGGATTGGGGTTTTTGAATGCTTAGACATGTAAATATATGAATTGTAACTTTAAAATTCATGGGTTTGGTGTTGGCATTATGATTCAGGTGTTGTCCTTGATGGCAACCCATTCAGGTGGTAGATCACTATTCTTGATGATCAGCTCTCTATTTTTAAGAAGGACGCAGGAAATCTGTTCAGAAAGTGCGTCCCCGCAGGTATACCATGCAGAACCCGCGTCCAGGGACGCAGGCCAGCCGTTCAGGGGGTGCGTCCACCCAGTGCACACATTTCAAGACAGAGAAAAGCACGAGGGGGTTTCTTTTGTGGTATCTAGCCGACGGTTTTGTGTTTCTATGGTGTCGGCTCGTGGTATTGTTCCATGTTTTGGGGAGGAGCTTGCCTATATAAAGCAAAGGAGTTCATTTGGATTAATCATCATCTTTGGTTGAATATCTTTTGGTGTGATCTAGTCCAGATCTATGAGGGCGAATCTTCTAATGGACTGTGATCTCTATGGCGCATGATCAGATCTGCAGATCTGACTGTTTGGGCTAGTTCTGAAGTCTTCATATCTTTTATATCTGAAGGGACGCAGGTTCAGTGAAGTGCAAGTGCGCCGAGACGCAGTACAGTAAGGGCTCAGGTGCGTCTCTGAAGCGAAAGACGCGGCGCGATAGTATTATTGGGTGCGTCTCTGAAGCAAAAGACGCGGCGCGATAGTATTGTTGGGTGCGCCGGTACGCAGAGCAGTTTAAAGGAACAGTGCGTCGGTACGCAGAGCAGCAGAAGGTAAAACTGCGTCCAGTCGCAGGCCACAGAAAGAAAAATTGCGTCCCTGTCTTAAGATGATCTGTTGACTGTATTTTTCTATTCATAAGGTGTTCTGGGTTAGTTCTGTGATTACTGATCTGATAACTGTAGTGGACTGTAACTGTTGTATACTTGTTGATCATTTGATTCTTCATGAAAAGAAGTAGGGGGTTGTAGCTCCCTTCCAGGAGAGACTGGAGAACGAGAGAGAGTTGTAGCTCTCTGCAGGTTGCAGCCTGCATACTGGTAAAGGACTGCACCAGTACAAAATCATTGTAAAAGAATTTCTAAATTGAAAGAAGATAGAGACATATTGCAGCAGGTGGTTTTCTCCCACATTGGGTTTCCACCTTACATCTTGTGTTCTTTGGTGTGACTGTCTATTTTCTTTGTCCATGCTCATTATTTTATGGTACTGATATGCAAGAATAATTCAAAAGATCAAATAAGGAAGATTTGTTAAATTGCTAGATAATACTGATTCACCCCCCCTCTCAGTATTATTTCCAACAATTGGTATCAGAGCAGGTCCTTCAGAAAAGCTTGATCGCTTGAAGGTAGATCGTTCATCATGAGCAACTACGAGAGAGAAGCATCAATCAGGCCACCGGTTTTTGATGGGACAAACTTCAATTATTGGAAGGTAAGAGTTACTGCATATCTTCAATCTCTTGGTACAGAAGTTTGGGACATTGTAGAAACAGGCTATGCTTTTCCTTCAGCCACTCCTACAGATCCAGCTGAGAAAAAGAAGTATGAAACAAATGCAAAAGCAGTCAGTACTCTATTAGGAAGTATATCCCAAACAGAATTCATGAAGGTAATGCACTTCAAATCAGCAAAAGAAATATGGGACAAAATGATCACGAGCTATGAAGGAGATGAACAGGTAAAACAAGCTAAACTTCAAACTCTCAGGATTCAATATGAGACTCTCAAGATGTATAATGATGAAAGTGTAGCTAATTATTTTCTTCGGGTAGATGAGATTGTTAATTGTATGAAAAATTTGGGTGAAGAAGTAAAAGAGTCTATAGTAGTTCAAAAGATTCTAAGATCATTATCCCCCAAGTTTGAATCTAAAGTATCTGCAATAGAAGAAAAAGAAAATCTCCGTGTTCTCACTATGTCTCAGCTACATGGAATTCTAACTGCTTATGAAATGAGAAAGGGAGGTCCATCAGACAGAAGGGAGGCTACTTTTAAGGCATCAGGCAAAGAAGATCACTATGAAGCAAGCCATGTTCCAGAAGAAGAGGAAGAAGAATCAAATTTTGTCAGAAATCTTCAAAGGGGTTCTGGAAGGTTCAGAGGTAAGCTACCCTTCAAATGCTTTGCTTGTGGGAGAGTAGGTCATTATGCTGCAAAATGTCCTTATAAGGATAAAGGAAAGGAACCAGCTAGATGGAACAAGAAACAAAGTGAAAATAAGAAAAGCTATTACACCCATGAAGATAGTGATGGCTTATCAAACAGTGATGAAGATGAACAAGGTAATAAATATAGGTTGTTAATGGCATTTGAAGATGATGATTATGAGGATGCTGTAGATGTGGATAACCTTTATGATGAAATTACTAGACTCAAGAGATGTATAGAAGAAAAGAACATGATCATTGATACTCTACAATTTCAAATTGATGAAAAAGAAAAACATCTTGAAAAATTAGAAGGTGAAATTGTTGGTCTTAGAAAAGAAATTGAGAAAACAAAAGCTATTAATCTCAAGTTTGTCAAAGGATCTGAAACTTTGGATGAGATTATCAGTGTGCAGCGGTCTCCACTAAATAAGACAGGTCTGGGCTATAATGGAGAAACTTCTCAAGCATCCACTTCAAAAAGTTATCTTGATGCAGCAAGAAGAAATGAGCAAAAGCACAATGAAGATCATCAGGTAAAGCAGGGACAAACTTCAAACAGAAACTATCAGGGGCAATCCAGCTTAAGGGTGAACAAAAGCCACAACCAGCCACAGGTAAAATCTTCCCAGTTTGGTTCAAGAATAGATGAAAATAGAAATTACAATCAGTTGGCTGGTAGATTCAATAACCGCAGAAGCTTCTTCAATGGACAATGCTTTTCTTGCCATAACTTTGGTCACAAAGCAGCTCAATGTGTTGCGTATAAAACAATCATGACTAGGGAAGCTCAAAAACAAAGAAGTATGACAGGGATTACAAAAAAGACCTATAACAGCTTTTCGGCTCTTGAAAATGAAGTTGAATGTTCTATTTGCAATAATTTTGGTCATGAAGACTTTGAATGCAGAAGCAGGTTTCAGGAAAGAAAGGAACAAGAGCGGAAAAAGGAACAAGCCTCAGGAACCAAAACATGGAGAATAAAGGAACCTCAAACAGAAAGATGTGGGATAGCGTTTTATGCAGAAGGACAGGAAAATCTATGGTACATTGACAGTGGATGTTCGAAGCATATGACAGGTGATAAAGAAAAACTTGAGTCTTATTCTATTTTAGAAAAGGGAAAGAAAGTCTCTTTTGGAAATGATACTCCTGCAACTATAAAAGGAAAAGGTATTGCTCCTTTAAAAGAAGATGTTAAGGCTGGAAATGTTTTGTTTGTTGATGGATTGAAGCATAATCTACTAAGTGTCAGCCAGATGTGTGATCAAAGAACCGAGGTTATATTCAGATCAAATGGATGTCTTGTTCGTGATCTTGATACAGGAAAAACAGTTCTCAAAGGGAAAAGAACTCCAAATAATCTATACATATTTGAAGAAGGACAACAACAATGCTATCTAAGCAAGGATGAAGAGCACTGGTTATGGCATCGAAGATTGGGACATCTAAGCTTCTCACAAATAAGGAAAGCATGCAAATATCAGGCAGTTCGCGATCTTCCAGATATCAAAATTCCTGACAACACCATATGCAGATCATGTCAGTTTGGAAAACAAACCAGGACTAACTTTCCAGAGAAAGAAGGATCAGCTAGCATGCCTCTTGAGCTAGTACATACAGATGTATGTGGACCATTCAGGAAAAGAACACCTAGAGGAGAGGAATACTTGATATTATTTATTGACGATTTCTCCAGGTTTGTTTGGTTAGGACTTATGAAGCACAAAGATGAAGCATTCGAAAAATTCAAATCCTTCAAAGCCTTGGTTGAAAATGAATCAGGTCACAAAATTAAGTGCCTCAGATCCGACAGAGGTGGGGAATTTACTTCAAATGAATTTTTCGATTTCTGTGATGAACATGGGATAAGGAGAGAATTCTCTACGCTAGAACTCCTCAGCAAAATGGAGTTGTTGAAAGAATGAACAGAACAATCCAACAAATGGCTCGTGCTATGCTTGATGAATCAGGAACTCCCGCAACTTTCTGGGGTGAAGCTGCACATGCTGCGGTTATTATTCTCAACAAGACAAATGTCCGGGTGAACAGCACTCAAACTCCTCATGAGCTCTGGAGTGGTAAAACTCCTTCGGTAAAGCACTTCAAAATCTTTGGGAGCAAATGCTATATCAAGAATACTGAAGAGCAGCTTGGCAAACTTGATCCTAGAGCAGATGAAGGCATTCTTCTTGGCTATTCTCCACATAGCAAAGCATACAAATGCTACAATAAAAGACTTGGCAGAATTGTTGACAGCATTGATGTAGTGGTTGATGAGAAGGGATACATTCCTAGGCAAATACATCGTGAAGACATCGAAGAAGATGAAAGCTACCCTAAAAAACAGAATGATGAAGAAGAAGAACCTCAAGAAGAATCTCAAGAAGAACCTCATGAAGACGCAGAAGAACGAACAAGAATAGAAGAAAAGACTCCATCCAGATATGTTCAGAAGAACCATCCAGAATCTCAGATCATGGGACAGAAAGAAGCAGGTATACAAACTAGAAGAACAGTTGCAGAAGCTTCAAGCTATTTGGCATTACTCTCCTCTACTGAACCACAAAATGTGAAAGAGGCATGCAAAGATGAATGTTGGGTGAAAGCAATAGATGAAGAACTTGAGCAAATCGAAAAGAACAACACTTGGGAGCTGGTTCCTAGACCAAAGGATAAGAATGTTATCGGAACTAAATGGGTCTTCAAAAATAAATTGAATGAAAATGGAGAAGTAATTAGAAACAAAGCCAGACTTGTTTGTAAAGGGTATGCGCAGCAAGAAGGAATAGACTTTGAAGAAACTTTTGCTCCTGTTGCAAGACTTGAGGCCATCCGAATGTTCCTTGCTCTCTCAAGTTTTCAGAACTTCAAAGTATTTCAAATGGACGTAAAATCAGCCTTTCTGAATGGAGACTTGGAAGAAGAAGTGTACATTGAACAGCCAGATGGGTTCATTCTTGGAAATGATCCAAATCTTGTATGCCGATTGAAAAAGGCTCTCTATGGTCTCAAACAAGCCCCAAGGGCTTGGTACTACCGGTTGGACAAATATCTTCATCAACAAGGTTTTTCAAAAGGTTCAGCAGATAGCAATCTGTATATAAAAGTTGAAAATGACAAATTGCTAATACTTGTTGTGTATGTAGATGACATTATTTTTGGCAGCAATGAAGAAGCTATGAGTCAAAGCTTTGCCTCGATCATGCAGAAAGAATTTGAAATGTCCTTACTAGGAGAACTGACATACTTCCTTGGTTTGCAAATCCAACAAAAGGAAGGAGGAATCCTTTTATCTCAAACCAAGTATCTCAAGCAGATTTTGAAGAAATATGGCATGGAAGATGCAAAACCAGTATGTACACCCATGGTCACAGGATGTAGTCTCAGTGCAAATGATGAATCTGCAGCAGTACATCAACCAACCTACATATCTATGATTGGAAGTTTACTATATTTGACAGGTACCCGACCAGACATCATGCATGCAGTTGGAATAGTTGGAAGATTTCAGGCAAATCCGAAGGAGACTCATCTTCAGGCAGTGAAGAGAATTTTCAAATATCTTCAAGGGACTCAAAATTATGGCTTATGGTATCCTAGAGATACAGATCTCACTCTTCATGCTTATACAGATGCAGATTGGGCCGGAAGCGTGGATGACAGGAAAAGCACAAGTGGTGGTGCGTTCTTTATGGGTTCCAGACTGGTATCTTGGTTCAGCAAGAAACAGAGTTCAATTGCCTTGTCTACAGCTGAAGCGGAATATGTTGCTGCTGCATCTTGTTGCACCCAACTCCTTTGGATGATGCAGACCTTGCAGGATTATCAAATCACTTGTACACCTCCAATCCCTATCTTATGTGACAACACAAGTGCAATCAGCATCTCAAAGAATCCGGTTATGCATTCAAAAACCAAGCACATACCAATCAAGTACCATTTTCTCCAGGAACAAGTACTTGAACAGAAGGTCAAGTTGGAGTATGTTCCTTCTAAGGAACAAGTTGCTGATATTTTCACCAAACCGTTGCCCAGGGACACTTTTGAATACCTCAGGCAAAAACTGGGGGTTGTTGATGCATCATCTTGTTGAACCTCTTCTTATTGGTGGTACAGGCTCAGGGGGAGCACATAATGCATTGTTGGCATTATGAAGAAGGAGATCTTGGAAATAGCTGCAATATGTCTCTATCTCTTTCATGGTGGATTTCTGGTTATTTGCAGATCTGGAGGAGCATGAGCGTAGGGGGAGCATACCCTTTGCCCTTGATGTCAAAGGGGGAGAATGAAGCTGAAGATCATGAGGTTGCCATCAAGTCCAAAGGGGGAGATTGTTGGCATTATGATTCAGGTGTTGTCCTTGATGGCAACCCATTCAGGTGGTAGATCACTATTCTTGATGATCAGCTCTCTATTTTTAAGAAGGACGCAGGAAATCTGTTCAGAAAGTGCGTCCCCGCAGGTATACCATGCAAAACCCGCGTCCAGGGACGCAGTCCAGCCGTTCAGGGGGTGCGTCCACCCAGTGCACACATTTCAAGACAGAGAAAAGCACGAGGGGGTTTCTTGTGTGGTATCTAGCCGACGGTTTTGTGTTTCTATGGTGTCGGCTCGTGGTATTGTTCCATGTTTTGGGGAGGAGCTTGCCTATATAAAGCAAAGGAGTTCATTTGGATTAATCATCATCTTTGGTTGAATATCTTTTGGTGTGATCTAGTCCAGATCTATGAGGGCGAATCTTCTAATGGACTGTGATCTCTATGGCGCATGATCAGATCTGCAGATCTGACTGTTTGGGCTAGTTCTGAAGTCTTCATATCTTTTATATCTGAAGGGACGCAGGTTCAGTGAAGTGCAAGTGCGCCGAGACGCAGTACAGTAAGGGCTCAGGTGCGTCTCTGAAGCGAAAGACGCGGCGCGATAGTATTATTGGGTGCGTCTCTGAAGCAAAAGACGCGGCGCGATAGTATTGTTGGGTGCGCCGGTACGCAGAGCAGTTTAAAGGAACAGTGCGTCGGTACGCAGAGCAGCAGAAGGTAAAACTGCGTCCAGTCGCAGGCCACAGAAAGAAAAATTGCGTCCCTGTCTTAAGATGATCTGTTGACTGTATTTTTCTGTTCATAAGGTGTTTTGGGTTAGTTCTGTGATTACTGATCTGATAACTGTAGTGGACTGTAACTGTTGTATACTTGTTGATCATTTGATTCTTCATGAAAAGAAGTAGGGGGTTGTAGCTCCCTTCCAGGAGAGACTGGAGAACGAGAGAGAGTTGTAGCTCTCTGCAGGTTGCAGCCTGCATACTGGTAAAGGACTGCACCAGTACAAAATCATTGTAAAAGAATTTCTAAATTGAAAGAAGATAGAGACATATTGCAGCAGGTGGTTTTCTCCCACATTGGGTTTCCACCTTACATCTTGTGTTCTTTGGTGTGACTGTCTATTTTCTTTGTTCATGCTCATTATTTTATGGTACTGATATGCAAGAATAATTCCAAAGATCAAATAAGGAAGATTTGTTAAATTGCTAGATAATACTGATTCACCCCCCCCTCTCAGTATTATTTCCAGCATTTGGGAGCCAAGGGAAAATCTGTATGTATTTGTTTTATATTCTCATCATTGTTTATTTTTTGTTTTTAGAATTTTTATGCCGGAAATTTCTATACAAGGTTAAAACATATAGTTGATAAGTCTTTGGCAAGATGATATGCAATCTCCTGCATGACCAACTTATCGATGGCATACCTTCGTAAGAAATGTGATGGTTTTTGGTAGTCAAACAACCTAAGGTAAATGTCATCTGGTGAGTTAATTTAATTGACAAGTTTTGACACTCAGTCCATCACCTCTAAAAGATGTTTGCAATAAATATTAACAAGAGGCTCTTTGGGTGTCCAATTCTAGCTCATCCTAGGAAAGTAATTATGAGCACATATACCATCCAACAAGTATCCAGACATGTAGGATTTGGTTTGCTTGACCTTAGGTGGTTTCTTTAAATTTTTGACATTAATCCTAAGTTGTTGAGCCAAAAGATCTAACCAATTGAATACCTTACCCTTTGTGACAATCTAATGCAACATGTAAACCCAACCTTTAGGGAAGGTTCCAGTACTCTTCCGTCCATATATTAGGAAACATAGCACAATCAGGTCCTATAACACCTTTCTAAGAGATATAGTCTTGTAGGTATTACTAGGTGTCTAGTGGAACTTAGCTAGGACTTTCACCAAAGTCTTGATAACATTCGTGGTTCTCAATTAGCTAGTGACCACATAGAAGTCTGAATCAATATATTTATTTGGCTTAGGCAAGTGATACATCAAGTGAATATCATTGCTAAATAAGAAGCGACCCATTGCCCACTAACACTAATAAGGGTCATGTTCTTATTATCTAATTTCTGCAAGATCCATTTGATAACATCTGCACTGGGTAGGACTGGGAACCCACAAGCAGCTCTATGAAAAGAGGACTGTTGGATGTTTAAATACACATCTTTGTCCTCTAGATTTTCTTTGAAGTTGGTAGTTGTGAATGAATCTTTGGCTTTATTGCATGTAATATATGATTATTTTTTGACAAAGAGTTGAGTATCAGATAAGATAGGAATGGTGACTGGAATGCTCTCAACCACTCAATTAGTAATTGTCTATGTTGTTTCTTTGGAGGTTTATCTCTTTGGATGGGGATGATGATAACTAATGAAAGATGCACTCATGGAAAAGACAAATTAGCTTAAGCATATCAACTCATCAACCAATATTAAAATAGAAAAAAAAATTCTAAAGAGAAGGATTTCATAGTTTCTATGTTTTGCGAGTGAGACTGAGCTCTTCAAATGTGCACTACGTAGTCTCATAATACAAAAGTAGAGCTTGAGGCTTGAGACTATGAAATGCCCAGTCTCAGTTGGGAAGGAGAGGGAAGAGAGGCTAAGGTTGAGGAATGAGGCCAGGAACTGTGTAATTCACAACTAGTCAAGCCAGTGATTGTGCATTGTGCAGTCACATAGGACATGAGAAAGGCTTGAACCTTGAACTTGCAAAATGTGCAGTTGGAGAGACAGTAACTGCTCAAGAATTGTGCAGTTATTCCTGGTAAAGAGAGAGAAAAACTTCAATATCTGATGTTGGGGTAGGAAAAGTGTATATTAGCCTAAAGGTCAGCTATATCAATTAAAATAATGGGCTAGAAAATTTGATGCAAAAGGAAAAACATGCATGCACAAAAGGACCTAGTAGCGATATCTACTAGTAGGTAAAAAGTAAGAAGATGATATGACACTTATAAAAACTAAAAGACAGACCAAAATAAAACTTGTACAAGATACTAATAATATAAAAATTTTCTATCAATAAAAGAAACAATAAAAATAACACTCATAGAGGCAAAAGCGACAAAAACGACAAAAAACAGCGAAAAACAACATATGAGAAACTTACCTGGAAAAGTGTTGCAAACCAAGTTCAAATCTCCTTGATCTTGTGGGGAAGGATAGGGCTCCAATATCAATTGTGAAAATGAGCTCTACAAGTGTATATTACATATATTTAGCCCGCATGGGGATAGGTCAGGTTTTATGACGTGGATGCCTAAAAGCAACGAAAAAGCGACAATTGTCTTAAGCTAAAAAAAATATAAAATTTGTGCCAATTTTCAAACAATTATTGTGAACTCTCTATTTTCTATGGATGAGAATGATCTTAGTCCAGGAAATTATGCAGTCCCACTAGCAGAAGGGACTACAAAATTCCCAACAACAATGGATTGTGTAGTTCATTGACTTAGTGGGTTACGTAGTCTTGACTCTTAAAAAGAGAGAGATAGTGCATTTTTCATGCTCAGTGAGTTCCTGTCTACAAGGCTTATGCAATTATGATCTTCAAGTCATAGCAGAGTTTCCATTGACAAAGAATTAGGAATTTCCTAGAGGAAAGACCAGCAATTGGTGCAAGATTAGGGCAAATATTGGCTTCTGCTAGAAGTTGTTATCGGCAAGAGTTAGCCATCATCCAGACAACCAAATCAAGTCATCACAAGAATTGCGTGCAAAGATAACTATTCATAACAATAGAAAATTGATGAGTGCCAGTATTGCAGTAAGGATGTTGCAACTCCTGGGCTACTAGCTTTACTTATCAACCTGGGGTTCATACAAACATGGAGGTGACAGTGCTATATTCACAAGTAAAAGTGAAGGTCCATCCTGTTGTCACTGTTCATCTAGAGAGAGACCCCAGGGGTTCCAAGACAGTCTTCTATAGACTCAGAAGAAGCTTGATTATTTGATGGAAGCAGAGAAAATATACTATAAGAGAGCTACTCTACTGCAGTAACGAAGAAAACAATATATAATGTTAAATCACACCATATCCTAATTGACCATTTAAATAGCTATGCTAAGGAGAATTTCTGAATCAACACTAAAAAAATGTTGCTATCTAAGCTGCAGAAGTAAAGAGCATCAAACCATACCAATGTGTAAGCAAAAAAACTAAACTAAATCTGTTTTCACTTTTTTTATTTTTTTAAGGAAAAATCAAGTATGCAAATTAATTGTTCTTATGGATTTGACAGGTGGATGGAAGGTGATTGAGGATAGATAGAAGGTGTATGGAGTGGTTGGATGATTTGGAAGGGTCCTAGGAGGATTTTTGTGACTTCCTAGTGGTTCCCCATCAATTTGACCTCAAAACAAACTGTTTCAGGAAAACCTACAAGATGTACTAGAAACCTACAAGATGATCCTGTAGGAATTACAGGAAACCTACAGGATACAACCGAGAGCTAATTGTGAGGTGTTGGAGGTGTTGGGAAGCTTGGGAAAGGTGTGTGATGGGTGGAATGGGGTGTTAGAAGGTCTAGGAGCACTCATGAGTCAATATCCAAGATAAGAGATGGCTAGATTCACTCAATGTATCTATGGAAATTTCAATGAAAAATGATAAAAAAACTAGTGAGGGTGATGGTGGCACAAGAGATGGCTAAGGTGGATGAAGTGGAAGGTGGCTACTGGTGATGAAGTATGGGTCTCCTTCTGAAGTACCTTCGTTGCTTAAAAGATGTGTATCTTCCAAGAACTATGCAACAAGACACATTTTCATAAACTAGAAAAGTATGAACAAATTGCCTATGTTATGCATGAAGAAAATTGTTGAACGGAATGAAAGCATGAGTGAGATCTTATTGCAGAAATGGAGATGGAAAGAGATGATAAATATGTATGCCTTGCAACATGAACCAAATACTGAATCAAAGACAACAAACTCCAAAGCTCATGCAAGAACTAGAAATTTGTGTTTTTGGGGTTGCTGAAGGGTATCTTCCTCAAGTCGTGGTCCCCAATGGAGGAAGTGAGTTTGAGACACCCACTGAAAACCTTATGTTGATCCTTTTTTCCTTGCTAACCTGCTAATTGAAAGAAGATACAAATGGAAGAAAACTATCATACAACCAATCTAATTTACAATGTTGTAATGGAAATGCAACTAGTAAGAAAATGAAAAATTAAACTATGAATCTATGCTAGAATACATGTAAAATAAAGAGGAGCTTCCATTGCTAGTGTTGGGCCCTAACCCAAGAGCTTTAGCCCTCTGAGTTAACTCGGTGCTGGCTCAAAACAAAACTAATTATTATTATCAAAACAATGGATTACATCAAAAACTATCACAAGTCTTGTAGCACGAAAATAGAGTAGAGTTTTGCAATAAAAAATTAAAATCCTATTGAGGTCCTAGGCCTCTCTACTTATACATATGAATTCTACAATGACTTACTTAAAATTAGGGAGGCTCAGATCGCAAACTCCAGATAAACTAGTGCTTTGTTTTTCACTCGCTCGGTTGTGTTCTAGTCCTCATGATTTGGTTGTTTGAACTCTGAGCTGATGGAGGAATATTCAAATGGAGGGGTAGTAAATGAGGAAGATTTACCTCCTATAATTCCTCTCCCTTGTCCCATTCTAGTTTTGACCAAGGTGTTTGCCAAAATTCCTTGCTTGTATCCTTTAATCTTGCATTAAATGCATATTAAAGCACAAAGAAAAATATCCCACTCTAACTCATCTCATAAACAAAATATAATCAAAAGTATGTAATAAATTATGAGAATAGTTGGTTTGACTAAGCTAGGAGGTGAATTAAGACCCATATAATTACCCAATGAGGAGGCTCATCATCAGCCCCCTACTAAAAGTGTTGCTCATCCTCTGATCAACTTAATCAATATCCATGTCCTTGATGGTTCTGTAGCCTCTCTCACATGCCATGCCTCTGCTGTGGTCTCTTATTCTTGTTCATATAAGTCTGCTTTCTTTTATACTTCTTCCCACTTCCTCTTTTCTTCTTCTTCTTTTCTCCCTTCCAACATCCCTAGGAGTAGTGGTGGACTAAGTTTTAGGCCTATCCAATTGACCTTCAACCTTTGCATCGATTTCTTATACATAGGTGTCCTGTTGAATGCCTCTCTCAACCTTTGAGGGGAGTGATATTCTCTTATCTTAAAGTTGTGTGGCAATGTGTTCCATCTCCTTAGGTAGACATGTATACTATCATCTCCTAGCAGCCTAAACATATCCTCAAAATGTGAAATTGCTTGCTCTTAGGAAACAAGATATCTAGGTGCTAGCTGAGGATCATTTTCAATCAAATTATGGGTACTGATTAGGGCCATGGGATTTGATTATTTAGCTCTGATGAAAAGAGGTTCATTTTTCTCTCTGGCCAATATTCTTTTCATCTCTGCAGCTCTTGACTCCTCATGGTTCATCCATGATGCCAAAGCTATTAATTATAGATCTCCTAGCTCAACATTAGGGTCCCAAACATTCATTTTTGTGAGGGCCATGTTGTGCAAATAAAACTACCATTTTGGCCCTATCCTCTAGTGTACTTTGATCACAAAGATCAATAAACTGCTTGTAGTCCTGAAATGGCATGGTTCCCCTGTATGCTAGTGTTTTAATATGAAACTGTAGCCATTGTTCTTTGAGTTAAAGAGCATAGGATTTAGTTGGAATCCTACACTGGATGGCATCTAAGGAGAGCCTGGCCATACATGTTAGTTGGTTATCTCTTTCCTGCAGTTGTCCCCTCAGCGATGCATTTTCCCTCTCAAGTTGACTTTTCATTATTGCTTCTCTATCCCTTAAGCCACTTAGCTCTTTCCCCATTTCTTTGAGTTTCTCTTCCATGTTGCCAATGTCTTCCACCCCCTTTGATTTGGTGATTTGCATCGATCAGTGGGTTCTGGCCCTCTCCTTCTCAAGTTCAAAAAACAATGAGATGGCAAATATTTGAGGTATTACCCTACCTCCTTCAATAAAGCAGTTATAGGAATCTATGTTAGGTTGGGGGTTGTGTTCCTTTGTCTCTGGGTCTTCTTATTTTGTTTCTTGCTACTCCCTTACCTTGCTTTCCAATTTATGTGCCTTTGGTAGTTTCAGCAGAGTATCCTGTAGGAATATTTTTGCTTCCAGTAGTTTTTGCTGAGGATCCTGTAGGATTGCCTTACCCTTGAAGTTGATCTAGTATTAGGCCTCCTTACATAGGTGATCGGTGACTTAAGGGAAGGAATTTTGTCTCTGTGTAGGGGAATCATCAATCTCAATAGGAATTTTTGTTGATATTTGTGGCTTCCTTGTTTCATTCTTGTGCTCTTTCTTGTTTCGAAATATGATGAGGTTTGCCTCCTTCTTTTTCCTTTTTGCTTGACTAGGGTGCTGAGAGCAGTGAGGGCAGTTGCTGCCTCTCTCTTAGTGGCCTCTGGAGACACCCTAGGTGACTCCTCCTTGTGTTCTTTCCCTTTTGTTTCAATGACTTCTTCCTCTCTGTTTTTCCTGTCTTTTTCCTCTTGTGGATCTTCATCATCCCTTTGAGTTCTTCCTTAGTTTCCTCCTCTGTTTCATCATCATCCTCCTTCTCTTCTCCCTCTTCTTCTTCCTCTTCATCATGTTCCTCTTTGTTAGCTTCTTCTTCATCCATCTCATCCTTATCTAGCTTTGTATCTTCCTCTTCCTGTTTTGCCTCCTCCTCACTGACAGAAGGACTAACATCGTAAGTGAGTGTTTTGATGTCATCCTCTGCTGGAAAGTTTCTGAAGACTGACCATGTTATAGGGATTTTGAGGTTTTGGAGGGAATATTCAATGAAGATCCTAATCGACCCATGGTGAGCCAATTTTTGGTAATTCCCTTCTTTCACTTTGTTGCTGGAGTCTATGAGTGATTGCAACAAGAAATAGGGTATGATGAGTCTTTGGTGAACTGGTGTTTCTACCCCAAATCTTAATTCTTAAAGGATCCTGAAATGATAGCCATAAACAACACTATATCTACCCTCACATGAGATGTGTTTGATGAGTTGGTAGCCTACCTCACTCCATGGGTATGGCAGACTGTCCCTCCTTACTCCATTTTTTTTCCTTATTGGGTTCTTCACCTTCTAAAAAGAATTTCCTTTTTGCCACCTAACTGTCTCCTTTGTCTTCTTTTCTCCATGGAATTCCTAGGAGAAGTGTGGTGACCCTACTGATGAGATCTGGGGTGAGATCTATAGTGAGGCCTCTTACTAAAACAGTGGCATGGATTCTGCTGTTTGGAGTGACGGAGTGAGAAAATGCTTGAGCCACCTCGTCATCATACCCTATGAATTTTTCGAAAATCCCCATCCAGTTGTGTCTTGTAAATATTTCAAGCACCTTGGGGTGTTGTTGTATTATCACAGTGTTTGTGGGATCTCTCCTATTAAACCCTCCTGTCATCTTGCTGGTGAAGCTTGAGGAGAAAATGAGAGGGTTGACACATTTTTTATTTTTTTTTTAAATACAGGAGCAAAACAGAGTTGATTGTGTATGTAATTTACTTCTCACAGTTGCTAAATTCACTAGATTTTAGAGTATCCTTGGTTCATTTGCTTGCTAATGGGGTTGAAATTTTAGAGCCTACCTCTTTAGAATGGTTATAGTGGACAATTCCCGTGATATCCCCTCTTGAACTCTTCTCTGACTATCCTGTAGACTGTCTCTATGTATCCTGTAGGAATTCCTGTACATGCTCCTGTAGGAATTCCTGTGCAGAACGATGGATCTTTGCTTTCAGTGGGTGGCCTATGACGAGCCCCATAGATGGGTAATTATATGGGCTCATTTTGCCTCCTAACTTAGCTTAATCCACCATTCTCTTAGCTTATTGTATTTTTTTGATTATATTTATGCTTTTAGAGTGAGTTGGGTTGGTTATTATGCCATGGAGTCTAATGTCCGTTTAATGCAGATTTTTGTTGAATTTTGGAGACAAAGTCAAAGATTTAATGGAAAATTGGCAGAAAATATTCGAAGAAGAGAAGGGAGAGGATTTATGGGAGGTTGTCCCCCTCATTTATGACTCCCCACTTTGAATTCTCCCTCATGAAGCTCGGAGCACAAACAACCACATCAATGCACTAGGAGGCAGCGGAGCAAGTGGAGGATAGCTTCTGTTTATCTCAAGTTTTGGGAGTCAAGCCTCCCTAATTTTAAGGAAGTTGTTGGAAGCTTTAGTTATATAAGTAGAGAGGCATAGGGCCTCATTAGGAAGTTGGTCAAATTTTCGAATTTTTGTTGCAGCTTTGCTCTGCTCAACTTCGAGCTTACTTTTGTTGACATTTTCATGTAATCCTATTATTATTTTGATAATAAAGATGAGATCCTTTTTTAGCTAGCACTGAGTCTTCTCAAAGGGCTAAAGCTCTTGGGTTAGGGCTCGATCCAAGCAACCAAGCTCGTCTTTTCCTATACTTTTATGTTTCATTTCAGTTTATGTATTAGCTGCTGTTAGCTGAATTCCTTTCTTGGTTAAGAATAGGTTGCTTTTGGTGATTTAGAAGGTTTTTTCCATTTCAGTTTTCTGTAGTAGGTTGAACAATGATAGAAAGAAGATACAAAAAGGCCATCAACAGAGCCTTGGCCTCCTTTCCTCCCCTTGGGACCATGAACTGAGGCCAAGACCCTCTTGCTGCCACAAAAACACAGATTTTCCTTCTCCATAGGATTTCTAGTGTTTTAGTTTGTTAAAAGGTTAATGCTTTGCTTCAGATCTATTTCACCATGCTCATTTTTATCTTTGCAATAAATTTCCTTCCATGCTTTCTTTCCATGTAGCATTTCTTAGCATTTACTTTCCTAGATCAGAGTTTAGACTAGCTTGATGCAAAATTCTGTTTTCTTGATGTATTTAGTTCCCTTGCTTGCTCAATCTCATTGTTTGATTTTCAGTTCTCTTGCAGAAAATCTATTCTCACAAAATTCAACCAATCAGCCATAACCATCTCTCTTTGATTTTCCTTCCATAGGTCGCCCAAAGTTCCTCACAAATTTGCCTCAGTTTTCTGCACTTTTCCCATAGAATTTTCTCTTTCTCCTTGAACAAATCCAACCATATTTCTATCTTCTAATAATTATTGATGGACCCTAAACACCTTAGAACATCACCCTAGCCTTGAGATACCCTTTCGACCCACTTTCCTACCTTCGAAACCTCCAAAACTGCTCTCGACATCCTCTTGTAGACCTCCTATAGACCTCTTGTAGATCCCCTGCAACCTCTTGTAGATTTTCGTGTAGTATTCTTTTTGAAGTCTAATTGCAGGGAAATCCTCCAGAAGGTGACCTGAGACCTCCTAGGACCCCTACACACCATCCTACACCTCTGCAAATCCCAAATCCACCCTCCAACTCCACCTAATGGCTGCCACCTTCACAAACCAATAACTTACATGCATGACAATTTCACTAAAATTACATAAAAACCCAAAAAGATGTTTTTTGCTCATTTGCTTCTAGAAATAGCTTGAGTAGATGTTGTTTACTTCCTGAGTAGGTAATGGCCTTCATTTCATGGTTTTTCATCTCTCTTTCTGCAAAAGTAGGATCATTTGGTTAAGTGGGGTTTGCTAGGTTTACTTTACATTTCAGTCCTTTTCCTTTCTACAAGTAGAGTAGCCTTTGTAGAGTAAGCTTTCCTTCCTTTCATCACATATAGAGCTTCTTCTGGAATCCATAGAAGTTAGCTTGAGCTCCTAGTGATCTTGCATTGGCTGACCAAGTGGCAACTTGTAGTAAGAACTAGTACTTGTGCATACAACACCGTCGCTTCCAAGTTTGTTACTAAACACCGGGTTGATAAAAGTAAAGTAGGAAGCCCAAGAGTTGCATCATTATTGCTACAATACTGGTGCTCAACACTTTTTGGTGTCGTTGCCAAGGAAGCATTAGAGTTTTTTGTGATTATTGCTTTCTTCTATTTTCTATGGACCCATTCTGCTAAGTAGTTTATTTCAACAAAAGTAGAGTAGTTGTCTCTTTTAGTTTCTGCATTTCCTCTTCAATTCTACAATTTCCATTTCAACAAAAGTAGATTAGTCATTTCCTTGCTTTCCTTTCAATTCTGTAATTTCCATTTCAGAAAAAGTAGATTAGTCATTTCATTGTTTTCCTTTCAATTCTGCAATTTCCATTTCAACAAAAGTAGAATAGTCATTTCCTTTCTTTCCTTTCTGCAATTTCCATGTCAGCAAAAGTATATTAGTCATTTCCTTACATTCAGTTCTACATTTCATTCACTTTACTTCTCAGTTCTGCAATTTCATTTCAAGAAGTTCATTTCAGTTAGTTGTAATTTGTTTGTTCAATCAACTTCAGTTTTGCAGGTACAAACAGAAAAAAGCAAAAACCCCAAAAATAAAATTTCCTTTCATGCCTCGTAGGAATAGAGATAATATAGGAAATTCTTGCCCAACACCCCCACCACATCACATAGCCACCCTTCTCTCTTCTTTGGTGGCAGTGATCAAGAATAACCTTTAGGAGAAGAGCCAGAGATATTTGAAGAACCTATAGGGGAAGAAGAGGAAGAAAACATCCCTCCTGAGACAAAGGCTAAAAACGGAAATGCTAGGTGGAATGGAGAAAGAGTAGAGGGTACCTTTCCCATTTGAGAGACCAATGGCGACACTAACATGAAGAACATAAGCCCTTCAACCCTACCTCACTTCCATGATTTGACTACAGAGGATCCTAACACCTTTTTGTTTGAGTTTGTTGTTATCTATCGAACCTATGACTATGCAGAAGATGAGCAAAAGTTGAAACTATTTCCTTTTACCCTCAAGGATGCAGCATTGTGCTAGTTCATGGGGTTACCTGGCAATAGCATCACAACATGGGCTCAGATGCAGTAGGCCTTTAATAACAAATATTAAGACTACTATAGGTCAAAAGATACCAAGGAAGAAATCTTCCGAATGACCATGGGAAGTGATGAATCTTTGGAAGATTATGAAGAGAGGTTCCAACTCAGTTATAAAAGGGCCATGTGCACACTTGATCCCCAATCTTTGAAGTTGGTCCTACTCAGGGGAATTCCAGAAGACCTTCTAGACACCCTCCATCTACTGGCTGGGGGAGACATCTACCAACTACCTTATGAAGACATAAAGACTATTTTTAGAAACCATTCTAGAGTAGCCATAAAGAGAGGTAGGGGGAGTCAACCCATAGCTAGTACCTCCTCATCCAATTCATCCATCAAAGGTGAACTTGGAAACATGCTGGAAGACTTCAAGAGTGAGATGATGTAGACCCTTGCCATGCAAATGGATACCCTACATATCAAAAGGAAACAAGAGGAAGCAGAGAGGGCTTTGGCCATTGTTTGTCCTAAGTGCACCAGGAGGCATCTTAGGAACGAATATCCATTAAACTCTATAGAGGTTTGTTCAGTCTGTGAAGAAGATAATTCTACAGATAAGTTCCCTTCCTTGCCTAGACTTAAAGCTATATACCAGGGGGTCGAAAGAGCCACTGAACCACTCTATTTCATGAACCAAAGGAGACTGCATGGACCTAGACCATACTAGCAGGGGATGCAAGGGACATCTCAGGCATACTACAACCCCAACCAAGCCACTCCCATACCTTCTTGGGGCCCTCCAGCTCATACTTCATGATCCAAGCCTCCTCCTTGGTCCTATCCATCTCAATATCATGCCCAACCAGCTGCTCATTCATTTCAATCCTATGCTTAGCCGCAACCTCAATGGAATGCATCTCATTAGGGGTAGGCCCCAGTACAACTCTCCTCCTGCTCTTTTTTCTCCACCACCTACTCAACCACAACCATTGCCTCCTGCTCCACCAAGGCAACCCCAAATTCCTACCCAGCCGAACCTGAACTTGAACAACGGACAAGCCCAACAAGTATATAGTGGGGAACCATCATGCCCAACCTATGCTGTGGAGATTCAGGAGATTAACCTATGATCTGGGAAGGTTCTCCCAGATATCCAGCCTCCCCCTAAGGAGGTTGAGGAAGGTAAAGAGGAAAGTGAACCTAAAGAAATTCCACCCTTTCCTGAGAGACTATCCAAGACAACACAGCCCACCCCAAAAGAAACTGAACTTTTGGGAGAATTGAAACAATTATGTGTAAAGATAACACTTATCCAAGCCATAAAGGATGTGCCCATATACAATAAAATGATCAAAGAGAAGTGCTTTAGGCATCCAGGCAGGCGCAAGAGAGATGCCCCAACCATCAATGTCATAGGACAACTGTTCGACCTGATGTTGGGGCAGGTAATCTGTCTGAAATATCTAACCCCTAGAAGCCCAGTAGTTAATGTCCACATCAATGGCACCATGATCCCACATACCTTGATTGATCTGGGAGCTACTATTAATGTGATGAAAAAGGACACCATACTCAAAATTAACCTCTAGGGCTCCTTGAGCAAGACCACGACAGTAGTGCAACTAGCAAATCACTCCACCATGACCCCTGAAGGGATTGTGGTGTGATGGTCTCCATTGATTCTTGGGAGTGCCCTACTGATTTCTTAGTTCTCCAGCCAAAGGAAAATCTCATTGGGTATCCTCTTATCCTAGGGAGACCCTGGTTGGCTACTGTCGATGCCTACATCAGCTGTCGAGTTGTGAACATGACCATCAAGAACGAGCATATGTCCAAGCAATTAATCTTATACCCTCCTGCTCAACCCTTGCTAGAACATGATCTACCTCTCTGGCTGGAGGAGGAGGATGAGGATGAAGTCTATTCTGCACCACTGTGTGCATTAGAAACTATCATAGGGGGGAAACCGCAAAATGAGGATGATATCATTGAAAATTTAATTCAGAATCCACCCCCCAGTACTTTTCCATTAGAAGATCTAGTGAAAGAAACCCAAGACAATCCCTTGACTGATCTCTGTGTGGCCGACTTGACCTACCTCTATGTTAAGAATATAGAGTTTGGCCCAGAAAGAACCTTGAAAATCAATCCAACCCTGTCCACTTCCCAGGAGGAGGAGCTGTGCAGCTTATTGAGAAAACATTTAGATGCCTTTGCCTGGAGTTATAAGGAGATGAAGGGAGTGCACCCTTTAGTATGTAATCATCATATATACATTAAGGAAGATTCAAACCACTCAGGCAGCCTCAAAGGAGGATGAATCCTGCCCTTAAAGACATTGTTAGGGAAGAATTGCAAAAATTAGTTGATGCAGGATTCATTTATCCCATCTCTGACAGTGAATGGGTCTCTCCTTTAGTGCTAGTGCCAAAGAAAAATGGTAAGTGGAGAATCTATGTCTATTATCAGGAACTGAACAAAGCCACCAAAAAGGACCATTTTCCTTTGCCTTTCATAGATAAAGTGTTAGATGGTCTGGTGGGGAAGAAGTTTTTCTCCTTCCTAGATGGGTTTAGCGGGTACAATCATATTCAAATCAGCCCGAAAGACCAAGATAATACCACTTTCACTTGTCCTTGGGGTACCTTTGCATATCAGGGCCTTCATTTTGGTTTGTGCAATGCTCTAGCCACTTTCCAGAGAGCAGTAATGAGTATATTTTTTGAACTGGTTCATGATGCAGTGGAAATATATATGGATGATTTTACTCCTTATGGTTCTAACTTTTAGGAAGCTTTATTTAACCTAGGAAAAGTTTTGGACAAGTGTATTGAAATGAACCTGTCCTTTAGTCCAGAAAAATGTGAATTTTTGATGACTGAAGGGACTGTGCTAGGTCATGCAATATCTCAACAAGGATTGCAGGTGGACCCCAACAAAGTTGCCATCATCCAAAGGGTCCCACCTCCTCAAAAGGTGAGAGATGTCCAAAGTTTCCTAGGCCTAGCTGGATATTACAAAAGATTCATTAAAGATTTCAGTAAGTTAGCCTCTTCGTTGTTTGGTCTTTTAGGAAAAAATGTCAAGTTCATATGGACTGAAAATTGTCAAGAAGCCCTAGATACCTTGAAAGGCAAACTTGTGACTACCCCAATTTTGAGAGGCCCGAACTGGGCCCTACCATTCCGCATTCACACAGATGCCTCGGATAAAGAGATAGGAGAAGCCTTAGGATAGATTGATGAAAACTTACGGTATGTCATATACTTTATAAGTAAAAATTTGTCAAAGGCAGAGTTAAACTACACGGTAACCGAGAAGGAACTCCTAGCTGTAGTGCATTCCTTAAACAAATTCAGACATTACATCACATGCTATCAAACCTTTGTACACACTGATCATGTTGCAATTAGATATTTAATGAACAAACCAGTTGTAAATTCTCGCATCATTAAATGGGTGCTTTTACTGCAGCAATTTGATTTGACCATTGTTGATAAGCCTGGTAAAGAAAATGTTGTCGCTAACTTTTTATCTAGAGTAAATTTGCTTGTAGGTGAAGAAGGAATGGTGGATGATCAAATGCTAGATGAACACCTATTTGCTATCTCAGTACTCTCTCCATCATTTGCTGATATAGCAAATTACTTGGTTTCAGCACAGTTCCCACCACACCTATCCTCAAAAGGGAAGAGCAAGATCATGAGGAAAAGTGCCCCTTTCACCTGGATTGGGGGAAATCTCTTCAAACTTGGCCCAGATTAGATCTTGAGGAGATGTGTCAGGGAGGAGGAAGTTTTTGACATTATCTTGACTTGTCATGACGGGACTTCTGGAGGCCATTTTGTAGCAAAGAGGATTGCCTTCAAAATATTGCAGGCACGCTACTATTGGCCCACTCTTCATCAAGATGTGAAAAGATATACTAGCCAATGTGATCAGTGCCAAAGGATGGGGAAACCTACTCCAAAGGATGAGATGCCCATGCAACCTCAAGTGACATTTGAGCCATTTGAGAGGTGGGGCATGGACTTTGTGGGTCCTATCAACGCTCCTTCAAAACAAAAGAAATACATCATCGTGTGCATCAATTATCTGAAAAAATGGGTAGAGACAAAAACAATCAATGTAGCAACAGATGAAGAAGTAGTTGAATTTTTAAGAGAAAACATATTCTATAAGTTCGGGTATCCAAGAGAACTGGTCATAGATCAAGGCAGTCAGTTCACTTCCAATTTGATTGAAGACTTGCTCACACATCATAAAATCAAGCACAGGACTTCCACCCCTTACCACTGACAAGCGAATGGGCAGGTGGAAGTCACTAACAGAGCTTTGGGAGGAATTCTGACCAAGGTAGTGAGCAGCAGTAGGAAAGATTGGACAGATCGACTAGTTGAGGCCACCTGGGCCTATAACACAACATGGAAGACCACCACAGGGTTCACACCCTATGAACTGGTCTACGGGAAGAAGGCTTTGCTGTCAATAGAATTTGAATACAATACATTAAGGATGGCAGCTTAGCTGGACCTAGACCTCAGCCATGCACAGATGGAAAGACTACTCTAGCTCAATGGATTGGATGAACAAAGATTGTAGGCCCTTCTCCACACAGAGGTAGTTCAGCTTCAGAGGAATATATGGCATGAAAAAAATATCAAGGAGAAGAAATTCCAACAGGGAGATTGGGCACTACTCTATGACTAAAGGTATAAAGACTTCAAAGTCAAGCTAAGGAAAAGATGGCCGGGACCCTACACTATGGAAAAATGCAATGACAATGGTTCAATTCTGATTAGAACCATTGATGAGGAAGCCATCCCCATGCTTGTCAATGGACATAGGTTATAAATTTACAAGAAGCCCCTCTCCAAGCGAGAGTTCATTGAAGATCTGAATAAGACAGTGATGGTAGTGGAGCAGGTCTTAGCCTCCACTTCACCCACTCACTGAAGAAGTAGAAAAAAGAAAAAATAGTGAGGACTCAAGTGAAAACCTCCATGAGGTGCTTGAGTCCCTTCATTGGGTTGAAAACCTCTTTTGAGGTGGCCCAGTGATGACAAAAACAAAAAAAAAGAGAGAATAATATCCCTAGGTGAAAACCTCCCTTGGAGGTGCCTAGGGAAGGCAATTAGGGTGAAAACCTCCTTGAGGTGCCCTACTTGTCTTTCAATAAAAAAAAAAAAAACACAGAAAAGTAGGAAAAGGAAGTTGACTTTTAAAGTGCATTGCAGATTACAGGTGGACCACAAGGAGCAAGAGAATATGCCACAAAGCATATTTCATCTCCTCCAAACTCTTCTCCATCATTTTTGACCTTTCTTCCACCTCATTGTGTTTTTTTTTCCGAAGACTGTGTGTTCTATAGGAGGCCCTGTATGTTCTACAGGAGCATCCTGTAGAACTCACAGAGAGCTAGAAATGGTTCCAAAAAATAGTTTGAGGGGCTGGGAAGTTTCATGAAGAGCATGTAGACCCTCCTGCAACTACCCACCCTCCTAGCCATCCATCCCACACCTGCACCACCTCATCATCATCATTTTTTCTCTTCCTGTCAAAAAACACAGAAACCAGTTTTTAGAAAAAACAAAAAAGTAAAGGGAAAAACACCTCCAAATCTCACTTGCAGCTTACCAAAAATCTCTCCATATTCATCAGCATCTTTGGTACCATCCTCAAAGCTCCCAGTACAAAAATCAGCTAAAAAGTTTAAAGGGAGAAGCAGCTACAGGAACTCCAGTAGGAATTCTTGTAGCAGCTGATTGCCTTAAAATCAAGCCATAGCTGCAAAAGAAGTGCAACCAGGGGATTGAAGGTGATATCTGAAGCCAGATCCAGCCAGAGGATACCTTCACAAAGAAAACAAGCCATACATCAGATAGCAGAAAGCATTTAGGAAAGGAAATATAGGCATGCAGCCACTGGAATACAAGAATGCAGCAACAAAAGGAACCAAAATGCTTCACAGCATGTACATTCAACTCCTAGGTAAGTGACTAACCCTCTCCTTTGTTGCATCTGTGTAATTGAAAAATATGCATAAGTGAATGAGATGATTAGGGTTGAATGAGAAAAAGTGGCTAGTTAGCTAGCCACCGTCATCCAGTTGATTCCGCTCATCCAAAGATGCCACCACACATATACCTAGTCAACTCACAGAAAAATCCAAAGGACAGGTAGTGGAGGGTATACAAACTCCGATGAAATCATGGGAAGTGATTGCGAGAAAGAGCCATGATGACAAGGCAATGGGGACCACCGGTCCAAATATGGCAACATACATTTTTTCCAGCTCACCCCATCACTAGAAATATCTAAAAGAAGAAATAAGTGTTCCTCCTTGAAATTCCTTCACCACCTTTTCTTTCATTTCATCCTCGTCACTTAGCTGTAGCAAGCTCTCTATCACCACCATAGCCTCGAAACCATCATTCTCCATCGCTTTCATCCACCCTCCTGCTATAGGTGTTCTACAGGAGCAATAACAGGTTCTATAGGAGCACCTACAGCCAGTTCTATAGGAGGGGAAGTAAGCAGTTTTTAAGGAGAAAACACGGGGTTTTTGCTCGAATTCTGGCTTGAAGAGGTAGGTTCTGTGCATACCCACCTTGATTATCAATATGTGCAAGGAATGATACAATTTTAAGGAGGAATTGAGTCTGTAGAAGAAGAGGAATTCCATAAAAATTTTCTGCCTGTTTTCTTAAAAAACACAGTTTTTCTCTGTTTTCTTGTTTCTTCAAAATTCTTGTCTCCATCTCTACCTTGGGTGTTCCAAAGGGGTATAAGCACAATGACAGGGGATTCATGAGGAAGGAGCCCACAGATTTAGTTAGGCTCCATGAACATCCCGAAGTAGTAGCCATTTTCACTAGAGCAATTTGGATGCCATTTTTTGAAAAATTCCGAGGGTTTGATGAAGAAGTGGCTCAAGAGTTTTCCCTTTCTTTAGTCCCTCACTCAAGGACCCATTCCATTGTTACTTTTCGAGTTCTCTCCATGGAAATTACCCCAGAATTTATCAGTAGGGTCACCACCCTTCCTCTTGGAATACCTTTGAGCAATGATGAAAAGACAATTGGGCAATCTGCCAAGAAAAACTTCTTCCAACCCAATGATCATCCTGTAGAAGACAAAAATGGCATTAGAAGGACAAGCATACCTTACCGTTGGGATGAGGTTAGTTACCAAATTATCAGATATATTTTCTATGAAGGGAGATATAGCATAGTTTATGGCTACCATTTTAGACTTCTCCATGAGCTGAGATATGGCATGGACACTCCAACACCCCAGAAACTCAACATCCCCTATTTTCTCATGCAGTCCCTCATATACTCTAGCATTAAGGTGAAGGCAAGATGTCCAGATTAGTTGGCTCACCATGGGTTAATTAAATTGTTAGTGGAAGAAGCCCTCCATACCTTCACAATCCCCATAACATCTGAAATCTTCAGAAACATGACAGAAGAAGATGATATAAAGGCCCTCATATATGATCTCAGTCCTTCTGATAGTGAGGAGGAAGAGCAGTGAGGGGGAGAAGGGGAGGAAACTGAGGAACAAGAATGGAAGGAGGAAGATACCAAAATAGAGGAGGAAGAAACCAAAACAGAACAAAAGGAAATGAAACCAGCAGAGACAGGGAAAAAGACAGCAGGAGAGGAAAAAGGGGAAAAAAGACATAAGTGTCTCCTATGACCGTAGAAAGAGAGGCAACAACTGCCCTCACTACCCTCAGCACCCCAATTAAACCAAAACAAAAGAGGAAGAGGCAAACATCAATGTATTTTAGGGCTCAGAAAAGCACAAGGATAAAAACAAGAAAACGACAGCCATATTCAATAGTGCCTAATATAATTGAAGATTCACCCACTATCAAAGGGGAAGAATCTCCTTGTAAAACCCCCATCGCATATGAAAGAGGAAGTCCTAAATCTTCCACCTGGAAGGAAAGAGTGCAACTACAGGACTCAAAAACAGTTGTATAGGAGGCACAGATTGTTCTACAAGAGACCCTAACAAAGCTACAGGAGACCGAAAAACTTGAGAAAGGGTTAGAAGAATAGCGAAAGGGGAAGGAGGAAATAGCAGAGGCACAAGAACCCGACTCTCAGCCTAGTTTGGGATTTTACTACAATCTTCTTGAGGGGGGGAAATCATTCCACAGAAATTTGCAGTCCCGATTTTTTTTGAGTTGGAGAAAGAAAGAATAAGGAGCCATAGATGGATGCAAATCGCCAAATCCAAGGGGGTAGAGGATATTGGTCATATGGAGAATCAACTCACAGAAATGGGCAGGGAACTACGTGCTGTCAGACATAGACAGGCAATCATAAGAACTCACCTTGAAATAGAAAATGAGTTGCTCAAAAGACAGCTACAAGAAAAAGAGACACAATTGGCATGCATGGCCAGATGGTTTATGGAGGCACTGTAGTGTAGAACACCAACAAAATCATATGGATTATACCTCAAGGACCAATGGCTACAGTTTCAGATCAAGAATTTGGCACAGAGAGGCACAATGCCTTTTGAGGATTATAAACAGTTCCTAGACCTATGTGACCAAAGCTCTTCAGAAGACAAGACAAAAATAGCAGAGTTCTATTTGCATAACATGGCCCTCATAAACATGAATGTGTGGGACCCCAATGCTAGGATAGGGGACCTACAACTAATGGCCATGGCATCATGGATGAATCATGAGGCATTAAGGGCAGTAAAGATAAGGAAGTTGATGATAAAGGAGTAGAATGAGCCCTTAATGATATGAGTTGAGTCATCAGACCCCATGGCTCTCATCAGCACACACTAGCTGCTTGCAAGTAATCCTCAAATTTCCCCTAAGTATATCAATGATCAAGCTCAGGCCATTGCACATTTTGAGGATATGGAAAGATTACTTGGCAATGACTGTATTCATGGTTGTATGAGGAGGTGGAACACACTACCACACAGTTTTCAGATCAGGGAGTATCACTCCCCAACAAGGATGAAAGAAGCATTAAGGAGAGTGCCATTGTACAACACTCAGAGTTTGAAGGTCAATTGGATTGGCCTCAAATTGAGTCCCCCACTGTTGCTGGGCCTGCCAGAGGGCAGAAAAGAGGAATAAGAGAAACAACAGTGGGAAGAGGTGGAAAAGAAGGCAAGATTCCATGAAAGAGAAGAGGAAATCACATCAAAAGCATGGGATGTGAGGGAGGCCATCAGGGCCATCATGGATGAGGAGATGGACTAGGTTGCTTAGAGGATGAGCAACACCTTTAGTAAGGGGGTGACGATGAGCCCCATAAATGGGTAATTATATGGTCTCATTTTGCCTCCTAACTTAGCTTAATCCACCATTCTCTTAGCTTATTGCATGTTTTTTGATTATATTTATGCTTCTAGAGTGAGTTGTGTTGGTTATTATGCCATGGAGTCTAATGTGTGTTTAATGCAATTTCTTGTTGAATTTTGGAGATAAAGTCAAATATTTAATGGAAAATTGGCAGCAAATATTCTAAGAAGACAAGGGAGAGGATTTATAGGAGGGTGACCCCCTCATTTATGACTCCTCACTTCGAATTCTCCCTCGTGAAGCTCAGAGCACAAACAACCACATCAATGCACTAGGAGCAACCGAGCAAGTGGAGGATAGCTTCTGTTTATCTCAAGTTTTCGGAGCCAAGCCTCCCTAATTTTAAGGAATCTATTTGAAGCTCTAGTTGTATAAGTATAGAGGCTTGGGGCCTCATTAGGAAGTTGGTCAAATTTTCGAATTTCTTTTGCAGCTTTGCTTTGCTCAACTTTGAGCTTACTTTTGTTGACAATTTCATGTAATCCTATTATTATTTTGATATTAAAGATGAGATCCTCTTTTACCGAGCCCTGAGTCTTCTAAGAGGGCTGAAGCTCTTGGGTTAAGGCCTAATCCAAGTAGCCAAGCTCCTCTTTTCTTGTACTTTTATGTTTCATTCCAGTTTATGGATTAGTTGCCGTTAGCTGAATTTCTTTCTTGGTTAAGAATAGGTTACTTTTGGTGATTTAGAAGGTTGTTTCCATTTCATTTTTCTGTAGCAGGTTGAACAGTGATAGAAAGAAGATACAAAAAGGCCATCAATAGAGCCTTGGCCTCCTTTCCTCCCCTTGGGAATATGAACTGAGGCCAAGACACTCTTGCTGCCACAAAAACACAGGTTTTCCTTCTCCATAGGATTTCTAGTATTGTAGTTTGTTAAAAGGTTAATGATTTTCTTCAAATCTATTTCACCATGCTCATTTCTGTCTTTTCAATAAATTTCCTTCCATTCTTTCTTTCCATGTAGGATTTCTCAGCATTTACTTTCCTAGATCAGAGTTTATACTAGCTTGATGCAAAATTCTGTTTTCTTGATGTATTTAGTTCCCTTGCTTGCTCAATCTCATTGTTTGATTTTTAGTTCTCTTGCAGAAAATCTCTTCTCTCAACAAGTCAACTAATTAGCCATCATCATCTCTCTTTGATATGCATTCCACAGGTTGCCCAAGGCTCCTCACAAATTTGCCTCAGAGGAAGTAACAAAATTCTGTTTTCTTGATGTATTTAGTTCTCTCTCTCTCTCATTGAAAAAATATGACCTTATTTCTCTCTTCTAATCATTCTTGATGGACCCTAAACACCTTAACACATCACGCTAGTGTTCAGCTACCCTTTCGACCCACTTGCGTACCTTCAAAAGCTCCAAAACTGCTCTCGGCATCCTCCTATAGACCTCCTGTAGATCCGTTGCAGCCTCCTGTAGATTTTCCTGTAGGCTTCCTTTTGAAGTCTGATTGTGGGGAAAGCCTCCAGAGGGCCACTTGAGACCTCCTAGGACCCCTCCACACCATCATACACCTCTGCAAGTCCCAAAGTCACCCTCCATTGCCGCCTAATTGCTGCCACCTTCACAAACCAATAAATTACAGGCATGACAATTTCACCTAAAAATACATAAAAATCCAAAAAGATGTTTTTTGCTCATTTGCTTCTAGAAATAGCTTGAGTAGATGTTGTTTACTTCTTGAGTAGGTAATGGCATTCATTTCATGTTTTTCCATCTCTCTTTCTACAAAATTAGGATTAGTTGGTTAAGTAGGGTTTGCTAGGTTTAGATTACATTTCAGTCCTTTTCCTTTCTACAAGTAGAGTAGCTTTTGTAGAGTAAGCTTTTCTTTCTTTCATCACATATAGAGCTTCTTCTTAAATCCATAGAAGTTGGCTTGAGCTCCTAGTGATCTTGCATTAGCTGACCAAGTGACAACTTGTAGTAAGAACTAGTACTTGTGCATACAGCACTGTCGCTTCCAAGTTTGTTACAAACTACCGGGTTGATAAAAGTAAAGTAAGAAGCCCAGGAGTTGCATCATTATTGCTGCAATACTGGTGCTTACTAGCCTGTGTTATGAGAGTGACTTGAGTGAGGAAGTTTCGAGGAGGTGAAATGCATGAATGCATGGGAATGATGTTTTGTTTCCCTTTATGGTGTTTTGGGGTGAGGTGGTGTGCTGGAAGCAGAGGTACGTTTCCATTTTTTGACCACTGGTCCCAAATACCACGTCATCATTTCCGACTCCTTGTAATCAGCTCCCACCTCATAGATCCATAGTTTAACTGCTTTTTGTCCTACTCCTTCTCTGTCTTTGAGTTGACTGTAGCCACGTGTGAGAGGTCACCTGATTCTCCATGTGCTAACTGAATGAAAGTGGCCAAGTTAACCGGCCACCTTTCCACTTATAAACCAAATATCTTGTAACCCTTACAAAGTTTAACTACATGATGCATATGAGTGAGCAAGCGGGATACTTACTTGTGGTTTCGATGCCATGTTGGAGTTGTCAAACACCAGAGGTGCTACGTTTTTTATTTGTTGCATGCCATTCTTCTTCCTCCTCTTTCTATTTGCTAATGGCTTCTTTGATTTTGTAAGTATCTATGGCTGAAAATATGATGAAGCTACTGTTGTGGAGTTCCTGGATCATCTAAGTGAAGACCTGTTGCTGGTGATTGACATTCTGTGGGATAGGTTGCTACAGGATTTCCTACTGGATGTCCTGTAGTTGCTTCTCCCTCAGAATTATTTAATCCTGTTGTTAGATGGGGCTATGGGGATGGTGTAATGAATGGAAAGAAGGAGTAGAAGTGTGTAGAGCAAAGGATACTCAGGTAATTCTCTTACTCCACTCTATTTTCCCTTTTTCTTTAGACTGGTAGAAATTGTTGAAACTGATTTTTTGTTTTGAATGGTGAGTGTAGGGATGATGATGGACGACGAGGTGAGGTGTTAGATCATGCATAGTGTGAATTTTAGGGACCTAACAAACCTATGATGTTCCCTCGGATTGCTTCTTGTAGGTTTTCCGGGCCACTATAATTCCTACAGGATCATCCTGTAGGTTTTCCGGGCCACTGTAATTCCTACAGGATCATCTTGTAGGTTTTTAGGGGATCTTGTAGAAAACACAATCTTCGCATAAATTGAAGTAATGGAGTGAAAAAATGATAGAAATGATGGAGGGATGCATGGTAAGGAGTCGAGGAGATGAATATGTGTGAGGCAGGGTTCCCTTTGGATCCTCTTTTTTCTCCTTAACTGTCTTTCTCGCCTACCTGCAAACAACACTTATATATTTTTCTCTTTTTTTTTTTTGAAAAACAACTAGGCCACCTCAGAGAGGTTTTCACCCAGGGATTTTTTTCTCCCTTTTTTTCTTCATCATTGGGCCGCCTCATGAGGTTTTCAACCCAAATATGGGACTCATTCGCCTCATGGAGGTTTTCACCTGAGTCCTTACTATTTTTCTCTTTTTTCCTTTTCAGTGACTTGATGAGGGAGGAGCTGGAACTTGCTTCACCATCATCACTATTTTATTGATTTTATCAATGAACTCTTGTTTTGATAATTTTCTCTTGTACATTTTCAATTGATTTCCATTAAAACGAAAATGAATAACTTCTTCATCTATTGTTCTGATTTGCACTGAACCATTATCATGGCATCTTTCCACAACATAAGGTCCAAGCCATCTCGTCCTTAAATTTTCCTTGAAGTATTCATACCTAGAATCATATAACAATGCCCAATCGCCCTCCTAAAATTGCTTCTCCTGAATATGTTTATCATGCCAAATCTTCCTCTGAAGTTGATCTATCTCTGTATGTAGGAGGGCCTTCATTCTGAACTCATCCAAGCCATTTAATTGGAACAATCTCTCTTTCTGTGCATTGATGAGATCCAAAGCTAGTTGGGTTGGCGGCCTTAATGTGTTATATTCAAAATCAATAGACAACAAGGCATTTTTTCCCATAGAGCAGCTCATAAGGTGTGAATCGAGTGGTGGTCTTCCATGTGCTATTATAGGCCTAGGTGGCCTCAACTAGTCTTTTTGTCCAATCCTTCCTGCTGCTGCTCACTACCTTGGTTAAGATGCCCTCTAATGCCTTGTTGGTCACCTCCACTTGCCCATCAGCTTGTGGATGATAGGGAGTGGAGGTCCTATGCTTGATTTTGTGATGGTTGAGCAGGTCTTCAATCATGTTGGAGGTAAACTGACTACCTTAGTCTGTGACTAGTTCTCTAGGGTACCCAAATTTGTAGAATACATTCTCCCTTGTGAACTCAACAACCTTTTCTTCTGTTGTTGCCTTAATTTCCTTGGTTTCAACCCACTTAGTCAAATAATCAGTGCACACAATAATGTACTGTTTTTCCTTTGAAGGAGGGTTAATAGGACCAATGAAGTCCATGCCCTCCTTGTCAAATGGATTGAAAGTCACTTGAGGCTGTAGGGGCATTTCATCTCTTGGAGTAGGCCTTCGCATCCTCTCACATCGATCACACTGACTAGTGTTATTTTTCACATCCTGATGAAGAGTGGGCCAATAATAGCCTGCTTGTAACACTTTGAATGCTTTCCTCTTTGCTGCAAAGTGACCTCCACAAGGCCCATCATGACAGGTTAGAAAGATGTCAAAAACTTCCTCTTCCCTGACACACCTTCTCAAGATTTGATCTGGGCTAATTTTGAAAAGATTGCCCCTAATCCAAGTGAAGGGGGCTCTTTTCCTCACTATCTTTCTCTTTTATTTGGAGGGAAAGTTTGGCCAGAATTGTACTGATACCAAATAGTTTTCTATATCAACAAACCATGGAGAGAGAACTGAAATAGCAAACAAGTGCTCGTCTAGTAACTGGACATCCACCATACCTTCTCCACCTGCAGGAACATTTACCCTAGATAAAAAGTTTGCAACAACATTTTTCTTACCAGGTTTATCAACAATGGTTAGATCAAACTACTATAATAAAAGCAACCATCTTATAGTTCGAGCATTCACATCTAGTTTGTTCACTAAATATTTGATTGCAGCATGGTTGGTATGCACAAATGTTTGATAGCGTGTAATGTAATGCCTGGATTTTTTAATGAATGAACAACAACTAGGAGTTTCTTTTCGGCCACTGTATAATTTAGCTTAGCCTTTGACAAGTTCATACTGATAAAATAGATGGCATAAGGAAATTTCTCCTCTACTTGGCCTAGGGATGCTCCTATGGATTTGTGTGAGGCATCAACATGAATATGAAAGGGGAGGGACCATTTTGGGCCTCGAAGAATTGGTGCAATGGTTAACTTACCCTTTAGAATGTTTAAGACCCCTTGACAACTTTTTGACCATATAAACTCAGAATCTTTGGCCAACAAACCAAATAAAGGAGAGGCCAACTTGCTGAAGTCCTTTATGAACCTTCTATTATATCCAACTAACCCTAAGGAGCTCCTGACATCTCTTTGCTTTTGAGGAGGTGGGACCCTTTGGACGATGGCTATTTTTTTTGGGTCCACTTGCTGTCCTTGTTAAGATATTAAATGACCTAGCATGGTCCCGTCAGTCACTGAGAATTCACATTTTTCAGGACTTAGAGACAAGTTCATTTCAATGTATTTATGTAGTACTTTGCCTAGGTTAGTCAGGGCTTCTTGGAAATCACAACAATAAGGTATAAAATCATCCATATAAATTTCCACCGCATCATGGACTAATTCGGGGAAAATACTCAAGACTTCTCTCTGGAAAGTGGCTGGAGCATTGCATAGGACAAAAGGAAGGACCGTATAGGAAAAAGTACCCCAAGGACATGTGAATGTGGTCTTATCCTGGTCTTCTGGGTAGATTTGGATTTGGTTGTACCCACCAAAATCCATCTAGGAAAGATTTTTTTTTTCCCTTCCAGGTCGTCTAGCACTTGGTCAATAAAGGGTAGGGGAAAATGATCCTCCTTTGTGGCTTTGTTCAACTCCCTGTAATCGACACAAATCCTCCACTTACCATTTTTCTTGGGAACTAACACTAAACAGGAGACCCACTCACTATCAGAGATATGGTCTTGCAACCTTCTTTGATGTATATGTGGTGAGTACACACTAAGGGGTGTACTCCCTTCATTTCCTCGTAACTCCAAGCAAAGACTTCTAGGTTTTCTTTTAACATATTGTATAGCTTCTCCTCTTCAAGAGCAGAAAGGGATGGATTAATTTTCAAGGTTTTCTTTGGGTTGAATTCTATGGTTTTGATATGGAGTGGGTTGGAATTGGCCAAGCATAAGTCAATTGGATGATTGTTTCGGCTTTCCCTTACTTCTTCTTCTAATGGTAATGAACCAGTAGTTGGAATTTGGAGCAGGTGTTCAATCAAGTCATCCTCATCTTATTTTCCTCCTCCCATGGTTTCTTTAAAAGCATAAAGTTGAGCGGAATAAACCTCATATTCTTCCTCCTCCTCTAACCATAGAGGTAAATCATGCTCTAGAGAAGGTTGACTAAGAGGGTATAGGACTAACTGCTTGGACATATGCTCGTTCTTGATGGTCATATTCCCAACTCTACAACTAATGTAAGCATCGGTTGTGGCCAACCATGGCCTCCCAAGGATGAGAGGATAACTAGTAAGCTTAGCCCTAGGCTAGAGAACTAGAAAATCTACAGGGTACTCCCAGGAGTTAATGGATACCATCACATCCTCTACAACTCCCTTAGGGGCGACTATGGAATAGTTTGCAAGTTTAAGAACTATTGTGGTCTTCCTCAATGACCCTTGGAGGTTGAGATTGAGCATGGTGTCCTTCTTCATCACATTAATGGCAACCCCAAGATTGATCAGAGTGTTTGGGACAATGGTGCCATTGATGTGCACATCTACTATAGGGCTTCTACGGTCCAAATATTTTGGACATATTACCTGCCCCAACATTAAGTCGGACAACTGCCCAATGAAATTAATGGTAGGGGAATCCCTTTTTATTCTTCCTGGATGCTTGAAGCATTTCTCCTTAATCAAATTATTGTAGATGGGAACATCTTTTATTGCCTGGAGAAGGGGGATATTTACACATAGATTTTTCAATTCTCCCAGAAGTCCAGTTCCTTCTAGTGTAGGCTGGAGTGGTTGGGCTAATCTCTCAGGAAAGGGTGGATTTACTTTAAGGTTACTTTCCTCTATTTCTTCCTAAACCTCCCTATGTGGAGGGGGAGGTTGGTTATCCGGGAGAACTCTCCTAGATCTTAGGTTAATCTCTTGGATTTCCATAACATAAGCTGGATATGATGTCTCTCCATTATGTACTTGCTGAACATGCTTATTGTTCGGGTTTGGATTTGGTTGGGCAGGCATCTAGGGTTGCTTGGGTGGAACAAAGTGTAGGAGTTATTGTTGGGTAGGTGATGGAGGAAATAGAGCTTTTCCATTGTTGTATTTGGGCATCCATCCCTGGAGTGGTGTATTCCACTGAGATTGTCGCAGAGTGTAAGGTTGAAATGACTAGCTGGATGGCTGGGAATACTACTGACATGCATAGGACCAAGGAGGGGTCGTAGACCAGGAAGGATGAGCAAGGGGTCCCCAAGAAGGTATAGCTGTGGTTTGGTTGGGTTTGTAATATGCATGGGATGACCCTTGCATGCCCTGCTAGTATGGTCTAGGTTGAGGAGGTCTCCTTTGGTTAATGTAGAAAAGATTTTCAGTGACCCCTTTAGCTCCTTGATATACAAATTTGAGTTTGGGTAAAGAAGGGCACTTTTCTGTGGAGTGGCTTTCTTCACAGATCGAGAAAATTTCAATATAGTTCAATGGACATTCATTCCTAAGATGCCTCTTGGTGCATCTAGGACAGAAGATGGCCAAGTCTCTCTCTGCTTCCTCTTGCTTCCTTTTGATGTCATGGTGTCTAATGGTAAGGCAAGGGTTTGTAGCATATCACTTTTGAAATCTTCCAGGATATTTCCAATTTCACCCTTGATGGATGAGTTGGAAGATGATGTATTGGCCATACACTGACTACCCCTACCCTTATTCCTAGCTGCCCTAGAATGGTTTCTAAATACAATCGTGATATCCTCATAAGGTAATTTGCATATATCTCCTCCTTCTAACAAGTGTAAGGTATCCATAATGTCTTCTCTTACTTTGCTGAGCAGGACTAGCTTTAGTGACTCAAGGTCAAGTGTGCACCTGGCCCTTTTGTAACTAAGCTGGAATTTTTCTTCATAGTATTCTAAGGATTCATCCTAGCCTATGGTAATCCTGAAAATTTCTTCTTTAGTATCCTTTGACCTAAAGTAGTCCCGGTATTTGTTATTAAAATCCTGCTGCATCTATGCCCAAGTTGTCATGCTATCTCCAGGTAAGCCCATGAACCAGTGCAATGATGCATCCTTGAGGGTAGATGGAAATAGTTTTAACTTTTTCTCATCATCTGTATAGTCATAGGTTCGGCATATAACAACAAAATCAAATAGGAAAGTGTCGGGGTCCTCTGTGGTCAGGCCATGGAAATGAGGCAGGGCAGAGGGGCTTATATTCTTCATCTTAGTGTCCTCGTTGGTTTCCCTGATGGGGAAGGCACCCTCAACTCTCTCTCTATTTTCTATTTCATTTTGTTTTTCAATCATTGGTTTAGTAGGAATGGGTTCCTCTTCTTCTTCTTCCCCTATAGGTTCTTCAAATATGTTAGGTTTCTCACCTAAAGTTTCCTCCAGTTCACAGCCACCGAAGAAGAGAGAAGGTTGGTTGTTGGATGCAATGGGGGTATTTGGCAAAATTTTCACTAATTTATCCCTATTCCTACGAGGCATGAAAGGAAATGCTTTTGGGTTGGTTTTGTAATTTTTTAAGCTGGAAAGTACTTTGCAGAAATGAAATTGCTGATTGAATGAAATTACTAACAGAATGAAGAAGCTACTTGTTGAATTTAAATCCTACTTGCATAATGGAAAGGAAAATAGATAATGGAAAATGAAAGAAAGGAAGCTACTAGATTACTTTTGCAAAAATAAACTAATGGCAAAAAATTGAGGACAAGAAATAGAAGAAAAGAAAGCAGTAATCACATTCTACTCAGACACCTCCCCGAAAACCGCACCAAAAAGTGATGAGCGCCAGTACTGTGGCAAGTATGTTGTAACTCCTGGGCTACCAACATTACTTATCAACCCAGGGTTTGTACAAACTTGGAGGTGACAGTGCTATATGCACAGGTAAAAGTGAAAGTCCTGCCTTTTGTCATTGTTTGTCTGGCGAGAGATCCCAGGGGTTCCAAGCTAGAATTCTATAGAGTCATAAGAATCTTGATTCTTTGATGGAAGAAGAGCAAATTTTTTCTAAGAGAGCTACTCTACTACAGTAATGAAGAAAACAATATGTAATGCTAAATCACACCATATCCTAGTTAACCATTTAAACAACTATGCTAAGCAAAATTGCTAAATCAACACTAACCAATTGCTGCTATCTAAGCTATAGAACTAAAGAGCATCAAACCATACCAATGTGTAAGCAAAAAAACTAAACTAAATCTATTTTCACTTTTTTTGGGTTTTCTAGGCAAAATCAAGTATGCAAATTAATTGTTCTTGTGGATGTGATAGGTGGATGGAAGGTGATTAAGGATGGCTAGAAGGTTTATGGAGTGTTTGGATGGTGTGGAAGGGTCCTAGGAGACTTTTTGTGACTTACTAGAGGTTCCTCATCAATTCAGCCTCAAAACAGGTCTTTTCAGGAAAACCTACAGGATGTACTAGAAAACTACTAGATGATCTTGTAGGAATTACAGGAAACCTACAAGATACAACCGAGAGCTAATTGTGAGTGGTTGGGAAGCTTGGGAAAGGTGTGTGATGGGTGGAATGGAGTGTTAGAAGGTGTAGGAGCACTCAAGAGTCAATATCGAAGATAAGGTATGGCTAGATGCACTCAATGTACCTAGGGAAATTTCAATGAAAAATGATAAAAAAACTAGTGAGGGTGATGGTTGAACAAGAGATGGATAAGGTGGATGAAGTGGAAGGTAGATGCTGGTGATGAAGTCTGGGTCTTCTCCTAAAGTACCTGTTTTTCTTAAAACATGTGTATCTTCCAAGAACTATGCAACAAGACACATTTTCATAAACTAGAAAACCATGAATCAATTGCCTATGTTATGCATGAAGAGAATTGCTGAAGGGAATGAAAGCATGAGTGAGATATTATTGCATAAATGGAGATGGAAAGAGATGACAATGAAATATTCCTTTCAACATGAACCAAATACCGAATCAAAGACAACAAACTCCAAATCTCATGTAAGAACTAGAAATCTGTGTTTTTGGGGCTGCTAAAGGGTCTCTTCCTAATGTCATGGTCCCAGAGGGAGGAATTGAGGCCAAGAAAATTGATGACAACCTTATGGTGATCCTTTCTTCCTTTCTAACTTGCTAATTGAAAGAAGGCACACATGGAAGCAAACTATCATACAACGAATCTAATCTACACTACTGTAATGGAAATGCAGCGACTAAGAAAATGAACAATTAAACTATGAATCTATGCTAGAATACATGTACAATAAAGAGGAGCCTTGGCTACTAGGGTTGGGCCCTAACCTAAGAGTTTCATCCCTCTTAGTTAACTCAGTGTTGGCTCAAAACAAAACTGATTCTTATTATCAAAACAATGGGTTACATCAAAGACTGTCACAAGTCTTGTAGCTCAAAAATAGAGTAGAGTTTTACACTAAAAAATCTTAATCCTACTGGGGTCCTAGGCCTCTCCACTTATACATCTGAAGTTTCCAAAAACTTCCTTAAAATCAGGGAGGCTCGACTCCCAAACTCAAGATAAACAGGTGCTTTGTCTTTCACTTGCTCGATTGCCTTCTAGTCCTCATGATTTGGTTGCTTGCACTTCAAGCTGATGGAGGAATATTTGAATGGAGGGGTAGTAAATGAGGTGGATTCACCTCCTATAATTCCTCTCCCTTGTCCCATTCAATTTTTGACCAAGGTCTTTGCCAAAATTCCTTGCTTTTATCCTTTAATCCTACATTAAATGCACATTAGACCACAAAGCAAAATATCCCACTCTAATTCATCTCATAAACAAAATATAATCAAAAGTATGCAATAAGTTATGAGAATAGTTGGTTTAACTAAGCTAGGAGGTGAATTAAGGCCATATAATTACCCAATGATGAGGCTCATCAAAAATCAAAATGAATACTTCACAACAATGAAATATAGGTTCTTATTAATAGAAGGTAGGCTCCAAAATTAGGGCATAGGAAAAATTTTAGAGTGTTGTAGTAGATACAACACTTGGTGACAAAAACATAGAACTCCAACTCTCTATATGGGTCTAAATATATAAATAGGTCTAGCTCTTCAATAATTATTTTTCATCTCATTTATTACCACAACCTCTTTACTTAGATCAAGGTAAAGATATAGTTCCTTTGTTCTCTTCATCGACAACACACTGAAAAAAGCAAGTCAACATGGTGTTTTTAATTGGGTTTAAGTAGTATATATGCAAGTGAAAAAGGATTTTTAGAGTCTTATTTTCCATCTATGGTGTTCCTCTGCTACCAACAGACCTAGAAAGCACCCTGACGAAGTCACTACAGGAACATAAACATTGGCTCGCTACCAGCGAGCTTGGAAAGTACCCCGCTAAAGTTACTTGCTTCAGCTCCCTGTGTAGGAACCCTTTCTCTTCTTTAACCCTTTATTTATTTTTTCTTCATCACTTATTTATTTTGTGGGGCGAAAGAGGGATCACAACTTATTCAGAGCATAAGAGGTTGTCCCTTCAGAGAAGGATATTTATACACCTTTGAAATGTAGTCCAATTTTTTGAATTTCCTCCCCCTCCTCACTCTACTTGACTAAGTTGAAAACGTGGAACCAATCAAACATAAAATCGACAAAATAACAAGGTACTAGTTATAGATTTGAGCATCACAATTCAACTAAGGTTTTATCCAAAGACGATCATATTTTCCATCTAAGCATCATCTATTAAAATATACAAGGCCCATGCAAAGACAGGGAATAGAGAAGAACCCAAGCATTGACAATTGTACAATGTCCTCTTGAACTTTTCCATGCTCATTTCATAAGTAGAAGATGATCTCATTCAAGGTTTATTACGAAGGAACTGAAGAAGGTACAAGAAAAAAATAAATAAAATAAGACTAAACTAGCTAAGCTAAACCTACTCCTAATATAATAGTGGATAGACTAGGCTTACATAAAATGAAATTTCCAATGGAACCAATGAATCATTACCTGACCTATATCAATGAGGGAACCAATGACAACAAATATCATCAAGAGCCTCACATGAAAAGAAAGATAAAACATGAAATTTTTGAAAATTTGAAGATAGAAAATGATAGAAGAAAAGTACAATAAAAAAGTATTTTCTAGAGATTTGGTTGATGCGTCAGGATGTTTACAGACATTGGGATAGACTATAATATAAAAGAATCTATTCTAATTTTCAATCTTGGAAAACATAAAGAGATACAAGAACTTGTGTTTCACAAAAGGGCTTTCCAAGAATGATTCCTCCAACCATTAAGCAATATGATCACTGAAAATGGGTGAAGGATCTTGGGGTTGAGAGATATATTCATGTTCAACTTTTGTGATTACCTCATGAGGATTCTTCCAGGGAAGAGTATCAATATGATCATGCTTGAAACAATCATCAAGATTTCAAGAAACTGACATAACCATAAGTGTAGGCTGAAGTGTATCGACATATTGACATGGTTCCAATATATCTGAAGATAGATCATCAAAAATTGGTGGCTTGGAATAATCAATAGTTAAGGACACATAGTTATTACTCAATGAATCAATGAATATATTAAGAAAACCATGATGATAATTTAACTTCTCAAAATGAAGGGATTCCTCATTATCTGATGAATCATAAAGATTGGCTTATTGAAATCAAGAGATTCCATTCTCTATTTCTTCAGATTGGTAGAATGAGGGATGTGATAGATCATGAAGTGATTATCCTCCCTCACCTTATTTTGATGTAAAATCAACATTCCACCACTCCTCACTACAATCAAACTTAAAATTCTCAAAAACTGGCTCACTAAAAGATGGGACATGTGTGATATGTTCATTAAATATGTCAAGGTAATGGGTGTGAGGTGAGTAATAATTTTAAATATTAGATGAAACATCACCTTTCATCCCATAATATTGTTCGAAATCAAAATCCCACACATAATCTTTGTGAAAGATATCACAAGTTTCTTGGTCTCTGCTGAATCCATCTTGAACTTGATCCTTTTGGGGATCGAAAGAAACTGTTATAATAGGTTGATGTAATAGCTAAATATCTAGAGGATCAAAGGAAATGATGTTGTTGATTGAATCATATTAGAAAGTAAAAATTGCGTTCAAATCTTGAATATGCAGGGTAAGAGAATATGGTGGTAGATTGACAGATTGAATTTCATATTTTCCAACCTCAACTTGTGTGCATGAAGTTGTTTGATTTAATGGAGAATGAGACGAAGATGAGGAGTCACATGGAACAAAAATTTGTCCTTTTGCGGATTGGAGAGCTCCATAACCAAGAAATGTTGGGAGGATTTCAAATGATTTTAATTGTGATGGATTCAAAGAAATTTGAACAAGATACTTGAATTTATCTTCCATAAAAGTTTGAATAATTATTTAAATTATAAATATAATTATTCAAATTACATAATTTATAGGTAGTAATTTTTTTCAAGTGTTACATTTATTTATTCAAAAATATAATTTGAATAAAAATTAAATTGCAATTTAACTAACAATGTTATTTTCAAATCTACTTAGATTATCCATTATCTTTGATTTAATTAGTAATTGTATAAACTATTCTAGATCCATATTAACCCCATATATCAAGAAATGAGAGGGATCAAATCTCTCAAGGTGGATACCTCTTTTTTTAGTACAAAACTTGAGAAAAATTTGATTGCAAGTTTCTTAAGTTTTGCACTAAAAAAATAGGTTTATGCCTTGTGATATTTGATCCCTTTCTATGCTTGATAGATTTGCTGTTAAGATGGATCTAGGATGGCATTATTAAATTACCATAAAATTCATTCTATGTTTTCTCTCAAGAATATTTATGAACTAAAACCTCAATAAAATAATCAGGAAAATGTTGGTAAGAAGATAATTCAAATTTTTTTGGTTTGACCTAAAATAAAATGGCAAGGATCATACTTCCATGTAAAAATTTCCTTTGAATTCAATAGAGAAAGTGATGCATCTAGAACATCATAAGCTATCAGGCCTTAATGATTAAGTAGAAAAAAGAAGAAATAATTTTCCTCCTAATTGATGTAGAAGCATGTAGAAATTATTTTTCTTCTTATGCATATTTCATTTAGGCAACCAAAGAGCATAAAAATAAGAAGTATTATTTGATTCATAACTAGCACCATATTTAAGACTTTAAACTAGTTAAAACAATTGATATAAGGAAGGGTCACAACATAAATTTTACCTAGGGTTTATTGGCTTCTCCTATCAAAACATTCTTAGGTACTCTCATGGTTGATGGATATATATTTTGTTACCATTAAATATTTTGAGTGCAAAGAATGACAAGGCTACAAATAATGTTGGAGAGATGATGTATTTCCAAAGATTAATTGTTTTCTCTGTTACATGATAATTGATTACATGAATCATTTTATGTTCTAGTATGGTTATCCAATGTTTTTTGTTGATGTGATTGTGTGATTGATTACATAAATTATTTTAGTTCTTATGTGGTTATTCAATGATTTTTGTTGATGATATGGTATATTCAATGATATTATTTAATAACATTATTCGATGTTATTCCATGAACTAGAGATCATATATGACCATTGATGGAAATATTAAATACATTATTGTGAAATAACTTTGTTAATTATAGAATTTCTTTGAGTATATCAATTATTATCTTTTTATTTATTTTAAAATATTTAATGAAAATAGGAAAACAATTGTTTCTTGAAGATATTGGATAATATCATACCTTAGTTTAATGGAGGCATGCATACCCCAACTAGTGTATGGTGTTAACTTTCACCAGACTACAAACTGATGAGGAACTCTGTTGAATTGAATTTAGGAGACATTGTAGCCCATGGAAGGTGGCATTTTAAAATTTTGGTGGTACTACAAAAGTTACACTACTATGGGAGTTGTAGTACCATGGCTAGAATGGGTTGAGTTATTATGCACATTCTAACTCTATAGAGAAGTGTATTTGTATGAAGGTATTAATTTATTATTAGAGGTATTCACTAGTTTTCAAGTTGCAATGCCCTATGTTATCCCATTCGAAGTGTTTTGATACCATAACAAGGGGAGTGAATTAGTGCTTATGACATTGTAGCATTTTTGGGAGATGTTGATATTCCATTAGAGATTGTGGCCTTGTACTTATTAAGTATTTATGCTTTGGGGGGATATTGTAAGATATTAGAGGTGAATATCACCACAACTAGAATAGGGTGGCACAACAATGTGAATATTACCAGTTGGCACAACAATGTGTCTTGGAGGTGAAAGTTTGGAACTTTCTTGGCTTCAAGGAGCATCTTGTATGTGGTGCCAAATTTTGGATGACTCTTGTAAAGGTGTAGCCATTCCTAAACCTCATGTCCACAAGAATGGAGCACCATGGTTAGGGCCATAGCCAGCGATTGGATGAGGCAATCTACAATCTTATTTTTGTTTCCCTTCATGTACTTAATGTTCAAATGGAATTTTACAGATATGTGTATTAACACTATAAAATCATACACATGTTTGCACAACAAATAAGATGCTAAAATACATCTAGTAGAATGCACAAGTGAACATTTTTCGGCTAAAGACATCATGAAGTTTAAAAAATTTATTTTTTCCAAAGGTCCAAAGTTTTAAAATTTTTAAAATTGAAGACTTCATGATTGTTTCTTTGATAAATGTGCAACGCGCAAAAAAATTATTCAAAATTTACGCGGTCGAGAAAATGGATGACTCAACAAATTCGAGACCACTTCACACACTTGGAGGTGATTCCATGACATGATCTCAGTCCAGGACAATCAAATTCGAGTTTCCCTAGAGACGTTAAGCCCTCAATGGAATAATCTTGTCCTACTCATGAGTCATTTCCATTCATGAACCAAGAGAGGGAACATGGATTCAAAAATTCTATATAAATAGGTCATGGGAGAACTAAAATAAGAGATAATGTTATGATTGCCAAATTTATATCAGAGAAAACATATATTTCTTTGTTACCAAAGAAAGTAAGAGCATTAACCTGTTGGCCATATTTCTTCTAAGAAATCCATCATCTTAGTGAGAGGAAAAAGGTCCACCATTGAGAGAGTCTTCGTACTTACTTGAAGGAGAGGAGAAGATTGCAAAGATATTAAGGAAAAGAACCACCTTGTTAAGGATTTTTTGCATGATAGCTAAAAGAATTCTCTTGAAGTGTTTAATATTAATCTATTGTATTCAAATTCTAATACCAACAGTCAATAAAGGGAGGATTTTCCATTATTTTGTTGACTTGTTTACTCCATTGGGAATTGTTTGTGTATTTATCTCTTTGTTTTAGTTCATGGTTGGTTTCATTGTTTGCAATGCTTTGTTTATCTAAGTCTGTTCAATAAAAACATCAACTATGTTTGTGCTCCTTTGCAGGGAACAACCAACTTTTAAGGTGGTGTCTTTTAGTACATCATTTCCACAAAGACTACCACATAAATGGCGACCATACATTTGTCTTTTCCTTAATCTAAAGGTTGTGTTTGCAGATATTCTCTCTGCATAGTTGACCTATAAGGTGTGTAATACCTATATGGAACTTTTGTTGGACCTTATGAACGTGTGGTGCATCGAGAAACTTGTTAATTTACAATTTCCAGTTGACCGCATGACTTATGCTCAGACAGACTCACACTCCATGGATTTTCCTCTAACAGATGCATCGCCACATTTATGTATTGTGAAATGCATGTGGTTTTCCAAAAAGATAAAAATAACTTGTAATTTCACATTTTTCAAGTGACTGGCAGCCTTTTGTGAATTTCCTTCACCTCTGGAATTTTTTTATAGCCAGTTTAGATTTCTTAGCTTCTTTACTAATCACAATTAGTAGAGTAATTATATTATCTTTTGTTTTTGTTCACAGTCATCACATAACTTAATTAGAAAAAGAGTAAGTGGTCCGCTATCCACAAATCTTCTTACTAACCAAAGAATTCATTTCTTTCATTTTATGGGACTAGGAGCAAGTGTTATTAAAGAAAGTAAGTAATCTTTGCTTTGATTCATATGTCATATGAACTTGGGCTTGCATATGAAAACTTTCTTAAAGAATTTGAATTCTCACCTACCTATTTTGAAATTCACATATTGTAATTGGAAAAGGAGTAAGCGGCCCATTATCCACATATCACTTCTTTTTCATGCAAGGAACAATTGAAATATAGTATAAGTAGGGGAATATTTGAACGAATAATCGAATATCCACACCTTCTCACACTTTACATTCTCACTTCATCACTTGCACACAATTATACACCAAAGACTAAGCTTCTATAAAATTCATATTAGAAAGCATCCAGTTTCCGGAGATTTTGATACTTAGTTTATTTTATCTTACATATCACACCCTAAAGAAAAGTAAGACCCTTAAATGAGACCATAACTTGAACCAACTAAATTCCCCACAAGGGCCACCAAAACATTTATAGCTCAGGTTAGGACCACTGGGTGTAGGTAACCCATAAGCCACCATGGTAATGTTACATATTTGAAACATAGAAGTAGACTTGTTAGGGAGCTTAAAATCCTTCAATCGTCCCATGGAAAAGAATACATGAGCATGGTAGAGACCCGATCCAGAGGGGGTTCGGTTTAGGTCCAATGTCTGCAGTACTCTTTGGGGCTACTCAACCCATCTAGTGCTCAATACTCATAACTAAATACCAAGAAACTAAATTCTTGAATTCTCATGTGGGAAACAGGTACTTTAGTGGCCAAATCTAGGAAACCCTTTCCCTATAGGTGATGGTGCGAGAAACACTCGAGCCTCATTTCCATTACCTTAGTTGATTTTGGCTGCTCGAAGACATCGCGAGTTCTTTTAGGACATTATCCTAGGACCCATCAGAGGATATCTCCGCAAGGCCTAGTTAATTTGAGAGTGGTAAGGATGAATAGGTCATCTTAGGATATGGTTCTTCCTTTGGAGAAAAAATATCCTCATCTAAATACAACCAAATCTCCCTCTCAAGGGAACACCTTGTTGCCTTCTCTTCATCAAACTTCACATCTCTATGAACATATGTCATGCTGAGAGATGTCACGTACACTCGATAGTTGTGAGGTGTATCAATGTACCCCACAAATATGCCCAACTTTGTTGGTTGTTCAATATTTTTCCTTGATTACTTGCAAACATGACATTAAAATGATGATCCAAAGATCCTGAAGTGTGACACATGACACATGTTGGCTTAGGGGGTCCTGACCCAGGTTCAAAGTTAGTTGTGCTAACAAACAAAACCCTACAATGCTGGCCCTTTTGGCAACAACCGACATAGCACAGGCTGTAGTCTCACTCGATTCAGTATGGGGGGATGCAAGAACCAAGTTTTTGCATCTAGAGACTAGTGTGATGTCTTTTAATGCCTTGGATCTGCCTCCGTACAGATCAATACACTCTTAGGGAACATTACTGCAACTTTGTTAAAGTGGTTTTCAAACCTTCGAGTAGGTCCACGATTAGTCCTTGTAGACCTTTAATAGTCGATTTATCTACTGAACTGAATCATAGAGTAATCATAAATTGGAGTTCACACAGATATGCTTAATTTGTTAGAACAAAAAATATAAATTACCAGAGTATTCGCGGAAGTGTTAAACATGCATTGCATACATTATTAAGACTTATTCAAGAGAATCACATAGCATTCAATCAATATTTCATAGAACAAGTCATTCATCAATGGCATATAAGATAAATAGAAATGAACATAAATACTCAATAATTCTTTAGAAACTCGTATTTATTGATCTCAATTCACCAATTACAAACTCAAATTAACTTGCAAACATAATTGTAGGGGTCCATGCACTACTATTTTACTTCTTCTTTAAATAAATGTTGTGTGCATCTTGTCATACATGCCACAACACATGGTAGTGAAACCGCTTAATATTGACTATATCATGCTTAGAATTTTATGTTTATAATTAAATAATAAAATCTGACCAAACAGCTTAATATTGGCAGATTAGTAGATATGTAGAGAAATAAAAGGAGCTCATAAGTTTAATCTAATCCCTTGGAAGACATAAGGTTAGAAGTAAATAGTTTGTTTTATAAAATAATAGGAAAGAAAAGAGTTTTCTAGCCTAAATGCACCCAAATAAGTGAAGAAGGAAAAAATGTTAGGGTAAGTAATGGGTAAGTAGAAGAAAGGTTACTGAAGTATAAAGTTGATTGTACCAAAAACACATTCATCATGCTTAGACATATGCTTCAATATGTATGATCAATTAAGGAAGCAAAAACAAAGGTTTACAAGTTAATTTAATTAACTCCCCCTCATTCATTTTATCCCTATACTTACTAATTTTTCCATCCACAAGTATGTTCTAGTACTAAAAGTCCTTCAAGTCATAAAGGCTTAGAGCATTTCTCTGATTTTTGGTGGGACCAGACCCTCAGCTTAATGACTTATGGACATCAAGTGTTAGAATTCCCTTCATAAAGAGTCACCTCCCTTAATTTCCATAATAAAACTCCTTTTCCTAAGGTTAAAACAACATTGGCCCATGAAAAGTGAGAAATCCCATGTTAAATTCCATTTCACTCAAAATACCCACCAAAAAGATTTTATCCTAAGTTTGAGTGTATGTAAAATAAAAGTGAAAATATTACATTACGCTTAATAGTATTTTCGTCTCTGCTCATCTCATTTCATATTAATCTCTAACTTAATTATATAGCTCCGTATATACCCTTATTTCTCCTATATAACTAAATCCCCCTATATATTACCCCTACCCATAATTTAACTATAAGCTATATTCTTATCCTATTGCCCCCAACGAAACCCACTTAACCCACCAATTCTTAGCAAATTTAAGTTAGTCCTTCATTAACCCCGTCCGATCCCTTAATCCTGTGATTAACCCCATAATAATCACAATCCACTGGTCATTAAAGCCCTGGATCCCCCACACCTTCACCCATTTCTTCCATGCTAATCTATCCCCTGACTGTCGTCCGATCCTCGGCACCCAAATCAAACGATGCACAACCATATCAGGCTCACCCAACGCCCGACCTTTACCTGCCCGTTAAAGTGGTTTTTCCTGACCCCTCCTCCGCTACATGTCAAGTGCTAAGATAGATCGGGTGACCTTGCCAAAATACCGCTCCTTCAGTAAAGTGGTGCGATGGCTTGGGAAACCACCTCCCTGTCCAACTCTATAAACCGCTCACTATTCATTCATAATTTTCCCACCAAAAGTGTCTATTGCTCAATAAAAAGGTTGAGAATCCCTATTTGGTCTTTTTCGCTCAAGCTCTTTGTAAACCTATGCAAAAAATTGTGACACCTGCAAACCTAGAGATTGCCAATTGACCTCAAATTCACCCTTGAAGAAGCTACAGAGACCACAATCAAACTCTCGAAGCCTTTTCAACCTTCTGCAATCGCCAAGAACACCAATTTGAAGTTTTCACCCAAATTCCAGGTATTTGAAGATGAATTACCAAATACCCTTTCCATTTGAAAGTGTGCAGTGTTTAAAGTATTTTAATTGAGTAAAATTAATTGATATCACTTTAAAAATCAAAGATTCTGCCTGGCTTAAATTCCCAGAACCATCTTGAAAGCTTCCAAACTTACCACAAACCTCTTATATAAACCCGCAAAACTCAAATTTAAATCCATAAGAACTAAATTACAGCTACCCCCATCTCCATGGATGTCAGACCAGTATCAAACCCCCATTTGGACCTTGACCACCTTCCCCTGGTAGACATGGATTTCCAAATCAATGACATAATTGCCTTCAAACGACTACTCAACATTCATTGTTGGAGTAAGGATAGATATCTCAACCATGCTGATGACATTGGCCTTTGGGAGTCCAACTTGCCTAAATACCAGTTTTCAGAAGTACATGTTTTCCCTGGCATTGTGCACTTATGCCCTGCTCATTACATTCCCAGTGAGAGAGCTATAAGGTCCAGAGACCAAAAGATCTTGTTTTATAGTATAGATGAATCAATCGATGAGATGCTGCAAGTCCAACCAGGTCCCAACCTGACCCCACTCTCCATTGGGGATTTGTTAGCCAATATGAAAAATTTAACTCTGCTAAATTAGCCCAAATATTCCAAACCTTCATTGTAGAGGAGCAATACATTCCTACAGATACCCCTCCATATGTTGCTTCCATTTTCTCTGAAAGGGGAAGGAAAATTGTAGCTATGATATCCTGTGTCCTAGGCTATACCACAGATGAATTCATTGATGAGATCATTCTTGCCTTCATGTCCATTTTCACCGCAGGAAAGCCTCCTACCACTTTGTACAATTATGCCCAGTTCATAACTCAGAGGATGCATGAACAATTGACCAGAATGCACAATGAAAGGGTATTCAAGTACTCCTCAGTACTTTACCACCTATTTTTATACTATCACTCGGATAAATTTCCCTTCACCATCAGTAAGTTGGATACTAAAGGCCAGCCTAGGTCTGTTATATTTTGGACACCACTATTCCACAAATATTCATCTCCATACACCTACACCAAGTTCATTGACTCTTTTGTCCATCCAGTCATGACCATGTTGATAGGAAGTCCTCCACGCAGAATAAGCCCAGAGATCAAAAGAGTGCCATAGTAGTCCAAATAAAGCAAGGTGGGAGATTGGTATCTTTACCAAAATCACACCGAAATAAGGATCCATGGGTGCCAACTTGCCCCATACAAACTAAAAAATACCTCCCCATGAGGTTATTTTCTCTGGAATATTATAGGCAGATATTGAACTATGATGATATAAACTTTGTCTCAGCCAATAAAAAGGCTCAGTTTAGAATAAAAAACTAATTAGGCCCTTTCATTTGTAATTCTAGAGAAGCACGAGAGGAAGCTGATGAAATTCTGCAACAAATGAAGTTTGAAAAGAGTTTCATGTGTAGGTGTGACCCCTAAGAGTTTATAACCAAACAAAGACAAAAGGTCAAATTTGGGCATTACATTCATCACCCTATACTAGAAATTGAGATATATGCCAACCAATCTGAGTGGTTGGAAAACACTCTCATAGACAAGGATAGTACAAAAGTAGATGTTGAAAATACCTTGTTTGATCTAGAAAAATAACTTGATGAAAGCCTATTCCTGTAGGTACCAGAACCAAAAGGAACCATGAGTACCCCTCACATTTTGCAGACTCCTTAGAATGAGGAAAATAACCCCAAAAGGAACAGAGAGGAAGCCTCCATCTCAGGTGTGGACACTTCCAATATGCAATATGAAGTCAGCCAGAGTAAGAGACCTAGGCTCAATCCTATTTCAGAACAAGAAGACACAGAAGGCTCAGTAGAAATAACTGATGCTGAGTTAGACGTGAGCAAGGGCACAAATCCATCTGGGGAAACACATGGGCCATCCACTTCCAAGACTCAGATTTTATCAAGACAGCTCAGTGTGGAAGTCTCCTCATTCACCACATCCGCTGATAGAGATAGGGGCATCAAGGATAAGTTTAAGGAAATTAAAATGAGAAATGCACAACTAAAAGCAGAATCTTATGCTTAGTACTTAAATCTCACACCACCTAATCAAAGTAGATTGATGTCAGCTTTTGACATCAAGGAAGGAAAGATGCAAATGTCTTTCATACAACCAACTACACAACAACCAAGAACGTCAATTGATTTCAAGAAAATAGATTTTGAAGTATTGGCAAGGGATATTCATCCCATTAACAAAATTGAATTTCACAAGAAGGCTGGAGAAATGATTTACTCCACCCTCACTGGGAAGGCAATGGCTTCACATCAGTTGTAGAATTCATTGAACAACAAAGCAGCCCAATATCAGTTGGAAAAGGCCTCCTCATAGGCCAAAGACACCAAAATCAAGTATTTGGAAGACTTGGTAATTGAATTGGGCCATGATCCCAAAGACATCAAAGCTGTAGAGAAGTTGATTAAAAAGAAAAATGATGACATTTCTGCTCTCAAGAAATAGTTGAAGATACCTCAACTACAACATCCCCAGACACAAGAAACCTTGGAGAGCCAAGCTAAACATGAAGAGTTGATTGATTTAGTACTAAAACTAAATGACTAGTTGAGGGAGACAGAAAAGGAATTGGACAACCTCATCCAATTGAAACAAAGTGATCTTGGCACTAGTTCAGTAAATGCCATCGTAATAGTTACCACTGTTGTTCCTTCCACATTGGCAGCCTCATTGGCCCCCACAGCTCCAACAACCACAACATTGCCAATGTCCACAACATCTACATCAGCAACAGGTAAATCAGGTGTAGAAGCAGCAAATTTGGTTCAAGCTATGGAAGAGATGTCCATACAAACTACATAAGTGAATAAACTCAAAGAAAATTTGGCAAGCTTGGAAACTAATTACAAGCTTGCCAAGATCATGCATAAAGAAGAAGTCCAAAAAGCCACTAGGATAAATGAGAGACTGAAAGCCCTGGAAAAGGACTGAACACTAGGAAAACCCCTTGGGCAGGCTAAGGAAAAGTTAGGGGCCAATATCGTTGAACTTGTCAATCATATCTAGCCATCTATTCAGGTAATTTTTGAACAAATAGATTTAATAAAACTAGCCATAGAGGCCATTTAGATGGTAAAGGTAGAATTAGGATAGATGCCAGAAGAGGCTGCTAGAATTATCCAATTATTTAATACCAAGAACAGATATGAGCTCTAGTAATTGGGAATAGAGGATAGAACAGAGGAAATTTTGGAGGTTAAAAGGGTCCTCTCCAAGAGGAACCTGATGCAAAATTTAGAGGAAAAATGTCAGAATATGCAGTTATCCATTGACAGGTTTATGGCTAAATTTCAAATTTTGAGAGAAAATGCATTACCCAATCCCTTAGTAATAAATGATAAATTGATGACCCAAGAAGATTACAATAAGAAAATTAGAGAGGTGGCCAAAGAACAAGTAAATATATCAACAATGAAAGCATTGCCAATAGGAAAAGTACTCTACCACACTTTTGAAAACTTATTTTACCTCCAGCATGAGGTAAAGCGTTTGTTTATCAATATGCCAACTTTTTCCAAATACACAGAGGCAGATGAAACATACAGAAAGATGTTAAAACTTCAATTACTTGATGCAGAAACCTAGGAGAAATTAACTGATTTACTGTAGAGATATGCAGTAAAAAAGTTAAGGTATAGTAAAGGAAAAAAGTAGGGTAAAAGGATGTTGGCAGATCAATATAGTCAAAGAGTATCAGTTGAAAGTATATCAGATCAAAAGGCTAAAGTGAATAATACATACAACGTAAAATATCAAACAAACAAGGGAAAAGATCAAGGCCAACATCACCAAAATAAAAGGTACAACAGGAAAATAGTTCAATAGCTGTCTCTATCTTCTTGCATGAAGATATCTCTTTTTCCTAGATTATTTTTTAATACAGTTTCAGATATTTTGTAACTTCATATGTATAAATACTTCAAAATTCAAGGTATGTAGGTGTGGATTATTAGAAATTTATATAAATTTTTTTTATCAAGAAGACTTCAAATTTATTGTATCATTGGCTGAGCCAGCAAGCTTGATTGATGAATAAAGATCATATATTTCACAGGATTCATGTGTTGAGTGAAGTTCAAACAAGTATTTTCATGTGTTATCGTTATCTTAAGTTTTTTCAAAGTCTTTAATGTATTTATAAATCCAAATGTTATAACTGGAAAAATACTTCAGAATTTGTTTAATTACACTTTGTCTTAACAAATATATATTTAAATGTTTTCTACTGATATCTAAGTTAAGGAATTCTTAATTACTCAGTTTAGGTTGTTTTCTTGATAATCTAGGTTGAAGGATTCTTAATTTCTCTTTGATTCAGATTATCCCTCCATTCATTTTTCATGTCCCAATCTTAGAACCCTTAATTTCTCTCTCACCCTGAATGAAATCATTTCACCCCTCTCTTCGAAAGATCTGAACTTTACTCTGCTAGCTTATCCTTTGAACATTCTCTTTAGTGAGCTGATCCAGTTCTGCTTCCTTTGTGTCTAACTCCATAGCCCAATGGTTTAAAAGCCATCAATCTATCCATCTATTTAAAGGATCCCACCATCAAATCTCAAATACAAATCAAAAACCCCATGAACAATCATAACTAGCCTGAAATTTAAGCAAACAAAGCTAAATCATATAGAGAGAGCCCTCTCTGAGTCTAGGTTGGCTAGAGCCTATGCTCCAAAGTTGGTTAGTGGTTACCTCGGTTATTTTCTTTCTTCTAATATCTTTTAGAGAAATTTTTGAGTGATAACATAGTGGCGACCATACTCGGGAAAATCCTCAGTCTAAATAATGCTTTAAGAAAAATTTAAATCTACACTTTGAGTCTCTTAAAGTCATTTATTAGAAGTTATTCCGAAAAAATCTCACAAAAACAATTAAAAAATTGAAATTCTGGCTTCTAGGAAGACTCATTGTACTAGGGCTAATCCAGATCCAAATCATGCCCCAGTAGTTGATAATCCAAACCTAATTTCAAGAAAATCTACAAAATAAGAAAGTCAGGTCAACTATATACCATTAGTTAAAGTTAATTCATGCCGTGATGATTGGTTAATTGTAGAAGAACTTCCCTTTGATGTGACATTTGATTTATCATTATTTAGAAGAAAATCTGAAAGTGGAATCGATGAAATTGTTCTAGACCTTGATTTTATTGCAGACATTTAAGTTCAACAGGCCAATAAATCAATAGATGAATACATTCTAATATCTCCTCAACCATCCATTAATATTGCTACTAACCCTGAGCTTTCTGAACAATTTTCCATTACTTTAAGTTCACCATTATTCCCTTAAACTTCATCAATAATACCTTCTAAAGTCCATTCTTCACATCCATTTATTCCTACACTCCTCCAACCTATCATTACTTATTCATCATCTACTAGTCTTAGTTCTTCATCCACTGTTGCATCATATCCAAGTACCTCAACCCCACATCTTAGTCACTCTCAACTTACAGCTATGGCAGCCAAATATGATCCCTTGAACTTTAATATAGCCTTATCTCCTATGCCATCATACTACCAAAGTAAAATAGTTCAATTTGATGGCACAGGACATTACATTACACAGAAACATGTTAATAAGATGACATATTATTTTGAACTACATGAAATTGATATTGGTCACGCTCAAATGAGGTTATTTGCTCAGACTTTAGCTAGTGAGGTTAGGAAATGGTTTAGAGCATTTCCTGCTAACAATATTGATACTTTAGATGTGTTTTACCAACAATTTCTGAATAGATAGGAGAAGAAAAAGAATCCCCTACAAATACTTTCAGAATATGAGAGTATTAGAAGGGGACATATGAAATTGTTCAAGATTACTACACTAGATTCAATAATATATATAATGCTATCCCACTTAACCTTAGACCCCCACCTGATTTAGCATTAATAAAGTTACCTGATGGTTTTGACACAGATATGGCATACCAACTTAGGGAAAGAAACCCCCAACCTTAGAAGAAATGCAAAGTGTAGTAGTTAGTGTAGAAGCTAATTTATTAGCTAAAAGAGCTAGAATTAGAAATGAAAGAAGAGGGACTGCAAAAGAGGAAACTTCATCATCAGAAATTAAAATAGATAGTTTAGCCAATAGTATGCAAAGACTAATGGCTAGAATAGAGAACATATAAAGGAAACCCCAATGATATAACCAGAAAGGTCCTCAAAATAGAAACCCAAATTTTAGGAAAAAAACAAAATGATGGAAAAGCTAGGGAAACTGGGCCAGACTAGAACATCATGCCACCATTTCAAGAAAATTATGCTGAGACTTCCCATCAAGAAGATCTAGACCAAGATCTAGACCAAGATAATGGGAATAAATGATGAAGACATTTTTTTTCTAACCCAAGACGAATAGGAACTATATATGCTGCAACAATTACAATTGCAGTCAGGAGAATCATTTGATTACAAAGAAGGATATGATTCTTCCATCTTTGAGTTTCATAACAATACAATATAAGAAGCGAAAAGAATACTGATGTCTCTTATCCAACTAAGAAAACACTGCAAAATCAAAACAAGAAAATTAAAGAAGCCACTGTTGCAAAAGTCCTTCAAATTATCCCTAGGGAAAACCCTCAAACTACTAGCCCTAGAATTGTAGACATAACCCCTGATCAACCATCTACTTCCAATCAAGTCATTCTAACCAAAAAACCAGTAAACAAAACTCAAAACATTGGGTCTGAAGTCCCACAAAAATAGGTGCCCAATAAAGGAAAAGAAGACAAATCTACTCAAATAACTACTCCAAAAATTCAAAACTTTCAAACAGAAAAAGTCTCTTTGCCATTCAATTTAAGAACAGAAATATCCAAGCTAAATATTTCAGTTCCTTTAACAGATCTAATAAAAAATGAAACTTATAAATCATAGATAACCCAAACTTTAGACATTGCTGAAAATGAGGATTCAGTCAACTTGTTTGATGACCAACCAGAACTCACGTTTGGTCCATATGTTAATGGCAAACCACTTGAAGGAGGAGTTCCACCTTTTTACATTAGCCTTAGTATCCATGACAAAATTTTACATGACGCAATGTTGGATTTTGGGGCATTTGACAACTTAATGCCCAAATCAGTGATGGAGAAATTGAACCTAGACATTACAAGACTGTACAAAGACTTATTATCATTTGACTCCAGTCAAGTAAATTGTCTTGGATTAATTAAAGGCCTGTTTGTTACTTTAGTTCAATATCCTATCAAAGCATCCTTATGGATATTGCATTTGCTGATATCCCACCAAAGTATGGCATGTTGTTGTCCGATCATAGGGAGCCAAACTTCAGAGATCCTTACAACTAGATATGTCATATGAAACAATCTTTGTTTTTGGCCAACCAAAGAAACTATACAGAGAAACCTTAATGAAATATATGGTAAGTAGCCAAGATCAGCCTCAAAACTTTCCTATCTACTCCATACACTCTAACTTAGATTATTTTATTCTGTATATTTCTGATCAAACACAAGAAATTTTTTTAGACAGTGGTAACCAAGAAACAAAATAAATTGTAGTTTCTACAAAAAATAAAGCAGAACAAACAACAAAACTATCCAATAAACAAGACATTCAAGATGCTGAAAATGGTGAGAAGTTTAGATCATGAGATGTTATGGCATTTATATTTTGATGGATCAGTCACTATACTAGGAGCAGGAGCAGGAGTGTGGATATATAATTTGGAAAATGATTACTCAGAAGATCATGCATATAGATTGAATTTGAGATGTACGAACAACATGGCTGAGTATGCAGCTTTATTTTTAGGTCTTAGGTTAGTGAGAAATCTAGGAGCTAAAAGATTTTTTGTCATGGGAGACTCTGAACTAAGTGTAAATCAGATTAATGGTCTTTATATGAACAAAGACCCTAGATTAGGTTGTTATAGGGACACTATTGTAGAATTACTTAACACTTTCCTAGAATCAAAGCTTGCAGTAATTCCTAGGAAACATAACATGCAAGCCCATAGTTTAGCAATGTTTTCCAGTACCTGAAAGTTACCCTTTCAGCCCAACCATCAGTACACTGTTGAAGTTAGGCATAGACCTACAATTCTAGATAATTTAAAGGATTGGCAAATATTTTTTGATGATAAAAATATAAATACCTTTTTGATCTCATAAGACAAATTAAGTAATAACAATATAGATACTGATGCATCCATAGATCTTAATATTAAGAATGAAATAGAAGCAAGTGAAGTAGAAGGTAATGAAATAAATATGCCTAACCCTACTAAATTCACTAAACTAGATGTAGATAACTTAGAACAAATTGAGATTAATGAAATAATCAGTCAAGAAAACGCAGTGATTTACCTCAAAGATAATTTCTTGCCTAAGGGGTTATCTCCCTTAGAAGACTTATTTGATGCAAACGATGTTCCTAGGAAGCCTAAGATGGAACCTTTAAGGTCTGATATAGAGGAATGTAATATATGCATAGGTGGAAATCATAAATTGATCAAACTTTCAAAATCATTACCCCAACTGAGAAAATAAAATACATTGAGACACTGAAAGAATTTTAGGATGTCTTTTCTTGGAGTTATGAGGACCTTAAATCCTATGACACCAACATCATCCAGCACACAATTCCTATTAAGGAAAATCAAAAGCCTTTCAAACAAAAACTTAGAAGGATTAATCCCGTCTTATTACCTGCAATTAAAGAAGAAATATAGAGGATGTATGATGCCAAAATAATAGCACCAATCAGATTTTTTGATTGGGTCTCAAACTTAGTATCAACTAGAAAGAAAACTAGTGAGATCAGACTTTGTGTGGATCTCAGAAACCTCAACAAAGTGTCACTGAAAGACAATTACCCTATTCCCAAAATGGACCACATTTTACAGAGAATAGTTGGAGCAACCAGAATCTCATTGTTGGATGGGTTTTCTAGTTACAATCAAATCATGGTACATCCAGATGACCAACCCAAAACTACCTTTACTACTCCTTGGGGCACATTTATGTATGTGAAAATGCCTTTTGGGCTAATGAATGTAGTAGCCACTTTCCATATGGCTATGGATATAGCTTTCGCAAGGGAAATCCATGACTTCCTTGTAATTTATCTAGATGATATTACTATATTTTCAAAATTTGACAATCAACGTTTGGATCATCTAAGGCAAGTTTATATTAAATGCAGAAAATTCAGAATCTCCTTGAACCCCAAAAAGTCCTTGTTTAGGTTAGAAGAAGGAAAGTTGTTAGGTCACATAATTTCAAAAGATGGTATAAGAATAGACCTTGCTAGAATAGAAGCCATCCTGCAAATAAAACACCCTAGGAACATTAAAGAGTTACAAGATTTCTTAGGTAAGATTAATTTTCTTAGAAGATTTATATCTAATCTAGCAGAATTAATTAGATCACTAAACAACATGCTAAAAAAGGACTCTACCATAAAATGGATTGTTGAGGCTAAAAAATCCTTTGAAGACATTAAACTAGCCTTGACCAAAATGCCTGTGTTAATCAGTCCTAAATTAGACAGAGATTTCATCTTGTTTTCCTTTGCTTCTGAGCACACAATTGTTGCAGTTCTATTGCAAAAAAATGACCAAGGCTATGAACAGCCCATTGCTTTCTTTAGCAAATCCCTTAGAGATGTCGCCGTGAAATATAATCTAATGGAAAAAAAAGCCTTGGCTTTAGTCAAAGCCATTAAGGACTTTAGGGTATACATATTATATTCTCATATAGTGGCCTACATTCCTAATTCAGTAGTTAAGGACATCCAAACTCAGGATGGTCCTGATGGAAAAAGGGGAAAGTGGATTGCCACTATTTTAGAGTATGATATAGAAATCAAACCTACTAAGTTAATAAAGGGCTAAGGTTTGGCCAAACTCATGGCTAAATAAAATTGTCATGCCTTAGATATAAACTTTATTGCAGCTATAGATAACGAAGAGGAGATGGCTACTCCACTAATCAGCTAGGCCTTTATTGATTCACCTTGGTATGTTTATATTATTTATGTTTTACTAAATTTACAAGCTCCTCCTGAATTATGTAGAGTTATAAGTAGGTTTTTGAAGATGAAATCCTTGAAATTTTGTATACTACACAATTCTTTGTTTTGGAGAGATCATGAAAGTATTCTTCTTAATTTCTTATTAGAATAAGTATCTAATAAAGTTTTGGAATAATTTCATGCAGGTGACTGTGGAAGACACCTTTCCTGGAAAACTACTATGGATAAAATTCTTAGAGCTTATTTCTATTGGCATACCTTGTTTGCTGATGTCAAAAAATATGTGACCTCCTGTCACAAATGCCAAATTTTTGAGGGTAAGAAAAATATCTTACCTTCACCCCTCAAGCCAATCTGTGCAAAAATACCTTTTCAACAATGGGGTTTAGACTTCATTTGTGAAATGCACCCACCCTCCTCTACCCAGCGCAAATGGATCCTCACAACCACAGACTACTTCACAAGATGGATAGAGGCCATACCTTCAAGGCACACCACATATACTATCATCATAACCTTCCTTGAAACCAATATTCTATCAAGATTTGGATGCCCAACTAAGCTCATTACTAATAATGCAACAACCTTCAAATCCAAAAGAATGGTAGATTTTTGCAATAAATACCATATCACCCTTGGCCACTCCATAGCCTATTACCCTCAAGGTAATGGACTAGCAGAATCCTTAAATAAAATCCTAGTAAACATCATCAAGAAGTTACTAGAGGATAATAAGAAAACTTGGAATAAAAATCTAGTCAATGCCTTATGGGCAGACAGATTGACTACTAAGAAATCAATTGGCACTTCTCCCTATCAACTAGTTTATGGGATGGAAGCTATTGTTCCATCCTCTTTGGGAGTACCGGTAATGAATATACTTCAAGAATTGAAGGTTGAACCAAATAGTATTCAAATAAGAATCAACCAAACTATTCATCTACAAAAAACTAGAGAGGAGGTCTATGTCAGGTCTCAAATTGTGCAGGAAAAAATTAAAAAGATATTTGACAAGAGAACCAAGGTTGAAGATTTCTACATTGGTGACAAAGTTCTTAAGTGGGATTCAAGGAGGGAAGATAAAGGAAAACATGGGAAATTTGATTCCTTATGGAAAGGTCCCTATGTCATCTATGCTTACAGAGGCAATAATGCTTTCTTCTTGAGAGAACTTAATGCTACAGATGCAGAAGGTGGGCCAATGAATGGTTGAATGCTAAAACATTACTTTGTACCAAGTTACTAAATTTCATTTCCCATTTGTACATACCTTGTTTACAAATTCTAGCTTGGATTGGATGGTGATCTTCGAAGTTGAAGCTCGAAGAGAAGGCCCTCAGCTTTGGAGGTATAACTATCTTAACTATTAATAAGACAAAAAATCACATAAGCACAGTTTACAAGGTAACCACAGTCATAAGTCAAAGGCCACTGATATTCATGGGTTCTTGACATCTTTCAGAAGATGCCATCCCCAAGTGGAGCCACTGTTAAGTTCCTATACCAATAGGAGTCATTATTTTGAATGACAAAGGTTAGCTCTTGTAATATTATACATACCTTTTCTTTCTGCAAATGTTTTCTATATTCAAAATTAAAAAATTAAAAGAGGGTATGTCCTAAAAGAATAATCAAAGGACAAAAAGAATAAGAAAAGATAAAAAAGAAATGAAAATATGTGAACCCCAATTCCAAAAATAGATCATGAAAGTGTGCAAGTCTAAATGCTGCTACTATTTTACTTCTTCTATAAATAAAGGTTGTGTGCAGCTTTTCATACATGCCACAACCCATGGTAGTCAAACTGCTTAATCTTGACTATATCATGCTTTGAAGTTTATGTTTATGGTTAGAGAATAAAATATGACCAAACAACTTAATCTTGGTAGATTAGTAGATAGGTAGAGAAATAAAAGGAGCTCATAAGTTTAATCTGAGCCCTTGGAAGACACAAGGTTAGAAGTAGATAGTTTGTTTTATAAAAGAAAAAGAAAGAAAATGGTTTTCTAGCCTAAATGCACCCAAATAAGTGAAGAAGGAAAAAATGTTAGTGTACATAACGGGTAAGTAGAAGAAAGGTTGTTGAAGTATAAAGTTTATTGGACCAAAAACACATTCATCATGCTTAGACATATGTTTCAATATGTATGATCAATTAAGGAAGAAAAAAACAATGGTTTACAAGTTAATTTAATTAACTCCCCCTCATTCATTTTATCCCTATGCTTACTAATTTCCCCATCCGAGAGTATCTTCTAGTAATGAAATCCTTCAAGTCATAAAGGCTCAGAGCATTTCTCTGACTTTTAGTGGGACCGAACCCTCAGCTTAATGACTTATGGACATCAAGTGTTATAATTCCCTTCATAAAGAGTCATCCCCCTTCATTTCCATAATAAAACTCCCTTTCCTAAGGTTCAAACTCCATTGGCCCATGAAAAGTGAGAAATCCCATGTTAAATTCCATTTCACTCAAAACACCCACCAAAAAGATTTTATCCTAAGTTCGAGTGTATGTAAAAAAAAGTGCAAATATTACATTACACTTAATAGTATTTTCATCTCCACTCATATCATTTCATATTAATCTATAACTTAATTATATAGCTCCCCATATACCCTTGTTTATCCTATATAAATAAATCCCCCTACATATTACCCCTACCCATAGTTTAACTATAAACATATTCTTATCCTATCCCCCCCCACCCGACAAAAACCACTTAACCCACCAATTCTCCACAAAGTTACTTTAATGCTTCATTAACCCCGTTCAATCCCTTAATCCCATGATCAACCCCACAGTAATCAAAATCTGGCGGTAATTAAAGCCCCCCCCCCCAAACCTTTGCCCATTTCCTCCACGCTAATCTGCCACTCGATCATCAATGCCAAAATCAAATGATGCATAGCCATATCAGGCTCACTTGATGCCCGACCTTTACACGCTCAATAAAGTGGTTTTTCTTGACCCCTCCTCTGCTATGTGTCAAGCATTAAGATAGATCGGGCGACCTCGCCAAAATACCGCCCCTTCGGTAAAGCGGTGCGATGGCTTAGGAAACCACCTCCCCATCCAACCTGATAAACTGCTTACTGTTCATTCATAACTTTCCTGCCAAAAATTGACCATTGCTCAATCAAAAGGTTAAGAAGCCCTATTTTGTATTTTTCACTCGATCTCTTTGTCAACCTCTGTAAACCATTGCGACACCCGCAAACCTGAAGATTGCCAATTGACCTCAATTTCACCCTTGAAGAGACTGTAGAGACCACAATCAAACTCTCAGAGCCTTTTCAACCTTTCGCAGTCACCAAGAACACCAATTTGAAGTTTTCACCCAAATTCTAGGTATTTGAAGATGAATTACCAAATACCCTTTCCATTTGAAAGTGTCTAGTGTTTAAAGTATTTTAATTGAGTAAAATTAATTGAAATCACTTTAAAAATCAAAGAGTTTGCCTGGCTTAAATTCCCAGAACCCTCCTAAAAGCTTTTAAACTTACCACAAACCTCTGATATAAACCCACAAAAGTCAAATTTAAATCCACAAGAACTAAATTATGGTTGCCCCCATCTCCATGGATGTTAGACTAGTATCAACCTCCCATTTGGACCTTGACCACCTTCCCTGGGCAGACATGGATTTCCAAATCAAAGACATAGTTGCCTTCAAACTCCTAAAAATTAATTGTTGGAGTAAGGATAGATATCTCAACCATGTTGATGACATTGGCCTTTGGGAGTCGAACTTGCCTAAATACCAGTTTTTGGAAGTACATGTTTTCCCTAAAATTGTGCACTTATGCCATGCTCATTACATTTCTAGTGAGAGAGCTATAAGGTCTCGATACCAAAAGATCTTGTTTTATATTACAGCTGAATCAATCAATGAGATGCTGCAAGTCCAACCAGGTCCCAAATTGATCCCACTCTCCATTGGGGATTTATTAGACCAATATGCAAAATTGAACTCTACTAAATTTGCCCAAATATTCCAAACCTTCATTGTAGAGGAGTAGTACATTCCTACAGATACCCCTCCATATGTTGCTTCCATTTTCTCTAAAAGGGGAAGGAAAATTGTAGCTATGATATCCTGTGCCTTGGGATATACCACATATGAGTTCATTGATGAGCTCATTCTTGCCATCATGTCCATTTTCACCCCATGAAAGCCTCCTGCCACTTTGTACAAATATGCCCAGTTCATAGCTAAGAGGATGCATGAACAATTCACAAGAATGCATAATGAAAGGGTATTCAAGTACTCATCGGTACTTTACCACCTGTTTTTATACTATCACTTAGATAAATTTCCCTTCACCATCAAGAAGCTGGATACTAAAGGCCAGCCCAGGTCTGTTATATTTTGGACACCATTATTCCACAAATATTCATCTTGATACACCTACACCAAGTTCATTGACTCTTTTGTCCATCCAGTCATGACCATGTTGACAAGAAGCCCTCCACCCAGAATAAGCCTAGAGATCAAAAGAGTGCTCTAGTTTTCCAAACAAAGCAATGTGGGAGATTGGTATCTTTACCAAAATCACACTGAAATAAGGATATATGGGTGCCAGCTTGCCCCATATAAACTACCCAAATACCTCCCCATGAGGTTATTTTCTCTGGAATATTATATAGAGATATTGAATTCTGATGATATAAACTTTGTCTCATCCAAGAAAAAGGCTCAGTTCAGAATAAAAAACTAGTTAGGCCCTTTCATTTGTAATTCTAGAGAGGCAGGAGAGGAAGCAGATCAAATTCTACAACAAATGAAGTTTGAAAAGAGTTTCATGTGGAGGTATGAACCCCAAGAGTTTATAACCAAACGAATGTTGGCATTATGCCACAGGCTTGGCACTATGGCACAGGTATTGTCCTTGATGGCAACTCACTTGACAAATCACTCAGATGACAGTTCAGGTTCACAGGTTCTTGGAATAAAAGAAAAGGAGGTATACACAGGTTTCCATTGACCAAGCCACGTATACACGTGGATTCATAGACCAAAAGGCGTGTATATGTATACACACACTTTCATGCATAGTAAAGCGTGTACAGTTTGGAAAACTTGGTTTTTGGTCCTTGGTATTTGGACCTATGGTTTTGGACCATGGTATTGAGTAAGGCCTAAGACTATAAAAAGGAAAGGAGATCATTAGGGAAAGGCATTCAAGCATTGAATATCTTATGAAGAACAAGATCTAGAATACTGGTCATTGGATTATGATGCATAGCTGGATCTGAATCAAGGAGGAACCTCAGCGCTAGAAGAAGGATAAGTTCTATTAATGGGTCAAGATGTTAAGGCTTGAAGAGAAGTATCTTTGTGTGATTTTGATCTTTTATATTTCGCACATGTCTTGATCTATAAACCTGATGATTTGGGTATAACTGATGTCTGAATAGTTGAAAAGGATAAAATTTCTTTTACAGATCTGTACTCAGGTTCAACATAGCAAAGGCACGTATACACACTGGTTCGGTAATTCAAAATGGCGTATATGCAGGTTTGCCTTAATATAGCAGCATATGCACATAGGTTCTACTTATTGAAGTAGCGTACATATCATAAGATATGTTTTAGCTACTTCTCTTTATTGCTGCAGTGTTCTGGGTTCAGGATTGGTTTTTGGTTACTGTTACTGTATTTTGGTTACAAGATTCAGAGAAGTGAGTGGTTGATTCAGTTTTTGGTTGGTGCAAAGGAGATTGGTTGATGCAGATATATTTGATGTTTGGTTGATGTTATTGATGGATCCAGTCTGAAAATTTATGAAACGTGGTCCCTGGAAGAAAAGATAAGGTTGTAGCCTTCTGCAAGTAGAATCCAACGTATTGGTATAAGACTGCACCAGTATAGAAATATTGTAAAAAGAAGTTTCTTATTAAAAGAAGATAGAGACGAATTGTAGCAGGTGGTTTTCACCCACATTGGGTTACCACCTTATATCTTGTGTTCATGTGTGTGATTGTCTGTACTATTTACTACACTTGATTATTGTTCTATGGTTCTAATACACAGATTAAGATCAGCTAACTAAATTAGAAGTCTGCAAGATATACGCAGTTTTCTCTAAACACAGTTGCGTGTATACGTAGGTTTAATTAACAGAAGTAGCATATAACATTTTGTTTATGGAAATGAAAAATTGTTAAATTGCTAATACTGATTCACACCCCCCCCTCTCAGTATTATTTCCAACAATTGGGATCAGAGCAAGTCCTTCAGAAGAAGCTTGATCACTTGAAGGAAGATCTATCATCATGAGCAACTACGAAAAGGAGGCATCCATCAGGCCACCAATCTTTGATGGAAGCAACTTCATCTATTGGAAGGTAAGAACCACAGCCTATCTTCAATCTCTTGGTACATACGTTTGGGATATCGTGGAAGGAGGATACACATTTCCATCAGCAACTCCTATAGATACGGTTGGTAAAAAGAAGTATGAAACAAATGAAAATGCTGTCAATACTCTATTGGGGAGTCTATCTCAATCAAAATTCATCAAGGTTATGTAGCTCAAAACTGCCAAACAAATATGGGACAAGATCATTCTAAGCTATGAAGGAGACGATCAGGTAAAATGTGCAAAACTACAATCTCTCAGAATTCAATATGAAACTCTTAGAATGCAAAATTACGAAAGTGTGGCGAATTATTTCTTACGTATATATGAGATTGTTAATCGCATGAAAAACTTGGGTGAAGAGATAAAAGAAGTTACTTTAGTTGAAAAGGTTCTAAGATCTTTGTCTTCTAAGTTTGAATCAATAGTTTCTACCATAGAATAAAAGCAGAATCTTCAAAGTATTACCATGTCACAGCTGCACAGAATCCTAACTGCTTTCGAAATGAGAAAAGGGGGTCGATCGGACATGAGAGAAGCTGCATTCAAAGATTCAGGAAAAGGAGAATAAAATGAGTCAGTACATACGTCAGAAGGAGAGGAAGAATCAAACTTTGTCAAGAACCTTCAATGGGGTTCTGGAAGATTCATAGGTAAGCTACCTTTCAAATGTTTTTCTTGTGGATGAGTTGGTTACTATGCAGCCAAATGTCCTCATAAAGATAAGCTTGATAAAGGTAAGGAACTAGTTAAATGGAACAAAAAATAGAACGTAAGTAAGAAGACCTATTATACACATGAAGGCATCAATGGATTTTCAAATAGTGATGAAGATGAACATGGTAATGATTATAGACTTTTGATGATTTTTGAAGCTGATGATTTCTTGGATGCTATAGATGAAGATGATCTCTATGAAGAAATTTCTAAACTTAAAATTTGTTTAGAAGAAAAGAGTATGATTATAGATATTCTGACATTCCAACTTGCTGAAAGGGAAAAGCACAATGAAAAGTTAGAATGTGAAATTGTGGGACTTAGAAAATATATTGAGAAAACAAAAGCTCTTAATCTTAGATTTGCTAAAGGATTTGAAACTTTAGATGAGATTATCAAAGTGGAGTGTTCTCCTCTAATCAAGACAGGTCTTGGTTATACTGAAGAAGAATCTCAAGCACAGAAGCCATCCACCTCCAAAAGTTATCTTGATGCAGCAAGGAGAAGTGAACAGGTTGACAATCATTAGTAAAGGCATAAACCGGATCACCAGGTAAATTGGGGTCAATCTACTTCAAGGATGAACAAAAGCTACAACGAACCATAGGTAAACCATTTTCAATTTGCCTCAAGAATGAATGACAATGAAAACTACAATCACCTGGTCGGTATATTTGATAATCGCAGGAATTTCTTTAATGACCAATGTTTCTCATGTCATAACTTTGGACACAAAGTTGTTCTATGTGTTGCTTACAAGACCATCATGACTAGAGAAGCACGAAATCAAAGAAGTGTGATTGGGATCATGAAGAGGACCTATAATAACTTTTCTACTCCTGAAAATGAAATAGAATGCTCTATTTGTAACAACTTCGGTCATGAAGATTCTGAATGCAGGAGTAAGTTTCGGTAAACATCTCAGAAGGAGCAAGCTTCATTGGGTCCCAAAACACGGAGAAAGAAAGAACCACAACCAAAAAGATGTGGTATAGCCTTATATGTGGAAGGACAGGAAAATCAGTGGTACATCGACAATGGATGCTCGAAACATATGACAGGTGATAAAGAAAAACTTTAGTCATATAGTGCCTTGGAAAAGGAAAGGAAGGTCTCATTTGGAAATGACACCCCTGCACTCATAAAAGGTAAAGGATCTATTCTTTTAAAAGAAAAGGTCAAAGCTGGAAATGTTATGTATGTTGATGGCTTAAAGCATAATCTATTGAGTGTCAGTCAAATGTGTGATCAAGGAAATGAGGTAATATTTCGATCAAATGGTTGTATTGTTCATGAGCTTGATACAAGAGCAATAGTGATCAAAGGCATAAGAACTCCAAATAATTTATACATACTGAAGGGAGGAAAACAACAATGCTATCTAAGAAAAAATGATGAACACTAGCTATGGCACAGAAGATTGGGGCATCTAAGCTTCTCTTAGATAAGGAAAACATGCAAATATCAGGTTGTTTGCGATCTTCCTGACATCAGAATTCCAGACAATACAATATGCAAATCATGTTAGATTGGTAAGCAAACCAGAGCGCATTTTCCTGAGAAGGGGGGATTAGCTAGTAAGCCACTTGGACTTGTCCATACTGATTTATGTGGTCCATCAAGGAAAAAGTCACCTCGTGGAGAAGAATACTTTATATTGTTCATTGATGACTTTTCTAGGATGTGTTGGATAGGAATTCTAAAGCATAAAGACGAAGCTTTCGAAAAGTTCAAAGCTTTCAAAGCCTTGGTTGAAAATGAATCAGATCACAAAATCAAATGCATCAGGTCTGATCAAGGAGGTGAATTTACCTTGGATGAATTTTTCGACTTTTGTGAAGAACATGGAATAAGAAGGGAATTCTCTACTACAAGGACTCCTCATCAAAATGGAGTGGTGGAAAGGATGAACAGAACAATTCAAGAAATGGCTTGTGCTATGCTTGATGAGTCTGGAACCCTTCTAGGGTGAAGATGCATTTGTTGTCGTCACTATTCTCAACAAAACAAATGTTCGGTAAACAACACTCAAACTCCTCATGAACTTTGGTATGGTAAGACTCCTACAGTAAAATACTTCAAAGTTTTTGGAAGCAAATGTTAAATCAAAATGATTGATGAAAAGCATCGCAAGTTTTAACCTAGAGCAGATGAAGCCATTCTCCTTGGTTACTCTTCCCGAAGTAAAGGATATAAGTGTTACAATAAAAGACTTGGAAAAATTGTTGAAAGTATTGATGTGGTGGTTGATGAAGCAGGCAAAAATCCAAAGCAGATAAAAACCAAAGATTTTAAAGATGGTGAGGACTATCCTTCAACATCAAATTAGACTAATGATGAAGAAGAAACTTATGAGGCACCAGAAGAATAGATAAGGGTAGAAAAAAAGACTCCATCCAGGTATGTCCAAGAGAACCCTCCAGAGACTCAAATTTTGGGGCAGAAAGAGGTAGGTGTACAAACAAGAAGAAATATTACAGAAGCTTCAAGCTATCTAGCATTTCTCTCCTCCATCGGACCATGAAATATAAGTGAAGCATGCAAAGATGAATGTTGGGTCAAGGCCATGAATGAGGAACTTGACCATATTGAAAAGAATAACACTTGGGAATTGGTTCCTAGACCTAATCATAAGAATGTCATAGGGACTAAATGGATATTCAAAAACAAGCTGAATGAAAATGGAGATGTTATTAGAAACAATGCCGGAAATGTTTGTAAAGGGTATGCTCAACAAGAAGGTATAGACTTTGAAGAAACTTTTGCAACAATTGCCAGACTTGAAGCCATAAGAATGTTCCTTGCTCTTTTAAGCTTTCAGAAGTTCAAAGTATATCAAATTGATGTGAAATTTGCTTTTCTAAATGGAGACTTGGAAGAAGAAGTGCATATTGAGCAACCAGATGGATTCATCCTTGGAAATGATCCAAAACTTATATGCAGACTCAGAAAGGCTCTCTATGGTCTTAAACATGCTCTAAGGGCTTGGTATTATCATCTGGACAAATACCTTCATCAACAAGGTTTTTCAAAAGGATCAGCAGATAGCAAGTTATATATAAAAATTGACAATGATAAATTGTTAATACTTGTTGTGTATGTTGATCATATCATCTTTGGTAGCAACGAATAATCCATGAGTCAAAAATTTGCTTTGGTGATGTAGAAAGAATTTGAAACTTCCCTGCTTGGTGAGCTCACATACTTTCTTGGTTTACAAGTCCAACAAAACAAAGACGATATCTTCCTATCATAGACCAAGTACCTCAAGCAGATCTTGAAGAAATATGGCATGGAAGATTCGAAACCAGTATGTACCCCTATGCTAACAGGATGTAGCCTCAACACAAATGATGAATCAACAGCTGTACATCAACCTACCTATAGATCCATGATTGATAGTCTACTCTATCTGATAGGTACTCGACCAGACATCATGCATGCAGTGGGAATAGTTGGAAGATTCCAGGAAAATCCAAAAGAAGCACACCTTCAAGCAGTGAAAAGGATTTTCAAATATCTTCAAGGAACACAAAAATATGGCTTATGGTATCCTAGAGATACAAATCTCACACTTCATGCATATACAGATGCAGATTGGGCAGGAAGCGTGGATGACAGAAAAAGCACTAGTGGTGGTGCATTCTTTATGGGTTCCAGATTAGTATCCTGGTTTAGCAAGAAACAAAGTTCAATTGCATTATCTACAGCCATAGCAGAATATGTGGCTGCTGCATCTTGCTGCACATAACTCCTTTAGATGATACGAACATTGCAAGAAATTCAAATCACTTGTACTCCACCTATCTCCATTTTATGTGATAATACAAGTACAATCAGTATTTCAAAGAATCCAGTCATGCATTCAAAGACCAAGCACATGCCTATCAAATATCATTTTCTCTGGGAACAAGTGCTTGAACAAAAGGTCAAATTGGAGTACGTTCCCTCCAAGGAATAGGTTGCTGATATATCCACCAAACCACTTCCCACAGAGACATTTGAATACCTCAGACAGAAGCTGGGAGTAGTTGATGCATCGTCTTGCTATTGACACTTATCTGTTTCAGAGAAAAGTGGTTGTACGCAAGTCTCATGAAGAGCATCCACGTACATACGCCGATTTCTATGGATATAGTCGCGTATATGTTGGTTTGAAGAAAATCAGTGGGCCAGACTCAGGATGAAAAGAGTCTGATATGGGTCTGACAGAGACCATCTGGCACAGGTCTAGGGGGAGCATATACTTCTAATAATGCATTGTTGGCATTATCTTAAAGGATCTTGGTACAACTTCATAGTTGTTTTTTATTCAAGTGGAACATGTGCAGAGGGAGATCATGGTTGATGGTCCAGATGGTGATTGATAGATGTTGTTGATGATATTTGTTGATGACTATCATAGTCTTGTCTTAGATATTTGGTCTCTATGTCATGTATTTCTTTTATTATCAAGGTCATGTAATGACCTATCTTGTTTCTCCACTATGCCTAGGATGGATGATGTAATGTTCTTGTCTTATCATGTACAAACTTTTGGTGTGTCCCCACTTGGTTGGGTGGATGAGTCAATCTTGGAATATCCCCACTTGGTTGGGAGATGGATGTATGTATGAGTCTTTGGTGATAGGAAGGTCATTTATGATGTATAGAGTCATGTTCTTCTTGTAGAACATCATTTTGCAGACCTTGCTTATAGTTAGGGGGAGCACACTTTAGCAGAGCAGAGATTTCAGTATGTACTTAGGGGGAGCATAACCCTTTGCCCTTGATGACAAAGGGGGAGAGTGACTTGGGGTTGCCATCAAGTCCAAAGGGGGAGCTTGTTGGCATTATGACACAGGCTCATCACTATGACACAGGTATTGTCCTTGATGGCAACTCACTTGGCAAATCACTTAGATGACATTTCAGGCTCACAAGCTCTTAGAATAGAAGAAAAGGAGGTATATGCAGGTTCCCATTGACAAAGTTGTGTATACATGCAGATTCACAGACCAAAAGGCGTGTACACATATACACACACTTTCATGCACAAAAAAGTGCGTACAGTTTGCAAAACTTGGTTTTTGGTCCTTGGTATTTGGACCTATGGTTTTGGACCATGGTATCTCGTCCGAAGTGTTGAACCTAGGTATTTGGACCCAGGTATTGGTTATAAGTGGTTTTGGACCATGGTATTGAGTAAGGCCTAAGACTATAAAATGGGAAGAAGATCATTAGGCAAAGGCACTGAAGCATTGAATATCTTATGAAGAACAAGATCTAGAATACTGGTCATTGGCTTATGATGCATAGCTGGATCTGAATCAAGGAGGAACCTGAGCGCTAGAAGAAGGATAAGTTCTATTGATGGGTCAAGATCTTAAGGCTTGAAGAGAAGTATCTTTGTGTGATTTTGATCTTTTATATTTGGCATATGTCTTGATCTGTAAATCTGATGATCTGGGTATAACTGATGTCTGAATAGTTGAAAAGGATAAAATTTCTTTTATAGATCTATACGCAGGTTCAGCATAGCAAAGGCGCGTATACACGCTGGTTCGATAATTCAAAACGGTGTATACGTAGGTTTGCCTTAATATAGCAGCATATGTGATGAGCCCCAATTTTTGGTACAATTTGGGCTCATATTGGCCTACTTACCTTGCTCAACCATTCATCTTTTATCGCTTATGCATTCATTTCTTAGTATATTCGTGTTGTTTGTAGGAAGAAGGGAAGGCATTATATCTATGTGGCTAATACATGATGATTTCAGGTTTTTGGCATTAAAGAGAGCAAAAGACCATGCAGAAGGAGACAAGGAGACAGCAAAGGTGGCATTGCAGGTTTATAGGGAGGTTGTCTACAGCCTTAAATGACTTCCCTCGTGATTGTCACCTTAACTCCGAGCTCCAACAGCTCTCCCCACCGAGCTCAAAGGCAGCCAACACGTTCTACAGGATCAATAGTTTTACAGCAGTTTGACTTTCAGTTGGACAGCCAAGCTCCACGAATGGAGGAAGCCAGCTTGATCTTCATTGTGTATAAATATGAAGGCCGTAGCCTTTGTTGGGAGCTTTTTGACCTTTTGAATTACTATTGTAATTTCTGAGCACGAGTTACAGCTCGGTGTTTGTTTGTTTTGTAAGCCAGTTTTGGCATGACATTAGACTTTTGATTATGAATAAAGGCAAGCAGATTTGGATCTAATTCTGAGCTTTTAAGGGAGCTATAGATCTCAGGTTAGGGCCCAACCTGAGAGCAATAGATCTCCTCTTCTTGTAGTGTTATTTGCCTTTCTTTCCAGCACTTTGTTCCTTTGTTTGATATGCATTTCAAGAACACAGTCTGCTGATTTGATTTCGTTAATAAGATTGAGTAGGATTAGCTTATGGTTAAATCCCTTTCAGTTGCTTAGATCAGAATAGGAGGTTTGTAATTCACTGGAGCTCCAAGAAAAAGGTTGAGTGCCTACACTGCCATCTCTGTTTAGGGATTGGGGTGCAGTCTATACCAACCACCAAAAAAACGCAGTCTTTTCTACTTTTATGCAAGTTGCAACACAGTCGGTTTAATCGTGGATCCTTTCATGCATTTTTCTCTTGAGCCATACTTCGTCACTACAGTTCCATGCACTACTTTTCTTCATGATTTACAGCGTTGTTCATTGGTTTAATAGCACAGGTAGCACTGGTTAATGAATTCTCGTTTTTGGTGCAAGACATAAGTAATTTGTTTTATTTACACTGCTCAATATCATTCCACTTCCTTCTTCTTCTTCTCAACCACGCCTAAAGCCACCTATTCGACCTCTGTTCAGCTCGTTTACCTTCCAACTCTTCCATTGTCCACGTAGCTACATTTTCTTGACCTTTCGTTGCTTCCATCCTTCTATCCACCAACCAACTTCATGCACTCTTTCTCCATCTTATTTCTCTGTTCTTGAGCCATCACAAGTTCCATCTCCACCTTACCTATCCACCCATACTATTCCATCACTTCACCATCACCCAAAACTTCCACTTACAGCACATCCTGTAGAAGTTAGCAGATTTCCTGTAGAATTCCTTAGTTTCCTGTAGGATCCCCTGCAGACATCCTGTAGAAGCCTGCAAACTTGGTTGCCGAGCATCCGAACATTGTAGACTTCTGTGGACTGATGCTAAGGATCCCCTGGGACCTCTCCTAGCCCCCCTGTCCTTTCCCAAGCTTTCCTTCCTTTCGCACCACCTCTGCACAACCAAACCCTAATAAGAAACAAAATCATCATCACTCCAACCATTTAAGCAAAAATACAAAAACATGTTCTTTTCAATAAAAGTAGTTTAAGTTCATGCATTTCACATCATTAGAAGTAATGGCATCATTTCCAGACACTTGCACTCCCACCATTGCATCATAGAGGTTAAGCTAGTCAGATTAGGGTTAACTAGGGTTTCCATGTTTTGGTTGGCTTTCAGTTCATTTTTGCAAAGTAGATTAATTTCCTCTGAGATAGCCTTCGTCCATCATTTAGCAAGCTTCTTCTGAGAGCATATAGATGTTGGCTTGAGCCCTAGCGGACTTGTGCCAGCTGACCAAGTGATAGCTGCGACAAGAGCTAGTACTTGTGCATACAGCACCGTCGCTTCCAAGTTTGTACGAACTACCGGGTTGATAAAATTAGAGATAGGAAGCTCCAGGAGTTGTAGCATTATTGCTACAATACTGGAGCCCACCATCTTTTTGGCGCCGTTGCCGGGGAAGCGTCAGAGTATTAGTAATTTTTGCTTTTCTTCTATTTTCTTACTCTTACCTTCTGCTAAGTAGTTTATTTCATTTCCATTCTGCAAAAGTAGCATAGACATTTCCTGCTTTCCTAGATTAGCATTTCCTGCTTTCATAGATTAGCCTTTCAATTCCGCAATTTCAATTCTGCAAGCGTAGATTAGCATTTCCATTCCTGCAATTTCATTTGAGCAAAGTAGACTAGTTCTTTCCTGCTTTCAATTCAATTCCGCATCTTTATTTCAGTAAGATAGTTAGTTGTAGATCAATCTGTTTCAGTTTTGCAGGTACCAAGAAAAAAAATCAAAAGCAATCAAAAAGAAGTTTTCTCCATTTCATGCCTCGTAGGAACCGAGATAAATCAGGAAAATTCCTACCCAACACCCCCACCACATCACTGAGTCACCCTTCTCTCTTCTTTGGTGACAGTGACCTAGAAGAACCTATAGGTGAACATCCTGAGATAGACAAAGATCCTATAGAAGAAGAAGAGTTAGAGACCACTCCATCTGAAGCTATGGCTGACAATAGAAGAGAAGATGAGAGAATAGAAGGTGCCTTCCCCATCCGAGAGACCAATGGAGAGATGAAAATGAAGAACATTAGCCCCTCCGCCTTACCTCACTTCCATGGACTGACTACTGAAGATCTTGATACCTTCCTGTTTGAGTTTGCTGTCCTCTGTAGAACCTATGACTATACTGAAGATGAGCAAAAGTTGAAACTCCTCCCTTCAACTCTTAAGGATGCAGCATTACGCTGGTTCATGGGCTTACCTGGGAATAGTATCACCACTTGGGCTCAGATGCAGCAAGCTTTCAATACCAAGTACAGGGATTACTGTAGGTCCAAGGAAACCAAGGGAGAAATCTTTCGGATGACCATGGGAAATGATGAGTCCTTAGAAGATTATGAGGAGAGGTTCCAACTTAGCTATAAGCGGGCCAGGTGCACACTTGACCCTGAATCCCTCAAGTTGGTCCTGCTCCGAGGAGTCCCTGAAGACCTCTTAGATACCCTTCACATGTTAGCTGGGGGGGACATTTACCAACTGCCTTATGAGGACATCAAGACTGTGTTTAGAAACCACTCCAGGGCAGCTCAGAAACGAGGTAGAGGAAACCTCCTCTCAACTAGTGTCCCTTTCTCCAAACATGAGCTTGCAAATCAATTAGAAGATCTCAAGAGTGAGGTGAGACAGACCATTGCCATGCAGCTGGACACATTCAGGATCCAGCAGAAGAAAGAAGAAGCTGAGAGAGCCTTGGCTGTCTTCTGCCCTAGGTGCACAAGGAGACACCCTAAGAACGAATGCCCATTGCATTCGGTTGAAGTGTGTTTCGTTTGTGAGGAGGACCATCCCACAAATCAGTGTCCAACCTTACCTGGGTTTAAAGCCATGTACCAAGGGACAGAAGCCCCCACTGAACCTCTCTATTTCATCAACCAAAGGAGGCCACAAGGATCTAGACCTTATCAGCAGGGAATGCAAGGGGCACCTCAATCTTATTACAGCCCCAACCAATCGACTCCTATGCCTTCCTGGGGTCCCCCTGCTCATCCTTCCTGGTCCATGCCTCCTCCCTGGTCTTATCCACCTCAGTACCCTACTCAACCTACTTCTCATTCATATCATTCACATGCCCAGCCACAGCCTCAGTGGAATGCACCTCAGTCGGGGTGGAGGCCCCAATACAACACTCCTTCTGCCATTCTGCCTCCACCACCAGTTCAACCTCAGCCTTTACCTCCTGCTCCTCCAAGGCAACCTCAAATGCCTGCTCAACCGAACCCGAACCCCAACAATAGACAGGCTCAACAGGTATACACTGGGGAAACCTCATGCCCTACCTATGCTGTGGAGATCCAGGAGATCAATCTTCGATCTGGAAAGACTCTTCCAGATCGCCAACCTCCTCCCCCAGAGGATGAGGAAGATAAACAGGAAAGTAAACCAAAGGCTATTCCACCCTTTCCTGAGAGACTAACAGCCACCACACAACCCAACCCAGAGGAGGATGAGCTTCTGGGTGAGCTCAAGCAGTTGTGTGTGAAAGTACCACTTCTCCAAGCCATCAAGGATGTGCCAATATACAACAAACTGGTTAAGGAAAAGTGCTTCAAACACCCAGGCAGGCGGAAGAAAGATGCTTCAACCATTAATGTCATAGGACAACTGTCTGACCTTATGCTAGGACAAGTCATCTGCCCAAAGTACTTAGATCCTGGAAGTCCTGTAGTAGATGTCCACATCAATGGCACCATCATACCTCACACCTTGATTGATCTGGGGGCTGCCATTAATGTGATGACCAGGGATACCATGCTCAAACTCAATCTTCAGGGTTCCTTGAGGAAGACCTCGACAGTACTGCAACTAGCAGATCGCTCCACTGTGACTCCCGAAGGGATTGTGGAGGATGTCTTGGTCTCTATTGACTCTTGGGAATACCCTGCAGACTTCCTGGTTCTGCAACCAAAGGCAAAGCTTACGGGATATCCTCTCATTTTGGGAAGGCCTTGGTTAGCTACTGTAGATGCTTACATAAGTTGTCGTGCAGGAAACATGACCATCAAAAATGGTCCCATGTCCAAGCAGCTAGTCCTATACCCTCCTGCCCAACCCTCCTTAGAGCATGACTTACCACTCTGGTTGGGAGAAGGAGAGGAAGACGAGGTGTACTCAGCACCTCTGTGCACCTTAGATACCACTAGAAGAGACTCCCCAACCGAGGATGACTTGATCGAGACCTTGATCCAGAATCCACCTTCCAGTGCACTACCCTTAGAGAAATTGGTGGAGGATGCCCAAGCTAGCACCTTAGTGGATCTTTGTACAACCAACCCTGTTACTCCCAGAGTCAAGAATGTGGAGTTTGGCCCTGAGAGAGCATTGAAGATCAGCTCCTCCCTATCTCCTTCCCAGGAAAAGGAGCTGTGTAGCCTGTTGGCCAGGCACCTAGATGCTTTTGCTTGGAGCTATAAGGAGATGAAAGGAGTCCATCCTTCGGTCTGTACCCATCATATATACATCAAAGAGGATTGTAAACCGGTTAGGAAGCCTCAGAGGAGAATGAATCTAGCTCTTAAGGACATTGTCAAGGAAGAATTGCAAAAACTGTTGGATGCCGGATTCATCTACCCCATCTCAGATAGTGAATGGGTGTCCCCTCTGGTGTTGGTTCCCAAGAAAAATGGGAAATGGAGAATCTGTGTGGACTACCGAGAACTGAACAAAGCTACCAAGAAAGACCATTTCCCTCTACCTTTCATAGATCAAGTGTTGGATGGACTGGCAGGAAAGAAATTCTTCTCTTTCCTGGATGGGTTTAGCGGGTACAACCAAATCCAAATCAGCCCGGAAGACCAAGATAAGACCACCTTCACTTGTCCTTGGGGCACCTTTGCCTACCGAGTCCTTCCCTTTGGGCTATGCAATGCTCCTGCTACCTTCCAGAGAGCTGTTTTGAGCATCTTCTCGGAGCTGGTCCATGATGCAGTGGAAATCTATATGGATGACTTCACTCCTTATGGGGCCAACTTTCAGGAAGCATTGTCCAATCTGGGAAAAGTCCTAACCAAATGCATTGAGATGAACTTGTCCCTTAGTCCTAAAAAATGTGAATTCCTAATGACTGAAGGGACCGTGCTAGGCCATACCATTTCTTGCCAAGGGTTGCAAGTGGATCCTAACAAAATTGCTCTCATCAAAAAGGTTCCACCTCCTCAAAAGGTAAGGGATGTTCGGAGTTTCTTGGGATTAGCAGGATATGACCGGAGATTCATTAAAGACTTCAACAAGCTAGCCTCGCCATTGTTTGGCCTGTTGGCAAAAGATGTGGAGTTCAAATGGACTGACGATTGTCAGGGGGCTTTAAATGAATTGAAGGACAAGTTGGTGTCAGTTCCCATCCTGAGAGGTCCAAACTGGGCCCTACCTTTCCACATCCACACTGATGCCTTGAACAAAGCCATAGGTGCAGCTTTAGGACAAGTTGAGCAAAAACTTCCATATGCCATTTACTTTGTTAGCAAAAACTTGTCCAAAGCTGAGCTGAATTACACTGTAACCGAGAAAGAATTCTTGGCTGTGGTCCATGCACTGAACAAGTTCCGACATTATATCACTGGCTATCAAACATTTGTACATACTGACCATGCTGCAATTAGATATTTAATGAATAAACCAGATGTGAATGCTCGTATTATTAGATGGTTACTTTTATTGCAGCAGTTTGATTTGACCATTGTTGACAAACCAGGTAGAGAAAATGTTGTTGCTGATTTTTTATCTAGATTGGATTTGTCTGCAGATGAGGATGGAACAGTGGATGACCAGATGCCCGATGAACATCTGTTTGCTATTTCAGTACTCTCTCCATGGTTTGCTGATATAGAAAACTACCTTGTTTCAGCACAGTTCCCTCCACACCTATCTTCAAGAGAGAAGAGCAGAATCATTAGAAAAAGTGCCTCATTTACTTGGATCGGGGGCAATCTGTTCAAGCTTGGCCCCGATCAGATCTTAAGGTGTTGTGTAAGGGAGGAGGAAGTCTTTGATATCCTCCTCACTTGTCATGATGGGCCTTGTGGAGGACATTTTGCAGCAAAGAGAACTGCTTTCAAAATCCTGCAGGCAGGCTACTATTGGCCCACACTTCATCAAGATGTCAGAAGATATGTCAGCCAGTGTGACCAATGCCAAAGAATGGGGAAACCGACCCAAAGGCATGAGATGCCTCTCCAACCTCAAGTGACTCTTGAGCCATTTGAGAAGTGGGGTATGGACTTTGTGGGCCCAATCAACCCTCCTTCGAGGCAAAGGTCTTACATCATTGTGTGTACTGACTACTTGACAAAGTGGGCAGAGACTAAAGCAATCAAAACAGCAACAGAAGAAAAGGTGGCCGAGTTCCTACGAGAAAACATCTTCTATAAGTTTGGCTATCCAAGAGAGCTGGTCACCGATCAAGGGAGCCAGTTCACATCCAACCTAGTTGAAGATCTACTAGCTCATCACAAGATCAAGCATAGGACTTCCACCCCCTATCACCCTCAAGCGAATGGGCAGGTGGAAGTCACCAATCGAGCATTAGAAGGGATCTTGACTAAGGTGGTGAGCAGCAGCAGAAAGGACTGGGAAGATTGCCTGGTTGAAGCCACATGGGCTTACAACACCACTTGGAAGACCACCACCGGCTTCACACCTTATGAGCTGGTCTATGGGAAGAAGGCTTTGTTGTCCATTGAGTTTGAATACAACACTTTGAGGATGGCAGCTCAGCTGGACCTAGATCTCAGCCATGCACAACAAGAAAGGTTATTGCAGTTGAATGGACTGGATGAGCACCGAATGCAGGCCCTCCTTCACTCAGAAGTGGTTCAACTTCAGAGAAAGGTGTGGCATGACCAACATCTCCATGACAAGCAATTTCAGTCGGGAGATTGGGCTTTGTTGTATGACTCCAGATACAAAGATTTCAAGGGAAAGCTGAGAACCAGATGGCTAGGGCCATATTCAGTGGAAAAATGTCATGACAATGGATCTGTTCTTATTCGGACCATTGATGAGGAAGCCATCCCCATGCTTGTCAATGGGCATCGATTGAAGATCTACAGGAAGCCCCTCTCAAGACAAGAGTTCATCAAGACTATGGAGAAGGCAGTGTTGGTCATAGAGAAGGGTTCTGCCCCTGCTTTGGGCATACCCTAAAAAATCTAAAAAAAAATATAAAATATATATATATATATATATAAATAATAAAGATCCTTGGGTGAAAACCTTTCTGAGGTGCCCAAGGCAGGTGGTAGGGGTGAAAACCTCATTGAGGCACCCCTATTGTCTTTTCAAAAAAATGGAGATGGGAAAAAGATCCTTGAGTGAAAACCTCTTTGAGGCGCTTAAGGCAGATGGCAAGGGTGAAAACCTCAATGAGGCGCCCCTGTTATCTTTCAAAAAAAAAAAAAAAAAAAAAGAAAAAGAAGAAAAAACACAAGAAAAAAATAAGGTTAGCAAGTTCATATTGTAAAATTGCATGCTGGTGTTCTATGGAGGAGAGGAAGCCTCTCAACTCAAAGCCAAGGGTCCTCATCATGCAGTCAGGACACCTCACCAGCACCCCCTCCAGGAATACTCATTTTTTCCAAGGTATGTGCAACTTTATTACAGCTTGAGTCTTCTACAGGAAGACGCAGATTTTCTACAGGAAGATGCAGATTTTCTACAGGAAGGTGCAGACTCTCTACAGGAAACGCAACCTTTCTACAGGAAGCTCTGTATTTCTACAGGAAACTTCCTGTAGAAGCCCAGAACGGCCCAGAATTCATTTCATGAAGAGATCTAACAGCTAAGGATCAGTTTGGACGCATGCAAGCCACTGTTATCACCCTTGCACATTGCTGTTATCTTGTTCCACCATCCTTGTCGACATGCAACAAAGTTACCTGCACCAGCAAAGCAGATCGATGAGTTCTCAAGAAAAAGAAAATCGTAAACAAAAAACGCTGGATATCTCATACCATATCCATCTCAGTCATCCAGAAGCCCCGAGAGCGTGATCGGGAGGCCATCCATCGTCGTGTAGCATGCACCCAAGGAGGAAGAACTGTTACCAGACATCCCGCGGGAGTCCTGTAACAGTTGAGCCCGCTAGAGTGTATACTCTTCACATCGCTGGCCATATGCAGTGAAACGTGAGCTCATGCAACTAAAACATCCCATCCATCGATGGCAGCTCGTGAACATGGACCTCCGGGCCTGTGTAAGTTTGCCAGCAGTAGGTAAATCAACTCATCAGCGTCCAAAGAGCCAAAACATCGTGTGCAGCCGCGCAGGTAAGTGTCTCGACCCTTCCTTCCATAAGACTGCATGAATGTTACTTTGATTGATTGCTAAGTGTAAAGGTGAATGGGTTGAGCGGCCGTATGGCCATTTGGCCGGCCACGTCGGCCAGTTAATGGTCTAGTTGGATGTGTGGGTGGCGGCCATGACAAAAAGAATGGGCAGCATGCACGTGAGAGCGATCCCGTCGAAGAGAACGAGTTTAACCGAAGAGGCGGCGGCAGATCTGCGGGAATTGGTGCGGCGGCAGATCTGCGTAGTTGAATGATGGGCTGACGTCACCCAACGGTGATGGGACGTCACAGGTCTCGGGGACTCACCCCGCGCCACGAATTCCGCCGAATTCAAAATCTAATTGGCTAGATTGCACTCATGCATTTATCAACCACCGTTTTGAACTCGAGCGGCTATCCTGATCCTTCTGCAGTGTGATACGCCGAGCCTTTGGCCATCAGAACGATTGAGAAGCACACCCAAGGCGCAGACCGACTGCAGTCTCTCCCGAAAATCGCGCGCTGCATTCTACAGGAACGCTGTCATCCTACAGGAACGCAGTTTTCTACAGGAAAGCGGGTGCCTCACGTAAAAAGGTGGCCAATTAAAGAGGTAACCCTGAACTCTTCATGCAACTGGTTATTAAAGGTGGCAGAATTGTCGTCCACAGTCTGGTCATAGAAAAATGGTGAAATTGTTGTCTGCTGTGCCTATACTGTCATTCTACAGGATGTCGAGTAATTAAACTGTGTTAAGTTCCTCAGGGATAAGTTTGTGGGTTATGTGCATGACATTCTACGCTCTGTCTCAGTAAACCAAAACCTCTTCCACAACCACCACCTCTGGTTAAGAAAACTGTGTTATCATGCCGGGTGGGTTTATAAGACGAGAACCCACTGATTCAACCAAATTAAGGGAAAACCAGGAAGTGGTAGAGCTCTTCACACGGGTTCAATGGATATCTTTCTGTGATAAGCTGCAGGGTTACAATGATGAAGTGGCCGAAGAATTTTTGCAGGCTCTGAAGCCGAAATCCAAGACACTGGCCACAGTGAACTTCAGGGGTCTAAGCCTCAAGCTCACCCCGCAATATATCAGTCAAATTACTGAACTTCCGATGGGTTTGCCATGGGATGAGGAAGAAAGGAAGTTGAGCCAGCAGGCTAAGAAAGAATTCTTTCCACCTGAGGAGGAATTCTCGGAGGACAAAAATGGGGTGCGAAGAACAAGTTTGTTGCCACCATGGAACGAAGTTAGCCTGCAAATCATGAAGTATATAACCTGTGAAGGTCGTTATAGCATCGTGTACGGGTATCGCTTTCGGTTGCTCACTGAATTGAGGTACCGGATTGATCTTCCTGTAGAACAGAAAATGAGCATTCCTTATTTCCTGCTACAGTCCCTAATTGAGTGTGCCACAAAGTTAAAAGAAGGCATACCAGATCAGGTAGCCCACCATGGGTTGATCAAAATTCTTGTGGAGGATGCACTTCATTCATATAAGGTTCCCCTCTCATGGGAATCATTCAGAAATTTAACAAGAGATGGAGACATAAGGATGCTGACTGAAGAAAGTGGTTCCTCCAGCAGTGAGGAAAAAGGATCAGTGGCCGAGGGAAAGAGAGAAATAGGCCAGAAGACCCCGACCACAGTGCAGAGGAAAGAACAAAAGAAGAAGCATGAGAAAAAGGATGACAAAGAAGAAGGTGGCACACCCATCTTGTCAGCAAGAGAAAAGAGGTTGAAGAGCAGAACGGACAAAGCTGAGGTGGTCCACATCAGCCCAGGTACCTCATCAGCACCTGCAACCAAACCAAAAAGCAAAACCTAGGCAGCAAAGCAAGCCAAGGTGGAGACACCTGTGTCTACAGGAAAGCAGAAATAGGCTTCTACAGGAAGCTCGAAAACAGAGAAAGGGTCTTCTACAGGAAGCCCGAAATTGGTCAAAACAGGGTCTTCTACAGGAAGCCCAAAATTGGTAAAGGAAGGGTCTTCTACAGGAGGCCCAAAAGTGATTAAAGCAGGGTCTTCTACAGGAAGCCTAAAGTCAGAAAGGAAGGGGCCTTCTGCAGGGAGCCCTGGGAAAGCAAAACGCAAGGAAGAGAAGGCTGGCATTCTCGAAAGGGAGGCAGCAGCTGCGCTGGCTGCACTCAGTACACCACCAAAGCCAAAGGAGAAGAGAGAGAGGGAGAGCCCTCTACCTTTTGAAACTAGGAGAAGTCAGAGAACAAAAATGGGCAAGCCGCAGCCTCCACCCAGCAGCCAAACCATCTTAGGGGGTGTCCCTACTTCACCCAGTAAGAGATCCCCCTCCAAAACATCGGCCACCCCCGAGAGGGGAAGCCCAAAAATAACTTCCTGGACACGAAGAATAGGCCAATCAGCTTCCGAAGCCCGGCTCAAGGAAACAGAAAAGAGGGAAGAAGCGCCACCCTCATCACCACCAGGGGCAGAAGAGGCAGGGCCACCGAGAATAGGAAAGGAAAAGCATGGTCCGGGCCCTAGTTCTCGGTCAAGGACAAGGAGCTGGAGAAAGGTTGCTCAAGGATGAGAAAATATTTTAGCTGGGGGGTGATGATGAGCCCCAATTTTTGGTACAATTTGGGCTCATATTGGCCTACTTACCTTGCTCAACCATTCGTCTTTTATCGCTTATGCATTCATTTCTTAGTATGTTCGTGTTGTTTGTAGGAAGAAGGGCAGGCATTATATCTATGTGGCTAATACATGATGATTTCAGGTTTTTGGCATTAAAGAGAGCAAAAGACCATGCAGAAGGAGACAAGGAGACAACAAAGGTGGCATTGTAGGTTTATAGGGAGGTTGTCTACAGCCTTAAATGACTTCCCTCGTGATTGTCACCTTAACTCCGAGCTCCAACAGCTCTCCCCACCGAGCTCAAAGGCAGCCAACACGTTCTACAGGATCAGCAGTTTTACAGCAGTTTGACTTTCAGTTGGACAGCCAAGCTCCACGAATGGAGGAAGCCAGCTTGATCTTCATTGTGTATAAATATGAAGGCCGTAGCCTTTGTTGGGAGCTTTTTGACCTTTTGAATTACTATTGTAATTTCTGAGCACGAGTTACAGCTCGGTGTTTGTTTGTTTTGTAAGCCAGTTTTGGCATGACATTAGACTTTTGATTATGAATAAAGACAAGCAGATTTGGATCTAATTCTGAGCTTTTAAGGGAGCTATAGCTCTCAGGTTAGGGCCCAACCTGAGAGAAATAGATCTCCTCTTCTTGTAGTGTTATTTTCCTTTCTTTCCAGCACTTTGTTCCTTTGTTTGATATGCATTTCAAGAACACAGTCTGCTGATTTGATTTCGTTAATAAGATTGAGTAGGATTAGCTTATGGTTAAATCCCTTTCAGTTGCTTAGATCAGAATAGGAGGTTTGTAATTCACTGGAGCTCCAAGAAAAAGGTTGAGTGCCTACACTGCCATCTCTGTTTAGGGATTGGGGTGCAGTCTATACCAACCACCAAAAAAACGCAGTCTTTTCTACTTTTATGCAAGCTGCAACACAGTCGGTTTAATCGTGGATCCTTTCATGCATTTTTCTCTTGAGCCATACTTCGTCACTACAGTTCCATGCACTACTTTTCTTCATGATTTACAGCGTTGTTCATTGGTTTAATAGCACAGGTTAATGAATTCTCGTTTTTGGTGCAAGACATAAGTAATTTGTTTTATTTACACTGCTCAATATCATTCCACTTCCTTCTTCTTCTTCTCAACCATGCCTAAAGCCACCTATTCGACCTCTGTTCAACTTGTTTACCTTCCAACTCTTCCATTGTCCAAGTAGCTCCATTTTCTTGACCTTTCGTTGCTTCCATCCTTCTATCCACCAACCAACTTCATGCACTCTTTCTCCATCTTATTTCTCTGTTCCTGAGCCATCACAAGTTCCATCTCCACCTTACCTATCCACCCATACTGTTCCATCACTTCACCATCACCCAAAACTTCCACTTACAGCACATCCTGTAGAAGTTAGCAGATTTCCTGTAGAATTCCTTAGTTTCATGTAGGATCCCCTGCAGACATCCTGTAGAAGCCTGCAAACTTGGTTGCCGAGCATCCGAACGTTGTAGACTTCTGTGGACTGATGCTAAGGATCCCCTGGGACCTCTCCTAGCCCCCCTGTCCTTTCCCAAGCTTTCCTTCCTTTCGCACCACCTCTGCACAACCAAACCCTAATAAGAAACAAAATCATCATCACTCCAACCATTTAAGCAAAAATACAAAAACATGTTCTTTTCAATAAAAGTAGTTTAAGTTCATGCATTTCACATCATTAGAAGTAATGGCATCATTTCCAGACACTTGCACTCCCACCATTGCATCATAGAGGTTAAGCTAGTTAGATTAGGGTTAACTAGGGTTTCCATGTTTTGGTTGGCTTTCAGTTCATTTTTGCAAAGTAGATTAATTTCCTCTGAGATAGCCTTCGTCCATCATTTAGAAAGCTTCTTCTGAGAGCATATAGAAGTTGGCTTGAGCCCTAGCGGACTTGTGCCAGCTGACCAAGTGACAACTGCGACAAGAGCTAGTACTTGTGCATACAGCACCGTCGCTTCCAAGTTTGTACGAACTACCGGGTTGATAAAATTAGAGATAGGAAGCTCCAGGAGTTGTAGCATTATTGCTACAATACTGGAGCCCACCAATATGCACATAGGTTCTACTTATTGAAGTAGCGTACATCTCATAAGATATGTTTTAGCTACTTCTCTTTATTGCTGCAGTGTTCTGGGTTCAGGATTGGTTTCTGGTTACCGTTACTGTATTCTGGCTACAACATTCAGAGAAGTGAGTGGTTGATTCAGTTTTTGGTTGGCGCAAAGGAGATTGGTTGATGCAGATATATTTGATGTTTGGTTGATGTTATTGATGGATCCAGTTTGAAAATTTATGAAACGTGGCCCTTGGAAGAAAAGAGAAGGTTGTAGCCTTCTATAGGTTAGCACCTACGTACTAGTACATCAGCTAGTACAAGAGCTAAGGGGGTTGTAGCTCCCTTCCAAGAGAAGCTGGAGAATGAGAGAAGGTGGTAGCGTTTTGTAGGTAGAAGCCTGCGTACTAGTATAAGACTGCACCAGTACAGAAATATTGTAAAAAGATGTTTCTTATTAAAAGAAGATAGAGATGAATTGCAACAGGTGGTTTTCACCGACATTGGGTTTCCACCTTATATCTTGTTTTCATGTGTGTGATTCCCTGTACTGTTTACTGCACTTGATTACTGTTTTATGGTTCTGATACATAAATTAAGATCAGCTAACTAAATTAGAAGTCTATAAGATATACGTGGTTTTCTCTAAAAACAGTTGCGTGTATACACAGGTTTAATTAACAAAAGTAGCGTATATCAATTTGTTTATGGAAATGAAAAATTGTTAAATTGTTAATACTGATTCACCCCCCCCCCCCCCCCCCCCCCCCCACCTTCTCACCTCCCCCCCCCCCCCCCCTCTCAGTATTATTTCCAACAACGAAGACAAAAGGTCGAATTGGGGCCTTACATTCATCACCCTATACCAGAAATTGAGATATATGCCAACTAATCTAAGTGGTTGGAAAACAATCTCATAGATAGGGATAATACAAAGGTAGATGTTGGAAATACCTTGTTTGATCTAGAAAAATAGCTTGATGAAAGCTCGTTCCTGCAGGTATCATAACCATAAGGAACCATGAATACCCCTCATGTTTTGTAGACTCCTCAGAATGAGGAAAAGAATCCCAAAAGGAAAAGAGAGGAAGCCTCCAGCTTAGGTATGGACAATTCCAATATGCAATATGAAGCCAGCCAGAGTAAGAGACCTAGGCTCAATCCTATTTCAGAATAGGAAGACATAGAAGGCTCAGTAGAAATAACTGATGCTGAGTTAGACGTGAGCAAAGGCACAACTCCATCTCAAGAAACACGGGGGCTATCCACTTGCAAGACTCAGATTTTAGAAAGAAAACTCGGTGTGGAAGTATCCTCATTCACCAAACCTGATGATAAAGATAGGGGAATCAAGGACGGGTTTAAGCAAATTAAAATGAGAAATGAGCAACTAAAAGTAGAATCTTAGGCTCAGTACTTCAAGCTCACATTGCCTAATCAAAGTAGGTTGATTTCAGCTTTTGACATCAAGGAAGGAAAGATGCAAATGTCTTTCATACAACCAACTACACAACAACCAAGAACAACAACTGATTTCAAGAAAATATATTTTGAAGCATTGGCAAGGGATATTCATCCCATTGACCAAATTGAATTTCACAGGAAGGCTGGAGAAATGATTTACTCCACCCTCATTGGGAAGGCCATGGCTGCACATCAGTTGTAGAATTCGCTGAACAACATATGAGCCCAGTATCAGTTGGAAAAGGCCTCCTCACAGACCAAAGACACCAGAATCAAGTATTTGGAAGACTTGGTAATTGAATCGGGACATGATCCCAAAGAGATCAAAGCTATAGAGTTGTTAATTAAAAAGAAAAATTATGACATTGTTGCTCTCAAGAAATAGTTGAAGATACCTCAACTACAACATCTCTAGACATAGGAAATCTTGGAGATCCAAGCTAAACATGAAGAGTTGATGGATTTAGTCCTAAAACTAAATCACGAGTTGAGGGAGACAAAAAAGGAAATGGACAACCTAATCCAATTGAAACAAAGTGATATTGGCACTAGTTCAGTAAATGTCATCCCAATAGTTACCACTATTGTTCCTTCCACATTGGCAACCTCATTGGCCCCCATAGCTCCAACAGCCACAACACTGCCAATGTCCACTGCATCTACATCAAAAATAGGTACATCAGGTGAAGAAGAAGCAAAGTTGGTTCAATTTATGGAAGAGATGTCCATACAAACCATAAAAATGAATAAACTTAAAGAAAAAGTGGAAAGCTTGGATATTGATTACAAGCTTGCCAAGATCATGCATAAAGAAGAAGTCCAGAAAGCCACCATGATGAGTGAGAGACTGAAAGCCATGGAAAAGGACTTAACACTAGAAAAATCCCTTGGGTAGGCTAAGTAAAAGCTATGGGACAATATCATTGACTCTGTCAATGATATTTGGCCATCTATTCAGGTAATTTTTGAAAAAATGGATTTAATAAAACTAGCCACAGAGACCATTCAAAAGGTAAAGGTAGAATTAGGATAGATTCCAGAAGAGGTTTCTAGAATTATCCAATTCCTTAATGCCAAATAGATATAAGCTCCAGGAATTGGAAATAGAGGATAGAACAGAGACTATTTTGGAGGTTAAAAGGGTCCTCTCTAAGAGGAACCTGATGCAAAATTTAGAGGAAAAATGTCAGAATATGCAATTAACCATTGACAAGTTTATGGCTAAATTTCAAATTTTTAGAGAAAAGGGATTACCCAATCCCTTAGTAATAAATGATAAATTGATGACCCAAGAATATTAGAATAAGAAAATCAGAGAGGTGGCCAAAGATCAAGTAAATCCATCAACAATGAAAGCAATGCCAATACACAAAGTATTCTACCACACTTTTGAAAACTTATTTTACCTCCAGCATGAGGTGAAGCATTTGTTTATCAATATGCCAACTTTTTCCAAATACACAGAGGTATATGAAACATACATAAAGATGTTAAGACTTCAATTGCTTGATACAGAAACCTGGGAGAAATTAACTGATTTACTATAGAGATATGTAGTAAAAAATTTAAGGTACAATAAATGTAAAAAAGAAGGGTAAAATGATGTTGGTAGATCAACAGAGTCAAAGAGTATCAGTTGAAAGTGTATCAGATCAAAAGGCTAAAGTAAATAATACATCCAATGTAAAATATCAAACAATCAAGGCAAAAGATCAAGGCCAGCAGCACCAAAATAAAAGGGACAATAGGAAAACAATTCAATAGCAGTCTCTATCTTCTTGCATGAAGCTATCTCTTTTTCTTAGATTATTTCTGAATACAGTTTGAGATATTTTGTAAGTTCATATGTATAAATACTTCAAAATTCGGAGTATGGAGGTGTGGATTCTTATACATTTCTATAGATTTTTTTATCAAGAAGACTTCAAAGTTATTGTATCATTGGTTGAGCCAGCAAGCTAGATTGATGAATAAAGATAAGATATTTCATAGGATTCATGTGTTGAGGGAAGTTCAAACAAGTATTTTCATGTGTTATCGTTATCTTTCTTAATTTTTTTCATAGTATTTAATGTATTTCTAAATCCAAATGTTATAACTGGAAAAATACTTCAGAATTTGTTTAATTACACTCTATCTTAACAGTTATACATTTAAATGTTTTCTACTAATATCTAAGTTAAGGAATTCTTAATTTCTCCTTAGTTTAGGTTGTTTTCTTGAAAATCTAGGTTGAAGTATTCTTAATTGCCCTTTGATTTAGATTATCCCTCCATTCCTCGTTCATGTCCCGGTCTGAGAACCCTTAATTTCTCTCTCACACTGAATGAAACTATCTCACCCTCTCTTCCAAAGATCTGAACTTTACTCTGCTAGCTTGCCCTTTGAACATTCCCTTTAGTGAGCTGATCTAGTTCTACTTCCTTTGTGTCTGACTCCATAGCCCAATGGTCTAAAAGGAATCAGTATATACATTTGTTTAAAGGATCCCACCATCCAATCTCAAATAAAAATCAGAAACCCCAAGAACAATCATAGCTAGCCTGAAATTTAAGCAAACAAAGCTAAATCATATAGAGGTAGCTCTCTCTTAGTCTAGGTTGGCTAGAGCCTATGCTCCAAAGTTGGTTAGTGGTTACCTCTGTTATTTTCTTTCTTCTAATAGCTTCTAGAGAACTTTCTGAGTGATAACAGAAGTAACAATATTTTTAATTTTATTAATACTATGCAATGCAAAATTCTTGTCAAACTCCCAATGGTTTAACCAGGCCCAGTTGTCTTTATACCAACCTCACTTGAGCCTTAGGTGGTTTTGGTTGGAATTTAAAGCTAGCTTAGGAAGTCTATGGTCTCCTATGTTATTTTGTGCTTGTACAATATAAGCCTAGTCATAGCTAGGCTCTTGATAGGGCAAAGACCCACTTCTATAAGGATAATAGGATAGGGTGTGTTGCTTTTAATTTTGAGGTTATACATTATAAAACGCTTATGGATTTGCTCAATCTTTCTTCAAGATTCTCTAGAGATGCTACAACCCCAAACCTCACATCCATATAAGATAACCAAAGTGACTAAAGTTTCAAAGACAAACTTCTTTCTATCCCACATTATGAGGTTTGCCATTTTACAATTACTTTCAAGACCAAAATAAGCTTTCCACCCCCCATTAATCCCTTTCTCAATGCTATAGTTCCAGTTGAGCTCGTGATGAATATCAATTCGTAGGTACTTGTAGGAAGACACTTCCTCCGAGTTACTATTGTCATACATAAAAATAGCGTAAGTGTCATTCTTGGATTTGATAATCATAACTTTTGTTTTGTCAGTATTAACAATCATACCCATGGTAGAGCAGAAATCCTTAAGAAGTCTAAGTTGCTTATCAAGATCAGATAGTCACTTTGCGAGAAGAATGATATCGTCAGCGTAGAGAAGAAGGATGATGACTATCCCAGCTAAGATTGTGCCAGACATCCTGCTTCCTCTGAACAACCTTCTAGCTTTTTGATGTAAATGCCAAAGAGGGTACTAGAGAGGGGGAAACCTTGTTTAACTCTGATATTACACTTAATATCTTTCGACCACCCCCATTACTCTTTAACTTGGAAATTACATTCTCATATAACCTTATAGCAGCAGCTCTCAACTCAAAAGGAACCTTTAGCTCTTCTAATCTATTCCATAGGTTGTTTCTAGGAATCGTATCGAAAGCCTTTCTAAAGTCCACAAAGCAACAAAAGAGATTGGATTTATCATTGTGGCATTCCTCCACAATGATCCTAAGCGCAACGAGGTGGTTTGTTGTTGAGTGCTACCTTGTAAAACCCACTTGGCCTTTAGCCCACTTACCTTCACTTTCAAGCCATATGCTCAACTTATTTTCCAAAATAATACCATATAACTTGGCAGAAATGTTTTATGAGAAAAAGATGAATTAACCAGAAGTTGTGGGATTTTTGAGAGAAGTTTAGTATTTTGCATGAGGTTAATATTTTTACACCATGGCCTATTATTTTAATATTTCTTTTAATAAATCTGAAATATGGCCGCAATGACAACTGCAATCTACCCCATTCACTTATTATTGGAGAGAATATGCAAGTTGATGCTTATTATTCCTGAAATGGGATTCCTTAGTTGAAGTTGTTGTTTATGAATCATGTCAAGGTGTACAAAATTTCTACTCAATTCTACTATTCATTTTCTTCTTTTATAAGCATTTGTCGGTAAATTGCAATAAATTTCCTACAAGAACTGCAAACAGTTGTCACTATGCACTGGTGACAACTCTCATCTTTTGGATAATTATTAGAGGTATAAAATTTCTCTCCCATGGACACACCTTTAAAAGAAACATTTGAAGGTATGTGTGTACCCGAATCTTAGAAGTTGCAAATAAGCAAAGATAAAATTGGGGAAAGAGGAAAACCACTTTTGTAATTTTTCAACCAAGTATTTTATTATTTTTTATTTCCGGTTTGTAATTAATAAAAAAATTAAAAAAATCAACAAAATATTTCTATTATCATTATTATATAATAAATTATATAAATTCAAATAAATACAATATAATATAATTAAAATAAAATAATTTTTTTATTCCCAATAAAAAATGAAATAATTAAGATTTAAAATTATAGTGTTTATATATATATATATATATATATATATATATATATATATATATATATATATATATATACATATATATATATATATATATATATATATATATATATATATATATATATATATATATAGATATAATTCTAATTTATCACTTATATGTTTATTATTTATATATATATATATATATATAAATTTAATTTAAAGTTTATTATGTATATAATTGAACTTATAGACCAAGGTTAAAATAAACAAAACAATGTCATATGGAATGAAGCACCAGTATCGAGATACCACACACTACCCATATTTGTGCTTACCATGCATGCAATGGGGGTAATATCAAGCTCGAATTGTGAAGCTAGAGCTTCACTTGCCACACCTCAAGGCTTCTTGACTACCTTCTTGTGTGGACACTTTGTGGCATAGTGTCCCATTTCATGAGAGTGAAAGAACTTGATCTTGGACAAGTATTTCTTCTTGCCTCCATGACCAGAATATGCTTTGGATTTAGATTCCTCCCTTTCCCTTTATTTGTCTTTCCATCCAAGGCACAGTTCTCCTCATCCTCAACCTTGGATGAAGTCCTCTCCCTATTGCTCTGCCTTATTTCTTCGCTTACTAGATTAGACAATAACCACTCCCAACTTGGTAGTTTCTCCCTACCATTTACCGAATCCTGATAATTGTCCAAGTTATTGGGAAGGCCCAAAAGAGCTAGAGCTACAAATTCTTCTTCAAGGACAATAACATGGACACTACTGATTTCATCACGAAACTGTGTAAACTTTCTCAGGTACCATGGAATTGATTCATTCTTTTACATATTGATACTTCGAAGCTTTTCCTTGAGTGCCAACTTCCTATCGTAATGATTATTCTGGTCTATCGTTATGTAGGAACACAACAAAATACATATATAAAAATAGAAACAAAGATGCAACAAGAATAAATCTTCATTTCATTAATATCAAAGAACTCAAAGATGCTTACATACAAAATGGAAATATGGCAGCTCAGGCAATGGTAGCTTATTTCTGAGAAGAGATGTGGTGGAAACATGCCTATGAACTATGTTACAATGTGGCTTGAAGGCCTATTTGTTATTTAGGAACAATTTAAAACCATAGACATCTGAAAACCTAACCCTAGGAGATGAAGCAACAAAATTGTGGGTCCCGTTGGGGTAAATTGGTATATCAACTTCCCGGGGTTGTAACTTTGGCATACAATCTCTGTTTGATACGTTGTTAGAAATTTATATTCGATGACTACAATTTTTTACTTCAAACATTATTTGAAAACCAATGTTTCCCGGTTTTCCAAAAAGATGTCGTTTAGGGCCTCAAAACGGCTCCGAACGTTTAGGACCCAAAAAAAATTGCTAAATATAGTAAATTGTGCTATAATTAAGGAAACTTAAAAATTCAAAGAAATAATGGTGGGGGTGCTAGTGGAATAGGTCGTTGGCCACTAATATCCACCTCGATCATTCCTTCCCTATTAGGAAGAAATGGTCCTGATTGTGTTGAGTTCCTCCATGAGATGGGGAAACTCCCGCTGAACTTGGTCCCTAGTGAGCCACTTGCCTTGGTGGTGGAGTTGGCCAACTTTGACAATCCAATATAGTTGGATATTCCACTTGTAAACGTTATTGATTTTTGTATCCATGATATTAACAGCAAGGGTTTGTTCAATACAACTTGGGTTGAGTTCTGTTGGTGTCATCTGCTCGGCAATGTCTGATGTGTCCAACAATGGGGGAAGTATGGCTGTAGCTGATCAACATTGAATACTGGGTGCAAGCCAAGGAATTGTGGAATGTTGAGCTCAAAATAATTGTTTCCTACAACCTTGGTGATGGTGTAAGGTCCATATAGGAGTGGGAAAATATTGTGGTGTACCCCAGTGAGGTGCTCCTTCTATAAATGTAACCAAACTTTTTCTCCCACGTTGAAGTTGTGTGGCACCCAATGCTGATCATGACGTTGTTTGTACTTAAAATTTTATCCGTTGAATATTTCATGGACCTGTTGGCAGAATTATTGAATGCATTCAATGGATATGTTATCTTTGTTAGCTTCATATTGAACATGAGCTGAAGTTTCCTTTGTAACTACAAGTGGTAGGGCAAGAACAATGGGACACAGTGGTTGGAATCCAAATCCTACCTTAAATGGTTTATGTTTAGTTGAGCTATGGAGATCCTAGTTGTATGTGTGTTGGACATAGGGGAGGCTTTCATCCAATGTGCATGGATTGTATATATGTAGGATGTGAAAAACCATTCTGTTAACGAACTTAGTTTCTCCATCAGTTTGGGGTGGTAGGTCGTGGACTTAGTGAGATTGGTATCTAGTGATGACCAGAGGGTTGACCAAAAATTACCTAGGAATGTGTTATCCCAATCTTAGATCATGGAATATGATATCCCGAAGTGTACCCATACTTGTTCAAAGAAGGGTTTGGCAATGGGTTATTTTCTGATACTCTTCTTGCAAGTCTCTAGATTGTACATCTTAGATAATTTGTTGACAACCATGAGAACACAATTGTTGTCATGCTTAGTATAATGGAGGACCAACATGTAATCCATGGAGATATACTTGCATGGTTAGCTAGGAGTAGGCAGAGGAGTATACAGGTCTTACTTCTTGATTGTACATTTGGAAATGGCGTAGGTAGTGTAGTATCTGATGTACTTCCCAACATCTTGTCTAAGGTTTTTCCAACAAAAATACTTCTACAACACCACCATGACTTTCTCTACCCAAAAATGTTCAACAAATTGACTATAGTGCGCCTCTGAAATCATCTTAAAACACTCGCTTGAAGGAACATAGAGGTGTATCGAGTGGCACAACAACGTGTCTTGGAGGTGAAAGTTTGGAACTTTCTTGCCTTCAAGGAGCATCTGGTATGTGGTGTCGAATTCTGATTGACTCTTGTAAATATGCGGCCATCCCTAAACCTCATGTCCACAAGAATTGAGCACTGTGGTTAGTGCCATATCTAGCAATTGGATGAGGCAATCTGTAATTTTATTTATGTTTCCCTTCATGTACTTAATGCTCAAATGGAATTGTTACAGATATGTGTATTAACACTATCAAATCGTACACATGTTTGCATAATATAGAAGATGCTAAAATACATCCAATAGAATGCACAAGTGAATATTTTTCGGCTGAAGACATCATCAAGTTTAAAAATTTTATTTTTTCCAAAGTTCTAAAGTTTAAAAATTTTAGAAATTGAAGACGTCATAATTGATTCTTCAGTAAATGTGCAACGCGTAAAAATTTATTTGAAATTCGTGCAGTCGAGAAAATTTATGACTCAATAAATTTGGGACCACTCCACACACTTAGAGGTGATTCCATGACAAGATCTCAGTGCAGGTCAGTGAAATTCGAGTCACCTTGGAGACATGCAGCCCTCAATGGGATCATCTTGTCCTACTCATGAGTCATTTTCATTCATGAACCAAGAGAGGGAAGATGGATTCAAAAATTCTATATAAATAGGCCATGGGAGAACCAAAATAAGAGATAATGTTATGATTGCCAAATTTTTATGAGAGAAAACACACATTTCATTGTTGAAACCAATGAAAGTAAGAGCACTAACATGTTGGCCATATTTCTTCTAAGAAATCCATCATCTTAGTGAGGGGACAAAAGTCCACTATTGAGAGAGTCTTCGTACTTATTTGAGGGAGAGGAGAAGATTGCAAAGATATTATGGAAAAGAACCACCTTCTTAAGTATCTGTTAGCATGATAGCTCAAAAAATTCTCTTCAAGTGTTTAATATAAATCTATTGTATTCAAATTCTACTACCAACAATTGATAAAGGGAGGATTTTCCATTATTTTTTTGACTTGTTTGCTCCATTGAACATTGTTTTGTGTATTTATCTCCTTGTTTTAGTTCATGTTTATTTCACTATTTGCAATGCTTTGTTTATCTAAGTTTGTTCAATAAAAACACCAACTATGTCTATACTCCTTTGCAGGGAACAACCAACTTTTAAGGCGGTGTCATTTGGTACATCATTTCCACAAAAAAACTACCATAGAAATGGTGACCTTACAGTTGTATTTTCCTTAATCTAAAGGTTGTGTTTGTAGATATTCTCTTTGCATAGTCGGCTTATAAGGTGTTTAATACCTATATGGAAGTTTTGTAGGACATTATGAACCTATGGTGGGCCGAGAAACTTGTTAATTTACAATTTCCAGTTGACCATGTGACTTATGCTCATATGGACACACACTTCGTGGATTTGCCTCTGACAAATGTGTTGCCAAGATTTTGTATTGTGAAATGTGCATAGTTTTCCAAAAAGATAAAAATACCTTGTAATTTCACATTTTTCAAGTGATTGGCAACCTTTAGTGAATTTCCCTCACCTCTGCAATCTTTTTACAGTTAGTCTAGATTTCTTAGCTTCTTTACTAATCATAATTGCTAGTGTAATTAGATTATCTTTTCTTTTTGTTCACAATCTTCACATAGCTTAATTAGCAAAAGAGTAAGTGACTCGTATCCACAAATATTCTTACTAACCAAAGAATTCATTTCTTTCATTTTATGGGACTAGGATCAAGTGTTATTAAAGAAAGTAAGTGATCTCTGCTTCAATTGTGTATGTTAGACGAACTTGGGCTTGCATGTGAAAACTTTCTTAAAGCATTTGAATACTCATCTACCTTTTTTAAAATTCACATAGTGTAATTGTGATCCAAAATGGGTTCATTATAGCCTATAGATCAAAAGTATTCAAATACAGGTGAAAGTGGGATCATGTTGAAGTTCACGTTAATATGAAGCCAATGGTGCAAACAGTGTGTAAATCCGAGTTCGGATGAAGGAATTAGAGCCAATTAAAGATTGAGATCAAAAAGTCAATGCCTACATCAGGAGGACACATGGAAACCCAAGAAAGAGTCACAGGTTCTTGATGATGTCATCACAGAATATGATGTGGTAGTCCATGATTGGTTCATACCACAAGCGATGGGATCAGTGAACAAGAGGGGAGATCGCCCGATCAAAGGAGATAGACGCATATTGCATCGAAACATGCAAGAAGGTTGTTCTTGAAAATAGACGTGATATGGATATTCAAAAGGAGTTAAAAGTCTTTGAGTTTCGGTAGAAGAGCGGTAAGTGGTTTATCATGTAACTCAAAAGCTAGAAATGGATTTCCACAAATCCGTGCGATTCCACTCAGCAGTTGACACGTAGCATCCTGAAACTACTTTTTTGTGTGCCTTCATAGAATTAACAGATGTGCAAGTTGAAGTGCGTGATTGCGTGATAAGCGTCAGATTCCGCAGGACAGATCAATGGTGTCAATTGTCTGGAGTAGTTGATGAGTAGGATGTGATAGCCGTTAGATTGTTTGATCTCGTTATCAGCACCAGGAAAATGTCGGACAGTCGGGGTCCACCCTGCACCCACCAGTCCTTTGGTTAATACTCTATTTTTAATGTAAATGTATCATGGCATGATTGGCATAATTTGTAACTAAACGTGGTATATTAATACCATAACATAGAGAAAGTTGATAGAGGTGTTCTGAATCATTCAAGGGGGTCTGGAGGTCAGAGTGACCAAGTACGGTCGAGTGTATACTCATTTCAACTCGATGATTCGAGCTGAACACAACGATGAGATCTATTTTCATGTTTGAGACTCCGTTTTTGAGCTCACACCTATAACAATTATTTGAAGACATAATAAAGAGGTCAGCATTCGAAGCTGAAGGACAAGGAGACATAGCCAAGAAGTCTGGTGAACTCCTTAATCAAATTTGGTTGTGTTGATATGTTTGATTATGTTTTATAATTATTTAAGTGTTTATGTTATTTTCAATCTTATCGATCCATTGCTCTAAGTAACATAGGCAACTTCACACATAGTCTGTAATAAATTTTTCAATATCAAATCAAGTGGTATTAGAGCTTAAGGTTCTTAAGGTTTGACAAGTTTGTGTGGAGATTTGAATGCTTACTAGGTTAAGGCTCAAACGAGGTGAAGGAGAACTTGTTGAGGCAAATCCAGAGATTGGAAGGGTATTTTCACAAAGAAGTCTGACAGAAGATAATCCACTGGGATCAGAATCCCAATTCTTGGACAGTTTCATGACCATACATGCCATGTTGGAAGAGATGTATAATTAGTTTAAAAAAGGTAGAGGTGAAGGCACCTCATCACCTAAACCAGACAAAGGAGCAGAGGCACATTTTATTTTTGTCCCTCTAGATAAAGAAGATAAAGGAAAAGGAGGAATTGTTCCTCCACCATCTCCTCCATCATCACCATCATCATCATCATCATTGTCTTCTTCTCATAAAACTAGTTCTTCTAAGAAGAAGAAAAAGAAATCCTCTTTGATCAAATTAGATGTAAAATTTGATTTGCCAATTTATGATGGAGAACTTAATGCTGAAAAGCTTGATAATTGGATAAGGAAAATTGATGTATATTGTAGGGTTTAAAATTTGATTCAGAAAAGAATAATATCTAGTTGGCTAGCCTTCGACTTGGAGGAACTATACTTGTATGGTGGGAAGGAAAGACACAAGCAGATATCCAAAAACATGGTAAAATCATTTCAACTTGGAATGAATTTTTTTCTGCCATTAAAAAGAAATCCCTTGGCTTTTATGCAGCAAGCAATGATGAGTTTGCAAACACTACGTCAATTGAAAGGTCAAAGTGTACAAAGTTATACTCAGGAATTTCATAAGAGAGCTTTAACATTAGGCATATCATTGGACTCATCAGAGACATTCTTAAAATACATAGGTGGCCTTCATAGTTATTTGAGGCATACTATACTTATATTTAATTCAATTAGCTTAGATGATGTATTAGTTCAAGCAACACATATAGAGGCTAGAGGTAAAAATGTAACCCTAGATGTTGGGAAATCATCCAAATCTATTGAAAGCAAGAATAAAGGCAAGAATAAATTGAAATGGAAGGAGAGGAAAACAAACACTGTGAAGAAGGATAACCCTTCATGCACTCATTATAAGAAGGAAGGACACGATGAGGCACACTACTAGTCTTTGCATCTAGAATTGAAGCCTAAGAAGTTCGGGAGTAAAGAGAGAAATAATGCTGCTACTATTCAAAAGGACTTGGGATCAGACTCAGGTGACGAAACAACAGTTACAGATACAGATATAAAAGGTAAGGATTCTATAGCATCTACAAGTACATCTTCACATTTTGTTGGTAATGAAAGTAATGAGAGAAAAAGAAATGACCTATTTCATATTAGAGTCATTTCCAAGAACATTAAAATTGATAGTTTATTTGATAGTGGGTCACAAGTTAATTTGATTTCTGAAAAATTTGTAAAGAAGATGGGTCTAGAAACAAAACCTCATAAAAAGCCATATCCATTAGGTTGGGTATGTGATAAAACAAAGCTACATGTTACGAAACAATGCAAACTTTGTTTTGCTATTGGGTCAACATTTGTAGATGAGGTTGAATTAGACATAGTCCCATTGGACATATGTGGAATTGAATTAGGAAGTCCATACTTGTACGATAGAAAAGCTATCTTCTATCGAGATGAAAATAAGTATCAACTCACTAAGGATGGAATTGAATATATTGTAAGGGCTCATAAATTCAAAGATAACTTCTCTCTCATAAATTCAGGACATATGAAAAGAATTGTAAATTCAAATAAGAAATTTTTACTTATGATTGTAAAATCAAAGGATCTTGATAAATCCGATGTATTCCAAGGCTGTAATCCTAAACAGAAAGCAGATCTAGTTAAAGTTGTTTCCAATTATGATATTTTGTTTCAAGAGCCTAAAGGGCTTCCACCCAAGTGAGAGATAGAACATGAGATTTATTTGCAGCAAGATGCTCCTCTACCTAAAATTGGAATGTACAGGTTATCAACTCTAGAGAATGTAGAGATAAATAAGCAGATATAGGAGTTGCTCGATAAGGGGTTTATTCGACCAATCACATCATCGTGTGGATCACCTATTGTGTTAGTGCGAAAGAAAGACGATTCATGGAGAATGTGCATTGATTTTAGAGCACTAAATAAAATCACAATAAATAATCGTTACCCTCTTCCTCATATTGATGATTTATTAGATCAGTTAAAAGATGTTGTTTACTTCTCTAAATTAGACTTGTGAAGCGGCTACCATTAGATCAGAGTTGCAAAACAGGATGTATGGAAGACTTCTTTCAAAACAAAGCAAGGACTCTATGAATGGATGGTTATGCCTTTTGGATTAACTAATGCACCTGCTACATTTATGTGATTCATGAATGATGTATTTAGACCATTTATTGATGATTTTGTAATAGTATATCTAGATGATATTCTTGTTTTTAATAGGACATGGGATGAACATGTAAAGCATGTAAAGAAGATTTTAGATGTTTTAAAAAGAGAAAATCTCTATGTGAAACTGTTAAAATGTGAATTTGGAAGAACTGATTGGAATTATTTGGGTTATATTGTAGGGGGTTGTGAATTGAAGATAGATCCCTAAGGTCGAAGTCATTGTGAATTGGCCTAAGCCCAATACTGCTACAGAAGTTAGAAGTTTCTTAGGGGCAGCACAATATTGGAGAAAGTTTATTGCTAACTTTTCTTTGATTGAAGCTCCTTTATATGCTTTGAAAAGTGTGAAATAGGTTTTTGAGTGGGGATGCAAACAGCAGAAAGCCTTTGACACCTTGAAAGAAAGGATTAGTACAACACCAGTAATAACACTACCAGATCTTCAGCATCCATTTGAGATCGTGATAGATACAAGTGAATATGCCATGGGGGTAGTGTTGATACAACACAGAAATCCTATATGATTTCATTCTGAGACATTTACATCAGCAGTAGTTAACTATCCTACATATGATAAAGAATTGTATGCATTAGTCCAGAGTCTTAAAAAGTGGAAACATTGCATAATGGGTAAAGAAACAATCATACACACTGATCATCAACCACTTCAATATTTACACTCACAAACTAAAATGCAACAATCAAGACATTACAAGTGGATGGGTTTTCTATAACAATTTCATCTTGCTATCAGATATAAGAAGGGCATACATAATAAAGTTGCAGACATGTTATTAGGACCAATTATAAATGCATCCACAATACTTAAGCATAATTCAGTAATTCATGAAAGTTAAATTGAACAATATGTTGAAGACACAGATTTTAAGGATGTATATGCAACTTTAAGTCATGGCAAGCAGGTAGAAGAATTAGATTATTACATAAAGGACAAACTCTTATATCATTTGGGAAAGTTATGCATTCCACAAACTGAAAGAGTTAATATAATTCGAGAAGCACATACTTCTCTCATATCAGGTCATTCTGGTGTAAGTAAAATAGTTTCACAATTACAAAGGTTCTGCTATTGGCCACGAATGAATGAGACAGTTTCTAGACATATCAAAGGATGTACTATGCGTGCTACAAGCAAGCCAAGTAATAGAAAATTAGGCTTGTATACTCCACTTCCAATTCCTTGTCATCCTTGGGAAAGTGTTTCCATGGATTTTGTTGGGGATTGACAAAGTCTAGAAAGGGTCATGGTTATTTGTATGTAGTTGTGGATAGGTTCAACAAGATGTGTATTTTGACACCATGTAATAAACAGGTCACAATTGAACAAACTGCAAAGTTTTTCTTCCAAAATGTATGGGTTCATTTTGGGTTACCCACTTCTATTGTTTTAAATCAAAATTCTCGATTTGTAGGGAAATTTTGGTCAAGTCTATGGGAGTTAATGGACACAAAGTTAAAGAAGATCACAACATTTCATCCACAAACAGATGGTCAGAGAGAAGTGGTCAAAAGGATAGTAATACAGTTGCTTCAAGGATATTGCAGCAAGCATCCCAAACTTTGGGATGAGCATTTGAGTTATGTGCAACCTTCTTACAACCATGCAAAACATTCTTCTACTTAGAGATCTCCTTTTGAGACTTATTTTGGTTTAATACCAAAGTATCCCTTGGATTTTGCCTTTGGTAAAGACATAGCAATTGATGAACACAGTGATGTGGACAAAGCAACCAAGTTCATTGAAAAAGTCTAGGAAATTCACTGGGCAGTACGGGAATAACTGGAAAGAAGCCAAGAAAAGTATAAGGAGTGACATGAAAAGCATCGAGTTGAGCATAGTTTTCAAGATGGTGATCAAGTATGGTTGTACATCAACAAAGAAAGACTACAAGGGGAAGGTAAAAAGTTGAAACCAATTAGATATGGTCCTTTCAAAATACTTGATAAAATTGGTGAAAATGCTTTTCGCCTAGATCTACCAACTTATATGCAAATCTATTCTATTGTGAATGTTGAAAACTTACGTTATATGAAACCTTCATTGATTGAAGATCCCAAAGAGCAAGTTCAACTACCTTCCATTGAGGATTTGTTGCTTGAATATATCCATGAGTTACAAGAGGACACAGTTCTTGACAAGAGGATAAGAACTTCGCAAAGGGGAAATGTTGAGTATCTTCAAGTTGGCCTCAAAGGTACAAATCCAAGTAAAGCACGATGGATATAGATTGGAAAAGTGAGGGAACTCTATCCTCAGTTACTTAATAGATAAAACTAACTTTTGGTGGACCAAAAGCTTCTAGTGGGGAGGAGTGATCCAAAATGGATTCAGAATAGCCTCTACGTCAAAATTCTTCAAATACAGATGAAAGTGGGATCATGTTGAAGTGCTCGTTAATACGAAGCTAGCACTGCAAACAAAATGTAAATCTGAGTTCAAATGAAGGAATTAGAGCCAATTAAAGATTGAGGTGAAAAAGTCGATGCCTACGTCAATAGCACACATGGCAACCTGGGAAAGAGTCACAGGTTCATGATGATTTCAGCGCAGAAGATGATGTAGTAGTCTATTATTGGTTCATACCACAGGCGATGGGATCAGCGAACAAGAGCGGAGATCATCCGATCAAAGGAGATCAACGCATATCATGTCGAAACATGCAAGAAGGTTATTCTTGAAAATGGACGGATATGGATAGTCAAAAGGAGTTAAAAGTCTTTGAGTTCCGGTAGAAGAGCAGTAAGTGGTTTAGTGCATGCCTTAAAATCTATAAATGGTTTTCCAGAAATCTGAATGATTCCACTCAGTGGTCGACATGTAGCATCCTAAAACCACTTTCTCGCGTGCCTTTGGGGAATCAACAGACGTGGAAGTTGGAGAACAAGATCACGTGATAGCTGTTGGATTCTGCAGGACAGATCGATGGTGCAGATCATCTGGAGTAGTTGACAAGGGGGTTATGATAGCCGTCGGATTGTTTGATCTTGAGATCAGCACCGAAAAAAGACTGGATGGTCAGGGTCCACCCTGTGCCCATCGATCCTTTGATTAATACTCTATTTTTAATGTAAACGTATTATGCAGTGATTGGTGTAGTTTGTAACTAAATGTGATATATTAATACCATAACATAGAGAAAGTTGATAGAGGTGTTGTGAACGATTCCATGGGGTCTAGAGGTTAGAGTGACCAAGTACAGTTGAGTGTATATTTGTTTGAATCAAAGATTCAAGCTAAACAAAACGATGAGATCCATTTTCATGTTTTAGACTCTGTTTTTGAGCTCACCCCTGTAACCATTATTTGAAGACATAATAAAGAGGTCAACACTAGAAGCTAAAGGACCAGGAGACGTATCCAAGAAGTCTAGTGAACTCCTTTATCAAATTTGTTTGTGTTGATATGTTTGATTGTGTTTTATAATTGTTTAAGTGTTTATGTTATTTGAAATATTATCGATCCATTGCAGTAAGTAACATAGGCAACTTCACACATAGTTTGTAATACCTATTTAAATATCAGATCAAATTGGAAAAGGAGTAAGTGGCCCATTATCTGCATATAGCTTCTTTTTCATGCAAGGAACAATTGAAATATAGTATAAGTAGGGGAATATTTGAACGGATCACCAAATATCCACATCTTCTCACACTTTACATTCTCACTTCATCACTTACACAAAATTATACACCAGACACTAAGCTTCTATAAAATTCATATTAGAAAGCATCCAGTTTCCAAATATTTTGATACTTAGTTTATTTTAGCTTACATATCATAGCCTAAAGAAAAGTAAGACCCTTAAAAGAAACCATAACTTGGATCAACTAAATTCCCCACAAGGGCCACCAAAACATTTATAGCTCAGGTTAGGACCATTGGGGGTAGGTATTTGATAAGCCGCTATGGTAATGTTACATATTTGAAACATAGTAGTAGAATTTTTCGAGAGATTAAAATCCTTTAGTAATCCCATGTAAAAGAATACCCAAGCATGGTAGAGACTTGATCTAGAGGGGGTTCGGATTATGTCCAGTGTGTGCAGTACTCTTTGGGGCTACTCAACCCATCTAGTGCTCAATATTTGTAACTGAATACCAAGAAACTAAATTCTCGAATGCTCACATGCGACACAGGTACTTTAATGGCCAAAATCTAGGTAACCCTTTCCCTATAGGCAATGGCGTGAGAAACACTTGAGCCTCATTTCCATTACCTTGGTTGATTTTTTGGTTGTTGGAAGACATCACTAGTTCTTTTAGGACATTGTCCCAGGACCCATCAGAGGATATCTCTGCAAGGTCTAGTTACTTTGAGAGTGGTAAGGATGAATAGGTCTTCTTAGGATATGGTTCTTCCATTGGAGCCAAAAGCTCCTCATCTGAATGCAACTAAAGATCCCTCTCAAGGGAACACCTTCTTGCCTTCTCTTCATCAAACTTCATATATCTATGAACCTATCCTCAGAGATGTCAGGTACACCAAATAGTTGTGAGGTGTATCAATGTATCCCACAAATATGCCCAACTCTGTTGGTTTTTCTAGATTTTTCCTTGATTCCTTGCAAACATGAAAGTAAAATAATGATCCAAAGATCCTAAAGTGTGACACATGTTGGCTTAGTGGGTCCTGACCTAGGTTCAAATTTAGTTGTGATAAAAAATAAAACCCTACACTACTAGCCCTTTCGGCAACAACCTACATAACACAGATTACAATCTCACCCAAGTCAGTATTGGGGGATGCAAGAACAAAGTTTTTGCATCCAAAGACTAGTGTGATGTCTTTCAATGCCTTGGATCTGCCTCCATGTAGATCAATACAATCTTAGGGCACGTTACTACAAATTTGTTAAAGTGGCTTTCAAACCTTCATGTAGGTCCACGATCACTCCTTGCATACCTTTAATAGTCGATTTATCTACTTATGCGCATCATAGAGTAATCATAAATTGGAGTTCATGCAGATATGCCTAATTCGTTAGAACACATAAGGTAAATTACCAGAATCTTCACGGAAGTGTTAAACATGCATTTTTAAGACTTATTCAAGAGAATCACATAGCATTCAATCAATGTTTCATAGAACAAGTCATTCATCAGTGCAATATAACACAAATAGACATGAAAAAATACTCAATAATTCTTCAGAAACTTGTCTTTATTGATCTCAATTCACCGATTACAGACTTAAATTAACCAGCACACATAGCTGTAGGGGTCCGTGCACTCAACTGCAGAATCTACCTAGGCCTCCACGCATTCAGCTATGGAGCCTTTCCTTCTACCTACACACAAGAAGCAGAGCCTCCTGCCTTAACCTATTGTCGTATCCCACTTCTCCTTGTTCTCCAACTTCTTCCTTAGTTAGTTACCTCTTAGACTCACCAAGACTAGACTATTTATAGACTTTTCCATACAATACCATGGTTCGCAGACCATGGGTGTGTTATCACTTAAGAATTCTAATGCGAAAATCTCTCATACTAGTTTGATGATAAAGGTCGGTGCTAGTCTAAGTTTGATTTTTGTTTTCCTTAGAGTCTGAGTCTTAGGAGTCTTGAGTCAAATATGCATTCTCATTCATCACTAGTCATTCTCATTCATCACCGGTCTCATAGCCATGTGTCAGTCTTGTTTAAAAGTTACTATGTGCCACAAAGCCCTTTAGGTGATTTTGTAGTGCATGTAACCATTTTGAAGTGTTTTCGTAGCACATAAATCCTTTTTAGCAGTTTCGCAGCGCAACAGGTTTTAAATGATTTCACAGCACGATATGTTTTAGGTGATTTCATAGTGCATAATTGAAAATTTACACTGATTGCGCTACGAAATTGGAGATTCGTGCATTCCGCAGGGAATCTTTCCTATCTGTAAAATCTGTCAAGTTAAGTTATAGTTGCGTCATTCATTGTCAGTTTATACACTCCACATATCATGTCCAACCGCTTATCTCCATCATTACAGCCGCTAGGTACATTGGTACACACGGATTGCAAGTTGCAAGAAAAGCCAGGTATTCACAGTCTTAATGATGATTGTATTCGTTGCATGAGGAACAAGTCTGCAAGTTTTCAATTTGAATACATTGTTATCAAGTGAGGCAGTTATCAAGTGAGGCAGTTATCAAGCGAGGCAGCCATTCAAGCAAGGCAGAGATTGAAGTTTGAGCAGCGACAGTGTTTCAAACCTTCATGGAGGGATCGACAGAAAGAAAAGACCACAGATCAGGTAGATGTTTGAGAAACGAACCTGAAGGTTTAGACATAACCTTGAAGAACATAGAAGTCGAGCATGCATTTAAACAAGTTGGATGTTGGAATTTTTGCAAGAAACTCTAGGAGGTCATGCACAATTCACCAAGGAATTTTCCCTGAATTTCACAGGACTAAACTCAAAGGTTGGTATGCTGGAATTGCAGGTCTCACCAGACATAATATCCACAGTTACGGAGATTCCAAGAGGGCAAGAAAGTTGGTTCAAGAATTTCAAATTTGATATGACCCCATGCAAAGAATTTCTAAAGCAGGAGTTCATTAACTCAGATTTAAACAAGCCTGTTCCTAGAAGTTTTGTCAAAGAATCATATGCCCATTTGCTTACCTGTATACATAATTACCTTACCTGTGAAGGGAGATACAATAAGGTGTATTCATATCATTTTAAACTTCTGTTGCATTTCACAGGAAAGACATCTATTGATCTACCTTTTTACTTATTCTGCAGCTTAAGCAAAATGTGTGACAAGGTGCAGCTAAGAAAAGAAGCCTGTGAGACTTCATTGTTCCACCATGGCTTGGTTAAGTTGATTGTTCTGCATGAACTTCAGAGGGTAGGTAGGGACTGGCACACATTCATTTTCATGTTGCTTTCAAGAACGAGACCGATCTCAGCCCTCAAGCTACAAAAGATCTTCCAACAACAATTGGTCATCAGGCAGAAACAAGATCCAAGAGGTTTTCAAAGTTAAAGGCAAGGAAACAAGTAAGAGAATCCACTAGGCCACTGACTATCCAGGATACACCCCAGCAGTCCTTTAAAGAGAAAAGTCAGGTTAAAGAAAGTGCACATGAATCAAGCACAGGTGAAGGAGTTCAAAGAAGAAGGACTAGGAGCCAGGTAGCTAAAGAGAAAGGCAAATTAGTGATTATTGAAGAAAGCCCTGTTTCAAAGGGAGACTTAAATGACTTATTGCAAGCCATTGACATTGAAGAATCACCACTAGTTCAAGCAAATTTGATAGAGTCAGGAAAAGACAAGGGTAAGAGAGTTAAAGCCTCAAAGAAACTCAAGTTTGATGATCAAGTTGATCAATTTGTCTTTAAGCCCAAGAGACCCATAACGAGGAAGTTTAAACAAATACAGGAGGTACCGCCAAGAGTAGATGGAACAGGGAAGGTGACACGACCTCATGAAAGAAAGGATAAAGGCAAAACAGTTTCCATTCAAGAAGAAGATAGTGTGGAAGACTTGAAAAGGAGATTGGAATTGGCCAACTTTGAAATTGCTAGACTGAAGAAAGCTGCCAGGAAATTTGCAGTTAAGGAGGCTTATTTTAACCAAATGCAAGCTCGGTGGGAGGACCAAACATTTCAAATTCCCGAGGTGGTTGATTTTAGTGTTCAATTCCGTAGCTGGACTGTTCCTGCAATAAAGGAAGCTCAATTTATCAGAAAGGTCAATACAAACCTCAGATCTGGGATCAAGGTCATGAAGAAACAAATTGAAGACTTAAAGATACAGTTAAGCCAGCTGAAAGAATCTCCTTAAAGAAATCTCACTTCAAGTAAGGCTATGTTTCAAATTTTGATGGTTTTTCTTGGTATAATCTTTCTTGAAGAATCATACATTCCATTCAGTTTTGAAAGGCCTTGGAGCAGTTGAAAGAATGTTTAAATAGAAAAAGGCTCAAAATAGAAAAATTTTGGTTGAAACTGTGTTTTTTTGGAATAACACAGCAGTTTCGTAGCGCGCTACGAAACTGCTGAAGATGATGACTAATGCTCAACAGTTTCGTAGCATGCTACGAAACTGCTGAAGCTACACAATCTAATCGTAGTCAACCGATTTTGAAATACAAGCAGAAATTTTGAAAAGGGAATATCTTCAAGGGATCATCTAAAGCTATCAACTTTCAACAAGGTCAAGACAGGTGGAGGAAACATGTATTCGAATCCAACTCTAAACTCTTTGTCATAAAGTGAGCACATTTACTACAGTCCAAGATATGTTAGACAGCTTGGAAGAGCTTTTTCCTTCACACATGAAAGAGGTTGACAGCACATCAAGGACGTGGCAATCTGATATATTTTGGATAATCAAAGATGAAGGGCATAGTTCTTTGGATTCAAACTTTTTTGAGGCAAACCAACGGGCCGATAAACAAGGGTAGTTTCCTATGTTTCAGGGGCAATGGAGAAGATGTGATATTGAAGACCAGTATGGAGCTTTGAACATCCACCACAGCCAAAATAAAAAAGGACCACATGTCAAAGAACGAGAATGATTGTAATTAAGGCTATTATTAGCATAATATGGAGTTAGACTCCTATTTGATTTAGATCTCTAGAAAGTATAGTTGCAGTTTGTTACATTTAATAGGAAGTTAAAAGTTGAATAGGTGTCATTAGAAGTAGATTTCGAGTTCCCCTCATGCTTGAGGAGGAATCTCAGTCAGGTAGAAGAGCTCTATATATAGGAGAAAGAGAAATGTAATTGGGGCTGGAAATTTATAGAAAAAAGCTATGATATTTGGCCTATGTAAAGACTCTGTTTTTCTGGTAATACAGTACTGGCTTATGCTTCTCAATAATCATATAGAGTTCAATATATGAGTTTCTTTTGTTGTCTTTTCATGTTATCTACAATTTTATGAGTATTTGATTACTTAGAAATCACTTGCAGTGTTCTAATTTCCTTCATATACTCGTTGACTGTCTTCTTTGTGTTTGGTGTGCTCTACTTATATTGAAATCTGAATGCCTTGATTTTATGCAAATCCAATCATACTGTTAATACTAGATCACATATGACTCCATAAGCCCAATGGATACTTGTTAATTTTGTTTCCACCATTTTCATTTTTATTTGTTTCACAAAGAGTTAGCCATCTTGATCATAATAAAAAAACCTTTAATCCTTTGAGAGAGCCCTCTCAGGCTAAGGAGGCTAATCCTTAGCCAAAAGATTGGTTTGAAACAGTTACTTGAAGTCTTCCTAGTCTGCAGCCTTCCAGGGCCTGATTTTGAGATAACAGGGTGAATCTCAAAACTGACTCAAAAGTTATCCAAAACAAATGCCTAAGCCCCTTTGACTCCTATTCCTCTACGCTCTCCGCATCCAAAAATAGTGGTGACTTTACACTGTTTTACAAAATTGTACCAAAATTTGGGTTATCTAACACCAAACTAACCCAAGGGACCCCATCCCAATAGGTCCCCAACATAAACATTGTGACTTACCCTCGAGTCACTCTATTAGTTTTGCGATCTTATTACGAATATCCCCCAGTTCCACCTGGATCACTGCAACTATAACAACACTTTGTGCCACTACCTGTCGAACCTCCTCGACCAAATTTTCAATGGCTAGTCCATCTACTTCCAGCCTCATCATCCACTACATCTACTACAGTCCCTTAAGCTTATCTTGAATGGAGAACGTGATCTGATAAGCCTCCTCCAACCAAGGTTGCAACCTAGCCTTTAGCAATGCCTCTTTCTTCTGTGCTTCCTCTACTTGTGCCAGTAGCTACATTCCTTCCTGTAACTTGGCAAGGGACTACGCTGGTGCTAAGGTGCACACAGTCGTTCTGACCTCATCATATTGGCATTTTATCTCCCTTACTTCTATGTGCAATTTTTGTAGAGTCAGATCCTCCATCAAATTGATCGATTGCCCCATATACATTCTTGTATTAGGATGCCCAAACTGTAACTTCATCACATGCCTGTAATCCCTCCATCCGACAAAACTATCTTTGTGCATACCCACCATCGTGCAGGCATAGCGCGTAGTGCCAAATCCAATGCTTGAAACTGGTGGTCCTTAGGGAATTCACATTCAAATTCATCCAGAAATAGATCTATGTTAGTTAAGCCACCATAATAAGGTAATTTTCTTATGCCTGATGAAACACAGTGCAATGATTTTGTCACCATGTTGCATGGCAAGGTCAAAACCTCATGTAGGCGATTATGCCAATTCTATAATTATTCATTTGAATCAGAGGTGTAGGAGCTCTCCCACTCTCGTGCAATATTCCCATCTACTATTAGATTGAACCAATCCTGACCTTGCGGTTATTTCGTAGATATGATCCAACTCATCATCGCTTTCCTCATAGTCGTAGACTGGATCAGTATAGTATGCTCCTTCCATAGGATCCTTTTCTTCAGGTTAATAACTCCATTCATGTTGATAACCCAATCAATTCCTAGGAGCGTCGGGAAAGGATTACTATCATCAACAATATCTACAACCTCGAAGTTTTCCTATGCGCTTGCACCATCAATATCAACTATGACACCATACAATTGTCGCATAGGGATGATCTTCTGTTGTTCTTCCATTCTAAGTTTTATCAGAGACCACTACAGCATAGGTCTCCCCATCCTCTCCCATGTTTTTTTTTGGTAGAACGTTTGCATCGGACCCCAAATCAAAGATTACCTAGTCTGTTTCATAGTTACCATTTTGCATTGTTAACCTCATTTCTCACCCTGTTCATGCCTTATGCTTGCTAGTCTTTTTGACATCGCGGTGTGCATTAGGTGCCATTTCCTTACTGGTGCATTTATTGATTAATTCCTACAGGCCCTCCACAGTTTTGCTAATGCGTCATTGTTTCATGAAGGTCTCCAAAAACGTGGTGAGTACAAAAGAATCGACCTCTGTAGGCGCATTGATTTCTTGCATCTTGCCCTAGCTTCCAAAGGTGGAGGCCTTTGCGAGGCTCTTCTTGGCTTCCATAAAAGTTTCCTTAGCATGAGTTAGATCAAAGTTTACTTGTTTCTATAGGGCCTTGCGGACCCATCTATATTCTTTTGTCTATTTACCTTTATCAGCTCCAGTCATCATTCCACTTATCATCATAATATTAACACTTTAATCCTCCCCATGGGGCTCAAGTCTCATCATCTCTAGATTCTGTGTAGGCTGTTGAGGTTGTGCTTTCTTCTCTTGTATTTTAGCTATCAACACCAAGTAGTCTTCTATAGCATGGTCGAATTGGATGCAACATAGACATGATGGGCGTGTTTAATTATGGCACTCTCATGCATAGTGCCTAAGTTGTTCACAGTTGTAGCAGATAATCTATCTGTGACCTCTACTAGGTCCTCCTCCTTGGCCCCTTGCTCTGCCTTGAAACCCTCCGCATGCTCCTCCGACACCTTAATCTAGAGGCCGAGTTTCTCCTTGCATATGGTAAGTTGGGGTTCTCTCCATCATCAACTCATAGCTTTGATAGTGGCGGTCATCGTGGCCCACATATTTGGAGAAATTACAGAACAACTGTTGGTGTGTCTGAACAAATTTTTGAAGTAAATAGAAATTATCCATTCCATTTTTCCCAGTAACTTGACAAATAACATACCATAGTGCAATCCCCATATTTGACCTTACTGGGGATTCTAGTTTTAGGGGAATTGGCCCCCCTACTATAATATAATTCGCGTACACAGGACAATGATCCTTGTCATGCCTGTTGTACCTTAAGAAACCAATTTCCTGGCTGTGGAGAAATTGTGCTTAAGACATTAATTATTATAATTACTGTCACTTTATTGTTTGTTGTATTCTTAAATGAAGGACCTGGAAAACTTGGTCTTTAACCCTTAATACATATGTGACTAGAAAATCTCAAAATGTAAGTTTTTGCTAGATATAAATGATGAATGAAGAAATCTTGAAGGAGAAGTTTAAGATAATATGTTGCTTAACATAGAACCTACTATCCGTCACTTAGAATAATTATGAAAATGAGAACTGAATCATAGACAATAAGCTGCTTGACATAGAAACTACTATCTGTGACCCTTGGAGAAGTTAAAGATAATATGTTGTCTTACATAGAAACTATTATCTATAACTGAGAAAGGAAGATGAAAACTTCAAGTATAGGAGTGCTCTTTTAAGGAGTTTTAACTTTATCTACATAAGCAAATAAAGACCAGCAACTTCATTACTATACTTGAAAGAAGAAAACATAAGATGAGACATGACAGAGAAGTTACAAAATTATAGCCAACAATTCATGGAAACTTATGATTCTTTCATTAATCAACAGTTATATCAGGAATATAGTGGCTTAGTCTCTGGGTTCTCCAAACTTCCAACCCCCCCAACCCCTTCTCTGTAAATTTTACTCCTTTTATACATTGTGAAATAGTCGCTGATCTCTGAAACTGTCAAACTACTCAAAATGTTTCTCTAACTATCTGAAGTAAGAATTATTTCAAAATATTACACAGAGGGTAAAGACATCTCAAAGAACATAAAATAACAAAAAATAACTGAGCATGACAATGACTGTTGGCTCTGTTAATCTTATGCCGAGTTCCTCTGTATATTCCTTAATTAATCCACTTTATTCATAATAAAATGTGCTTCACTTGTGCATAACCTGGGCTTACATATGTATCAGATGCATTTTGATTGGCCAAAACACTAGAAAATACACCCAATTGCCTTCCTCTTCAGATTTGGTTTTAACATTAATTTTTCTGTTTACACAGTGAAATCGACGCAAAACATGCAAAGCGGAACTGAAAGGAATTAACTATGTTTAATAAATCTATCAGATTTGCCTGTTCATCACTCTATTGACTTCCCATAGCAAATCGCAATCGGCGCTTTCCATTGTTATATCAACCCAACCCTTAATAAACTGTGACAAGATGGACGTGTCGGAGTTATAAAACATAGTAGATAAACTATCGGGTCTAGAATTTTTATCGCAGATCGCAGTCGGTGGGATCATATACATATGAAAAGGTGCTTTGCGATATGACTGATTCACCGAAGTTATAAAACATAATATATACCATATCGGGTCCAGCCATCGCATATCACAATTGGTAGAACCCATATCCATGTAGCATAGTCTTTCTTTTCTATCGGGACTTTATAACCCCTCTTCATTAAACCTTCGATTAATGTTTATTAACCCTTTGATTATGCTTTATGCCACATATATATATCCAAGCCCCATAACCATATTACTTTGGACTTAACTCACATAAAACTCCTATCGGCGCTTATTTCTATTATAAACCCTTCAAAAGGGAAATACACATAATACATACCCTTTTCCGCTTATTTCATGTCTCTGCACATTTATCGATGCATTCTTTATCACTAATCATAATCGCATCCTCCAAGGGTCACATTCACATATGCCCCTCCAACTCCTCTGATATACGAATAAACATAACCTTCCAAATTTCAAATATATCAAAGTCGTGCTGAATACTTTATTAGGTCTGCCATATCACATATCATATTTATTTTCGTCGATACAAGTCCCATGGATATTTGCGATGTGATCAAACTTTAAACAATGATTTAATTTTCCATTTCTTTTGATTTTTTTCTTTGTTTTGTGATAAAACTAATAAATAAATCTTAAACACAATATAAGCTACAACAATGCCCATGGCCCTTACACTTCAAACACCAGGCTTATGTTCACGCTTCTGGTTTAATCTCCTTGTCCTTCTTCAAACTCTGTATTTTTAAGTATAAGTTCTCTAGCTGTGAGTGGATTTGTTGTACTCCTGAGTTCGTATTCTGAATGGGTGATGCATGCAACCCCATTACGATCTCTAAGGCTTTTGCCTGCATTTCTATCTTCTGTTGTGAAAAGGAAATTCTCAAGTGGGGAAAAACCGAAGCTATGAACCATTCGCGATGCTGAGTATCTGTGACATACATGTTAGCTTCTCTGATCTAACACTTCAACCTTTGATCAAATTCCCAAGGCATCTTGTCGACCCTCATCATGATATCTTTAAGTCCAATTACTTACTGGGAGTCTGATTTAGATTTAATAAACTATGTGTTGAAAACCATCTTAGTCTCTTATAGTGTTGCTAGAGGATTATCAGTGCAATACTTAATATACCAGGTGAGCGCGCAATCCTGCAAAGCAGTAACCAACTATGCCTTCTTTATATTGTCATCAGTAATATGTTGCGTTGTCCACACAACATTCTCAACAAACCAGAATTGTTTTGGTTCTTCACTTCCTATGCCCTTGAAGACCAACATCTTCATTGCATTTTCCATATTGGATGGTGGAGGTGGAGGTGGAGGGGCGGGCGAAGGAGAATGTGGTGGAGGTGGAGGTGGAGGTGGAGGGGTGGGCGAAGGAGTATGTGGTGGAGGTGGAGGTGGAGGTGGAGTGCATGGGTGATGTGTGCATAGAAAACCCTGCGTTAGCATCTGAATAACACTTTGCAGTGAAGCCTACACCACCCCTTCGTTGTCACTTGAGGGAGGTTTGATCAATGGGCTATATTTAGGACCTGATCTGTCACGATCTCTAAATATTCTTCCACTTCGTGTAGCTTTGAACATCAAGGCAATGGCATTACTCGATATTAACACAAGAGCATTTTAATCCAAGTATTCAACGATCTTAAATACTTACCTCATGGTCCCTTGAAGAATCTTCTCTCTGCTTTGGTATAGCTGGCTGAGGTATCAACTACAAATTCTATAAAAAATCCTTCTAGGATCTAATCTAGCCAGCGATTGACAGCCCGTCTGATCTTGTGCTCAGAGGCTTCTAATCATCGCACTAATTTTGGAGTACACACTATAGGACTATCAAGCTTCCACCTTCCTTGAGTGTCTGTCAACTTAGCTAATCACTTGTACAATTCAATTGGGAAGGTGTAGAAGAAAATATCGTGTATATCTATATACAAATATCTATTCAACCATTTCTCCTTTGACAGGAACATATTCCTATTTTCCTGCACCACAAACGTGTGAATTTTCCAATCCAGCCACTTTTCAATTTCTCTCTTGGCTAGGTTCCACTGATGCGATATCACACGTCCCTTTCAAGGATATCCTGGTCACAATGATGGAACCATTTATTGGCTTAGGGGGTCTAGACCCAGGCTCAGAGTTAGTTGCGCTAACCAACAAAACTCTACATCACTGGCCATTTCAGCAACAACTCGCATAGCGTAGGCTGCATTCTCACCCGAGGCAGTATGGGGTGATGCAAGAACCAAGTTTCTGCATCCAAAAAATAGTGCGATGTCTTTCAACACCTTGTATCTGCCTCTACGGAGATTGATACACTCCTAAGGCACATTATTGCAACTTTGTTAAAGTGGATTTTGGACCTTCACGTAGGTCCATGATCATTCCTTTCACACCTTTAACAATCATTTTATCTAATTACATGCATCAAAGAGTAATCATAAATTGGAGTTCATGCAAATATCATTAATTCCTTAGAACACATAAGATACATTAATAGAATCTTCGTGGAAGTGTTAAACATGCATTGCATATATTATTAAGACTTATTCAAGATAATTGCATAGCATTCAATCAATATTTCATAGAACAAGTCATTCATTAGTGGCATATAACATAAATAGACATGAACATAATACTCAATAATTATTTAGAAACTTGTCTTTATTGATCTTAATTCACCGATTACAGACTAAAATTACCCTGCGCACATAGCTACAAGGGTCCACACACTCAACTGCAGACTCTACCTAGGCCTTCATGCACTTATCTGCGGAGCCTTTCCTTCTACCTATGCGCAGGAAGCTGAGTCTCCTACCTGAACCCAATGCCCTATCCCACTTCTTGTTCTCTAACTTCTTCCTTTGTTATTTACCTCTTAAACTCGACTATTTATAGACTTTTCCATAAAATACCATGTTCCTGGTACCATGGGTGACTCTGAAATCCTACTCAAAATTTATCCAAAACAAGGGGCTAAGCCCCTTTGACTCCTATTCCTCTACGTGCTATCCATCCACAAATCGCGGAGACTTTACATTTTTTTACAAAATTGTACCAAAATTTGGGTTATCTAACTCTAAGCTAAGCCAAGGGGCCCCATCCCAACAAAACATATTGTTTCTTCCCTGAAAATGATTCTTCTCATGTACTCATCCCAAGCATCCGATGAGGACTCCTATTATTCACATATGCCATTGTGCTGCATGCTTCAACCCACAAGTGAAAAGGTAAGCCCTCATCATGTAACATCACCTGTGAAACTCCCACAATTTCTTTCCTTCTCTCAGACACCGCATTTGTGGTGGGTTTTGGGGTATTATTAACTCCCGTCAAGTTACTTCCTTTGCATAGAATTTTTTGAACTCATTCGACACATATTCACCACCATTATCACTCTTGAGAGCCTTCAATTTCATGCCAATTTCTTTCTCAACAATTACTTTAAATTAAAAATAATTGGAGAATGACTGGTCTTTCTTGTGCATGAATAAAATCCAACAATTACTTGAGATATCATCTACAAATATAACATAATACTTGTGCTTGATTGTGAAGGCTATCGAGAAAGATCCATAGACATCAAATTGAATTGTTTCAAGGATTTCATGTGCCCTCCTATCCAAATAATTGAAGGTGGCTTTTGTGTACTTCCACAAGGTACATCGCTTGCATGTATTATGCTTCTCTAGTGATCTATTGGGGAGGCCTATGGTATTCTATTGCATGATCTTCGAAGATCCATGGTGAAAATGGCTAAGCCTTCTATGCCATAATTCATTGATATCTCTACTCTACTCCTTCTCTACGTTTTTTCCCAAAGTAACAAAGCATGGCACATCCAATCTGTAGATGTTCTTCACCAAAACTGTGATCCCATTCACTTTTCCCATGGTGATGTGAGATGGGAATTTATTTTTTTTGCTAAATATCACATCGTAATCATAGTCTTAGATCACCATGACAAAAACAAAGTTCTTCTATAGACCCAGAACAAAAATCACATCCTTGAGCTTGAAAGGGGAGCCAGAATCCCTCTAAAAAGTAACTAAACTAATACGAGTCAAACTATACCTCCTATCATCTCCCATCATGATGTGCATCTAGAGGTCCTTCTCCTGCAAGCCATTGAAAATTTCTTGGTATCCTGTCATATGGAATGAAGCACCACTATCCAAATACCACACACTAGCCATCATTGTGCTTACCATACATGTAATGAGGGTAATATCAAGCTCCAATTGTGAAGGTAGAGCTTCACCTGCCACACCTCTTGAGGGTTTCTTGCCTGCCTTCTTGTTTCGACAGTTTGTGTCATAGTGTCCCATTTCATGACAGTGAAAGAACTTAAACTTGGACAAGTCTTTCTTCTTGGCCCCTTGATCAGAATCTCCTTTGGATTGGGATTCCTCCCCTCTTTCGTTCTTTTCCTTTCCATCCAAGACACAGTTCTCCTCATCATCAACCTTGGATGAAGTTTTGTGTCTGTTTCTTTGCCTTATTTCTTCCCTTACTAGATTAGACAATAACCGCTCCCAACTTGGTAGTTTCTCTCTACCATTTACCGAATCTTAATAATTTTCCTAGTTATTGGGAAGGACCAAAAGAGCTAGAGCTACCAAATCTTCTTCAAGGAAAGTAACACTAACATTTCCAAGTTCATCATGAAACTGTGTAAACTTGCTCACGTACTGTGGAATCGACTTATTCTTTTGTGTCTCTATACTTCGAAGCTTTTCCTTGAGTGCCAGCTTCTTGTGGTAACTATTATTTTGATCGGTTCTTATGCAAGAATGCAAAAATATACATATATAAACATAAAAAGAACAATGCAACATGAATAAATCTTCATTTCATTAAGATCAAACAACTCAAATATGCTTACATACAAAATGGAAATAAGGTAGCTTGGGCAATGGTAACTTATCTCTGAGAAGAGATGTGGTGGATACATGCCTTTGAATTATGTTCAAATGATTATTGAAGGCCTATTTATTATTGATGAACAATGGAAAATTGTAAACATCCAAAAACCTAACCCTAGGAGATGAAGTGGCAAAACTATAGGTCCCATTTGGGTAAATTGGTACATCAACTTCTCGGGGTTGTAAATTTGGCATAGAATCTATATTTTCTACCTTGTTAGAAGCATATGTCTGAGAACTACAATTTTTGACTGCAAACATTAGTGCAAGACCAATTTTTTCCTGTTTTCCAAAAATATGTCGTTTAGGGCCTCAAAACGACTACTAAATTTTAGGACCTAAAAAACTCCCAAAAATAGTAAATTGTGCAATAATTAAGGAAACTGAAAAAATGAAATAAATAATAGTGGGGGTCCAAGTGGAATGGGTGGGTGGCCACCAATATCCACCTGGATCATTCCTTCCCCCTTAGGAAGCAATGCTCCTAATTGCGTTGGCTACCTCCATGAGATGGGGAAGCTTCTACTGAACTTGGTCCCTTGTGAGCCACTTGCCATGGTGTAGGAGTTGGCTAAATTTGACAACCCAATACAGTTGGATATTTTTCTTGTGAGTTTTATTGAGTTTTAGTATTCATGATATTACCAGTAGGGTTATGTTCAATACAACTTGGGTTGAGCGTTGTTGGTGTCATCTTCTTAGTAATGTCTAATGTGTCCAGTAATGGGTGAAAGTATGTCCGTAGCTGATCCACATTGAATACTTGGTGCAGATCAAGGAATGGTGGAATGTTGATCACAAAAGAATTGTCTCCTACAACATTGGTGATGGTGTAAGGACCATATAGGAGCGGGAAAATATTGTGGTGGGCCCTAGTGAAGTGCTCCTTCTACAAATCTAACCAAACTTTTTTGCACACCTGGAAATTGTGTGGCACCCAATGTTGATCATGATGTTGTTCATACTTAGAATTTTCTCTTTCCAATATTTCATGGACCTGTTCGTGGAATTGTTGAATGTGTTCAATGAAACTGGTAGGTTTTTCAACTTCAGATTGAACATGAGCTAAAGCTACCTGTTTAATTACAAGTGGTATAGCAAGACCAATGAGACATAGTGGTTGGAATCTCAATCCTACCTGATATGGGTTGTGGTTAGTTCAGCTATGGAGAGCCCCATTGTAGGTGTGTTGGACATAGGGTATGCTTTCATCGCATGGTCATGGATTGTATATGTGTAGGATGTGCAAAACCATTCTGTTGACGACCTTTGTTTAGCCATCTGCTTGGGGGTGGTAGGTCATGGAATTAGTGAGGTTGGTATCCAAAAATGACTAGAGGCTTGACTAGAATGTAATTAGGAACGTTTTATCCCAATCATATATCATGGAGTATGGGATACCTAAGTGTACCCATACTTGTTCAAAGAAAGGTTTGGCAATGGTTTCTATTGTGATACACTTCTTTCAAGCCTCCAGAATGGACATCTTAGAGAGTCTGTGGAAAACCACGAAAATGTATTTGTTTCAATGCATGGTAGAAGGGAGGTTGGACATGTAATCCATGGAGATAGATTTCCAGTGTCAGCTACGAGTAGGCAAAGGAATATACATGCCTTCTTGATTGTAGGTTTGGAAATGGCACAAGTAGTGTAGGATCTGGTGTACTTCCCAACATCTTGTCTAATGTTTATAAATTCTAAAAGTTGAAGACTTAATGATTGTTTCTTTGATTTTTGTGCAACGTCCAAAAAATTATTCGAAATTCACACAGTCGATAAAATAGAAGACTCAACAAATTTGGGACCAATTCACACACTTGGAGGTGATTCCATGACAAGATCTCAGTCCAGGAAAGTCAAGTTTAAGTCACCCTGGAGACATGTAGTCCTCAATGGAATCATCTTGTCCTACTCATGATTCATTTCCATTCATGAACCAAGAGAGGGAAGATGGATTCAAAAATTCTATATAAACAAGCCATGGGAGAACCAAAATAAGAGATAATTCTACGATTGCCAAATTGCTATCAGAAAAAACACACATTTCATTATTGAAACCAATGAAAGTAAGAGCACTAACATGTTTGCCATATTTCTTCTAAGGAATCCATCATCTTAGTGAGAGGATAAGAGTCCACCATTTGAGAGTCTTCGTACTTATTTTAGGGAGAGGAGAATATTGCAAAGAGATTAAGGAAAAGAACCTCCTTGTTAGGGATTTTTTAGCATCACATATCAAAGAATTCTCTTTAAGTGTTTAATACTAATCTATTGTATTCAACTTCTACTACCAACAATCAATAAAGGGAGGATTTTCCATTATTTTGTTGACTCATTTGCTCCATTGAGCACTGTTTGTGTATTTATCTCTTTGTTTTAGTTCATGTTTGTTTTCACTATTTGAAATGCTTTGTTTATCTAAGTCTGTTCAATAACAATATCAACTATGTTTATGGTCCTTCGCAGGGAATAACCAACTATTAAGATAGTGTCTTTTTGTACAACATTTCCACAAAAATGATGCCAAAGAAATAGTGACCATACGGTTGTCTTTTCCTTAATCTAAAGGTCGTGTTTGCAAATATTCTCTTCGCAAAGTCTACCTACAAGGTGATAAATACCTCTATGGAAGTTTTGTAGGAACTTATGAAACTCTGGTGGGCTAAGAAAATTGTTAATTTACAATTTCTAGTTGACTGCGTGACTTATGCTGAGACAAGTGTGCACTCAGTGGATTTTCCTTTGACAGATGTGTCATCGCGTTTATGTATTTTGAAACCCATGCGGTTTTCCAAAAAGATAAAAATACCTTGTAATTTCACATTTTTCAAGTGATTGGCAGCCTTTAGTGAATTTCCTTCACCTACAAATTTTTTTACACTCAATTTAGATTGCTTAGTTTCTTTAGTAATCACAATTAGTAGAGTAATTAGATTATCTTTTCTTTTTGTTCACTATTTTCACATAGCTTAATTAGCAAAAGAGTAAGTGGCCCATTATCCACAAATCTTGTTACTAAACAAACAATTAATTTCTTTCATTTTATGGGACTAGGAGCAAGCGTTATTAAAGAAAGTAAGTAATCTCTGCATCGATGTGTATCTTAGACAAACCTGGGCTTGCATATGAAATTTTTTTAAAAGCATTTGACTTCTCATCTCCCTATTTTGAAATTCACATAGTGTAATTGGAAAAAGAGTAAGCAACCCATTATCTGCATATCACTTCTTTGTCATGCAAGGAACAATTGAAATATAGTATGAATAGGGGAATATTTACGGATCACTGAATATGCACATCTTCTCACACATTACATTCTCACTTCATTACTTGCACAAAATTACACACCACACACTAAGCTTCTATAAAATTCGTATTAGAAAGCATCTAGTTTCCAAAGATTTTGATACTTAGTTTATTTTAGCTTACATATCACACCCGAAAGAAAAGTAAGACCCTTAAAAGCAACCATAACTTGAACCACCTAAATTCCCTACAAGGGCCACCAAAACATTTATAGCTCAAGTTAGGACCATTGGGGGTAGGTATCCAATAAGCTGACATGGTCATGGTACATATTTGAAACATAGAAATAGACTTTTTAGGGAGCTTAAAATCTTTCAATCATCCCATGGAAAAGAATCTCTGAGCATGGTAGATGCCCAATACAGAGAGGGTTCGACTTAGGTCCTGTGCATGCGGTACTCTTTGGGGCTACATGACCCATCTAGTGCTCAATACTGATAACTAAATATCAAGAAGCTAAAGTCTCAAATGCTCACATGGGACACAGGTACCTAAATGGCCAAAATCTATGGAATCCTTTCCTTATAGGTGATGGTGTGGGAAACACTTGAGCCTCATTTCAATTATCTTGGTTGATTGTTCGACTGCTAGAAGGCGTCACCACACTTTTAGGATGTTGTCCTAGGATGCAACAGAGGATACCTCTACAAGGCCTAGTTACTTTGAGAGTGGTAAGGATGAATAGGTCTTCTTAGGATATGGTTCTTCCTTTGGAGCCAAAATATCCTCATTTGAATGCAACTGAAGCTCCCTCTCAAGGGAACACCTCATTTCCTTCTCTTCATCAAAATTCACATCTCTATGAACATATGTTATCCTGAGAGATGGCAGGTACACCCGATAGTTGTGAGGCGTATCAATATACCCCACAAATATGCCCAGCTTTGTTGTGGGTTCTAGATTTTTCCTTGATTCCTTTCAAACATGACAGGAAAATGATGATCCAAATATCCTAAAGTGTGACACATATGGTTTCTTCCCTGAAAAGTATTCTTCTAGTGTACACATTCTGAGAATCCGATGAGGACTATTGTTCTTTAGATATGTTGTTGCGTTGCATGCTTCAACCCACAAGTGAAGAGGCAAGCCCTAATCATGTAACATCACCTGTGAAAATCCCACAATATTTTTTTTCCTTCTCTCAACCACTACATTGGTTGTTGGTTATGGGGTACTATCAACTCCCATTGAATTCCTTCCTTTATAAAGAATTGTTTAAACTCATTCAACACATATTCACCACCATTATCGCTCTTGAGAGCCTTCAATTTCATGCCAATTTATTTCTCAACAACCACCTTAAATTCAAAAATTTTGAAGAATGTCTGGTATTTCCTTTGCATGAAGAAAATCCAACACTTAAAGAAATATTCTACAAATATAACATAATACTTGTGCTTGGTCATGGAGGCTATCAAGAAAGTTCCATAGACATCAAATTGAAACCTTTCAAGGATTGCATGTATGAATGTGAATTTTGTGTACCTCCCTAAGGTACACCATTTGCATGTATTATGCTGCTCTAGTGCTTGATTGGCGAGGCCTTTGGTAATGTGCTACACGATCTTCAAAGGTCCATGGTGCAAATGACCAAGACTTCTATGCCATAATTCATTGATATCTCTGCTTTTCACCATCTCTACCTTTGTAATCAAAGTAATAAAATCTGTCACATCCCACGTATAGATTTTCTTCACCCCAACCTCGATATCATTCACTTTTCCCATAGCGACGTGCCTCGAGAATTCCTATCCTTTGCTAAATATAACATCGTGATCATGATCTTCCACTACTGCGACAAAAACCAAGTTCTTCTTTAGTACCAAAACTAACATCACATCCTTGTCAAGCTTGAAAGGGGAGCCAAACTCCCTCTGAAAAGTAACTTTACTGAAACGAGTCACATTATACGTCCCATCATATCCCATCTCGATGTGCATCTATAGGTCCTTCTCCTCGAAGTCATTGAAAAATTCTTGGTTGCCTATCATATGGAATGAAGCACCATTATCCAAATACCACAGACTACCCATCATTATCCTTACCATGTATGAAATGAGGGTAATATCAAGCTCGAATTGTGAAGATATAGCTTCACTTGCTACACCTCTTGAGGGATTCTCGCCTAGATTCTTGTGTGGATACTTTCTGGCATAGTGTCCCATTTCATGACAGTGAAAGAACTTGAACTTGGACAGGTCTCTCTTCTTGCCACCTTGACTAGATTCTCCTTTGGATTGGGATTCCTTCCCTTTCCCTTTCTTTCCCTTTCCATCCAAGACACAATTATCCTCATCGTCAACCTCGAATGAATTCTTGTCTCTGTTTCTCCACCTTATTCTTCCCTTACTAGATCAAACAATAACCACTCCCAACTTGGTAGTTTCTCTCTCCCATTTACCGAATCTTGATAACTATCCCAATTATTGGGAAGGCACAAAAGAGCTAGAGCTACCAAATATTCTTCAAGGGAAATAACACCAACACTACCAAGTTCATCATGAAACTATGTAAACTTGCTGAGGTACTATGGAATTGATTCATTATTTTGCATCACGATACTTCAAAGCTTTTCCTTGAGTGCTAGCTTCCTATGGTAACTATTATTCTGATCCGGTCTTATGCAAGAACAAATATATATATATATATATATATATATATATATATATATATATATATATATATATATATATATATATATATATATATATATATATATATATATATATATATATATATATATATATATATATATATCTATATCTATATATAGATATAGATATAGATATAGATATAGATATATACATATATATATAAACATGAAAACAAATATGGAACATGAATAAATATGCATTTCATTAATATCTAAGACCTGAAATATGCTTACATGCAAAATGGAAATAAGGTAGCTTGGGCAATGGTAGCTTATCTCTAATAAGAGATGTGGTGGATACATGACTCTGAACTATGTTAAAATGTAGCTTTAAGGCCTATTTATTATTGAGGAACAATGGAAAGCCCTAAACATCCAAAAACCTAACCCTAGTAGATGAAGTGGAAAAACTGTAGGTCTCATTCGGGTAAATTGGTACATCAACTTCCTCGGGTCGTAACTTTGGCAGACAATCTTTGTTTCATACCTCGTTAGAAATATATATCTAAGGACTATAATTTATGATTGCAAAGATTAATGATAGACATAATTTTTCCTGTTTTCAAAAAGATGTTGTTTAGGGCCTCAAAACAGCTCCTAAAGTTTAGGACCCAAAAAACTGCCAAAAATAGTAAACTGTGCTATAATTAAGGAAACTTAAAAAATGAAAGAAATAATGGTGGGGTCCAAGTGGAATAGATGGGTGGCCACCAATACCCACCTAGATTAGTTCTCCCCCCTTAGGAAGCAATGGTAATAATTGCATTGAGTTCCTCCATGAGATGGGAAAACTTCTACTGAACTTGGTCCTGCGTGAGCCACTTCCCTTGGTGAAGGAGTTGGCTAACTTTGACAACCTGATATAGTTGGATATTTTTCTTGTGAGTGTTATTTATTTTTGTATTCATGATATTACTAGTGGGGGTTTGTTTAATACCACTCGGGTTGATCATTGTTTGTGTCATTTGCTTAGTAATGGTTGATGTGTCTAGCAAGTGGGTGAAAGTATGTCCGTAGCCGATCTACATTGAATACTAGGTGCAGGACAAGGAATGTTGAGCTCGAAAGAATTGTCTCCTACAACCTTGGTGATGGTGTAAGGCCCATATAGGAGTAGGAAAATCTTGTGGTGGGCCCTAGTGAAGTGCTCCTTCTACAAATGTAACCAAACATTTTTACCCACATGGACATGAGCCGAAGTTTCCTTTGTAACTACAAGTGGTATGGAAAGATCAATGAGAGACAGTGGCTGGAATCTCAATATGTAATCCTTCTACAAATATCCCTTAAGCAACATCTACATTCCCCAACTAGTAGCATCCTCTCCTTAGGCCCTTCCCCCAGTACTGGGGTTTTACGCTACCATAGTTGTTGTAGGTAAAAGTAACAAACCTTATTACACTATGAACATCTTAATACACAACGAACTTCCCTCACCAGCTTCCATCTTAATATTGACTTGAACACTGCTTTCACCCTTGAAAAGGACTGATAGTTTTCTGTTTCAAACTCGACTATGTATCCATCTGTTATAGTTTTTACAAAAAAGTCTACTACCCTTGTCAGATCTATATCCAAGTGTCGAAGCGATCCAAGGTCTGAGGGAACCTAGTTAAGACGAGATTGTGTTGTTCCTTCTAGTCGACTCTGCACTTTTAGCCTCCTTAACCAATTATAAAAGTCTTCTCGGAACTTACACCAGAATATCTTGCATTGGTTACTCGCAACCTCAAAGTATAAAATCTCTTCACTTACTTTGGAAATAGGTTGACCCCAATGAATAGCTTGTTCTAACATAAATTGGTCTAATATTTTATCCCACCAATCCCTAATCTCTTTCTTAATTATCCTCGAAACCATATTCCAAACCTGTTATTCTAACTTCATGTCCTGGAAACGGAACCATTTGTCGGCAAAAAATGACATCAGGGAAATATCCTAGGTTTAGGCACAAGGGGCCAACAATAGTTCGTTGTAGTCTAGGACAATGCTGACATTTTCACCTTACCCTGAGGGATAAGGACTCTCACTTGAGGCGTGCCGCGATCGAAACTAAGAAGGGTTTAGTATAGTGTCAAGGATATCTTAAAAATTACTCTATGATCCAAAATGGATCCTAAAACTTCTAAGTCTACGTCTTTAATACTATTAGAAAACACTATCGCAAAAGAAAAACCATGAAGAATGGTAGAAAAGAGAGTAAAGCGAAGGTTGAAGTATCGTTGAGTCAGAGCCATTGGATCAGACCGATTAATGGTCCAGATCAAATCAGTGGATCGCATTGGAGGGTTCAGCTATATCGCATCGGTGGAGTGTATCAGGGACGGCCCGAGGGGAAATGCGACTGCGATCAGCGACACAACGTGAACCATTGATCGAGCATGTAGATCAACGGCTGTGATTACACCATCGCATCGTAGGTTTCCAAGGGAAGGACTTACCAAAGGCCTGAAGACCATGCGATATGCGATTGCGATATATCGCATCGCAATAATACAAAGGGGTGAAGACCCCTAGCCCGTGTGATTTGTGATAGTGATCAAGGTAGACCCGAAAGGGTTTATAAATGTGGCTCTATAAAATTTGAGTTCCGATATAAAAGTGTTTTGTCAGGATTTTTTTGTGTATTGGTGTATTTCCATTATAAAATCGAAATACAAAGGAGACATGGCATATGGAACTACAATGATAAAACATGGACCCAAAAGGATTTATGAATGCAACTTTATGTTATTTGGGTTCTGTGGTAAACGGTATTTTAGGCGGGCTTCAGGCTGTAAGTGGTATTAGATGGGCTCCACCCAATCCCATACACTAACTGACACATAGCATGCAACATGGAGAGATAAAATTAATTTTTCGAGCGGGTGATCTCTATGCAAGTAAGCCATCTGAAATGCACATCAGCTGTCAGATCAAATGGTCGCAGATCAATGGTGTAGAATGCATGAGCAGGTTGGATGATCGGGATGGATGTGAACTGTCAGATGACAACAGATCTATGGTGTGGGATGCCAAAGGACTGATAATAGACGAGGCATAACAACCATCCGATTCCTCTGTTTTAGAGTTTTTCCTGCGTATTTCTCTATGTAAACAAAGAAGCAATTCTTTGGGATTTTTCACTGCACCAGTCTTTCCATTTGAAAGCAGGTGGCCACCATACCTTAAGCATTTTACAATGATTGTTTAAAGCTCGACAGGGAGTTGAACGGATAGTGGTCGGGAGCTAGAAAGCCCAATAATGTAGATGAATGGACAGAGCCGAGGAGATTAAAAGCAACTCTATGGCATACAAAGAGGAGACAAAGAAGAGAGCAAGAGAATGTAGAAGACAGAGAGCAAGAGGGAGATTCTGTGCACTCTTTTAGACTCGAGGATTTCGAGTAAATCCCTGTTGTTTTTTCATTGTTGCATTGAGACTATATTCGAGCTCACACTTGTAATATTCTGCTCTTAAAGACATAATATAGAGGTCGACACTAAAATCTAGGCCAAGAGACATAGCAAGGAAGTCTGGTGAACTCCTTGATTATTTTGTTTTGTTGATGTGTGTGTTTATTATGTTTTATAACTATTCATTATCTATATTATTCACAATATTTTCTATCTGTTGCACTAAATAATATAGGCATTCATGCACATGAGTCTGTAATACCTTAATATTGATTTAAGATCTCATTTTCAGATCAAGTGGTATCAGAGAATTTGGTTTTGTTAAGGCTAAACAAGCTTGTGCTGGATTTTAAATGCTAACTAGATTAAAGCTCAAACTAGGAGATGGAGAACTTGTTGAGGCTAATCTAGAGATTGGAAGAGTCTATTCTCAAAGAAGAATGGCCAAAGAAGCTCCATTGGGATCAAAATCTCAATTTATAGAAATTTTTAAGGCACTCCAAGCCATGGTGGAAGAGATGTATCTAGAGTTTAAGAAGGGCTGAATTGAAAGAACTTCAACACCCAAACCAGACAAAGCCTCTAGAAGTTTAATGGAAAGGGGAAATACCTCCTCCATAATCTCCTCCATCATCACCTTCATCATCCTCATCATCTTCTAGCTCTTCTAAGAAAAAGAAGAAAACTTCCCTAATCAAATTAGATGTGAAGTTTGATTTTCCAATTTATGATGGATAACTCAATGCAGAAAAGCTAGATAATTGGATAAGACAAACTGATGTATATTGTAGGGTATAGAACATTGATTCAGAAAGAAAGAAGATTTAGTTGGCTAGCCTTCGACTTGGAGGAACTGCACTAATATGGTGGGAAGCCAAGACACAAGCTGATCTGCAAAAACATGGTAAAATCATTTCTACTTGGAATGAATTTGTTTCTGCTATCAAAAAGAAATTCTATCCTTTAGCTTACATGCAACAGGCAATGATGAGTTGGCAAACTCTTCGTCAGTTGAATGGTCAAAGAGTACAGAGCTATACTCAGGAATTCAAAAAGAGAGCTTTAACTCTAGGTATATCATTATATTCACCTGAGACTTTATTGAAGTATATAGGTGGCCTCCATAGCTATTTAAAGCATACTATTCTCATGTTTAATCCCACTAGCTTAGATGTTGTATCAGTTTAGGCAGCACATCTAGAAGCTAGAGGTAAGAATGTAAACCTAGAGGTTGGGGATCATCTAAATATTTTGTAAGCAAGAGTAAGGAAAAGAAGAAACTGAAATGGAAGGAGAGGAAAGCAAACACTGTAAATAAGGATAAACCTTCATGCACTCATTGCAAGAAAGAAGGACACAATGAGGCACACTGTTGGTTTTTGCATCCAGAACTGAAACCTAAGAAGTTTGGTGGAAAGAATAAAAGGAATGTTGCAACTATTCAACAGGACTTGGGATCAGATTCAGGCGATGAAACAACAGTTACAGCCACAGGTATTAAAGGTAAAGATTTTGAAGCACCCATAAGTAATTCTGCACAATCTGTTGATAATGAAAAAATAAGAGGGAAAAAAATGAGCTTTTTCGTATTAGAGTAATTTCCAAGCATAATAAGATTGAGACTTTATTTGATAGTGGATCACAAGTAAATTTTATTTCTGAAAAAATTGTAAAGAAGATGGGATTACAAACAAAACCTCATGAGAAGCCATATCCATTAGGTTGGGTGTGTGATAAAACAGAGCTACAAGTAATGAGACAATGTAAACTTAGGTTTGGTATTGGATCAACATTTGTAGATGAGGTTGAGTTAGATATAGTTCCATTGGATATATGTGGTATTGTTTTGGGAAGTCCATACTTGTATGATAGGAAAGCTATTTTCTATAGAGTTGAGAATAAGTATCAACTCACTAAAGATGGAATAGAATATATTGTAAGAGCTCATAAAATCAAAGGTAACTATTCTCTCATAAGCTCAGGGAAGATGAAAAGAATTGTGAATTCAAGTAAGCAATTTTTACTAATGGTTGTAAAGGAAAAGGATCCTGAAAAATCCAATGCATTTGAAGGCTATGATTCTAAACAGAAAGCTAATTTAGTTAAAGGCATTTCAGAGTATGATGTTCTATTTCAAGAACCAAAAGGTCTGCCACCCAAGTGAGAAATAGTACATGATATTTATTTGTAGCAAGATGCTCCATTACATAACATTGGAATGTACAGGTTGTCAGCTTTAGAGAATGTAGAGATAAAGAAGCTGGTACAGGGGTTGCTTGATAAAGGGTTTATACGACCAAGCACATCACCATGTGGATCTCCAATCGTGCTAGTAATAAAGAAATATGGTTCGTGGAGAATTTGCATTGATTATAGAGCACTAAATAAAATAATGATCAAGAATCATTATCCTCTTCCTCGTATTGATGATTTATTAGATCAATTGAAAGAAGCAGTTTACTTTTCTAAGTTAGAATTGCGAAGTGGTTATCATTAGGTCAAAGTTACAGAACTGGATGCATGGAAGACTGCTTTCAAGACAAAGTAAGGACTTTATGAATGGTTGGTTATGCGTTTTGGCTTAACTAATGCTCCTGCTACATTTATGAGAGTTGTGAATGATGTACTCAGACCATTTATTGATGACTTTGTAATTGTTTATTTAGATGACATTCTTGTTTTTAGTAAGACATGGGAAGACCATGTAAAGCATGTAAAGCAGACTTTAGATGTTTTAAAAAGAGAAAATCTCTCTGTAAAATTGTCAAAATGTGAATTTGGCAGAACATCTTTAAATTATTTGGGTTATATTGTAGGGGTGGTGAATTGAAGATAGATCCCTCTAAGGTTGAAGTCATTGTGAACTGGCCTAAACCAAAATCTGCTACAGAGGTTAGGAGTTTCCTAGGGGAAGCACAATACTAGAGAAAGTTTATTGCTAACCTTTCATTGATTGCAGCTCCATTACATGCTTTAACAGGATTGAAACAGGTGTTTTAGTGGGGAGACAAACAACAGAAAGCCTTCGACACCTTAAAAGAGAAAATCAGTACAACACCAGTACTATCACTGTCAGATCTTCAACATCCATTTGAGATTGAGACAGATACCAATGACTATTCCATGGGAGCAGTGTTGATACAACATGGAAAACCCATATGCTATCATTATGAGATATTTACTTCTGCAGTAGTTAATTATCCCACATATGATAAATAATTGTATGAATTAGTACAAAGTGTGAAAAAGTGGAAACATTACCTAATGGGTAAAGAAACAATCGTACATACAGATCATCAACCACTTCAATATTCGTACTCACAAACTAAATTACAACAATCAAGACATTATAGGTGGATGGGTTCCTACAACAACTTCATCTTGTCATCAGATATAAGAAGGGCATACACAATAAGGTTGCGGACATGTTATCAAGACCAATCATAAATGCATCTACTATACTTAAGCATAACTCAGTAATGCATGAAAGTTACATTGAACAATATGCTGAAGATGTAGATTTTAAATATGTATATGCAACTTTAAGTCATGGCAAGCAAGTAGAAGAATTGGATTACTATGTAAAGGACCAACTCTTATATCATTTGCAAAAGTTATGCATTCTACAAACTAAAAGAGTTAACATAATCCGAGAAGCACATACTTCTCTCATATCAGGTCATTTGGTGTAAGTAAAACAGTTGCACAATTGAAAAGGTTCTGTTATTGGCCAAGAATGCATGAGACAATTTCTAGTTATATCAAAGGGTGTACTATGTGTGCTACAAGCAAGCCCAGTAATATAAAATTAGGCTTGTACACTCCACTTCCAATTCCTTCTCATCCTTGGGAAAGTTCCATGGATTTTGTTGGGGGATTGCCAAAATCTAGGAAAGGTCATGATTATTTGTATGTTGTTGTGGATAGGTTCAGTAAAATGTGTATTTTGATACCATGTCACAGGCAGGTTACAGTTGAACAAACAACAAAGTTGTTCTTTCAGAATGTATGGGTTCATTTTGGGTTACCCACTTCTATTGTATCAGATCGAGATTGTTGATTTGTTGGGAAGTTTTGGTCAAATTTATGCGAATTGATGGACACCAGGTTGAAGAAGAGCACAACATTTCATCCACAAACAAATGGTCAGACAAAAGTGGTCAATAGGATAGTGATCCAGTTTCTCAGAGGCTATTGCAGCAAGCATCCCAAGCTTTGGGATGAGCATTTGTGTTATGTGCAACATGCTTACAACCGTGCGAAGCACTCTTCTACTCAGAGATCTCCTTTTGAGACTTGTTTTGGTTTTATACCAAAGTCTCCCTTGGATTTTGTCTTTGGTAAAGACATAGTAGTTGATGGACACAGTGATGTGGACAAAGAAACCAAGTTCATTGAACAAATCCAGGAAATTCACCAAGCAGTACAGGAACAGCTGGAAAGAAGTCAAGCCAAGTACAAGGCAAGACATGACAAGCATCGAGTTGAGCATAGTTTCTGAGTTGGTGATCAAGTCTGGTTTTATATCAACAAAGATAGAATGCAAGGTGAACGTAAGAAGCTAAAACCAATAAGGTATGGACCTTTCAAGATACTTGATAAAATTGGTGAAAATGATTTTCACCTTGATTTACTAGCTTATATGCAGATCTATTCAGTCATTAATGCAGAAAACTTGAGATTGTATGAACCATCAATCATTGAAGATCCTAAAGAGCAAAGTCAATTGCTTTCTATTGAGGATCTGTTTCCTGAATATCTCAATGAGTTATAGGAAGACACAGTTCTAGATAGGAAGGTGAGAACTATGCGTCGAGGGGATGTTGAGTACCTGAGAGTAGGGCTCAAAGGTTAAAATCCAAGAAAAGCATGATGGATAGAAGCTAAACAAGTGAGGGAGTTGTATCCTCACTTGATCACTGCCTAAAAACCAACTTTTGGTGGTCCAAAAGCTTTTAGTGGGAAGGTGTGATCCAAAATGAATCCTAAAACCTCTAAGTCTAAGTCTTTAATACTATCAAAAAACATTATCGTAGAAGAAAAACCATGAAGAATGGCAGAAAATAGAGTAAATTTAAGGTTAAAGTATAATTAAATCAGAGCCGTTGGATCAGATCGATCAATGGTCCAGATCAAATCGGTGGATCACATTAGAGGTTTCGGTGATATCGCATCAGCAGAGTGTATTCCAGATGGCCCGAGGGGAAATGCGACTACGATTGGTGACACAGGACGAACCGTTGATTGAGTGCGCAGATCAATGATAGTGATTACACCATCGCATCATAAGTTTCCAAGGGAAGAACTTACCAAAGGCTTGAAGGCCATGCGATATGCGATCGCGATATATTGTATCACAATAATACAAATGGGCGAAGACCCATAGCCCGTGCGATTTGCGATAGTGATCAAGGTGGACCCAAAAGGGTTTATAAATGTGGCTCTATAAAATTTGAGTTCCAATATAAAAGTGTTTTGTCAGCTTTTTTCTGTGTATTGGTGTATTTCATTATAAAACTGAAATACAAAGGAGACATGGCATATGGTGCTACAATGATAAAACACAGACCCAAAATGATTTATGAATGCAATTTTATGTTATTTGGGTTCTGTGGTAAATGGTATTTCGAGTGGGCTTCAAGTGGTAAGTGGTATTGGACGGGCTTCACCTGATCCCATACACTGATCGACATGTAGCATGCAGCAAGGATAGAGAAAACTGCTTTTTCTAGTGGGTTATCTCTGTGCAAGTAAGCCATACGAAATGCACATCAGCTGTCAGATCAAATGGTCGCAGGTCAACAGTGCAGAATGCATGAGAAGGTTGGATGAACGGGATGGATGTGAACCGTTGGATGAGAACAGATCTACGATGTCGGATGCCAAAGGACCGATAATGGACGAGGCATAACAATCATTTGATTCCTTTGTTTTAGATTTTTTCCTGTGTATTTCTCTATGTGAACAAGGAAGCAATTCTTTGGGATTTTTCACCACGCCAGCCTTTCCGTTTGAAAACAAGTAGCTACCATACCTTAAGCATTTTACAATGATTGTTTAACTCTTGACAAGCAGTTGAATGGACAGCGACCGGGAGCCAAAAAGCCCAAGAATGTAGATGAATGGACAGAGCCAAGAGGCTTAAAAGCAACTCTATGGTAGACAAAGAGGAGACGGAGAAGAGAGAAAGAGAAAGTAGTAGACAGAGAGCAAGAGGGAGAGTCTATGCATTCTTTTAGACTCAAGGATTTTGAGTAAATCCATGTTGTTTTGTCGTTGTTGTGTTGAGACTCCATTTGAGGTCACAATTGTAATATTATGCTATTAAAGACAGAATATAGAGGTCGACACTGAAAGCTGGACCAAGAGACATAGGCAGGAAGTTTGGTGAACTCACTGATTATTTTGCTGTGTTGATGTGTGTATTTATTATGTTTTATAATTGTTCATTGTCTATATTATTCACAATATTTTCGATCCGTTGCACTAAATAATATAGGCATTCTTGCACATGAGTCTGTAATACCTTAATATTGATTTAAGATCTCATTTTTAGATCACACTATATGCATTATCCATGTGGATATTGGTGGCCACCCGCCAAGTCCACTTGGACCCTCACCATTGTTTCTTTCCGCTTTTCAGTTTCCTTCATTGTAGCACATTTTACTATTTTTAGTAGTTTTTTGGGTCCTGAACTTCCGGAGTTGTTTTGAGGCCCTAAATGATGTTTTTTGGGAAAATTGGGAGAAACATGGGTGCATGGACTGATGTTTCTCTACCCAAATTTGTAGTTCTCAGATAGATCTTTCTAACGAGATATTGTGTGCATCAGACGTAGATCGTATGCCAAAGTTATGACCCTAGGAAGTTGATGTACCAATTTACCCAAATGAGGCCCACAGTTTGGCATTTCATCTTCTAGGGTAAGGTTTTTGGATGTTTAGGGTTTTCCATTGTTTCTCAACAATAAATAGGCTTTTGAGCCTCATTGTAAGACAGTTCAGAGGCATGTAGCCGCCACATCTCTTCTCAGAGATAAGCTACCATTGCAGTAGCTATTTTATTTCCATTTCTGTTTGTAAGCATATTTCAATATATTACAGTAATGAAATGAAGTATTATTTCCACTGCTGTTGGGTTGTGTTATATTCTTTCCATGACAAGCCGACGTAGCTAACTGGGGGTTAGAAGGGGGGCAGAGCCCCCCCTTTGTTGTGCCAATTGTGTAGCGGGGGTGGGGTCCAAGGGGTTTGAGGGGTGTAGGTAGCCCACTCTATGGGGTCTAGAAAATTTTGTTTTTGGACCCCATATTAGGTTGGGCGAACCTACCTATGGTTTTGTGCATGACTTTTTGCACATGGTTTTGGACGTGATGGTTTTTGGTCCATGGTATTTGATGCTTTAGCATGTATAAATATGTATTGTAAACATTGAAAGGAAGATAATAAAAAATCAAGCTGGTAGTCATGGTTTTGGGATCTAGGGGAAAATCTCTGTGTATATGTGTTTTTTGTGTTTTAGAATTGGTATGCAGGTAATTCCTATACAGGGTTAAAACCTACATTTGGTATCTGACCTGTTTTTGGCTTCAAGGGGATGCCTTTGTTGCTAAGGGGTTTCGCTTTGGCCTATGGTAGACCTTGTTTAGTGGGAGATTTGCAAGATAAATTCTAATGGTAAAAGAAGATGGTGATCAGTGGAAATATAGAGATCGAGAAATTTAATGGTCAGAGTTTTGTGTTGTGGAAACTAAAGATGGAGGATTTGTTTGTGGATAAAGATCAGTGGATCGCAGTAGATCCGGGTACTAAACCAATGGGAGTGTCCAATGAAGAATGGAAGAAGTTGGATAAGAAGGAAAAGAGCACAATACGATTGTGTGTCTCAGATTCAGTATTGATGAATGTATCAGGGGAAGATAGAATGAAGGATTTGTGGGACAATTTAGGGACCTTGTACCAATCTAAGTCTCTCGTGAATAAATTGTTCCTATAGAAAAAGTTGTATAACCTAGGGATGAAAGATGAAGACTTGTTGACAGAGCATATGAATGCATTTAATATTGTGGTAAGTTAGTTATCGTTTGCTGATATTAAAATTTCAGATGAAGTTATGTGCATCAGTTTGTTGTGTTCTCTACTAGATTTATGGGATAGTCTGGTTATTGCAGTAGGTAGCAATGCAATTACCTTGTAGTTTGATGAAATAGTCTCATCCTTGCTGACGGAGGAGATGAGACAAAATATGAAGAGCTAGAATGGTGATGCCTTGTCTGTACGAGGATGGTCCCAAAACAGAAACAAAAGTAAGTCATTGAGTGGGAGATCTAAATCTAGAAGGAGATCTAAATCTCCAAGAAACCCTGTAAAGGTGGTTTGCTGGAAATGCGGAAAGGAAGGGCACTACAAATGAGACTATAAATGTAAAGCTCCTGACAAAGGAAAAGGATCTGATGATGCTCCTTCTGTAGAGGTGAAAACCACCTCAGATGAAGGTGGGGATGTGTACTTGGCTTCTTCAAGTACACATGTATATCATGAAGAATAGTTGATTGACTCAGGTGCATCCTTTCACTTCAATTCCCATAGAGAGTGGTTCTGCGAGTATGAGAAATATGATGGTGGTGATGTGTTCTTAGGGCATGATAGGAAGGCCATAATCGTTAGTCACAGAAAAGTAAAGTTGAAGTTGCAAGGTGGAAGGGTTAGAAAACTTCTGGGTGTTATGCATATTCCTACATTGGCCAAAAATCTGATTTCCGTAAGCAAGCTAGATGATGCAGGTGTAAAAATAGTGTTCGAGAAGGATACCTGCAATATGGTTTGGGGAGCACTTGTATTGATGCGGGGAGATTGGATTGGAACTCTATACAAGCTGCAAGATAGCACTGTTGTTGATGAGTGCAAAAATTCCATGGTTCTTGAAAGTTGAGCAGAAATCTAGTGGTGTCTGGAGAGAAGACCATGCTGTGGCACCAGAAGCTTGTACATATTGGAGAGAAAGGCCTTCAAATGCTTCATGGTAAAGGTATGGTAGAAGGTATGAGTAATAGTTCTCTGGATTTTGATTTCTGTGAAAATTGTGTATATTGGAAGCAAAACCGGGTGAGTTTCCCCTTTGGTCGTAAGAGGTCGAAACAGATATTAGAGCTTGTGCACAGTGATGTGTTTGGACCTGTGAAGGTTCCATTATTGGGTAGTCTGTGTACTATGTATCATTTATAGATGACTTCAAGGAATACATGGATATATTTCCTTAAGAATAAATCTGAAGTCTTTGACAAGTTTAAAGAATTTAAGACTCTGGTGGAAAACCAGACAGAGAAGAAGATAAAGGTGCTGAGGACAGATAACGGTGGAGAGTTTTGTAGTAAGGAATTTGAATAATTCTGTAAAAAGTGTGGTATAGCACGACAGAAAATTACTCCATATACACCTCAGCAAAATGGAGTTGCAGAAAGAATGAACAAGACTTTGATGGAAAGGGCAAGAAGCATTCTCAGTGGTGTCAAGTGAGGAAAAGAATTTTGGGCAGAGGCGGTGGAGACTGCATGTTACATGGTCAACAGATCACCTTCATCAGCGTTGGAGGATAAGACTCCACAAGAAGTATGTACTGATAAGAAACCCTCTCTTTCACATCTGAGGGTTTTTGGATGTAATGCATATGTACATGTTACAAAGGAGAAAAGAACAAAGTTGGATAGTAAATCTAAAAAGTGCATCTTTATTGGGTATACAAATGGTTTAAAGGGTTATAAGATTTGGAACCCAGTAACAAGGAAGGTTGTGTACAACTAAGATGTTATGTTCAGAGAGGTGAAAGATGTTATTAAACATGAATTCCAACCAAAGGAACCTAAGAAGATAGAGTTTGAGCTTAAGGAGAAATATTCAGACTCTACAGTAGAGGAGGAATCAGAAGATGAAGAGCCACAAACTCCGGTTGTGAGAAGATCAGTTCAAGAAAGAAGGCAGCCAGAAAGGTATAGTCCATCTGCTTTCTATTCAAATTTTACTTTATCTATTACTGCTGATGATCCCAGAACTGTGAAAGAAGAAATAGATTGAGAGGATGGAAAGCTTTGGAAAGAGGCCATGGTTGATGAAATGGCATCTTGGCACAAAAATGGCGCATGGGATCTGGTAGAGTTGTCAGCTGGAAGGAAATCCATTGGCAGCAAATGGGTGTTCAAGAAGAAGAAAAATGCAGAAGGAAAGGTGGAGAAATACAAAGCTTGGTTGGTAGCAAAAGGTTATTCCCAGGTGTTGGGAATTGATTTTGGTGATATTTTTTCTCCTGTTGCCAAGGTAGCTGCTATTAGATTACTTCTATCTGTTGCTGCTGCTTTTGATTTTGAGGTAGAAAAGATGAATGTGAAGACAACATTTCTTCACAGGGATCTAGAAGAGGAGATCTACATGAAGCAACATAAAGGTTTTGCAGTGAAAGATAAGAAAGAACTGGTATGCAAGTCAAAGAAGTCTCTATATGGGTTAAAATAGTCACCAAGGATGTGGTATCAGAAATTTGATAAATTTATACGGGAACTCGGCTTCACCAGAAGAAAAGCAGATCACTGTGTGTATTTTAAATTAATTGGTGACTGTGTTATTTATCCGGTCTTGTATGTGGATGATATGTTGCTGGTTGGAAAAGACAAATAAATTATCTAGGATTTGAAGACCCATTGGTCCTCCAAATCTGGCATGAACGATCTTGGTGGTGCAAACTATAGTTTGGACATGGAAATTAAAAGAGATCGGACAAAGAGGAAGCTTTGGTTAAACTAGAGGAAGTATGTCGAGACAATATTGCAAAGGTTTAATATGCAGGATAGTAAATAGGTGAAGGTTACTATTCCTGTAGGTGTAAAGTTATATGCTGAATAGTGTCCCAAGACACAAGAAGAGGAAGAGGACATGTCTCATGTTCCATATGCAAGTGTAGTTGGTAGCCTGATGTATGTGATGGTTTATACTAGACCAGACATTGCACATGAAATGGGAGTATTGAGCATGTTTATGTCAAAACCAGGGAATGAGCACTGGACATCAGAGAAGTGGGTTTTTAGGCATTTGTGTGGCACTAGTGATTATGGTTTGTGCCACCAAGGAAGACTAGGATTGGACAGAGTGTTGGATATTCATGGCTTTGTTGATGCACACTGGGCTGGAGATCTAGATTGGAGAAGATCTACAAGTGGGTATGTGTTTACCCTATTTGTAGGTGCAGTCAGTTGGATGAGTAAGAAACAATCTATAGTGGCACTATCAACTATAGAGGCAGAATACATGGAAGCCACTCATGCAAGCAAGGAAGCAGTTTGGTTGTAGAGATTATGTTCAAGTATGGGGTTAGTACAGGGAGCTATAAGGATAGACTGTGACAGCCAAAGTGCAATTTTCTTGGCAAAGAACGCTGCATATCATTCAAAGACAAAGCACATTGATGTTCAGTATCACTTTGTGAGGGATATGATAGAATACAAAAAGGTGTTGCTGGTAAAGGTAGACACTTTGAAGAATACTTCATATGCATTGACAAAATCTGTGAGCTCTGAGAAGTTCTCTTGGTGTAGAGAAACAATGGGGGTTGTAGGGCTAGATAAATGACTAAACTCTCCTATGGCCCCCTGTGGAAAGAAAACAACAAGTGGGAGAATGTTGGAATGTGTTATATTCTTTCCATGACAAGCGGACGTAGTTCACTGGGTGTTTAGGAGGGGGGAGGAGCCCCCCCTTCATTGTGCTGATTGCGTAGCGGGGAGGAGGGGGTCATAGGGGGTTTGAGGGGTGTAGGTAACCCCACTCTATGGGGTCTAGGGCAGTGCCCCATGAATTTTTTTTTGGACCCTATATTAGGTTGGGCGAACCTACCTATGGTTTTGTGCATGATTCTTCGCACATGGTTTTGTATGCGATGGTTTTCATTCCATGGTTTTGGACGCGATGGTTTTCATTCCATGGTATTAGATGCTTCAACATCTATAAATATGTATTGTAAACATTTAATGGAAGATAATGAAAAATCAAGCTGGTAGTCCTGGTTTTGGGATCCAGGGGAAAATCTTTGTGTATATAAGTTTTATGTGTTATGCTCTCACATTGTTTATTTTCTGTGTTTTAGAATTCGTATGCAGGTAATTTATGTACGGGGTTAAAACCTACAACTACATCTCTATATTTATGGTTATATCTGTAATTTGTTGAGTTCCTATTTAAATATAGATCAGTGGTATTAGAGGGGTCTTCTTTTTCTCTATTTTTCATTGCATGTCTCCAACGAGATCGGGATATAATGAGTTAGGGCTTAAATTGGTCGAACCTCTGCAAGACAAGCCTCACAAATCCTGAGGGCATCCCATGGTGGATGAAAACAAAGGTGAGGGGCTAGGAGATCCTATCAAAATCTTGCTCAAAGAAGCCCTCTAGTGGAAAAGGAACGTGATGATGGACAACTTTTCCAAGATTCTTCAGTGGCTACCCGGAGGCAATGCATCGACTTCCAATAGCTACTTTGGAAACGTGACACCCTTTAAGGTACAAGTTAATTTTGAAATCCCCATCTTCGAGAGTAAAATAGACACAGATGCCGTGGATAAATGTTTAAATCTTCTATATGCGTATTTTTTTGTTCATAATTTTTCTAGTTGGGAAAAGATTATTTTTTCTCTTCTCAAAGTAGCCCCCCCGTTAAGGACTGGTGGGAAACCTACTTTGAGCAGAAGGATGAAAGTATGGGCTCACTATTTTTAGCCACACCCACTTGGAATTCATTTCGAGATGCCATCAAGGAGGACTACTACCCTGTTGGAAGCTATGAGGATCAAAACATAAAGTGGTCCACACTGCGGCAGGGAAGGGACCAAGACGTACTGGAGTTTACCAATATTTTCCATACCCTTCGCACAAAGTCGGGTATCAAGGATTCAGAGTAGCATTTGGTACTCAAATACTGCAGCTACCTGCACAAGTACATCCAGGAAGAAATAGAATTCCTGAACATCTCCTCGCTCAGCACGACATACCGATATGTCGTCAAGATCAAGCAAAAGTTTAAATAGAAGAAGAAATACTTTGGATCTGCGAATCCGAAGCAAGGGAAAGGCACCCCCAAACTGCACAACAAAGGATAAAGCTAAGGCAGGGCAGCCCACAACAACCCACCAAAGCTGCAAGAAAAGGACAGTGCCACAAAGCCGAAAAAGGACACAGGAAAGTGGTGTGAGTTCCATAAGAGCTCCACTCACAACACAAGTGAGTGTTGGGCCAAAGCAATCATTGGTGGCCAAGCTAAGGGTTTCAGAATCAGATGCACGTTCTAACTCTGAGTCAGAATCCAACAAGGGGAATGAAAAAGGGAAGAATATTATCAATGCAAAGCCCAATGCAACAGTTGCCACCACGAAGATCTAGAAGGAGGAACCCAAAGATCCAGAGGAGGAGGATCATCTCTTCCACTCCCAGATGGGGGTAAAAGGCTCCCCGCTACAATTCATTGTTGACAGTGGGAGAAAAAAGAACCTCATTTCAGTAGAGGTCATGAAGCAGAAGGGCTTACCAACCATAGCACATCCACAATCGTACACCATTAGGTGGCTTCACCAAGGATAGGATCTTCACGTGAGCCAAAAGTGTCGCCTTCCATACAACATCAAGCCCTTCATGGATGAGGTGTTGTGTGACGTTGCTCCCCTTGATGTTTTTGATGTATTATTAGGACAACCATAGTTGTGAAAGCGACATGTTGCGTATGAATCAAGGCCTCGTGCTGTCATTGTTACTTTGGGAAATAAGTTGTACAGGATACCGAAGGTAGCACCTCCTACTGCCATCTCTTTGCTTACTGTAAAACAATGTAGTAAGCCCAGTTCCAAATAGGGAAATTTGTTTTCCTGATGATACACCCTCAAGGAAAGAAGAAGACAATGGCCACAACCCCTAGAAAAGGCCCCTCTACATGACAACTACAGATGGACAAGGTCATGGAGGAGTATGAGGACATCTTCACCTCCTCGACAGGGATTCCTCTGCATTTTCAGGTAAAGCACTCCATCGATCTAACCCCAAGTTCACTGCTGCCCAACGGACCAATCTATTGATGCTCCATTCTAGAGAATGATAAAATCAAGAGGTAGATTCAGGAGCTTCTACAGAAAGGTCACATTCGTCTAATTTCATCACCCTGTGGAAGCTCGATTGTGTTGGTACAGAAGAAGGATGGGACTTGGAGACTCTGTATTGACTATCGGGTGCTGAACAAGATCACTTTTGTAATAGATACTCTATCCCATGGAATGATGATCTCTTGGAGCAACTGAAGGGGGGAAAATATTTCAAAAAGATCAATTTGAAGTCAGGATATCACGAGGTACCAATTGAACCCTTTGATGTGTGGAAGATTGCCTTCAAAGCCAAGGATGGCCTTTTTGAATGGTTGGTTATGCCTTTCGGATTGACAAATGCACATGCAACCTTCATGAGGCTAATGGATGACATCTTGTGGCCATTCACCAACTCATTTGTAGTGGTGTACTTGGATGATATCCTGATCTTCAGCCAAAGTTGAGAAGAGCACCACCACCACATCCGATGGGTTCTCCAAACACTATGGCAACACAAGTTATGTGCCAATTTGGAGAAATGCACTTTTGGCATGACCCAGGTTTAGTATTTGGGATACATTATTGATGAACAGGGGGTGCATGTGGATCCAGAAAAGATCCAAGTCATTCGAGATTAGCCATCTCCAACCACTCTGACAGAGCTTTGCAGCTTTCTAGGCCTTGCCAACTTCTACCGCAAGTTCGTGTTGTGATTTTCTCATATCACTTGGCCCTTGAGTCAAGTCACCAAGGGAGGAGGGAAAGCAAAATTCTTTTGGTTTGAATCTCAACAGAAGGCATTCACAAAGTTGAAAGATCACTCCGCTCGGCACCAGTGTTCCCATTGCCAGACTTGCAACAACCATTTGGGGTCAACACAAATGCCTCTGACTATGCTATTGGGGTAGTCCTTACTCAACATGGCCATCTAGTGGCATATCAAAGTGAGACACTTTCAAACATAGTTTGGAAGTATCCCACTTATGACAAAGAGACGTATTCCATTGTGCAAGCCTCTCAAGAATGGAAGCATTACATTTTGGGGAAGCAAATGATCATCCAAACAGACCACCGCCCCTATAGTTCATACAGAACCAAGGGAAATTGCATAATGATCATCATCAGAAGTAGTCCACATATCTGCAACAGTTCCATTTAAATGTAAAGTATAAGAAGGGAAACACCAATGATGTTGCAGATTTCCTCAAGCGACCACCGATCATGGCGTTAACCATCATGCTCAACTCTTGTGACCATGAGACTTTTGATTGGTCACTTCTCTACAAAAGTGACCTAGAATTCAACCACACATACCATACACACTTGGAGGGTTAGCATGTTCCATATTTTCACCTCTAGGATGCCCTATTATACCACCTAGGTCACCTTTGTGTTCCTTCAAGCTAACGTGCCAAGATGATTTGGGAAGCATGCTACACTAAGGCTACTGGGCATTTCAAGGTCGAGAAAATGGTGGAAGTACTGCAAAAATATTTCTATTGGCGAAATCTTCGACATGATGTTGGAAAGTACATCAGATCATGCACTTCTTGTGCCATTTCCAAACCAACCATCAAGAAACAAGGCATCTATACCCTGCTGCCTACCCCTAGTCGACCTTGGGAATCCATCTCCATGGATTACATGTCAGGCCTTCCTTCTTCTAAGCATGGAAACAACTATGTTTTTGTGGTCGTCGATAGCTTCTCGAAGATGGCCATTATGGTAGCCTGCAAGAAGAATATCATAGCAGAAGCCACTGCTAAACTTTTCTTTAAGCAGGTGTGGGTACACTTTGGGATCCCATAGTTTATCTACTCAGATCGGGACAACAAGTTCCTCAATACATTTTGGTCTAGTCTCTGGTCGATGTTGGACACCAAACTCACTAAGTCCATAACCTTCCATCCTCAAACTGATGGCCAGACAGAGGTTGTCAACAGGATGATCGTACACCTTCTGCGTATGTACAAATCAAAGCATCCATGCACATGGGATGAGAGCCTCCCCTATGTTTAGCACAACTACAACTGGGCTCTCAATAGCTTGACTGGACACAACCCTTTTCAGGTGGGCTTGGGATTCCAGCCACTATGTCCCATTGATGTGGCCTTGCCATTTGCAGTTACTAACACTGATTCGGCTCATGTCCAGTCAGAAACAGATAAGGCAAAAAACTTCAATGAAAAAATCCAACATATTCACCAGCAGGTCCACAACATTCTGGAGAAATAAAATGCCAAGTACAAGTTGTGACATGATCAACATTGGGTGCCACACAAGTTTCAAGTGGGCGACAAAGTATGGTTACATTTGTAAAAGGAACACCTTACGGGAGCCTATCGTAAAATCAAACCACTTTGATATGGTCCTTACACCATTACCAAGGCTATGGAAGAAAATGCATTTGAGCTCAGCATTCCCCCATTCCTTGGCCTGCACTCAGTTTTCAATGTGGACCACCTTCAGCCATACTTTCCACCATTACTAGACACATCCAATATTGTAGAACAACTCACACCCACATAATTAAAACCATACTGCATGGAACAAGCTGCAACTAATTGGATCATGGACACACAGATCAAGCACACTCACCAGCAGAATATCCAACTATATCAAGTTGTCAAAGTAGGCAAACTCCTTCACCAGGGTAAGTGGCTCACCAGGGACCAAGTTCAGCAGAAGTTTAAATCTGGATCAATGCAGCCCTATGCATATATTCAAGATAACAAAATATCAACATGATGATCAATCTAACATGAGAATAGAATAGCAACATATTAAAAATTTTAGTGGGTCCATGATTCATAACCAAATACACACATCATATCAATTAACTGGTCTAATTTTTCATTCATATTAATACAAAAAAAAAGTTCAGTACATTATAAATTCGGCCACAACCATAGATAAATACAGAAAATACTAGGCTTATAGAACATTGCGACTCCTAATAGATGTAAACTTTGGCTTTCTTGCTACTGCTCTCGCCTTCAGGTCATATATTCTCATATCTTGCATCCTCCTCGCTACTCCTCCTTAACCAAAAATATTCAACCCTTCTCTCCTTGTGGTCTGCTCCTTTTGTATGCTCCTCTGCTACTTGCACTGCTAGTTCTTCTGATCCGGATTTAAACAGGAACGCAACAAATTACAGAGATAACCATATACACAAAGATGCAGCAGAAATAATACTTCATTTCATTAATGGAAGATACTGAAATATGCTTACAACCAGAAATGGAAATAAACCAGCTAGGGCGATGGTAGCTTATCTCTGAGAAGAGATGTGATGGCTACATGCCTCTGAACTGTGTTACAATGAGGCTCGAAGGCCTATTTATTGTTGAGAAACAATGAAAAACCCTTAATATTCCAAAACCTAACCCTAGGAGATGAAACGCCAAACTGTGGGCCCCGTTTGGGGGTAAATTGGTACATCAACTTCCCGGGGTCGTAACTTTGGCATATGATCTCCGTTTGACGCATACAATAGCTCGTTAGAAAGATCTATCCGAGTACTATCATTATTGGAACGAGCAACATCGGTCCATTCCATGGACCCATGTTGCCCCCGAATTCCCCAAAAAACGTCGTTTAGAGCCTCAAAACGGCTTTGGAAGTTCAGGACCCGAAAAACTGCTAAAAATAGTAAGTTGTGCTACAATTAAGGAAACTGAAAATGCTGAGAAAGACAATGGTGGGGGTCTAGGTGGACTTGGCAGGTGGCCACCAATATCCACCTGGATCATTCCTCCCCCCTTAGGAAGCAATGGTCCCCATTGCGTTGAGCTCCTCCATGAGATGAGGAAACTTTTGCTGAACCTGTTCCCTGGTGAGCCACTTGCCCTGCTGAAGGAGTTGGCCGGCTTTGACAACTCGATACAGTTGGATATTCTGTTGGCGAGTGTTCTTGATCTGTGTGTCCAGGATCCGATCAGTTGCAGCTTGTTCCATGCAATCTGGATTTAATTCTGTGGGTTTGAGCTGTTCTGCAATGTCGGATGTGTCTAGCAATGGTGGAAAGTATGGCCGAAGGCGGTCCACATTGAACACTGGGTGCAGGCCAAGGAATGGGGGAATGCTGAGCTCAAATGCATTGTCTCCCATAGCCTTAGTAATGGTGTAAGGACCATATCGGAGTGGTCTCAATTTCTGATAGGCTCCAGTAAGGCGTTCCTTCTGCAAATGCAACCAGACTTTGTCGCCCACCTGAAACTTGTGTGGCACCCGATGTTGATCATGTCGCTGCTTGTACTTGGCATTTGATTTCTCAAGAATGTCATGGACCTGCTGGCGAATATGTTGGATGCGCTCAATGAAGCTGGTGGCCTTATCTGTTTCGGACTGGACATGAGCTGAATTCATGTGAGTAGCTGCAAGTGGCATGGCCACATCAATGGGGCATAGTGGCTGGAATCCCAAACCCACCTGAAAAGGGCTATGGCCAGTGGAGCTGTGAAGAGCTCGGTTGTAGCTGTGCTGAACATAGGGGAGGCTCTCGTCCCATGTGCGTGGATGCTTTGAGTTATACATGCGCAGAATGTGCACAATCATCCTATTGACAACCTCTGTCTGGCCATCAGTTTGAGGATGGAAGGCTGTGGACTTCGTGAGTTTGGTGTCCAGCATTGAGCAGAGACTAGACCAAAATGCGCTGAGAAACCGACTGTCCCGATCTGAGATGATAGACTGTGGGATCCCAAAGTGCACCCACACTCGTTCAAAGAAGAGTTTAGCAGTGGCTTCTGCTGTGATATTCTTCTTGCAGGCCACCATAACGGCCATCTTCGAGAACCTGTCGACGACCACAAAAACACAGTCATTTCCATGCTTAGTGGAAGGAAGGCCTGACATGTAATCCATGGAGATGGATTCCCAAGGTCGACTAGGGGTAGGCAACGGGGTATAGAGGCCGTGCTTCTTAATGGTCGGTTTGGCAATGGCACAGGCAGTACATGATTTGATGTACTTCCCAACATCCTGTCGAAGATTCGGCCAATAGAAATAATTTTGCAGTACTGCCACTGTTTTCTCGACCCCGAAATGCCCAGCAGCCCGACTGTAGTGTGCTTCCCAAATCATCTTGGCACGCTCGCTTGAAGGAACACAAAGGTGACCGAGGTGGCATAACAGGGCATCCTGGAGGTGAGAATCTGCAACATGCCGACCCTCCAAGAGTGTCTGGTATGTGTGGCCGAATTCTGGGTCGCTTTTGTAGAGAAGTGGCCAATCAGAAGTTTCGTGCCCACAAGAGTTGAGCACGGTGGTTAACGCCATGATCGGTGGTCGACTGAGGCAATCTGCAACATTATTGGTGTTGCCCTTCTTATACTTGATATTCAAGCGGAACTGTTGCAGGTATGTAGACCACTTCTGATGGCGATCATTCTGCAATTTCCCTTGGGTCTGTATGAACTGCAGGGGTTGGTGGTCTGTGTGGATGACCGTTTCTTTCCCCAAAATGTAATGCTTCCATTGTCGGCAGGCCTGTACAATGGAATACATCTCTTTATCATAAGTGGGGTACTTCCGGATTGTGTCTGAAAGTGTTTCACTGTGATATGCCACTGGATGTCCATGTTGAGTAAGGACTGCCCCAATAGCATAGTCAGAGGCATCTGTCTCGACCTCAAATGGTTGTTGTAAATCTGGTAACGCGAGCACTGGTGCCGTGCAGAGGCGATCCTTCAACTCCATGAATGCCTTCTGTTGAGATTCAGACCAAAAGAATTTTGCTTTCGCCCCTCCCTTGGTGACCTGACTCAAGGGCCAAGAAATATGAGAAAACCCCAACACAAACCTGCGGTAGAAGTTGGCAAGACCTAGAAAGCTGCGGAGCTCTGTTAGAGTGGTTGGAGAGGGCCAATCCCGAATGACTTGGATCTTGGCTGGATCGACATGCACCCCCTGTTCATCAATGATGTATCCCAGATACTGAACCTGGGTCATGCCAAAAGTGCATTTCTCCAAATTGGCACATAGCTTGTGTTGCCGCAGTGTTTGGAGAACCTGTCGGATGTGGTGGAGGTGCTCTTCCCAACTCTGGCTGAAGATCAGAATGTCATCCAAGTATACTACTACAAAGGAGTTGGTGAATGGCCGCAAGATGTCATCCATTAGCCTCATAAAGGTTGCAGGAGCATTCGTCAATCCGAAAGGCATGACCAACCATTCGAAGAGGCCCTCCTTGGATTTGAAGGCAGTCTTCCACACATCAGAGGGTTCGATTGGTACCTGGTGATATCCTGACTTCAGATCGATCTTGCTGAAATATTTCGCCCCCTTTAGTTGGTCTAGGAGGTCATCAATCCGCGGGATCGGGTACCTATTACGGACAGTGATCTTGTTCAGCGCCCGATAGTCAATACAGAGTCTCCACGTCCCATCCTTCTTCTGTACCAACACGATCGGGCTCCCACAGGGCGATGAACTCGGACGGATGTGACCTTTCTGCAGGAGCTCCTGAATCTGCCTCTTGATTTCATTGTTCTCCAGAACGGAGCGCCGATAAATTGGTCCATTGGGTAGCGGCGCACCTGGGGTCAGATCGATGGAGTGCTTGACCTGACAGTGCAGAGGAACCCCTGCCGGGGAGGTGAAGATATCCTCGTACTCCTCCACAATCTTGTCCATCTGTAGTTGTCGTGCAGAGGGACCTCGTCTGGAGGCCGCGGCCACTGTCTTCTTCTTTCCTTGAGGGCGTATCATCAGGAAAACAAATTTCCTGGTTTTGGAAATGATCTTACTGCATTGTTTTGCAGTAATCAAAGAGATGGCGGCAGGTGGTGCTACCTCTGGTATCCTGAACAACTTATTTCCCAATGTAATAATAACAGCACGGGGCCTTGATTCATACACAGCATGTCGCTTCCACAAGTATGGTTGTCCTAGTAATACATCACAAACTTCAAGGGGAGCAATGTCACACAATACCTCATCCGTGAAGGGCTTGATGTTGTATGGAAGGCGACACTGCTGGCTCACGCGAAGATCTCGTCCTTGGTGAAGCCACCCAATGGTGTATGGTTGTGGATGTGCTGTGGTCGGTAAGCCCAACCGCTTCACGACCTCTGCCGAAATGAGGTTCTTTTGACTCCCGCTATCAACAATGAACTGTATCGGGGAGCCCTTTACCCACATCTGAGAGTGGAAGAGACGCTCCTCCTCCTCTGGATCTTCGGGTTCATTTTTCTGGATCTTTGCGGTAGCAACAGTGGCGCTGGGATCCGCATCAATGATCTGCTTCCCTTTTTCATACCCCTTATCGGGTTCTGACTCAGAGTCGGAACATGCATCTGATTCTGAAACCTTTAGCTCAGCCACCAGTGACTGCTTGGCCCGACACTCACTTGTGTTGTGAGTGGAGCTCTTATGGAACTCGCACCATTTTCCAGTGTCCTTTCTCAGCTTCGCGGCGCTGTTCTTTGCTTGCAGCTTCGGCTGGTTGTCTTGGGCTGTCCCGCCTTGGCTTTGTCCTTTGTTCTGTGGTTTCGGGGCACCTTTCCCCTGCTTTGGATTCGCAGATCCAAAGTCTCGCTTCTTTTGTTTAAACTTCTGCTCGACCTTGACGGCATATCGGTATGCTGCGCCGAGCGAGGGGATGTTTAGGAATTGTATTTCTTCCTGGATGTACTTGTGCAGGCAGCCACGGTATTTGAGTATCAAATGTTGCTCTGAATCCTTGATACCCAACTTTGTGCGAAGGGTATGGAAAAGATTGGTGAACTCCGGCACGTCTTGGTCCCTTCCCTGCCGCAGCGTGGTCCACTTTATGTATTCATCCTCATAGCTTCCAACAGGGTAGTACTGCTCCTTGACGGCATCCCGGAACGAATCCCAGGTGGGTGCAGCTGAAAATAGTGAGCCAGTACTTTCATCCTTCTGCTCGCAGTAGGTTTCCCACTCCTAGTCCTTGACGTGGGGGGCTACTTTGAGGAGAGCAAAAACAATCTTTTCCCGACTCGAAAATTCATGAACAGAAAAATAAACCTCTAGCAGATTTAACCATTTATCTACGGCATCTGCGTCTATCTGACCCTCGAATATGGGGATTTCAAAATTAACTTGTACCTTAAAGGGTGTGGCGTTTCCAGAGTAGCTGCTGGAAGCCGATGCGTTGCTTCTGGGTAGCCGCTGAAGGATCTGGGCAAAGTTGTCCATCATCGCGTTCCGTTGTCGCTCGAGGGCTTCTTCGAGCAAGATTTTGATGGGATCTCCTACCCCCTCGTCTTTCTTCTCGTCCGCCATGGGAGGCTGTCGGGATTTGCGAGGCTGGTCTTGCAAAGGTTCAACCAGTTCAAGCCCTAACTCCTTATATCCCGACCTTGTTGGGGACATGCAAAGAAAAACAGAGAAAAAGCAGACCGCTCTGATACCACTGATCCAGATTTAAACAGGAACGCAACAAATTACAGAGATAACCATATACACAAAGATGCAGCGGAAATAATACTTCATTTCATTAATGGAAGATACTGAAATATGCTTACAACCAGAAATGGAAATAAACCAACTAGGGCGATGGTAGCTTATCTTTGAGAAGAGATGTGATCGCTACATGCCTCTGAACTGTGTTACAATGAGGCTCGAAGGCCTATTTATTGTTGAGAAACAATGAAAAACCCTTAACATTCCAAAACCTAACCCTAGGAGATGAAATGCCAAACTGTGGGCCCCGTTTGGGGGTAAATTGGTACATCAACTTCTCGGGGTCGTAACTTTGGCATATGATCTCCGTTTGATGCATACAATAGCTCGTTAGAAAGATATATCCGAGTACTATCATTGTTCGAACGGGCAACATCCGTCCATTCGATGGACCCATGTTTCCCCTGGATTCCCCAAAAAACGTCGTTTAGGGCCTCAAAACGGCTCCGGAAGTTCAGGACCCGAAAAACTGCTAAAAATAGTAAGTTGTGCTACAATTAAGGAAACTGAAAATGCTGAGAAAAACAATGGTGGGGGTCCAAGTGGACTTGGCAGGTGGCCACCAATATCCACCTGGATCATCTTCTTGACTGTCACTTTCCTCAGTTGCCTCTCACCCTACTTGTCCAATTGGTTGCCCCTGATTTCTACTGACACCTTCCCACAACTGTCCCACAATTCCCTGTTCCTGTTTCCCTTCCTAGTTGTCTTATCCACAAATTGACCATTACCACGACCACTTGTTTTCCCTTCTTTGTATCTTCAAATTGTTTCAAAATTCATAACAAAGGCCCCAACAATTTGTCTAGGGGATCCATGGATATCCCCATTGGTTAGTAGTATACTTGATTCCTTTTTCTCTGCTTCAAGAGGTCTACAACAATGTTGCCCCCTTTCACCCTTATTGTACATCATCATGGAGGAAAGTCTGAGTCAAAATCTAGAAGAAGCTAGGTAAGAAGGGTAACTCCCAGGCCTGTCTATTATGAAGAATTTCAAAGATATCAATCAATCATAGTTCGTCGATGATACTCTTTTGTTGGGTGAATCCTCTTGAATTATTCCTCTTGGTCCCAAAAAAAATTGGATACATACTTACTCCTCTCACATGGGGTGGTAAACAAAAGGAAAATCCAATTGATAGGTTCGAATTTCTTGAATAATACTTTACACATCCAGCTTTGGAAAGATCGGGTTCCCTCTACATCATGAGCTAATAAATATCAAGTTGTTCAAGATCTATCAAATTGGATGGAAGAGCAGTGTTTTCACAGTTTGTCTGATATTTATGTTTGGGTTGATGAAGGTGTTCGGAGGGGATAGAATTGCCCCAATTACCTGCCTCATCTTTCCCAATTGTGGCTTGCTTTGCTTATATCACTTAAATCATCCATGGTGTTGGTCTCTCATCGTTTAGAATCTAGATCATCGAATATCATCGAGAGGTAAGCATATACACTACATAGTTAAAGAAGGGTATGAATCTCATATTAGACAACTTATGCACCCTCAATCCTCTCATATATGGGGAAATTTTCTGAATAGAATGGTCATTGTAAGGTCAACACATTTTCTTCAGAGTTAGTACATGGGAATATCTTGATCACGAAAAATAAAAAAACGAAAGATATAGGGATCTTTACAATGTGTTATTTGTAGAGTGGCTAAAGAAGATATTAAGCATGCATTTTGTCAATTTTCCTTTTCAACATAAGTGTGGAAAGTTGCCTTACATCCAATTGGAAAAATACAAAACATTACTTCGCATTGGTGTGAAATGTTTAATAATTGGAGATCTCTATATGAGTTGCATCACAGCTCTGACTCAACAATAATTTGATTATGGGTTTTCATCGATAAATATTTGTGTTGGTCAATCTGGCTCTCTCGAAATCATGCCATCTTTAAGAACATGTTGAATCTGGTTTCAGCTGCAATGAAAGTGACTAAAATTATTTTTGAAGTCATATCTTCTAAGGGGTATAATCCATTTGATTCGGGAGATCTTTCAAATGATGAAAAAGAGTGGCTCAAATTAAGCATTCATTCTAATCAAATTGTTAGCTTCAAGTCTCGTAATCCTAATCCTTCCTTTCCAATTATAATGATTGTTGGGTTGTGTTATATTCTTTCCACAACTAGCCCACGTAGTTAACCGGGGGGTTAAAGGGGGGGGGGGGGGAGCCCCTCTTCATTGCACCGATTGTGTAGTGGGGGGGTGTCACAGGGGGTTTGAGGCAAACCCATAACCCCACTTTAAAAGGTCCAGGGCAACGCCCCAGAAAATTTTGGTTTTGGACCCTATGTTAGGATGGGCGGACCCACCTGTGGTTTTGTGCATGATTTTCGCACATGTTTTTGGACGTGATGGTTTTCGATCCATGGTATTGGACGTGATGGTTTTCGGTCCATGGTATTGGATGCTTTGGCATGTATAAATATGTATTATAACATTGAAAGGAACATAATGAAAAATCAAGATGGTAGTCCTGGTTTTGGGATCTAGGGGAAAATCTATGTGTATATGTGTTTTATGTGTTATGCTCTCGCATTGTGCTATTTTCTGTGTTTTAGAATTCATATGCAGGTAATTTTTGTACGGGGTTAGAACCTACATTTGACATTGGAGTAGTTTTGGCTTCAAGGGGATGCCTTTTTTGCTGAGGGGTTTTGCTCGGGCCTATGGTAGACCCTGTTCAGTGGGAGATCTACGAGATCGATTCTAGTGGTAAAAGTAGATGGTGAGCAGTGGAAAGATAGAGATTGAGAAATTTAATGGTCAGAGTTTTGAGTTGTGGAAACTCAAGATGGAGGATCTGTTGGTGGATAAAGATTAGTGGATCACTGTAGATCTGGGTACTGAACCAATAAGAGTGTCCGATGAATAATGGAAGAAGTTGGATCGGAAGGCAAAGAGCACAATACGATTGTGTGTCTCAGATTCAATATTGTTGAATGTATCAGGGGAAGCTACGGTGAAGGATTTGTGGGACAAGTTAGGGACTTTGTACCAATCTAAGTCTCTGGTGAATAAACTGTTCATGTGGAAAAAGTTGTATAACCTAAGGATGAAAGATGGAGATTCGGTGACAAAGCATTTGACTGCATTTAATACTGTGGTAAGTCAGTTAGCATCTGTTGATATTAAAATTTTATATGAAGATAAGTGCATCAGTTTGTTGTGTTCTCTACCAGATTCGTGGGATAGTCTGGTTATTGCAATAGGTAGCAATGCAACTACCTTGCAATTTAATGAAATGGTCTCATCCTTGCTGACAGAGGAGATAAGATAGAAAAATATGGAGAGCTAGTGTTGGGTCCCTATAATACTAGTGATTACCCCATTACAATTGTAGTTATACCCCTTATTTATATTTTTGTGCCCCTATTACCCCCATATTGTTATTTCTGTGCCCCATAGAATCCCTCTATTATTATTTTTGTGGCCTTATATTATTATTGTTAGGTCGGCTGGATTATATTGTGACTCCTTAGACTCCTATATATAGAAAGGAGGTTTTGTCATTTGAATCATCCAATAATTGTTAATTTATGTAATGTAAAGGAGGTTGCCCCCTCGAAGAGGCTGAATTCTAAGGCGTTGATCCATGTTTTCTATCTTTTCTTGACCTGGTTTCATAACATTTGGTATCAGAGCTTTGGATTCTAGGGTTTCGCTGCTCCAAACAGGTCATCGTGGCATTTTCGCTATAAATTTTTTTCTGTGACGTTTCAAAAGTCTCAAACAAAACCCATTTGAGAAGAAATCGCGTTGAACCTTGGGCCGAATTTAAGAGCTTTTCGCGCGATATTTGCGGAGATATGATCTGAGGAAGTTGGTCTTTTTGCAGACTCCTGAATTACATTCAAAACAGACGACCTGGGGAAAATCGTCATAACTTTCTCTCTGGGTATCAGATTGAAATTTCGTAAAAAGTTACAGAAAGAGGGCGGACGTAGTTTCTTGTATATCGTTTTTAGAACCAAATATCGAAAATTGTACACGTGGCACTTCATACAAGTTCGCTCTTCCGGAAAGGTCTATAATCAAGTCATCTTGGGAGATTATGCATAACTCTTTCTTGGAGAATCTAATTTGGATCAGACTGGTGGCATTGGAAAGAGGACAGAGAGAGCTACTACAGGTCACAAATTTAGAACTAGATGATTGGAAAGTACAGAGATACATCAGAGGCAATATCGAGCTCCTACAAAGTGAAAAAAGGTGTGTAGATTTTTTTAAATTTTTGCTTAAGCTTGGTTTGAAAATTTATTTTGAAGGAATTCAAAGGGCATAGTAGAGCATTATTATCAGTAACTGATGCCCCGAGGAAAGAAAATGCAAACACCTAGTAAGGAACCTGAAAGCTCTAGCATGACTCATGAAGAAGAGGAAGAAATGCTACATGATATATCAAAATTACAAGAACAAGTGCAACAAATGTCACGCTCACAAAAGTTAACAGAAGCTAAGATAAATGGCGTGGAAGCTAAGATGAATGGCATGGAAGCTAAGATGGATAATTTGAAGATAGATTTGAACACAAATTTGAAGACAGGCATGGCAGATTTGAAGACAGATTTGACAAATTTTCTACAAGAAATACTTACTAATGGTGAAAAGGTAGTAAAGGAAACTCATGATGAGAACAAAAGAAATGTTAATCATGATTCCATAGACGCTAATGTTGGATCGAAGAATCACCATATTCCAAAAATCGATATGAGGAAGTTTGATGGCAAGGATCCCGCCACATGGATATTACAGATGGAGCAATTCTTCGATCTCAATAATGTGCAAAACGCACAAAAGGTACGTATGGAAACTTTATATTTGGAACCAAATCAGTTTGTATGGTATCAATGGCTTTGTTCTCGTAAACAATTTATCACTTGGGCAATTTTTACGGAAGAATTGATAGCACATTATGAGGATACAAAAAGCAACACTTTTTTTAGCCAATTGATAAGTCTCAAACAAAAGGGTTCAATAATGGAGCACATTGAGGAGTTCCAAAAATTGAACATAAGGGTAAAAGATATTCCAGAGGAGCATAGGATTGATGTGTTCATAGGGTCTTTAAAGGATAATATCCAACATGATGTTCGCCTTTGGGAACCTGATTCATTAGAGAAGGCATTCAGGTTAGCAAGAAAAATGGAAAGCAAAATTATGGCAACTAGGAAGCATACCACTCACAACTATAAAGATGGAAGTGTTGTTGCCCCTAGTCTTCCACAACCTACAAGGTTGACACCACAACAATTGGAAGAAAAAAGAGCAAAAGGGCTTTGTTACAGTTGTGATAGCAAATACACAAAAGGTCATAAGTGTGCTGAGAAGAAATTATTCTACATAGATTGTGAAGAGGAAGAAGAAAAGGAGCAAGAAAGGTCAAAAGAAGAGGATATACTCCAGGAACAAAGCCTAGATGAAGAACAAATAAATCCGACCATATCTTGTAATGCATTGGCGGGAATTACCACTCCTCAAACCATCAAGATAGAAGGACAAATCAAGAAGAAAAAGGTAATAGTGTTGATTGATTCAGGAAGCACCCACAATTTTATTCATTGTAGGGTAGCAAAAGAATTGAATTGCTTCCTATATCCAGCACCAGAGTGTCAAGTGATGATTGCAAATGGAGGAACAATAAATTGCTCTGGAAAGTGCCATAATATCAAGCTATCCATGGGAGAATATGTATTGACTAGCCCAATGCTTTCCATTCCAATGGGAGGTGCTGATGTTGTACTAGGAGTCCAATGGCTACAATCCTTGGGTACAATAGCTTTTAATTTTCAAGAACTTTTCATCAAATTTTCTACGGAAGGAAAGGAAGTTGAATTAAGGGGTATTGCAGGGAAACCAGGAAAGATAATCAGCTCTAATGGCATGACAAAGCTTCTAAAAAAGGAGCAAAGAGGTGTAATTGCACAATTATGTTCGCTAGATGTTTCCACATTGGAATCATCTATTTCTCCAGATCTCCAAAAAGTCCTGGACAATCATTCCAAGGTATTTGAGACTCCCAAAGGTCTCCCACCTATGCGTGATCATGATCATGCTATTCATCTGATTCCAGGAAGTGTTCCTCCAAACATCAGGCCGTACAGATATCCCTATGTCCAAAAAAGTGAAATTGAACGTATGGTTGCAGAAATGCTAGAGGCTGGTATAATTCAACCGAGTCAAAGTTCTTTCTCAGCTCCAGTAGTATTGGTGCACAAGAAGGATGGATCATGGCGCATGTGTCCAGATTATAGGGAGCTCAACAAGCTCACTATTAAAGATAAGTTCCCCATTCCTGTCATTGATGAATTACTGGATGAATTGCATGGATCAATTTACTTCACCAAGTTGGATCTTCGTTCGGGATATCATCAAATCAGAATGAAGATTGAAGACATTCCGAAAATGACATTTAGAACTCATGAGGGTCATTATGAATTTTTGGTCATGCCTTTTGGCCTTACCAATGCACCTTCAACATTTCAAGGTTTGATGAATTCAATTTTCAAACCATTCCTTAGAAAATTTGTGTTAGTATTTTTTGATGATATACTAATCTACAGCAAGTCTTGGAAGGATCATGTTGAACATGTTGACAGGGTGCTACAACTATTGGAGGAGAAACAATTATATGCAAAAAGATCCAAATGTTTCTTTGGAGTCCAGGAGGTGGAATATTTGGGTCATATTGTATCTCATGAAGGAGTTAAGGTAGACCCTAGCAAAATTAAAGCCATTAAGGAATGGAAAATCCCCACATCCATAAAGCATCTGCGAGGATTTCTTGGGTTGACAGGGTATTATCGCAAGTTTGTTAAGAATTATGGGAGAATAGCAGCACCTCTAACAACATTATTGAAGAAAGATTCATTTTCATGGACTCCGGAAGCAACAAAGGCCTTTGAACATCTTAAAGAGGCAATGTGCCAAGCACCGGTCTTAGCTACACCGGACTTCACAAAAACCTTTATTGTGGAATGTGATGCTTCAGGAAATGGAATTGGTGTTGTTCTAATGCAAGATGAAAGACCCATTGCTTTTGAAAGTCGTCCAATCAAGGGAAAGTTTTTAAGCAAAGCTATTTATGAGAAGGAAATGTTGGCAATACTCCATGCACTTAAGAAATGGCGACCCTACCTAATGGGAAGACACTTCAAGGTAAAAACGGATCATGATAGCCTTAAATACTTTTTAGAACAAAGATTATCCTCTGAAGAGCAACAAAAGTGGGTCACAAAGATGTTGGGTTATGACTTTGAAATCATCTACAAAAAAGGGAAGCAAAATGTGGTGGCAGATGCACTCTCAAGAAAGGATGAGGATGTGGAAGCATTGTTGTGTGCCATTTCTATTATCCAACCAGATTGGATAAACGAAGCAAGGGAGGAATGGAAGAATGACGAAGAAGTGTGGGCACTTATTCGAAAGCTACAACAAGATTCCAGTACTTCTGATACATTTAGCTGGCAAAATGATTCGTTATGGTACAAAGATCGCTTATACCTCTGTAAGAATTCCCAGCTAAAACAAAAGATTCTTATGGAATTGCACACTTCTCCCTTAGGAGGGCACTCAGGATTTTTAAAAACTTACCACAGGGTTAAGAAGGAATTTTTTTGGGATGGCCTTAAATCAGATATTCAAAAGTTTGTGGCGGAATGTTTGGTTTGCCAACAAAATAAAGTTGAAACAATTAAGACACCGGGTCTATTACAACCTTTATCCATTCCAAGCCAACGTTGGGAGGAGGTTTCAATGGATTTTATCACAGGTTTACCCAAGTCTGAGGGAAAGAGTGTCATCATGGTGGTAGTTGACAGACTTACCAAGTATGCACACTTTTGTGCATTATCACATCCATTTAAAGCCAGTACAGTTTCTACTGCATTTATGGAAACAGTTCAAAAGCTACATGGAAACCCAAAGATTATTGTAAGTGACAGAGATCCCATTTTCACTGGAAATTTTTGGACAAAATTATTTTCTTGTCTTGGTACTCAGTTAGCTCATAGCTCATCTTATCATCCTCAATCTGATGGGAAAACTGAGATAGTAAACAAATGTTTGGAAGGATATCTTCGTTGCTTTGTATCTGATAAACAGACACAATGGGTCAAATGGTTGCCTCTGGCTGAATGGTGGTATAACACTTCCTTCCATACAGCAACAAAAATGACCCCATTTATGGCACTTTATGGGTATCAACCACCATCCATCACATCATATTTAAGAGAAAATTCTAAGGTTCAGGCAGTGGAACATCACATCGAACAAGTCCTCCAACTCTTAAAAGATAACCTCGTGTTGGCACAAAATAGAATGAAACAACAGGCAGATCAACATCGCAGTGAAAGAAGTTTTGATGTAGGTGATTGGGTATTCCTACGGCTACAACCATATAAGCAAATGTCCCTAAAGCAAGCTAAGAAGGATAATAAATTATCACCAAAGTATTATGGTCCGTACAAGGTGTTGCAAAAGATTGGTACTATGGCATACAAATTGGAGCTTCCTGCAGCTTCTCGATTGCACCCAGTTTTCCATGTTTCATGTTTAAAGAAGGTTATAGGTGACAAGCTCCCAATTCAAACAATATTGCCAGAACTTGATGAGGAAGGAAAAATTATATTGGAACCGGAAGCAGTCACAGAAACAAGAACTCGACAGCTACGAAATCGATCAATTTCAGAGTATCTTATCAAGTGGAAGAACTTATCCGCTGAAGATTCCACATGGGAGGATGAGAATTTTATGCAGAAGTATCCAGAACTACTCAAGCGTTGAGGACAACACTTTTTTGAAGGAGAGGGGCATGTTGGGTCCCTATAATACTAGTGATTACCCCATTACTATTGTAGTTATACCCCTTATTTATATTGTTGTGCCCCTATTACCCCCATATTGTTATTTCTGTGCCCCATAGAATCCCTCTATTGTTATTTTTGTGGCTTTATATTATTATTGTTAGGTCGGCTGGATTATATTGTGACTCCTTAGACTCCTATATATAGAAAGGAGGTTTTGTCATTTGAATCATCCAATAATTGTTAATTTATGTAATGTAAAGGAGGTTGCCCCCTCGAAGAGGCTGGATTCTAAGGCGTTGATCCATCTTTTCTATCTTTTCTTGAGCTGGTTTCGTAGCAGCTAGAATGGTGATGCCTTGTCTGTACAAGGACGGTCCCAGAACAGAAACAAAAATAAGTCATAGAGTGGGAGATATAAATCTAGAGGGAGATCTAAATCTCCAGGAAAACCTGTAAAGGTGGTGTGCTGGAAATGCGAAAAGGAAGGGCACTACAAAAGGGACTGTAAATCTAAAGCTCCTGATAAAGGAAAGGAATCTGATGATGCTCCTTCTGCAGAGGTGAAAACCACATCAGATGAAGGTGGGTATGTGTACTTGGCTTCTTCAAGTACACATGTAGATCATGAGGCATGGTTGATTGACTCAGGTGCATCCTTTCACTTCACTCCCCATAGAGAGTGGTTCTGCGAGTATAAGAAATACGATGGTGGTGATGTCTTCTTAGGGGATGATAGGAAGGCTAGAATCATTGGTCGCAGAAAAGTAAAGTTGAAGTTGCAAGGTGGAAGGGTTAGAACACTTCCAGGTGTTCTGCATATTCCTGCATTGGCCACAAATCTGATTTTTGTAAGCAAGATGGATGATGCAGGTGTAAAAACAGTGTTCGAGAAGGATACCTGCAAAATGGTTTGGGGAGCACTGCAATTGATGTGGGGAGTTCGAATTGGAAGTATGTACAAGTTGCAAGGTAGCGATGTTATTGATGGGTGCAATAGTTTTGTGGTTCCTAAAAGTGGAGCAGAAAATTTAGTGGTCTCTGGAGAGAAGACCATGTTGTGGCATCAAAGGCTTGGACATATTAGAGAGAAGGGCCTTCGAATACTTCATGGTAAAGGTATGGTAGAATGTATGAGTAATATCTCTCTGGATTTTGATTTCTGTGAAAGTTGTGTATATGGGAAGCAGAATCGGGTGAGTTTCCCCTCTGGTAGTAAGAGAGCAAAACAGATATTAGAACTTGTGCACAATGATGTGTTTGGACCTATGAAGGTTCCATCACTGGGTAAGTCTGTGTACTATGTATCATTTATAGATGACTTTTCAAGGAATACATGGATATAGTTCCTTAAGAATAAATATGAAGCCTTTAACAGGTTTAAAGAATGTAAGGCTCTCGTGGAAAATCAGATAGAGAAGAAGATAAAGGTGCTTAGGACAGATAATGGTGGAGACTTTGCAGCAAGTAATTTGAAGAATTCTATAAGAAGTGTGATATAGCATGATAGAAGACTACTCCATATACACCTCAACAAAATGGAGTTGCAGAAAGAATGAATAAGACGTTGAAGGAAAGGGCAAGAAGGATGCTCAGTGGTGTCGGGTTAGGACAAGAATTCTGGGCAGAAGCGGTGGATACTGCATGTTACTTGGTCAACAGGTCACCTTCATTAGCGTTGGAGGGTAAGACTCCACAAGAGGTATGGAATGGTAAGAAACCCTCTCTTTCACATCTTAGGGTATTTGGATGTGATGCAAATGTACATGTTCCAAAGGAGAAATGAACCAATTTGGATAGTAAATCTGAAAAGTGCATCTTCATTGGGTATAAGGATGGTTTAAAGGGGTATAAGCTTTGGAACCCAGTCACACGAAAGGTTGTGTACAACCAAGATGTGGTGTTTAGAGTGGTAAAACATCTTATTAAACATGAAGTCCAACCAAAGGAACTTGAGAAGATAGAGTTTGAGGTTAAGGAGGAAGAATTAGACTCTACAACAGAGGAGGAATCAGAAGATGAAGAGCCACAAACTCCGGGTGTGAGAAGATCAGTTCGAGAAAGAAGGCAGCCAAAAAGGTATAGTCCATCTGCTTTCTATTCAAATTTTTCTTTATCTATTACTGACGATGATCCCAGAACTGTGAAGGAAGCAGTAGATTCAGAGGATGGAAAACTCTGGAAAGAGGCCATGGTTGATGAAATGACATCTTTGCACAAAAATGAGGCTTGGGATTTGGTGGAGTTGCCAGCTGGAAGGAAACCCATTGGCAGCAAATGGGTGTTCAAGAAGAAGATAAATGCAGAAGGAAAGGTGGAGAAATACAAAACTTGGTTGGTAGCAAAAGATTACTCCCAGCTGTCGGGAATTGATTTTGGTGATATTTTTTGTCCTGTTTCCAGGGTACCTTCTATTAGATTACTTTTATCTGTTGCTCCTGCTTTTGATTTTGAGGTAGAACCGATGGATGTGAAGACATCATTTCTTCACGGGGATCTCGAAGAGGAAATATAGATGAAGCAACCTGAAGGCTTTGTGGTGAATGGTAAGAAAGAACTGGGTATGCAAGTTGAAGAAGTCTCTGTATGGGTTAAAACAGTCACCAAGGATGTGGTATCAGAAATTTGATACATTTATACGGGGACTTGGCTTCACTAGAAGCAAAGCAGTTCACTATGTGTATTTTAAATTTATTGGTGACTATGTTATTTATCTGGTCTTGTATGTGGATGATATGTTGCTGGTTGGAAATGATAAAGAAATTATCCAGGATTTGAAGACCCAATTTTCCTCCAAATTCGACATGAAAGATCTTGGTGCTGCAAACTATATTTTGGGAATGGAAATTAAAAGAGATCGGGCAAGGAGGAAGCTCTAGTTAAACCAAATGAAGTATGTTGAGACAATACTGTAGAGGTTTAATATGCAGGATAGTAAATTGGTGAAGGTTCCTATTCTTGTAGGTGTGAGGTTATCTGCTGAACAATGTCCCAAGACACAAGAAGAGGAAGAGGACATGTCACGTGTTCCATATGCAAGTGCAGTCGGTAGCTTGATGTATGCAATGGTCTGTACTAGATTAGACATTGCACATGCAGTGGGAGTATTGAGTAGGTTTATGTCAAAACCAGGAAAGGAGCACTGGATAGTAGTGAAGAAGGTTCTTAGGTATTTGTGTGGCACTAGTGATTATGGTTTGTGCTACCAAGGAAGATCAAGATTGGACAGAATGTTGGATATTCATGGCTTTGTTGATGCAGACTAAGCTGGAGAGCTGGATCAGAGAAGATCTACAAGTGGGTATGTGTTAACCTATTTGGAGGTGCAGTCAGTTGGATGAGTAAGAAACAATTTGTAGTGGCATTATCAACTACAGAGGCAGAATACATGGCAACCACTCATGCAAGTAAGGAAGTAGTTTGGTTGCAGAGATTGTGTTCAAGTATGGGGTTAGTACAGGGAGCTATAAGATAGACTGTGATAGCCAAAGTGAAATTTTCTTGGCAAAGAACCTCGCATATCATTCAAAGACAAAGCACATTTATGTTCAGTATCACTTTATGAGGGATATGATAGAAGACAAAAAGGTGTTGCTGGTAAAGGTAGACACTTTTAAGAATACTGCAGATGCATTGAAAAAATCTGTGAGCTCTGAGAAGTTCTCTTGGTGTAGAGAGACAATGGGCATTTCAGGGCTGGAAAAATGACTAAGCTCTCTTGTGGCCCCCTCTATAAAGAAAACATCAAGTGGGAGAATGTTTGGTTGTGTTATATTCTTTCCACGACTAGCCCACGTAGTTAACTAGGGGGTTAGACGGGGGGCGGAACCGCCCTTTGTTGCGTCAATTGTGTAGCGGGGGGGTCACAAGGGGTTTGAGGTGTACCCGTAACCCCACTTTATGGGGTCTGGGGCAATGCCCCGGAAAATTTTGGTTTTGGACCCTATGTTAAGATGGGAGGACCCACCTATGGTTTTGTGCATGATTTTCACACATTATTTTGGACGCAATGGTTTTCGTTCCATGGTATTGGATGCGATGGTTTTTGGTCCATGGTATTGGACACGATGGTTTTCATTCCATGGTATTGGATGCTTCGGCATGTATAAATATGTATTATAACATTGAAAGGAACATAATGAAAAATCGAACTAGTAGTCTTGGTTTTGAGATCCAGGGGAAAATCTCTGTGTATATGTATTTTATGTGTTATGCTCTCACATTGTTTATTTTTTGTGTTTTAGAATTCGTATGTAGGTAATTTCTATATGGGGTTAAAACCTACAATGATAGGAGATCAGTTCCTAGAATGGTGTCATTCGTTAGGAAATTATCAGTTCTTCTTTGATGGATCTTCAAAACGAAACTTAGTGGAGGCAAGAGCAGGAGGGGTTCTTTATTGCCCCGATGGAGAAATAGAGATGCAATTTTCTTGGGGGATTGGCATAACATCAAATAACCAAGCAGAAGCCTTAACCCTATGGAAAGGACTAAAGATAGTGTAGAAGCCTTAACCCTATGGCAAGGACTAAAGATAGTGTAGAAGCCTTAACCCTATGGCAAGGACTAAAGACAGTGCAAAAGCCTTAACCCTATGGCAAGGACTAAAGATAATATTATTAAAGATATTTTTTTGCTCAAGTATATTTGGTGACTCAAATGATAATCATTCAAAAAAACCCACAAAGTAAAAAAAAACTTGGAAGAAGATCCAATACCAGGATCTTCAGACTATTTTCCTTCTATGCATGGAACTTCTTGATCCTATTTTCCTCGCTCAGACTAGATCCTGTGACCACTCATGCATGAGATTTGAATCCTCTACCACCTCGATGCTCTGCTCTAAATCTCTCCTCACCCTTGTGTTCTAGGGGCCTACACATTTCTCTTGTATACAGGTCAACCACGGTGATTTTCCTTGCAAGTATTTGTACAGTCTTTCAGCAATGTTGTTTTCTCAAGGCCATGGATCCCAAATACACGAGTTACCATAACCTGGCGAGATTCCCTCAGCCACTTATTTAGTTTTTTCATAACATATTTTATCCACAACTCTGGTAATGTGGAATATAGTTCTACTTGATGAGTATTATAGACCATGAAGAGATCATAAAAAAACTTGTCTTCCATTCTTTGGTTTGTGTAGAGGGACTTGGATTGCACACAACACATTGAATATACAATTACGCATCGGTAGATCAACTCTCTCACCCTTCCCTTGAAAACAATTATTTATCTCCATTGACATCCTGGAAGGTAACTTTGCATCTTCATTTTTATAGTTAATACAAAGGAAGAGGTTCTTCATATGATATAGCTGATCTTGGAGAAGCAGATGATTTTCCTCCAACATAACAACATCATCTATTTCTCAAATGAGTTGTTGAAAAAACGGAATCATGCTCGCATAACTTTTCCTAGCCAAAGCATCCATTACTTCTTTTTCTGCATGTGGCCATCTTAGTCCTCAAATTCGCTCCTTCCTCTTCTTTGGCATGACCACTACAGGAAAAAGTTCTGGCAAGTCCCATTCTTCCACCTCTTCTTCTGTTTTTGCTACCATTTTTCTTCAGATATCTTCTCTCTACAGGTGATGGGGTTGCCTAGGTCACTCTGGCCAACCAGAGCTCTGATGCCACTAGTTAGGATTCACAAATATATAATCAAGAAACAAATATTTAAATCATATATATTGTGATTTATCATAAAAATATTAACTAGGGAAAGACTAGTCAATAATAGATCTATTATTAATTGTGGCTAAACCATAATCAAGCTAGATTACAATTTGATTTTTCACAGCTCAACCATGGCTAACTACAAAGAATAATTTTCGAGCCCTTTAAAGGCTTCAACTATGTGTAATACCATAAAATTAATACCAAAAGTCACCAACACTAAGTGACCAAAACCATAACTATTGATATGACCTAAAATCCACCATCACTATCATTGAATCAAGTTTCTCTAACAATCACTCAATTAACTAGGATGATGAATCCACTAAACTATGAAATTTCGCAATAAAACTTCTTTTGTTTTCCAAAATCTAGAGCCTTCTGTCTCAAGGAATCCATGCCCCTAGCCCTAACTACCTCCCAACTATTTCCTACAGAAGTGGAACCCCGCAGCGCTCCATCACCAAATAGGATCTGGATTGGTATGAAGGGCACCTACCTCCACATCAAAAACATTTGCAGTTGCATTCGGCAGTAGTTTCTTTAAGGTGGCAGTGCATGCATGGGCCTAATTCTAAATTGTCACTTGGAATCAAAATTGCATTCAACTAGGAATGCGTGCATGAAATTAATTCCGGATTATCTTCTAAATAAATCAAAAGTATAGCATAGCAGATCTTCCATATTAATTCAAAGTATACTCCAATTGGTAGGTAATAGAAAATGAAGGGTCACTTCTATCCACAACATATGATAGCTCACGTACCTCCACAACATAAGCTGGAATTGGACGAGATAGGAGTTCATGTAGGCTTGACCGCATTCATGGAAGTAATTGCACGTTATCTTCCAAATTAACTCAAATTATACTCCAAATAACAGGCAGCATATGTAGAGTTAAATGGGGTGCAAAATTAAGTGTCACCATGAAATATCTATTCGAATGAGAAGAGCGTTAATTGGATTTCCAACTCCACAAAGAAAGCAACGCATGGATTGGGTGGCTGATGGGTTGGAAATAACAAGAGTAAAAATTCAAAATTCAAAATGGAAAAAATTAAAAATTAACACATATATGAAAAAAAAATAATAATAAATAATTCAAAAACACACATATGAGATGTATGCATTCCACTTAGCTTGCACTACAACCACCATTGCAATATTCCTTGTCGAAGGCTCACTGCATTCACTTTACCTTTTCCAAGTATCGTGCAAAGCAAACATTAAATTGAAACATTAGTTTCCCAATTTAGCCAAAGGATTTCTTAACTAACCCATTCACTTATCCTTTTTAACTTGGTCATCTTCTTGTCATATTTTATTTCCTTTCATTACTAGAGATTTTAACCGAAGCATAAACATAATATATCAATAATACTCATTATCATTAGTAGGTCATTCTTTCCCACGTACACAATGAATATTCCACACAGTATGGAATCCCTTACATATCCACATGGTTTTACTCAAAACATTGTAAGTACAAATTATGTTTTCCCACTATTCACATAATTATTATAATTTTAAAGAATGATTACTTATTTTACTACTATGATGGATCTCAACTAATCACTTTTTGGAGCAAACAAAATTATTATAATTTCATTTTATTTTCTCATATATATATATATAAAAGTCAATCACACTTCCGATTAAGGTAACTCTCTTATTATGAGATTTTCATGTTTTTTGCATTGTTGTCCATTTACTCAAGTAGACTTAGCCAAGTCTAATATAGTTGTCCTGTGATCTTTTTCCACCTTCCATTTCCATGTATCTTATGTAAAAGGCTTAATCAAGGCCTTGCAATTCTATTTGGGTTTATTTGGCTCTTCTCTAGATCTCTTTTCCTTTCCCTTCCCACACACAAAAATCCAAGTTCATAACAATAATACACAATAACAAAATAAGCTAGAATGGCCATGCTCAAAGTCAACATTCAAGTTACAACAAAATAAGAAGCCAACCATAACAAAAAAGACGTGTAAGAAATTCTAATCATTCATTAGCCCTCAAGAACTTATTCCCTTGAGTTCTAGTATTCATTGTGTCCATCACCAACATAGACACAAAATTTTACCAATAATCCTTTCCAAGGTTTTCAACAACCTCAAAATTTCAACATCCCTTGACATAGTTCAAGAAGGAAATTTCTATGTATTTCAAAAATCTTGAGGGGATTCTCCCTCATTTATTTATGTACTATCAGTATTTGGCTCATGTGCTTCGAGTTCACAAGAATTAGTCTTCTTCTTTCGCTATATGTTAGGATAATACCTCTTCAAATGTGCTTCTCCATAGTTCCAAAATGAAATTAACATTCTTTTATTTTTAGCGTTATGATGTTCATTTATATTTTTTTCATCATGACATTCCTTTATATCTTCCTAGGTTGATGTTTGTTGCAATAACCCTTGCATAGTACATATAGTCTACAACTGGCACCTACTTGCACACACCAAACAATGACTAGAAAACGCCAAACTTTGTTACAAAATTCCAAATATTTATGTCTAAAGGTGTACTTTAGAGACTTTTCTCCTTATTTCATCTGTCTTGAGTTGATCCAATTGAAGTGTTGAACCAAGGTTCTCTTATACCACATTGTAACACTCCCTTGCAACCCTTTGAGTACTTCAAGCTGATTGGGAGGTGTTACTTTCAATTAACCTCAACTCCATGGTCTCCTTATGGAGATGGGGTTATAAAATCCTCAAATTAAAAGTTATTAGAGTCAAATTATAATACCATATGCCTTTAAAGCTCTATACATACTTATTAGAGTGATTTCATATTGCAAACTTCATAGTGATGCAATATTCATATCTACCGATTCCTGACCTCCAGTTTGACATGCCCCTTCTGCTTAGCCCTTCCCACATTTCTCACCATAGGACCGAGGGTTGTGACCTGCTTCTTATCATCAAGGTTTTATAGCATTTAGAATCTTGCTAGGGTCCATTCTTCCTTTGTTAAGTGCTTAGCACCCAAGGTTCTTAAAGTTCCTCACTACAACAAAACAGGCAATTTGCGCCAGATTTAGCACCAGATTCTAGTGCATTTTTTTCTCAATTGGGATGAGCAACCTGGCGCTAAATCTGGCTCTATTGTACAATTTTTAAAGCGTCCTTTTTTGCACCAAATTTTGCATCTTTTCTATGCCAAATTTTCCATCATTTTCTGCATCATATTTTGCACCAAGATTTTCATTTGGTTTTACAACAGGTTTTGCTTCTAGTTTTGTGCCTTTTTTTGCATCTATTTTTGCATCATTTTTTGCTTCCTCTTTTGTGGAATTCTTTGCTTCTATTTTTGTGTCAAAATTTGCATCGATTTTTACAGCATCTTTGACATCTTATTTAGCGCCTTTTTTTACATCCAATTTGTGCCAATTTTTGCATCTGGTTTTATGCCATCTTTTGCTTCTAATTTTGTACTTATTTTTACATCTATTTTTGTGCCAATTTTTCTACCTTTTTTTACACCATCTTTTCCATCCAATTTTGCACCATATGTTGAATCTGATTTAGTGCCAAATTCCGCATGCATTTTTGCACCATTTTTTGCATCCACTTTTTCATTTTATTTATCTCCCTATTTTGCACCATATTTTGCACCATATTTTGCATTTAATTTTGCATCATTTGTTGCATCCAATTTAGCATCATTTTTAACACCATTTCTTGCATCCAATTTTTCATCCTTTTGAGCATCTAAATTTGCATCCTATGTTGAACCATATATTGCATCCACATTTGCATCCCATTTTGTGTCTATTGTTACGTTCACTTTTGAGCCATTTTTTCGTCTACTTTTGCAGTTGTTTTTGCACCAAGTTTGGAATGATTTGTTGCATCATTTTACATCAAATGTTGCATCTCAATTTGCATCCAAAATTGAGCCATTTGTATGCCTATTTTTGCACCATGTTTTCTTCTTTTGTGTCCAATTTTGCACCATTTTTTATGTCCAAATTTGCATCCTTTTTGGTATCTAGTTTTTCATCCTTTTTGGCTTCCAAATTTGCATCCTTTTTTCTACCACATTTTGTGTCCACATTTGCATCTCATTTTGCACCTAGATTTTAGTTGGAATTTTCATCTAGTTATGCATCATCTTTGACATCCTTGGTTTCACCATTTTTTAGTCCCATTTTGCATCTTGTTTTGTGTCTTTTCTTACATCCTTTTTGCATCCTAATTTTACACCATTCTTTGCATCCTCATTTTGGTGTCCATTTTTGCATCCTTGTTTGCACCCAATTCGGTATCCTTTCATATGCCCTATTTTGTTCCCTTCTTTGGGTCTAGTGTTGCACCCTTTTTTAATTTTACTTTAAAAACCTTTTTGTGTCATTGTTTGCATATTGTTTTGATGGCTAGTTTAACATCCAATTCTACTCCCAATTTTTCATCCATGGTTAAATCCACTTTTGGCTTCTTGTTTAGAGTTTTACTTTTATTTCCATTTATGACCACCTCTATGGGTTCATTTTACTAAGTTCATTTACATAGTGAAATATATTAAATTTTCTAAATATCATTTTGCTGTAGGATTTAATGCATGGTTAGATGAAAACAAAACCCTCTCAGTTTATCTCAGAAACCTAGGACAAACCAATTAAGAGAAAGGTTGTTCTAAGGCTTGGGATTCTTAGTAGATCAAGATGTAGAGTATAGATTAAGAAAAAGAGAATGAATTCTTGTGAGTCCTCGCATGCAGGTCTTCTTGGAGTTTTTCGTATAGCCAAGAAGCGCTCCTAGCTAGCTCCAAAGCTTGATCCTACACATAAGAGAGAGAATAAAGCAACCTTCACAACATAATATCTTAATAATCAAAACTATAAAAAACATATAAATATTATTGAATAAATAAATATAAACCAAAAACCCATGCATACATTAGTTAAATAGAAGAAGTAAAGAATGAATAGAAACATATGGAAGGAAGAACAACTGATCTATATGAATAAAGGAGTTGGAGGAAAGTTACAACAATCAGATATAGTTGCAACATCACCTCCCCCAACTCATAGCTCCAAAACTCTCCCTCTCAAGACAGATCTCAAGAGCGTGACAATACAAAATTCCCATCATTTTTTCAATGGCCAAGCCTCTAATATATAGGAAAGTGGAGGCTATGAAGATTTCCAAAATTCCTCATTAGTTCAATTTGGGAAAAATCTTTTGGGTGAATAATGTTTCCTCATATAAAAAAGGAATTTTCCACTTTTTAGATGCTTTTGTGCTTAGGAAAAGGCTTCCCCATGCTTTATGGCTCTTTCCCACTTTTGTATGCTTTTATTTTTTAGGAAAAAGCTAAAGATGAGGATAAGGAGATTACATTCCACCATATGTTTCCGAAAGTGACCAAGAATGTCAAATTCAAATTCTAGTTTGCTTATGTTTTAGTTTTTTTTTAAATATATATTTAGGTTTAGTATTTTTTTTTTCTAGAAAATTATATTTAGTTTTTGGTATATTTTTCTATAAGAAAAATTATATTTTGTTTTTATAAAAATGGATTTTAAACATTCCATTCATGCTAAATTTGTGATTTTATGATAGGAGTTTAAATTATATATAGTAAAGTAACTTAATGTCATGTGTCGTGTTGCTGAGATGGGTGTTATACATCTCTTTCTTGCTAAGTTATAGAATGTGCTTGGGTTTTCTTAATGCAATAAAACTAATTATGTTCTTCATGATATCTTGAAATGTTCATCTTGAACCAGGCTAATAAAACAATAAAGTTAAAACAGGTTTTCCTTTGTCCTTTATAGATCTTTGTCCCCATTAATCTTGGTCTTAATAGATTAATTGTCTTGTGGTGGCCTTGAGTGGTCACTTCCATTAGTTGCATGCTTTGTAGTTTTCAGTTAGTGACATTTTTTAGGCTTGATAATATGTTATTTAATTTATCAAAATGTGTTATTGTCCATATTATTGTTAAATATTAATATTAAATATGCTGATTTTTAAGCATGTTTTAGCAAAACTTTCCCAAAATGTTTATAGATTGTATTTTATAATGCAATGATTCTTTGCTTGATGAAATTGTTTTGGATATTTTTTTAATGATTCATTGATTGATGAAATTGTTATGGATATTTTTTTTAGTATATTAAATTGTATGTGATAAAGTCAAAAATCACCTCTTTTTTAGATTTTCATTGATCAATTTCCCTTAAGGCCATCAAGTTCACCATTTGGTCCAAGGTTAAGGAAATATAGGAGTCATGAAGTGGAATTGTCCAAGCACTTAAATCTTGAGACATGTTTCCTTTTAGTCACTTTATACTTTCTTTCTATGTAAATTTTTGATGAAAATAGTCTTGGAACATGAGGGGTGTCAATAGTAAGCGAAAACAAACTCCTAAAAGAAAAATGGTATGCAAAGCACCCATAAATAATGTTGATATAAGAAGCAAAAATATTAAGTGAGGTTCAACCTCATATAATTAGAAAATGGGGGAGGAATTTCCAAGTAGTAGTGATTGATGCTTAGAGATACTTGGGTGGAATGGTTATTATTTGAAATGATTAAGACATCAAGGTTACCAATATGTTTACCTCTTTTCGCATTATGACAATACAATTTTAGTTAATTGACATTGAGGACTACTACCATGTATCCAATGTCTATGACTCCAATATCGCAAATGGAAAACCTCTATTTCTCAATTCTATTTCTAGCACAAGTAATTTATACTCCCCATCTCCATGGATTGTTGGGAGTGACTTCAATATTATAAGTGTCTCGAGGAAAAGAAAGAATGAATCGAAATGTTTAACAAGATATTTTGTAAGCTATACCATTAAAGCCACAAAGTAGTCTCCATTAAAGTTTTCAAGAAATGAGTCTCCAACCCACACATGTGGATCAATGAGATGTAATACATGTGTGTGTGGTTACGAACTCAATACACCTCTATAATAACTCCACAAACTTATGTATTTCACTCTATCACATAAATTGATAGTAGTGTGACATAAGTAAACCAAGAGTAGACATGAAAGCCTTAGGAAACAAATATTCCTTAGATCCTCAATTAGGTGCTTAAATGATGAAGTGAAAATGCAAGGAGAAAAGAAGAATTCATGATTTAACCATCACATACATGTGATCAAGTGTGACTAGGAGTGTATATATTCATATATTTTCCAAAGAGGGAGTGAATACATGAGTTACCATTTATTGGCCCTTATTTTTCTTTCTTTTTCATTTTCTTATATATAGGACTTAGGGAATAAGGTTTTCATAAGTTTGGCACAACTCATAGATATAAGATTTACATGAATTTTCACTTCAACCTTAGAGTTTAGACTTAGATAAATCAATATAGTGTATGTTTAATGATTTTGGCTTTCACTTTTTTATTGTATTTCATCACAAATACAAAAGGGGAAATATTTTGCCACAAATCTATGAATGCTTAATCATAAAGTCGTCATGTGATGAAAACAAATTAATGATGTTATTCTCTACGAAAATGATGGGTATTCTTGAGAAAATCTTATGCTTGTGGATGTTTCCTCCCTGGTTGAGAGGGAGTGAGGGTAGTCACCATGTTATCCATGTGTCATGTACTATGGCTAGGATTAACAATCGTAAGCCTAGTAAAGGCACTAGTAGGGATAATGGTGGATTGGATAAACATCTGGGACCAATATTCTTTGAGAATTTGGACATTGACTAGGACTAATCGCCATAAGTCAAGTACATTAATCCAAGATAAGAATAGTCATGAGGATTGACATTTTCTGGTGTCAAATATTATGATAGTGGATTAGGAAATGATCATGTGAGGACATACCTGGTAAACATCTTGGTGGGGTAAGTGCCTTGAAAGGCAGTGGTGTCCAAATTTATGCCTCCCAACATTGTGCTCTGATCTAATGGAGAGATAAACTTGTTATTCAAGGCCTTACTATTTTGAAAATTTTGGCTATGATGATGTAAATCATCATTGATGCTTATCAATCTAGATCCCTTCTTATATGAATATTTCAACTTGAGAGTACTTTTTTGTCTCATTATGAGTACCTCGCTAGTTTAGAGGGAGGGTCATCATCTTCATTATTGCCATCATCACCACCATCAATGTGATCATTATTGTCATCATTTCATTATCATCATAATCACCATTCATGTCTTCTTCATGATCATCATCATCATCATGATTTTGTATATTGTCGTCAATTGTTCATAATTATAGGTATCATAAGAAATATCACCAACCTTAGGACACATGATATATGAAAGAAAAATAACCACTTTATTTTTTAGAAATGATTGATGATCATCAACATCACTACCATTATCATCGTCATTATAATTGTCATCATCCCCATCATCATAACTAATATAAGTTTTATCATAATTTTTGTCATCTTCATCATGAACATCATAATCATCATTCATGCCATTATTGTTCTTGATTATGACCAAGATGAAAATAATGATAATGATGATCAGATGATGATGACTTGGAAGATGACGCCAAAGATAATTATTATGATTTTTACCATGATAACATTTAAAAATTGGGAGGAATGGCCAAGGTCATTAGCATCATCATCATTGTCATTGTAACTCCCATCGTCTTTATCATCATTGTCATTATCATAACAATCGCAATTCATGTCATCGTCATCATCTTCATTATCATCATCGTTATAATTATTGACATTGTCATCAGTTGTTCATAATTTTCAATGTCATAAGAAATATAATCAATGCAAAAGATATGATGTGTGTTGGAAAATGGATGCAAAAGTAAACAAAAAAATGGGGGTAAAAATAGACGTAAATTTGGATGAAGAGTGGACACAACATAAGTAGATGCAGAACAAGACAGAAAAATTGAACAAAAGTGGATGAAAAAGTAGATGCAATAGTTCATACAAACTTGAACACAAAATAGGACTCAAACATGGATGAAAAAGTGGAAGAAAACATGGGCACAATAGTAAGCATAAAACTTAGCATGAATTGTGGTGAAACAAATGTGGATACTCCAATGAATGTAAAAAAAAAGGGACACAAACTTGAATGCAAAAAGGAGGAAAACTTGGATGAAAAAAGGGATGTAAACATGGGCCAAACATGGGTGCAATAGTGAACACAAAATTAGTTGCAAAACTAGACAAATCAAAAGTGGATGTAAAAGTAAATTCGAAATGGGATGCAAAAAACATAAACAATATTTGATGCAAACTTGGACACAAAAGAGGATGCAAATATGGATGCAATAGTGGAAGAAAATGTGGGTTGCAATGATAGGCATAAGATATGGCACAAATAATAGCACAAAAAAGGTGGATGTAATAATAGACACAAAAAAATATGCAAACTTAGATGCAAGACAAGATGCTATAAGGGATGTAAAAGTGGATGCAAACACGGGTGCAACATGAGAAACAAAATTGGATGCAAAATATGGATGAAATGGAAGTACATGCAAAAGAAGATACAAAATGAGATGCAAAACCCAACACAAAAGTGGATGCAAAAATAGATGAAATATTTTATGCAAAAGAGGATGTGAAGATGGATGCAAAATTGGAAGCAAACGTGGGTACAACAGTATGTGCAAAACATGGAACAAATTTTGTCACAACAAAAGTAGATGTAATGATAGATGCAAAAAAAGAAGCAAATGAAGATGAAAAATAGGATGCAAAAAGGGATGTAAAAGTGGGTGTAAACATGGGTGCAACAATGGATGTAAAATAGCTTTTGCAACTTATTTGAAAGAGCAATTTTGTCCCAACAGTTAGACTTGTAGCATAAAGAACATGGTTAATACATATGATTCGACCAAAAACTAGTTACTACCAAAATTCAACCAAAAAAAATATTACTGCATAAAAATAGAATTAAAAACAAAAAAAATAAAAACAAAAATTTCCCAAATTAAAAATAAATAAATGATAAACTTTTTTTTACCAAAATTTAGTGAATTTTTTAGTGCTAATACTAACATCACCATTACAACAAGATATTTTTTTAGTGCTAATACTTCCATTACAACAAGATATAAGAGGGATATAATGCAAAAAGTTTAATAATAATATGTATGTAGAAGATGGTCTTCAGACTGGTGAATTCATGATAATCAATGGGACTACAGTCAAAATAATTGGATGTTATTTACTTTTTTACGTAGATTGTCAAAATAATTGCATAAATCAATTTTTTTTAACCAAAATTTAACAAAAACTTTGCTAGTGCTAACATTAGAACCACCATTACAACAAGATATCTTTCTAGTGTTGACAACACCATTATAGTAAGATACCTCAAGAGAGACAGAAAATTTAAAAAGTATGATAGTAATATGTATCCAGAAGATGGTAGTGAAACTAGTAATTGTTCATTCTCATTATCATAATCATTGTCATCATCATCACCATCATCCTTGTCATCGTTATTGCCATCATTACATTATCATCATAATCACCATTCATGCCATCATCATCAGCTCCATCATCATCATCATTATGGACATTGTTTGCAATTGTTTATAATTATAGACGTTGTAAGAAATATCATCAACCCAAAAAATGTGATCAGTGCTAGAAAAGGGTTGTTTAGGACACATTGATATACGTAAGAGAAATAACAACTCTATTTTTGAGAGATGATCGATGATCATCATCATCACCACCATTATCATCATCATTGCAATTTTTATCATCCCCATCATCATCATTAATGTAATTTCTATCAACATTGTTGCAATCATCATCATCATTCATGCCATTATTGTTTTTGATGATGACCTAGATGAAAATGATGATGATGACACCAAAGATAATTCTTATGATTATGACAATGACAACATCTAAAATTGGGAAGATTCGCCAAGGTCATTAGCGTTGTCATCATCATAATCATTGCCATCATCATCATTAATGTCATTGTAACCACTATCGTCTTTATCATCATAATCACAATTCATGTCATCACCATCATCTTCATTTTCATCATTGTCAATATTATTGACATTGTCATCTATTGTTCATAATTGTCAATGCCATAAGGAATATCATCAATGCAGAAAATATGATCAGTGTTGGAAAAGGGATGCAAAAGCGAACATAGAAATGGGGGCAACAATAGAAGTAAAATTGGATGAAAAGTGGATAGAACATAAATAGATGCACAACAACATGAAAAACCTAACACAAAAGTGGATGCAAAAGTAGATGCAATTGTCAATGCAAACTTGGATGCAAACATGAAGGCAAAAGTGGAAGCAAACATGGGTCCAATGGTAGGTGTAAAACTTGGCACAAACTGTGGTGAAACAAATGTGGATGCAACAACGGACACAAAAGTAGATGCAAAAATGGATGAAACAAAAGTGGATACAATAGGGGATGCAAAAACATACACAATATCTGATGCAAACTTGAACACAAAAGAGGATGCAAATGTGGATGCAAACGTGGAAGCAAATGTGGTTGCAATGGTAGGCGCAAGATATGGTGCAACAAAAGTGGATGTAACAATAGACAAAAAATGTGCAAAATAAGATGCAAAAATGGATGTAAAAGTGGAAGCAAACATTGATGCAACAGGAAAAACAAAATTGGATGAAAAAAATGGATACAATGGAAGTAGATGCAAAAGTAGATACAAAACGAGATGCAAAACCCAATGCATAAACCTGACACAAAAGTGGATGCAAAAATAGATGCAATATTTGATGCAAAAGAGGACGTGAACATGGATGCAAAATTGGAAGCAAACGTGGATACAATAGTGAGTGCAAAACATGGTGCAAATTATGGCATAACAAAAGTGGATGTAATGATAGATGAAAAAAAAGAATCAAAGTATGATGCAAATGAAAATGTAAAAAGGGATGCAAAAAGTGAAATTTAAAATGGGTGTAACAGTGGATGCAAAATTGTATGCAAAAGTGGATGCAATAGAAGTCGATGCAAAAGTAGATGGAAAACGAGACACAAAACCCGATGCAAATCCTGGTCCAAAAATGGATACAAAAAGGGATGCAAAAATAGATGTAGTAGTTGATGAAAACCTAGATGCAAATGAGGATGCAAACGTGGATGCAAAATTATAATCAAAAGTGGGTGCAAAAGGAGGTGCCAAACTAGGCGCCAATTGTGGCACAAAAATATTAGATGCAATAGTGGGTACAATAATAGATGCAAAAGAGGATGTAAATATGGATGCCAAACAAGATGGAAAAGTGGATGCAACAAAAGTAGATGCAAAATTATATGCAAAACTAGACACAAAACTCGATGTAAAACGTGGCACAAAAGTGATGCACAAATGGATGAAAAAATGGATGCAAAAAATGATTTAAAAAAGGATGCAAAAAAGGATGCAAAAGTCGATGCAAAAGTTGATGCAAGTGTAGGTGCAAAAAGTGGATGCAAATGAGGATGCAAAAGTATGTCAAACAAAAATAGATGCCAAAATTGATGCAAAACCTGGAACAAAACCTGGTGCAAAGGATGACACAAAACTTGGCATAAAATTTGGTGCAAAACGTGGTGCAAAAACTATTGCAATACCTGGTGCTAAACTTGGTGTAAGATTTGGTGCAAAACTTGATGCAAATTTTGTGTCAAGTTTTGCACCATATTTGATAAATGGATGCAAATAGCACCAAAAATGGGCTCTAGATGCAAAAAAAGAAGTAAAAAGGGACGCTAATCGCTGGTTTTGTTGTAGTGCCTCTTGACAATGCGCTAGCCAAATATCAGAGCCCCTCTCATCAAAGGCTTCGAATTGGGGAAATAACTTTTGAGTTGTGATATTCTAATTCTCCAATATGTTGATAGCTCTTAGTGCTTAGCCCTAGTTCTACGTCTTTGGTTCTTTGAGTCCTTGCAAACATGGTGCCAGCCCAATATTGGAGACCCCTTATCCAAAAAATTTCAAGTATCAATTTTTGTAAAGTGCTGACATCCTCAACCTTTGATATGCGATCTCCAATATGATGCCATCATTCCATGTGGCACCCTATGGGTTGTGGCATGTGTTACCCATATTTGTCCCTTAGGTCCCCTCAAAATACTAGAACCAACTGCCACATGTCCTTCTGTATCACCATGTTAGATTCCACTGTAGCTTTATCAGAACCAATATTATGTCATCATGTGTCCAACTAAACGAGAGATTAGAGGGCTAGCTCACCTTTGTTTTTGTGATGAAATCCTATGTTAATAATTTTTAGTGTTTCCCAGTGATTTTTAATGCTATCGGAACTTTTCAACGTCGCAACTTTTAAAAACGTTTTCACCTTCAAAAGTTTTGATTCTTTGATTTAGAATGTTCTGATGCTACGATATTGTGATGTGCCAATCTCTTTTGGGCTTCGAAACTTCCTTCTCTGATCCATTGGACCTCAAACATGCATGACCTATGATATGCAATCGTCGATATGCCGATGCTTTGATGTTGTGATCATTGATATACCTGATGTATTATACATTCAGACCTCTAACATGTGATCTCCAATATTCCTGATATGCCTTCACAAGGCTTCAGTCCTTGAAACTTGAGAAGACCATAACTTTTGATCTAGGAGTCCATTTTCAGACTTCCACATATCATTAGAAAACTTGTTTAGAACACTTTCTAATGGAGAGGGTTTGATTTAGGATTTGAGTCATTTTGAGGCTTGTAATATGAATATAAATTTCTATCCTCATTTACTCTTTGGCTTATTGAAAAAACATTTTGCAGTAAGTGAAAATCAAAGTTGTCAACTCCATTCAATGTCTCTGGTGTGTTCAAGAGAAGTCATCTAGTTGATCTCTACTAGAATACTCTAAATACTTCATTTCATGTCTTCCTTTCACAATCTAGTTCCATATCATCATCATTCTAATCATTCTATCTCAATTATGATACATGTTTTGTTTCAATGACGGGGGATAGATAAAGGCACTCCTATGATGGGTCACTTCTTGTTGACATCAACACATCATCAAGGAAGTTGAATTAGAAACACACATTTTGTACCTTAGAACTTGCATACATCAAAGTCAAGTTTCCTCTCTTTCGGAAACAATTTTACATCATTGGCCTTCGACTGAAATATTATGTGTGTTGTTTGACATCAACTCATTTATTCAAACCACACGAATTGTATTGTAGTACATTGAGATCCATTAAGATCATCAGTGGTTTCTCTTGTGTTTGTTAACGACTTACATCATTGGTTAGTAATCATATGGTTTCTACCATGTTCGACTTGAACTCATTGATTTACATGGTTAGACTCTTACATTGGTTGGTCATTTGAATGAGATACAAGACCCCAGATCTAGTCTCATCCATTTGGGCTGTGATTTCAAGATTTATACAAGGATCACAATGTATGTTGGTCGTGATCATATTGACAGTCATCCAATCATGGGTACACCAATTGCTGTTAGGATATTCCGACACATAGGAAATAGTTAAGTACAACTTGGTCTAGTATAGAGTTAGGTATAGAGTTAGGTAAAGTGTGTTTCTTTACTATGTACATTTTGTAACGTACAATCTGACGGTCACGATATGTAATGATCCAACGATTCACTCTCTCCTCGGTATTACCGACACTTGATCCGTGGCTTAACACCCGATTGGTCCATGATTTCTATTTAAAGCGCATGGAGGGTCATTTGTAGGGTAACCCATCTATGAGAGAAGCATATGTAAATTTTCATTCTTTTATTAATAAATTGCCTGAAGTGGCCGCGTTGGCTCAGGCCGTGGACTGTTTCCCTCTTTGAGGGTTTTAACCATGTCAAAATACTGGTGTATTGATCTGTGATCTGTTTGTGAGCGGTTTCCTTTGGTGTTATGTCTGAGGAACATACCCTGTAAATTCCTACATGGTATCAGAGCTATTTGAGGGCTGCGTCCATTGGTGATCCAAATCTGAAGCCGGTAGAACTGCATCCGACTACCGTTTTCTAGATCTACTATTTCTGACTACTTTCGAGCCAAGAGGACTGCTCCGTTGTGTTGGGAGCATCTGTTCCAGTGAGGAACCCCTTTCGTTTCACACGAAAAGGTTTCCGGTAGCCCTAGCTGCGTCATTTTTAAGATCTGGAGGTATACAGTGTTTATTTGCAGTTATTTTCTCTCTGTTTATTTCAGTTTTCGGTTTATTTAGCTTTTTTTATTACCAGATCTATACCTTTCATTTCTGCGTATGCTCTTTGCCTTGCGACTCTGTGCGATCTGGGCAAATCAGAAACAGAAGGGAAGGATTTTTCTCATGCGTATGCTCTTTTCCGCTGCGCCTTAGTGTGATCTCGGAAAATCAGAAACATTGAAGAAAATATTTAGTTTCCGGCTAAAGCTAACTTTGAGACGCAAGTAGTTTCTGGGTGTTGGATACCTATACCAATAGGTTTCATATTTCATGATTGGCAAAAGAAAGTCCAAATATGCTCTGCTTTGAGTTCACAAAGATCCCATATTTCCTAAAGAGCAAGAAGGTGTGTAAAGTGTTTCAAACGTTGATGACCCTATTACAAATTTTGATGGATGATCCAACAGTTTAACCTGGATCATGCCATGTTTCAATTTTGTGTTATAGAATAGAGAAAGAAGTCTGTCCAAACAGCCTAATCTTGGCAGACAACTAGTTTAGGTAGAGAAGAAAAGGATCCCAACAGTTTAATCTGGGACCTTGGAAGAGATAAGGGTAGAAATAGATAGAGAAAAGAATAAAGAAAAAGCCAAAGAAAAGAAAAGGCAAGTAAGGGTTTGCAAGTCCAAGTGCACCCTCCAAGGAGAAACAAAAAATGCTAGGTAAGCAGCTGGGTAGGTAGTTGGGGTTGCAGAAAGGTATCCCTATCATTGCAAGGTGGTGATGGTGGGCAGCAAGGCAAGAGATTAACAGCTGGGAGCATGACTAACCTCCCTCTCCCCCTTCATTTCATTACTAACATTCCCTTCTTTTAGCTGAGATTTATGGAGAAAGATCATGGTTTAGGTGGCTCTGGTTCATTCAGAAGCCACATTTCTTGTCTAAAATCTTTTCATTTTGATCTACTCTCAAAACTAAATCAATTTCATATAAACTCAGTGAGATCCCCTTCATTTGCTCCCTTCATTCATATTAACACTAATTCTATTGTATAAATCCTCATATCGCCTCTTCCCCTAATATTACTAACACCAAGGTGTATAAATCCCAAAATCTTATAAATACCCACCCCTTTGGCATTATAGCCAATAAAGTCTCGAGTCAGGGATCAAATGACACCAGGTCATGTTGATGAACCTAGGCCAGCTACCCCCTCTCCTTCATGAGCTAAATTCCCCTATTTTTCCCCCTTTGCACATAAAAACCCCATAAAGATCCTAAATCCCCACCTTACCCGCTTCAAAGGGCAAATAAGCATGAAAACCCACTTTTCCGCCCTATAGCCAAGGTTAGCGCATATAATGTTTTTTAAAATTACATTGGAAAATCATATAAAACCCGATTATATACCCCTGCCAGCTTCCGTATACAGCGCACATGTCAGCTCACCCGATGACTGTTAGATCAGACCCTCCAGATCTGACGGCCCTGGTCGTGTCAGAGTCTGTCCGACGCCTGACAGTTAAACGTACTATCCCCCTGTCATCTCATTCGTCCGATCACCGTCCGATTATCCGCTGCAGATCCAACGGTTATCCTGATGTCGGAGCTCATCCGCTGTACGAGACTTATCTCCCGACGTCCGTATTTGAAGGACGTCATCCCACTGCTACGTGTCCTCACCACCACGCGTCGGAGGTACAGCCGATGGATACCGCCCCCGTACAAGAGGCGGTACGATATGAAACCATTAGCGGTTTCTGGATTCCCTCATCCCGCCTACCCACGTCATCACCGCATCAGCAACGCGTCAGCGCCCCGTCACCCAGGTACGCTGCCCCGTCGACCTCCCTGTCCCTGCCATTGGTCCACCTGTCCTGCCATGTCACCGCCACCGTGTACCAACCAGACAGCGCCACGTCACCCGATGACGTCAGCATGACGTCATCCGACCTTGACCCCACCCAATGACGTCATGCTGACGTCAGCACATATTCGCGCCAAAAGCGTAAAAAGGTCTATTTCACCCAAAATTTCGCGTTTTTTGGTCATTTTGTGTGTTCATCGTTATTCTGCTCTGCATGCAAAACAACGTCCAAATTGTCTACCAACCTGCTAAACTGACCAGAAGACCTCCAGCGCACCAGTTCAACCTGCGGTCACGACCTCTGCGCGTTGTTTTACCAGGTATTCCTCATTATTCATCCTCTGTGCGCCTGCAATTATCTATTTAACGCTTTAAGAAGCTTAAAGGAAGCCGAAAATCAGAAATTTACTACTGAATTCCTCAGTAAAGCATTGAAGTTCCAATTATCACTTCGGAAAACACCATCCGAGCCTTTTCCCAGTGGCATTCTGCTAAGAAACCAGGCCCTGTCCGCGCAATCGTGGCAGGCGCATTTGAAACCAAATTTTACCATTGAAAGGTGCCAGAAAAGCTAAGCTTCGCTATTAATTGCCATAAAGCAGCATTTCAACTGCTGCAGACCCTGCATTCACCTTTTCTCAGGCATTTTCACCCTTCTCTGCAAAGAAACTCTGTTGTTATTGATCTACATAAGTGACACAATCCCTAAGCAAAACAGAAACCTCAAAGGAAAGTCATGGACCCCCCTGTAGCTCCCATAGCCCTCAATGTGGCTCCCCTGAATGTTCCTAATAGAACATTTGACACCAGAGCATTGGCAGACCTGGACTACAAGATAGCAGAGGAAATGATGAGCAGAAGCAGGTTCCATCTGCAAATATTAAACGAGATAAAGATCAAACATGAGAGGGGGACAGACATCCTGGGAATTTGGGAGTCATTCCTCCCAATATTCAAACTTCCTCAGGTTAATCAATTCCCTGAGCTTGTGCACATAGTTGCTGAACACTATGATGCATCCCAGAGAGCAGTGCTAGATGCTGAAGGTTCAATCCTATTCCTCATTACCCCTGAAGCCATCAGGGAGATGTTGCAATTCCAGACAGAGCATAAGTTGGTCCCTCTGTCACTAGCTGATTTAATAGTACAGGGAGCCAGAACCACAGAGGCCCAAATCACTAAGGTCAACCAGCTCTTCATCAAGGCTGACACTTTGCAGATTCCTCCCATCAACTGCGTTTACCTCAATCAATTGGGCCAAGACCTGGTTGACATGATCAGTCCCATCCTGGGATATGATTCAATAGAACATATTGATGAAACAGTTATACAAATGATGCTTATGTTCTCCCCAGGAAGGAAACCAATCCACTATGATTATGCAACATACATATCAGACAAAATGCATGAACAGTTGATGAATTTTCCAAGAGAAAGAGTGTTTAGGTACACCTCCTACCTATATCATCTGCTCATATACTTCCAGCATGATAAATTCTCCTTCCCAAAGAAGAGAGTAGATGCACAGGGCAATCTGAGATCAGTAGTATATTGGACATCTGTTTTCCACGTATCATGCTACTCTCCATATACCTACTGTGAGTTTATTGATCTCTTCATCCATCCAGCCTTGACTCTACTGATTGGTTCACCTCTTCCTAGACTGACAGAGGACATGAAAAGGTGCCTACATTTGTCAAAAGTATACAGTATTGGGGACTGGTATCTTTACCAACACCACACCGTCATCAGAATATATGGGTGTGAGTTACCCCCATTTAGACTACCCAAATTTGTGCCCATGAGGCTATTTGCCTTAGAATACTTCAGGCAGTTTGGCTATGTGGATATGTTCCACTTCTCAGGCAGAGGCAAGAAAGCACAGCTGAAAATCAAGAGCCAACTTGGCCATTTAGTCTACAATGAAAGGGATGAAGGGTGGAAGGAGGCAGATAGAATACTGGTGGGACTTGGTTTGAAGTACAGTTTTATATGGAAACCCTATGACCCCAACAACTTCATCACAATGAGGAGACTCAAATATAAACTGTCTGCTTACGGTCATCATAGCCTCCCCCAAATTGAAAAATATGCCAATCAAAGCAAGTGGAAAAGGGGAACTCTAGAAGAAGATATAACTCAAAAAGAGCTTGATCAAAGAGCTCTGAACAATCAAAAGAAGATGGCTGACCTTGAGTTTTATGCACAGGTCCCCTCACTGCCAAGCACACAAATTGGAGCAGCAGCCTCCTCTTCAACTACTCCACAGCAAACTACAAAAGTTGCTGGAAAAGTATCAGAAAAAGGAAAGGAAAAGGAAATGGAGGCAGAGCAAGAGCAACAGCAGGAACAACAGCAAAAACAAAGTCAGCAAGCACAAGAACAAGCAGAAGGGTTACAACAAGGGCAACAAGAAGACATAGGACAGCAAGAGGAACAGCAGCAAGAAAAACAAGGGCAGGAGCAGCCTGCCCAGCAAAAGGAAACAGTGGATACTCCTCAGACCACTGAACAAGTCATGCCTACAAGACAAGACTCTACATTTGATGCCTCGGTCCTCCAAACCCCTCAAAAGGAGGACACATTTGTCTTTAGGAAAAGGGAAAGAGAAACTCCCTTGACATCCTCTATCAATCAAGGAGAGAAAAGGCAAAGACTCAACGATTTTCCAGAAGAGGATATAGCCATCAGAGAAGCATTGGGCATGGGCCCACCAAGTCAAGAAATTTCAGCAAGTTCCTCCCAGCAGGAACTAGACAGGACAATGGGAGGGGAAGTCAGCTCCTCCAGCCAGCAGAAAGAGGAAAGAGTGAGCATAAAGCAGCAGTTCATAGACATTAAGAGTAGGAGTGACCCAATCAAAGTTCAATTATACAATCACCTACTTAACATGGCTCCTTCCAATCAGCAGAGACTCATGTCTGCTTTTGATGTAGGTGAGGGCAAACTGACATTGAGTCATTTTATGCCTACGGCACTCAAGCCACAGTCTTCTGCTGATTATCTCAGGACCAATTTAGAGGTCCTTGCCAAAGACATACACCCCATGGACAAAATTGAGTTGCATAAACAAACAAGGGAAATGGTGTATGCTTCATTGGCCGATAAGACCTTGGACAACTACAAGTTAACAAGCAGTCTGAATGCTACGGCTTCCCAGCTGGAGCTAGAGAGAGCCTCTTCTCAGGCCAAAGACAACAGGATCAAAACCCTGGAAGAAATCATCATAGAGATTGGGCACAATCCCAATGATATTAAAGGGATACAAGAGATCTTAAAAATCAGAGATGCTGATATGGCTGCACTAAGGAAGAAGGTTAAACTTCCAGCCACTATCCATCCACAGACCGATGAAGTGGCAAAACAAAGGTATGAGCAGGATTCCACTGCTCTGTTAATTTCTGTTTACAAAGAACTTCTGAAGGCACAAGAAAAATTGGGGCAATATGAGGCCACACAAGCACCTCTGAAAGGATCATCAACACAAGCGCAAGAGGGGCAAACATCTCAGCCCCCTCCACAGGTCATTAATCTTGAGGAGACTGCTCCTACTACTGCACCTCCACCTCAGCAGGTTGAACAACCAGCCACATCTACTTCAGCAGCACCCACCAGCACAGATCAGAGCTTAGACATGCAAAAGCTAAAAAGCGAAATACAAGCTTTAGAAGCACAAATGATGCAGCTGAATGAAACTAAGGAGCAGCTGGCCAAGGTGAATGAAAGGCATGACAAAACAAAAAGAGAAGTAGGAGAGAAGGCCAAAGAAATCAAAGCTCTTAAAGACAAAATCAAGGAGCTTGAGAAAGAGCTAAAGCTAGATAAAATCATAGCCGAAATCAGAGCAATGATATGGTCCAATATTGGTAAGTCCATCAATAACCAGTGGCCATACATTGAGACAATCCATGAGCAACTGGAGCTCATTCCAAAAGCACAGAGGGAAATCAGAACATCAAGGGCCTTGTTGGGGAACATGCCTGAAATTGCAACAAAAATGATCAATGTGCTCAATCATAAGACCAGTTCTCAGTTGACCATCATGGGAATCGCAAATAGAACTGATACTATCCAAATGATCAAGAGGGTTCTTACTCTTAGAAGTCTGATGCAAACCTTAGACAGAAGAACCCAGGATATGCAAACTGAGGTAAACAGGTTCTTTGAGAGGTTTCGGGTATTGGAAAGTAAAGGACTCCCTAGCTTGCTGAACAATGGAGGGAGATTATTCACCCATGAAGAATATGCCAAGAGAGTGAATGTTTTTGCCTCATCACAGGTAAATGAGAAGGCCAGCACCTCAGAAGATACAGGGCCTATCACAGGACAGATTTTCTATGGTAAGATAGAAAATCTACTTTTTATAATGAATGAAATGAATCATCTATTTGATGTAGCTCCCAACTTTTTCAAGTATACAGAAGCTGAAGAGACAATGCAGGCCATCCTCAAGCATCAGCTCCCTACACAGGAATGGTGGACAGATGCCATCCAGAGAATTTTGTAAACATTAAGCCATGCATCAATTTCTGTTTTTTCTATAAATTTTGATGGAAAGAACAGTCAGCAAAATCAGCAGGCATCATAAAGTCAAAGCTGAGCCAACTCAGCAGATGGAGCAGCCAACAAAGCAGGAAAGACAAACGCAGCTGGCAAAGCCGAGAAATTCATTGCGCAGGCAAAAGTAAATGCGTACCTACAGGATCGATACATAGTAATGTAACCGACTCAGTGACTCCTTAAAGTCAAAACAATCATCTGACAGACATAAAGGGCATTTACTCTGCATTTAACGTTGTAATAACTCCCTGCCTACTTTCTGAACACTACTGAAGATATTTTCTCTCTCTCAGATGACTCAATGCCTGAGATATTTTGCATACTTATTTCTATATAAACCCATGCGCATGATAGAGCAGAGGTTGTTGTAATTTTCCTTGAAGAGCTCTCGCTTGCTGTAAGATTCTCAGAGAAATAATACAAAGGGAGAATGGAATTTCCAAAGCTTGGTGTACTTTGATGCGTTGTGGTGAATGGTGAATGTTGCAGGATTCCAGACTGTTTTCATAAAACAATAAGTTTTCTCAAATCTCTGTATTACATGTTTTCAAGTCTTTTGTTCTCTTTTATTGTTCAGATGTTTTACACTTAATAGCAAAGTAGAAGAATGGTTCCAGGACTTAATCCATGATTACCCTGAACTCAAACTGAGCTATTATCCATGTTTTCCTCAGATACAGTAACAGAAGTGTAATTCTTAGTTGCTGCACTTTGAAACTATATCTTTCGCTGTGATAGACATTCCCAGGGATTCAAGTTTGCCCCTGTGACATCTGTCTTTTCTCATAACCAGTTTGGTGGAAACATTTAAAAATGAGTGAAAATTCTTGAATGCTTTCATTGTTTGTCTTACCTGTTTCCTGTTATTAATCAAAATTTGTTCTATGAAGCATCCAAATGGCCCTGTAAGTTTCACCGGTTCATCTCAAAGTTTCTAGACACCTACAGCCACAGACTCCATTGCCCAATGATACTTGACTCTCTGAATATTACATCACAAGAGATCTGAAAGAAATTCTCCAACCAAAATATAAACAAAACCTGTGCTCAATACCTAGCCTAAAACATTATCATTACAGATACAAATCATAAAGAGAGAGCCCTCTCTGATCACAGTTTGGCTAGAAACAGTGATTAAAAGATTGGTTAGTGGTTACCCCGGCCGTATTCCCTTGGGAGTCATAGGGAACAACCTGGGTGTTAACATAATTGGCGACTCCGCTGGGGACTATCAAGATTTTCTCAATTACTATCTATCTTCCAAAGCTACCATCAAGCCTGAAACTAGCCAAGAGGCCTTAGGACTGTTTCTGCAAAACACAGGGACAGCTTTAGGGAAGAGCTAACTAGGGAATCTTCATCCTAGCTTTGAAACATATATAGTCATTCCAGAATCCTTACCTAGTCCTTGTACATATATAACCTCCTGTATAAAGTTCTAAAAGAATACTTAGAAGCTGGCTCCCAAAAGAAACCCAAGGCACACTAGGGCAAACCCTGACCCTGATCAACCCATCATTGTTGATAACCCAAATATCATTCCAAAGAACATAAGGAGACAGCAAAAGCAGGAGAAGCCTGCTGATTCAGATATAAGTTCAGACCAACCTATCCTCATTCCAACTCCTTGCAAAGTCCTTTTCCGTTCCACACCTAATTCCCCTAGTTCATCATCAACCCCTCAAAGTCCTCCTCCCCCATTCTCACCATCTGCACATACTCTTTCAACCAGTTTCCTGCTTGTTACCCATCCTATTAACCTTGTTACACCTGTAATCCCAGCTGTCCCATTTGTTCCTATTAACCCTATAAACCCCATAAACATGGCTAACAGATATGCACCTCTGCAGATACCAGCCAATGCTCCAGCTCTACCCCAAGACTACCAAACCAAAATCTCATTTTTTGACTCCCATGGCCCTTTGACAGCTGTCCAGCATGCTAAGAAGATGCAAGACCACTTTGAGACCTATGAAATAGACGATGACAGTGTTAGGATGAGAATTTTTGTCCAAAGCTTAACCGGGGATGTTAGAACTTGGTTTAGATCCCTGAATGCAAATTCCATTGCAACCCCTGAGTTCCTGTACCAAGAGTTTACCAACAGATGGGAGAAAAAGAAAGATCCACTACACATACTCGGTGAATACAACACTATTAAAAGAGGTCCCCAAGAAACGGTTCTGGAATATTGTGCTAGGTTTAACAATGTATATAACGCTATCCCCCAGAATTTAAGGCCCCCTCCTGATTTGGCCCTGTATAACTTCCCTGATGGTTTTGATTCTGATATGGCCTATCAGTTGAAAGAAAGAGATCCTCCAACCCTTGCAGAAGCCCAAAGAGTTGCAGTCACTGTAGAGGCCAACCTAATTGCCAAGAGAAACAGGGCAAAGCTGGAAAAGAAGGCTGGCTTCAGAGAAGAGCCCTCGGGCCTTGATCAAAAGTTGGATGCAATACTAAACAGCATGAAGAGACTGGGTGAAAGAGTGGAATCAGTTGAAAGAAAGTCATCATGGGAGGCATCACAAAGCAATCCTCCTAGAAACCCAAATTTTAGGAGAACGCAGAACCCAAACATAGGAAAAACAAGTGCAGACCAAGATATCAGACCCCCTTTTCAAGAAAACTATGCAGAAACTTCCTCAGCCAATCAGCTCAATGAAGATCCTGAAATCAACTTAATGGGTCTGGATGGTAAAAGCCATGTTTTCTTAACACAAGAAGACCATGAGGAGGATGAAAGCAAAACATTCCAAACAAAATCAGGAGAATCCTTTGACTTTAAACAAGGGTATGACACTGCTGTCTATGAAGTCCATAAACAATACAAACTAAGGAGTAGGACTGTAAATGTAAATCAGCCTGAAAAGGTAAAGGAGAAACAACAGTCCAAAGAAACCATGGTCACTGAACCTAATGACAACACAAACGTGCCTACAAAAGAAGTAGGGTTGAGGAGGTTACTGAACTACTGTCCCCACTAGAACAGCCCATGGCAACCCCGTCCTCTCACCCTAACCCAAACATTACCCCTCAAGACATGAGTATAAGGGGCAGATTCCAAAATCAAGATGAAATCCATCAAGAAGATTTAATGAACAAAGAAAGAACTGTTATCCGTGATTCCAAAACCCAAGCTGATAAACCTTTTGACCTAGGTACAGAGATTGGCAAGTTAAAGATAGCAATTCCTCTCTCAGAGCTAGCCAAGCATGACATATACAAGCAACAGATAAAGAAATCCCTACAGCTCACCAATAGCAAAGATGATGTAAATGTGCTAGATGACACTCCAGAATTACTGTTTGGCCCAGAGGTAGATGGAAAAACAGTAGTCACAGGGGTTTTACCTTTTTATGTCAGCCTGCATGTACATGATAAAATACTGCACAATGCAATGTTTGACTCAGGTGCCTCTCACAACCTTATGCCAAAAGCTGTCATGGAAAGACTAAACTTGGATATAACAAGACCATACAAAGACCTATTTTCTTTTGATTCTAGTCAAGTCAAATGTTTGGGCCTAATAAAAGATTTATGTGTGTCCCTGGTTCAATTTCCCAACAAAACCATACTAATGGATGTTGTAGTTGCTGATATCCCACCCAAATACGGGATGCTCTTATCAAGATCATGGGGAGCCAAGCTCCAAGGCTCCCTGCAATTAGATATGTCATATGCAACCATCTCTGTCTTTGGGCAACCAAAAAGACTTTATAGGGAAACACTCATGAAGTATATGGTCAGCAGTGAAGAAAAGCCTCAAAATTTTCCAATATATGCTGTCCATTCGGACATAGACTCCTTCATCCTCTTCAATGACAGCGCAAGCCTCTCAAACAATGACATTAAGACCGAAACACTCATACAAGAACAAAACATTGATCAAACAAGTAGCACCTGCCAAACTTCAATCAGCCCAACAATACACATTAACCCTCCTCTAGTTGTTAAAGATTGTCAAACAAATGATGAAATTATCCTAGGAAACAAATGGGAAAAGAAACCCCAACTCATGCTCACATTGCCATCCCATGAACAGAATTTTAAATCTCCTGTTCAGCAAGATATTCTGTGGGTTCTAGAGTTTGATGGCTCAGTCAACAAGTTAGGGGCAGGGGCTGGAGTATGGATACATAATAAAGAGAAAGATTATGCAGAAGGTAGGGCTTATAGATTGAAGTTTAGATGCACTAACAACATGGCAGAATATGAAGCTCTGTTGTTGGGCCTAAAGCTAGCAAAATCACTACAGGCTCCTAAACTCTCCATCATGGGAGACTCTGATCTAGTAATTCAACAAGTGAAAGGAAATTTTGTTACCAATGACAAAAGATTGAGGTCCTATAGGTCTGCTGTAATTGAAATATTAGAGACTTTCTCCGAGTTTGTTATCACAAAAATTCCAAGGGGCCACAATCTCCATGCACACAGCTTGGCAACATTTGCCAGCACCTTCAAATTCCCATTGGAACCCAACAATTGTTTCACGGCAGAGGTCAAATATAGGCCTTCTATTCCAAACAATGTCAAAGAGTGGCAAGTATTTGAGAATGACATGCAAATAAACAACTTTTTAACCTTGCAACAGGAGTTCACAGGATTAAATATTGACCTTGAGACAGCAAGTCAATCACAAATGCTTGAGACAGCAAGTCAATCACAAATATTTGATGGAGCAAGTCCATCACAATTACAGTTTCAACAGTCTGCCCACCCAATGTCACCTAGAACAGCCAAACAATTACTCAGTCCAACCATTTTCAACAAAGAAAATATTCAGCAAATTAACCAAATTGACTGTGAAGAGATGAGTAGCATTGAGGCTGAAATCATACAACTCAAAGACAATTTCCTTCCTGTGGGCCTTACCCCACTAGAGGATATTTTTGACTCAAATGACATCCCTAGAAAGCCAAAGATGCAGCCATTGGATGCAAGAGTTGAAGAATGCAACATTGGTACTGTTGACAAGCCTAAAATAATAAAGCTATTTGCCTCTTTGCCCCCTGATCAAAAGCCCAAATACATTGATCTCTTTAAATAATTTCAAGATGTTTTTGCTTGGGGTTATGAGGACTTGAAGTCTTATGATACCTCTGTCATCCAGCATACCATTCCCCTCAAGCCTAATCAAAAACCATTCAAACAGAAACTGAGAAGAATCAATCCTGTGCTCCTTCCTTCCATTGAAAAAGAGTTGCATAAAATGTTCAAAGCTGGTATCATAGCACCAATCAGGTTCTCAGAATGGATTTCAAATTTGGTCCCTACAAGAAAGAAAACTGGTGAGATTAGACTTTGTGTAGATTTAAGAAATTTAAATCAAGTATCACTCAAAGACAACTACCCCTTGCCCAAAATGGATCACATTCTTCAAAGAGTAGTAGGGGCTTCAAGGATATCATTACTTGATGGATTCTCAGGCTTCAATCAAATCCTAGTACACCCTGATGATCAAGACAAAACTGCATTTACAACCCCATGGGGAACTTTCAAGTATGTGAAAATGCCATTTGGATTGAAAAATGCAGGGGCAACGTTTCAAAGAGCAATGGACATTGCTTTTGCAAAAGAGATTCATGACTTCTTGGTCATTTACTTAGATGATCTTACACCCTTTTCAAAATCTGACCAAGAACACTTGAAACATTTAAGACAGATTTTCATAACATGCATGAAATATGGTATTTCCTTAAACCCCAAGAAGTCATTATTTGGCTTGGAAGAAGGGAAACTTCTAGGGCATATTATTTCAAAAAATGGCATAAGAATTGATCCAGATAGGATACAAGCTATCCTACAAATGCCTCACCCAAGGAATGTCAAGGAATTGCAAGGATTCTTAGGGAAAATCAATTTTTTAAGGAGGTTTATCCCAAATTTAGCAGAGTTAATCAGATTACTAAACAATATGCTAAAGAAAGATTCAAAGGTCAAATGGACTATTGAAACAAAACAAGCCTTTGAAAGTATAAAGTTGGCCTTGACTCAAACCCCAGTGTTAACCAATCCGCAGTTTGACAGAGACTTCATCATTTTCTCCTTTGCCTCCCAACATACTATTGCTGCTGTTTTATTACAGAAAGATGACCAAGGGAATGAGAAACCTATTGCCTTTTTCAGCAGAGCTCTTAGAGATGCTCCTCTAAAGTACCAAATAATGGAAAAACAAGCCTATGCCTTGATCAAAGCTATTAAAGACTTTAGGATTTACATTCTCTACTCCCATGTTGTGGCTTATGTACCAAGTCCTATTGTCAAAGACATTCTCACCCAAGAAAACTTAGAGGGTAGGAGAGGAAAATGGATTGCCAATATACTAGAATTTGACATTGAAATAAAGCCTACAAAGCTGATAAAAGGGCAAGGTTTGGCCAAATTAATGACAGAAGCAAATTTCCAAGCCTTAGATATCAACCAACTGGACAGTGAAACAGAGCTGGCGACTCCAAAGATCAATGTAGCCTTTGAACAATCTCCTTGGTACTCTGATATCTGTTATGTGTTACAAAACCTGTGTGCTCCCTCAGGACTGTCCAGAACTAAGTGTAGGTTCCTAAAAATGAAAACAGCTAGATTTTGTGTGATGGATGGAAATCTACTTTGGAAAAACCATGAAGGTATATTGCTGCACTGTCTAATAGAGAATGAAACTAACCATATCATGCAAGAATTCCATGTTGGAGACTGTGGTGGACATTTGTACTGGAAGTCCACTGTGGACAAGATATTGAGAGCTGGTTATTACTGGCCTACTATGTTCTCTGTTGTGAAGAAATTCACAGCCTCATGCCACAAATGCCAACTGTTTGAAGGCAAAAGACAGCTGATGCCACTTCCTTTGAAGCCCATTGCAACAGAGAGACCTTTTCAACAATGGGGCTTGGATTTCATTGGGGAAATTCATCCCTCATCTTCAGGGCAACACAGATGGATTCTAACAGCAACAGACTACTTCACCAAGTGGATTGAAGCTGCCCCATGCAGACAAGCAAATGATTCAGTAATCATTCAATTTTTGGAAAACAATATATTGGCTAGATTTGGCTGCCCAGACAAGATAATAACAGACAATGCTGCTGCCTTCAGATCCAAGAAAATGGTGAACTTCTGCCATAAATTTCACATTACTTTGGGCCATTCTACAGCTTACTATCCTCAAGGAAATGGCCTTGTTGAATCATCAAAAAAAAGTTTGATAAATATCATAAAGAAAGTGCTAGAAGAGAACAAAAAGAACTGGCACAAGAAACTAGTAAACGCTTTATGGGCAGACAGACTAACAACTAAAAGATCAATTGGGACCAGCCCATATGAGTTAGTCTATGGATTAGAGGCCAGATTTCCTTCATCACTAGGAGTGCCGGTTATGAAACTTCTACAAGAAAGCCAAGCAGAGCCAAATGACATGCAAAGAAGGATTAACCAGATAATTTGTTTACAGCAGACCAGAGAACAAGTTTTCAGCAGAGTGCAGATACTACAAGAGAAACTGAAAAAGGCCTTTGATAGAAGAACCAAAGCAGAAGATTTCAATGTAGGGGACAAAGTTCTAAAGTGGGATGCAAGAAGAGAAGAGAAAGGGAAGCATCGAAAGTTTGATTCTTTATGGATAGGACCATTTGCTGTCCAAGCAGTGCAAGGTAATAACACCTACTTCCTCAAAAGTTTGACCGAAACTGACTTGGATGAAGGTCCTGTCAATGGCAGGATGCTGAAGCACTACTTTGACTATTCCCCATGAGTGGAACCTAAAGATTCATTGTATATATACAGATGTACATATTATCTTCTGTTTTAGATTGTAAAGAGCAGTTTTCCCAAGTAATTCACCAAGCAGCAAGAGGCTGATAGAATCAGAGGCCTTCCAAGAAAGAAGCACACCATTTTGACACATTGAGGCAGCTAGTTTCAAAGATTGGTATGGGCAGCTAAGGAGCAAGGCAATCTGACCTGCTGTTCTTGGTCTTTCAAAAGAAAAACCATCCCCATGTGGAGCCACTGTTGGATACCTATACCAATAGGTTTCATATTTCATGATTGGCAAAAGAAAGTCCAAATATGCTCTGCTTTGAGTTCACAAAGATCCCATATTTCCTAAAGAGCAAGAAGGTGTGTAAAGTGTTTCAAACGTTGATGACCCTATTACAAATTTTGATGGATGATCCAACAGTTTAACCTGGATCATGCCATGTTTCAATTTTGTGTTATAGAATAGAGAAAGAAGTCTGTCCAAACAGCCTAATCTTGGCAGACAACTAGTTTAGGTAGAGAAGAAAAGGTTCCCAACAGTTTAATCTGGGACCTTGGAAGAGATAAGGGTAGAAATAGATAGAGAAAAGAATAAAGAAAAAGCCAAAGAAAAGAAAAGGCAAGTAAGGGTTTGCAAGTCCAAGTGCACCCTCCAAGGAGAAACAAAAAATGCTAGGTAAGCAGCTGGGTAGGTAGTTGGGGTTGCAGAAAGGTATCCCTATCATTGCAAGGTGGTGATGGTGGGCAGCAAGGCAAGAGATTAACAGCTGGGAGCATGACTAACCTCCCTCTCCCCCTTCATTTCATTACTAACATTCCCTTCTTTTAGCTGAGATTTATGGAGAAAGATCATGGTTTAGGTGGTTCTAGTTCATTCAGAAGCCACATTTCTTGTCTAAAATCTTTTCATTTTGATCTACTCTCAAAACTAAATCAATTTCATATAAACTCAGTGAGATCCCCTTCATTTGCTCCCTTCATTCATATTAACACTAATTCTATTGTATAAATCCTCATATCGCCTCTTCCCCTAATATTACTAACACCAAGGTGTATAAATCCCAAAATCTTATAAATACCCACCCCTTTGGCATTATAGCCAATAAAGTCTCGAGTCAGGGATCAAATGACACCAGGTCATGTTGATAAACCTAGGCCAGCTACCCCCTCTCCTTCATGAGCTAAATTCCCCTATTTTTCCCCCTTTGCACATAAAAACCCCATAAAGATCCTAAATCCCCACCTTACCCGCTTCAAAGGGCAAATAAGCATGAAAACCCACTTTTCCGCCCTATAGCCAAGGTTAGCGCATATAATGTTTTTTAAAATTACATTGGAAAATCATATAAAACCCGATTATATACCCCCGCCAGCTTCCGTATACAGCGCACATGTCAGCTCACCCGATGACTGTTAGATCAGACCCTCCAGATCTGACGGCCCTGGTCGTGTCAGAGTCTGTCCGACGCCTGACAGTTAAACGTACTATCCCCCTGTCATCTCATTCGTCCGATCACCGTCCGATTATCCGCTGCAGATCCAACGGTTATCCTGATGTCGGAGCTCATCCGCTGTACGAGACTTATCTCCCGACGTCCGTATTTGAAGGACGTCATCCCACTGCTACGTGTCCTCACCACCACGCGTCGGAGGTACAGCCGATGGATACCGCCCCCGTACAAGAGGCGGTACGATATGAAACCATTAGCGGTTTCCGGATTCCCTCATCCCGCCTACCCACGTCATCACCGCATCAGCAACGCGTCAGCGCCCCGTCACCCAGGTACGCTGCCCCGTCGACCTCCCTGTCCCTGCCATTGGTCCACCTGTCCTGCCATGTCACCGCCACCGTGTACCAACCAGACAGCGCCACGTCACCCGATGACGTCAGCATGACGTCATCCGACCTTGACCCCACCCAATGACGTCATGCTGACGTCAGCACATATTCGCGCCAAAAGCGTAAAAAGGTCTATTTCACCCAAAATTTCGCGTTTTTTGGTCATTTTGTGTGTTCATCGTTATTCTGCTCTGCATGCAAAACAACGTCCAAATTGTCTACCAACCTGCTAAACTGACCAGAAGACCTCCAGCGCACCAGTTCAACCTGCGGTCACGACCTCTGCGCGTTGTTTTACCAGGTATTCCTCATTATTCATCCTCTGTGCGCCTGCAATTATCTATTTAACGCTTTAAGAAGCTTAAAGGAAGCCGAAAATCAGAAATTTACTACTGAATTCCTCAGTAAAGCATTGAAGTTCCAATTATCACTTCGGAAAACACCAGCCGAGCCTTTTCCCAGTGGCATTCTGCTAAGAAACCAGGCCCTGTCTGCGCAATCGTGGCAGGCGCATTTGAAACCAAATTTTACCATTGAAAGGTGCCAGAAAAGCTAAGCTTCGCTATTAATTGCCATAAAGCAGCATTTCAACTGCTGCAGACCCTGCATTCACCTTTTCTCAGGCATTTTCACCCTTCTCTGCAAAGAAACTCTGTTGTTATTGATCTACATAAGTGACACAATCCCTAAGCAAAACAGAAACCTCAAAGGAAAGTCATGGACCCCCCTGTAGCTCCCATAGCCCTCAATGTGGCTCCCCTGAATGTTCCTAATAGAACATTTGACACCAGAGCATTGGCAGACCTGGACTACAAGATAGCAGAGGAAATGATGAGCAGAAGCAGGTTCCATCTGCAAATATTAAACGAGATAAAGATCAAACATGAGAGGGGGACAGACATCCTGGGAATTTGGGAGTCATTCCTCCCAATATTCAAACTTCCTCAGGTTAATCAATTCCCTGAGCTTGTGCACATAGTTGCTGAACACTATGATGCATCCCAGAGAGCAGTGCTAGATGCTGAAGGTTCAATCCTATTCCTCATTACCCCTGAAGCCATCAGGGAGATGTTGCAATTCCAGACAGAGCATAAGTTGGTCCCTCTGTCACTAGCTGATTTAATAGTACAGGGAGCCAGAACCACAGAGGCCCAAATCACTAAGGTCAACCAGCTCTTCATCAAGGCTGACACTTTGCAGATTCCTCCCATCAACTGCGTTTACCTCAATCAATTGGGCCAAGACCTGGTTGACATGATCAGTCCCATCCTGGGATATGATTCAATAGAACATATTGATGAAACAGTTATACAAATGATGCTTATGTTCTCCCCAGGAAGGAAACCAATCCACTATGATTATGCAACATACATATCAGACAAAATGCATGAACAGTTGATGAATTTGCCAAGAGAAAGAGTGTTTAGGTACACCTCCTACCTATATCATCTGCTCATATACTTCCAGCATGATAAATTCTCCTTCCCAAAGAAGAGAGTAGATGCACAGGGCAATCTGAGATCAGTAGTATATTGGACATCTGTTTTCCACGTATCATGCTACTCTCCATATACCTACTGTGAGTTTATTGATCTCTTCATCCATCCAGCCTTGACTCTACTGATTGGTTCACCTCCTCCTAGACTGACAGAGGACATGAAAAGGTGCCTACATTTGTCAAAAGTATACAGTATTGGGGACTGGTATCTTTACCAACACCACACCGTCATCAGAATATATGGGTGTGAGTTACCCCCATTTAGACTACCCAAATTTGTGCCCATGAGGCTATTTGCCTTAGAATACTTCAGGCAGTTTGGCTATGTGGATATGTTCCACTTCTCAGGCAGAGGCAAGAAAGCACAGCTGAAAATCAAGAGCCAACTTGGCCATTTAGTCTACAATGAAAGGGATGAAGGGTGGAAGGAGGCAGATAGAATACTGGTGGGACTTGGTTTGAAGTACAGTTTTATATGGAAACCCTATGACCCCAACAACTTCATCACAATGAGGAGACTCAAATATAAACTGTCTGCTTACGGTCATCATAGCCTCCCCCAAATTGAAAAATATGCCAATCAAAGCAAGTGGAAAAGGGGAACTCTAGAAGAAGATATAACTCAAAAAGAGCTTGATCAAAGAGCTCTGAACAATCAAAAGAAGATGGCTGACCTTGAGTTTTATGCACAGGTCCCCTCATTGCCAAGCACACAAATTGGAGCAGCAGCCTCCTCTTCAACTACTCCACAGCAAACTACAAAAGTTGCTGGAAAAGTATCAGAAAAAGGAAAGGAAAAGGAAATGGAGGCAGAGCAAGAGCAACAGCAGGAACAGCAGCAAAAACAAAGTCAGCAAGCACAAGAACAAGCAGAAGGGTTACAGCAAGGGCAACAAGAAGACATAGGACAGCAAGAGGAACAGCAGCAAGAAAAACAAGGGCAGGAGCAGCCTGCCCAGCAAAAGGAAACAGTGGATACTCCTCAGACCACTGAACAAGTCATGCCTACAAGACAAGACTCTACATTTGATGCCTCGGTCCTCCAAACCCCTCAAAAGGAGGACACATTTGTCTTTAGGAAAAGGGAAAGAGAAACTCCCTTGACATCCTCTATCAATCAAGGAGAGAAAAGGCAAAGACTCAACGATTTTCCAGAAGAGGATATAGCCATCAGAGAAGCATTGGGCATGGGCCCACCAAGTCAAGAAATTTCAGCAAGTTCCTCCCAGCAGGAACTAGACAGGACAATGGGAGGGGAAGTCAGCTCCTCCAGCCAGCAGAAAGAGGAAAGAGTGAGCATAAAGCAGCAGTTCATAGACATTAAGAGTAGGAGTGACCCAATCAAAGTTCAATTATACAATCACCTACTTAACATGGCTCCTTCCAATCAGCAGAGACTCATGTCTGCTTTTGATGTAGGTGAGGGCAAACTGACATTGAGTCATTTTATGCCTACGGCACTCAAGCCACAGTCTTCTGCTGATTATCTCAGGACCAATTTAGAGGTCCTTGCCAAAGACATACACCCCATGGACAAAATTGAGTTGCATAAACAAACAGGGGAAATGGTGTATGCTTCATTGGCCGATAAGACCTTGGACAACTACAAGTTAACAAGCAGTCTGAATGCTACGGCTTCCCAGCTGGAGCTAGAGAGAGCCTCTTCTCAGGCCAAAGACAACAGGATCAAAACCCTGGAAGAAATCATCATAGAGATTGGGCACAATCCCAATGATATTAAAGGGATACAAGAGATCTTAAAAATCAGAGATGCTGATATGGCTGCACTAAGGAAGAAGGTTAAACTTCCAGCCACTATCCATCCACAGACCGATGAAGTGGCAAAACAAAGGTATGAGCAGGATTCCACTGCTCTGTTAATTTCTGTTTACAAAGAACTTCTGAAGGCACAAGAAAAATTGGGGCAATATGAGGCCACACAAGCACCTCTGAAAGGATCATCAACACAAGCGCAAGAGGGGCAAACATCTCAGCCCCCTCCACAGGTCATTAATCTTGAGGAGACTGCTCCTACTACTGCACCTCCACCTCAGCAGGTTGAACAACCAGCCACATCTACTTCAGCAGCACCCACCAGCACAGATCAGAGCTTAGACATGCAAAAGCTAAAAAGCGAAATACAAGCTTTAGAAGCACAAATGATGCAGCTGAATGAAACTAAGGAGCAGCTGGCCAAGGTGAATGAAAGGCATGACAAAACAAAAAGAGAAGTAGGAGAGAAGGCCAAAGAAATCAAAGCTCTTAAAGACAAAATCAAGGAGCTTGAGAAAGAGCTAAAGCTAGATAAAATCATAGCCGAGATCAGAGCAATGATATGGTCCAATATTGGTAAATCCATCAATAACCAGTGGCCATACATTGAGACAATCCATGAGCAACTAGAGCTCATTCCAAAGGCACAGAGGGAAATCAGAACATCAAGGGCCTTATTGGGGAACATGCCTGAAATTGCAACAAGAATGATCAATGTGCTCAATCATAAGACAAGTTCTCAGTTGACCATCATGGGAATCGCAAATAGAACTGATACTATCCAAATGATCAAGAGGGTTCTTACTCTTAGAAGTCTGATGCAAAACCTTAGACAGAAGAACCCAGGATATGCAAACTGAGGTAAACAGGTTCTTTGAGAGGTTTCGGGTATTGGAAAGTAAAGGACTCCCTAGCTTGCTGAACAATGGAGGGAGATTATTCACCCATGAAGAATATGCCAAGAGAGTGAATGTTTTTGCCTCATCACAGTAAATGAGAAGGCCAGCACCTCAGAAGATACAGGGCCTATCACAGGACAGATTTTCTATGGTAAGATAGAAAATCTACTTTTTATAATGAATGAAATGAATCATCTATTTGATGTAGCTCCCAACTTTTTCAAGTATACAGAAGCTGAAGAGACAATGCAGGCCATCCTCAAGCATCAGCTCCCTACACAGGAATGGTGGACAGATGCCATCCAGAGAATTTTGTAAACATTAAGCCATGCATCAATTTCTGTTTTTTTTCTATAAATTTGATGGAAAAAACAGTCAGCAAAATCAGCAGGCATCATAAAGTCAAAGCTGAGCCAACTCAGCAGATGGAGCAGCCAACAAAGCAGGAAAGACAAACGCAGCTGGCAAAGCCGAGAAATTCATTGCGCAGGCAAAAGTAAATGCGTACCTACAGGATCAATACATAGTAATGTAACCGACTCAGTGACTCCTTAAAGTCAAAACAATCATCTGACAGACATAAAGGGCATTTACTCTGCATTTAACGTTGTAATAACTCCCTGCCTACTTTCTGAACACTACTGAAGATATTTTCTCTCTCTCAGATGACTCAATGCCTGAGATATTTTGCATACTTATTTCTATATAAACCCCTGCGCATGATAGAGCAGAGGTTGTTGTAATTTTCCTGGAAGAGCTCTCGCTTGCTGTAAGATTCTCAGAGAAATAATACAAAGGGAGAATGGAATTTCCAAAGCTTGGTGTACTTTGATGCGTTGTGGTGAATGGTGAATGTTGCAGGATTCCAGACTGTTTTCATAAAACAATAAGTTTTCTCAAATCTCTGTATTACATGTTTTCGAGTCTTTTGTTCTCTTTTATTGTTCAGATGTTTTACACTTAATAGCAAAGTAGAAGAATGGTTCCAGGACTTAATCCATGATTACCCTGAACTCAAACTGAGCTATTATCCATGTTTTCCTCAGATACAGTAACAGAAGTGTAATTCTTAGTTGCTGCACTTTGAAACTATATCTTTCTCTGTGATAGACATTCCCAGGGATTCAAGTTTGCCCCTGTGACATCTATCTTTTCTCATAACCAGTTTGGTGAAACATTAAAAAATGAGTGAAAATTCTTGAATGCTTTCATTGTTTGTCTTACCTGTTTCCTGTTATTAATCAAAATTTGTTCTATGAAGCATCCAAATGGCCCTGTAAGTTTCACCCGTTCATCTCAAAGTTTCTAGACACCTACAGCCACAGACTCCATTGCCCAATGATACTTGACTCTCTGAATATTACATCACAAGAGATCTGAAAGAAATTCTTCAACCAAAATATAAACAAAACCTGTGCTCAATACCTAGCCTAAAACATTATCATTACAGATACAAATCATAAAGAGAGAGCCCTCTCTGATCACAGTTTGGCTAGAAACAGTGATTAAAATTGGTTAGTGGTTACCCCGCCGTATTCCCTTGGGAGTCATAGGGAACAACCTGGGTGTTAACACTGGGTAAAGCTAACTTTGAGCCGCAAGGTTCGTTTTTTTTTGTATGTCCGTGTTGGGTTTTGTGTTTTTTGTTTTTGTGGGAAAAAGAATTTTCTCAAAGCAAGCATGCAACCCAAAGCATCAACCCCCCAAACCCCCCCCCCCCCCCCCCCCCCCCCGTCTCTCTCTCTCAAACTTTTTGTATAGCTCACTTGGTGCAAAGCTAATTTATGAGAGTAGAGGTCTTGGGTTCAAGTCTCCATTTTGTGAGGGCGGATTCTTCATTTCCGCACATTCCCGCACTATTCGTCGGCGACTTCGTCAATTTTTTTTCAAAAAGTCATAACTTCTCTTATCCGGAAGCCGTTTTCCAGAACCGCTTTTTTTGAAACGGCCTAAATTTTCACAGATCTTTCCATTGGTACACTTAGTTTCAGCATCTACAAACTTCAGTTTCTGTAAAAATGGAAAGTCCGTGCCAAGTCATTTGTGATAGCACTAAAACTACTTCCAATGGTGGTCCTACATTGTGGATTTAATTAGAAGTAAAGGTCTTTACAGAATAGCCACAGTCAAGAGACAAAACCGAAAGATGAAGATAAGGCAGCTAAATGGGAAAATATTCAAGACCATGCACGTGGGTTGATAGGGATGTCTATTTCTCCAGATCTTAGATTCCATATTGCAGAACTTGATACTCCTGATGAAGCACTGCAACAAATTACTAAAGTCTTTGAATTAAAAATAACTTAAAGCCCATCAACTTGAAAATTAATTGCTTACATTGGACCCCAATAATTTTCTTTGCATTGAAGATTTTTTGTCCAAGTTCAAGACCCTTAGACTTCTCTTGGAAGGTGTTAAGGATAAGAAAGAAGATAGTAGCTTATCTACTCCATTCTTACTAAGTTGGGACCAACCTATTCTGTGTTTGTTTCCACCTTCCATTCTACAAGAGAAGCCTTCATTTCTCAAGGACAAACTTACAAGTCCCCTTCCTTTGATTCCTTTTGTGATTCTTTAATAAGAGAACAAGAAAAACTCTTACACCTTGGTCTTCTTCATCTTGGAAACTCTTCCGAGAGAGAGTTAGCCACCCAACAGCAACCAAATCCAAAGAATCCTAAGAAGTTGTATCCTAAAAAGAATGGTCCTAAACCAAACAAGGGTCCTAAGCAATTTCAGCCTCAAAATGAAAAATCATTTCAACAAAATGATAAGACAAATAAAAACAAAGGAAGAAGACTGATAGACATTGCAACTTTTGTAATCGAGATGGCCACTTAGAATCCAAATGCTTTAAGAAGATGGAAGCCTTGGAAGCAGTAATGAAGAAGCATAACATCCATTTGGAGCACTCTTCAACTTCAACTTCATCTTCAGGAATGGCACTTTCTGCATGTGGTTGTCAAGCATCTCGGTCTGGCTATGCACTAAATGTATCTTCTTCTTCTCATTCTCATGAGTGGCTCATTGATTCTGGAGCTTCTTATCACATGGCCAAAAACAAAGCCATGTTTTCTTCTTTAAATGATTGTAACACCAAAAATATATATGTTGGTGATGATAGATCTCTTAGTGTTGTAGGAACTGGAACTGTTCATCTAGACAATGGTCAGTTTAATGATGTATTATGTGTTCCAACCTTATCCTGCAACCTTCTATCTGTATATCAGATAACCCATTCAGGTGAAGGTAAAATCGTTGAATTTTCACCTCACGATGTTGTAATTAAGGACCTAAGAGATCCTAGATAGATTTTAGCTACTGGCATTGCTGATGATTCTACAAGGTTGTATAAGTTTCACAACTTTGGGTCATCAAATCTTCCCTCAGTATTTGTTGCTCATAATGATGAAGTGAGCAAACTTTGGCATGAGCGATTTGGTCACTTAAACTATTGCTCTCTTCAGAATCTATGTAAAGAAAATATGGTGACAGGTCTTCCAATGGTATCTTGCAGAGATGGTGTTTGTTCCGGATGTGTACTCGGAAAACATCATTGGGAAAGTTTTGAAAAGAGTGCCTCTTGGCACGCCTCAACCCCTTTATAGCTCGTGCATAGTGATTTATGTGGTCCACTTCCAGTTGCTTCATTCTCTGGCTACAAGTATTTCTTAACTTTCATTGATGATATCTCCAGACGCACTTGGGTATACTTCTTAAAACTCAAGAGTGAAGTATTTAACATGTTCTTTGCCTTTAAGAACTTTGTTGAAAAACAATCTGGACATCAAATTCTTAAGCTAAGATCTGATAATGGCGGAGAATATGTTAAAAAAACATTCATCAACTTTTGCACTGAGAATGGAATTCAAATGCAACGTACTGTTCCATATACTCCACAACAAAATGGTGTAGCTGAAAGGAAGAATCGCACCTTAAAGTAAATGGCTAATTGTATGCTTCAATGTAAAGGACTTAGTCTTAATTATTGGGCAGAAGCAATTAACTATGCAAATTACATAATAAATTGCACTCCTACTAAGGTTTTAAAGAATATCACTCCAGAAGAAGCATGGAGCTCAATCAAACCAGATGTAAGTCACTTTCGTGTTTTTGGAAGTGAAGCATGGGCCCATATTCCAAATGAGAAACATAAAGCTTTAGAACCTAAGAGTGAAAAATGTATTTTTGTTGGATATTCTGAAGATGTCAAAGGATATATACTTATTCCACTTAAGTCCAAAAATGTTATCATTAGAAGAGATGTAAAGTTTGCTGAAAATATATCGGCCTGCGAGCCTAGTTCGGCGGATGTGCCACCTCTCCCTATCTCTTCTACTTTTGAAAATATTTCTTCTTCAGATGATGAAAGCGAGGATGAAAATCCTCCCCCACCTTCTCAGGATCCTCCTTCAGCTCCTCAGCTTCCAAAATGGGTCTGTGCTACTCGGGATGCAGTAGGTGATCTTGCCGGTGATCCTACAGATCAGCGACGTACATGTTCTCAGTTCGAGAGAGTCTCTTCTTTACTGGCTCAAGCTTCAGTGAATTATGATCCTGACACCTTTGCAGAAGCTTCAGGCCATCCAGATTGGAAGCAGCTATGAATGAAGAATATCATTCATTATTGGCAAATGATACATGGGATCTTGTTCCTCTACCAAAGGGACGAAAACTTGTTAGATGCAAATGGGTTTACAGAACCAAGTATGGACCAAATGGGAAAGTTGATAAACATAAAGCTCGTCTTGTTGCTAAGGGTTTTTCACAAGTTGAATGCATTGACTACACTGAAACCTTCTCCCCTGTTGCCAAAATGAACTCTATCCGCCTTGTTCTTTCCCTTGCTGCTTCTTTCAAATCGGAAGTCCATCAGATGGATGTTAAATCCACCTTCTTGCATGGGGACTTGCATGAAGAAATCTATATGGAACAACCTATTGGCTTTATACAAACAGACTCCAGCCTTGTATGTTGGCTTAAGAAATCCCTTTATGGTCTCAAGCAAGCTCCTCAAGCTTGGTATGCCAAAATGGATAACTTTCTTTTGGAAAATGGCTTTTCTAGGTGTCATTCTGACAATATTGTCTACACCAAGAAAGTGGGAAAGTCTCTTATCATTCTTTTTCTTTATGTTGATGATCTTATCCTGACTGGTAGTGATCCCAACCTTATAAACCATGTGAAGTCTAGCCTTAAAAGGAAGTTTGAAATGACAGACTTAGGACATTTACATTATTTTCTTGGTCTTCAAGTCTTGCAATCCAAAGAAGGTATTTCCCTTTCTCAGTCCAAGTATGCCTGTGATATTCTACACCATTTTCACATGGAGGACTGTAAGCCAGCCCCTTCTCCCTTTCAGTCTGGAGTCAAACTTTTAGTCACTTGTACTTCTCTTGAAGTTGATGCTACCTTATACCGTCAACTTGTAGGAAAACTTTTGTATCTAAACTATACTCGTCCTGACCTTTCCTTTGCCGTTGGCCTTGTTGCTCGGTTTATGTAAAACCCACGTGAAAGTCATTGGAAAGCAGCTAAAAGAATACTTCGTTATGTTCGAGGTACAGTTCAGTTTGGGATTCATTACAGTGCTGAAGCATCTCCTCTATTGGTTGGTTTCACTGATTCCGATTGGGATGGTGACCCTGATGATCGGAAGTCTACTGCAGGTTATGTGTTCACTCTTGGTTCAAGACCTATTACATGGGCTTGCAAGAAACAAGGTGCCATTTCTCTTTCTTCAGCAGAAGCATAGTATCGTGGTGCCGTAGAAGCTAGTAAGGAAGCCTTGTGGCTTCGTCAGATCCTGTCAGAGTTTGCCTTTCAGCAGCAGCATCCGACTACACTTTGGTGTGATAATCAAAGTGCCATTCAGCTATGCAAAGATCCAGTCCAACATCAGCGCAGCAAACACATTGAACTGCACATGCACTTCATCAGAAAGCTTATTCACGACCATGTTCTTGAAGTGCAATATTGTTCAACAGATGATCAAGTTGTAGACATCTTTACAAAGGCTCTCACAGAGGTGAATTTCACTAAAGTTCGATTTATGGTTGGAGTTCAGGAAGTTGTCACTAAGGGGGGATAGGCTCTAGTGCCTCCTTCCTTCTCCTATTGTGTCATATTTGTAAATCCTTCAATCCTATCCCAAGTTGTTCTTAAGGGGGGATGTTAGGATATTCCGACACATAGGAAATAGTTAAGTACAACTTGGTCTAGTATAGAGTTAGGTAAAGTGTGTTTCTTTACTATGTACATTTTATAACTTACAATCCGATGGTCACGATATGTAGTGATCCGACGGTTCACTCTCTCCTCGGTATTACCGACACTTGATCCGTGGCTTAACAACCGATTGGTCCATGATTTCTATTTAAAGCGCATGGAGGGTCATTTGTAGGGTAATCCGTCTATGAGAGAAGCATATGTAAATTTTTTCATTCTTTTATTAATAAATTGCCTGAAGTGGCCACGTTGGCTCAGGTCGTGGACTGTTTCCCTCTTTGAGGGTTTTAACCATGTCAAAATACTGGTGTATTGATCTGTGATCTATTTGTGAGCAGTGTCCTTTGGTGTTCTGTCTGAGGAACTTACCCTGTAAATTCCTACAATTGCATCTGTGGACGTGTCTTTTTATCCTTATACATTTAATGTTAGCTTATGAGATGATTATGGGTATGCCTCCCTCAACAAAAAAAGATGTCATATTGTAATTGTATTATAAAAAATGAAGCTCACCAGTTTTCCTTCATCCCGACTTGTCACAAGGTAAACCACTTCAGTCATCGGTCATCACCTCTAACTTTTCACTTTAGGGCGGATTCTGTTATTGGCCATTTTGTCACATGTGATGACTGAGCCTCCTAATGGGATCAATCAACATCATATTCTCGCTTGTCAACGTCTTACACAAAGCCCTAAGCATGTTCCCTTCACCCCCCAAACTTTTAGCCCTAAAATGCATCATATGAGCCAATTTGAGGACCAATGGTCCCTGTAAGCCTGTTGTGTTGTGTTCACCTACATGTTGCTCCATTGTGCCATGCATTGGTCACTAGAAGGTTTCACCACTTTGCACTTGCGTTGGTTCTAGAAATCCTAGAGAATGATCAATATTCCAGAAGCTTCCCCTTCTAGGAGTTTCTAGAAGTTGTTTTAACTAATTACCTTTGATATAACATTCAAATCCTATCTTTCCCTACTTTGTATTTTTTACCACTTATCCTTTGATCCTATCCCTCCATCAAAGGTGATCTCTTACCTTAGATTGGTAATTAGATAAGAACTCTAAACCTACCCTACTTTTGTACATATTCCCAAGCATATATATGGTTGGGGGTTATATTTTAGAGAGGTTTTATACCCTTACTCTATTGTAGTGAGTGGTTATCATCTCATGCATTGAGGGTGATTGGAGGTGCATATTATAACAAAGAAAGGATAATTCAACAACTTGGAGGAGCTCTTCTACAAGGTCAAATTATACTTATGGTTGTAATCTCCTTTCATTTATATTAGTGTTTTCGTATATGCGATGTTGTTATTTCACTTATTTCAATACTATGTTGATCTATTGAATGAAGTACGTAGATGATACTACATAGATGTCATAGTTTCTTGGCTTGTGTTATCTGATTGTGCAACTTCTAATTTTAGCATTCATAACTGGAATTGGAGCTTCCAGGCTAAAGTAGGAGTGAAGTGTGTGAAGTATTCCAGGTATGCCTCACTCCATCATCTTTTTACTTTAAGGAAAATTATTGTGATCCTTGTCTCTCTGTTGCTATAGGTTAGCCACCAACCTAGGGGAGATACTCTTGTTCATAATCATAAATCTCATATAACAGATGCTAAGAGGGTGATGCATTTTACATATGAGGAAATTTCATTGTGATGCATTTTACATGTTCCAAAGGAGAAAAGAATGAAGTTGGATAGTAAATTTGAAAGGTGCATCTTTATTGGGTATAAGGATGGTTTAAAATGTTATCATATTTGGAACCCATAAAAAAGGAAGATTTTGGCTTAGGGGGTGCTAACCCAGGTTCAGAGTTAGTTGCACCAACCAACAAATCCCTACACTACTGGCTCTTTTTGCAACAACCTACGTAGTGCAGGTTGGAGTCTCACCGGAAGTAGTATGGGGGGATGCAAGAAACAAATTTCTGCATCCCGAAATGAGTGTGATTTCATTTAGTGCCTCAGATCCACCTTTGCGCAGAACAATAAGCCCTTAGGGCTTGGTACTGTAGTTTTGTTAAAGTAGCTTCCAGACCTTTGTGAAGGTCTACAATTGGTCCTTGCAGACCTGTATTAGTCAATCTATCCACTTACGCACATCGGAGAACAGTTCTAAATTAGACTTTTCATAGATAAGCTTATGTTACTAATAAACATCAGATAATTCATCAATTTTCGCGAAATTACATAAACATACTTGTGTACATCATTTAACATTTATTCAATAGAATCATGCACTATTAGATCAATATTTCATCAACACATTATTCATCCACAACATATATCGTAAATAGAAGTAAATATAGATAAACCAATATGCACAATATTTCTTCGATAATCTTCTTTATTGATCTTCAGTTCAACTTTACAAACTCAAAACTACCTTATGCACTCAGCTACATGGGTCCACACACTCAGTTGTAGACTCTACCTAGGCCTCTGCACACTTAGTGACAGAGCCTTTCTCTCCTATCTGACCCACTTCTCTGTGTTATCGCTTTTCCCTTACTGAACCATCACATCCATAATTATCTTAGATATCTCCCTTAGACTCTATATGACACACCTATTTATAGAATCCCATTGTCTACGGACCATTGGTGGGTCTCAAAGCTAACTCAAACTTTACATAAACAAGGGGCTAAAACCCCTTTGACTCCTAACCATCTATGTGCTCTACATCCATAATTTGCAGAGACTTTACATTAGTTACAAAATATACATCGAACATTGGGTTATTTTAACCCCAAAACTAACCCAGGGGACCCCATCCCAATAGGAATGTTGTGCACAACTGAGATATGGTGTTTAGATAGGTGAAATATTTTATTAAACATGAAGTCCTGCTAAAGGAACCTCAAAAGATATATTTTGATCTAAAGGAGGAAGGAATCAAACTCTACAGCAGAACAAGAATTAGAAGATGAAGAGCCACAAACTCTAGCTGTGATAATATTAGTTCAAGAAAGAAGACATATGGAAAGGTGTAGTCAATCTTCTTTCAGTTAAAATTTTTCTTTATGTATTACTAATGATGATCCCATAAATGTCAGTGACGCAGTAGATTCAGAGGATGGAAAAGTTTGGAAAGAGGCCATGGTTAATGAAATGGCATATTTGGACAAAAATGAGGCATGGGATCTGGTGGAGTTGTTGGATGGAAGGAAATACATTGGATGAAAATGGGTGTTTAAAAGGAAGATTAATGCAGAAGGCGAGGTGGAGAAATACAAAGCTCAGTTAGTAGAAAAAGGTTATTCCCAGGTGTCGAGAATTGATTTTGGTGATACTTTTTCTCCTCTTGCCTAGGTAGATTCTATTAGAATACTTTTATCTATTGTTGTTGCTTTTTATTTTGAGGTCGAACATATGGATGTGAAGACCACATTTCTTCATGGGGATATAGAAGAAGAGATATACATCAAGAAAACTGAAGGCTTTGTGGTGAAGGGAAAGTAAGGACTATTATGCAGGTTAAAAAAGTCTTTGTATGGGTTAAAACAGTCACCAAGGATCTCGTAGCATAAATTTGATACATATATACAAGGACTTGGATTCACTAGAAGAAAAGCATATCACTGTGTGTATTTTAAATTAATTGGTTACAATGTTAGTTATCTGGTTTTGTATGTGAATGATTTTTTGATGATTGGAAATGAAAAAGAAATTATCCAAGATTTGAAGACCTAATTGTCCTTAAAATTCAACATGAAGGATCTTGGTGCTACAACTTATATTTTGGGCATGGAAATTAAAAGAGATCGGGAAGAGAGGAAGATATGGTGAAACCATAGGAAGTATGCTGAGACAATACTGCAGAGGTTTAATATGAAGGATCATAAACTAGTGAAGGTTCCTATTCTAGTAGGTGTAAAGTTATTTGTTAAACGGTGTTCCAAGGCACAATAAGAGGAAGAGGACATGTACCATGATCCATACGCAAGTGCAATCAGTAGCCTGATGTATGGAATGGTCAGTACTATACCATAAATTGCACATGAAGTGGGAGTATTGAGCAGGTTTATGTCTAAACTAGGGAAGGAGCATTCAACAACAGTGAAGCAGGTTTTTAGGTGTTTGCGTGGCACTAGTGATTATGGTCTATGCTACCAAGGAAGAACATGATTAGACATAATTTTGGACATCCATTGATTTTTTGATGTAGACTGGGTTGGAGATTTGGATCTGCGAATACCTACATGTGGGTATGTGTTTAACATATTTGTATGTGTAGTTATTGGATGAGAAAGACACAAAATGTAGTGGCATTTTCAACTATAGAGGTAGAATACATGGAATCCACTCATAGAGTCAAGGCTGCAGTTTGGTTGCGGAGATTGTGTTCATGTATGGGGTTAGTACAATGAGATTTAAGGATGGATTGTGACAACCAAAGTGGAATTTTCTTGGTAAAGAACCTTGCTTATTATTCAAAGACAAAACATATTGATGTTCAGTATCACTTTGTGAGGGATATGGTTGAGGAAAAAAGGTGTTGCTAGTAAAGGTGGACACAAAAGAATGTTGCAGATGCATTGATGAAGTCTGTGAGCACTAAGAAGTTTTCTTGGTGTAGAGAAACAATTGGCATTACAAGGATGGACCAATGAATAAGATCTCATATGAACTCCTATATGGGAAAGAAAACAACAAGTTGGAGAATGTTGCGTGTGTGTTATGTCATAGGGGGGTGGTATTCGCCCTACACAAGGCCTAGGGAAGCACCCCAGAAATTGTTTTTTGAACCCTATATTAGGTGGGCAGACATACCTATGGTTTTGTGCATGTTTTTTTCACATGGTTTTGGGCATGATTTTCTCCCCATGGTATTTTGTAGATATGGTCAAGGGAACTATGATTATGTTCTAATCCAGGGTTAATCGATTGGGGCTTTTGAATGCTACAACATATATATATATATATATATATATATATATATATATATATATATATATATATATATATATATATATATATATATATAGATATATATATATATATATATATATATATATATATATATATATATATATATAGATATATATATATATAGATATATATATGAATTGTAACATTAAAATTCACAGGTTTGTTTTATATTCTCGTCATTGTTTATTTTTTGTTTTTAGAATTTTTTTACATGAAATTTCTATACAAGGTTAAAACGTATAGTTGATAAGTCTGTGGCAAGATGATATGAAATCTCCTGCATGACCAACTTATCCATGGCACACCTTCATAAGAAATGTGATGGGTTTTGGTAGTCGTACAACCTAAGGTAAGTGCCATCTAGTGAGGCAATTTAATCGACAGGTTTTGATACTTGGCCCACCACTTCATGGGTAATGTATGGGGGTTCCACCTCAAAGATCATATGGTAGAAAACTTTGAGGAAGTGGTCAACCAAATTTTCCATGACTCTTTTGTAACTACACTCTAAAAGAAGTTTGCAATAAATATTAACAAGAGGCTCTTTGGGTGTCCAATTCTAGCTCATATTGGGAAAATAATTATGAGCACATATACCATCCAACAGGTATTTAGACATGTAGAATTTGGCTTGCTTGACCTTAAGCGATTTCTTTGAATTTTTCACGTTAGTCCTAATTTGTTGAGCTAAAAGATATGACCAATTGAATACCTTATGCTTGGTGATAATCTAATTCAACATGTAAACCCAACCATTAGAGAAGGTTTCAGTACTCTTCCATCGATATATTAGGAAACATAGCACAATTAGGTACCATAACACCTTGCTAAGTGATATAGTCCTGTAAGTATTGCTAGGTGTTTGGTGGAACTTAGCTGGCACTTTCTCCAAAGTCTTGATAACATCCATGGTTCTCAATTAGCTGTTGATCGCATAGAAGTCCTGAATCCATATATACCTCCAGCTTAGGCAAGTGATACAAGTGAATATCATGGCTAAATAAGAAGCAAGCCATTTCCCACTAACATTGATAAAGGTCATGTTCTTAGTATCCAATTTCTTCAATATCTAGTGATGACATCTGCATAGGGCAGGAATGGGAACCTGCAAGAAGCTCTATGAAAAGAGGACCATTGGATGTTTATGTACACCTCACCTATTTGTCCTCTAGATTTGCTTTGAAGTTGGTAGTTGTGAATGCATCTTTGACTTTATGCCATGTAATATCTGAGTCTTCTTCAATTAAGAGTTGAGTATCAGATAAGATAGGAATGGTTACTGGAGTGCTCTCAACCACTCAATTAATAATTGTCTATGTTGTTTCTTTGAAGGTTTATCTCTTTGGATGGGGATGATGATAACTGATGAAAGATGCACTCATGGAAAAGACAAATTAGCTTAAGCATATAAACTCATCAACTAAGACTAAAGTAGAAAAAAAATGACTAAAGAGAAGGATTTCATAGTTTCCAGGCTCTGGGAGTCAGACTGAGTTCTTCAAATGTGCACTACGTAGTCTCAGGATACAAAAGTAGAGCTTTAGGTTTGAGACTATGCAATGCATAGTCTTAGTTGGGAAGGAGAGGGAAGAGAGGCTAAGGTTGAGGAATGAGGCTAGGAAATGTGTAATACACAATTGGTCAAGCCAGTGACTATGCATTTTGTAGTCCCATAGGCCATGAGAAAGGCTTGAACCTTGAACTTGCAAAATGTGCAGTTGGAGAGGCATCAACTGCTCAAGGATTGTGCAGTTATGCCCATGAAAGAGAGAGAAAAACTTCAATATGTAATGTTGGGGTAGGAAAAAGTGTATATTATCCTCAATATCAGTTATATCAATCAAAATAATGGGCTAGAAAAGTTCATGCAAAAGGAAAAACATGCATGAATAAAAGGACCTAACAATGACAACTACTAGTAGGAAAAAAGAAAGAAGACGATGTGACACTATAAAAATTGAATGACAGACCAAAAAAAAACTTGTATAGGCTAATAATAGTATAAAATTTTTCTACCAATATAAGAAAAAGGAAAAATAACACTCATAGAGGCAAAAGTGACAAAAGCAACCAAAAAACAGCAAAAAACAACATATGAGAAACTTACCTGGAAAAGTGTTGCAAACCAAGTCCAAATCTCCTTGATCTTGTGTGGAAGGATAGGACTCCATTGTAAAGTGTGAAAATGATCTCTACAAGTGTATATTACATATATTTAACCCCCATGGGGATAGGTTAGGTTTTATGACATGGATGCCCAAAATCAAGGAAACAGTGACGATTGTCTTAAGATAAAAAAATATAAACTTTGTGCCAAGTTTCAAAAAATTATTGTGCACTCTCTATTTTATATGGATGAGAATGATCTTACTCCATGGTATTACAAAGTCTCACTAGCAGAAGGGACTGCAAAAGTTCCAACAACAATGCATTGTGCAGTTCGCTGACTTAGTAGGTTATGTAGTCTTGACTGTAAAAAAGAGAGAGATAACGTATTTTTCATGCTTAGTGAGTTCCTGTCTTAAAGGCTTATGAAATTATGATACTCAATTCATATCATAATTCCTAGTGACAAATAATTACGTAGTTCCTAGAGGAAAGACCAACAATTGGTGCAAGATTAGGGAAAATATTGACTTGTGCTAGAAATTGTTTAGTTGTTGTTGGCAAGAGTTAGCCATCATCAAGACAACAAAATCAAGTCATCACAAGAATTGGATGCAAAGATAATTGTTCATGACACTATAAAATCAAAAGGAATACTTGAAAACAAATAAATATAGGTTCTTATGAATAGAAGGTAGGCTCCAAAATCAGGGCATAGGCAAAATTTTAGAGGGTTGTAGCAGCTACAACACTTGGTGACAAACAGGTAGAACTCCAACTCTCTATATGGGTCTAAATCTTTAAATAGATCTATCTCTTTAATAATTATTTTTCATATCATCGATTACAGCAACTTTTTTACTTAGGTCAAGGTAAAGATATAGTTCCTTCATTCTCTTCATTGGTGACACATTGAGGAAAGCAAGTCAACATAGTTTTTTTAATTGGGTTTAAGGAGTATCTATGAAAGTGAAAAAGGATTTTTAGAGTCTTAGTTTCCATATTTGGTGTTCCTCCATTACCAACAGACCTAGAAAGTACCCTGACAAAGTCACTACAGGAACATAAACATTGCTTCGCTGCCAGTGAGTCTAGAAAGTACCCCGGTGAAGTTACTTGCTTCAACTCCCTACGTAGGAATCCTTTCTCTTCTTTAACCCTTTATTTATTTATTTATTTTTTCTCCATCACTTATTTATTTTGTGGGGTAGAAGAGGGATCACAACTTATTCAGAGCCTAAGAGGTTGTCCCTTCAGAGAAGGATATTTATACACCTTTGAAATGTAGTCCATTTGTTTGAATTTCCTCCCCTCCTCACTCTACGTGACTAAGGTGAAAAGGTAGAACCAATCAAACATAAAATCGACTAAGGAAGAGGGTACTAGTTATAGATTTGAGCATCACAATTCAACTATGGTTTTATCTGAAGGAAAACACATTTTCCATCTAAGCATCATCTACTAAAATATACAAGGTCCATGCAAAGAGAAGGAATAGAGAGGAACCCAATAATTGACAGTTGTACAATGTCCTCTTGAACTTTTCCTTGCTCATTTCAGAAGTAGAAGTTGATCTCATTCAAGGTTTATTATGAAGGAACTAAATAAGGTACGAGACAAAAATAAATAAAATAAGACTAAACTAACTAAGTTAAACCTACTCCTAATATAATAGTGGATATGCTAGGCTTTCATAAAATGAAATTTCCAATGGAACCAATGAAGCATTACCTGATCTATATCAGTGAGGGAACCAATGACAACAAATATCATCAAGAGCCTCACATGGCAATAAAGATAATACATGACATGTTGGGACATTTGAAGACAAAAAAAGAAAGAAGAAAAGTACAAGAAAAAAGTATTTTATATAAATTTGGTTGATGCATCATGATGTTTAAACACATTGGGATAGACTCTCATATAAAAGAATCTATTCTAATTTTCAATCTTGGAAAACATAAAGAAAGACAAGAACTTGTGTTGCACAAAAGGGCTTTCCAAGTATGATTCCTCCAACCATCAAGCAATATGATCATGGAAAATAGGTGAAGGATCTTGGGGTTGAGAGATATATTCATTTTCATCTTTTGTCATTACGTCATGAGGATTCTTCGAAGGAAGAGTATCAATCTGATCATTCTTGAAACAATCATCAAGATTGCAAGAAACTGACATAACAATAAGTGTGGGCTGAAGTGTAGCAACATATTGACATGGTTCTAAGATATCTGAAGATAGATCATCAGAAATAGGTGGCTTGGAAAAATCAATAGCTAAGAAAACATAGTTATTACTTGATGAATCAATGAATATATTAAGAAAACCGCGATGATAATTTACTTTATCAAAATGAAGGGCTTCCTCATTATTTGATGAATCATAAAGAGTGGCTTATTGAAATCAAGAGATTCCATTCTCTATTTCTACAGATTGGTAGAATGAGGGATGTGATAGATCATGAGGAGAGTATCCTCCCTCATCTTGTTTTGATGTAAAATCAACATTCCACCACTTCCAACTGCAATCAAAATTAACATTCTCAAAAACTATCTCACCAAAATATGGGACATGTGTGATATGTAAATATGTCAAGGTAATGGGTGTCAGTTGAGTAATAATTTTAAATATTAGATGAAACGTCATCTTTCATCACATAATATTGTTCAAAATCAGTATCTCGCACATAATCTTTGTGAAAGATATCACAAATTTCTTGGTCTCCATTGAATCCATCTTGAACTTGAGCCTTTTGGGGTTTAGAAGAAACTGTTATAATAGGTTAATGTAGCAGCTCAAGATCTAGAGGATCAAAGGAAATAATGTTGCTAATTGAATCAGATTAGAAAGTGAAAATTGTGTTCAAATCATGAATATGAAGGGTAAGAGAAGATGCTGGTATATTGACAGATTGAATTTCATATTCTTCAAACTCAACTTGTGTGCATGGAGTTGTTTGATTTAATGGAGAATGAGAAGAATATGAGGAGTCACATGAAACAACAATCTGTCCTTTTGTGGATTTGAGAGCTCTATAACCAAGAAATGTTGGGAGGCTTTCAAAATATTTGAATTGTGACAGATTCAAAGAAATTTGAACAAGATACTTGAATTTATCTTCCATGAAAATTTGAATAATTATTTAAATTATAAACATAATTATTCAAATTAAATAATATATAGGTAGTAAATTCTTTTCAAGTTTTACATTTATTTATTCAAAAATATAATTTAAATAAACATTAAATTGAAATTTAACTAACCATGATATTTTCAAATCTGCTTAGATTTATCCATTATCTTTGATTTAATTAGTAATTGTATAAACTATACTAGATCCATATTAACCCCATATATCAAGAAATGAGAGGGATCAAATATTTCAAGGTGGAAGCCTCTTTTTTTAGTACAAAACTCGAGAAAAATTTGACTGAAAGTTTCTTAAGTTTTGCACTAAAAAAACAGGTTTATACCTCGTGATATTTGATCCCTCTAGATGCTTGATAGATTTGCGGTTAAGATGGATATATGATAGTATTATTGATTTACCATAAAATTCATTCTATGTTTTCTCTCAAGAATATTTATGAACTAAACCCTCAATAACATAAAAAGGAAAATGTGGTAAGAAGATAATTAAAGTTTTTTTTTGTTTGACCTAAAATAATATGGCAATGATCATATTTCCATCTAAAAATTTTCTTTGAATTTAATAGAGAAAGTGATGCATCTAGAACATCAAAAGCTATCATGCCTTAATGATTAAGTAGAAAAAATAAAAAATAATTTTCCACCTAACTGATGTACAACCATGCAACCATGCAGAAATGATTTTTCCTCTTATGCATATTTCATTTACACAAGCCATTAGTAATTTTAAATATCTTGCTACATGAAGATTTTGTAGTGTTTTTCTATAACCACTTTTAAAATAATCGAAAGAGCATAGAAATAAGAACTATTATTTGATTCATAACTAGCACCATATTTAAGATTTTAAACTGGTAAAAACATTTAATATAAATAAGGGTCCCAACATAAATTTTAGCTAGGGTTCATTGGCTTGTCCTATCAAAACATTATTAAGTACTCTCATGGTTGATGGAGATGTATTTTTTTACCATTAAATATTTGGCAATGAGGCTTCGAGTCATCCTCATATGAAACCCTAATTTTATCACTCAATTGGTTAATGGAAAAACATTTTCCTTTGAAAATGATTTTGGTTATGGAAAGACAATTACAAGAGTGCAAAGCATGACAAGGTTGTAAATAATGTTGGAGTGATGATGTATGTCCAAAGATTAATTGTTTCCTATGTTACATGATAATTGGTTACATGAATCATTTTATGTTCCACTATGGTTATCCAATGTTTTTTGTTGACGAGATTGTGTGGTTGATTACATGAATTATTTTAGTTCTTATATGATTATTCAATGACTTTTGTTGATGATATCATATATTCAATGATATTATTTGATAACATTATTCAATGTTGTTTCATTAACTAGAGATCATGTATATCCATTGATGGAAATATTAAATACATGATTGTGAAATTACTTTGTTAATTATAGAATGTTTTTGAGTTTATAAATTATTATCTCTTATTTATTTTAAAATATTTAATGAGAATAAGAAAAAAAATGTTTTTTTAAAGATATTGGATATATCATACCTTAGTTTATGGAGGTATGCATACCCCAACTAGTGTATGTTGTAGACTTTCACGAGACTACAAACTAATGAGGAGTTGTGTTGATTTGAATTTAGGAGACATTGTAGCCCATGGAAGTTGGCTTTTTTAAATTTTGGTGGTACTACAAAAGTTCCATTACTATGGGAGTTGTAGTACAATGGCTAGAATGGGTTGAGTTATTACGCACATTCTAACTCTATAGAGAAGTGTATTTGTATGAAGCTATTTATTTATCATTAGAGGTATCACTAGTTTGCAAGTTGCAATGTCCTACATTATCCCATTCGAAGTGTTTTGATACCATAGCCAGGGGAGTGAATTATTGCTTATGACATTGTAGCATTTTTTGGGAGATGTTGATATTCCATTGGAGGTTGTGGCCTTGTACTTATTAAGTATGTATGCTTTGGGGGGATATTGTAAGATACTAGAGGTGAATATCACCACAACTAGAAGAGGGTGAAGCCTTTATCAGCTTATGATATTTCATATGTTCCTCGATTGATAAGGAATTGAACCATATTGGAAATTCGATTTGAAAAATATGATTCCTATACATATTATTTCTTCTAAAAATTTGGAATAGTAAGTGTTTAAGATGCATTCAAAAAACTGAAAGAAAAAAAAATGAATCGTAGAGAACTATGAGAAATGCTATGGTTGACGTCAATTCTAGTGAGGGAGGACATAACACCCCTCATAAGCACTACTATTATGCATATTACAACATCTCATTTATGATTATATTTATATGAATATTTGAAAATGATTATATCAAATTCCTATATTATTAATGGAAAAATATTGTTAATATACATAAACTTGTCATTTCCTTGCTTTAAGGTCAACACTAACCAAAATAAAATTTCAAGAGTGTTCCAAAGAATTTTATAGGGAATTATTTTATTTAAATACTACCATTAATTGCATGATTATGTTTTTAAAGATCCACACTAAATTAAAACAAAGGTTGGGAGAAACCTAAAAGGTTATTAACCTTATTGTGGTTTGACACCTAAAGGGAAGGAATTTAGTGCAACATAGATGACTTGGCCTCTATGTTATTAGTTTTTTTAAGGTATAAAATGCAATTCAAACTTATATTTGGAAATAATATAATTATGATATGTTGTTAATATATGTTTATAATAATAAATGAATTCATATAACGTAGGTAAATTTACTCTAACCTTATTTCTCCCTAAATCTTATTTAGGGTTTCTAATTAACAATTTATGGGGGATTAATTGGATGAGCTTGTGAGAAAAAAATAGTTTTTATTGATGTGCTATGGTGAAAAAGAAGGAAACTAGTATTTTAGAGAGTCCTAGTTTTATATATAGTTTTTTAGAAAAAGTGGTGGTGTGCTCACTTGATTGTGGAATAATTATGATATAACAGTGTTCCTCAAATGACTCATCATCTCTACAAATCATGGTGATTAGTTAAATGATTCATTATACAAATTTGCCTAAAATTCTCAAGTATATGCAATTAGTAAACATCAAATTTCTCGAGCTATATGTCTATAAATGTTTGTAAGAAAAATATGAGTAGAGAGGAAAAAATAATCTCTAAAACTCGTTACTGTAAGGAAAAATGTTTGAACAACAAAATATATATATATATATATATAATTGAAATTAAAATATACATTGAAATATTTTATTTATGATTCATATTGATATTTTTACTAACTTTTAAATGTTGTATATCAATTTTGTATTATGAATTCAATGAATAATATCTCTATTCTTTTTACTTGTAATGACTTCATCTCTTTTTGGATATTAAAATATTTTACAGTACCATATATATATATAAATTGTTGGCGTGAGATCCAATGATTGTATGCGAATAGACAGGGATATTATCTCCACATGAGATCCAATGATATTGTATGCGGATAGAGAGGGATATTATCTCCACAATGTGTTAAGGAGGTGGGCATTGGGATTGACAATTATCCCTACATCTGAACTCTCATGATGGACAACTGCAATTTGCGGGCTGATAAACACCTCATGAATAAATAAATGATTGAGGATGTGATCATGCGAGAGATATGCAAATTGAAAAGTATGTATGACGGGCAACGGGAAAGCTGCAGGAGTTTTAGCATGCTCGATATAGCGGCAATGGCAACTGCAATCTGCCTCGAATCTGCACGCACTCATTATTCGAATGAATAAAGAAACATTCATGCACGCACTCATTATCTGACCAGGAAAGATATGCAAGTTGACTGCTATTAATTTTACCTTACTACGTATAGTATAGTAAATTCTACCATTCATTTTCTTCTTTCCTATCTGTAGAGTAAATTCTATCCTTCGTTTTCTTCTTCTACCATTGGTTTTTTTCTTTTATAAACATTTGCCAGGAGATTGCGGTAAATTTCCAACAAAAACTGTAAACAATTGTCACTATGCACTGGTGACGATTCTTGTCTTTTGGATAAGTATTTAAGGGATAAAATTTATTTTCCATGAACACACTTTAAAAAAAAACATTCAAAGGTGTGTACTCAGAGGTTGCGAATAAGTAAAGATAAAATTGGGGAAAGAGAAAAACCATTTTTAAAATTTTTCAATTAAATATTTTATTATTTTTTATGACTAGGTTTGTAATTAATAAAAAAATACAAAAATCAAGACAAGATTACTATTATCATTTTTTTATAATAAATTATATAAATTTAAATAAATATAATATAATATAATTAAAAGAAAAGAAATATTTTTATTTCCAATAAAGAAATGAAATAAGATATATATATGTGTTACATGTTTATTTTGTGATTAATTGAACTTATAGGTCGGGGTGAAAATAAACAAAACAATGTCATATGGAATGAAGCAGCATTGTCCAGATACCACACACTACTCATATTTGTGCTTACCATGCATGCAATGAAGGTAATATGAAGCTCGAATTGTGAAGCTAGAGCTTCACTTGCCACACCTTAGGGCTTCTTCCTTGCCTTCTTGTGTGGACACTTTGTGGCATAGTGTCCCATTTCATGACAATGAAAGAATTTGATCTTGGACAAGTATTTCTTCTTGCCCGCTTGACCAGAATCTCCTTTGGATTGGGATTCTTTCCCTTTCCCTTTATTTTTCTTTCCATCCAAGGCACAGTTCTCCTCATCCTCAACCTTGGATGAAGTCCTATGTTTGTTGCTCCACCTTATTTCTTCCCTTACTAGATTGGACAATAACCGCTCCCAACTTGGTAGTTTCTCTCTACCATTTACCGAATCTTACTAACTATCCAAGTTATTGGGAATTCCCAAAAGAGCTAGATCTACCAAATCTTCTTCAAGGACAGTAACAATGGCACTGTCAATCTCACCATGAAACTGTGTAAACTTGCTCAGGTACTGTTGAATTGATTCATTCCTTAACATCTCGATACCTCAAAGATTTTCCTTAAGTGCTAGCTTCTTGTGGTAACTATTATTCTGGTTTATTATTATGTAGGAACACAATAGAATACATATATAAACATAGAAACAAATATGCAACAAGAATAAATCTTCATTTCATTAATATCAAAGAACTCAAAGATGATTACATACAAAATGGAAATAAGGCAGTTCATGTAATGGTACCTTATCTATGAGAAGATATGTGGTGGATACATGCCTATGAACTATGATACAATTTGGCTTGAATGTCTATTTATTATTGAGGAACAATTTAAAACTATAAACATCCAAAAACCTAACCCTATGAGATGAGGCAACAAAACTGTGGGTCCCATTGGGGTAAATTGGTACATCAACTTCCCAGGGTCGTAACTTTGGCATACAATCTCTATTTGATACGTTGTTAGAAATATATATCCGAGGACTATAATTTTCGACTATAAAAATTAGACAAAGATCAATGTTTTCCCGTTTTCCAAAAAGATGTCGTTTAGGACCTCAAAATGACTCTGAAACTTTAGGACTCGAAAAACTGCCAAAAATAGTATATTGTGCTATAATTAAATGAACTTAAAAATTAAAAGAAATAATGGTGGGGGTCCTAGTGGAATAGGTCGGTGGCCAATAATATCCACCTCGATCATTCCTTCCCTCTTAGGAATAAATGGTCCTAATTGCAATGAGTTCCTCCATGAGTTGGCAAACTCTTGCTGAACTTGGCCCTAGGTGAGCCACTTACCTTGGTGGTGGATGTCAACCAACTTTGACAAGCCAATATAGTTGGATATTCCACTTGTGAGTGTTATTGATTTTCGTATCCATGATATGACCTGTAGGGGTTTTTTTGATACAACTTGGGTTGAGCTCTGTTGGTGTCATCTGCTCAACAATGTTTGATGTGTCCATCAATGGGGGAAAGTATGGCTGCAACCGATCCACATTGAATATTGGGTGCAAGCCAAGGAATTGTGGAATGTTGAGCTCAAAATCATTGCCTCTTACAACCTTGGTGATGGTGTAAGGCTCATATAGGAGTGGGAAAAGCGTGTGGTGGACCCTAGTGAGGTGCTCCTTATGTAAATGTAACCAAACTTTTTCGCCCACATTGATATTTTGTGGCACCCAATGTTGATCATGACGTTGTTTGTACTTAAAATTTTCTTCATTCAATATTTCATGGACTTGTTGGTAGAATTGTTGAATGCATTCAATGAAGATGTTATCTTTGTTAGCTTTAGATTGAACATGAGGAGCCGAAGTTGCATGTGTAACTAAAAATGGTATGGAAAGATCAATGGGACACAGTGGTTGGAATCCCAATCCTATATTAAATGGTTTATGTTTAGTTGAGCTATGGAGATCCCTATTGTAGGTGTGTTGGACATAAGGGAGGCTTTCATCCCATGTGCATGGATTGTATATACGTAGGATGTGAAAAACCATTCTGTTGATGACCTTGGTTTGTCCATCAGTTTGGGGGTGGCAGGTTGTGTAGTTAGTGAGATTGGTATCCAGCAATGACCAGAGGGTTGACCAAAATGTACTTAGGAACGTGTTATCCCAATCTTAGATAATGGAATCTGTGATCCCGAAGTGTACCCATACTTGTTCAAATAAGGCTTTGGCGATGGGTTTTGTTCTCATACTCTTCTTGCAAGCCTCCAAAATGGACATCATAGAGAATTTGTCGACAACCACAAAAACGCAGTTGTTGTCATGCTCGGTAGAAGGGAGGACCAACATGCAATCCATGGAGATATATTCCCATGGTTAGCTAGGAGTAGGCAGAGGAGTATATAGGGCTTACTTGTTGATTGTATGTTTGGAAATGGAATGGGTGGTGTAGGATATGATGTACTTCCCAACATCTTGTCTAAGGTTTGGCCAACAAAAATACTCCTACAACAATGCCACGAATTTCTCTAGCCCAAAATGTTCAGTGACCCGCTTGTAGTGCGCCTCTGAAATCATCTTGGCACACTCGCTTGAAGGAACATAGAGGTGTCCCCGGTGGCACAACAATGTGTCTTAGAGCTGAAAGTTTGGAACTTTCTTGCCTTTAAGGAGCATCTGGTATGTGGAGTCGAATTCTGGATGACTCTTGTAAAGATGCGGCGATCCCTAAACCTCATGTACATAAGAATCGAGCACTGTGGTTAGCGCCATAGCTAGCGATTGGCTGAGGGAAACTGCAATTTACTTGTGTTTCCCTTCATGTACTTAATGTTCAAATGGAATTGTTAGAGATATGTGTATTAACACTATAAAATCATACAAATGTTTGCACAATATAGAAGATGCTAAAATACATCCAGTATAATGCACAAGTCAACATTTTTCGACTAAAGACATCATGAAGTTCAAAATTTTTACTTTTTCAAAAGGTCCAAAGTTTAAATCTTTTAAAAATTGAAAACTTCATGACTGTTTTTGATAAATGTGAAACGCAAAAAAATTTATTCGAAATTCATGTAGTTGAGAAAATGGATGACTTAAAAAATTCAAAACCACTTCACACACTTGGAGGTGATTCCATGAAAGGATCTCAGTCTAAGACAATCAAATTTGGGTTGCCCTAGAGACATGCAACCCTCAATGGAATCGTCTTGTCCTACTCATCAGTCATTTTCATTCATGAACCAAGAGAGGGAAGATGGATTCAAAAATTCTATATAAATAGGACATGGGAGAACCAAAATAAAAGATAATTTTATGATTTCCAAATTTCTATCAGAGAAAACATACATTTCATTGTTGAAACCAAAGAACATAAGAGCACTAACATGTTGGCCATATTTCTTCTATGAAATCCATTGTCTTAGTGAGAGGACAAAAGTCCAACATTGAGAGAGTCTTCATGCTTATTTGAGGGAGAGGAGAAGATTGCAAAGATATTAAGGAAAAGAACCACCTTTCTAAGGATTTTCTAGTAGGATAGCTCAAAGAATTCTCTTCAAGTGTTTAATATTAATCTATTGTACTCAAATTCTACTACCAACAGTCAATAAAGGGAGGATTTTCCATTATTTTGTTGACTTGTTTTCTCCATTGAGCATTGTTTTTGTATTTATCTCTTTGTTTTAGTTCATGTTTGTCTTCATTATTTGTAATGCTTTGTTTATCTAAGTTTCTTCAATAGAAACATCAACTATGTTTGTGCTCCTTTTAAGGGAACAACCAACTTTTAAGGCGATGTCTTTGGGTACATCATTTCCACAAAAACACTATCATAGAAATGGTGACCATACTGTTGTCTTTTCCTTAATGTAAAGGTTGTGTTTGCAGATATTCTCTCTACATAGTGAGCCTACAAGGTGTTTAATACCTATATGGAAGTTTTGTAGGACCTTGTGAACCTGTGGTGGGCTGAGAAATTTGTTAATTTACAATTTCCAGTGACCGCATGACTTATGCTCAGACAGATGCACACTGCGTGGATTTTCTTCTCACAGATGCATCGTTGAGTTTGTGTACTGTGAAAGGTGCATGGTTTTCCAAAAAGATAAAAATACCTTGTAATTTCACATTTGCAAGTGATTGGCAACCTTTAGTGAATTTCCTTCACCTCTGCAATTTTTTTACAGTCAATTTAGATTTCGTAGTTTCTTTACCAATCGCAATTAGTAGAGCAATTAGATTATATTTTATTTTTGTTCATAATCTTCACATAGCTTAATTAGCAAAAGAGTAAGTGGCCAGTTATCCACAAATATTCTTACTAACCAAACAATTCATTTATTTCATTTTATGGGACTAGGAGCAAGTGTTATTAAAGAATGTAAGTAATCTCTGCTTCAATTACGTATGTTAGACAAACTTGGGCTTGCATATGAAAACTTTCTTAAAGCATTTGAATTCTCATCTACCTATTTTGAAATTCACATAGTGTAATTGGAAAAGGAGTAAGCGACCCATTATTTGCATATCACTTCTTTTTCATGCAAGGAAAAATTGAAATATAGTATAACTAGGGGAATATTTGAACAGATCACCAAATATCCACATATTCTCACACTTTACATTCTCACTTCATCACTTGCACACAATTATACATCAGACACTAATCTTATATAAAATTCATATTAGAAAGAATCCAGTTTCTAGATATTTTGATGCTTAGCTTATTTTAGCTTACATATCACACCCTAAAGAAATGTAAGACCCTTAAAAGCAACCATAACTTGAACTAACTAAATTCCCCACAAGGGCCATCAAAACATTTATAGCTTAGGTTAGGACCATTGGGTGTAGGTATCCCATAAACCACCATGGTCATGTTATATATTTGAAACATAGTAGTAGATTTTTTAGGGAGCTTATAATATTTCAATCATCCCATGGAAAAGAATACCCAAGCATGGTAGAGACCCGATCCAGAGGGGGTTTATCTTAGGTCCACTGCCTGCAGTACTCTTTGGGGCTGCTTGACCCATCTAGTTCTCAATACTAGTAATTGAATACCAGGAAACTAAATTCTTGAATGCTTATGTGGGACACAGGTACTTTAATGGCCAAAATCTAGGGAATCCTTTCCCTATAGGCAATGGTGCGAGAAACACTTGAGCCTCATTTCCATTACGTTAGTTGATTTTTCGGCAGCACGAAGATGTTGCCAGTTCTTTCAGGACATTGTCCCAGGCCCCATCAGAGGATATCTCCACAAGGCCTAGTTACTTTGAGAGTGGTAAAGATGAATAGGTCTTCTTAGGATATGGTTCTTTGTTTGGAGCCAAAATCTCCTCATCTAAATTCAAAACTAAATCTCCCTCTGAAGGGAACACCTTGTTTCCTTCTCTTCATCAAAATTCACATCTCTACGAACATATTTCATCCTATGAGATGTCAAGTACACCTGATAGTTGTGAGGTGTATCAGTGTACCCCACAAATATGCCCAACTCTGTTGGTTGTTTTATATTTTTCCTTGATTCATTGCAAACATGATAGTAAAATGATGATCCAAAGAACATGAAGTGTAACACATGTTGGCTTAAGGGGTCTTGACATAGGTTCAAAGTTGGTTGCTCCAACCAGCAAAACCCTACACTCGTAGCCCTTTCAGCAACAACCCGCATAGCGCATGTTGTAGCCTCACCCGAATCAATATGGGGGGACGCAAGAACCAATTTTCTGCATCCAGAGACTAGTGTGATGACTTTCAATGCCTTGGATCTACCTCCATGCAGATCAATACACTCCTAGGGCATGTTACTGCAACTCTGTTAAAGCGGCTTTCAAACCTTCACGTAGGTCCATGATCAGTCCTTGCAGACCTTTAACAGTCGATTTATCTACTTATGTGCATCAAAGAGTAATCATAAATTGGAGTTCATCCAAATATGCTTAATTTGTTAGAACACATAAGATAAATTACCTGAATCTTCACGGAAGTGTTAAACATGCATTGCATACATTATTAAGACTTATTCAAGAGAATCGTGTAGCATTCAATCAATATTTCATAGAACAAGTCATTCATTAGCAACATATAACAAAAATAGACATGAACATAAATACTCAATAATTCTTCAGAAACTTGTCATTACTGATGTCAATTCACCAATTACAGACTCAAATTAACTTGTGCACATAGCTGCAAGGTTCTGCACTCTTAGCTACGGACTCTACCTAGTTGTCTGTGCACTTAGCGATGGATCCTTTCTTTCTACCTATGCACAAGAAGTAAAGCCTCCTGCCCTAACCTAATGCCCTATCCCACTTCTCCTTATTCTCCAAATTCGTCCTTACTTAGTTACTTCTTAGACTCACTAAGAATCGGCTATTTATAGAATTTTCCATATAATCCGATCATCCACAGACCATGGGTGAATCTCAAAATTGACTCAAAATTTATCCAAAACAAGGGGCTAAGCCTCTTTGACTCCTATTCCTCTATGCACTCCGCATCTAGAAATCGCAAAGACTTTACATTGTTTTACAAAATTGTGCCAAAATTTGGGTTATCTAACCCCAAACTAACCCAGGGGACCCCATCCCAATAGGCCCCCAACACAAAGATGGTGGCCTGCCCTCAAATCACTCTGCTGGTGTCACGATCTTATTGTGAATATCCCCTAGCTCCACCTGGATCAATGAAACTGCAGCAGTGCTCTGTGCTACCACTTGTCAAACCTCCTTGACCAAATTTTTAGTGGCTAGTCCTTCTACTTCCAAATTCATCATCTGCTACATCTACTACAGTCCCTTAATCTTATCTTAAATGGAGAGCATGATTTGATAAGCCTCCTCCAACCAAGGCTGCAACTTGGCCATTAGCAAGGCCTCTTTCTTTTGCGCTTCCTATACTTGTGCCAGTAGCTACTTTCCTTCCTGTAACTTGGCAAGGGATTGCATTGGTGCTAAGGTGTGCGTAGTTAGCTTAACGTCATCATATTGGCACTACATCTCCCTTACTTATGTGTTCAATTGTTTCAGGTTCGGATCCTGCTGCAAATTGAAGGATTGCCCCATAGACATTCTTATAATAGGATGCCCAAACTGTAACTTCATCACGCGCTTGTAATCTCTCCATCCTGCAAAACTATCTTTGTGCGTACCCCACCATCGTGTGGGCATAGCACATAGCGCCAAATCCAGCACTTGAAACCTGTGGTCCTCAGGGACTTCACACTCAAATTCATCCAAAAATAGATCTACATAAGTTGAGCCATGATAATAAGGTAATTTTCTTAACTCCGATGAAACACAACACAATGATTTTGTCATCATATTGCATCACAAGTTCGAAAGTTCATGTAGGCTATTCTACTAATGGTTTAATTCTTCATCTAAATTAGAGGTGCAGGAGATTTCCTGCTCCCATGCAATACTCACATATGCCATCAGATTGACCCAATCCTAATCTTGCATAGTTATTTTGTAGTTCTAATCTAGCTCATCATCGCTTTCCTCATAGTCACGGACTAGTTCGATATAGTGTGCCCCTTCCATAGGATCTAATGGCACTACAACCCTTAGCAACTTCTTTTTGAATGGCATAGTCCTTTTCTTCAGGTTAATAACCCCATTCATGTCGATAACCCAATCAATTCCTAGGAGCATGGGGTAACAACTATTTTCATAAACAATCTCTGCAACCTTAAAGTCTGCCAATGCACTTGGACCATCAATATCAACTATGACACCATATAGTCATCCCATACGAAGGATATTTTGTTGGTTTTGATGTTGTATCTTTGACATGATAATGGTCAGCGATCATGCCCGGGCAGCTAAGATAATTGTTTTAGGGGTTTTGTTTTAATTTGGAGGACCAATGTATGAAACAAATGTAAGACTATAATGCCTAGCATTTTGAACAATATTAATATTAAAACAAAGGGTTGCTATTAAAATTCACACAATGATATAGCTTGTATGGTGGTGAGCAGAAAAAGAGAAATGATATGATTATCACAATCTTCAGATTGAAAATTAAATAATCATAAGTATGAAAACCTTTAAACTATGTTCAAAAGGTTTAACAAAATATGCTTAAGTTTAGGAAAGATGCTCATGATTTATTTATTTAGAGGGAATTAATTAAAAAAATAGTTCATTAATTCATTCTCTTAACAGATTATCACTTCAGAAGCTTATAGGAGTAGAGTAGATTGAAACCCAATTATTCCTACCTAGTTATCTTTGTAAGACATAAGAATATGAAGAAAAACATAATAAATAACACTGGAAAAACTTACAGAAACACAGAACTGTGTAAAGCAGAATTTAGAATCCCTTGCTTTTATATTAATGATCTAGAAAAGTCAAGTACCTCAAATGCTTTAAAATACTTCTTCAAGGATGAAACCCTTAGTAGCTCATAAAGAGAGTTATTTATACAACAGTAGAACTAATAAAATATCCTAAATTGTTTTTACAAAAGTAGATTATTACAAAATAAAAAATAAAAACTGCTAGTTGATCTGGCACTATTTCAATGCCAAGTTGTTGATGACTGTTGCTGAAAAACTGAAAACTGTTGAAGTTGGCTGATTTTTCCTCCAAAAGTTGAATGATATTAGATCACCCTTTAGTCAAGTAAATTTGTCAATTCTTCCAAACGTTTCTTATCTAGGATAGAAATATTGGTTACTCTCCTGTAAAACTCGTCCATCTATGTATATTTAGTAAAAGTGGGCTTTACTAAAAATATGTGTCTCAATTCATTCAAAATAAAGAATGTATCCCTGAGCATATTTACTATCAGTGTTGGTGTTGTTGAACTTGTGATGTTTGAAACTGAAGTTGCATGTTTTCCCACCTTTGTCAGTTTCTAAACATAATCCTCAATTGGCATCAACTTATCATTCGTTACAAGCATAGAGGGTAAACCCTTGCTGGTCAAGGGTTCTATTCTGTTGAAAAACCTCTAAACTATGGTATTGAGATTGTTGCACTTTTCCTGTAGCCGAAGGGTGAAATTTTTCTTGGTGATGATCTTCTTTCCCTCCAATATAGTTTTAGTTCTGTCACTTATGCCTAATCCCTCAAGCTCATAGCCATCTTTGGAAGCCCCAGTCCATCAAATGATGTCTTCTGAGATTCATTTGTGGCACCAACAATTTTAGAGATCCTAGGTATCTTTTTCTTGTGTACAACCCTAAAGCCCTGACTTGCTACTTTAGTTGTAGGTGAATACTATTCTTCCCTCCCTATCATGGCTTTCTTTTCTTGTGCAAGTGGAGTTTGCACATTAGATGTAGAAACTGATATTTTTGAGCCTCTTGGAGGGTGTTCTCTTTCCATTCCAAATAATTTTGATACTGTTCTATCTTAGACTTGGTTGTGTGATGATATGGTGTAAATTTATTCTCCACCCTAAGTTTGGAAATCACTCCCAATGGGTCATAAGACCAAGTGAAACTGAGACCAAACTTCATCTCCTTTAGTAATTTGTCTACTTCCTCTCATGTTGCCCTAGTGTTATAGATGAATGGACCAACTTGGGCTTTCATATTGAATTGTGATTTCTTTTTGGCAGCCAAAAGTGTGATTCATCTGCATTTAACCTCTGCCTTAAGTGTTCTAGTGCAAAGATTCTGATAGGGAGGTACTTGGCAGTTTGTAGGGTGGAAGCTCACAGCCATAAAACCTGATCTCTGTGTAGTTTTGGTAATAATACCAATCACCTGTTATAGCTTGATCAACCAATTGTAATTATTTAATAATATCCTCACTGATCCTTGGTACTAGAGTGCTACTCATAAGATTGATAGCTAGATGAATAAATAGTTCTATGAATTATTTATATGTAAACTCTTCTTTTTCATTCGTCCTCATTGAAGTCCAGAATATCACTAGTTTTTTATTTCCTTCATCATCTAACTTCTGTAAAGAAAATGGGAATTTGTCTCCCTAAAAATATATAAGAAGGTAAACAAGTACTAAAGCATACTTGAATACTTCTTTAGTATTGAACTTGACAAATTTCTCATGTATGGCTTCAACAATGAAATTACTGAAATCATAAATAACAGTGGGTTTAGAATCAGTAGAAAACATGGATAAAAAACCAAGGATGGCTTCATTGACAGACTGATCAGAGTTATAACCAAGAAAATAGGATGAAATAGTGGTAATTTGCTTGGTTCTATCAGGAAAAATGGATGAATCATAAGGAGGATTCCTTTTTCAAACAGGACTATCAATAGCTAGAAAGAGTTCAAGGGTCTGGGATCTTTTAGTAAAGTCTAGTTTTTGATAAGCTTCTATCAGGTTTTCATGGGAAAAAGGATGGGTTGGTGTAGTAGAAGGGGCCTGTAGCATTTTTTCAATGGAATCAAAATTGATTGAATAAAGAATTTCTCCCATGGGTGAAATAATTGCTCTCTAGCCGGGATCATAAGGTTCATGGCATTTTCTTAGAAATTCAGGTGCTCTGTGTATCTATGCGAAAATGTTATGAGGTAATTGAGAGTCCCAGTGCCTTATTTCATATGTCTGGTCAATTAGCTGATCTCCCATCCAACAATAGATTTCATATAGATCTAATTGAGAAGAAGACTCAACGATTTTGCAATCTTTGTTAACCAATGGGTATGATGGAAGTTAACCTGTGGGTGAATCAAAGGATTTGGGACTTTTGTGATTTCTTTTCCCTTTGGGAGGAATTTTTTCAAACAAATTACAGGCTGTAAATGAAATAAATTGGTCTGAAAGAGAGCGATCAAAGTAAAAAATAGATAATTGACCAAGGGATAAGTGGACCTGGATGTCAGATTCACGAACATGATGACTGATTGCTTTAATATTGGACAGTGGTTGAGCTGTAGGTAGGAAAACTTCAAGGATTAATCCAGTTGTAGAAATTCACCGTGTAACCATTCCCATGGATAATATAGTGTTTATAAATGAAAAAGTGGAGCAAGGGTGGTACTGAAGATTTGAGTTTACATTAATTATCCAACAGATTAATTAACAGATGTTTAGTCATAAATTCGCTGGAGCGGAATTGAATGGGCAATGGATACATGGCAGTTGATTGGACGATAGACATGAGATGGAGTGTGATGTAGCGCATGATGTGGAGCAGTGGTAAACAGTCCTTTAATACACCGCGTTTGGGGGTAAGGTGATGTGGTATGCAGTTTTGGTATTTTTAGTCCCAAAACACTAAAAGCAGAAAAACAAGTTTATATGGGTGGTATGGGAAACTACCCATTTCAAACCCCCCCCCCCCCCCTGGCTGATAAAGTTTGAAAGATGAATGAGGTTCGAGGAGGGCCATGGGCCATCAGATCATGGAAGAGTGTGTAGGATGAGAGGTGAGGTGGGAGGGTATTTAACATATGAGTGGAAATGAATGGTGGGGTCATGACTTTGAGGGCGGATGTGACGGTTGTGGTTCATGGGGATTAAATGAAATAACATTGGCTTATGAATATTTTTGGTTAATTAAAACCTATCATATGTATGTTTTCCCATTTTTACAACTTAGGGTTAAAACATTTCATGCTTCAATTTGATTTCACATGTCTACCTACCCTTTTACTCCTAACATTTTCACTTATTTTTCAAAGTGCATATGAGCTAATAGATCAACATTTTCATTTTATGCCTAATCTACCTCTATACCTTATTTCCACCATTGGCTAAGATTAAACTGTTGACCCAAATTTGTTTTCTGCCTATGACAATCAAGTTAAATTAAATCCAATCACGATTAAACTGTATAATTGGACCAAAAAAACTAGTGTGGCATCTAAACAAACTACACACAACTATTATTTGCAAAACTGAATTAGACTAAAGTAGTGGCATTTAGATTTACAATACTTTTAGAGTTCACTGTTTTTTCTTTTCTCTCTAAGCTAACATTTTTTATTTTTTTCCTTCATTTTTTAGGGCATCTATTCTAACATTTTCTTTGATATGGACATATCTATCAAAATATTTCCTAACCTTTTTATTCAATATTCTCTTTTTCCATATCCCAGCTTAACATTTTTTCAAATATATTTTTCATTTTTTGACTAATTGATTCTAACTTACCAAAAGCAAAAAAATGCTACAACATTGGCTCCAACTGGGGGCTACTTTCTCCTATAGAATGCAAAGAACCTGTAGATCCATGTGCCTTCTCCTTGGGCTATGGAGTCTCTGCTGTAAAATAATCATGCTAGCTTCTTTGAAAGTAAAATAAACCTGATTTTACAATTGAAGTAATGAACTCTACTTCAACTTCTTAGTAATGAATGTAATGTTTGAGGAACCTTCCATTTACAGGATAAGTGGAATACAGTCCCTCAAGATTTTGTAGCACAAAAGTGTTATTTCCATTCGCTTTAGCAATTGCTAAAGGTCCAAACCACAGGTTGTCAAACTTGCTATGTTTTCCCCTATCTTCTCTTCTGGCATCCCACCTTAAAACTAGATCACTTTCCTCGAAGTTTCTTTCCCTGGATCTTCTGTCAAATAGGCTCTTTGTATTATTCTAATACTTTTTCAATTTGTATTGAACTTCATCTCTGTTTTTATTTAGTTCAATAATCTGATTTATTCTTCTTGAAAAATCATTAGGTTCATCTGTTGGATCCTACATGAATTTTAAAATAGGAAAGGCCAAATTGGTAGGGAAGATTGCATCTTTCCCATATACTAACTGAAAAAGGAGATTTTCTAGTAGATCTTTTTGGAGTAATTATGTTTGCCCATACTGCATAAATTAAATGACAGTCCCAACTCTTTTTATGATCTGCTAGAGTCTTTTTTATTACCTTTACCAAAATTTTGTTTGAGGATTTTGCAAGGCCATTACCTTGAGGGTAATATGGAGTTGAATGATGTAATAAAATCTGATATTTCTAGAAAAAATCAATCATTTTAACACTAGAAAAATTTGTTGCATTATCAATGACAATTTGAGATGGGCAACCAAACCTAGATAAGATATTTTCTTCAATGAACTTAATTACCACTGCATCAGTAGTATTTTCTTACTGGAATTGCTTCTACCCATTTAGTGAAATATTTTGTTGTAGTGAGTATCCATCTATGCTAATTACTTGAAGTGGGATGAATCTCTCCAACAAAATCTAATCCCCATTGGAGAAAAGGTGTTGAGACTATTGATGGAATCAATGGAAGAGCTGCTAATTTTTGCTTGCTAACAAACATCTGACATGGAACACAAACTTTGACCTTTGCTCCTACTTGTAAGAACAATGTTGGCCAATAAAATCCTACCCTTAATATCTTATGTGTTGTTGCTCTCCAAGCATAATGTCCTTCACAAAATCTTGTATGAAACTGATAATGATTACTTCAATTTTTGATTCTGTTAAACAGAATAACAAAATGTTTAGTGGATCTTTCCAGTACAAATTTCATTTATGATACAATACTTGACTGGTTTCAATTTGAGAGTTACACTGGATTTTGGAGAAAGATGCTGGAAATTCAAAGCGGATAAAGAAATTTACAGTGTCTTGATACCAATTTGACAACAGAAATTTGTCATCAATTTGTAAAGGGCTGGTCTGATCTGAAGGTAAAGGTTCTTGTGGATTCTCCCCTTCTGCAAGGACTGAATGTTCTTCTGGATTCTCCCCTTCTGCAAGGATTGAAGGTTCTTGTGTATTCTTCTTGTCTGAACTTTGAGAAGGTTCTTGTGGATTTTTCCCTTGTATTTCTAAAACAAAGTTTATTCCCGACACTTTACAGTTGGATTCATCTATAAGCTTAGTTAATCCTTGACCCTTTATTATCTTTGTAGTTTTGATAGTTAGATCAAAATCTAGTATTTGAGTGATCCATCTACCTCTCTTCCCATCAGTGTCAGGTTGGGTTAAAACAATTTTCACAACACTATTAGGGACATAAGTTGTAATATGTGAATGTAGGACATACATCCTGAATGATTTTAGGGCTTAAAAAAGGGCATAGGCTTGCTTCTCAATGATATCATACATAAGCTCAACATCTCTCATTAACTTACTAAAAAAGGCTATGGGTTGGTCATGGGAATCGTCATTCTTTTTTAATAGAACAACAACAAGGGTTGTTTCAGAGGGAAAGGAAAAGATGTTGAATGGTTTAGTATAATCAGGTTTGGCCAAGGTAGGGGCTTCAGAGATAACTTTCTTGATCTGATCAAATGCATGCCTGGAAGAGACAATCCAATTTAGTTCATGATCCTTTTGGAGCATATCAGCTATATCTTTTACAATCTCAGCATAATTTGGAATGAATTTGTAGAATTTCCCACTATAGATCACCAGATAATGCAATATAATAATCTAAAATACTTGATCCACTTCTACAAAGAAACTTGCGGAAGCTTAATCGATTGTGAGCAAGATCAGATAGAACACATATAACATAGAATGAGAAAGCAATCACACATGAACACAGAAGAATACTCTGGGGAAAGCCTCAGCTAAAAACCCCGATCTCTGTATTATCATACAAGTGGAAATATGTCTAGATTACATAAAGCTTCAGCTCACAAGCTATCCAACTCTCAGTACAATCCCTCAATGTTGCTCATAGACTGAATCGACACATCATATGCCTTCCCTGAGTCCTCCAAGCCTCCTATTTCCTTGCGCAGTTTCTCCTAGGTTGTCTGGCTACCACCTGTGTGAATTGACCTCTCACACAACTCACCAAACTCAAAGGTAACTGCACATTCTTCAAGGAACGAATTTCTTTTTATGCAAGAGATATCCTCAATGGAATATTCCTGCAACTAATAGTACACTGTTCCATCATCTGATCTCAATTAGGTCTCTGACTAAACTAACATGCATGAGTTATTTGTGAGAGGATATTCAGTTACCTGAAGTGCAACAGTTAGATGCATGCATGCATTAACTAACTGAACTCACAATTAGTTCCACAAACTGTTGGAACTAACCTAACTGGACTTAGCTCAATTAACTGATCTAACTAAATACAACTTAAAGTACAACTCATCCCGATCTCCTTAATCAAGGGATAACTTCCTCAATCAGAGGGGAAATTTTTGCATGTCTTCACATAGACTTCATGTTTGATTTTCTACAACTAATTAACTCAAGATGAATTAATTAATTATTTTACAAATAGCTACTAAGATCAAATTCCAATTTTAATTCTCAATTTTAGTTTAGGGACTAACTAAAATTCGAATGTATCCCGGAATGCTATTTATAGTAGTGCTATTTTTAGCACTTCTATTTTTATCATTTCTTGTCGCTATTTTCAACGCTCCCTCTCAACAAGAAAGGGATTATCAGTCACCCTAATCCTGTCTCTGTGGAACTCGAACTTGCATCTTGACAATGCCTTAGTCAAAATATCTGCATCATGTTCCTTGGTTGAAACATATAGCAACAACATGATCCTCTTCACCACACAGTCTCGAAGATGATGATACTGAATATCAATGTGCTTGGACCTATCGTGAAATATTGGAATCTCAGAGAGTTTGATACAACTCTGATTATCGCAATAGATCACAGTTGGATCCATCCTTTGACCAAACAATCCAACTAGAATCTTCTGCATCCAAATGGTCTCACATCCTACTTGACTGGTAGCCATGTATTTAGCCTCTACTGAGCTAAGTGTAACTGACCTCTGTTTCTTGCTGTACTAAGAAACTGTAGTTGAACCAAGGTTGAAGATTTATCCTGAAGTGCTCTTCTGATCTGATGGACTGCTGCCCAATCTGCATCTCTGAAGCCTTGAAGCTTCACTCCCTCTGTCCGTCTGTACCACAATCCATACTGAGATGTGCCTCTGAGGTATCTCAGCACATGCTTTGCTGCCTTCCAAAACAACTTGGTAGGCTAAACCATAGCTTGACTTAGCTAGTTCACCGCAAAGCACAAATTTGGTCGTGTGTTCACTAGATGTGTCAATGAACCCAGAACCTGCTGATAAATAGTAGTAGCTACTATCTCACCTGAAGTAGCATCCTCCTTGGTACAGTTACGAGCTAGAGGAGTTTCCATGGGCTTGCACTTCTCCATGTGGAATCACCTGAGTATCTCATTGGCATACTTTCCTTGAGACACAAACACTTCCCCATCCTTCTGCCACACTTCCATGCCTAGAAAGTAGTGCATAAGACCCATGTCTTTCATCTCGAACTCTCTTGCAAGGTCCTCCTTGCAAGACTTAATCAACTGATCATCACCTATCAATATCAGATCATCAACATAAAGAAAAATGATCATGGCTTACCTTCTACCATGATGTGTTAAAGGTTCGCATCTACTTCACTTTTGGTGAATCCCAGCTTGGTGAAATAGTTGTCAATCCTGGTGTATGAAGCATGAGGTGCTTACTTCGGCCCGTACAAAGCCCTCTTGAGTTAGCACACATGAGACTCACAATCGAAGGTCTCAAAACATTCGGTTGCTCAATGTACACCTCTTCCTTAATCTTCCCATTGAGGAATGCAATCTTCACATCCATCTGATGGATCTTCCAACCCACCTGAGTTGATAGTGCCAACATCGATCTGATAGATGAGTACCTTGATATAGGAGCAAAAGTCTCATCGTAGTCAATCCCCTCAACCTGTGAGAAACCACGGGAAACAAACCTTGACTTATGTTTCTCAACACTACCATCAACTGCCTGCTTTACCTTGTAAAGCCATTGGGAACTCACCACTAACTTGTCCTAAGGTCTTGGGACAACATCCCAAACACAGTTTTGAATGATGGAGTCGTACGCCTCCACCATAGCATCAACCGAGACTAGTTGCTGCATTGATTCCTTGAATGAAGAAGGTTGGGACTCTACACACTCCCCAACCGGGGCCATGTAACCAGTGTACCTATCTAGTGACCTCCTATGTCTGCGCTGAGAAGATGGCTATCCCACATTCTCTCGTGTATCCATCATCAACTTTTCAGCTTCCCTTGAGCATTTTTACCCATATCTGGAAGACTTAGCGTGAGTGTATGTCCCCACTCCTAGATCCTCTGCTTGTGGCTGCTTCGCATCAATCTGAGGCTCCTCCTCCTTAGGAACTAAAAGTTCCTCCTCTGCATGCAACTTGAGCTCCCTCTCAAGTGATACTCGCATTGATTTCTACTCATCAGACTTCAGATATCTGCGTACCACTGCCCTCTGACTAGTAGGCAAGAACACTCGATAGTTGTGGGGTGTATCAGTGTACCCGACAAGTATCCCCAACTCAGCTGTTGGATCTAGCTTCTTCTGGGCATCTTTGGTCACATGGCAATAAACCAATGATCCAAAGATCTTGAAGTGACTCACATCTGGTCTCTTCCTGGAAAAGGCTTCCATTAGTGTCTTCATTCCCAGCATACGATGCGGGCTTCTGTTATGCAAGTATATTGCTATATTGTATGCCTCAGCCCACAAATAAAGTGGTAGGCTTTGGTCATGCAACATCTCTTGAGTTGCTCCCACAATCGATCTATCTTCCTTTTGGCCACCCCATTCTGTTGTGGGTTATGGGGTGCCATCAACTCCCGTTTAATTCTTTCTGCTGTGTAGAAGTCCTTAAACTGTTTGGAGACATAATCTCCACCATTTTCGCTACGCAAGGCCCTTATTTTCTTTCCATATTCTTTCTTTGCCAAGGCTTTAAACTAACAAAACCTTGAGAAGGTTTCATCCTTCTTCTGCATAAAGTAGATCCAACCACAAGAAAAATCATCAATAAAAATAACATAGTACGTTTGTTTAGCGATGGAGGCTGTAGAGAATGGTCCACACACATCTATATGAACTCACTCCAGGATTTCTCCAGCTCTAGTGTCTCGATCCTGAAAGGAATATTTCACATACTTACCCAAGGTACAACCTTTGCATGTATCCATTTGCTCCAATTTTCCCTTGGGAAGTCCGATAGAAATCTACTACATGATCTTCAAGGCCCCATGGTGCAAGTGGCCCAATCTTCTATTCCATTGCTCGCCAACATCTTGGCTCTGAGTCAACTCTGCTTTGGAACTAAATGTTGCATAGTCGTCTACCTCCATCTTGTAGAGATTCTTTATTCAAATCCCAATCCTCTTGGTCTGTCCAGTGTCGATATGCCTCAGGAATGCCTTTCCTTTGCTAAAGACTACATCATAGCCTTTGTCTTCTAGCATAGCGATGGACACAAGATTCTTCTTCCGACCCAGCACATACTTTACATCAGTGAAGGTGAGACAAGCTCCATGCTCCCTTTGATACACAACAGTACCTTCACCTCAAACAAAATACTTTCCATTATCACCCATCTTGGTCTGCATCTGGACATCCTTCTCCTCCAAGGTACTGAAAAGATTCTTATTGCCGGTCATGTGGAATGAAGCTCCACTATCCACGTACCAAAAACATCCCACCATCGATGAAACCATGCATGCAATGAGGGAGAAATCCAATTCTAACTGTGAGGCTAGTGGCTCACCATCTGCTCCCTACGAGTATCCTTTCTTGGATTTCTTCTGTGGACAATTTGTAGCATAATGGCCCCCCTCATGACAACGAATGCATATCACTTTCAATTTGTCAATCTTCTTCCCACCATGGAAAGAATTGGATTTGGAATGGGACGCCTTCCTTTTCCCTTTCCTCACCTTATTTGCTAAGGCTAGATTTTCTTTATCATCTTTCTTTAATGAAGATCCATTTGTGGTGCTTCTTCTTATCTCCTCTTGCATCAGATCTGACCAAGGTCGTTCCCAATCTGGACGTTTCTCTCTTCCATTTACCAAGTCTTGGTAGCTATGACAGCTCTTAAGAAGACCGAGGAGAGCAAGACTCACCATGTCATCATCGGTTGTCGTGATCCCTACACTTCCAATCTCATCCCTACATGTGGTGAGCTTGTTCAGATATGTATAGATCATGTCGCCCTTTTCACACTTGATTTTCTGAAGCTTATCTTTTATTGCTAGCTTCCTCTGATCGCTGCTATTCTGATATAGATCTTTCAATGTTTTCCACATTGAAAACGGTGTCTCCTTCCTCTAGAGACTCAAGACTATGTGGTCCCAAACTCCCTCCAGAAGGATTCTCCTCGCTCTAGCCACACATTTCTTCCATTCCGCCAATTCTTGGGCATTGGAAGCTATTGGCTTGGGTACTTCTTGATCAATGAAGTCCTTCAAACCGTTGTCCTATAATACAAATTCCATGCGTTCCTTTTAGGCTATATAATTCGAGTTGTCATCAAGGGCATACTCGAGTCTCAAACTGTTGAACGCCATTGGTGAAATTTGAGATGTGATAAGAATTCGAATTATATAATCAAGAACTTCAAACTTGGAACTTCTCCCTTCTTTTTATATTTTTCTTCACTTTGATCACCTTTGCTCTGATACCATGTAGAATTTTCCACTATAGATCACCAGATAATGCAGTATACTAAAGAAAAATACTTGATCTACTTCTACAAACAAACATGCGAAAGCTTAATCGATTTTGAGAAGGACCAAATAGAACACATATAACAGAGAATGAGAAAGAAATCACACATGAACATAGAAGAATACTTTGGGGAAAGCCTCATCTAAAAACCCTAATCTCTGTATTATCATACAAGTGGAAATATGTCTGGATTACACAAAGCTTTAGCTCACAAGCTATCCAACTCTTAGTACAATCCCTCAATGTTGCTCATGGACTGAATAGACACAACATATGCCTTCCCTCAGTCCTCCAAGCCTCCTATTTCCTTGCACAATTTCTCCTGGGTCCTCTGGTTGCCACCTGTGTGAATTGACCTCTCACACAACTCACCAAACTCAGAAGTAACTGCAGAATCTCCAAGGAATGAATTCCTTATACATGCAAGAGATATCCTCAATCGAATATTCCTACAACTAATAGTACATTGTCCCATCATCTAATCTCAACTAGATCTCTGACTGTACTAACATGCATGAGTTGTTTATGAGAGAATATTTAGTTATCTGAAGTGCAATAGTTACATGCATGCATGCATTAACTAATTGAACTCACAATCAATTCCACAAACTGTTGGAACTAATCTAACTAGAATTAAATCAGTTAACTGAGCTAACTAATTGCAACTCAAAGTAAAACTCATCTTGATCTCCTTAATCAAGGGCTAACTTCCTCAATCAATGGGGAAACTGTTGCATGTCTTTACACAAACTTCCTGTTTGATTTTCTACAACTAATTAACTCAAGGTGAATTAATTAATTACTTTACAAATAGCTGCTAAGATAAAATTTGAATTTTAATTCCCAATTTTAGTTGAGGTACTAAGCAAAATTGGAATGTATCACAAAATGCTATTTATAGTAGTGCTATTTTTAGCATTTCTTGTTGCTATTTTCAACAGAATATCCTTAAAAATTTAATCGTGCCTAGAAAAGCTTGAATCTCCTTCTTATTTCTAGGTAAGGTCAATGTTTTAATGGCAGACACACACTTGGGATCAATCACCACTCCATCCTTCGAAATCATGTGGCCCAATAGTTTTCCTTCTTTGATAGCAAGCAGAGACTTTTTTGGATTCAATGGTATCCCGAATTTCCTACACTTGTCAAAAACCTTCCTCAAATGCCTAAGATTTTTCTGATCAGAATTAGAAAAAATAGTTATGTCGTCAAGATAAATGACTACAAATTTATTTACCTAACCCACAAAAGCTCTGTCCATAGCTCTCTAAAATGTTGTTCTAGCATTAGATAAGCCAAAGGGAATTCTATAGTACATAAATGTACCCCAGGGTGTAGTAAAGGTTGTCTTCTGTCTATCTACTGGATCAACATTTACCTAGTTATAGCCTGAAAAACCATCAAGCATACAAAGTCTTTGTGCTCCTGAAACCATCTAAAGTAAATGATGCAGTTTGGGTAAAAGATAGTCGTCTTTCAATGATGTTTTATTCAAATTTCTAAAGTCCACACATAATCTAATTTCTCCATTCTTCTTTCTAACATGAACTAAATTTGCAACCCAATTAGAATACCTAAGAGGGAGAATAATCTTGGCATCCAACATTTTCTTAATTTCGTTTTCTACAGTTGGTAAAAGATATTGGATTTATCCTCCTAAGTTTCCGTTGATAAGGTTTTTCTTCTGGTTTTAAAGGAGTGTTATGCTGTATCAATGAAGTGTCATAAGTATTTAAATCAACATAAGTCCATGCAAAAACATCCTTCTATTTTTCAAGTAACTTGAGGTACTGAGCTTTGATCTCTGGATCTAAGGATGCACAAATTTTGATGTTTTCAATATCATCATTTTTTCCAATGTTAATTTCTTCTATGTCATCTTGTGAAGAAATGGACTGAGGGTTTCTGAGGACATCATTTTGATCAAACAATTTTTCTAAAGGAATGAGACCTTTGGGAATAAAATTGTTGGATAATTGAATGATATCATGATCAAAAATTTTTGAATTAAAATTTGTAGTATCATTTTCATTTGTATTGTCATTTATTTTTGTTCTATATTCATCAATTTTAGAACTGAAAATTCATTTACAACCTCTAGAAAATATTTCAATTGTTGATCATCTTCAAATATCTGCCAATATTTGAGATTATCAGGGATAGATGGTCTATATTTGACTTGTATTAGATAGAGTATGTTAGTATGATCACAAATTTTAAATGAACTTGCAGAAACAGCTAAGGAATTTGCATGAATACTCTGATCTCTTGGAATATAAGTCACATGAAAAGCATTAAATAAATTTTCAACTGAATCCCAAACTTAATTTCGGTAAGACCTAAGCCTAGGATGCTTGGTCTAGCAAATATTTCTCACTTGTTTGGAAATAAGTTCCGAGTCAGTAAAAACACTTAAGTTTTGAACCTTTAAGCTTTTGGCTAACTGCAATCCTAAAAGGAAAGCTTCATATTTAGCCACATTATTTGTAACTTCGAAGTCGAGTTTTCATGATTTGGTAATATTTTGTTTTTTCTTGGTGAAGTTAAAACTACCCCAACTCCTGCTCCATATTTTGTACAAGAACCACCAAAGAATAGTTTCCATACATCAATTTGATTTGGTATAGGAATTTCAATTACATATTCAATTTTAACTTGAGTTTCATGTGTTTGGTTTGAAGAGAGTTGGAAGAAACCAAAATCCTGATCAATTACATAAATGGGATGGTTCCTTGGTTGCTCTATTTTGCAAACAATGTGCAAAAATCTTACTTCTCTATATAACCTTAGTTGTTCTCCCCCATAAATTGGAATAGTGACATAAGACATATCCATCTGAGGAGTTCGCCCTAATTTGGCACAAGAAGACCTAGAAAGGAGCATTCCAAATTTGGGAGGGATATCTGTGACAACTATATCAAGCACCACACTTTTTACTGGAATATGGGCAAGGGTAACTACTAAATACTTAATCAATCTTAAGCAAGGCACCCTTTTGGAATCAAATATGTACAAGTCATGATAGGATCTAGTTATGTCAAGTTTCAAATTGTCCACGATAGTTTTTGGCATGAGGTTATGTGATGCTCCAGAATCAAGCATATAATTATATAACATGGAATCATTTGTCTTAAGGGTTACACAGAAAGAAGGGACTATTTCATCTATCATATCTGTGCTAGGACCAAAGACAACTACTTGTTTTTCATCTTGCAAACTTATGATATCACTTTCAACATCAACCGAGGTTTTTTGTATCCATTTGGAGACTTGATTTTTATACCTAGGGTTTTTGGAAAGTTCTAAAAGTGGAATTTGGATTTTAACTCTTTCTAACTCTTTTTCAACATTAAATGTAGTCAAAAGATTCTTTTCATTTTGAGCAGTATTAATTTACTAATTTAATGGTCGAATAATATTTGTTTGAGTTTCAACAACCTTGGTTCGAGGTTGAATTATTGGAGGTTCCTTAGGAGGTCTTCCAAGGCCAGGTCTAGGCCTAAGATCATATCTTTTGTTCAACTCTGCAATTAGGAATTCATACAAGGCATGGTATTTGGAAACCTATGAGGATTCTTGATCTTCTTGAACCTGTTCTTGTTGTAAGAGGGGAATAATAGCAATTTGATCAGGAGAATTGTCCATATTATTAATGTCTTTAGTGATATTCATAGTATTATCATCAGGTTGCTAATCATCTATCAGTAAAGGAGTTGGAACTTGTTGATCATTACTAGGTCTCTGTAGAATTTGTAATTATGGATTCCTTTTATATTGACCTTGATTTTGATTTTGGGGTCTAGTAACTGTTTGTTGAACTATCCTAGGCTGAGTCTCAATATTAGAAATCCGATTGGACAGCTTTGAAAGAAGTGAAGTTATTTCATCTATTTTAGAATCCTCGGTTTTAATTTTAGAAGAAGAAGTAGAGGCTTCTTGACTAGTTTTGAAGTTTCTCTGTGTCTTTTCCTCTTTAGCCTTTAAAGTGGTTGAAGCAGCTCTATTCGCTTCTACCTCTATAGAATTATTTTGCATATCTTCAAGAGTTTTTGAAGTTCTTTCTCTTAACATAGCAACAAAATCATCTTCAAAAGCTTTTGAAAATCTTGATTTGGATGCCGCTACAAGGGGTTTACAATCAGTAGCATCTTATGGCAAAGTTTTTTGAACCTTTTGATAAAATCAGAGATAGGTTCACCATACTTTCTTTTAATTTCATCAAAATAATTTAAAAAGTAAAGAGCGTCTTTCTTCACTCCCCATTGATTTTTAAATATATTTGTTAGTTCTTCGCAATTTCTAATGGAGTTAGCAGGTAACTGCCTAAACCCAGTTCTGACATTTCCTTCAAGAAACTTAACAAACAACCTCATGTAGACATTCTCTTGCTCTATGTTCATGTTATCTGCAAAATCTAGAAAGGCTTGAAGATGATCCTCAGCTGAGGGACCAGTTTCTCCATTGTACCGCCATAGTAGAAGATTATATATGAGATGTTTGCGAGGATGATGGAAAAGAAGAGGAAGATGGTGATAAAGAAGGGGAAGATCGTGAAAGAGGGGGTGAACTACTATGTGGAGGTGAATTAGGAGGAGTTAAAGAAGGTGGAGACTTCTTGAATGGTTTTAGAGGAGTTTTAATTACCATCTTGTAGACTTGAGATTGAATATCCTCTTTTGTTTCAAAAATTAGATTTGAATATACAAAAAAGGTCCCTTCAGGTTGTCTAGAAGTACAAGATTTAGGTTGTTCAAAAGTGGAATGAAATGAATAAGTGGTAGGGGAAATAAAGTCTGTAGGTATGTATTTAGGTAAGTGAATGCCCAGGATAGACTCAGACTTAAGAGATCCTGATGGAAGTGGGGGTTTTGGATGAGATTCAAGAGAATGAATAAGGAAAGCTAATTTGAAATCAACTCTCCTATCTAACAATTCAGCAACCCTAGGTGATAAATGAGTTGTATCTGGATTAGATGGAATGTTACTATAGGGATCAAAATGTATAGTATCTTCAGTGCGTAAAGTTGAAGTGGAAAAAGATGGTTGATGTATTCTTTTGGAACTGGTCCTCTTTAGAAGTTTCTCTGGATCTGGCAGAGGATTAACTTTGTCTGACTCAGAATGGGATCTTGTGTGCTTAAAAGGTTCCAGTTTGGAATAGTGGAGTTGCCGGGTGAAGGATTTTGACCTATGTAAACCTTTAGTCACCTTAAAGGAATATGATTAATATCGTTGTCCTAGGGAAACTGTATGAAATTCGCCTCCCCGACAACAATGCTAGATTGATGTTGTATCTCTGAGATGATAAAGGTCAACTATCATGCCAGGGCATCTAAGATAATTGTTTTAGTGGTTTGGTTTTAATTTGGAGGACCAATGTATGAAACAAATGTAAGACTGTAATGCCTAACCTTTTGAATAATTTTAATATTAAAACAAAGGGCTACTACTAAAATTCACACAGTGATAGAGCTTATATGGTGGTGAGCAAAAATAGAGAAATGATATGATTATTATAGTCTTTAGTAATAATCATAAGTATGAAAACCTTTAAACTATGTTCAGTAGGTTTAACAGAATATGCTTAAGCTTACAAAAGATGCTGATGATTTATTTATTTAGAGGGAATTAATTAAACAAACAGATCATTAATTCATTCTCTTTACAGATTTTCACTTCATAAGCTTATAGGAGTAGATTGAAACCCAATTATTCCTACTTACTTATCTTTGTAAGACATAAGAATATGAAGAAAAACATAATAAATAATACTAGAAAAACTTACAGGAAACACAGAACTATGTAAATCAGAATTCATAATCCTTTTCTTTTATATTAATGATCCAGAAAAGTCAAGTACATCAAATGATTTAAATGCTTCTTCAAACCTGCAACCATTACTAACTTGTAAAGAGAGTTATTTATACACTAGTAGAACTAATAAAATATCCTAAACTGTTTCTACAAAAATAGATTATTACAAAATCAAAGATAAAAACTACTAGTTGATCTTGCACTATTTCGATGCCAAGGTGTTGATGACAGTTGCTAAAAAAACTAAAAACCATTGAAGCTCGCTGACTATTCCTCCAAAAAAACTAAATGTTGTTAGATCACCTTTCAGTCAAGTAAATTTGTCAATTTTTCCCAATGTTTCTTATCTGGGATATAAATCTTGGTTACCCTCCTGTAAACTTTGTCCATCTCTGTATATTTAGTAAAAGTGGGATTTACTTAAAATATGTGTCTGATTTCATTCAAAATAAAGAAAGTATCCATGAGTGTATTTACTATTAGTGCCTGTGTTGCTGAACCTCTGATGTTTGAAATTGAAGCTACATGTTTTCCCACCTCTGTCAGTTTTTGAACATAATCCTCAATTGGCATCAAGTTATCATTAATTACAAGCATATAGGGTAAACCCTTGCTGGTCAATGGTTCTATTCTGCTAAAAAACCTTTGAACTATGGTATTAACATTGCTGCACTTTTCCTATAGCTGAAGGGTTGAGCTGTAGGCAAGAAAGGTTCAATGATTAACCTGGTTGCAAAAATTCACTATGTAACCATTCTCATGGATAATACAGTGTTTATAAATGAAAAAGTGGAGCGGGGTGGTACTGAATGTTTGAATTTACATTAATTATCCCACAGATTAATTAATGGATGTTTGAGTCATAAACTTGCAGGAGCGGAATTAAATGGGAAATGGATAGGTGGCAGTTGATTGGCCAACAGACATGAGATGGAGTGTGACGTAGAGCATGACATGGAGTAGTGGTAAATGGTCCTTTAATATACTGTGTTTGGGGGAAAGGTGAGGTGGTAACAAGTTTCGGGATTTTTAGTCCCGAAACACTAAAAGCAGAAAAAGGATTTTATATGGGCGGTATGGGAAACTGCCCATTTCGGATCCCCCCCGTTGATAAAGTTCAAATTGTGAATGAGGGTCGAAGAGGGTCGTGGGCCATCAAATCATGGAAGAGTGTGTAAGATGAGAGTTAGGTGGGGGGGTATTTAACATAGGAGCGAAAATAAATGGTCTTATTGGGTTGTGTTATATTCTTTCCACAACTAGCCCATGTAGTTAATCAGGGGGTTAAAGGGGGTAGATCGCCCCCTTCATTGTGCAGATTTCATAGGGGGGAGTCACAGGGGGTTTGAGGGGTGCAGGTAACCCCACTCTATGGGGTCCAGGGTAGCGCCCCTGAAAATTTTGGTTTTGGACCCTATATTAGGTTGGGCAGACGTACCTATGGTTTTGTGCATGTTTTTTGCACATGGTTTTGGACGCCATGGTTTTTAGTCCATGGTTTTGGACGTGATGGTTTTCGGTCCATGGTGTTGGATGCTTCGGCATGTATAGATATGTATTGTAACATTGAAAGCAACATAATGAAAAATCAAGCTAGTAGTCCCGGTTTTGGGATCCAGGGGAAAATATCTACGTATATGTGTTTTATGTGTTATTCTCTCACATTTTTTATTTTCTGTGTTTTAGAATTTGATGCTGGTAATTTCTATATGGGGTTAAAAACTATAGGTGGGGTCACGACTTCGAGGGAAGATGTGGCAGTTGTGGGTCATGAGGATTAAATGAAATAACATTAGCTTATGAAACTTTTTGGTTAATTAAAACCCATCATATATATGTTTTCCCAATGTTACAACTTAGGGTTAAAACGTTTGATGCTTCAATTTGATTTCACATGTCTACCTACCCTTTTATTCCTAGAATTTTCATTTATTTTTCAAAGTGCATATAAGCTAATAGCTCAACATTTTCTGTTTATGCCTAATCTACCTCTATACCTTATTTCCACCATTGGCTCAGATTAAACTGTTAAGCCAATTTTATTTTCTACCTATATCAATCAATTTAAATTAAATCCAATCATGATTAAACTGTATAATTGGATCAAACAAACTAGTGTGGCATCTAAACAAACTACACACAACTATTATTTGCAAGACTAAATTAGACTAAAGTAGTGGCATATGTATTTGCAATACTTTTAGAGTTTATTGTTTTTTCTTTTCTCTCTAACCTAACATATTTTATTTTTTGCCTTCATTTTTTAGGGCATCTATTCGAAGATTTTCTTTGATATGGACACATTTATCAAAATATTTCCTAGCATTTTTTAGTCAATATTATTTTTGTCCATATCTTAGCTTAAATTTTTTAAAAATATATTTTTCATTTTTTGACTAATTGATTCTAACTTACCAAAACCAAAAGATGCTATAATAGCTTTTCCATTCTAAGTTGGATCGGAGAATATTACAGCAAAGGTCTCCCCATCCTCTCCCATGGTTTTTTTGGTAGAATGTTTGCATCGGAACCCAAATGCAAGATGACCTGGTCCATTTCGTAGTCACCATTTTGCATTGTTAACCTCATTTCTTGCCCTTTTCATGCCTTATGCTTGCTTGTATTTTTGACCTTGCGGTGTGCATAAGGCGCCCTTTCTTTACTGGTGCAATTATTGATTAATTCCTCAGGCCCTCCATAGCCTTGATATCATGCAACAGTTTCATGAAGGTCTCGAAACATGTGGTGAGTATAGAAGGATCAACCTTTGTAGGCACGTTGATTTCTTGTATCTTGCGCTAGCTTCCAGAGGTGGAGGCCTCTGCGAAGCTCTTCTTGGCTTCCATAAAAGTTTCCTTAGCATGAGTTAGATCAAAGCAGACCTCTTTCTCTAGGATCTTGCAGACCCATATATCTTCTTTACGTTGTTTACCTTTATCAACGCCAGTCGTCATTCCACTTCTCATCAAAATATTAACACTTTGATCCTCCTCATGGGGCTCAACTCTCATCATCTCTAGATTTTGCGTAGGTTGCTAAGGTTGCACTTTATTCTCTTGTATTTTAGCTATCAACACCAGGCAGTCTTCTATAGCATGGTCAAACTGGTTGTAGTATTGACATGATGGGCATCTTGGATTCTAGCACTCTCGCTCATAGTTCCCCAGTTGTCTGCAGTTGTAGCAGATAATCTATCCACAGCCTCTACTAGGTCCTCCTCCTTGGTCCCTTCCTCTACCTTGAAACCCTTTGCACGTTCCTCTGGCACCTTGATCTGGAAGCCGAGTTTCTACTTGCATATGGTAAATCGGGGTTATCTCCATCATCATATCATAGCTTTAACAGTGTCACTCATCATGGCCCACAGATTTGCAGAAATTACAGAACAATTGTTGGGGTGTCTGAACAAATTTTTTAAGTAAATGGTAATTACCTATCACATATTTCCTAGTAACTTGACAAATAGCACACCATAGCGCAACCCCCATGTTCGTCCCTACTTAAGCTTCTATTTTAAGGGGAATTGGCCCCCCTCCTGTAATATAATTTGCGTATACCAGACATTGATCCTTATCGTGCCCATGGCCCTTGCACTTCAAACACTAAACTTATGCATGTGCTTCTGGTTTAATCTCCTTGTCCTTCTTCAAAATCTGTATTTTAAGTGTAAGCTCTCTAGATGTGAGTGGATTTTCTATACTCCCAAGTTCGTATTCTGAATGTGTTATGCATGTAACCTCATCGCAATTTCCAATGCTTCTTCCTATGTTTCTATCTTCTATTGCCACAGGGAAATTCTCAAGGGGGGGAAAGAGAAGCTATGAACCATTCGCGATGTTGGATAGCTGTGACCTACATGTTAGCTTCTCTGATCTAACACTTCAACCTTTGATCAAATTCCCAAGGCATCCCATCGACCCTCATCATGATCTATTTAAATCCAATTACTAACTGGGAGTCCAATTTAGGTTTGCTAAACTCTTTTTCGAAAACTATCTTAGTCTCTTCTAGTGTTGCTAGAGTATTATCAGTGTAATACTTAATATACCAGGTGAGCGCATGATCCTACAAAGTGGTAACCAATTGTGTCTTCTTTATATTGTCATCAGTAATTTGTGTCGTTGTCGACACAACATTCGCAACAAACTAGAATTTATCTAGTTCTTCACTTCATATGCCCTTGAAGACCCACATCTTCATTACATTTTCCATATTGTATGGTGGAGGTGGAGGTGGAGGGGTGGGCGAAGTAGTATGCGGTAGAGATGGAGGTGGAGGTGGAGTGCATGGATGATGTGTTCACAAAAAACCCTACGTTATCATATGAACAACACTTCACGGTGAAGCCTGCATCGCCCCTTCGTCGTCACTTGAGGAAGGTTTGATCAATGGGCTATATTCAGGACCTGATCTCTCACAATCTCTAAAGATTCATCCACTTCACGTAGCTTCGAACATCAAGGCAATGGAATTATCCGATATTCACACAAGAGAATTTTAATCTAAGTATTCAATGATCTTAAATACTTACCTCGCAGTCCATTGAAGAATCTTCACTCGACTTCAATATAGCTGATTGAGGTATCAATTGAAAATTATATAACAAATCCTCCTAGGATCTGACCTAGCCAATGATCGAAAGCTCGTGCGCTCTTGTGCTCATAGGCTTCTAGTCGTTGCACTAATTTTGGAGTCCACACTATAGGACTATTAAGCTCCCACCTTCCTTGACTGTCTGTCAACTTAGCTAACCACTTGTACAATTCAATTGGGAAGGTGCAGAAGAAGATATCATGTATCTCCATATACAAATATATATTCAAACAATGCTCCTTTGACAAGCACATATTCTTGTTTTCCTGCACTGTGAACACATGAATTTTTCAATCCATCCACTTTTCAATTTCTCTCTTGGTTGGGTTCTAGTGATGCAACATCACATGTCCCTTTAAGAAGATCCTGATACTAGAAATGAGACCATTTGTTGGCTTAGGGTGTCCTGACCTAGGTTTAGAGTTAGTCGCGCTAACCAAAAAAACCCTACACTGTTGCCCGTTTCGAAAACAACTCGAGTAGTGTAGGTTGTAATCTCACCCAAAGCAGTATCAGGGGATGCAAGAATGAAGTTTCTCAATCCAAAGAATAGTGTGATGTCTTTCAATGCCTTGGATCTACCTCCACGCAGATTGCTACACTCCTAAGGCACATTACTACAACTGTGTTAAAGTGGCTTTTAGACCTTCATGTAGGTCCACGATCAGTCCTTGCGAAACTTTAACAACCGATTTATCTACTTACATGCATCAAAGAGTAATCATAAATTGGACTTCATGAAAATATGTTTAATATTTTAGAACACATAAGATAAATTACCAGAATCTTCACAGAAGTGTTAAATATCCATTGCGTACATTATTAAGACTTATTCAAGTGAATCGTGTAACATTCAATCAATATTTCATAGAACAAGTCATTCATTAGTGGCATATAACATAAATAAACATGAACAAAAATACTCAATAATTCTTCAGAAACTTTTCTTTATTGATCTCAATTCCCTGCTTATAGACTCAAATTACCGTATGGACACAACAGCAGGGGTTCACGCACTTAGTTGCAGACTCTAACTAGGCCTTCATGCACTCAATTGCGGAGCCTTTTCTTCTACCTATGTGCAGGAAGAAGAGCCTCCTACTTTAACCAATGCCCTATCCCACTTCTCCTTGTTATCCAACTTCTTCCTTTGTTAGTTGCCTCTTAGAATCGCTAAGACTTGACTATTTATATTTTTTCCATATAAGAACATGGTCCGCAGACCATGGGTGAATCTCAAAACCGACTGAAAAGTTATCCAAAAGAAGGGGCTACACCCCTTTGACTCCTATTCCTATACACACTTAGCATCCACAAATCACGAAGACTTTAATTTTTTTTTACAAAATTGTACCAAAATTTGGGTTATCTAACCCTAAACTAACCACGGGGACCCCATGAAAATGATTCTTTTGGTGTACTCATCCAAAGAATCCGATGAGGACTCCTTTTCTGCACACATACTGTTGTGTTGCATGCTTCATCCCACAAGTGAAATGGTAGGCCCTGATCATGTAACATCACTTGTGCAACTCCCACAATTGTTTTCCTCCTCTCAACCACAACATTTGTGGTGGGTTATAGGGTACTATCAAATCTAATCGAATTCCTTCCTTTGCATCGAATATTTTGAACTCATTTGACACATATTCACTGCCATTATCGTTCTTGAGAGCCTTCAATTTCATGCCAATTCCTTTCTCAACAACTGCTTTAAATTTAAAAAAAAACTGAGAATATATGGACTTTCTTCTGCATGAATAAAATCCAACACTTACTTGAGAAATCATCTACAAATATAAGATAATACTTGTGCTTGATCCTGGAGGCTATAAAGAAATTTCCATAGACATCAAATTGAATCCTTTCAAGGATTGCATGTGCCCTGCTATCCAAATAATTGAAGGTGGCTTTTGTGTACTTCCCTAAGGTACATCCTTTGCATGTATTATGCTGCTTTAGTGCTCCAATGGGGAGGCCTTCGGTAATATATTGCTTGATCTTCAAAGCTCCATGGTGGAAATGGCTAAACCTTCTATGCCATAATTCACTGATATCTCTTCTCTACACCTTCTCTGCCTTTTTGCCCAAAGTAACAAAGTATCCCACATCCAACCTATAGAGGTTCTTCACTAGAACCTCGATCTCATTCAATTTTTCCATGGAAATGTTCCTTGAGAATTCCTTTCCTTTGTTGAATATCACATCGTAATCATGGTCTTCCATCACTATAACAGAAACAAAGTTCTTCTTTAGATGTAGAACAAAAATCATATCCTTGAGCTAGAAAGGGGAGCCAGACTCCAACTGAAAAGTAACTGTACTGATACAAGTTGCACTATACCACCTATCATCTCCCATCTCGATGTGCATATAGAGGTCCTTCTCCTCCAAGTCATTGAAAAATTCTTGGTTTCTTGTCATATGGAATGAAGCACCACTATCCAGATACCACACACTACCCATCATTGTGCTTACCATGCATGCAATGAGGGTAATATCAAGCTCGAATTGTGAAGGTAGAGCTTCACCTCCCACACCTTTTGAGGGATTGTTGCTCGCCTTCTTGTTCGGACACTTTGTGTCATAGTGTCTCATTTCATGACAGTGAATGAACTTGAAATTGGACAAGTCTTTCTTCTTAGCCCCTTGACCAGAGTCTCCTTCGGATTGGGATTCCTTCCCTCCCTTTCTTTTTGTTTCCATCCAAGACACATTTCTCCTCATCCTCAACCTTGGATGAAGTCTTCTGTCTGTTGCTCCACCTTATTTCTTCCCTTACTATATCATACAATAACCGCTCCCAACTTGGTAGTTTCTCTCTACCATTTACTGAATCTTGATAACTATCCCAGTTATTGGTAAGGACCAAAAGAGTTAGAGATACCAAATCTTCTTCAAGGAAAGTACACTTACACTGCCAAGTTCATCATCAAACTGTGTAAACTTTCTCAGGTACTATGGAATTGATTCATTCTTTGGCATCTTGATACTTCAAAGGTTTTCCTTGAGTGCGAGGTTCCTGTGGTAACTGTTATTTGTATCGGTTCTTATGTAAAAATGTAAAAAAACAAATATATAAAAATAAAAAAAAAGATGGAATGGGAATAAATGTTCATTTCATTAATATCAAAGAACTGAAATATGCTTACATAGAAAATGGAAATAAGGTAGGTCGGGCAATGGTAGCTTATATATGAGAAGAGATGTGGTGGATACATGCCTCTGAACTATGTTAAAATGTAGTTTGAACGCATATTTATTATTGACGAAGAATGTAAAGCCCTAAACATACAAAAACCTAACCCTAGGAGATGAAGTGGAAAAACTGTAGGTATTGTTTGGGTAAATTGGTACATCAACTTCCTGGGGTTGTAACTTTGGCATGCAATATTTATTTCCTACCTCGTTAGAAATTTATATCTGAAGACTACAATTTTCAATTTCAAACATTAGTGCAAGACCAATCTTTTCCTGTTTTCCAAAAATATGTCGTTTAGGGCCTCAAAAGGACTCCTAAAGTTTAGGACCTGAAAAACTCCGAAAAATAGTAAATTGTGGTATAATTAAGGAAACTGGAAAAATGAAAGAAATAATGGTGGGAGTCCAGGTGGAATGGGTGGGTGGCCACCATTATCCATGTGAATCAGTCCTTCCCCCTTAGGAAGAAATGTTCATAATTATGTTGACTGCCTCCATGACATGGGGAAACTTGTACTGAACTTGCTTCATCGTGAGCCACTTGCCTTGGCGCACGAGTTGGCCAACTTTGACAACTCGATACAGTTGGATATTTTTCTTGTGAGCGTTATTGAGTTTTGTATTCATGATATTACTCATAGGGTTATGTTCAATACAACTTGGGTTTAGCATTGTTGATGTCATCTACTCAGTAATGTCTAATGTGTCCAACAATGGGTGAAAGTATGTCCGCAGCTGGTCCACATTGAATACTTCGTGCTGGCCAAGGAATGGTGGAATTTTGATCTCAAAAGAATTTTCTCCTATAACCTTGGTGATGGTCTAAGTACCAAATAGGAGTGGGAAAAGATTGTGGTGGGCCCTAGTGAGGTGCTCCTTCTACAAATGTAACCAAACTTTTTTGTCCACCTAGAAATTGTGTGGCACTGAATGTTGATCATGATGTTGTTTGTACTTAGAATTTTCTCTTTTTAATATTTCATGGACCTGTTCAGGGAAGTGTTGAATGTGTTTAATGTAACTGGTAGCTTTGTTAACCTCAGATTGGACATGAGCCGAAGCTACCTGTGTAACTACAAGTGGTATGGAAAGATTAATGAGACATAGTGGTTAGAACCCTAATCCTACCTAATATGGGTTGTGTTCAGTTGAGATATGGAGAGCCCTGTTGTAGGTGTGTTGGACATGGGGGGGTTTTCATCGCATGGGCATGGATTGTATATGTGTAGAATGTGCAAAACCATTCCATTGACGACCTTTGTTTGGCCATTAATTTGGGGGTGGTAGGTCGTGGACTTAGTGAGATTGGTATCCAGCAACGACTAGAGGCTTGACCAAAATGTACTTAGGAAAATTTTATCCCAAGCACAGATCATGGAATATGGGATCTTGAAGTGTACCCATACTTGTTAAAAGAAGGTTTTGGCAAGGGCTTATGTTGTGATACTCTTCTTTCAAGCCTCCATAATGCACATCTTAGAGAATCTTTTGACAACCATAAAAGAAAAGTCATTGCAATGCTTGGTAGAAGGGAGGTCAGACATGTAATCCATGGAGATAGATTCCAAGGGTTAGCTAGGAGTAGGCAGAGGAGTATACATGCCTTATTTCTTGATTGTAGGTTTTGAAATGGCACAGGTAGTGTAGGATCTGATGTACTTCCCAACATCTTCTCTAAGGTTTGGCCAAAAAAAAACTTCTGCAAAACCACCATGATTTTCTCTACCCCAAAATGTTTAGTGACCCGACTGTAGTGCACCTCCCAAATCATCTTGGCACACTAGGTTGAAGGAACACTGAGAATTGTTTGTGTATTTATCTCTTTGTTTTAGTTCATGTTTTGTTTCACTATTTTCAATGCTTTGTTTATCTAAGTCTGTTCAATAACAACATCAACTATGTTTGTGCTCCTTTGCAGGGAACAACCAACTATTAAGGCGGTGTCGTTTTGTACACCATTTCCACAAAAACGCTACCACAGAAATGGTGACCATACAGTTGCCTTTTCCTTAGTCTAAAGGTCGTCTTTGCAGATATTCTCTCCACATACTCGACCTACAAAGTGATCAATACATCTATGGAAGTTTTGTAGGACCTTATGAAATTGCGGTGGGTTAAGAAAATTGTTAATTTGCAATTTCCAGCCGACTGCGCAACTTATGTTGAGACAATGCGCACTCCGTGGATTTTCCTCTAACAGATGTGTCATCACGTTTGTGTATTTTGAAACTCATGTAGTTTTCCAAGAAGATAAAAATAACTTGTGATTTCACATTTTTCAAATGATTGGCAGATTTTAGTGAATTTCCTTCACATCCGCAATTTTTTTACAGTCAGTTTAGATTACTTAGTTTCTTTACTAATCACAATTAGTAGAGTAATTAGATTATCTTTTTTTTTACAATTTTCATATAGATTAATTAGCAAAAGAGTAAGTGGCCTGTTATCCACAAATCTTGTTACTAACCAAAGCATTAATTTTTTTCATTTTATGGGACTAGGAGCTAGTGTTATTAAAGAAAGTAAGTAATCTCTGCTTTGACTTAGACGAACTTGGGCTTGCATATGAAAACTTTCTTAAAGCATTTGAATTCTCTTCTCCCTATTTTGAAACTCACATAGTGTAATTGTAAAAAGAGTAAGTGGCCCATTATCCGCATATCAATTATTTTCCATGCAAGGAACAATTGAGATATAGTATAAGTATGGGAATATTTGAACAGATCATCGAATATCCACATCTTCTCACACTTTACATTCTCACTTCATCACTTGCACACAGTTATACACCACACATTAAGCTTCTATAAAATTCATATTCAAAAGCATCCAGTTTCTGAAGATTTTGATACTTCGTTTATTTTAGCTTACATATCATACCCTAAAGAAAAGTGAGCCCCATCTAGTGCTATGCATTACTCTTTGGGGCTACACGACCCATCTATTGCTCAATACTCATAACTAAATATAAATAAGCTAAAGTTTCAAATTCTCACATGGGACACAGGTACTTTAATTGTAAAAATCTAGGGAATCCTTTCCTTATAGGTGATGGTGCAGGAAACACTTGAGCCTCATTTCCATTACCTTGGTTGATTCTTCAACTATTGGAAGGCATTGCCACACTTTTAAGACATTTTCCCAAGACACAACAAAGTATATCTCCACAAGGCCTAGTTACTTTGAGAGTGGTAAGAATGAATAGTTCTTCTTAGGATATGGTTCTTCCTTTGGAGCCAAAATCTCCTCATTTGAATGCAACTGAAGCTCCCTCTCAAGGGAACACCTCATTACCTTCTCTTCATCAAACTTCACATCTCTACAAACATATGCCATCCTGAGAGATGGTGGGTACACCCGATAGTTGTGAGGTGTATCATCATACCCCACAAATATGCCTAACTCTGTTGTGGGTTCTATATTTTTCCTTGATTCCTTGCGAACATGATAATAAAATGATGATACAAATATATTGAAGTGTGACATATATGGTTTCTTCCCTGAAAATGATTCTTCTAGTGTACTCATTTCGAGAATCCAATGCGGACTACTGTTCTTCACATATACTTTTGTGTTGCATGCTTCAATCGACAAGTGAAGAGGCAAGCCTTGATCATGTAACATCACTTGTGCAACTCCCAAAATATTTGTTTTGCTCCTCTCAACCACCATAATTTTTGTGGGTTATGGGGTACTATCAACTCCCATCAAATTCCTTCCTTTGCATAGAATTTTTTGAACTCATTTGACACATATTCACCACCATTATCACTCTTGAGAGCCTTCAATTTCATGCAAATTTCCTTCTCGAAAACTGCTTTAAATTAAAAAAATTTAAAGAATGTCTAGTATTTCTTCTACATGAAGAAAATCCAACACTTTCTTAAGAAACATTCTACAAATATAACATAATACTTGTGCTTGGTCGTGGAGGCTATCAAGAAAGCTCCATAAACATCAAATTGAAACATTTCAAGGATTGCATGTACCCTCCTATCTGAATAACTGAAGGTGGATTTTGTGTACTTCCCTAAGGTACATCTTTTGCATGTATTATGCTACTCTAGAGCTCCACTAGGGAGGCCTATAGTAATGTGTTGAATGATCTTCAAAGCTCCATGGTGAAAATGGCCAAGACTTCTATGCCATAATTCACTGATATCTTTGTGTTTCACCTTGTCTACCTTTATGCTCAAAGTAATAAAGTCTGCCACATCCAACCTATTGAGGTTCTTCACTCGAAATTTGATCTCATTCACTTTTCCCATGGCGATGTGCCTCAGGAATTCATTTCCTTTGTTGAATATCACGTCATGATCATGAACTTCCACCAATGCAACAAAAACCAAGTTCTTCTTTAGACCCAAAACTAACATCACATCCTTGAGCTTGAGAGGGGAGCTAGAATCCCTCTAAAAAGTAACTGTATTGATACGAGTCGCATTATACCTTGCATCATCTCCCATCTTGATGTGCCTCTAGAGGTCCTTCTTCTCCAAGTCATTGAAAATTTCTTGGCTTCCTATCATATGGAATGAAGCACCACTATCCTGATACCACAGAACACTCATCATTGTGCTTACCATGCATGCAATGAGGGTAATATCAAACTCGAACTGTGAATCTATAGCTTCACCCGCTACACCTCCTAAGGGATTCTCACCTAGATTCTTATGTGCATACCTTGTGGAATAGTGTCCCTTTTCATGAGCGTGAAAGAAATTGAACTTGGACAAGTCTCTCTTCTTGCCAACTTGACTAGGATCTCCTTTGGATTGGGATTCCTTCCCTTTCAATTTCTTTTCCTTTCCATCCAAGGCACAATTATCCTCATTGTCAACCTTGCATGAATTCCTATCTTTGTTGCTCCACCTTATTTCTTCCCTTACTAGATTAGACAATAACCACTCCCAACTTAGTAGTTTTTCTCTAGCATTTACCGAATCTTGATAACTGTCCCAGTGATTGGGAAGGTCCAAAAGAGCTAGAGCTACCCATTTTTCTTCAAGGACAATAACACCGACACTACCAAGTTCATCATGAAACTGTGTAAACTTGCTGAGGTACTATGGAATTGATTCATTATTTTGCTTCTTGATACTTTGAAGCATTTCCTTGAGTGCCAACATCCTATGGTAACTATTATTCTGATCCAGTGTTATTCAAGAACGCAAAAAAATATATATATTAACATAAAAAAATGCAACAGAAATAAATCTTCATTTCATTAATATCAAAGACCTGAAATATGATTACATACAAAATGGAAATAAGGTAGCTCAGGCAATGGTAACTTATCTTTGAGAAGAGATGTGCTAGATACATGCCTCTTAACTATGTTAAAATGTAGGTTGAAGGCCTATTTATTATTGAGGAACAATGGAAAACTGTAAGCATCCAAAAAACTAGCCCTAGGATATGAAGTGGCAAAACTATAGGTCTCATTCAGGTAAATTGGTACATCAACTTCCTGGGGTCATAACTTTGGCATACAATCTTTGTTTCATACCTCGTTATAAATATCTATCCGAGGACTATAATTTATGACTGCAAACATTAGTGAAAGACATAATTTTTCCTGTTTTCCAAAAAGATGTCGTTTAGGGCCTAAAAATAGCTCCTAAAGTTTAGGACCCAAAAAACTGCCAAAAATAGTAAACTATGCTATAATTGAGGAAACTTAAAAAATGAAAGAAATAATGGTGGGGTCCAAGTGGAATAGGTGGGTGGCTATCAATATCCACATAGATCAGTTCTTAACCTTTAGGAAGAAATGGTACTAATTGCGTTGAGTGCCTGCATGAGATGGGGAAACTTCTACTGAACTTTGTCCCATGTGAGCGACTTGCCTTGGTGAAGGAGTTTGCCAACTTCGACAGCCTAATACAGTTGCATATTTTTCTTGTGAGTGTTATTGATTTTTGTATTCATGATCTTACTAGTCGGGGTTTATTCAATACAACTTGGGTTGAGTATTGTTAGTGTCATCTTCTCAGTAATGTTTGATGTGTCTAGAAATGGGTGAAAGTATGTCCATAGCCAGTCTACATTGAATACTAGGTGTAGGCCAAGGAATGGTAGAATGTTGAGCTTGACAGAATTGTCTCCTACAACCTTGGTGATGGTGTAAGGCCCATATAGGAGCAGGAAAAGTTTGTGGTGGGCCCTAGTGAGGTGCTCCTTCTTCAAATGTAACCAAACTTTTTCACCCACCTCGAAATGTGTGGTATCCAATGTTGATCATGATGTTGTTTGTTCTTAGAATTTTCTCTTTCCAATATTCCATGGACCTATTCGTGGAAGTGTTGAATGCGTTCAATGAATTTGGCAGCGTTGTCAACTTCATAGTGGACATGACCTGAAGTTGCCATTGTAACTACAAGTGGTATGGCAAGATCAATGAGACACAATGGTTGGAATCTCAATCCGTAATCCTTCTACAACCATTCCTTGAGCAACATCTACATTCCCCAACCAGTAGCATCCTCCCCTTAGGCCCTTCCCCCAGTACTGGGGTTTTACGCTACCATAGTTGTTGTAGGTAAAGGTAACAACCCTTCTTCCACCATGAACATCTTAATCCACAACAAAACTTCCCTCACTAGCTTCCCTCTTAATCTTGGCTTGAACACTACTTCCACCCTTGAAAAGGATTGATAGTTCTCTACTGCGAACTTGACTATTTATCCCTCTACTATGGTATGTACCCAAAAATATACTACCCTTGTCAGATCGATATCCAAGTGTCAAAGTGATGCAAGGTTTGAGGGAACCCAGTCATGACGGGCTGGTGTCATTCCTTCTGGTCGAATCTGCACTTTTAGCCTCCTTAACCAATTATAAAAATCTTCTCGGAACGTACACCAGAATATCTCGTATTGGTTACTCGAAACCTCAAAGTATAAAATCTCTTCACTTACTTTGGAAATAGATTGACCCTCATGAATAGATTTTTCTAATATAAATTGGTCTACTCTTTTATCCCACCAATCCCGAATCTCTTTCTTAAATATCCTTGACACCATATTCCAAACCAATTCTTATAACTTCATGTCGCAACAATGGAACCATTTGTTGGCACAAAAATGACATCAATGAAAGACCCTGGGTTCAGGCACAAGGGGTCAACAATAGTTCATTGTAGTCTAGGACAACACCGACATTTTCACCTTACGCCAAGGGATAAGGAGTCTTACTCGAGGCATGTCGTGATCGAAACTAAGAAGGGTTTAGTATAGTGTTAGGGATATCTTAACCATTACTCTATATGCACTCCTATGCATATATTCAGGCTAACAACATATCAACATGATGACCAATCTAACATGAGAATAGACTCGCAACATATTGAAAATTTTAGTGGGTCCGTGAATCATAGCCAAATACAAATATCATATCAATTAACCAGTCTGATTTCTCATTCATATTAATCCAACAAAAGGTTTAGTACATTATACGTTCGGCCTCAGCCATAGACAAATACATAAAATACCAGGCTTATAGAAAATCACAACTCCTAATAGAACTCAATTGTGGCTTTCCTGCTACTTCTCTGGCCTTCAGGTTGGATACTCTGGTAGCTTGCATTCTCCTTGCTACTTGTCTGTAACCAAAATCTATCCAACCCTTCTCTCCTTACAGTCTCCTCCTTTTGTATGCTCCTCTGCTATTTGCACTGCTAGTTCTGCTCGGCTGCCACTTTCCAAGGTTGCCTCTCACCCACCTTGTCCGCTTGACCACCCCTGCTTTCTACTGACACCTTACCACAACCATCCCGCAACTACCTGTTCCTTTTTCCCTTCCCATTTGTCTTCTCCACAACTTGACCATTGCTTCTGCCACCTATTTTCCCTTCTTTGTATCTTTAAAATGTTTCAAAATTCAAAACAAAGGCCCCAATAGCTTGTATAGTGGATCCATGGATAGCCCCGTTGGTTAATGATATACTTGATTCCTTTTTCTCTGCTTCAAGAGGTCTACAACAAGGTTTCCCCCTTTCCCCCTTATTGTGCATCATCATGGTAGAAAGTCTGAGTCAAAATCTAGAAGCAGCTAGGCCAGAAGGGTAACTCCCAGACTTGTGTATTATGAAGAATGTCAAAGATATCAATCAATTTTAGTTCTTTGATGATACTCTTCTGTTGGGTGGATCCTCTCGAATTATTTCCTCTTGGTCCCAAAAAAAATTGGATACCTATTTACTCCTGTCATGTGGGTTGGTAAACAAAAGTAAAATCCAATAGATAGGTTGGAATTGCTCGAATAATACTTTGTAAGGAATATACTGTATTATGGGTTTTCTAGTTGTTAAGGATTGGAAATCATTCACCTACCTCAACATTCCTATTTCATTAGGACCGTCGAATGGAGAGGATTGGGAAGTAGTTCTTCAAAAGATCAAAAAACCAATTCAATCATGGGGAGAACATTGGTTGAATGTCGCAGGAAAGATTGTCTATATTAAGTCAATGTTTTCTTCCCTTCCTATGTATTTTAGGTTCGGGGTCCTCACACCCAAGAGTGTCATCCATAATATAAGTAGCATGATCTAGAAATTTTTATGTTAGGGTGGAAAAAATAATGAAATTGGTTTCAACATGGTGAATTGGGATATAGTTAGATTATCAAAAAAGTTGGGAGGATTGGAAGTAAAAGATCCTGAATACATGAACCTTGACTTGGATGCAAAGCTGGTATAGCAACTCCTACCTCTAATCTTATTCAAAAGAGTGGTGGAGGAAAGGATTCCTAAGGAAATATTTTCATTAGAATTGACTACTCAAGCCACAAACGAAGCATGGGAAGTATAAGGAACTACAATTTGGAAGTTGTGTAAAATGACAACTCTAGTAGTATTGGATCATCTAATATGGGAAATAGGGAATGGAAGGAACATCTAGCTTTGGAAAGACCGGTTTCCCTCTACATCATTAGCTAATAAATATCAAGTTGTTCGGGATCTACGAAATTGGATGGAAAAGCAGTGTTTTCATAGTTTGGCTGATATTTATGTTTGGGTTGATGAAGGTGTTTGGAGGGGATATAATTGCCCAAACTACCCACCTCATCTTTCCCAATTGTGGCTTTCTTTGCTTATATCATTAAAAAAATATATGTTGCTGGTATCTCATCGTTTAGAATCGAGATCATCAAATATGGTTGAGAGGTAAGCATATACACTACACAGTTAAAGAAGGGTATGAATCTCATATTAGAGATCTTTAGCACCCTCAATCCTCTCATATATGGGGAATTTTTTTGAATAAGATGGTCTTTGTAAGGTCAACACATTTTGTTGGGAGTTAGTACATTGGAATATTCTGATCACAAAAAATTAGAAAAAGAAATATATAGGGATCTTTACAATGTGTTCTTTGCGGAGTGGCTAAAGAAGATATTAAGCATGTATTTTGTCAATTTTCCTTTTCAACAGAAGTGTCGAAAGTTACCTTACATCCAATTGGAAAAATACAAAACATTACTTCGGATTGGTGTGAAATGTTCAATAATTGGAGATCTCTATACGAGTTGTATCACAGCTCTGACTCAACAATAATTTGATTATGGGTTTTGATCGATAAATATTTGTGTTGGTCAATTTGGCTCTCTCGAAATCATGCCATCTTTAAGAACATGTTAAATTTGACTCCAACTGCAATGAAAGTGACTCAACTTATTTTTGAAGTCATATCTTCTGAGGGGTATAATCCATCTGATTCGTGAGATATTTCGAATAGTGAGAAAGAGTGGCTCAAATTAAGCATGCCTTCTAATCAAATTGTTAGCTTCAAGTCTCGTAATGCTAATCCTTCTTTTCCAATTAGAATGATAGGAGATCGGTTCCTAGTATGATATCGTTCCTTAGGAAAATATCAGTTCTTCTTTGATGGAGCTTCGAAAGCAAACTCGGTGGAGGCAAGAGTAGGAGGGTTCTTTATTGCCCCGATGGAGATATAGAGATGTAATTTTCTTGGGGGTAGGCATAACATCAAATCACCAAGCAGAAGCCTTAACCCTATAGCAAGGACTAAAGATAGTGCAAAGCCTTAAACCTATGGCAAGGACTAAAGATAGTATTATTAAAGGGATTTTGTTGATTAAGTGTATTTGGTAACTCAATGATAATCATTCAAAAAAACCACAAAGTCAAAAAAACTTGGAAGAAGATCCATTACCAGGATCAAAAGTTAATGTCGTTTAAAGTTTCCTCTTTTAACTCTTACAAAATCATCAAGCCCTCCACGTGGGTTGTCAAGTGGCAAATGTGGTTCTACCATGTCCGTAAACACATCAACACATGCTTGCCATTGTCAACATTCCAGTGCATTATGCCCAAACCTGGAAAGTGTACAGTTGAGCACGGCGCCAAACAATGGGTGTGATCCTCATTATTTAATGGAGATATCTTCCTCACCCTACCCATTGCATGTAAGGACATTATTCCATGTTATATCCATTTATTCAGAAAAACATGGGGTTAAACCCATCAATTCTTTCCATTGGCTTGATTGAGCCAACATGGGGTTAAAATCACACACAGAAGGCACCACGCCCAAGGTGATTTTTCTCTAACTTTTATGCAGGTGGCAAGAGTTGGACACCTTCACTTATGGCATTTTTCGGACTATTTTCCTTGTGTGTGTGGAACTTCTTGATCCTATTTTTCTCACTCAGACTGGATCCCGCGACCTCTGAATTCTCTACCACCGCGATGGTGCGCTCTGAATCTCTCATCGACCTAGTGTTCGAGGGGCCTACACATTTCTCTTGTATGCAGGTCAGCCACGGTGACTTTCCTTGCAAGTATTTGTACACTTTTTCAGCAATGTTGTTTTTCCAATGCCTTGGATCCCACGTACACCAGTTAGCTTAACTTAGGGAGCTTCCCTTAGCCACTTCTTTAGCTTTTTCATTACATATTTTATCCCCAACTATGGCAATGTGGAATATAGTTCTAATTAATGAGTATTGCAGACCGTGAAGAGCTCATAAAAAAAATTGTCTTCCATTCTCTGGTTTTTGTGGAGAGTCTCGGATTGCACAAAACGCATTGAATATATAATTACGTAGCGGTAGATCAACTCTCTCACCCTTCCCTTGAAAACAATTAATTATCTCTAGTGACATCCTGGAAGTAACTCTGCATCTTCATTTTTATAGTTAATACAAAGGAAGAGTTTCTTCATATGATATAGTTGATCTTGGAGAAGCAGATGATTTTCCTCCAACAGAACAACATCATCTATTTCTCAAATGAGTTGTTGGAAAAATGGAATCATGCGCGCACAACTTTTCCTGGCTAGAGTATCCATTACTTCTTTTTCAGCATGCGCCAATCTTAGTCCTCAAATTCCACTCCTTCCTCGGCTTCCAAAGTTTTTTATTATTTTCTTTGGCATGACCACTACAGGAAAAAGTCCTGAAAGGTCCAGTTCTTCCACCTCTTCTTGTGTTTCCGTTACCCTTTTTCTTCAGATATCCTCTCTCTACCGGTGATGGGTTTGCCCAGATCACTCTGGCCAACTAGAGCTCTAATGCCACTAGTTAGGATTCACAAATATATAATCAAGTAACAAATATTTAAATCATATAAACCGTGATTTATTGGAAAAAATTTAATTAGAGAAAGACTAGTTAATAATAGATCTATTATTAATCTGGGCTAAACCATAACCATAATGAAGATGGATTACAATCTGAGTTTTCACTGCTCAATCATGACTAACTAGGCTAAACCATAACCATAATGAAGATGGATTACAATCTGAGTTTTCACTGCTCAATCATGACTAACTAAAAAAAAGAATTATCGAGATTTTTAAAAGCTTCAACTACATGTATTACAATAAACTTAATACCAAAAGTCACCAACATTAAGTGACCAAAACCATAACTATTAATACAACCTCAACTGCACCATAACTGTCTCAAGTTTCTCTATGAATCACTCAATTAACCGGCATGCTGAATCCACTGGAACTATGAAATGTCGCAATAAAAATTTGTTTGTTTTCCAATATCTGAAAGAACTTTTCTTTTACTTAAATCTGAAGCGTCATTTTCATATGGATATACAGGTTTCGTACCGGAGAATAGCAATGGCAACCAGGGACTACGCAACTGCAATCTACCGTTGTTGACACCCACACTGTTTATCCACTGATTATCATCATTGTAATGAATAAATAGACTGTGAGATTGTCTCAAACTATAGGTATGCAAGTTGGAGAAAAATATGCGAGTTAATTAGTGAGAAACAAATAAATTAATTGGACGTGAGTGTTTGGAGGATTTTGAGGGAAGTTCAGTGTTTTTGCCTGGGGTTAATATTTTAAAACATTGCCAAATGTTACTTAATGGGGTTCTTTTAATAAAAGCCGGTGAGAAAATTTATTTAACCTACAGATATTTGATTTTGTTTTTCCTTTTTTGGATAATTTTGATAATTTTCCTAACTTTGCCCGGATTAAGCATAATCTCAATATTCCAAAAAAACATAAATGTTACTTAGATGTTAATATTTTAATAAAAGTGGGTAAGAAGGGTATTTACAATATAAATATTTAATTTTGTTGGTCTAGAAATCTATAAACATTTTGTTTGTTAGGAAAATTTTGTTTACGGTGGCTTTTCTGTTTTATCATCCTTTCATTTTGTGTATTTAATTGTTTTGAACTGAGCTATTGTGCATTTATTTTGATTTTGAAAATGATATAGATTTGTGGTTTAAAAATGATGTGGATTTTACTATCTCATGGGTTAAACAATTATTTGAAATGTTAATTTTGTGAATACGAATGTGTTGTGGCCACAACTACCACCCTATTAAAACATGCTCTAATAACAAGTTTTCGAATGGGTCACTTAGAAGTTTGATTTCTCATTTGTCAGAATGATCTGTTTTATCACAAGGATGTTAACTCTTTGCCGAGTCAGATTTTCCATGCCTGATGGCTAAGCCATTGAATAAACCTCCGCTGCAATGGTTCATTCTTGACACAGCCTAGCCCTTTGTTCACTCCCTCCATCAGGACCTTTTAATCTTCACAAAAATGCATGATATGTTTATGCCTGCACAAACAATCACCCCCACCCTTATCATAATTCTTGGTGCGCTTAACTCATGAAATCTTCCATCGTGTCTGTTTTCTATCATAATTCCTCATAACCAAAATACTCCACAAAATAGGCATAAACCTTTTTGGGCCTATCACAACTAATACAATGTATTCATGGCTTCCGGACCTGACAGGCTTTATTAACACAAATGCATATGTTTTGGGTCCAGAGCCCCATCGCGCATCGCATATTGGCAGAGCCCGTGCCTCATGCGCAATACACACAATGATATGGCAGACCTGCCGAACCTTTCAAATGTGATATATATGTATTTGTGGGTCTGAAGCCCCATCGCTTATCGCTATCGGCGAGATCCTGGGATTTTATATAAGGTGCTCCACTGTCTTCTGGACCCGCCAATGATTATGAACTCGGGCATGTATTATTTTAAGTCGGCCTTACGAACAAACACGAGTTTTCCAGTATAATCTTGTGTCTTGCGAAAATGTTAAGGTCGAGGCTTTTCAAAGAAAATAGTACTCGACGGACCCAACAAGCCTATCGAATATGACATATATATATATGTTGGGTCCGAGGTCCCATCGCATATTACAATTGGCCAAAGTTTAAGGTCCATACATATATATGGCACACCCTTGGCCTCCAGACCCGACGACACTAAGAACTACACTATATACATTATCGGGTCTGGTTCTTAATCGCTCATCACATATCGACGAATCCCGAGGTCATGAAATTAGCGGAGAGGTGGAAGCCAGACCCGCCGATGATTATAAATCCAGGCATATTAATTTTCAAATCCGCCCCAACGGCCATACATGGGTTTTCCCATTTATCCATGTCTTTTGGATGAAACATTAAAGTTGGGGTTTTCCAAAGGGAATGGTAACATTGCAGACCTGAAGGGATTTATGAACCTAACGTATATGTGTTTTCGGGTTAGCCTCCCATATCACATATCACGATTGGTGGGGTCCCGGGGTGGCATTCCCTTATACTTCGGACCTGATGGTTTATTAGCCATAGTATATACATGTTTTGGGTCCGGGATCAATCGCTTATCGCTATCAGTAAGATTCGATACATACACATATAGCGCACCACAACCTCCCGTACCCTTCGATGATTACAAAGCCAAGCACATAAATTTTCAGGTCCGCAATTTGGATTTACTTGTGTGTTTTGTGGTAGTTTTCAGTATAAACCGAGTCAGCTTGCTAGGCTTAATCTATGCATAATGCTAGAAATTAGGGGCCGATTATTTTGCATTTAATGTGATAAATGTTCAACAAAAGAAATAGTTATGCTTTAAAGAATTTTTGTTCCATTTTCATAAGCGTGATTGATGTCTCTTACTTCTGCTGGCCAAGAGTAACAAATGCACAAGTGGATCCCGAAAAACCTTATATGTAGAGGTGTTCTATCGAAAGAGTTGGCCTTTGACATTTTCAGTTGGTTTCTAGGTGTAGCTTGCATGTTCCAAAGACAAAACCGCTCCGGATCGTATCATGAATAGGACACAAAGTCATCCTATCTAATCAATAACCATTCAGTGCCCAGGAAATGAAGCACCCTAATGACAAGAAACGCCCTTTACATGTCAACAGTGACACCGACTATTGTCACATGTTCCTTCTAATTGGCATAATGAAGCAAGGAGAGGGAAGCCGAAGAGGCAGGGAACATCGAGAGTGAGAGGCTTTTAGCATAAATATTACCTTCGAAGAGGGGAGATGGCTTTTGATTTTCGAGAAGAACAATGTTGTTTTATTGTGAATGAGGAGGACTATTTTTTAGGGAAGAAGGAAACATTAGTTTGAGACTCATTTTATTGTTTTGGATCATAGTGTTGTTACTGGCATGAATGTAAATGTGATTTATATTTATGCATATTCATGACTTATAGTTCACTATTAGTCTTGTTAAATTAAATGTGATTTAGTTTCATGGTTAACTTGTGAATGGTCTCTGATTTGAAACTAAATTAAACATCAGTTGCAGTTTTAATTCCATAGAATAATGTGGATTCCTATATGAGTGATTGGATTGAAATTTATCTTTAATACAGTCTTGTCCAGCTGTGAATTCAGTGATTGATTTGTTTGGACTTGAATCTATGCATGATGTTTAACCTTCTTTATCATGCTCCTATTGAACATATATAAGATGTTTAAACTTTTGTATCATGCTCTTGCAGGATAGAGTATAGTAGTTAGGACTAGACTAGAGTAGTTAGAAGTAAGATAGATAGGATTTAACACATAGAGGTTAGTTTTTTTATCTTTGTTGACTTAACTGAAGTCTTCCTCCCAGAAGCAATCTTTCGACATGTTCAAATAGTTTACGGGGTCTGTTAAAACCCGTTGGAGCTAGCCATTCAAACAAAAGTAGGTCTAATTGGGGCTTGCAATTAAGTTAGTTCCCTTCATTGGCATTGTGCACATTAGCCATGTCAACAAATTGGCACTAGAAGGAGGGCCTGAACTACCCTCTTCAGCTTTTTAAGATTTCATCTATAAGTGCCACCCATGGATTCAAAAGGATTAATGTATGGATCATAAAGGTTGGAGAGATCCTACCACACATTTGAAAGAGCCTCATTTTGAAAAAATAGAGACCCCTCTCAGTCCTATTTCCGGGTCACCCAAGGAAGAGAGACTGTGGGAATATCTTGTCACTCAGGAACAACCTATCAGAGCACTTACTCGGGCTTACTCTCATTCTCTCTCTCAGCTTCCCATATTTCACTCCTTACCTCCGACAACTGAGAGAAAGCCAATGATCTTTACCCTAAGTGAAGATACATCAGCAACCACTTCTCTCGAAGACATTGTGCCAGAATCCTTACAAAGTATCAACACCCCTTGGGCAAAAATTCCTGAGGATTTCCCCTCTAAAAGTAACTCCTTGCTTGATTTTGAGAATCCCAACGGAGAAGCATCCAACGAAAATTTCCATGTCCATAGTATGGCCAATGTTCCTCCTCTGGGTGGGAATCAACCTCTACCTCCTCCTAGAGCACTCCCTCCCTAGTTTTCTCAGGATGTTGTAGCGATACCGGGGCAACATCATCCCTTACCCAAAAATACAGAAAGAGTGCTACCTAATTTCAACCCCGAGTGGCGAGATACTGCTAATAACCATAGTCACTCTTTCTTCCTAGCCTTGCGTAGGTTGGGGGTCATTGATGAGGATGTAGTGTGTTGCCTATTCTCTTTTACTTTGACCGGTGCAGCCTCCACATGGTATTTCAGTTTGAAATAGGGTCGATTACCTCTTGGGATGCTTTTCAACAAGCCTTTCTAGACAAGTTTGGTGATGACAAAACACTTGCAGCCTTAGTCTTAGAATTATCCCGTCTAAAAATGGAAACCAAGGAGAAGGTTAAGGATTTTAATATCTTGTTCAACACCCTGTTCAATATAATCCCAGTTACCACTAGACCCACTAAAGAGGTGCTAATAGAATTCTATATCTCTACTCTCCCTATCCCTATGGCGATGTGGGTTAGAAGGAGTAATGTGCAAACCTCATAAGGTGTTATCGATGAGGCAGTGAAAGTCGAAAATGAAATGATCAGCCTCACAGCATGCCACCGCACAGCTGGAGAAAAGAAAGCCTCTTAGACATCCAAGAAGAATAATGGAAATGATAACAAAGGGGCTGAAACTAAAGAAAAGGACACCATGGATGTGGAAGGGTTGCATCGAATCATTAAGAAACTTACGAACATAGTCATTGATATGAAAAGGAATCATGGAGAGAGTACTAGTGGTAATGGAGGAGACTATAACAACAGAAATCCCTTCAAGCCTTTCTATCATAAGAAAATAGAGGGTGGTCATGGCCAGCTTGCATTGCCTGCTCCACCTAATGAAGGGGCTTTAAACACAGAAGATTTGTATCTTATTGGATCGCTCCTTAATGAAGAATAACCTATAATAGAGCTCGAACCAGAACAAGAAGACGAGGAAGGATACCAAGTAGAAGAACCCTCGGAGGAGGAAACCCAGATTAATGTGCTGTGGGATTTCCATAGTGATGAGAATGATGACAAAGGAGATAACATTGCAGAAATCAACACTAATGAAATCCACACGTGAAGTAAAGGGCCATTCCCAGATACAACAAATGCCTCAGACTGAACAAAGAAAGATTTTTGCCCTATGAAAGCATCCACTCCTAGAGTTCCTATCAAGAATAGTAGACCTGGTGGTCAATCCAAGAATGCCCCTGTTGTAAGTCACGGAGAGAAAGAAAATGCATCTCCCAGTGCAACAAAGGCTACTCAAGACCGTAAACTCCCATCTAAGAATGGCAAAACAGGTATGTTTACTCTGCCATATCCTATTTATAACATTGATTACAATATTGTGGATGATATCAAGAAGTCTAGGGCTAATATCACATATGTTGATTTGTTGAAATTAATGTAGCAAAGAGATTTTCTATTGAAAGCTATGAATGAGCGGAACTGCAAAACCCCCACCACCTCAAGCACCCAAACCAGGAAGCCAATGTCTAAACCTACTAGTACCACTAGTGCAGCCCAAATATCCTCAGCCATGGAGGCCATGTTGTCTAAAATGAATCGAAAACCCCAAGATGTCAGCGCAGCCATGATAGGGAGGAAATCAAAATCTATGACCCCACCGTTCCTCATTACATTTGAAATTTTCAACATGAACGTCCACAATTTCTTGGTAGACTCTAACACTTCATCCACCATCATGCCTTATGCTGTGGTTAAAAGGATTCGAGCCATACTTGAAAAAACCGGAACTCGAATCATGCAATTAGATAGGACAAATGTGACAACAATTGGAGAAATGAAGGATTTGTTGATTCGGATGGTTGCTAAACCATAGTACACACAAGTCATTGATATAGTGGTAGTCAATATACCCGAGGCCTACGGAATGCTACTTAGCAGGGACTGGTCAACAAAATTGAATGGATAATTCTCGACTGATTAGTCCCATCTCTTGTTGCCTCAGAAGGGAAATGGTGATATGCTGAGAATAGATAGGGAGAGATACATGAAGTATGTGGTAACAAAATTAAATGGTCCCAATGAACTTGTAATGATTACCAACTCCATCCTTGGGAACTATAGTTTCAATGTTTATACTACAAAAACATGTTTTGGAGAGTTTCATCCTGAAACCATTGAAGAAACTTTGACACACACACACAGTTGGAAATTCTCTCCCATAATCCCACTGATGAGCTATCCTATATTATAGTAGATGATAGGACCAATTTCTTATATAGTAGTTTAATTGATGTAACATTAGATGCAACATTTTGGACACTCTATTTTGATAGTTTTAATTGCTTTGAAGGTGCAGGTGATGGAAGTATTCTCATTGACCTGCAAGGGAACCAACATCTAATGGCCAACTGGTTGGAGTTTGCATGCACCAACAACACAGTGGTATATGAAGGCTTGCTGCAAGGCTTGAAGAAAGCCATTAGTATGAGTGTGAAAAATCTTAAGGTTTTTGGTGACTCACAGATAATTGTAGATCAGGTAAGGAAAATGATACATTTCAATTCTCCACACCTGGTGAGGTACCAGCATGAGGTATGGGATTTAATCGACAATTTTGATTCCTTTAATATTACATACATACCTCGAGACCAAAACCAGGATGCTAATCTGATGGCTAATATGGATGATACAATTTTTCTTGATTTTAGATTGAAGAAAAATAAATGTTTTGTTGAGTTGATTTTCAGACCGTCTGTGCCTGATAACATCTCGAATTGGCAGGTTTTCGAAGATTATGAGAAAATCCTTGAGTTCCTATACTATGAGAGGAAATTCAATAGTGTAGTCATTGACGAAAGGGAGCATGACAAGCTTATGAATGAAAGGGAAGATGAGGAAAAGGATCAACCCAATGTGATTCCAAAATCAGTGGTTAGGATGGAGCACTTGTATGACTTGCATGACAAATTCAAGAAACCCACTAACTGCAAAACACACAGCTCATCCATGAAGTATGAAATGGTCAACCTTGGGACTGAAAAATACCAAAAAAATGTAAATCTGGGCCTCGGGTGTTCTCTGCAAGAAAAGGTTGCATTTGTCAAACTATTTAAACAATACAAGGATGTCTTTGCATGGACATATGATGACCTAAAGACCTTTGATACCAGTATTATACAAAATGTGATCCCTTTCGAAAAGGAGGCCAAGCCCTATTGACAAAAGCTGTGTGAGATGCATCCAAGCCTAGAACCATTGGTGAAGAAAGAACTGAACAAGATGCTAGATGCTAAAATCATATTCCTTGTCAAAAACACCCACTAGGTAACCAATCTTGTTCCAATGAGAAAGAAAAATGGAGACATTAGGCTGTGTATTGATTTCAGAAACTTGAACAAAGCGTCTCAAAAGGACAACTATCCGCTCACTTCTATGGAACACATCCTTCAGTCCATTTCTGGGTCTGAAATGTTGTCCCTATTAGATTGGTTTTCAAGACATAATCAGGTATTGGTATCACAAGGGGATCAACTTAAGACAGCCTTCAACACCAAATGGGGCACCTATGCATACCGAGAAATGCCTTTTGGGCTCATTAACGCAGGTGCCACATTCCAGAGAGCTATGGACATAGCCTTTCGAGGGTTGATGAACAGATCGGTAGTGGTGTACATGGATGACATCACTGTGTATTCATATCGCAGGAGGGATCACGTTTATCACCTGAGGTAGATTTTTGAAAGATGCCAAAGGCATGGAATTTCTTTAAATCCCAAGAAGAGCATCTTTGTAGCCATAGAGGTAGATTTTTGAAAGATGTCGAAGGCATGGAATTTCTTTGAATCCCAAGAAGAGCATCTTTTTAGCTCCTTTCTTGTCACCTGTCTGTAGCTTCATGTGGCAATCACATAGCCTTTTACCTTGCATAGACTAAATATAACCCTAAGAATTTGGCCATTTGGGGATTGGGTCATATCCTTTCTAAAGACGAGATTTTGATTGATCCTAAAAGAATACAAATCATCATGAGAATATAGTCCCCTGCTAACAAAAAAGCCATGCAATCCTTCTTCGGGAGGATTAATTTCATTAGAAGGTTTGTCTCAGGCTTTGCCGAAATAATACGCCCCTTGTAGCTGATGATGAAGAAAGAAGTTGTGTATAAATGGAGCGGTGAAGCCAAGGAGGCGTTTCGACAAATCAAGGAAGCCATTGCAGAAGCTCCTGCACTGGTTAGCCCCGATTTTGGGAAAGGATTCTTCTTATACACCTTTTCTTCTGACGTTTCATATGCTGCAATTCTCATTCAAAAGAATGATGATGGTAATGAAGTCCCCATTTCCTACAAAAGTTCAAATCTCCAAGGAGCGGAACTGAATTACCCAGACATGGAGAAACAGGGCTACGCAGTTTTCAAGGCCATTAAACATTTTTGCCCTTACTTACTAAAGGTTGAGACCAAAGTCATCATGCCCCATCCTACTATAAGATCCCTCTTCTTGCATAAAGAAATGGATGAATGAAGAGGGAACTAAATAACCACCCTGCAAGAGTTCAACCTGGAGATAAAGCCGAAGTAGATAGTTCAAGGGCAGGGACTTTGCAGGCTGGCGGTAGAAGCCTTAGTAGACCCAAAGGAGGCACCCAAAGAATCAGGAATGTTGAGCATGCAATATGCACAAAGGGAACTCAAGGAGGAGCTCTTATGGAGTAATGAAGTGCTGATGTATGAGCGAGAAGCATTGGAAACCCTTTTGGACCCCAAGTCATGGTACCATGACATGCGCTTCTATCTAGTGCAAGGTTCGTGTCTTGAACACATGGATGCATCATAGAGGAGAGCTCTTAGATTAAAATCCAATCTGTATTATTTGGCTGACAACATCTTGTACAGAAAAAATCATGACGGAATCTAGTTGAGGTGTTTAGAGGAAGATGATGCCAACCATGTATTGAAAGAAATGTACGACAACCCAGAAGGTGGTCATTATGATGTAGAGACCACTTCCCACAAAATATTGAGAGCCTGATATTATTGGCCCACAGTGTTCAGAGACTCACATGCGTATGCTCGCAAATGCAAGGCGTGCCAAACCGCCGTAGGATGAGAAAGAAAGCCCACTCCCCTTAGGCCTGTCATGATTTACCGACCATTCCAGCAATGGGGCCTGGATGTCATAGGCTAGATCACTCCAAACTCCTCACAACAGGACAAGTATATAATCATATTGACTGATTACTTCACCATATGGACCGAAGCCATCTCACTGCAGAAGGTGAACAAAGATGAGGTAATATCATTCATTGAGAAATTCATTATCAACAGGTATGGTATCCCTGACGCCCTCATCTTTGATAACGCTTCTTATTTTTCATCTCTGTGACTGACTGAGTTTTCCATTGATAAGTCAATCCACATAAAATATGTAGCAAACTATTATCCCCAGGGAAATGGAGTTGCAAAGTCTTCCAATAAGAAACTTATCCGCATAATCCAAAAGACAGTCACTGACAACCAGAGGAGCTGGCACAACACCTTGACAAATGCCCTTTGGGCCAATAGGGTCACCCCTAAAGTGGCCTTTGGAAACTCTCCATACTTCCTAGTCTATGGACAGGAAGCCATCTTGCCCCCAAACATTTCCCTCCCATCATTATAGCTCTCCCAAGCTTCAAGAGGATCCCCTTCAACCCCGCTTCAGGAAAGGATTGACCAACTGATGAAGTTGGAGAAATTAAGGGATACAGCTAGAATTAAATTCAAAAATCACCAAATGATTATAAAAGGATGGTTTGACCATCATCTAGCGGGAGATAAAGATTTCCAAGTAGGCGAACTAGTTCTGAAATGGGAAAAGCTGAGTGAGCCAAAGGGAAAACACAAAATTACAACACCTATGGCTGGGCCCATTCCAAGTCGTTGAAAAGATTCGTCAAGGGACTTATAGGTTGAAAACATTACAAGGGGAGACTAAAAAGCTCCTTGTTAATGGCCAACATTTGAAGAGATACTTCTAGTAGCCACCGCATTGGTGGTTTCCTCCTGAGTAGGTTAGAGTTCATTTCTTTTTGCTATTAGTTTAGTTGCATTTCTGTCCTTTCCTTTGCTTTTTGCCAAGTTTAGTCTCATGTTGTTTTGAATTACATTCCTTTTCAACCAGCCAATTTTAGTCCTTCGGTCTCGTTCTACCTTTAAGATTTGCCCTCATTCACTACTCTTGGCCTTTCCCTTGCTCGTTAACTTGTTGGTGATTTAGTTGTTCCTAAATCCATCATTTCCCTGCAAATCAAACAAACTTTCTATCAACCCATGAGCACTTGAGAATCAACAGCGGAATGCAAACCAAAACCCCTCATTGGCATCCGTTGGGAACTATGTGAGATCTGTTGATAACGTGGATATCTGGAGCATGTAGGTGCATATTTATAAAACTAAAAATGTGTAACTACAGCTAGACTGGCATGGAGGAACGTTACATTTTGAATAAACCTCACTCAGACCTAGCCTATATTTTCTTGTAAGGTTTACAATCATTCTCCATTGGTCCCATCCACCACATTAAATGGTCCAATACCTGTTACTCGCAAGTAAACCTCCTTTCATTGGCTAAGCTCACTGTCTCATACCCTGTGGCAAAACTAACTGTGCTCTAGTCCTTGTGCCTGAAATTGGAAGGACTTATCTAAAAAGAAATGAAATGTCAAGTCCTTGTGCCAATCTGGAAGGGCAGGTTGTTTGGGAAGCCGGTTAGAGTAAGGACTATTGCTAGGCTCAGAGTACCGGTTGACACAGCAAGCCCAACCTTGCTTAAGTAGTTTAAAAATATGGCATGATCCATGACTGCACCCCATTCAATCAATAAATATAGCACTGAAATTCTCATATAAAGTGCAAGAAAAACATGTCTACATCAAGCTTGATGAGCAATAAAGAGTTGAGGTACACACCTAAACAAGTATGGACAGACTAGTGACAGCCCCAAAGGGATTTTTGAAAGTGGGAAACAAGTAGAGGAAGGTCAATAAACCCCATAATACTGCCATTGGAGAATTCCTATCAAAATCATATCAGCAAGTAGAAGCTATTTGTCTCTATCCGCTCTGAACCAATAATGTTTAAGTGGAACCCATGATTGTCCATCTATATAGTTTGCATTTCAAGTTTATTTTAACATCCTGAAGTTCTATTGATCTGAAGGTTATTTGGAAATAGAGATAACTGGTTTGCCCAGGGGTTCGACATTTGTTGTGGCCACAACTACAACCCTATTAAAACATTCTCTGATAGCAAGTTTTTGAATGGGTCCCCTAGAAGTTTGATTTCTCATTTTTCAGAATGACCTGTTTTATCAAAAGGATGTTAACTCTTTGCTGAGTTAGATTTTCCATGCTTGATGGTTAAACCATTGAATAAACCTCTGTTGCAATGGTTCATTCCTGACACAGCCTAGCCCTTTGTTCACTGCTTCCATCAGGACCTTTTAATATTCACAAACATGCATGATATGTTTACACCCACACAAACAATCACCCCCACCCTTTTCATAATCGTTGGTGCGCTTAACTCATGAAATCTTCCATCACATCCTTTTTCTATCATAATTCCTCATAACCGAAATACCCCACAAAATAGGCATAAACCTTTTTATGGCCTATCGAAATTAACACAATGAATTCATGGCTTCCGGACTCGATAGGCTTTATTAACCCAAATGAATATATTTCGGGTTTGGAGCCCTATCGCACATCGCATATCTGTAGAGCTCGGGCCTCATGCGCAATACGTGCAGCGATATGGCGGACCCGCTGAACCTTTCAAATGTGAGATATATGTATTTGCAGGTCTGAAAGCCCCATCACTTATCCATATCAGCGAGATCCTGGGCTTTTATATAAGGCACTTCACTGTCTTCTAGAGCTGCTGATGATTATGAAATCAAGCATGTATTATTTCAAGTCTGGCCTTACAACCAGGCATGGGTTTTCCCGTATAATCTTGTGTCTTGTGAAAAATGTTACGGTTGGGGCTTCTCAAAAAAAATTGTACACGATGGACTTGGTGAGCCTCTCGAATATTACATATATATATGTCGGGTCTGAGGCCCCATCACATATCACAATCGGCCAATGTCCAAGGTCCATACATATATATGGCATGCCCCTGGCCTCCGGACCCAACGACATTATGAACTACACTATATATATTATCGGGTCTGGTTCTCAATCGCTCATCGCATATCGACGGATCCCGGGGTCATGCAGTTAGTGGAGACATGGAAGTTGGGCCTGCTAATGATTATAAAGGCAGGCATATTAATTTTCAAATTCTCCCCAATGGCCTTACGCTGGTTTTTCCATTTATCCATGTGTTTTGTGATGAAACATTAAATTCAGGGTTTTCCAAAGGGAATGGTAACATTGCAGACCTAAAAGGATTTACGAACCTAACATATATGTGTTTTCGGGTCCACTTCACATATTGCATATCGCGATCAATTGGGTCCTGGCGCTTTTATATATGTGGTGCTCCCGTATACTCCAGACCCGTTGGTTTATTAGCTGTAGTATATACATGTTTTGGGTTCGTGATCAATCGCTTATCGCTATCGGCAAGATCCGGTACATACACATATAGTGCACAACAACCTCTCAGACTTGTTGATGATTAGAAAGCCAAGCACATAATTTTTCAGGTCCACAATTTGGATTCCGCTGTTTTTTTTGTGGCAGTTTTTAGTATAAATCGAGTCATCTTGCTAGGCTTAATCTATGCATAAAGCTAGAAATCAGGGGCGAATTATTTTGCGTTTAATGCGATGAACATTCAACAGAGGCAATACTTATGTTTTAAATCATTTTTGTTGTATTTTCATAAGCATGACTGGTGTCTCTTATTTCTACAGACCAGGAGTAACAAATGCACAAGTGGATCCCAAAAACCCTTATATGTAGAGGTGTTCTGTTGAAAGAGCTAGCCTTTGACATTTTTAATTGGTTTCCAGGTGTAGCTTGTGTGTTTCAAAGACGAAATCACTCTAGATCACATCATGAAGAGGAAATACAATCATCCTCTTTAATCAATAACCATTAAGTGCCCAATAAATGAAGCACCCTAATGACAAGAAATACCCTTTACGTGTCAATAGTGACACCGACTGTTTTTGCCTATTCCTTCTTATTGGCATAATGAAGGAAGTAGAGGGAAGGCAAAGAGGTAGGGAAGACTGAGAGTGAGAGGCTTTTAGAATAAATATTACCTCCGAAGAGGGGAGATGGCTTTTGATTTTTGAGAAGAACAATGTTTCTTTATTGTGAATAAGGAGGATTGTTTTTGAGGGAAGAAGGAGCCATTAGTTTGAGACTCATTGTATTGTTTTGCATCAGAGTGTTGCTACTGGCATGAATGTAAATTTGATTTATATTTATTCATATTCATGACTTACAATTCACTATTAGTCTTGTTAAATTGAATGTGATTCAGTTTCATGGTTAACTTGTGAATGGTCTCTGATTTGAAACTAAATTAAACATCAGTTGCAGTTTTAATTCCATAGAAGAATTTGGATTCCTATATGAGTGATTGGATTGCAAGTTAGCTTTAATACAGTCTTGTCTAGCTATGATTTCAGTGATTGATTCATTTGGAATTGAATCTACGCATGATGTTTAACCTTCTCTATCACTCTTTGCCAGTCAACTACTCCATGGTTGTGATTTTATTTGCCAGTCAACTACTCCACATCAAAAATAGTTGCAGTTGCATTCTATTGGAAATAATAATCCCAATCACCACCTTAAATACACTGAAAAAAACATGCTTTGCCAGTCAACTACTCCATGGTTGTGATTTTATTTGCAGGCGAAAGGACAGAAGTCAGAGCAGAAGTTCATCGCTGACCATTCCGCAATAGAGCAGAGAGTTTAAGGAATTTGATAAATTTTGGTGAACATATATGGGCAATCATTCACTCTGTGACTATTTCTCACACTCCACAACATCTGCAAGTTCAAAAAACCATTTTCTATGTAAAATCACCCATGTTGCATATTAATTATTTTCTCTGTCATGTGTTAATGTCAAACTTGTATGTTGAGATAAATATGGATGTAAAAGTAATTTGTAATGTTGGGCAAGTTAGAAAGAAAGAGTATGTGAGGTAGTGATGAGAAAATCATGGAGCAAATACTGGTGGGCACGTGAAAACTAGTTTTATCAAGTTTTACAGAAGTTTACTCTGCAATTCGAGTGATGCGTAAATTGCAGTAAGTTTTTTTTGACATTTAATATAAAGTGTGGCTTGTTGCGTTATGGTATTTATCTTACACAAGTTCCTTATGTTTTGACATATAATATAAAGTGTGGCTTGTTGCGTTATGGTATTTATCTTACACAAGTAAATTTACCGCAACCTTCTTTTGTTTTACTCTGTTTTGATGTGCATAAATTTGCCGCAACTGAATTTCTGAGTGAAACTCCTCACCTTTTCCCTATGAATTTTTTCTAGCATGGTTAGCATTAAAACAAGTGTTCTCTCTGGCAGTTAAAATTGTTTTTGAGGGAATATTGTTTTTTTTTGGCATATTTACCAGAAGGTAGAAAGCTTTTTTTTTCTCACTTAGAAATGGAAACATGAAGCACAAGCTTGACTAATCCTCAGATACCTCAATTTAATGGGAAAAATTATGATTATTGGACTATTACAACGAAGACCCTATTTTCATATCAAGAAATATGGGATTTGATGGAGAATGGTTTTCAAGAACCTGTAGATGGAAAAGAATACAATGCCTTGTCTCAAGAAGAAAGAAATTTGTTGAGGGACAGTAGGAATATGGATGAAAAATCCCTATTCTACATTTTTCAAGAAGTACATGAAAGTATTTTCCCAAGGGTTGCAGCAACAAAAAAGTCCAAGAAAGCATGGGACACCCTCCAGATAGCCTACCAAGGCATGGCAAAAGTCAAGACAACAAAACTATGAATGTTGAGAGGATATTTTGAAACACTTTGTATGAAAGAGTTTGAGAATGTAGACTCATTTTTAACACATGTAATTGGGTTGGTTACTCAAATCAGGTCTCATGGTGAGACACTTGAAGAAAGAAGAATAGTTGAGAATTTTTTTAGAATTTTTCCAGCAAGGTTTGATGCCATTGATGTGGCCATAGAAGAGACAAAGGATCTCTCACAGTTCTTAGTGGATGAGCTTCATGCATCACTGATTTATCAGGAACATAGACTGAATAGAGAAACAAGCTCGTCAATGGAGCATGCCTTCAAGACACAAGTTTTCTTTGGTCAAGGTCGAGGCATAGGAAGATCATATTCTAGAGGAAGAGGAAGAAGCCCACACAGAGGTGGAAGAAGCAGTCGTTCAAGATCATGTGGAAGTGGCATCAATCAAAATCCAAGTCAAGGCCCAAGCTAAAATCAAGCACAAGGTCAAAGGTATGATAAATCTCAAGTTCAATGCCATTACTCTAAGAAGTATGGTCATTATGAAAATGAATGTAGAAAGAATCAAGATGAAGTTGATAGCAGCACAAGCTTGAATTCATTATTTGTTTTGTTTTGTCATGTAGATGACCCAATCCACTTTGAAGATGCAGCCAAAGAAGAAAAATGGGTTGCGACAATGGATGAAGAAATAGGAGCAATAGAAAAGAATGACACATGGGAGTTAGTGAACCTTGCACAAGGAAAAGAAGTCATTGGAGTGAAGTGGGTCTATAAGACCAAGAGCAATGTCGTTGGGAAGATTAAAAGGCATAAAGCAAGGCTAGTTATCAAAGGATACAAACAACAACATGAAAGAGATTATGCAAAGATGTTCACACTAGTCGCGAGGATGGAGACAGTGCGTAGAGTTGTGATGATTATCATGCAACATAAATGGAATGTGTATTAAATGGACATAAAGTTAGCATTCTTGAATGGAGTGCTGAAAGGGGAAGAGTATGTCGCGCAACCGTCTGGTTATGAGGTAGAAGGCTAAGAAGACAAAGTGTATCGGTTGAGGAAAGCTCTTTATGGGCTAAAGAAAGCACTGTGTAATGAAAATAGAAACAAGAAATGCTAAAAATAGAAATGCCAAAAATAGAATACTCCAATTTTAATTTGTCCTTGAATTAAAATTCAAATTTAGTCTCACCAACTGCTTGAAAATAATTAATTAATTCATCATGAATTAATTAGTTGGAGAAATTCAAGTTAGAAGTCTTTCTGAAGTCATGCAATAGTTATCCCTTAAATTAAGGAGATTATCCCTTAATTAAGGAGATAAGATTGAGTTGTAATTAGTTAAGTTAGTTTACTGAGTTAAGTCTAGTTAAATTAATTCCAAACTATTTGAGGAATTAATAGAGAGTTTACAGTCAGTTGATGCATGCATGCACTCAACAAGTGTATTCCAGTTAATTGATGATTCACTCATCCATGACTCATGCATGTCGATTATGAGAAAGACACAGTTGAGATTAAAGGCAGGGACAATGTACTATCAGTTGCATTTGTTTGCCTATAAAGGAAACACAAGCATGTAGTCAAGAAATAGGTTCCCTGAGGATTGCGCAGTTCTGATAGTGTGTTAGAGTAGGGTGTGAGATCAGTGTGAGTGATGAGAGTTACACTTGGTAGCAGTAGGATCACCCAGAGAAACTACACAAGAAAATAGGAGGTTTGGAGGGCAGAGGAGAAGGCTTGTGAGAAGCCTATATTTCCTTTGAGAATCCAAGAGAGTTGTATTGAGAGCTGGCCAATTGTGAGAGCTAAGGCTTTGTGTAATTTTTACGTATTTACACCTTGCATGATAATACAGATAGTGGGGTTTTCAGTGAGGCTTTCCCCTCAGTATTTTCAAGTGTTCTCATGTGTATTGTGCATCGATTCATTCTTCTTCTCGTTATATGTGTTCATCTTGATCTTGCTCAAATATTTTAAGCTTCCACAAAGTTGATAGGAGAAGTAGGTTATATTATTTTGCTTTGGTATATTGCATTATTGAGTTAACCTGCAGTACATTTTGTACATGGTCTTAGAGCTAGATTTGTAGAGAGAAGAATTTCTACACTGTGTGCATGGTATAATAGGATAGATGCGTACCCGTTGGACAATGGTTTTGACAAATGTGACGTTGAGCCTACTCTGTACATCAAAGAGAATGATAGTAAGATTCTCATTGTTGTCTTATATGTAGATGATTTAATTTTTACTGGTAGTGATGATTTCCTCATCGCTCATTTCAAACAAGTCATGAAGAATGAATTTGAAATGACCGACTTGGGGTTGTTAAGATATTTTTTGGGCCTAGAAGTGAAGCAAACAGAAAATGGTATTTTTATTTCTCAAGCAAAGTATGTAACAAACATTTTGGGGAGGTTTAGGATGTAGAACTACAAGCCCACACCAACTCCAACTGTCATGAGGTTGAAGTTAAGCAGAGAAGATTGTAGCAACAATGTTAATATGACACTATACAAAAGTATGATAGGCAGCTTGATGTATTTGACCACCACTAGGCCGCATATAATCTATGTAGTGAGGTCGGGGTTGAGGTTCATGGAGACATCGAAGGAGATGCATTGGCAAGCAGTGAAAAGGATTCTAAGGTATGTCAATGGGACAAAACAATATCGCATTTTGTACATCGCAACAGATGATTTCACGCTGGTTGGTTACGCTGACAGTGATTGGGCAAGAAGTGTCGATGACAAAAAGAGCACGTTAGGATATGTTTGTCATTTGGGTTCTCGAGCCATTTCATGGGCTTCCAAGAAGCAGCTAATAGTGTCACTATCAACAGCAGAAGCTGAATATGTCGCTGCGACAATAGCAGTGTGTTAGGCAGTTTGGATGAGAAGGATGTTGAGGGATCTTTGCCATGACCAAGAAGGAATGACAACTATTTTCTACAACAACACATCAGCAACTGCATTATCAAATAATTTTGTTTTTAACAAGAGTACCAAGCATATTGATGCTAAATATCATTTTATTAGGGATTTGATTAACATTGATGAAATTGTGTTGCAGCACTGCAGGTCACACGAACACTTTGCTGATATTTTCACAAAACCATTGGCACGTGAAATTTTTTCTTTCCTGAGAGATTGTTTGGGAATTATTAATGGCAGTAGTTGTTATTAAGGGGGAGTGCTAGAAATAATAATCCCAATCACCGCCTTAAACACAATGACAAACACCATGCTTGTCTAGTCAACTACTACATGGTTGGGATTTTGTTTGGAGGCAAAAGGACAGAAGTCAGAGCAGAAGTACATCACTGACCATTCCACAACAGAGAAGAGATTTTAGGACATTTAATAAATTTTGGTAAATAGATATGGGCAACCATTCACTCTGCAACTATTTCCCACATTCCACAACACTTGCAACTTTAGAAAACCATTTACTATGCAAAATCACCCATGTTGCATATTAATTATTTGCTCTATCATGTATTAATATGAAATCTATATGTTGAGATAATTATGGATGTAAAAGTCATTTGTAATGTTGGGAAGTTAGAGAGTGAGAGTCTGTGAGGTAGTGAGGAGAAAATTATGGAGGAAATATTGGTGGGTTCATGAAAACCAGTTTTACAGAAGTTTACTCCACAACCAGAGTGATGCGTAAATTGTAGTAAGTTTGTTGTGTTTTTCACTTGGAGCTGCAACCTCCATTTATCATGTGAATGCATTTCCTTATGTTTTGACATATGATATAAAGTGTGGCTTGTTCCGTTATGGTATTTATCTTACACTAGTAAATTTACCGCAACCCTCTTTTGTTTTACTTTGTTTTATTGTGCATAAAATTTCTGTTTTCATTAAGTCCCTGTGTGGTTGCGATATCTTTGCCACAACATCCACAACATATTTATGAGGCTATTGACTTTGATGCAACCGAATTTTTGAGTGAGACTCCTCACCTGTGCACTGTGAAATTTTTCTAACACATTCGACAATAGTTTCTTTAAGGTGGAAGTGCATGCATGGGACTAATTTTGAATTGTCAGTTGGAATCGGAATTGCATTCAACTAGGAATGCATGCATGAAATAAATTGCAGATTATCTTCTAAATTAATCAAAACTATAGCATAGAAGATCTTCCAAATTAATTCAAAGTACACTCCAAATGGTAGGCAATAGAAAATGAAGGGTCACTTCTATCCATAGTGCATGATAGCTCACGTACCTCCACATGAGCATAAGATGGAATTGCATAGGATAGGAGTTTATTTAGGATTGACCACAATAATAAGGCATGAATTGAAGTAATTGCACATTATCCTCCAAATTAACTCAAATTATACTCGAAATAATAGGAAGCAAAGGTAGAGTTAAATGGAGTGAAAAAATAAGTGTAACTATGAAATTTCCATTCAAATGAGAAGAGCACCAATTGGATTTCTAACTTCATAAAGCAAGCAAGGCATGGATTTGGTGGCTGATGGGTTGGAAATAAAAATAGTAAAAATTCAAAATGGAAAAATTAAAAATTAACACACATATATGAAAAAAATAAATAAATAATAAATAATTCAAAAACACACATCTGAGAGGTATTCATTCCACTTATCTTACATTACAAGCACCATTGCAATATTCCTTATCGAAGGCTCACTACCTTCACCATACCATTTCCAAGTATCGTGCAAAGCAAACATTAAACTGAAACATTATTTTCCCAATTTAGCCAAAGGATTTCTTAACTAACCCCTTCACTTATCCTTTTTAACTTGGTCATCTTCTTGTCATATTTTATTTCCTTTCATTAATAGATCTTTAACTGAAGCATAAACATAATATATCAATAATACTCATTATCATTAGTAGGTCATTCTTTCCCACGTACATAATGCATATTCCACATGGTATGGAATCTCTTACATAACCACATGGTGTTACTTTGTAAGTACAAATTATGTTTTCCTACTATTCACATAATGATTATAATTTTAAAGAATGATCACTTATTTTACTACTATGATGGTTCTCAACTAATGACTTTTTGGACCAAACAAAATCATTATAATTTCATTGTATTTTCTCATATATATATATATATATATATATATATATATAAAATTCAATCACAATTTCGATTAAGGTAACACTCTTCTTATGACATGTTCATGTTTGTTGCATTGTTATCCATTTATTCAAGTGAACTTAGCCAAGTCTAATATAGCTGTCGTGTGATATTTTTCCACCTTCCATTGCCATGTATCTTATGTAAAAGGCTTAATCAAGGCCTTGCATTTCTATTTGGGTTTATTTGGCTCTTCTCTAGATCTCCTTTTATTTACTTCTGACACACAACAATCCAACCCAGGCCAAATCACAAAAGGCAAAAGAAAGAGGAAATAAAAAACAATGGCAACTTCATAACAACAATACACAGTAACTTAACAAGCTAGAATGGTCAAGCTCAAAGTCAACATCCAAGTTATAAAAAAATAAGAAGCCAACCATAACAACAAAGACATGTAAGACATTCCAATCATTCATTAGCCTTCAACAACTTAGTCCCTTGAGTTTTGGTATTCATTGTGTCCATTGCCAACATAGACATGAAATTTTAGGGATAATCCTTTCCAAGGTTTTCAACAACCTCAAAATTTCAACATCCCTTGACATAGTTCAAGAAGGAACTTTCTATGTATTTCAAAACTCATGAGGGGATTCTCCCTCATTTATTTATGTACTATCAGTATTTGGATCATGTGCTTTGAATTCACAAGAATTAGCTTTCTTCTTTTGCTATATGTTAGGATAATACCTCTTCATATGTGCTTTTCCACAGTTCCAACATGAATCTAACATTCTTTTCTTTTCATCCTTATGATGTTCATTTATATTTTTTTCATCATGACATTGTAATGACCCACCTATAGTAAATTAGAATTTATGAAATTAAATAAAATTAATAAAATTAAATTAAATCATTAAAATAAATAAATAAATTTTATTAAATCAAATTAAGATATTCGATTAAAATCAAATCAGATTTTGTTTATAAAATAAACATGTATCATAATTTGGACACGAAGATGGAGGAAGTCGGTGAACAGAGACTTATAAGAAGGAAGGGATGGTTGGAGGAAGGGGGGTCGAAAGGAGGATGAAAATTTGTAACACAGAGTTTTTCAATAGAAAAGACTGAGCCTTGTTTGTTATGAAGATTTTGGGCACGGGGGAACAGATTGCAGCAATTGAGAAGCAATCTGGATTAAGTACCTAGGTTGTACTTAGTTTGGCTGGGAGGTTACGGTCTTTTGGTAACAGGAGCGAAAGCTGGAGTAAATCTGAAGTCTCTTCGTTCGCAGGAAATCAGGTAGGTACTTCTCAACAAATCATTCAATTTGATATATGAAATTTATTGTTAAATTTCAGAGCATGTTCATAAAAAATCCATATCCTGTTAAGAGTAAAAGCTGTATAATTTCATTTTCAGTCGTTACATTTGGTATCAGAGCCCGGTTAAACTCTCGGATCTATTAAGTCTGTTAAGATAACGTTGCATGATCTAAAAACAAAGAATAAAGAGTCAAAAGTATATGACAATATATTATAGAAAAGCCTTTCATTACAAACATAATGAACTCTGTAGTGATAGCAAGTGCTCCACTGCTACAGATGCATCTTCTGATTGAAGAAATGTAACTAAAACACTCTCCATTGCTAAATACTTATGTTTTCAGATAACTTAGAAAAGAGTCCTTATTTTGGAAAGGTAACTCTGCATCCGAAAAGAAGAAAGGTGATTAGTTTACATGTGCATGCTTTACCCAAACATGGCTTTAGGCCAAGCAGAACTTTCCTTAAACACTTGACTACCTCATGATGAAATTCTTCAGAAGCCTCAAGGTGACAACAAAGCCCCAGAGGTTAATTTGCTTATTATCATTGACATCTGATCTATTGTTGTTGATGTGCATCGCCGCAGTAGCTCCTCTAGACATAGTAAAACACCTTTAGCTACATTGTCACTAATCAAGAAAAGTATGCTATCTCTTCTTGAGTAATTTATACAATCCATGTCCTTGATTGATCTGCAAACAAATGTTTCATCTTGTTCAGAAGCTTTAAAATCTTGAGAGGAAAGCCAGTTCGAATAAAAAATAAAATAGACATGCTTATATACATTATAAAATTTTATTTAGAACTAATGTTAAGTTGAACGAATGACATATATTGTAGCCTAAATGATGAAAACTACATATTTCTAGAGCTAACCTTGGAGAAAAGCAATCTACCTACCTAAAATCAGCCAAGTCCATCTGTATTCTACCATAATTCAAGACATGCTTGTAAAATGAGAGGTTGAGCCTCTCGAACTTATGAAGTCAACAAACACAGCAGCTAAGGCCTACTATGGCCTGACTTGCGCAAAAGGGGATAATCCAATGCACAGAGGCTTCAGTTGAGAAGACCTTGCTTCTAATGACATCTCCGTTTTCATTCAGTTTTTTGTCATCGTATTTTGTTTTCTTTGGACCGCTCCATTAAACCTTGAATAAACTCCAAACTATTCCATGATAAAATAGTGCTTCCAAATTCTACAAAAATTAACTCCATCACTGTGTCATGGTTCCAAAATCATGCCCGCTTCATTTGCTTTGTTATGGAAACAAAAGGGATGAACGATAGTGCAAAAAAACAACGAAATTCTTATATAATAAGACTTTCACATAAGTCCTCTAGCTTCTATAGGACTAGACATCAATAGTTGTCCACACACCAATCACCTTTGCGAAGTATGCAAGTGTGTAACTGTGGAGACACACCAAGGAAATAATTTTGTTTTTCAGGTGTCAAATGATGAGTTAAGGTTCAAACCATATGAAATGAAAATTTATAAATAACTGCGAGATTTCACATAGTCCGAACCACATATATGATATGGTTTGTTGTATTATATATGTGCCGCGCTATATATATCATATCGTAACTATATATCATAAACAACCAAATTCTTTTGCTATTCCATAGCCTATAGGTGTGTGCATTACTGCTCAGTACCTGGTCTATAACCCACAAGTCCGATGGGCCATATCAAATATATGATTTTTTTTTTTTCATATGCTATCGAAAGTCCACCAAGCATTAGCCATAACGAAACCCTATCATGTGCCATTTTAAATTCCCAGGCTAACGCACTAAGTGCCAAGTCACAAAGGAAGAGATTATAAGTTGTAGCCAATATATGATATATATACACTACGTTACAAAATTTAGAAGCGTCGATTAGACATGTAGACGAGATTACGATATTATTTATTTGTATATTTTATTAAATTTACTGCACTTGGACTGCTAAACAATATACTTATTGTTTAGATTCTGAAATTAAGGTTGGTGATGCTTAGCATAAATTACCTTTTTTAATTGATACTTATTTATTTTAAATTTTTTTATTGATAATAATATTTAATTATAAAGTTTTTTTTTTAAATAAATGAAGCTGAGACTCCATAATGACGAGGTACTCATATATTCCCGCTATTAATCTTTGGGTAATTGTTTCAATACTCTTATTTGATACTTATATCGGAGCTCTTCTATACTTTTTGTTGTAGAGAATATTTCGATATTAATAAATACGAAGGGCAAGTTCAACTTTGGTTGAACAAATAACCATTTTGTGAGACACTATTTTGTGGGCAAGGTCCATTTTGGTTGGAACGAATATCTAACTTATACAAATATATATTAACCATGTCCATATTTAAAAAAGAAAACAACAATAACAACCATAACAAAAACGTATGTGTCATAAGTACAAATTTTATATTAATTTATATTTAACTTTATATGTGGTGCCTGTATTTATACACTCAGTGAGGACTTATGACCAGTCGCGTGAAACTATATATAGAAAATGATTGAATTCATGTATATTTGCAAACATTGCTTCCATTACTAAGCAAATTAAATTTTAATGTTTTTAAATGATATATAATTATTTTAAGATTATTTATTAAAAAAAAATTAAAAAGAAAGAAAGAAAGGAAGGTTGAGTAATATATATTAGATTATATTAAGTTTTTAATTTATATATTGTTGGGGATAAATATTTTACGCTATTATTTATGTTATGTTACAATGATTACGATAATAATCTAATTTAAAGACTCATCAATTATAATAGTATTATTACTCATTAGGGTAGGACTCCCTACATTAGGACAAGGAGGTCACGAGACCACCCTCCTTGACCTCGATTCCAGTGAGACTTGCCTAGTATGTAAAAGTAGCAAAAAAAACTATAGCCATTTGTAAATTTGAAATTGCAAAACTATGTGTTAAATTTGAATGTATACCTCAAATTTTTACAAATTTTATTATGTATACAAGAAACATTACGATGGTAAGGACATATGAGTGATGATTGACGGTGATTCTTCCAACGTGATCAGGAAGAATCACCGTCATTAATACCACCATCGTCATCATCACCATCTCCATTGCCACCACCATCATCATTGCCTCCATCGAGACCATCACCAACACCAATCACTCCAGTACTAGAGTTGACCGTGATAATGCACTCATTAGAAGCTTTATTGGAAACATTAAAAGGGTCAACAATGGCTAAGACCAAAGAAGAACCTCAACCCTTCGCAACCAATTCAGCGGAACCAAATAATTTTGAGTACAAAAGATCAAAGGAAGATATTTCTAGGGAGCTTCAGAAAATTAAACTCTTGGAATTTTGAGGAGGTCAAGCTGGAGAATGTGTTGAGGCATGGTTAGAAGGAATGAACATATGTTTTAAATTACGAGAATAATCTTCTTCTACAAAAACAAAAATTGTTGTATTTCAATCAAAGGAAAATGCCTTGATTTGGTGGGGAAATATGGAAAAACAACTACACCTCACAACGGATAGTGTCCCTTGGGAATTGTTTAAGGACAACAAGATGCAACCTTTCATACATTAATTCAAGGTAATAAATTAGTGGAAGAATATGAAATAAGGTTTATGGAACTTGTGAAATACATTCACTACTTAGATTCTGATGAACGTCAAGCTGAATGCTTCATATTTGGGTTAAACCTTCGCATCAGGGCCTTGGTTAGGATGTGGAAACCATCATTAGTAGCCGAGGCAGTAGAATGTGGCCACTATGCAGAAGAGCATCTAGGAACTAAAAAGGATGTTAGACCAGTAAAACCCCCACAATTAAGGTTTTTAGGGAAGACTCCCCGAAATTTCTTTAGGGGAGGTAGCTCAAGACCACATTATGGTAATAAATTTACCCCAAGAAATGTAGGAACAAGAGCTCCCATGGTAATTAATATTATAGCCACTGAATCATAAAACATAAGTCCATGGAAATCTCATGGAACTGCTAATAGAGGAAGAAATTCGAGAGGAATCGGTACGACAGGGCAAAGCTCTTTATCTAGAAACTCACAATTTGATTCAAGAGGATTGACCCAGGTAAATTGTTGGGGATGTGGAGGACCACATTTTCAATGTGATTGTCCAGAAGCTTCATCAAGTATATTACGAAGGGTAGAAAAAGAACCAATATCAAATACTCAAGGCAATCATAGGATCCATGCAATAGTCAACAACAATCAAGTAGCACACCAGTCTAGTGTAGTGGAATCATCAGGTATTATTAATGGTATAAAATTCAAAATCTTGTTTGACACTAGTACCACAGATAGTTTCATTTCATCATATGCATTAAATAAATGTGGGTTGGTAGCTCACAGGCAAAATGATTTCAGACAGGTAGAAATGGCCTCAGGAGAACTCCAATCCATAGATTTAAGTGTGAATCAATGCAAAATCGATCTAGGAGTCTGTTCAACTAAATTGAAAGTTTATGTTACAACTTTAGGAACTTATGATCTTGACATAGGTATTGACTGGTTAGAAGCTCATCAAGCTTGGGTAGACTGTTATGGAAAAAGAATTCTTGGTATAAATGATGAAGGAGAGGGAAGGCGAAGGGGTGGGGAAGATCGAGAACGAGAGGCTTTTAGCATAAATATTACTTCTGAAGAGGGGAGATGGCTTTTGATTTTCGATAAGAATAGTGTTTCTTTATTGTGAATAAGGAGGACTGTTTTTGAGGGAAGAAGGAGCCATTAGTTTGAGACTCATTGTGTTGTTTTGGATCAGAGTGTTGTTACTGGCATGAATGTAAATGTGATTTATATTTATGCATATTCATGAATTACAATTCACTATTATTCTTGTTAAATTGATTGTGATTAAGTTTCATGGTTAACTTGTGAATGGTCTCGAATTTGAAACTAAATGAAACATCAGTTGCAGTTTTAATTACATAGAAGAATGTGGATTTCTATATGAGTGATTGGATTGCAATTTAGCTTTAATACAATCTTGTTTAGATATGAATTCAACGATTGATTCATTTGGAATTGAATCTACGCATGATGTTTAACCTTCTCTACCACGCTCCTGCTGAACATATATATGATGTTTAAACCTCTGTATCATGCTCTTGCAGGATAGAGTAGAGTAGCTAGGACCATATTAGAGTAGTTAGAAGTAGGATAGATAGGATTTAATACATAAAGATTAGTTGTTTTATCTTTGTTGATTTAACTGAAGTCTTCCTCCCAGAAGCAATCTCTTGACATGTTCAAATAGTTTACGGGGTCCCTTTAAACCCATCGGAGTTAGCCATTCAAACGAAAGTAGGTTTAATTGGGGCTTGCGATCAGGTTAGCTCCCCTCATTGGCATTGTGCACATTAGCCATGTCAACAAAATTTGATCGGGAGATTTGGAGCTTTCTATCTCATGGAATTCACGCCCCTATTCCCAACCACCTCCCAACCCCGCAGCACTCCATCACCAAATAGGATCTGGTTTGGTATGGAGGGAACCTACATCCACATCAAAAATAGTTGCAGTTGCATTCTATTGGAAATAATAATCCCAATCACCACCTTAAACACACTGATAGACACCATGCCTTTCTAGTCAACTACTCCATGGTTGTGATTTTGTTTGTAGGCGAAAGGACGGAAGTCAGAGTAGAAGTTCATCGTTGAGCATTCTTCAATAGAGTAGAGAGTTTAAGGAATTTGATAAATTTTGGTAAATATATATGGGAAATCATTCACTCTGTAACTATTTCCCACACTCCACAACACTTGCAAGTTCAAAAAACCATTTACTATGTAAAATCACCCATGTTGCATATTAATTATTTGCTCTGTCATGTATTAATGTCAAACATGTATGTTGAGATAAATATGGATGTAAAAGTAATTTGTAATGTTGGGCAAGTTAGAGAGCAAGAGTATGTGAGGTAGTGATCAGAAAATCATGGAGGAAATATTGGTGGGCATGTGAAAACTAATTTTATTGAGTTTTACAGAAGTTTACTTCGCAACTCGAGTGATGCGTAAATTGTAGTAAGTTTGTTTTGACATATAATATAAAGTGTGGCTTGTTGCGTTATGGTATTTATCTTACACAATTTCTTTATGTTTTGACATATAATATAAAGTGTGTCTTGTTGCGCTATGGTATTTATCTTACACAAGTAAATTTACCGCAACCCTCTTTTGTTTTACTCTATTTTGATGTGCATAAATTTGCCGCAACCGAATTTGTGAGTGAAACTCCTCACCTTTGCCCTGTGAATTTTTTCTAACATGGTTAGCATTAAAACAAGTGTTCCTTCTAGCAGTTAAAATTGGTTTTGAGGGAAGATTGTTTTTTTTTGGCATATTTACCAGAAGGTAGAAAGCTTTTTTTTTCTTACTCAGAAATGGAAACATCAAGCACAAGCTTGACTAATCCTCAGATACCTCAATTTAATGGGAAAAATTATGATTATTGGACTATTACAACGAAGGCCCTATTTTCATCTTAAGATATTTGAGATTTGATGGAGAATGGTTTTCAAGAACCAGTAGATGCAGAAGCATACAATGCCTTGTCTCAAGAAGAAATAAATTTGTTGAGGGACAATAGGAAGAAGGATGCAAAATCCCTATTCTACATTTTTCAAGAAGTACATGAAAGTATTTTCCAAGGGTTGCAGCAACAACAAAGTCCAAGAAAGCATGGGACACCCTCTAGATAGCCTACCAAGGCATGGCAAAAGTCAAGACAACAAAACTACAAATGTTGAGAAGAGATTTTGAAACACTTTGTATGAAAGAGTTTGAGAATGTAGACTTTTTTTTAAGACATGTAATTGGGTTGGTTACTCAAATCAGGTCTCATGGTGAGACACTTGAAGAAAGAAGAATAGTTGAGAAAGTTTTGAGAAGTTTGCCAACAAGGTTTGACGCCATCGATGTGGCCATAGAAGAGAAAAAGGATCTCTCATAGTTCTTAGTGGATGAGCTTCATGCATCACTGATTTATCATGAACATAGACTGAAGAGAGAAACAAGCTCATCAATGGAGCATGCCTTCAATACACAAGTTTTCTTTGTTCAAGGTCAAGGAAGAGGAAGATCATATGTTAGAGGAAGAGGAAGAAGCCCACACAGAGGTGGAAGAAACAGTCATTCAAGATCAAGTGGAAGGGCAGCAATCAAAATCCAAGTCAAGGCCAAAGCTAAAATCAAGCACAAGATCAAAGGTATGATAAATCTCAAGTTCAATGCCATTAGTAAGAAACCAAGTGTATATTTCACAAAATAAAATCTTAACCATGATATCATGTTTTTAGCTTGTAATGTAGGACAAGAAAAACAAAGTGATATATGGTATCTAGATTTAGGGTGTAGCAACCACATGTGAGGAAACATATAAATGTTTTCCAATCTAGATGAAAGTGTGAAATTTGAAGTGAAATTAGGGACTGATAGCAAAGTCTGTGTCATGGGAAAAGGAAGAGTTAATATCCTAACTAAGAAGGAGGAGAAGAAGTACATCTCAGATGTTTACTTTTTCCCTAGTCTAAAGCATAACCTCATAAGCATTGGACAACTCATGCAAAAGGGCTATAGTGTCTTCTTGAAAAATGATGTGTGCACAATTTTGGATAGGCCTCCAAGCAGACAAATTACTGCAAAGGTTCAATTGAAAAACAATAGAATTTTTCCCCTAAAGATAAGATCAGATATGGAGGAAGAAGGTGCACAAGCACAACTATCAATGAACTCACAAGAGGATGGAAGAAATGAGGCAGTTGTTGTAGGAATTTACAGGGTAAGTTCCACAGAAAGAATACCAAAAGGACACCGCTCACAACCAGATCACAAATCAATACACCAGTATTTTTGACGTGGTTAAAACCCTCAGAGTGCAAGGAGGGAAACAGTCCACGGCCTGTCCCAACGTGGGTACTACAGGCAATTTATTAATCAAAGAATGAAAATTTACATAAGCTTCTCTCATGCACGGATTACACGAACAATGACCCTCCATGCGCTTTAAATAGAACTCATGGACCAATCGGGTGTCAAGCCACGGATCAAGTGTCGGTAATACCGAGGTGAGAGTGAACCGTCGGATCACTACATATCGTGACCGTCGGATTGTAAGTTACAAAATGTACAACGGTAAAGAAACACACTTTACCTAACTCTAACCTAACTCTATACTAGACCAAGTTGAACTTAACTATATCCTATGTGTCGGAATATCCTAACATCCCCCCTTAAGAACAACTTGGGATAGGATTGAAGGATTTACAAATATGACACAATAGGAGAAGGAAGGAGGCACTAGAGCCTATCCCCTCTTAGTGACAACTTCCTGAACTCCAAGCATATATCGAAGTTTAGTGAACTTCGCCTCTGTGAGAGCCTTTGTGAAGATGTCTGCAACCTGATCATCTGTTGGACAATATTGCACTTCAAGAACATGGTCATGAATGAGCTTTCTGATGAAGTGCATGTGTAGTTCAATGTGTTTGCTGCGCTGATGCTGGACTGGATCTTTGCATAGCTGAATGGCACTTTGATTATCACACCAAAGTGTGGTTGGATGCTGCTGCTCAAAGCCAAACTCTGATAGGATCTGACGAAGCCACAAGGCTTCCTTACTAGCTTCCACGGCACCACGATACTCTGCTTCTGCTGACGAAAGAGAAATGGCAGCCTGTTTCTTACAAGCCCATGTAATAGGTCCTGAACCAAGAGTGAAGACATAACCGGCAGTAGACTTCCGATCATCAGGGTCACCAGCCCAATCAGAATCAGTGAAACCAACTAACAGAGGAGCTGCTTTGGCACTGTAATGAATCCCAAACTGTACTGTACCTCGAACATAACGAAGTATTCTTTTAGCTGCTTTCCAATGACTTTCACGGGGGTTTTGCATAAAACGAGCAACAAGGCCAACAGCAAAGGAAAGATCAGGACGAGTATGGGTTAAATACAAGAGTTTTCCGACAAGTTGACGGTATAAGGTAGCATCAACTTCAGGAGAAGTACAAGAGACTGAAAGTTTGACTCCAGACTGAAAGGGAGAAGGGGCTGGCTTACAGTCTTCCATGTGAAAATGACGAAGAATATCACAAGCATACTTGGACTGGGAAAGGGAAATACCCTCCTTGGATTGCAAGACTTGAAGACCGAGAAAATAGTGTAAGTGTCCTAAGTCTGTCATTTCAAATTTCTTTTTAAGGCTAGACTTCACATGGTTTATAAGGTTGGGATCACTACCAGTAAGAATAAGATCATCAACATAAAGAACAAGGATGATAAGAGAGTTGCCCACTTTCTTGGTGTAGACAGTATTGTCAGAATGACACCTAGAAAAGCCAGATTCTAAAAGAAAGCTATCCATTTTGGCATACCAAGCCCGAGGAGCTTGCTTGAGACCATAAAGGGATTTCTTAAGTCGACAAACAAGGCTGGAGTCTGTTTGTATGAAGCCAATGGGTTGTTCCATATAGATTTCTTCCTGCAAGTCCCCATGCAAGAAGGCAGATTTAACATCCATTTGATGGACTTCCCATTTTAAAGAGGCAGCAAGGGAAAGAACAAGGCGGATAGAGTTCATTTTGGCAACAGGGGAGAAGGTTTCAGTGTAGTCAATGCCTTCAACCTGTGAAAAGCCCTTAGCAACAAGACGAGCTTTATGTTTATCAACTTTCCCATCTGGTCCATACTTGGTTCTGTAAACCCATTTACATCTAACAAGTTTGCGTCCCTTTGGTAGAGGAACAAGATCCCATGTATCATTTGTCATCAATGAATGATATTCTTCATTCATAGCTGCTTCCCAATGTGGATGGCCTGAAGCTTCTGCAAAAGTGTCAGGATCATGATTTACTGGAGCTTGAGCCAGTAAAGAAGAGGCTCTTTCAAACTGAGAACGTGTACGTCGCTGATCTGTAGGATCACCGGCAAGATCACCTGCTGCATCCCGAGTAGCACGGACCCATCTTGGAAGTTGAGGATCCTGAGAAGGTGGGGGAGGATTATCATCCTCGCTTTCATCATCTGAAGAAGAAATGTTTTCAAAAGTAGAAGAGATAGGAAGAGGTGGCACATCCGCCGGACTAGGCTCGCAGGCCGATTTATTTTCATCAAATTTTACATCTCTTCTAATGATAACATTTTTGGACTTAAATGGAATAAGTCTATAACCTTTTACATCTTCAGAATATCCAACAAAAGTACATTTCTCACTCTTAGGTTCTAAAGCTTTATGCTTTTCATCTGGAATATGGGCCCATGCTTCACTTCCAAACACACGAAAGTGACTTACATCTGGTTTAATGGAACTCCAAGCTTCTTCTGGAGTGATATTCTCTAGAACCTTAGTAGGAGTGCGATTGATTATATAATTTGCACAATTAATTGCTTCGGCCCAAAAACTAAGACTGAGTCCTTTAGATTGCAGCATACAATTAGCCATTTCCTTTAAGGTGCGATTTTTCCTTTCAGCTACACCATTTTGTTGTGGAGTGTATGGAACAGTATGTTGCATTTGAATTCCATTTTCGGTGCAAAAGTTGATGAATGTGTTTTTAACATATTCTCCACCATTATCAGTTCTTAGCTTAAGAATTTGATGTCCAGATTGTTTTTCAACAAAGGCTTTGAAGGCCAAAAATGTGTTAAATACTTCGCTCTTGAGTTTTAAGAAGTATACCCAAGTGCGTCTGGAGAAATCATCAATGAAAGTTAAGAAGTACTTGCAGCCAGAGAATGAAGCAACAGGAAGAGGACCACATAAATCACTGTGCACAAGCTGTAAAGGGGCTGAGGCGTGCCAAGAGGCACGTTTGTCAAAACTGTCCCGATGATGTTTTCCGAGTACACATCCGGAACAAACACCATCTCTGCAAGATACCATAGGAAGACCTGTCACCATATTTTCTTTACATAGATGCTGAAGGGAGCGATAGTTTAAGTGACCAAATCGCTCATGCCAAAGTTTGCTCACTTCATCATTATGAGCAACAAATACTGAGGGAAGATGTGATGACCCAAAGTTGTGAAACTTATACAACCTTGTGGAATCATCAGCAAGACCAGTAGCTAGAATCTGTTTAGGATCTTTTAGATCCTTGATTACAACATCATGAGGTGAAAATTCAACAATTTTACCTTCACCTGAATGAGTTATCTGATAGACAGATAGAAGGTTGCAGGATAAGGTTGGAACACATAATACATCATTAAACTGACCATTGTCTAGATGAACAGTTCCAGTCCCTACAACATTAAGAGATCTATCATCACCAACATATATATTTTTGGTGTTACAATCATTTAAAGAAGAAAACATGGCTTGGTTTTTGGCCATGTGATAAGAGGCTCCAGAATCAATGAGCCACTCATGAGAATGAGAAGAAGAAGAAGATACATTTAATGCATAACCAGACTGAGATGATTGACAATGACATGCAGAAAGTGCCATTCCGGAAGTTGAAGTTGAAGTAGGCTCCACATGGATGTTATGTTTCTTCATTGCGGCTTCCAAGGCTTCCATCTTCTTAAAGCATTTAGATTCTAAGTGGCCATCTCGATTACAAAAGTTACAATGTCTATCAGTCTTCTTCCATTTGTTTTTATTGGTCTTATCATTTTGCTGAAATGATCTTTCATTTTGAGGCTGAGATGGTTTAGGACCATTCTTTTGAGGATATGACTTCTTAGGATTCTTTGAATTTGGTTGCTGTTGGGCGGCTAACGCTTTCGTGGAAGAGTTTCCAAGATTAAGAAGACCAAGGTGTAAGAGTTTTTCTTGTTCTCTTATTAAGGAATCACAAAAGGAGTCAAAGGAAGGGGCCTTGTAGTCTTGTCCTTGACAAATGAAAGCTTCCCTTGTAGAATGGAAAGTGGAAACAAATACAGAGTAGGCTGGTCCCAACTTAGTAAGGATGGAATAAATAAGGTTACCATCTTTTTCTTAACTTTAACACCTTCCAAGAGATATCTAAGGGTCTTGAATTTGGACAAGAAATCTTCAATGCAAGAAAAATTATTAGGATCCAAAGTAAGCAGCTCATTTTCAAGTTGATGGGCTCTAATTTCATTTTTAATCCCAAAAACTTTAGCAAGTTTTTCTAATGCTTCATGAGGAGTCTCAAGTCCTGCAATGTGGAATCTAAGATCAGGAGAAATAGACATCCCTATCAAACCACGTGCTTGATCTTGTCTATTTTCCCATTTTGCCGCCTTGTCTTCATCTTTTGGTTTCTTCTCTTGGTCTGTGGCTATTCTGAAGAGACCTTTACTTCTAAGTAAATCTTCCATGTAGGCTACCCATTGGAAGTAGTTAGTGCTGTCAAGAATGACTTGGCATGGACTTTCCATTTTTAAAAAAAAACTGAAGCTGAAGATGCTGAAAGTAAGTGTTCCAATGGATAGATCTCGAAAAAATAGGCGGTTTTAAAAAAACGGCTCTGAAAAAGGCTTCCGGATGAAGAAGTTATGGCTTTTTGAAAAAAAATTGTTGACGTTGCCGGCAAAGTGCGCGAATGTGCGGGAATGAAAAAATCCGCCCCCACAAAATGGAGACTTGAACCCAAGACCTCTACTCTCTTAAAATAGCTTTGAACCAATTGATCTATACAAAAAATTTGAGAGAGAGAGAGAGAGAGAGAGAGAGAGGGGGGGGGGGGGGGGGGGCTTGGTTTGCGTGCTTGCCTTGAGAAAGCTCTTTTTCCCTACAAAACACAAAACACAAAACCCAACACGAATATGCAAAGAAAAACGAACCTTGCGGCTCGAAGTTAGCTTTAGCCAAAAAACTAGAAATTTAAAAAAAAAATCTCAAAGTTAGCTTTAGCCGAAAAACTAAATATTTTTCTCAATGTTTCTGATTTTCCGAGATCACACTAAGGTGCAGGGAAAAGAGCATACGCATGAGAAAAATCCTTCCTTTCTGTTTCTGATTTGCCCAGATCGCACAGAGTCGCAGGGCAAAGAGCATACGCAGAAATGAAAGGTATAGATCCGGTTAAAAAAAAAGGCTAAATAAACTGAGACCGAAATAAGCAGAGAGAAAATAACAGTAAACTGCAAAAAAAAAAACACTGTATACCTCCCGATCTGAAAAATGACGCAGCTAGGGCTACCGGAAACCTTTTCGCGTGAAACGAAAGGGGTTCCTCACTGGAACAGATGCTCCGAACGCAACAGAGCAGTCCTCTCGGCCCGAAAGCAGTCAGAAACAGCAGATCTAGGAAACGACAGCCGCATGCAGTTCTACCGGCTTCAGATTTGGATCACCAACGGACGCGGCCCTCAAATAGCTCTGATACCATGTAGGAATTTACAGGGTAAGTTCCACAGAAAGAATACCAAAAGGACACCGCTCACAACCAGATCTCAAATCAATACACCAGTATTTTTGACGTGGTTAAAACCCTCAGAGTGCAAGGAGGGAAACAGTCCACGGCCTGTCCCAACGTGGGTACTACAGGCAATTTATTAATCAAAGAATGAAAATTTACATAAGCTTCTCTCATGCACGGATTACCCGAACAATGACCCTCCATGCGCTTTAAATAGAACTCATGGACCAATCGGGTGTCAAGCCACGGATCAAGTGTCGGTAATACCGAGGTGAGAGTGAACCGTCGGATCACTACATATCGTGACCGTCGGATTGTAAGTTACAAAATGTACAACGGTAAAGAAACACACTTTACCTAACTCTAACCTAACTCTATACTAGACCAAGTTGAACTTAACTATATCCTATGTGTCGGAATATCCTAACAGTTGTCACACAAGTGAAGCAGAGGTCAAAGATGAAAATTGGTTATGATATTTGAGATTTGGTCATCTCAACTTTGGAGGTTTGAACTTTTAGCATAGGAAAGGCATGGTGAAGGGTTTTCCACTCATATAAAAGCTAACATCCTATGTGAAGGTTGTATCTTCGGCAAGAAATATAGAGAGACATTTCCAGCAAGAAAGTCAATAAGGGCAAAGGCACCTTTGGAGATTTTCCACTCATATTTATGTGGACCAATGAAGAAACCATCAATTGGTGGAAGCCACTATTTATTTACCTTCATAGATGACTACAAAAGGAAGACATGGGTCTATATCCTAAAACAAAAATGTTAAGTGTTTGAGCACTTTTGTCAATAGAAGGCTCTTGTTTAAAAGAAAAGCGGACACTACATCAAAGTCCTTAGAACTGACAGAGGTGGCGAATACATCTCAAATGATTTCCTATGTTTTTGTAGGGAACATGGAATTCAAAAGAAATTTACAACAAGATATACACCTCAACAAAATGGTGTAGCGAGAAGGAAGAATAGGACCATTATGGAGATGGAAAGGAGTATGTTGAAGGCAAAGCATTTGCCAAATGATTATTGGGCTGAATCTGTAACTTGTGCAACATATATCTTGAATAGATGTCTAACCAAAAGCATCCATAATGTGGTTCCTGAAGAGGCATGGAGTGGAGGAAAACATAACATCACCCACATCAGAGTTTTTGGATGTGTGGCATATGCACATCTCCTATATCAGTTGAGGAAGAAGTTAGACAATGAGGGAGAGAAATTCATATTTGTTGGATACAGTGATGAATCCAAGGCATACAAGCTCTATAATCCATCAACCAAGAAGGTCATAATCAACAAAGATGTGTAGTTCATAGAAGAGGAAGAATGGGATTGAAGTTTAGAGAAGACAACAATTTCAAAGAATGCATACCACCTGAGGACAAAGAGGAATTGATAGCAATAAACAATTCCTCAATAGTGAGTCCCTCTACACCTATTCAAACACAACAAAACACTCAGCAAGGAACACCATCAATGAATAACAGGATAGTGTCAGTACGTCAAGAAAGTTCTTCTCCAATCATGCCGCAAAGCGCAACAACAAGTGACATGACAAGTCGATCTTCGACAAGAACAAGAAGACCAAAATTTAGAAATTTCAATGAAATTTATAAGCAAGATGAAGTTGATAGCAGCACTAGCTTGAATTCATTATTTGTTTTGTTTTGTCATGTAGATGACCCAATCCACTTTGAAGATGCAGCTAAAGAAGAAAAATTGGTTGCGACAATGGATGAAGAAATAGGAGCAATAGAAAAGAATGACACATGGGAGTTAATGAAGCTTCCGCAAGGAAAAGAAGTCATTGGAGTGAAGTGGGTCTATAAGACCTAGAGCAATGTCGATGGGAAGATTAAAAGGCATAAAGCAAGGCTAGTTGTCAAAGGATACAAGCAGCAGCATGGAAGAGATTATGCAGTGACGTTCACACCAGTCGCGAGGATGTAGATGGTGTGTAGAGTTGTGATGATTGTCGCGCAACATAAATGGAAAGTGTATTAAATGGACGTAAATTTAGTGTTCTTGAATGGATTGCTGAAAGAGGAAGTGTATGTTGTGCAACCGTATGGTTATGAGGTAGAAGGCCAAGAAGACAAAGTGTATCAGTTGAGGAAAGCTCTTTATGGGTTGAAGAAAGCACCATGTGTTGAAAATAGCAACAAGAAATGCTAAAAATAGAAATGCCAAAAATAGAATACTCCAATTTTAATTTTTCCTTGAATTAAAATTCAAATTTAGTCTCACCGACTGCTTGAAAAATAATTAATTAATTCATCGTGGATTAATTAGTTGGAGAAATTCAAGTTAGAAGTGTTTCTGAAGTTATGCTAAAGTTATCCCTTAAATTAAGGAGATTATCCATTAATTAAGGAGATAATATTGAGTTGTATTTGAGTTGTAATTAGTTAACTTAGTTTACTGAGTTAAGTCTAGTTAAATTAATTCCAAACTGTTTGAGGAATTAATAGAGAGTTTACAGTCAGTTGATGCATGCATGCACTCAACAAGTGTATTCCAGTTAACTGATGATTCACTCAACCATGACTCATACATGTATATTTTGAGAAAGACCTAGTTGAGATTAAAGGCAGGGACAGTGTACTATCAGTTGCATGTGTTTGCCTATAAAGGAAACACAAGCATGCAGTCAAGGCATAGGTTCCTTAAGGATTGCACAGTTCTGACAGTGTGTTAGAGTAGGGTGTGAGATCAGTGTGAGTGATGAGAGTTACACTTGGTCATAGTAGGATCACTTAGAGAAACTACGCAAGGAAACAGAAGGTTTGGAGGGCAGAGGAGAAGGCTTGTGAGAAGCCTATATTTCCTGTGAGAATCCAGGAGAATTGTATTGAGAGCTGGCTAGTTGTGAGAGCTAAGGCTTTGTGTAATTCAAATGTATTTCCACCTTGTATGATAATATGGATAGTGGGGTTTTTAGCTAAGGCTTTCCCCTTAGTATTTTCAAGTGTTCTCATGTGTATTGTGCATTGATTCATTCTTCTTCTGGTTATATGTGTTCATCTTGATCTTGCTCAAATATTCTAAGCTTCCACAAAATTGATAGGAGAAGTAGGTTATAGTATTTTGCTTTGGTATATTACATTATCGAGTTAACTTGCAGTACATTTTCTACATGGTCTTAGAGCTATATTTGTAGAGAGAAGAATTTCTACACCATGTGCATGGTACAGTGGGATAGATGCGTACCTGTTGGACAATGGTTTTGACAAATGTAATGGTGAGCCTACTCTCTACATCAAAGAGAATGATGGTAAGATTCTCATTGTCTTCTTATATGTAGATGACTTAATTTTTACGGGCAGTGATGATTTCCTCATCGCTCATTTCAAAAAAGTCATGAAGAATGAATTTGAAATGACCGACTTGGGATTGTTAAGATATTTTTTGGGCATAGAAGCGAAGCAAACAGAAAATTGTATTTTTATTTCTCAAGCAAAGTTTGTAACAAACATTTTGGAGAGGTTTAGGATGTAGAACTACAAGCCCGCACCAACTCGAACTGTCATGGGGTTTAAGTTAAGCAGAGAATATTGTAGCAACAATGTCAATATGACACTATACAAAAATATGATAGGCAGCTTGATGTATTTGACCGCCACTAGGCTGGATATACTCTATGTAGTGAGGTCGGGGTCGAGGTTCATGGAGACACCGAAGGAAATGCATTGGCAAGCAGTGAAAAGGATTCTAAGTTATGTCAATGGGACAAAACAATATTGTGTTTTGTACACCGCAACAGATGATTTCACGCTGGTTGGTTACACTGACATTGATTGGGCAAGAAGTGTCGATGACAGAAAGAGCACATCAGGATATGTTTGTCATTTGGGTTCTCGAGCCATTTCATGGGCTTCCAAGAAGCAACTAATAGTGTCACTGTTGTTATCGGGAAATCTAGTGTCTATTCAAAACTGCTAGTCCCACTAAGACGGGTAGCTATCTTAGAAACAAATAGATTAAAGTCACTTGTTTTTCCTTTACGAAAGAGAGATGAGAAAGAAGCAGAGAGTACCAACCTTAGTCTTCCGCTTGGCTCCTTGCTTGTTTGCTTTCTCCTTTGACAGAATCTTGCCACTGCTTCCTTACTTGTCCCGCTTCAAAGAGCACCTGTAGATTCACAACAGCATAATACCATCAAAGCATAGAGATCTATCATTGTAAACAATATAGGATCAGATATATATTGACCATAAAAATCCATATATCAACACAATATTTAGAGATAGACAAGAATATGGAGGAAAACTCAAATAACTTTATTAGTAAAAGTAGTAGAAGAGAGGATTACAACCACTTGGTTTGACCCAGTTCCATCCTCCCAGCTTGCAAGCCCTCTTCACCTCATACAAAGCAAGATCACTCAAAAATGTATTCAAAGAGAAACCAACAACACTTCTTTGCAAATTACCAAATACCAACCTTTTCCTCTGGATCTCTAAGATGAGGGATCCATATATAGATATTTGCAGAGGTGTGAGTCAGCTTTGGGTTTTTGATTAGTGTCATTCCACTGATAGTTCTTGGTTCCACTTGGAGATTTCATTGATCTCTTACTCATCCCTGGGCGAATTCTGAGAGGCAAGTGTCATATGAGAAGTTTCTAGAAGATTCCTTGATCATCCACTTAGCAAACTGTCTCTGCCATTTGTCTATTCTCGCTCATCGCACCCTACAGAAGGCCTTTTTAGTATGCATCGCACCTCTTGTGTGTACAAGGTGAGATGCATCGCACCCTGGCCATGAAGCAAGTGAGATGATCCAATTTTGACCAGTTCTGAGCAATGTTTCAAGGAGAACTTCTGGGAAATGATGTAATTAGTTGACCTTGATCCTTTAGGGTATGAAACAACACTTTTAGGGGTTCATAATCCCTTGGTTTATGGACATATGTGATTGGGGTTACAGTGCCCAAATATGTCTATAACAGTTTCCCCCTAAAGCATGAGGTCGTAAATCTTTTGATGTTGGGTGAAATGCTTTATAATGAGGATCCGAGGTTTTTCGAACTGGAAGGTGACCTATAATAAGATACAATACAATACATTATCTTCATAATATTTTCATGATCTAGCTGAGGTGGGCATTCCCATGCTCAACTTGATAAATTCATTTTCATGTACATAGGACAGACAACCGTCTATGTGCAGACTGATGATTCTGGTAGAGCCATCATCCCTTAGTTTGGATGATTATCTGTGAAACAATGATGTACATTTGATGTCTTTATTTTCCTAAACATATCGCAGCCCGGATGGATGAAACTAGATCCGCGGTCTTCAAGAATTGTTCAATCTTCGTCGAATGTACAATTCGATCCATGTGAAAAAGATGTTCTGATGTCGAACATGGAAGGAAATCTCCTGATTACCAGCCAATGATGTAAGCTGTTAACAGGTGCGAGAGGAGTCATTGATGATGAAGATGACCCTCAAGGTACTGAAGTACAATTCATGTGGTGTGAATACATGAGTTGATGTCAAACACCACACAAAATCTTTCGGTCGAAGGCCATTAATGTAAACCTGTCGCCGGAAGTGAGAAACTTGCCATTGAGGCATGAAAGCTTCAAAGTACTGAAATGGTTGTTCCTAGGTTGGCTTCTTGGATAATGAGCTGATGTCAACAAGAAGTGACCCGTCATAGGAGGGCATTAATGGATCCCACATCTACGACATGGAATGTAGCAAATGATTTTGTAGAGGTGAAAATGATCTTATGATACAAGGTTCAGGGTGGCGGTCATGAAAGAATGAAGCGTGAAGGTATTGTAGCGGATGAGACACAAGATGGGTAGGTGAATCCTCTGAGTGACTTCTCTTGAACATATCAGTGACACTGAAATGGATTGGTAGCGTTAACCCCAAAGTGGATGGTACGGTGGACCAATGGTGATATGACCGGTGAACGGAATAACCCAACCCGACTCAATCATGGTGATGGAGTGAAGGTGTCATGTTCAAGAGCGACCTGCTACCAACAAAGTTTCTTCAAGTTTTCTTCCCAATTTTCCCCAGTCATTTCTGACCAGTACCTCTTTATTTTTGTCAAGCTTGAGGAGGACAACATATGCTTGTTCTATAATTTTCCCTTCGGGCAAACGCGTCGCTATGTTTTAACAAGTCTAGCGACAATGAAACTCGCTCTTGTCTGAATGGACAAGTTTGTCACTATTGTTTTAACGAGTTTAACAACAAGGATAACTCGGTCCTTTTCAATTTTAGAGAGTCTGAAAAGAGATGGAAAGTAAACTCCAATATTCCTTTTTCGTAATATAATCCCTTAAGTCCGAAAAAGTATAAAACAATGCGAAAGGGATGGCTTTTCAATAGTTTTAACAAGACGAATAAGACAAACGCTCGATCTTTTTGTGTAATGATCCCTCAGGTCCAAAAAGATTAAAATATAGAGGAGGGATAACACTTTCGATCACTTTAATGAGTTGGAGAGGCCAATTGCTCGACAATGTTTTCATATTTTATGAGTCAAATGAAAAGAGCTTAAAGGAGACTCATTTTTTGAGGAACGAGTGATATTTTCAGATAGCAGCTGGTTCCATGTAAGGTTTGGAACTTTCCAATCATGACAGTGTAAAGAAGGTGGCTAATAGGATCACTCATCGCAGTTGTTCCTCAAAAGGGGTAAACAATCAAGTGGAGGTGAATGATGAGCTAAAACAGAGTGGAGGTGATGGTAAGAACATGACCAAGGTTCAAAAGCTGATGATAATCATTCACAATGGTTATTTACCAGAGGTCAGTTCATTTTTTAATGAGCTTGAACTTTGGTGGAACATATGCTCATTGCTAGGTTTAATTTTTAATGAGCTTGAACTTCGCTTAAAACTGCTCGTGCCAGTCGTATAATAAGGATGTCTCATCGATAGGTTCATTTTTCAGGGAGCTTGCACCATTCGAAATTATGCTCCGACTCCTTTTATTATGTAGGTTAGGAACGACCGATCCTATGAGTTTAAAGGGTTAAGAATCTACAAACTAGGAAAATAAATGGTCACTTTTCACTTTCATGCAAAAAGGTTTGCATGCCCCTAGGTGTATCGAAGTAGAGCTTCCTAGGTTGCCCCTTAATTTGCAGACAAAACATTTGTTCTATCGGGAAAGGCCTACCTTCTCCAGGTTACCCTTCAATTTGCAGAAAAAACATTTTTTCTATCGGGAAAGACATACCTTCTAACAAAGGTATCTTATTTCGATCTAATCCCATTTTCCTAAATAGACAGGTGTGTCAGACCAGTCATATATCCTCTGCGGAAACCTACCCTATACCTGAAGTTTTCCTGCCAAAGCAGACTAGGGTGCATGCCCCCTGGGTTTCAGTCACAACCACCGAATCACTCGCGTTCATCAGGTGGATGGACTGGAGATTGATGAGACATTCCTTGCACAAAAATCCTTGTTAGGGATGGCATTTGACTATTAGCTATGTGTGAACTGGGGAATGAAACTTGGTCTACAAGCTGGACCACTCTTCCTTCATACGAAAAACACATCACTCGAAAGAGTGAGGAAATAGTAGCTCCCATGCTATAAATGTAGTTATGCCCAAGGAGTAGGTTGTAATCTAAAGGTCCTTGGACCACCATTACATTCAGATAAACAGTTTTCCTCCTCAAAGTTATGGGCAAACTTGGAAGGATCCCTAATGGTCGATTGGTTCCTTTGTCGAAGCCTGTCAAATATCACATCTCAGGCAAAAGTAATGGTGAACCAAGCACTTTCCAAGCAGTTGAGGAAAGGATACTCACAGAAGCCCCTTCATCTATGATGGTACCAACCATGACCATTTTGTAAGTTTGCACTATGATTTGGAATGGTACATTAGATGGTAAAAGGGGTCTTCCTAGTATATTCCAATCGAAGGAAATGACTAGGTTGCTTGGAGGTGGGACCGAATAAACGTCCGGATACAAATATAACGAATTTCCTTCCTGCGGTAAAGGAATGGGTAGATTGTCCCCATGTTCATCGGAGTCTGTGTTTACAAAAATAATTTGAACGGTGTCGTTCTCATTCTCTTTGGTGACTGTATCATCTGAAGGTAAATCCTCTGAAGCCAAGATGGGGTCGACTGTTGTCTTGACTTGTTGACTTTGGTATGATGTGGACTCAGAGGGCTTATCTTCAATGATAGGTGCTTCGAAAAACAAAAAAGGTGTGTCAGTGGGATTCTCAACTAGCCATGGACTCGGTACGAGTTTCTGGTATCCAGGAGGGAGTCGCTGCAGTGATGCAGGACAGTTATCCAAGACTCTTTTAGCTTCGTCAAGGAAGGGACAACGGTGGAGGGCATGATCGCCTTCACATAGTCTGCAAGGAAATTTAGATTTTCCTTTCTGTCCAGTGACTTCGTTTTCACTAGTTGACGGTGTATTCTCAACATGATCATCAGAGGTTGACGACACCAGATTGTGCAAGCGGGGAGACCAGTCCCTTAAGATCTGTGGGATGCAAGGACAATCTCGATGATAGTGGTCTCCTTTGTAGATGACACATGGAGATTTAGGCTTGGACGGTGCAGTGTGTGGATTTTCGCTAGACAACACACAGTTGCCCCTTTTTACCGTTGGCTCCTTCTTCTTCTTCTCCTTCCCTTTCTTCTTCTTCTCAGTTACTTGGTTTTTAGCTTTACTATCTTCACCAAGCGAAGAGGAAGAAGGATAGGGAGAGACAAACAAAGTAGAATGTTGGGGGGGGGGGGGTAACTCTAGTATCATCTAGTTGCTATTTTGATTGTTCAGGAATCACGGTGCTTTGAACGACAGAGGTCGAGAAAAGCCATACCGACAGGCCAATTGTCAATCCTGGAAGGGACAATGTGGCCATATGAGGTGCACCAACATATCCCCAAGAGGAGAAAGGACTAGGATTTCCCCCGAGGGGAAATCCTTGGTTGGTGGACTGCATTTTATCAACCTAAGACCAATGAGGGAACAGTGACACTATTACAATTAAAATAAATTTTAGACGCTTTGAAACAACTTGCTTTTTCAAGTTTTAAGAGCCGAGAAAAAGCTAAAGATGACTCTAGCCACCTTCGATTTTTAATGAGCCTGAAGTGACAAGTGCTCAGATGGAACTTTTCCTTTAAGGATTCTGAAAAGGAATGAAAGAGACTACTCTAGAAATATAGACAGATGGATTACCAAACCAATCGCAAAACTGCAGAATACTTTTTACGGTATAGCAGTCAATCTTCCCGAATGCTGTCTTCAATGCATTGCGATCAATAGGGCAGCAAACATGGCTTCCTAAGGATAAAGGATATAGCCTATTGTGGTCTCCCAATATATACTCGACGGTATGTGGGAGCACAAGTCTGTACTAGCACTTGTTTTCTCAAAGAGGAGGAATCACCCAACCTACGATGAAAGCGACAGTTACCAGGCTTTACGACGCTCGAATACGTCTTTAGCCTAGACTTATAGATGTTGTGTGTTAGGTTCCAAAGCATTTTTATGTTCAATGAATTTATTTTATAGTTGATCTTTCTTAAGAAGTTTGCCTTTAAGGTTCACCGCTTGATGTAGATATACAATTCCTAAAATGCAATCTAAGATGATAAATAGTCGTTTAATCTTCTTTTTGCAATGAAAATCCTAGCAACTAAGGAAAGAAAACAAAATCCTTTCAACATAAAGCAGAGAGCACACACTAGATGCAGTGTCCTAAATCAAAACCAACAAGTAGTCTAAATGCAAATGCACATGCATGTATTTGTTTTCGTTTTCTTAATGTGTGAATGACAAAAAGAATGCTAAGTACAAATCTGAATTATTCCTTCTTTCAAAGCGACAATACTAACAATTTTCTTTTCAAAAAACGAAAAGGAGACAAGACGATACTTTACGACTTTGAATTGAAAACTGCTTTCGACACTTGAAATACTACTAATTCAGATCAAATAAAAGAACAATAGTGTAATCGACTATCAAAAAGAGAAGGATTCTTTTCCTTGACGGAAAACGACACTTGCGACACTTTCAAATCAAAAGATGATAGTTCGATTAAGCTACTATTTTGTAAATGAGAACTGTGAATGGCGAAAAATACACAAAAAATTCACAAATCTTTGTACAATGGAGGTTGGATGATGCAAAGGAAGGGGGTTTCAACAGTGGTCTACTAATCACAGACAACAAAACTCCTGAATAAAGCTGAAGAGAGTGAAGAAAAAACCAAAATCTGGAGGCAGAACTAGTCTTGTCTGATCATCGCACCTATAACACAGGGAAATAGGGATGCATGCCACCTACTGCACACGGGAGGTGCGATGCATCCAGATTGCCAAGAAGACAAGGTGTGATGGTCTAGGGACAAGACTTTAACTTGTTTCTTGGTCACATTTTGCAGTTTAGTTCAGGGATTTAGGCCGAACAAATGATAATTAGTAACTACAAAGTACAGGGGCTGATCTAATGAGGTTACTCATGCTACCTCTAGGGCACTTAGGATGCTTGCAAGTCAATTGTTCAGTTCATAAATGAACCCGGATATTGACTGAAGAAACATTGATCTACTTTGCACTTGTATAGCAAATGCAGTTCGAAGGCTAGTTGGCTTAACTTCAGGCTCCGTTTGTGGTTTATGAATCAAACAAATAGAGACAAGCAATCAAGCTAATTGCTCCCCAGCAGAGTCGCCATTTTGTTATCGGGAAATATAGTGTCCATTCAGAACTGCTAGTCCTCGTAAGACGGGTAGCTATCTTAGAAACAAATAGATTAAAGTCACTTGTTTTTCCTTTATGAGAGAGAGATGAGAAAGAAGCAGAGAGTACCAACCTCAGTCTTCCGCTTGGCTCCTTGCTTGTTTCCTTTCTCCTTTGACAAAATCTTGCCACTGCTTCCTTGCTTGTCCCACTTCATAGAGCACCTATGGATTCACAACAACATAATACCATCAAAGCATAGAGATCTATCACTGTAAACAATATAGGATCACATATATATTGACCATACAAATGCATATATCAACAGAATATTTAGAGATACAGAAGAATATGGAGGAAAACTCAAATAGCTTTATTAGTAAAAGTAGTAGAAGAGAGGATTACAAGCACTTGGTCTGACCCAGCACCATCCTCTCAGCTTGAAAGCCCTCTTCACCTCATACAAAGCAAGATCACCCAACAATGTCTTCAAAGAGAAACCAACAACACTTATTTGCAAATTACCAAATTCCAACCTTTTCCTCTGGATCTCTAAGATGAGGGATCCATATATAGATATTTGCAAATGTGTGAGTCAGCTCTGGGTTTTTGATTAGTTTCATTCCACTGATAGTTCTTGGTTCCACTTGGAGATTTCATTGATCTCTTACTCATCCCTGGGCGAATTCTGAGAGGCAAGTGTCACATGAGAAGTTTTTAGAAGATTCCTTGATCATCCACTTAGCAAACTGTCTCTGCCATTTGTCTATTCTCGCTCATCACACCCTACAGAAGGCCTTTTTAGTATACATTGCACCTCCCGTGTGTACGAGGTGAGATGCATCACACCGTGGCCATGGAGCAAGTGAGATGATCCAGTTTTGACCAGTTCTGAACAGTTTTTCAGGGAGAACTTCTGGGAAATAATGTAATTAGTTGACCTTGATCCTTTAGGGTATGAAACAACACTTTTAGGGTTTAGAAGCCCTTTGTTTATGGACATATGTGATTGGGGTTGCAGTGCCCAAATATGTCTATAACAACTGTCAACAACAGAAGTTGAATATGTCGCTGCAACAATAATAGCGTGTTAGGAAGTTTGGATGAGAAGGATGTTGAGGGATATTTTCCACGACCAAGAAGGAATGACAACTATTTTCTATGACAACACATCACCAACTGCATTATCAAAGAATTCTGTTTTTCACAAGAGGACCAAGCATATTGATGCTAAATATCATTTTATTATAGATTTGATTAACACTGATGAAATTGTGTTGCAACACTGTAGGTCACAGTAACATTTTGCTGATATTTTCACAAAACCGTTGGCACGTGAAAGTTTTTCTTTCTCAGAGATTGTTTGGGAATTATTAATGGCAGTAGTTGTTATTAAGGGGGAGTGCTAGAAATAATAATCCCAATCACCGCCTTAAACACAATGACAAACACCATGCTTGTCTAGTCAACTACTGCATGATTGGGATTTTGTTTGCAGGCGAAAGGACAAAAGTTAGAGCAGAACTACATCACTGACCATTCCACAATAGAGAAGAGATTTTAGGGTATTTAATAAATTTTGGTAAATAGATATGGGCAACCATTCACTCTGCAATTGTTGCCCACACCCCACAACACCTGCAACTTCAAAAAACCATTTACTTTGTAAAATTACCCATGTTGCGTATTAATTATTTGCTCTATCATGTATTTATGTGAAATCTGTATGTTGAGATAAATATGGATGTAAAATTCATTTGTAATGTTGGGAAGTTAGAGAGTGAGAGTCTGTGAGGTAGTGAGGAGAAAATTGTGGAGGAAATATTGGTGGGTGCATGAAAACCAATTTTACAGAAGTTTACTCTGCCACCCGAGTGATGCATAAATCGTAGTAACTTTGTTGTGTTTTTCATGTGGAGCTGCAACCTCCATTTATCATGTGAATGCATTTCCTTATGTTTAGACATATGATATAAAGTGTGGCTTTTTCTATTATGGTATTTATCTTACACAAGTTAATTTACCGCAACCCTCTTTTGTTTTACTCTATTTTGTTTTGCGTAAAATTTCTATTTTAATTAAGTCCCTGTGTGGTTGCGATATCCTTGCCACAACATATTTCTGAGCCAGTTGACTTTGATGCAACTGAATTTTTGAGTGAGACTCCTCACCTCTACCCTGTGAAATTTTTCTAACACATTTGACAATAATTTCTTTAAGGTGGAAGTGCATGCATGAAATAAATTGTAGATTATCTTCTAAATTAATCAAAAGTATAGCATAGAAGATCTTCCAAATTAATTCAAAGTACACTCCAAATGGTAGGTAATAGAGAATGAAGGGTCACTTCTATCCATACCACATGATAGTTCACGTACCTCCACATGAGCATAATATGGAATTGCATGGGATAGGAGTTCATTTAGGCTTGATCACAATAATAAGGCATGCATGGAAGTAATTGCACATTATCCTCCAAATTAACTCAAATTATACTTGAAATAACAGGAAGCAAAGGTAGAGTTAAATGGAGTACAAAAATAAGTATAACTATGAAATTTCCATTCAAATGAGAAGAGCACCAATTGGATTTCCAACTCCACAAAGCAAGCAAGGCATAGATTGGGTGGTTGATGGGTTGGAAATAGCAATAGAAAAAATTCAAAATTCAAAATTCAAAATGGAAAAATTAAAAATTAACACACATATATGAAAAAATAAATAAATAATAAATAATTCAAAAACACACATCTGAGATGTATTCATTCCACTTAGCTTACATTACAACCACCATTGCAATATTCCTTGTCGAAGGCTCACTACCTTCACCGTACCATTTCCAAGTATCGTGCAAAGCAAATATTAAATTGAAACATTAGTTTCCCAATTTAGCCAAAGGATTTCTTAACTAACCCTTTCACTTATCCTTTTTAACTTGGTCATCTTCATGTCATATTTTATTTCCTTTCATTAATAGAGCTTTTAACTGAAGCATAAACATAATATATCAATAATACTCATTATCATTAGTAGGTCATTCTTTCCCACGTACATAATGAATATTCCACACAATATGGAATCCCTTACATAACCACATGGTATTACTCTGTATGTACAAATTATGTTTTCCTACTGTTCACATAATGATTATAATTTTAAAGAATGATCACTTATTTTACTACTATGATGGTTCTCAACTAATGACTTTTTGGACCAAACAAAATCATTATAATTTCATTGTATTTTCTCATCTCTCTCTCTCTCTCTCTCTCTCTCTATATATATATATATATATATATATATATATATGTCAATCACACATTTTCACGTTTGTTGCATTGTTGCCCATTTATTCAAGTGGACTAAGCCAAGTCTCTCTCTCTCTCTCTCTCTCTCTCTCTCTCTCTCTATCTATATATATATATATATATATATATATATATATAGTCAATCACACATTTTCACGTTTGTTGCATTGTTGCCCATTTATTCAAGTGGACTTAGCCAAGTCTAATATAGTTTTCCTGTGATATTTTCCACCTTCCACTGCCATGTATCTTATGTAAAAGGCTTAATCAAGGCCTTGCACGTCTAGTTGGGTTTATTTTTCTATTCTCTAGATCTCCTTTTATTTAATTCCCACACATAACAATCCAACCCAAGCCAAACCACAAAAGGAAAAAGAAAGAGGAAATAAAAAACAATGGCAACTTCATAACAACAATACACAGTAACTTAACAAGCTAGAATGGTCAAGCTCAAAGTCAACATCCAAGTTACAACAAAATAAGAAGCCAACCATAACAACAAAGACATGTAAGACATTCCAATCATTCATTAGCCCTCAACAACTTAGTCCCTTGAGTTCTAGTATTCATTGTGTCCATTGCCAACATCGACACAAAATTTTAGGGATAATCCTTTCCAAGGTTTTCAACAACCTCAAAATTTCAACATCCCTTGACATAGTTCAAGAAGGAACTTTCTATGTATTTCAAAACTCATGAGGGAATTCTCCCTCATTTATTTATGTACTATCAGTATTTGGCTCATGTGCTTTGAGTTCACAAGAATTAGCTTTCTTCTTTTCCACAGTGCCAACATAAAAGTAACATTCTTTTTTTTCATCCTTATGATGTTCATTTATATTTTTTTCATCATGACATTGTAATGACCCACCTAAAGTAAATTAAAATTTATGAAATGAAATAAAATTAATAAAATTATAAATTATAAATTATAAATCAAATAAAATAAATTAAATCATTAAAATAAATAAATAAACTTTATTAAATCAAATTAAGATATTCAAATAAAATCAAATCAGATTTTATTTATAAAATCAACACGTATCATAATTTGGACATGAAGATGGAGGAAGTCAGTGAACAAAGACTTATAAGAAGTAAGGGATGGTTGGAGGAAGGGGGTTGAAAGGAGGATGAAAATTTGTAGCACAAAGTTTTTCAATAGAAAACACTGAGCCTTGTTTGTTCTGAAGTTTTTGGGCACGGGGGAATAGATTACAACAATTGAGAAGCAATCTGGACTAAGTACCTAGGTTGTACTTAGTTTGGCTAGGAGGTTATGGTCTTTTGGTAACGGGAGAAAAAGCTTGAGAAAATTTGAAGTCTCTTTTTTCGCAGGAAATCAGGTAGGTACTTCTCATCAAATCATTCAATTTGATATGTGAAATTTATTGTTAAACTTCAGAGCATGTTCATAAAAATTCCATATCCTGTTCAAAGTAAAAAGATGTTTAATTTCATTTTCAGTCCTTATATTTGGTATCAGAGCCTGGTTAAACTCTTGGATCTGTTAAGTTTATTAAGATAACATTGTATGATCTAAAAATGAAGAATAAAGAGTCAAAAGTCTGTGACAATATATTATAGAAAAGCCTTTCATTACAAACATAATGAACTCTATAGTGATAGCAAGTGCTCCACTACTACAGATACATCTTCTGATTGAAGAAATGCAACTAATACACTCTCCATTACTAAATACTTATGTTTTTAGATGACTTAGAAAATAGTCCTTATTGTGGAAAGGTAACTCTGTATCCGAAAAGAAGAAAGGTGATTAGTTTACATGTGCATGCTTTACCAAGCATGGCTTTAGGCCAAGCAGTACTTTCCTGAAACACCTGACTACCTCATGATGAAATTCTTCAGAAGCCTCAAGGTGACAGCAAAGCCCCAGAGGTTAATTTCCTTATTATCATTGACATCTGATCTATTGTTGTTGATGTGCATCGCTGCAGTAGCTCCTCTAGACACAGTAAAACACCTTTAACTACACTGTCGCTAATCAAGAAAAGTATGTTGTCTCTTCTTGAGTACTTTATACGATCCATGTATTTGATTGATCTGCAAACAAAGGTTTCATCTTGTTCAGAAGCTTTAAAATCTTGAGAGGAAAGCTAGTTCGCATTAAAAGAAAAAATACAAAAAAAATAGACATGCTTATATACATTATAAAATTTTATTTAGAACTGCTGTTAAGCTGAACGAATGACATGAAAACTGCATATTTCTAGAGCTAACCTTGGTGAAAAGCAATCTACCTACCTAAAAGTATCCAAGTCCATCTATATTCTGCCATAATTCAAGACATGCTTGTAAACTGAGAGGTGGAGCCTCTTGAACTTATGAAGTCAACGAACACAGCAGCTAAGGCCTACTGTGGCCCAGCTCTTGCAAAAGGGGATAATTCAATGCATAGAGGCTTCAGATGAGAAGACCTTGCTTCTAACGACATCTCCATTTTCATTCAGTTTCTTGTCATCATATTTTGTTTTCTTTGGACCACTCCACTGAACTCCAAACTATTCCACGATCGAATAGTGCTTCCAAATTCTTCAAAAATTAACTCCATCACCGCGTCATGGTTTCAAAATCATGCCCGCTTCATCTGCTTTGTTCTGGAAACAAAAGAGATGAACGACAGTGCAAAAAAAAAGTAAATTCTTATATAATAACACTTTCACATAAGTCATCTAGCTTCTACAGGACCAGACGTCAATAGTTGTCCACACACCAATCACGTTCGCGAAGTATGGAGGCGTGTAACTGTGGAGACACGCCAAGGAAATAATTTTATTTTTTAGGTGTCAAATGATGAGTTAAGGTTCAAACCATATTAAATAAAAATTTATAAATAACTATGGGATTTCACATAGTCTGAACCACATATATGATATGGTTTGTTGTATTATATGTATGTGCCGCACTATATATATCATATCGTAACTATATATCATAAATAGCCAAATGCTTTTTCTATTCCATAGCCTACAGGTGTGTGCATTACTGCTTAGTACCTGGTCTATAACCTACACGTCCGATGGGTCATATCAAATATATGATTTTTTTTCATATGCCATCGAAAGTCCACCAAGCATTACCCGTAACGAAACCCTATCGCGTGCCATTTTAGAGTCCCAGGCTAATGCACTAAGTGCCAGGTCACAAAGGAGGAGATTATAAGTTTTAGCCAATATATGATATATATACACAACGTTACAAAATTCAGAAGCGTCGATCAGACATGTAGATGACATTATGATATTATTTATTTGTATATTTTATTAAATTTGCTGCACTTGGATTGCTAAACAATATACTTATTGCTTAAATTTTGAAATTAAGGTTGTGATGCTTATCATAAAGTACCTTTTTTAATCGATACTTATTTATTTTAAATTTTGTTATTGATAATAATATTTAATTATAAAGTATTTTTTTAAAATAAATGAAGCTAAGACTCCATAATGACGAGATACTCATATATTCTCGCTGTTAATCTTTGGGTAATTGTTTCAATACCCTTAATTGATACTTATATCGGAGCTCTTCTATGCTTTTTGTTGTAGAGAAAATTTCGATATTAATAAATATGAAGGGCAAGTTCAACTTTGGTTGAACAAATATCTAACTTATAAAAATATATATTAACCATGTCTATACTTTAAAAATTTATACTAATTTATATTTAACGTTATATGTGATGCCGGTATTTTTACACTCAGTGAGGACTTATGACCACTCACGTGAAACTATATATAGAAGACGATTGAATTCATATATATTTGCAGACATTGCTTCTATGAATAAGCAAATTAAATTTTAATGTTTTTAAATGATATATAATTATTTTAAGATTATTCATTAAAAAAAGAAAGAAAGAAAGAAATAAAGGTTGAGTAATATATATTAGATTATATTACGTTTTTATTTTATAGATAGTTGGGCATAAATATTTTAGGCTATTATTTATGTTATGTTACAATGATTATGATAATAATATAATTTAAAGACTCATGCATTAGAATAGTATTATTATGCATTAGGGTAGTATTCCCTGCATTAGGACAAGGAGGTCGTGAGACCACCCTCCTTGACCTCGATACCAGTAAGACTTGCCTAGTAGGTAAAAGTAGCAAAAAAAAACTATACCTGTTTGTAAATTTTAAATTGCAAAACTATGTGTTAAATTCAAATGTATACCTCAAACTTTTGCAAATTTTATTATGTATACAGGAAACATTACGATGGTAAGGACATATGAGTGACGATGAATCTGATCGGGAAGCATCACCATCATTAATACCACCATCGTCGTCATCACCATCTCCATCACCACCACCATCATCATCGCCTCCATCGAGACCATCACCAGCACCAATCGCTCTAGTACCAGAGTTGACCATGATAATACACTCATTAGAACCTTTATTGGAAACATTAAAAGGGTCAACAATGGCTACGACCAAAGAAGAACCTCAACTCTTTGCAACCAATTCAGCGGAACCAAAGAATTTTGAGTATAAAAGATCAAAGGAAGATATTTCTAAGGAGCTTCAGAAAATTAAAATCCTAGAATTTTCAAGAGGTCGAGCTGGAGAACGTGTTGAGGCATGGTTAGAAGGAATGAACAGATGTTTCAAATTAAGAGAATACTCTTCTTCTACAAAAGCAAAAATTGTTGTATTTCAATTAAAGGAAAGTGCCTTGATTTGGTGGGGAAATTTGGAAAAACAACTACACCTCACAACGGATAATGTCCCTTGGGAATTGTTCAAGGAAAGATTCCATGCTAAGTATTTACCTCCATATTTTCAGGAACAACAAGCTAGAGCCTTTCATATAATAATTCAAGGTAATAAGTTAGTGGAAGAATATGAAATAAGGTTTATGGAACTTGTGAAATACATTCACTACTTAGATTCTGATGAACGTCAAGTTGAATGCTTCATATTTGGGTTAAACCATCGCATCAGGGCCTTGGTTAGGATGTGGAAACCATCATCAGTAGCCGAGGCAGTAGAATGTGGCCACTGTGTAGAGGATCATCTAGGAACATAAAAGGATGTTAGAGTATCAGAACCCCTACAATCAGGGTTTTTAGGAAACACTCCCCAAAATTTCTTCAGGGGAGGTAGCTCAAGACCACCTTATGGTAATAGATTTACCCCAAGAAATGTAGAAACAAGAGCTCCCATGGCAGTTATTACTATAGCCACTGAATCATCAAACACAAGTCCATGGAAATCTCGTGGAACTGCTAATAGAGGAAGAAATTCGCGAGGAATCGATATGAGAGGGCAAATCTCTTTATCTAGAAACTCACAATTTGATTCAAGAGGATTGACCCAGGTAAATTGTTGGGGATGTGGAGGACCATATTTTCAATGTGATTGTCCAGAATCTTCATCAAGTATATTACGAAGGGCAGAAAAAGAACCAATATCAAATACTTAGGGTAATCATAGGATCCATGTAATAGTCAACAACAATCAAGTAGCACACCAGTCCAATGTAGTGGAATCCTCAGGTATTATTAATGGTATAAAATTCAAAATCTTGTTTGACACTAGTGCCACAGATAGTTTCATTTCATCATATGCATTAAATAAATGTGGGCTGGCAGCTCGCAGGAAAAATGATTTTAGACAAGTAGAAATGGCCTTAGGAGAACTCCAATCTATACACTTAAGTGTGGATCAATGCAAAATCGATCTAGGAGTCTTTTCGACTAAATTGAAAGTTTATGTTACAAATCTAGGCACTGATGATATTTTCATAGGTATGGATTGGTTAGAAGCTCATCAAGCTTCGGTAGACTGTTATGGAAAAAGAATTCTTGGTATAAATGATGAAGGAGAGGCGATCCAAATTCAAGGTATCAAGAGAAAAGTATCTTTATGCTACATATCAGCAGTGAAAATGAACTGTTGCTTAAGGAAAGGTTGTTAGGCATATGTAATTCAAGAAGTAAAGAAAAAGGACCATCCTTAGAACAATATCTAGTGTTAATCGAATTTCCAGATGTATTTCCAAAGGAACTACCAGGATTACCTCCCGAATGAGAGCTAGACCTCACCATAGAATTGAAACCTGGTACTCAACCAATCTCTAAAACACCTTATAGAATGATGGCTCCAGAACTTCAAGAATTACAAATTCAATTGAAGGAACTATTGGATATAGGACATATTCGAGCTAGTATATCACCTTGGGGTGCTCCTGTAATTTTTGTCAAGAAGAAAGACAGATCCTTAAGATTATGCATAGATTATCGAGACTTGAATCGAGCTACAGTAAAGAATTGATATCCTATGCCTCAAATTGATGACCTCTTCGATCAAATGAAAGGAGCTGGTATATTTTCAAAAATTGATCTTTGATCAGGGTATCATTAGCTAAGGATTTCCGAAAGTGATATTTCTAAGACTGCATTCTGAACAAGCTTCAGGCATTATGAATTTACTGTGGTACCATTTGGCTTAACTAATGCACCAACAATATTCATGAATCTTATGAACAGTGTTTTCCACAAATATCTTGATCAATTCATACAAGTCTTTTTAGATGATATTCTCATCTACTCCAAAAATGAGAAAGAGCATGAGGACCATTTACAGATACTATTATCCTACCTCACAAAACACCAGTTATATGGAAAGTTATCCAAATGTTCATTCTTTTAGGAAAATATTCATTACTTAGGTCATGTCATATCAGGTAAAGGGATCTTAGTAGACCCTAAGAAGGTAAAAGCAATCATGGAATGGTCAATACTAAAAAATGCACATGAAGTACAAAGCTTTAGTGGTTTAGCCGGTTACTACCAAAGATTTGTGGAAGCATTCTCCAAAATTGCAAAAGTCAATTACAACTCTTCAATGTGAAGGTGTTAAATATGAATGGACTAAGGAATATAATAAAGCATTCTCTGAACTTAAAAGACTACTAACCAGTGTACCAATCTTAAGAGTCCCTGATATGGAAAAAGATTTACAGTATATATTGATGCATCCAAACATGGGTTAGGTGCAGTATTAGTGCAAGATAGAGGAGTAATAGCGTAGGTCTCAAGAAAGTTAAAGCCTCATGAAGAACTCTACGCTACTCACAATTTAGAGTTAGCTGTTGTAGTACTAGCTTTAAAGATTTGGAGGCACTATCTAGTGGGGCGAAGTTTTACACTTAAAAGCGATCATCAAAGTCTACAATATTTGTTCACCCAAAGAGACTTGAATGTTAGAAAAAGATGATGGAGTGAATTCCTAAGTGAATATGACTTTGGATATTTATCATATATTAAAGGAAAAGAAAATGTAGTGGTAGATGGTTTAAGCATAAGACGTTAGATATTCTCCCTTATACCTATTCAAGTAGACTTAAGGCAACGAGTACTAGAACATCTCATAAAATATAGTTGGTATTTAAAGGTAAGATCTAGTCTTAAAAGTAAAAAGCCAAAATAATCTAAATTTGAAGGATATGAACTAGAAGATGATGGAACCTTATGATTTCATGGAGGATGTATATTCTTGATAATAGGGATCTTCAAGACACCATCCTTAAAGAAGCCCACAGAGAAGTATATTGTACACATCTTGGAGTAAAGAAAATGTATATTGATACCAAGAAACTCTTCTTCTGGTCGGACATGAAATGTGATATCGTTCAATTTGTTACAAGATGTTTGGAATGTCAACAAATAAAAGATAATCATTGTCATCTAGTAGGTCTCTTACAACCTCATGACATTCCTATGACCAAATGGGAGATCATTTCTATCGATTTTATCACTGAACTACCTCTTACTTCTCAAAGACACAATGCTATTCTGGTGGTAGTGGATAAATTAACAAAAAGTGCCCATTTCATTCCCGTAAGAGATACTTACGAAGTTGCTGACGTAGCTCAAGTATTCATAAATGAAATTACCAGATTTCATGGAGTACCTAAGAAGATCATATCAGATAGATATTCACGATTCACTTCAAGATTTTAGACTTGCATGTAGTCAGCCTTAGGAACTCAACTAAATTTGAGCACAGCTTATCATCCTGAAACTGATGGTCAAACAGAAAGGGTAAATCAAGTACTTGAAGATATGTTGATAATGTATGTTATGGATTAGCATTCGCACTGGGAAAAGCATTTATCCTTAGTCGAATTTGCATGCAATAATAGCTATCACAGTTCAATCAGAATGCCTCCATTTGAAACATATACAGCGGACCTTGCAGAACATCGTTAAGTTGGGACAAGTTAGAATATTGAGTGATAGTAGGGCTAGAATTAATCCAAGAAATGGAGGAGCAGGAAAAACAAATTAGGCGATGGTTAAAAGAAGCACAAGATAGACAAAAGAGTTATGTTGATGCTCACAGAACTGATAGGAAGTATGAAGTTGGGGATCAGGTTTTCATCGGCATCAAACCGAATAAAAGCATTATTCAATTTGGAAAAGGAACAAAGTTGTCACCCCGATTTATTGGACCATTTAAAGTCATGGAAAGAGTTGAACCTGTCACCTATTGTCTTGCACTGCCACCTTACTTGCATAAAATTCATATTGTATTTCATGTATCTGTATTAAGGCATTACATAGCTGACCAATCTCATAACCTTCAATGGAAAGAACTGCAGGTATTGGATGAAGGAATCATATTAGTCGAACCATTACGTATACTGGAACGTAGGGTTCGCTAGTTCAGGAATCGTCTGGTAGACCAAGTTAAGGTCCAGTGGGATAAGTATAGTCCTGGATCAGCTACTTGGAAAGATACAAAAATCATATGTCAAAAACACCCCAACTTGTGTCAATTTTGAAGAACTTTAAACCATGTTTTGTATATTTACTTTACTTTAAATCAGAAACTCAGAACCATTTTGGAATGATCACATATAAACGTGAATTCTTATGATATGTTATCTATTTAATTCTACTGGTACGTGGATACCAAGATGGAATTATAGTTCTCAAAGTAAAGTTTAAATATCTAAGTAGTTTTGCTAATGATGGGAATTAAGATATTATAATTTTGTTTCATTTATGCATATCGATATGATTGATGAGATAGAAATAAAAGAATGATTATATTTTAAATATGAAAGCTAATAACATGAGTAGAATATGGCCAAGTATGTTATACTGCAGTTAACATGTATGAATTATACATAAGCTATTTGTTTTGAATATGTTGATTCATATTTTATAAATGTATGGATAAGTGTTTATGTTGCAGATAATATCATTACCAAGATGACCACGTGATGATGAAAACTTTAGAACAAGTAAGGCTCAAAGAGATTCCATGATAGGGTGTTAACCCTGGTCCCATTAGGAGGGGCAGAGGTATTACCCACCGTTTATCCTCCGAAACCTGGAGTCATGGGAGGACTGTGTCAATCACGCTCCCCTAGATGTGTGATGATGACTGCCAAATGCCTACTAGGCAATCAGATTGATATAATCAACACTGATACCCTTAAAAGTATATGAATGGTTAGTCAGTATAGTTGATGCCATGGCATACTCTAGTAGAGGACGGATAGGATGGAAGCAGAAGAGATTAGGAAGGATAGGGTGATTATAGAATAGCTGGAAAACCAACTGAGGCAAAACATGGACATTATAGTTGTAAAATATTAAAAATATTAAAGAAAAAATTCAATTTTGTAATATAAGACATATATACTCATAATAATCATTAATATATTTTAGAAACCCTAACTTTGGGACGAAGTTTTTGGAAGGAAGGATGTATGTAATGACCCTAAATTTATGAAATTAAATAAAATTAAATAAATTAAAAACTAAAAATTAAATAAATTGAATAAAATCATTAAAATAAATAAATAAGCATTATTAAATCAAATTAAGATATTCGAATAAAATTAAATCAGATTTTGTTTATAAAATCAACATGCATCATAATTTGAACACGGAGATGGAGGAAGTTGGTGGACAGAGACTTATAAGAAGGAAGGGATGGTTGGAGGAAGGGGGGTTGAAAGGAGGAGGAAAATTTGTAACACATATTTTTTCAATAGAAAAGACTGAGCCTTGTTTGTTTTGAAGTTTTTGGGCATGGGGGAACAGATTGCGGCAATTGAGAAGAAATCTGGAGTAAGTACCTAGGTTATACTTAGTTTGGCTGGGAGGTTATGGTCTTTTGGTAATGGGAGCGAAAGCTGGAGCAAATCTGAAGTCTCTTCGTTTGCAGGAAATTAGGTAGGTACTTCTCATCAAATCATTCAATTTGATATATGAAATTTATTATTAAATTTCAAAGCATGTTCATAAAAATTTCATATCGAGTTCAGAGTAAAAAGTTGTTTAATTTCATTTTCAGTGCTGACAGACATTCCTTTCTCTCTTCCTAGGATGACGTTTGTTGCAATAACCCTTGCATGTATGAAAGGTATCATAACAACACCATATTCAACCTTGCTTTTTGTGCTTCCTAATGAGCCTTTCATTCTTTGCCTTGTAGCTCCTTAGCTCAACTTTTAAGCTTGTGAAGGTTTTTTCTTTATTAGGGGAACCTTCCTCATCTTCTTGATAATGGAGTTGGTTTCTGTTGTGTTGTACCATATTGTTTCCCATTCAAATTTATTTCTTGCTACAATTGGGCCTTCATATGTGCTATCACGCACACTTAGCTATTAGTTATGTCAGCATAAACGAAATGACATGTTACCTTTCCATTCCAACAACGTACATGTCGGTCTAAAGCATGTTTATTTTTTGTTTTTCACACATATAGAGTCCATGTCATTTAAGCATTTAAAAGAGCATATCAACATGCTTATACTCATACCAATCAACACGATTGAAATCAACATTTTACAAAAATTAGCAACCATGATATCTACAAGCCTAAAAGACAATTACAAAAAAAATAACATATCAAAATATATCATTCCTATCAATTCACAATTTTGATATCTATACATAAATGCATAGGACATATAGTCTGCAACTGGAACCTACTTGCACACACCAAACAATCACTAGAAAATGCCAAAAAATTGTTACAAAATTCCAAATATTTATGTCCAAAGGTGTAAGTTTGAGCCTTTGCTCCTTATTTCATCTCTCGTGATTTGATCCAATCCAAGTGTTGAACCAGGGTGCTCTTATACCACATTTAACACTCCCTCGCACCCCTTTGGGTACTTACTTCAGGCTGAATGGGAGGTGTTACTTTAAATTAACCTCAACTCTATGGTCTCCTTATAGAGATGGGGTTATAAAATAATCAAATTCAAAGGTTATTAGAGTCAAGTTATAATACCATACACTTTTAAAGCTCTATACTTCTTTATCAGAGCGATTTGATATTGCAAACTTCATAGTGGTGCAGTATTCAAATCTATCGATTCTCGACCTCCAATATGACATGCCCCTTCTGCTTAGCCCTTCCCACATTTCTCACCACAGGACTGAGGGTCGTGACCTCCTTCTTATCCTGAAGGTGCTATAGCATTTAGACTCCTACTAGGGGACATTCTTCCTTTGTTAAGTGCTTAGTGCCCAAGGTTCTTAAGTTACTCTTAACAATGCACTAGCCAAATATCAGAGCCCCTCTCATCGGAGGCTTCGAATTGGGGAAACAACTTTGGAGTTGCGATATTCTAATTCTCCCATATGTTGATAGCTCTTGGTTCTTAGTCCCAGATCTACGCCTTTGGTTCTTTCAGTCCTTGCAACTGTGGTGCTAGCCCAACATTGGAGCCCCCTTATCTGAAAATTTTCAATTATCAATTTTTGTAAAGTGTTGACATCCTTAACCTTTGATATGCAATCTCCAATATGATGTCATCATTTCATGTGGCACCCTATGGGTTGTGATAGGTGTCACTCATATTTGTCCCTTAGGCCACCTCAAAATGCTAGAACTGACTGCCACATGTCCTTCTGTATCACCACATCAGATGCCACTATAGCTTTATTAGAACTAATCTTATGTCACCACTTGTCCAGCTATATGAGAGATAAAAGGGCCCGCTCACCTTTTCTTTTGCTATGAAATCCTTTGTTAATAATTTTCAGTGTTTCCCAGTGATTTTTAATGCTATCGGAACTTTTCCATGTCGAAACTTTTAAAACGTCATCACCTTCAAAAGTTCTGATTCTCCAATTTAGAATGTTCTGATGTTGCAATATTGCAATGTGCCAATCTCTTTTGAGCTTCGACACTTGTTGCTTCAATGCATTATACCTTTGACATGCATGACCTATGATATTTGATCATTGATATGCCGATGCTTTGATGTTGTGATCATTAATGTGCCTGACATCTGATACATTCAGACCTCCAACATGCGATCTTTGATATTCCTGATATGCCTTCACAAGGCTTTAGTCCTTGAAAGTTAAGAAGATAACTTTTCATCTAGGAGTCCACGTTTAGACTTCCACAGATCATTGGAAAGCTTGTTTAGAAAACTTTCTATAGAATTTTGTAGAATTTTTCCTACAAATCAGCGAACTTTGATACCATGTAGAAATTTTTCTACAAATCAGCTAGCTTTGATACCATGTAGAAATTTCCCACCTGTAGATCAACCTGGTAATGCAATGTACTAAAGAAAAACAATTGATCTACTTCTACAAACGATTAAGCGGAAGCTTAATCAACCATGAGCAACATCAATAAGAACACATATAACTGATAAGAAGGAATCAATCACACATAACACAGAAGAATTTGCCTGGGTAAACCAACTACCTAAAACCCCATCTCTGTATTATCATACAAGTGGAAATATAGTCTGGATTACAAAAAGAATCAGCTCACAAGCTATCCTTCTCTCTCTGCAATCCCTCTGTTGCTCATAAACAATCAAAGGCTTCTCACAAACCTTCTCCTCTGTCCTCCAAGCCTCCTATTTCCTTGTGCAATTTTCCTTGGGGTCCACTGTTGCCACGTGTGTGAATTGGCCCCTTCACACACTCACTAACCTCTGATCTAACTGCAAAAACTTGAAGGAGATAAATCCTCATTGTGGATGAGCTTCCTTTATAGGAAAAATATTCATCCAACTGATAGTATATTGTCCCTTCTCTGATCTCAACTGGGTCTTTGACAGAACTGACATGCATCAATTATCCATGAGTGAATACACAATTATCTGAAAATATTAGTTTTTAGATGTGTGCAAGCATCAATATACTATATCTCATTAATTTAACAACTTGTTAAATTAATCTAACTGAACTTGACTAAGTTAAACTAAGTCAATTGATCCTTTCAATATAGAACTCATCCTTAACTCCTCGATCAGTGGAGTAAATCAAGGACACATTCTCCAATCAGTGGAGTAATAATTGCATGTTCCCACAAAGACTTCAAGTTTGTTTTTCCATAATTAATTAACTCATGGAGAATTAATTAATTAATATTTTAAACTTCTCGTAAGACCAAATTCAAATTTACTTCCTATAGATAGACTAGGGACTGCTATAAATAGGAAGGCTCCCAGAAATGCTATTTTTAAAAGATGTTATTTTTAGCAATTTCACCTCTCACCCAAGGTGGCCAAAATGCTTATTGGCCAAACTGCTATTTTTACAAGTGTTATTTTTAGTAGTTATATTTTTAGCACTTCCTAAATTTAGCATTTCTTGTTGCAGACTTTTCAAAACTCCCTTTCAATAAGAAAGGCTTCCTCTCGAACCTAATCCTGTAACTCTGGAATGTTCTGCATGCAACACATCTACCAATTGTGGTTGCTCCAGCAACACTCGAAACAAAAAATCTCCCAACTGAACTCTTTGTTGGGCTAGAAACATACTTTGATGCTAAAGCTCTACCTGCTACAGACAAGTGCTCCCTCTCTGACCTCTACGCTACTGCAACATCTCCATGCATCTCACACCATTAGAAACTTCTCTGTGCTACCCTACACTGTGGAACACAATTGTGCCTCTTGCATTGTTGTAACCTGCATGCTCTGCGCTGTCTTAGGATTCCTTGCACTGTAGCTCTCTCTGCCGCTCCATTCACATTTGTCTCTATCCAATTAGTCAGTTCTTGCTACTCTACATCGGGGCTCCTGTAGCAAGGTCTCATCCAAGAGGTTGAGTACCTCAAGGATCATGCCCATCATCCTTGGGACTATCACTCTACATTGCCGCACCTCTTACCTGGAGGTATGGCTACATGTGATCCCTCAACCCACCTGGCTCAAAGTTTCCCCTTACTAGAGGTCTTTGCATGAGTAGATGTCTCTACTCGATCTCCACTCAGCTTCCCCTATTGTGGCTGCTCCATAACCTCCTAAAGCTGCTGCACCAATCGTGGCTTCTCCATAATCGTCTGAGACTTCTTCTGGCACTGCATGTTGAGAGGTAATTTACTCTCCCTCTCAACCACCAAGTACCTAACCTTTGCCTTACTCCTTAAAGCTTTTCATGCATCTTGTACATCAAGTGCATATAGATTCTTAGCTAGCACACCAATCTATTTCCACTTTCTTGTCGTCACGAAATTTTCTAGAAAATAGCTAATCTTAAATCAGCGATATCTCCCTCATCCGAACTTCGATTCAGCTTTTTTTTATTTTATTTTAGGTATTTCTCCACAAGGAATCCAAATCTCCTATTTTTTTCTGAAAATTTTGTACAGAAATTTTCAGATCTTCTCTGCAAACTCTCGAACCAAAACTCAAAACTTTGAAATCTCCTCTCAGTATACTATTCTCTCCTTGATCACCTATGCTCTGATACCATGTAGAATTTTGTAGAATTTTTCCTACAAATCAGCTAGCTTTGATACCATGTATAACTTTTTTTACAAATCAACTAGCTCTAATACCATGTATAAATTTCCCACCTATAGATCAACCTGGTAATGCAATGTACTCAAGAAAAACACTTGATCTACTTCTACAAACAATTTAGCAGAAGCTTAATCAACCATGAGAAACATCAATAAGAACTCATATAACTGATAAGAAGGAATCAATCACACATAACACAGAAAAATTTTCATGGGGAAAGGACCTGCCCTAAACCCCATCTCTGTATTATCATACAGGTGGAAATATAGTTTGGATTACAAAAAGAATCAACTCACAAGCTATCCTGCTCTCTCTGCAATCCATCTGCTACTCATAGACAGTCAAAGGCTTCTCACAAACCTTCTCCTCTATCCTCCAAGCCTCCTATTTCCTTGTGAAATTTTCCTTGAGGTCCAGTGCTGCCATGTGTGTGAATTGGCCTCTTCACACACTCACTAACCTCTGATCTAATTGCACAAACTTGAAGGAGATAAATCCTCATCATGGATGAGCTTCCTTTATAGGAAAAATATTCATCCAACTGATAGTACATTATCCCTTCTCTGATCTCAATTGGGCCTCTGACAGAATTGACATGCATCAGTTATCCATGACTGAATACACAATTATCTGAAAATAATAGTTGTCACATGCATGCAAGCATCAACAAACTATATCTCATTAATTTAACAACTTGTTAAATTAATCTAACTGAACTTGACTAAGTTAAACTAAGTCAACTGATCCTCTCAATATAGAACTCATCCTTAATTCCTCAATCAATGAAGTAAATCAAGGACACATTCCCCAATTAGTGGAGAAATAATTGCATGTTCTCACAAAGACTTCAAGTTTGTTTCTCCTTAACTAATTAACTCACAGAGAATTAATTAATTAATATTTTAAACTGCTGGTAAGACCAAATTCGAATTTACTTCCTATAGATAGACAAGGGACTGCTATAAATAGGAAGGGACCCAGAAATGCTATTTTTAGAAGATGTTATTTTTAGCAATTTCACCTCTCACCCAAGGGGGCCAAAATGCTCATTGGCAAAACTGCTATTTTTAGAAGTGATATTTTTAGCAGTGCTATTTTTAGCACTTCCTAAATTTAGCATTTCTTATTGCACACTTTTCAACACTTTCTAATGGAGAGGCTCTGTTTTAGGATTTGAGTCATTTTGAGGCTTGTAATATGACTGTAAACGTCTATGCTCATTTACTCTTCGGATAATTGAAAACACATTTTGCAGTAATTGAAAACAAGGTCAATGTTGTCAACTCCATTTAGTGTCTCTAGTGTGTTCAAGAGAATTCATCCTATTTATCTTTGTTGAATACTCTAAATATTTCATTTCATGTCTGCCTTTCCTAATATAGTTCCATATCAGCATCATTCTAATCATTTTATCTCAATGATGATACATGTTTTTCTTCGATGATGGGGGATAGATCAAGGCCCTCCTATGATGGATCACTTCGTGTTGACATCAGAACATCATCGAGGAAGTTGACTTAGAAACACACCTTTTGTACCTTGGAACTTGCATACATCGATGGCAAATTTCCTCGCTCTCGGTGACAGGTTTACATCAATGGTCTTTGACTGAAATATTATGTGTGTTGTTCGACATCGATTCATTTATTCACACCATACGAATTGTACTATAGTACCATGAGAGCCATTAAGATCATCGATGGTTTCTCTTGTGTTTGCTAACGATCTACATCATTGGTCAATAATCATATGCTTTCTACCATGTTCGAATCCAACTCATTGATTCATATGGTTAGGCTCTTACATTGGTTGGTCACGTGAATGAGATACAAGACCCCAGATCTAGTTTGATCCATTTGGGCTACAATTTCAATATTTATACAAAGATCACAATTTATGTTGGTCATGATCATATAGATAGTCATCGAGTCATGGATCCACTAGTTGCATCTGTGGACGCTTATTTTTATCATTATACATTTTATGCTAGCTTATGAGATGTTTATGGGTATGCCTACCTCAACAAACAAATATGTCATATTGTAATTGTATTGTAAAAAATGAAGCTCACCAGTTTTCCTTCCTCCCGGAGTTGTCACAAGGTAAAGCACTTTAGTAATCAGTCATCACCTATGACTTTGGACTTTAGGGAAAATTCTGTTATAGGCCATTTTGTCACATCTGATGAGTGAGCCTCCTAATGGGATCAATCAACATCCTATCCCCCCTTATCAGCATCTTGCACAAAGCCCTAAGCATGTTCCCTTCACCGACCAAAATTTTAGCCCTAAAATGTAACATATGAGCCATTTTGAGGACCAATTCTCCTTGTAAGCCTATTGGGGTGCGTTCACCTACATGTTTCTCCATTGTGCCATGCATTGGTCACTAGTAGGTTGCTCTACTCTACACTTGTGTTGGTTCTAGAAATCCTAGATAATGATCAATATTCTAGAAGCTTCCCCTTCTAGGAGATTCCAAAAGTTGTTTTACTACTTACCTTTGATAAAACATTTAGATCCTACACTTCCCTACTTTGTATTTTTGACCACCTATCCTTTGATCCTATCCCTCCATCAAAGGTGGATCTCTTACCCTAGATTGGTAATTATATAAGAACTCTGAACTTATCCTACTTCTCTATATATTCCTAACCTTCTATGTGGTCCCCCGGATGCGGGTGACACAGGTGTCATAAATGGTTTACAAGCCAAATGTTAAATGTGAGTACCGCATGCTGCAGAGAAACGGGGCTCCCCAGAACCTTACCTCATGTAAAACTGATAGACAACATTACGATGGATATGGTAGTATCTGGGCATTTATGGTGTGCTCTGTTTGAAGCATGGCAAGGAATGTTATATTCAAGGCATCTCGGCTCATCCCTCTCATGGTTAGTATTCATTCTTCTTGCTCTGAGTTTTGGCTTATGAAGGTTTCGGGTGGCGAGAAGTTCTCCGTTTACAGCGGCGTGCTCTGCAGGACTCAGGCTCGTTTCTGGGGTAAGCGGTTCTCACCTTCTTCTTAGACCCTCTCAGTGTGTATTTCCTGTTCTCTGGCTCAATCATTCCGACTCTCAATTGCCTTCTTTGCTTGTTTTGTTGATTCTGTGGCCCTCCCTACGCTCCTCAATATGGTCCGCCAAGGTGGCAGGAAATGACCCAGAGGGCGTCATGGTAATGGCTCTCGCCCTACAGCCAGCAGTTTTGAGAACCCTGAACAATCTCCCATTAATCTCCCTCCCTCTCAGGCGAATGTGCAATCTCCTAGCCCTGCTCGTAGGCCAATCCCGAATAGTGCTTTTCAAACCACCCATTTTAAATTCCAAGGCAATCTCAATAGGCCTCTAATTTCTGCCCATATCACCATCATCCTCTTGGAAGAAGAAAACCAAATCCATCCTCTGGCCTGCATAACGCCGGAGCCCTCTCAGAGCAGCGAGTAGCATTTGACAGTGGGAAGCAAGGAGAAAGATTTGGTTGATCAACCAGGTCAAATTGACAGTCCAAGAATCATTCCGCCACATGTAGACACTCTCCCTACTACTAGGGATGGATTTCTGAATGATACTAATCACCCCATGTTAATCCCAGAGGATGATAAGGCTGGCAATGATGATCTATGTTTGGGTAGCGACTGTCCAGGAGAAGAGAAGACTCCTGGAAGCCTAAGGCCACCTGGGTCTGTTTTGTCTCGTTTTTGCTTTTTGGCTGTCAAGTAGATGAATGCATCCAGGTTTCTTTCAAAATAGTCATGACTCAATTCCATCATCTTGACACTTTTGGTCATTTCCAGGGCAGTGGCAACGTTTTTACAGTCAGACTCACTATGGATATTAGCTCTCTTGTACACATGCACAGTCTTCTAATCTACTGGTCCTTCTCTCAAATGTATTTCTGTCATGTAGTTTTTTGTAGAATATATGCCTAGAATCCTTCCATACTGGGGCAAACTTGCTGTGTAGAGCGCCCTCATGAATTCTCTTCTGAGGCCTCGAATACTTGTAAAATTATTTTTACTTTAAGTTAATAGATCTTAATCTTTGCAGAGAAAAAAAAAAAACCTTCTATGTGGTCAAGGGTTATATTTTAGAGATTTTTTCTACCCTTACATTGTTGTAGTGAGTTGTCATCATCTCATGCATTTAGGGTGAATGGAGGTGCATATTGTAACAAGGAAAGGATAAGTTAGCAACTTGGAGGAGCTCTTCTACAAAGGACAACTTCTACTTATGGTTGTAATATCCTTCCATTTATATTACTGTTTTCCTAGATGTGATGTTGTTATTTCACTTATTTCAATACCATGTTGATATATTGAATGAAGTACCTAGATAATACTACATAGATGTCATAGTTTCTTGGCTTGTGTTATGTGATTGTGCAAGTTCTAAAATTGGCATTCATAGCTAGAATTTGAGCTTCCAAGCTAAAGTAGGAGCGAAGTGTGTGAAGGATTCCAGGTATGCCTCACTCCATCATGTTTTTACTTTAAGGAAAATCATTATGATCCTTGTCTCCCTATTTTTATAGGTTAGCCAACGACCTAGGGGAGATACTCTTGTTCACAATCATTAATCTCATATAACAGGTGCTAAGAGGATGAAAGGGATATTAGATCTTTTTCATAGTGATGTGTTTGGACCTATGTCTATTCCATCACTAGGTAAGTCTATGTGCTATGTATAATTTATAGATGACTTCTCAAGGAATACATGGATATATTTCCTCAAGAATAAATTTAAAGTCTTTAACAAGTTTAAAGAATTTAAGGCTTTGGTGGAAAACTAGACAGAGAAAAATATGAAGTTGCTGAGGATAGATAATTGTTGAGAGTTTAACAAGAAGGAATTTGAAGAGTTTTATAAGAGTTGTGGTATAGCACAACATAAAACTAGTCCATACACACCTCATAAAAATGGATCACCTTCACCAACATTGGAGAATAGGAATCCAAATGAGGTATGGACTAGTAAGAAACACTCTCTTTCACATACAAGGGTATTTTGTTGTGATGCATTTTACATGTTCCAAAGGAGAAAAGAACCAAGTTGGATAGTAAAACTGAAAGGTGCATATTTATTGGGTATAAGGATGGTTAAAAATGTTATAAGATTTGGAACCCATAACTTAGGAATTATTTTGGCTTAGGGGGTTCTAACCTAGGTTTAGAGTTAGTTGCACCAACCAACAAATCCCTACACTACTCACCCTTTCGGTAACAACCCGCATAGCGTAGGCCGCAGTCTCACCCGAAGTAGTATGGGGGGATGCAAGAACCAAGTTTCTACATCCAGAGACAATTGTGATGTGTTGTAGCTCCTTAGCTCTGCCTTTGTGTAGATCAATAAACCCTTAGGGCTCGACACTGTAGTTTTATTAAAATAGCTTCTAGACCTTCGTCAAGGTCTACGATTGGTCCTTGCGGACTTGTATTAGTCAATCTATCCAGTTACGTGCATTGGAGAACAATTATAAATTAGACTTTGCATAGATAATCTTATGTTATTAATAAACATCAGATAATTCATCTGAGTCTTCACGAAATTACATAAACATACTTATGCAGATGATTTAACATTTATTTATTAGAATCGTGCACTGTCAGACCAATATTTCATAAACACATTATTCATCCACACCATATATCGTAAACAGAGATAAACAAATATGCACAATATTTGTTCGGTAGTCTTCTTTGTTGATATTTAGTTAAACTTGATAGACTCAAAACTACCCTACGCACTCAACTGCAGCGGTCCACACACTCAGCTACAGACTCTACCCAAGCCTCTATGCGCTCAGTTGTAGACCTTTCTCTCCAATCGACCCACTTCTTTGTGCTATCACTTTTCTCTTACTGACCCACTACATCCATCATTATGTTAGATATCTCTCTTAGAATCTATAAGACACACCTACTTATACAATCCCATGGTCCGTGGACCACGGGTGGGTCTCAAAGGCGACTCAAACTTTACATAAAAAAGGGGTTAAAACCCCTTTGACTCTTAACCATCTACACGCTCCACGTCCACAAATCACTGAGACTTTACATTAGCTACAAAATATACATTAAAACATGGGTTATTTTAACCCCAAAACTGACTCAGGGGACCCCATATCAATAGGAAGGTTGTGTACAACTGAGATATGGTGTTTAGATAGGTGAAATATTTTATTAAACATGAAGTCCTACTAATGTAAACTGAGAAGATAGATTTTGATCTAAAGGAGGAAAGAATAAACTCTACAACAGAAGAAGAATCAGAGGATGAAGAGCCACAAACTCTAGTTGTGATAACATCAGTGTAGGTTTTAACCCCGTACAGAAATTACCTACATACAAATTCTAAAACACAAAAAATAAACAATGTGAGAGCATAACACATAAAACACAATTACACATAGATTTTCCACTGGATCCCAATATCGGGACTCCCATCTTGATTTTTCATTATGTTCATTTCAATGTTACAATACATACTTATACATGCCGAAGTATCCAATACCATGGACAGAAAACCATCGCATCAAAAACCACGTGCAAAAAATCATGCACAAAACCATAGGTAGGTCCGCCGAACCTAATATAGGGTCCAAAAACAAAATTTTCTGGACCCCATAGAGTGGGCTTACCTGCACCTACAAACCCACTGTGACCCGTCCACACCCCCGCCCGGCTACGCAATTGGCGGAACGAGCCCCCCCTCTAACCCCTCGGTTAACTACATGGGCTAGTCATGGAAAGAATATAACACAACCCAACATTCTCACACTTGTTGTTTTCTTTCCACAGGGGGCCAAAAGAGAGCTTAGTCATTTATCCAGCCCTGTAACACCCATTGTTTCTCTACACCAAGAGAACTTCTCAAAGCTCAAAGATTTTGTCAATGCATCTGTTGTATTCTTCAAAGTGTCCACCTTTACCAGCAACACCTTTTTTGTCTTCTATCATTTCCCTCACAAAGTGAAAATGAACATCAATGTGCTTTGTCTTTGAATGATATGCAGGGTTCTTTGCCAAGAAAATTGCACTTTGTCTTTCACAGTCTCTCCTTATAGCTCCATGTACTAACCCCATACTTGAACACAATCGCAACTAAACTACTTCCTTGCTTGCATGAGTGGCTTCCATGTATTCTGCCTCTGTAGTTGATAGTGCCACTACAAATTGTTTCTTACTTATCCAAATGATTGCACCTCCAAATAGGTTAAACACATACCCACTTGTAGATCTTATCTGATCCAGATCTCCATCCCAGTTTGCAACAACAAAGCCACGAATATCAAACACTCTATCCAATCCTGGTCTTCCTTGGTAGCACAAACCATAAACACTAGTGCCACAGAAATACCTGAAAACCGCTTCACTACTATCGAGTGCTCCTTCCCTCGTTTTGACATAAACCTGCTCAATACTCCCACTGCATGTGCAATGTCTGGTCTAGTACAAACCATTGCATACATCAGGATATCGATTGCACTTGCATATGGAACATGGGACATGTCCTCTTCCTCTTCTGGTGTCTTGGGACACTGTTCAGTAGATAACCTCACACCTACAGGAATAGGAACCTTCATCGTTTATTATCCTGCATATTAAACCTTTGCAATATTGTCTCGGCATACTTCCTCTGGTTTAACTAGAACTTCCTTTTTGCCCGGTGTCTTTTAATTTCCATGCCCAAAATATAGTTTTCAGCACCAATATCTTTCATGTCGAATTTGGAGGACAATTGGGTCTTCAAATCCTGGATAATTTCTTTGTCATTTCCAACCAGCAACATATCATCCACATATAAGACCAGATAAATAACACAGTCACCAATTAATTTAAAATACACACAGTGATGTAATTTGCTTTTGGTGAAGCCAAGTCCCCATATAAATGTATCAAATTTATGATACCACAAGTTTGGTGATTGTTTTAACCCATACAGAGACTTCTTTAACTTGCATACTATTTCTTTCTTACCCTTCACCAGAAAACCTTCAGGTTGCTTCAAGTAGATCTCCTCTTCCAAATCCCTGTGAAGAAACTTTGTATTCACATCCATCTGTTCTACCTCAGAATCAAAAGTAGTAGCAACAAATAGAAGTAATCTAATAGAAGCTACCTTGGCAATAGGAGAAAAAATATCACCAAAATCAATTCCCGACACCTGGGAATAACCTTTTGCTACCAACCGAGCTTTGTATTTCTCCACCTTTCCTTTTACATTTTTCTTCTTCTTGAACACCCATTCGCTACCAATGGGTTTCCTTCCAGCTGGTAACTCCACCAGATCCCATGCCTCATTTTTGTGCAAAGGTTCCATTTCATCAACCATGGCCTCTTTCCAGAGTTTTCCATCCTCTGAATCTACTGCTTCCTTCATAGTTTTGGGTATCATCGTCAGTAATAGATAAAGAAAAAATTTGAATAGAAAGAAGATGGACTATACCTTTCTGGCTGCCTCCTTTCTCGAACTAATCTTCTCACACTCGAAATTTGTGGCTCTTCATCTTCTGATTCCTCCTTTGTTGTAGAGTCTGATTCTTACTCCTTAAGCTCAAACTCTATCTTCTCAAGTTCCTTTGGTTGGAATTCATGTTTAATAACATCTTTTACCTCTCTAAACACTACATATCGGTTGTACAAAACCTTCCTTGTTACTGGGTTCCAAAGCTTATAGCCCTTTAAACCATCCTTATACCCAATAAAGATGCACTTTTCATATTTACTATCAAACTTTGCTCTTTTCTCCTTTGGAACATGTACATATGCATCACATCCAAATACACTCAGATGTGAAAGAGAGGGTTTCTTACCAGTCCATACCTCTTGTGGAGTCTTATCCTCAAATTTTGATGAAGGTGATATGTTGACCAAGTAACATGCAGTCTCCACCGCCTTTGCCCAAAATTCTTGTCCTAACCCGAAACCACTAAGCATGCTTATTTACCTTTCCATCAATGTCTTTTTCATTCTTTATGCAACTCTATTTTGTTGAGGTGTATATGGAGTAGTCTTCTACTGTGCTATACCACACTTATTACATAATTATTCCAATTCCTTACTACAAAACTCTCCACCGTTATCTGTCCTCAACACCTTTATTTTCTTCTCTGTCTGGTTCTCCACCAAAGCCTTAAATTCTTTAAACTTGTCAAAGACTTCAGATTTATTCTTAAGGAAATATATCCATGTATTCCTTGAGAAGTCATCTATAAATGATACATATTACACATACTTACCCAGTGATGGAACCTTCACAGAACCAAACACATCATTGTGCAGAAGCTCTAATATTTGTTTCACCCTCTTACCACCAGAGGGGAAACTCACCTGATTCTGGTTCCCATATACACAATTTTCACAAAAATAAAAATCCAAAGATCTATTAATTATAGCTTCTACCATACTTTTACCATGAAGTATTCAAAGGCCTTTCTCTCCAATATGTCCAAGCCTTTGATGCCACAACATGGTCTTCTCTCCAGAGACCACTAGGTTTTCTACTCCACTTTGAGGAACCACGAAACTGTTTCACCCATCAACAATAGTGCTACCTTGCAACTCGTACAGAGTTCCAATCCCAACTCCCCACATCAATACCAGTGCTACCCAAACCATCTTGTAGGTATCCTTCTCGAAAATTGTTTTTATACCTGCATCATCTAGCTTGCTAACAGAAATCAAATTTCTTTCCAATACAAGGAATATGTAGAACACCCGGAAGTGTTCTAACCCTTCCACCTTGCAACTTCAACTTTTCTTTTCCGCGACCAATGATTTTCGCCTTCTTATCATCCCCTAAGAAGACATCACCACCATCGTATTTCTCATACTCACAGAACCACTCTCTATGGGGAGTGAAGTGAAAGGATGCACTTGAGTCAATCAACCATTCTTCATGATCTAGATGTGTAATTGAAGAAGCAAATTGCACATCCCGACCTTCATCTGAGGTGGTTTTCATCTATACAGAAGGAGCATCAGCAGATCCCTTTCCTTTATCAGGAGCTTTAGATTTACAGTCCCTTTTGTAGTGCCCTTCCTTTCCGTATTTCCAACACATAGATCTCCCACTCGATGAATTATTTTTGTTTCTATTCTGGGATCATCCTCATACAAACAAGGCATCACCATTCTGGCTCTCCATATTTTTTTGTCTCGTCTCCTCCGTCAGCAAGGATGAGACTATTTCATCAAACTGCAAGGCAGTTGCATTGCTACCTATTGCAATAACCAGACTATCCCACGAATCTGGTAGAGAACACATCAAACTGATGCACTTATCTTCATCTAAAATTTTAATATCTATAGATAATAACTGGCTTACCATAGTATTAAATGTGTTTAAATTCTCTATCACAGAGTCTCCATCTTTCATCCTCGGGTTATACGACTTTTTCCGTAGGAACAGTTTATTCACTAGAGACTTAGATTGGTACAAAGTCCCTAACTTTTCCCACAAAGCCTTCACCATAGGTTCCCCTAATACATTCAACAATATTGAATCTGAAACACACAATCGTATTGTGCTCTTTGCCTTTCAATCCAACTTCTTCCATTCTTCATTAGACACTCCCGTTGGTTTAGTACCTAGATCTACCGCGTTCCACTGATCTTTATCCACCAACAGATCCTCCATCTTGAGTTTCCACAACTGAAAACTCTGACCATTAAATTTCTCGATCTCTATCTTTCCACTACTCACCATCTTCTTTTACTACCAGAATCAATCTCGTAGATCTCCCACTAAACAGGGTCTACCACAGGCTCGAGCGAAACCCCTCAGCAACAAAGGCATCCCCTTGAAGCAAAAACAGGTCTGATACCAAATGTAGGTTTTAACCCCATATAGAAATTACCTGGATATGAAATCTAAAACACATAAACTAAATAATGTGAGAGCATAAAACATAAAACACATATAAAGAGAGATTTTCCCCTGGATCCAAAAACCGGGACTACCAACTTGATTTTTCATTATGTTTCCTTCAATGTTACAATACATATTTATACATGCCGAAGCATCCAATACCATGGACCAAAAACCATCGCATCCAAAACCATGGACTTAAAACCATCACGTCCAAAACCATGTGTGAAAAATCATGCACAAAACCATAGGTAGGTCTGCCCAACCTAATATAGGGTCCAAAAACAAAATTTTCTGGGGCGTTGCCCCTAACCCCATAGAGTGGGGTCACCTACACCCCTTAAACATCCTGTGACCCTCCTCGCTACATAATCGGCACAATGAAGGGGGGGCTTTGCCCACCCTCTAACCCCTCGGTTAACTACGTGGGCTAGTCTTGGAAAGAATATAACACAACCCAAAAATCAGTTTGAGAAAGAATACATATGGAAAGTTATAGTCCATATTCTTTTTGTTAAAATTTTGCTTTATATATTACTGATGATGATCCCATAAATGTCAGGGAGGTAGTAGATTCAGAATATGGAAAAATCTGGAAAGAGGCCATGGTTGATGAAATGGCATATTTGGAAAAAAAATGAGGCCTGCAATCTGGTGAAGTTGTTGGATGGAAGGAAACCCATTGGAAGAAAATGGGTGTTTAAAAGGAATATTAATGCAGAAAGCGAGGTGGAGAAATACCAAGCTCAGTTGGTAGAAAAAGGTTAATCCCAGGTGTCGAGAATTGATTTTGGTGATATTTTTTCTCTTGTTACCTAGGTAGGTTCTGTTAGAATACTTTTATCTATTATTGTTGCTTTTTATTTTGAGGTAGAACATATGGATGTGAATACCACATTTCTTCATGGGGATCTAGAAGAAGAGATCTACATGAAGCAACTTGAAGGGTTTGTGGGGAAGGGAAAGAAAGGACTGGTATGTAGGTTAAAAAAGTGTTTCTATGGGTTAAAACAATCACCAAGGATGTTGTATCATAAATTTGATACATATATACAAGGACTTCACTTCACTAGAAGCAAAGCGGATCACTGTGTGTATTTTAAATTAATTGGTGGCTTTGTTATTTATCTGGTTTTGTATGTGGTTGATTTGTTGCTGATTGGAAATGACAAAGAAATTATCCAGGATTTGAAGAGGAACATATGGTTAAACCATAGGAAGTATGTCGAGACAATATTGCAAAGGTTTAATATGAAGGATCGTAAACTGGTGAAGGTTCCTATTATTGTAGGTGTAAAGTTATCTGTTGAACAATGTCCCAAAGCACAATAAGAGGAAGAGGACATGAACCATGATCCATACTGAAGTGGAGTCGGTATACTGATGTATGGAATGGTCTATACTATACCCAAAATTGCACATGAAGTGGGAGTATTGAGCAGGTTTATGTCAAAACTAGGGAACGAGCATTCAACAACAGTGAAGTAGGTTCTTAGGTGTTTGCATGGCACTAGTGATTATGGTCTGTGTTACCAAGCAAGACTACAATTCAACATAGTTTTGGACATCCATGGCTTTGTTGATGCAGACTGGGTTGGATATTTGGATCGGAGAATATCTACATGTGGGTATGTGTTTAACCTATTTGGCGGTGTAGTTATTGGATGAGAAAGAGACAGAATATAGTGGCATTTTCAACTATAGAGGTAGAATACATGGAATCCACTCATGCAGTCACAGATGCAGTTTGGTTGCAGAGATTCTGTTCATGTATGGGGTTAGTATAATGAGATTTAAGGATAGACTATGACAACCAAAGTGGAATTTTCTTTGAAAAGAACCTTATTATTCAAAGACAAAACACATTGATGTTTAGTATCACTTTGTGAGGAATATGGTTGAGGAAAAAAGGTGTTTCTAGTAAAGGTGGACAATTTGAAGAATGTTGTAGATGCATTGATGAAGTCTGTTAGCACTAAGAAGTTTTCTTGGTGTAGAGAAATAATTGGCATTACAAGGATGGACCAATGAATAGGATCACATATGACATTCTATGTGGAAAGGAAAAAAATAAGTGTGAGAATGTTTGGTGTGGGTTATGTTATTTCCATGACTAGTCATAGTGGCGTAGTATCCCCCCTGCACAAGATCTAAGGATATGCTGCAAGAATTGCTTTTTTGGACCCTATATTAGGTGGGAAGACATACCTACAATTTTGTGCATGGGTTTTTCACATGGTTTTGGGCATAATTTTCTCACCATGGTATTTTGTAGATATGGTGAAGGGAACTATGTTTATGTTCTAATCCAGGGTTAATTGATTGGGGTTTTTGAATGCTTCGACATGTATATATATGAATTGTAACATTAATTCATGGGTTTGGGAGCCAGGGGAAAATATTTATGTATTTGTTTTATATTCTAGTCAGTGTTTATTTTTTGTTCTTTGAATTTTTCTGCAGGAAATTTCTATACAAGGTTAAAACGTATAGTTGATAAGTTTGTGGCAAGATGATATGCAATCTCTTGCATGACCAACTTATCCATGGTATACCTTCATAAGAAATGTGATGGTTTTTGGTATTCGAAGAACCTAAGGTAAGTGTCATCTGGTGAGGCAATTTAATCGGCAAGCTTTTATACTTAGTCCATCACCTCACGGGAAATGTAGGGGGGTTCCGCCTCAAATATCATCTAGTAGAAAAATTTGTTGAAGTGGTCAGCCAACTTTTCCATGACTCTTTTGTATCTACACTCTAAAAGAAGTTTGCAATAAATATTAACAAGAAGCTCTTTGGGTGTCCATTTCTAGCTCATGCTAGGAAAATAATTATGAGCACATATATCATCCAATAGGTATCCAAACATGTAGAATTTGGTTTGCTTGATCTTAGGCAGTTTCTTTGAATTTTTCACATTAATCTTAAGTTGCTGAGCCAAAATATCTGACCAATTAATACCTTACCCTTGGTGACAACCTAATGAAACATGTAAACCCATCCTTTGGGGAAGGTTCGAATACTCTTCCATCCATATATTAGGAAACATAGCACAATCAAGTACTAGAACAAATTTCTAAGAGATATAGTCCTATAAGTATTACTAGGTGTCTCGTGGAACTTAACTGGCACTTTCACCAAGTCTTGATAACATCCACGGTTCTCAATTAGCTAGTGACCGCATAGAAATCTGAATCCATGTATTCCTTTGGCTTAGGCAAGTGATACATCAAGTGAATATCATGGCTAAATAAGAAGCAAGACATTGCCCACTAACACTAATAAGGGTCATGTTCTTAGTATCCATGTTGGCCATGGAATCCCGTTGAGGCATGTTTTGGGGCTTAAAGACCAAATTTTGATCAAGTCCTTTGTAAAAGCTCCGCGAATTGAGGGCGCAGAGCACGAAGTCATAATAGAGTCATAGGGTTATCTACCGTAGTTTTTGTAATGTAATGTTGGATTGATATACCTACCCATGGTTCGTGGACCATGGGATTGTATAAATAGAGTGAGGCTCTAAGGAAGAAAAGATAATGATGAATGAAATAATGATAAGTCTAAGTGCTTGAGTCGAAGGGAAAAGTGTGTCTTTGGGTTGTAGAGTAGGAGAAGTTTCTGCAGCTGAGTGCACAGACCCCTGCAGCTGAGTGCGCAGGGTAGGTCGAGTCTGTAACTGTTTGAAGAATCAATAAAGAGAAGTTTACCATATTTATGTGTATCTTTTCCTGTTTTATTGTATTATTTCATATAAAATGCAAGTGTACTATTTATTTACATGAACTTATATGAATGTGTTGAATCAATAAATCTAATATAAGGCACCTATTTATATGAAGGTATCTAATTTTTGTAAGAAGCTAAGTACGATCTCTGGTGTGTCTTAAGGGAATAGCATAGAGTGTTGTTCCAACAGTGTGGAAGCTCCATAGTCACTGGTTAGGGTTGTGCGAAGGCAGTGCATCAAGGCGTGAAAGCCTAGGAAGTGCGAAAAGCAACCTATGTGTAGGAACAGATAGTTGGACTAGTCAAAAACCTCAAACATCTCAAGGGTGTGGAAACTTGGTTCTAGCACCCTCCCATACTACTTCGAGTGAGACCTTAGTCCACGCTCCGCAGACTGTTGCTGAAAGGGCCAGTAGTACAGAGATTTGTTTGGCTAACTAAGTTTGAACTTGGGTCAACCCTAACAAGCTAACAAATGGTTCCATTTTCGGGATCGAGATCTACGTAGGGATGTCTGATGTTGCATCACTAGAATCCAACTAAGAAGGAAATCAAAGATTGGATTGACAGGAAAATTCATGAGTATGCACTAAAGGAGAATAGGAATTCACAAATGACAAAATAAGATGGGTTAGACTGCTACCTGTATATAGAGATCCACAAAATTTTCTTCACGTCATTCCCCATTGAGATGTACGAGTGGATCGCAAAGCTAGAAGATAGCCAAGGAAGGTGCAGGCTTGATAGTCCTATTGTGTGGACCCAAATTTGGTAAGCAAGTTGGAAGAATCAGAGGACAAGATGGCAAGGGTTGTTGATCATTGGCTCGATTGAATTATAGGAGGATTCATTACTAAATTCATGGTAGACACTTCAGTCACCTATAGTGAGGCAGAGTGACGCTTCCTCAAAGGACCGCGAGGTAAGTACGTTAAGTATTTGAACACTTTGATTAATATGCTATTGTGTGAAAAATGGATTATGTGGTTACATTGATGTTCGGGGCTATGTGAAGTGGAAGAATTTACAAAAATGAAGGAAGTACGAAGCTAGAAAATAGCCCCCTGATCTCACCTCCACGAAGGGAGGAGGAAGAGCTCGTGCAGGTATCTCTGCTCATTGTGATCAACTTGATAAGGCAGAGGATTCCACGCATACCACCTCCACCTACACCACCTCCAATTTCACCACCATCACTTCCATCCTCACCCACCCCACCTCAACCACCATCGCGTTGTAATATGGTGAGCTCAATAAAGTTGTCGGTGTTCAAAGGAGGCAGAAATGAAGATCCGGACCAGTTTTGGTTCATGGTAAAAGCTATATGGGAAGCACAAGGAGTGATATATGATGCGATCAAGAAATCTACATTGGTTAGTTCCCTTCAGGATCATGCATTAACTCGTACATTAAGCACTCAAGCGATAATCCAAATGCAGGAATCAAAGAGGTTCAAGCCATGCTAGCTAAGGAATTTAGTAAGCCAAAATCAGAAGCGCAGTCAATAATTGGGTTCAAAGAAATCACGATGCTACCAGGTGAGAATCCTTGGGAGTTGGATCAAAGGCCGAAATGTATCATCCACGAAGCCAACATGACCCTGATAGATGGACAACACCATGCATGGTTTTTAGCATCACTAGCACCTTATCTAAGGAACGTGTTGTCACAACAAAGAATAACAATTCAAACCGAAGCATTAAAGACCGCGATGAGGATGCATGAAACTCTGATATAGGATCCTAACCTAGGAGTTCGGTAGATTCACACGTAGCTAAAGAACTTATGCCTTGAGATGCAGAGCCTAAAATAAGACAGTACAGTTCACCTGGAGGTGCGCGAAGAAGTATGGTGTGTAAAATGTAAGGGTCAGGGACATGACAAGGACCATTGCCCAATGTTTACGAATTACCTCACGGTAGTTGGACCAATGTCACTAAGGCAAGAGGCACAAGAAGGACCTATAAAGGCGATTGCATTATGGTGCGTGATTTGTCAGATAGGAGGAAAGTATGCTACAGATAATTGCCACTTATTGCAGAAGTACACACAGAATTTTCAACAGTTGTTCTATAATTTCTGTAGATCAGTAGATCATGATGAGCACACTTATGGAAGTTATGAGCTGATGATGGATCGAAATCCTACCTACAGAGTTCAGGCTAAAAAATGGCCCCTTGACCAGAATGTAGGGATGGTGAGAACCTGATTTCAGTGGCGCAGAAGAGGTCAAGTTGGAGGAGGACCAGGAAGAGGTCGCGAAAAACTTGTATGTTACAATTATTGAGGGTCAGGACATTATGCCCATGATTGTATGAATTTGACACAACCATCATTCTTGTATTTTACATTGTTTGATCATAAGATGGAGGATTGTCCCACACTGATAGCAAAGTTGCGTGATAAGGGAGCGCTCCAACCTCCCTCGACTCAAAACCTACAAATGATGAGGTCTAGGCTGCACGAGAAAGACCCCAATGTAAATATTGTGCTATGAAGTGGAATTACAACAGGGGATGACAAGGGCACATAGCCTGAAGAGAGTACTTGGGTTCACAAGGCTCCAACGAAAGAACCAAAGTTCGATTTGGAGCACGCCAAGGAGTCCTTCATGGAAGCTAGGGAGATCTTCACTGAGGCCTCCACTTCACGAAGTAAAGAAAGGGTGGAGCCAGACATGGACCCATCAATGCTCACAATGTTCTTGGAGACATGCATGAAGCTACTGCATGACAACAAGGTTGTAAAAGAGTTGTAGGAACTCATTAATAGATGTGTGGGGACTGCGCCAGGTGAATCACGCATAGTCAAGAAGGTTGGAAAGCATGTGACAAGGACAGGAAGAGAAATAAGATTGACTGTGCAAATCAGAGAATACGAGATGGATCAAGTAATTATGGACATGGGATCAGACGCAAACATTCTACCAAAGTAGACATGGGAGCACATGGGGAGGCCTATGCTACAATGGTCTCCTATCTAGTTGCAAATTGCAAATCATCATAAAATCCTACCTTTGGTAAGATTGTAGGGAGTCACTATAGATATCGAAGGGGCGAGTGTGCTAGCAGATTTTGAAGTGATAGAGATTGTTGATGACAACAATCCTTACCCCCACACTATTAGGTATAGATTGGGCCACTGACATGAATGGGGTAATAAATCTAAAGAAGCATAAGATGATTTTTGAGAATAATTCTCGGTGTGTAGTTGTACCGTTGGACCCTATGGAAGGATCACGTTACATGGAGCCAGCGTGCGACTATGAGATCGATGACAATCTAGATTGCATCTACAAGATAACTGCATGAGAACAAGACTAGGTGAACCCAACCGTGGATGGACGAGTCTCATGGGAGTGCGAAAGTTATTGTACATTGGATTTTGATGAAGAAATAGAACGATGGCAGAACCGATTGCACGAGGTAACCATGCTGAACTATAACATGATGACAAGGTCGTTGTGCTATGTATCAATGGAATTAAGGGATTTTCTTACGTATGATGGGTTAAGAAAGGTAGATGATTTCCTAAACAAATTCGAAAGCAAGGTGCTAGAATAGCAGTGCTTTGAGGCTTTGAAATTACTACTGCACGCTACACCCACAAGGTGGTGGGTACACACCAAGGAAGCTTTGGAGACTAGAACGCATGTAGGAGGATGATGCACACATGGTTTGGGAAGCCTATACAGTGATTGACAAATAAATGTCAGGGATGTTATAGTCCTCGCACACATTTGTCTAGATGGGTACGATCATATGGAAAACAACCTGTGTGGAAGCATGTGAACTTTGTGTTCATTGATATGGTCCATGTGCAGGTGTTGGGAGGGTAGAAATGTAAAAAGCTCCTCGAAAGGGAGCAACATGGTGAACAGAATATGATTGCGTAGAAGGGTAACCATGCAGAGGGATGTGGCAAAGTGTGTGAAGCTTTGAACAAGGCATGTAGCGTGCGACAAAATTATTGGGACCTCGTGTACGAGAAGTCCTATGGGTGTATAGAGTGACATGCAAGAAACTAACACAATAGATGACGTCAAGGCTAGGTTGTGGAGTAACCACTGTACTCCTAATGGAGCATCGCAAGCCTAGTCCGCACATAGTAGCGCCATGGGATATGAAGGGTCGACGTGCCCTAGGAGGAGGGACTACACAGTTAGAAGAAATGGAAGAAGAACACATGGAACCTAATGAAGAGATTTAGGAAAATGGTCTTAGGCTCTAGGAACTTATGAAAGAAAGGGTGCGATTAAGGAAGAAAAGCGCTCTAGTGGAAGCGGAAGTCAAGAGGTTGGAGGATGGGATAAAGGAAGATTTTCTCGATAAGGAAGCCAAGGGGATAAGATAGGATGACCATGATCAAAATGACAATATTTAGGACTATTGTCATGAATTGATTAGTATGATTCCTTGGCTTGGACTGCATATTACTAAGCAAATCAACTAAGGTGACGCGCTGCAGATGATAAGGTGCACGTCATCACCAGTAATGATAAAAGGTGGGTACTTTCCAGGAAGAATGATGGATGACTGGAAGAAATCATATAGGAGTGGCACAACCACCTGACTAGCTGAGGGAAGCATAGTCTTAGCACTCCAGGAAATTGAAAGGAGGTGTGGGACTTAAAACTACTCTACCCGGGAGCTGTGTGATGTTGGAGTTGTGTGCAGAAGCAAAGAGTCACAAGGTCCGCGCCCGCGCAAGGGGGGCCATGCTGCCATGTGGGTTGTCCAGAAAGTGACTGCTAATGTCTCTATTCATGATGCGATGTTCGACTTGAGACCAAATGGAGTGGGTGAGAGGCATTTAAGATGCAATTTATGGGCAAGATTTGCGAAAATCTATCGCCAAGGGAGCATTAATGAACCAGATTTGGGGGAACGATCGAATTCAAATTCAAAAGGTGTTGTAAATTATAATGGGCTACCCAGTAAACAAAAATTGGTTATTTGCAAATTGAGCTATTCAGCATAGACCTGTTTGTGTTGTGCCAAGCGTTGATTGAGCCCCTATGTTCGTGAGTGATATATTTCTAAATGGACATGATGGCAGCGGTTGAGGAAGTTATGGAAATAACAGGGGTCATCATCGAAAAGGCTATGCAGGCCCTAACTATGGGGGATGCCTCGAAAGGTGTCGGGATTGTGGCAGAAATCCCGAAATCATCTTGCACACCAAGACCAAAGAAGGACAAACAAATGATGGTTCCCGTACGTGTGTCCCCGTGAAACCCGCTGCACACCAGGCTGACGATGGATGGGAAGGGGAAAGTTGTTACCATAGAAACTGATGAGGAAGACTTGGAGGACCTGATTGTTGAGGAAAACATGGATGAAGGTACCGAAGAGGAAACTGAGCCTGCACACCCTCCAACAATGCTACCCACCTATATCCCACTGTGGAAATGGAAGGCCAAAAGTGCCCAAGGATCTTGACGAGAGAAAGAGCTCGCTCCAGACCCTACTCCTCCCAAAGAACATCATTTTTGAGGGCATGCACTTGGGATGGGTGCCAAGCTTGAAATTTGAAGATTGGGACCTTGCTGACCATGAGAAGTTCCCTCACCTTGAGACCATGCATCTCAAGAATCCTAAGCGGAACACTGTAGCGGGAGTAATAGAATTAGAGCTGCGAACGTGGTTGCATGGAGTGGAAAAGGCAGGGCTACTAAATTTGCTTTGGGTGCCGCCTTTCCACCGTGCCTCAATAACAATTTTTGTCATCAGGTAGCTACTCTTCCCGTGCATGGTGGGTGTTTATGGTTGGAGGAGCCCATCCCGATCACGGAGCATTTGATTCACTACATCACCCAGCTTCCATGCAAAGTGGAGGACCCCACGGATATCTCTGACGGAAAAAGCAGTGATTTGGCCACCGTGGACGCCATGAACAGGAAGTATAAACTCGAAAAGAAGAAGAGGGGCTACACCATCTCCAGCATCAACAACAAAGTAGTATGGGTGCAGACCAAAATTTTGGTAGGTAAGGTTATGCACAAGTGACGTGCGGATGAGGTACTCACGCTGGTAGTAGCACTTGCTAAATAGTCCGCAGAGGGGGTCCAGTGTAACTGGTCCCAGTTCCTCTGCAAGGAATTCTTAGAGAATTATTATGAAGCTCAGGAATAGGGCAAAACATTTCACTATGCATGGCTTCTGCTGACGATAGTACTCGTGGCAGTGGAATTGCCGGAAGATAGTCAATTCCCCACAATTGACAGGCATTGGCTAGAGGCTGTGAACTACGCTTCATTCTGGGCCACAAAGGATGCAAATAGGATCTGCCACAGTAAGATGTTTTGGGTGCTCATGGAGATTAACCTCAGAATGGGGATCAACCCCAAGTTTCGGTTGTCACCCACTCTCTACAACAGCCTAAAGTTTTGTAGAGTTCAAGGTGGATTTCCATAGCATATACATCAGAGCGTGTAAGGATCTGAACAAGAAATGGACAGAGCTACCCTTTGTGGCCACGAATGATGTAATCTTCAATGTACTGGAGACATGGCCACTAGAGTGGTGTGCTCTAGACATATGGCAATAGAGAGGTCTACGGAGCAGAGGAAGAAAGAGGAGGCCAAACTTTGCATCGCGTAGTTGGCAGAAAAGAAAAGGTAGGAGGTAGTGGCAGTAGAAGCGCAAGAGGCACGGGACACTGCAAAAACAACAGCTAAGTAGGAAAATGTAGCAGTAGTAGTAGCAATGTAGGAGGCAGCCATGAAGGCGCATGAGGGCCAAAAGTCACTTTCAGATGGGTAGGAAGCAGAGGAATACGGCGGAGGCGTGGACCTACAAACCGCGTCAACATAGTTGAAGCACCCACACCCAACCGAGAGGATAGGGTCATGCAAGAAGGTCAAGGCATTGAAGGTTTCTATTGACCCGATAACCCTTACCGAGGGTCATCTACACAACATCAGCAAAACAATGTGCAATGTCACCTCCGAGGCCATCTAGGAATTTATACAGGAGAACCAGATTGTGTGTGGGGCCCTTAGAGTGTAGCTGTAGGAGTTGCAGGTGCGTACTACTTAGGTTGGTACCCTTTTGACCAACCTCACAGTTGGAACAATGACAGCAGAGCATATGTTGTGCGCTTGGTTGATGAATATCATAATATTGCTGGAAGGGGCACTGATGACAAAAAATGAGGCCAATAGGCCTACGGTTAGCACATTGAAGGGTATCGGCATCAACATGGCTTCACTCCTGTGGGAGACATTATAAATTCTGTAGGATGGGATAACTGCAGAACTACGGGCTAGGGAGATCCATGCACTCCAAGTCCTCAATAAGCAGAGAAAAAACATGGACCATTTGAGCTTGCCGTGTGAAGAAGTGGGGTCACAGAATCAATAGTTGATAGAGGTACTGGATGAATCTTATCAAAGCATCCCAGAGCTAGCCATCCCAATAGACATACCAACAGAAGTGCGTATTCACAGGCTAGCAGCAGGGGTGCACAAGGTGTGGGAGGAAAAGACAAAGGTTTAGCTGGAGCTAAACCTTCAGATTGCAGAGCTACGGTTGAAGGCGCAGCTATCCACCCCTCCAGAAGTAAGAAAACAACGTGCCAGCACTATTACAGTGGGACTGGACAAGATCAATGGTGTAGTGAGAGACTACACCAGCATGTTGGAGGAGTCACTTGAGGTCCTCTCAAATCTGTAGGACCCCAACATCCAGCGCTTAGAGATAGAGGCGTGAGAACTCCAATAGCAATACGACAACATCAAAGGAACTGCACAGATGGTGGCCCTCACTCAGAGGCTATTGTGGATGCAACATGCCAAAGCGCTAAAAGAGCAGGTGGATGCAACACGGCATAAAGAAGCAATCCTGAAGTTGCTCATTCAGCCTTGGATCGACAAGGCCTTCACCATCATAGTAGTAATTGAAGGCAGGCTCGCACAAATGCAGGGAACACAGACACAGATGCATAGAAGCACTTTTGACTCTGAGGTATCGAAACAACACGTACAACAGATTGAGCAGGCAGCAGCTTAGTGCATTGCCAACCTTGCAGCAGTTCGAGTAGAGTTGGAGGGGCTTTGCGCAAGGATCTCCACACTGATAGAGTGACTCGAGGATGAGTCATGATGTTTGTGTTGGGGGCCTACTGGGCATGGAATCCCCCCGAGGCATGTTTTGGAGTTTAAAGCCTAAGTTTTGACCAAGTCCTTTGTAAAAGCTCAACGAATTGTGGGCGCAAAGTGCAAAGTCATAATAGAGTCACACTGTTGTCTGCCCTACTTTTTGTAACGTAATGTCAGCTTGATAGACCTACCCATGGTCTACGGACCATGGGATTGTATAAATAGAGTGAGGCTCTAGCGAAGAAAAGATAATGATGAATGAAAGAATGATGAGTCTAAGCACTTGAGTCGAAGGGAAAAGTATGTCTTTGGGTCGTAGAGTAGGAGAAGGCTCTATAGCTGAGTGTGCAGAGGCCTGGTAGTCTGCAGCTGAGTGCGCAGACCCCTGCAGTTGAGTGCGTAGGGCAAGTCGATTCTGTAACCATTTGAAGCATCAGTAAAGAGATGTTTACCATATTTCTGTGTATCTTTTCCTATTTTAATGTATGATTTGGTATAAACTGCAAGTATACAGTTTATTTACATGAACTTATATGAATGTGTTGAATCAATAAATATAATATAAGGCACCTATTTATGTGAAGGTAGCTAATTTGTGTAAGGAGCTAAGTAGGATCTCGGATGCGTCTTAAGGGAATAGTACAGACCGTTGTTCCAGCAGTGTGGAAACTCCACAGTCCCTGGTTAGGGTTGCGCAAAGGCAGTGTATCAAGGCGCGAAGTCATGGGAAGTGCGTGAAGCAACCTACGTGTAGGAACGAACAGCTGGAGCAGTCGAAATCCTCAAACATCTCAAGGGTGATGAAACCCAGTTCCAACACCCTCACATACTACTTCGGGGGAGACCTCAGTCCATGCTACATGGACTGTTGCTGAAAGGGCTAGTAGTACAAGGATTTGTTTTGCTAATTAACTCTGAAGTTGGGTTAGGCCCCAACAAGCCAACAATCCAATTTCTGCAAGAACCATTTGATAACATCTACACAGGGTAGGACTGGGAACCTGGAAGTAGCTCTATGAAAAGAGGATTATTGGATGTTTATGTACACCTCTTTGTCCTCTAGATTTGCTTTGAAGTTGGTAGTTGTGAATGCATCTTTGACATTATGCCATGTAATATCTAAGTCTTTTTCAATGAAGAGTTGAGTATCATATAAGATAGGAATGGTGACTAGAGTTCTCTTAACCACTCAATTAGTAATTGTCTATGTTGTTTCTTTGGAGGTTTATCTCTTTGGATGGGGATGATGATAACTGATGAAAGATGCACTCACGGAAAAGACAAATTAGCTTAAGAACATCAACTCAACAACCAAGATTAAATTATCACAAAAATGACTAAAGAGAATGATTGCATAGTTTCTGGGCTTTGGGAGTCAGATTGAGCTCTTCAAATGTGCACTACGTAGTATCAACATAGAAAAGTAGAGCGTGAGGCTTGAGACTATGCAATGCACAGTCTAAATTGGGAAGGAGAGGGAAGAGAGGCTAAGTTTTAGGAATGAGGCCAGGAACTGTGTAATGCACAACTATTCAAGCCAATGACTATGCATTGTGCAGTCACATAGGCCATGAGAAAGGCTTAAACCTTGAACTTGCAAAATGTGCAGTCGGAGATGCAGCAACTCCTCAAGAATTGTGTAGTTATGCCCGAGAAAGAGAGAGAAAAACTTCAATATCTGATGTTGGGGTAGGAAAATGTGTATATTAGCCTCAAGGTCAGTTATACCAATCAAAATAATGGGCTAGAAAAGTTCATGCAAAAGGAAAAATATGCATGCACAAAATGACCTAGCAGTTGTTAGCATTCGAATTTGCCTCAGGCTGAGGAAGGCAAAACTCGAGGCCACATCAAGCCACGCTCAGCCTCGTAGCTAGCCCTACGAGGATAGGAGAGGGCTCTCTCCTGTCAATCTCGGCAAAAGGTAATCAAAGAGGCTCGAGATGACTGAATTGATGACTAATTTTAGGCTAGGTATGAAGTACAAGGACTATGGAATTTATTTTTTGATGTTTTGTTGAATTCAAGGGAAAGGCAATTTTGGGTGCGGGGATGAGGCACATCTTTTGCAGAGGTCTACTTGGGGCAAGATAGGCGATTTTTTTGATGCCTTTAAAGTGATTGAATGAATATACCTGATAGGTGAGGAACTAAGGAGAGCAAGGAAGTCTCAAGGATTCTCCTTAAACTGAAGAAAACATGGAAAATTAAACAAACTTAAAGGCAGAGCATAGCAAATTTATGGATTCTACCTTAACACTTCATTCGTTTAATTGCAGAAGATTAAATAAGGAAAGTGATACACATACACAACTTACAAGTACTAATAGAAACACACCATCAACACATAAGGCCACATGAATCCCAAATAGTGCTGCAAAACCCTGGTCTATCCTTTGCATAAATTGCAGATAAAATATATACAATAGTGTATCAAGCTATTCCCAAGAGTCCAACCCTGAAAATGACTAAGAAAATACATAATATAGGCAAGCTAACACATTCCCTTGCCTCTAGGGGTCGAGCTCATCATCTTAGGAGCTGTTTCAACCAATTCTAAACAAAGCACTACAATCTAGGCAGTCAAAACAACTTGCCTCTATAAGCTAGGAAACCAATTCATTCATTAAATTTTTGTTATTTTATGAATGAACCATCTAGAATAGGTAAATAAGTGTCAAGTCAACAAAAAGTTCCATTAATTACATTAAGGAGGGTGAAAAATCCCATCACAAGTCAAAACTGGTGAAACTGGCTTTGTTTCCTGAGCTGAAGATGAAAATTTTGCAAAAAATCCTGATGCGTAGCGCGCCTGAGCCCTATGCGTAGCACGCCTTTCCACCTGCTTTTGGGGCACTTCCCGGCATCCAAATTGAGCTCAGGTTGGCTTGTTGGAAAGCCCTAGATGTCTACTTTCCAACCCAAGTAGAATTTTCCAATTTGATGTCCATTTGCCCCTCCCAAAGTGCATTCTCCCAAGGCTGCTACCTGTGTGTCCAAAAAGGGGCAGTGAGGTCATTTTTTGCATGTTTTTTGACCTTTTGGGGATCCAAACCTTGATGAAATGCCTTGGCAGTGGCTGAGAAGGCGTATTTCATCATGAAAAATCCAAAAATGTAAACCTTTCGTGATTTGGACCTCCTAATCTTATGGGTAGCGCGCGGCGCGCTACGCGTTGAGCCAAAAAACCTGTTTTTCAAGCCAAAAATTTCAAAATAACAAAATTTTCTCCAAATTCTTTGAAATTTGGGCTGAAGGTGCCTCATCAAGTGACATGCTCAGCCAAAGAGGCTTCGGCCAAGATTCGGAGTCTATCCTCCCTTTTTCGACGTTTTAGTGTCCTTCTGGTGCATGCAGTTTCAGTTGTAAAGTCACTGTCTATCCTCCTTCATGGTGTTTCAAAGTCTGTTTGGCTTTCAATGAGATGAAGAATAAGAGTTTGGCGCAATTTCCAAATATATCACATGTGTATCAAAGTATCATAGGAAAGCCACAATGAGAATAGTTTTGTCAAATGAGTTTGCATGAAAAAAATAGTCGTTGCTTTGATTATGAAGGAATTTGACAAGTGTGTAGAAAAGAGGTGGAAATGACAATGGCCATAACAATGACAGCAGGGATGTAATGGAAAAAAGAGAGTGTGAGGCTAAGGTTAAAAATGAGCATGGACACCACTGAAAATAGATGACATAGGCATATATTAACCCACACAGTCCCTAATATTTGTTTCAAACCCTAAGAAGTGAATTTGGAAATAAACATAGGGTTTTACATTTCACACTTGTTTCTCCACTTCAAAACACCATAATCATGTCTAAAATTCACTGAGAAAACATAAAGAACCTACTTGCAAGTAGTTGGAGGCAATTTGGCATGAATCTGGATGAAGGAGCAAAAAATTTTACCCAATGCGTAGCGCACACCTGAGTGCGTAGCGCCTGTGTATTTTTACACTGGCCAGTGAGGCCCAGTGCGTAGCGCCCATCTCAGTGCGTAGCGCCTTTTTCATGAGTCGTTTGGAGGCCTTCCTGGTGTCAAAATCAGGCGCAGGATAGCTTGTTGGAAAGTTCTTTGAGTCTACTTTCCAACCCAACTGGAATTTTTTAATTTGGGGTTTATTTGACCTGTCAAAAATCAAATCTCCCAAGACTGGTCAAAACGTGCCAAATGAGGCTGCCTCAAGGTAGAGTGCTGTTGCAGTCAACTTTTGAATGCCTTCCTCAACTCCAAATTGAGCTCATGATAGCTCATTGGAAATCTCTTTGTGTCTAGTTATCATTTGACTCATCAAGAAAGTCATTTGACCAATCAAGCTAGAAGAAAACTTGATTTTCCCAAGGTCACTTCAGAGGTGCATTCGATTCTCCTGAGGCAACGATATTTTTGACATTTCTCTAAAACCATGAAACCTGTGTAAAAAGTGAAGGAATATTTTCTTCCTTGGCCTATTGTGGACAAAAACCTCTCTCAATTTTCTAAAATTCATCTTTTATTGCTCTGAAACATCATTTGAGTGAAACCTATCCCGATGTGTGAAACAAGGGATTTTGTCAAAATGAAGCGAAATGAAGGGGATAAGGGGCTTCTAAATTCTTGGGGAAATTTTTGGAAGTAGGGAGGGATGTTAGAAAGTAGGGGAAAGTGGAATCTCAGAGATTGAGTGAGGGGAAGGGGTCCAAAAGGGCAAAACACAGGCCCAACCTAGAAAATTGTCAGGTTTTAGCAAGAAACTAGGGTTTGCGCGAAAATGAGGAACTTTGGGGATCTCAGTGATGGGAAGAATTTGATAAGGTACTTTAAGGATAGGGGAAGGTGTATGAACATCAGGATACAAGTTTTGCCGATGATTTGACTGTCCAAGAGAAATTGCCTTCAAAACCCTAGGAGAGGGAAATGACCTTACCTAGGCGCAACTGAAGCTTGAACAAGGTGTAAAATGACTCATTAGACACTGACATGATAATGAAAAACCTATGAATGATGATAGACTCAGATGAATAGTGACATATATTGGCATTTGGGCAATTTTGAAAACAGAGAAAGCAAACCCTAGACCTAATGCCTAGTGACCAAATTTTGCTTGAAGACTCACTGAAATGACAAAATTTGACCTTGACACTCTGAGACCACTTTGTAAGAGCATATTTGATCACTGGAGGAAGGCTGGAAAGACTGACACTAACATTGGCTCCAATGGGGATGGTAGCTCCTTGGAGGTGCCAAGAACGGCAGATCTTTGGGATAGCAGACCAGCGCCTTATCCATTGGGCAATGGAGTCAAAAACTCAAACTAAAATGCATGACTGAAAACCGACACAAACTAACTTAACAACAAGACTGAAAATTGACTCACAAAGGACTCATGACTCAACTAAAAACTGACTCGATACTTAAACACAATCGACCAACTGAAAATGATGCTCAAAGTGGAGCTTATTCATCAAAACCTACTCTAACAGTTTCATTCATCACCTGATCAAGTGAAATGAAACAACCAATGCAACCAAGTAAGTATTCCATCTACTGTTCGAATTTTCTGCAAGTGCTCACTTATGAACAACAAGAGAGAACTAATGAATGGCAACTCCCATGATAACTTAGAAACAGATCCGTTGAATGATATGAATTCTCTATCCGCCTCCAAAAACACTGCATAAGGATCTTGAAGTTCATGCACACTGGGACTTAGCTCATCCAATGGATTACTTTTCTTCTCCTCATACCATGAATGCAAACTTTGAACTAAGCCTTGTGATGATACCTCTGCTAAGAATGATAAAGAGACCAGCTGCCAGATCAAGTTCATGTCAGCACATGTCTCAAGCTCACATGTAGTTAATGGAGAAAGACTTTGACTGCAAACCTCATCCAAAACATCAACTATTGGATCATGAAAAACCTGAAAAGACTGCTGCATTGTATCCATTTAAAATATATGACATCCTTCTAGCTGTTCATCTTTTTCTTGAGAGATTTTACGAAGATTCTGCCTTATAAACTGAAATGCTTCGAAACAAAAGGGTATAGAATCTTCCTGCATCATCAAATCATGTATTTCATCTTCCACAACTTCATCTATAATCTGCCCTTCAATTTCATTTGGTGGCTGCAAATCTGATGCTACAGGCTGCTCAAGAATTTTGTTATCTGTCTCATCCTCAACATTAACACTGAGAGATTGCTGATTTGTTATAGGCTGTTCATTTGAAGATTTACTATGCAATCTACCCTTCAAAAACTGAAATGATTCAAAACAGAATGGTACAGAGTCACCTTGAATCATTAAATCATGTGTGTCCACTTCCAAGTCTTCAACTGCAACTTGACAATCAATGGATTTTAGGGGTTGCAAATCTGAATATGAGAAGTCTTGAACAAAATTTTCATTGCTCTCAAGATGATTGAAATCAAGACTTGTTGACATTTGATTTCTGATTGCATGGTAGTTATCTCTGATGAACTGAAACGAATCAAAACAAAAAGGCAAAGATCCTTCACTTACTTCAAACTTTGATGCACTTTCCTCATCATTGTCATAGCTCATATGCATCGGTTGATCACTGTATTCGAGCTGCTGAAAGTGAACTTCCTCCTCGCACAAACTAGCTGCTGATTCGTCTGCAAGATTAGCTTCTTTTTGGAGAACATAATCATCATCATATTGATCAAACTGAGGCAATTCATCATCAAACATACACATCATATCAACAGATCTCTCTTGTCCAAGATGATCTATAAGACAATCATTATCAGATCTATGACAATTGGGATAAGAAAGAAGATGTTTTGGATCAACAACTTGTTCCTTTTCAATCAGCGAGCCTTGAACTTGAACATCATAATCATTCCTTGCGTTGATCTTGTCCATCATCTTTTCCGCTGCACTTACCAAAATGTCAAGCTTCACCTCTAGAGATGTTGACTCGGCCGGATCTATGTTTTTCATCTCTTCTTCTTTCAACCTTGCCCTTCGGATCAGCAGGTGAGCCTCTACATTTACTGCACTTTTTTGCATCTCGTGAAGTGTTGCAATATCCCTTTCTCTCAGCTGAAACTCCATCTCCGTATCAAAGGCACCCGGATAGTGCAAGAGAGCCGATCTAGGAGTAGGCCTTATATCAACAGGCATCGAATAATAAACTTGGTTAAATCTGGCTGAAAACTGTTGTACTGTCTCCCCTGGTAATCTTTTCAGCTGGTTATACTCTTCTACAATCAAGAAAAGGTTCTGCCCGATCATCCACCTGTCGAGAAAAACTTTGACAAACTACTGGAAATCTGAAATGCTTGCATCAGGTAGGGCTTTGAACAAACTCTTCACTTTGGCTTGCAAAGAAAGAGCAAAAAGCCTTATACTAACATTTTCGCTATCAACTTCAAAAAGGTCTGGAAAAGACTCAAAATTCTGCACATGTTGCTCAGTGTTGACATTCTTACTTTCACCATCAAACCTCGGCAAGTATAGATCATAGCTTTTGGGGAAAGCATGGAGAACAGAAGGTAAAACAAGAGGTTTATACCGATCTGGAATTTTACAAGGTGTAGGGGTATGTACAACAGGTATAGAATTAGTCTTGGTCTCTTGAGGTTCATCAATTTGAAGATGGTCATCACAAGATTTAGAAGAAAGGTCTTGATCAAGCTCAAAGGTATGAAAATCTTTGGTATTTACCATCCTCAAAGGGAAAGAATCAACTGCAGGCCTGGGATCTTTTCTCAAATACAATATACATTGCAAAGCCTTCTTGACATTCTTGGGAAAAGAGAAGAAATAATTTATGACAAAGAACAAAATGTCTTGGATGAAATTCCAACTTGAGTACCTGATCTTGCTATATTGTCCCTTCATGTTTCCGCTGGTCGGGATCATCCTCCAGTGGAGTCTTTGGATCTGATCTCAAAACTAATTTAGAGTCGCCAGGTGAATGATTTCAGCCTTGCTAGTGTCTGATCGTTGTCCACCATCAACAATCAGATATGAACTTGATACATGTACTGGGGCAATTAACAAGTTAGATGTCACGATTACAAGCTAGACCGGAGATTGACTGAAGTAGCATTTATCTACTTCCGCTAATGCAAAGCAAAAGCGTTTTGAAGGCTACTTGGCATAACTTCAGGCTCCGTCTGTAGCTTATAAAAAAATGACATCAACAAGAAAACCATGTTCCTCCCCAGTATGGTCGCCACTATGTTAGCGTTCGAATTTGCCTTAGGCTGAGGAAGGCAAAACTCGAGGCCACATCAAACCACGCTCAGCCTCATAGCTAGCCCTACGAGGACAGGAGAGGGCTCTCTCCAGTCAATCTCAGCAAAAGGTAATCAAAGAGGCTCGAGATGACTGAATTGATGACTAATTTTAGGCTAGGTATGAAGTACAACGACTATGGAATTTATTTTTTGAAGTTTTGTTGAATTCAAGGGAAAGGCAATTTTGGGTGCGGGGATGAGGCACAGCTTTTGCAGAGGTCTACTTTGGGCAAGATAGGCGATTGTTTTGATGCCTTTAAAGTGATTGAATGAATAGATCTGACAGGTGAGGAGCTAAGGAGAGCAAGGAAGTCTCAAGGATTCTCCTTAAACTGAAGAAAACATGAAAAATTAAACAAACTTAAAGGCAGAGCATAGCAAATTTATGGATTCTACCTTAACACTTCATTCGTTTAATTGCAGAAGATTAAATAAGGAAAGTGATACACATAAACAACTTACAAGTACTGAGAGAAACACACCATCAACACATAAGGCCACATGAATCCCAAATAGTGCTGCAAAACCCTGGTCTATCCTTTGCCAAAATTGCAGATAAAATATGTACAACAGTGTATCAAGCTATTCCCAAGAGTCCAACCCTGAAAATGACTAAGAAAATACATAATATAGGCAAGCTAACACATTCCCTTGCCTCTAGGGTTCGAGCTCATCATCCTAGGAGCTGTTTCAACCAATTCTAAACAAAGCACTACAATCTAGGCAGTCAAAACAACTTGCCTCTATAAGCTAGGAAACCAATTCATTCATTAAATTTTTGCTATTTTATGAATGAACCATCTAGAATAGGTAAATAAGTGTCAAGTCAAAAAAAAGTTCCATTAATTACATCAAGGAGGGTGAAAAATCCCATCACAAGTCAAAACTGGTCAAACTGGCTTTGTTTCCTGAGCTGAAGATGAAAATTTTGCAAAAAACCCTGATGCGTAGCACGCCTGAGCCCTATGCGTAGCACGCATTTCCACCTACTTTTGGGGCACTTCCCAGCATCCAAATTGAGCTTAGTTTGGCTTGTTGGAAAGCCCTGGATGTCTACTTTCCAACCCAAGTGGAATTTTCCAATTTGATGTCCATTTGCCCCTCCCAAAGTGCATTCTCCCAAGGCTGCTACCCGTGTGTCCAAAAAGGGGTAGTGAGGTCATTTTTTGCATGTTTTTTGACTTTTTGGGGACCCAAACCTTGATGAAATGCCTTGGCAGTGGCTGAGCAGGTGTATTTCATCATGAAAAATCCAAAAATGCAAACCTTTCGTGATTTGGACCTCCCAATCTTATGGGTAGCGTGCGCCGCGCTATGCGTTGAGCCAAAAAACCTGTTTTTCAAGCCAAAAATTTCAAAATAACAAAATTTTCTCCAAATTCTTTGAAATTTGGGCTGAAGGTGCCTCATCAAGTGACATGCTCATCCAAGGAGGCTTCGGCCAAGATTTGGAGTCTATCCTCCCTTTTTCGACGTTTTAGTGTCCTTCTGGTGCATGCAGTTTCAGTTGTAAAGTCACTGTTTATCTGCCTTCATGGTGTTTCAAAGTCTGTTTGGCTTTCAATGAGATTAAGAATAAGAGTTTGGCGCAATTTCCAAATATATCACATGTGTATCAAAGTATCATAGGAAAGCCACAATGAGAATGGTTTTGTCAAATGAGTTTGTATGAAAAAAAACAGTCATTGCTTTGATTATGAAGGAATTTGACAAGTGTGTAGAAAAGAGGTGGAAATGGCAATGGCCATAACAATGACAGCAGGGATGTAATGGGAAAAAGAGAGTGTGAGGCTAAGGTTAACAATGAGCATGGACACCACTGAAAATAGATGACATAGGCATATATTAACCCACACAGTCCCTAATATTTGTTTCAAACCCTAAGAAGTGAATTTGGAAATAAACATAGGGTTTTACATTTCACACTTGTTTCTCCACTTCAAAACACCATAATCATGTCTAAAATTCACTGAGAAAACATAAAGAACCTACTTGCAAGCAGTTGGAGGCAATTTGGCATGAATCCGGATGAAGGAGCAAAAAATTTTACCCAATGCGTAGCGCACACCTGAGTGCGTAGCGCCTGTGTACTTTTACACTGGCCAGTGAGGCCCAGTGCGTAGCACCCATCTCAGTGCATAGCGCCTTTTGCAGGGGGCTTTTGGAGGCCTTCCCGATGTCTAAATTGGGTGTAGGATAGCTCGTTGGAAAGGCCTTTGTGTCTACTTGCCAACCCAACCATAATTTGTCAATTTGGAGTTCATTTGCCCTGTCAAAAATCAAATCTCCCAAGACTGCTCAAAACGTGCCAAATGAGGCTGCCTCAAGGCAGAGTGCTGTTGCAGTCAACTTTTGAATGCCTTACTCAACTTAAAATTGAGCTCATAATAGCTCATTGGAAAGCTATTTGTGTCTAGTTATCATTTGACTCATCAAGAAAGTCATTTAGCTAATCAAGCTAGAAGAAAACTTGATTTTCCCAAGGTCACTTCAGAGGTGCATTCGATTCTCCTGAAGCAACGATATTTTTGACATTTCTCTAAAACCATGGCACCTATGTAAAAAGTCAAGGAATTTTTTCTTGCTTGGCTTGTTTTTGACAAAAACCTCTCTCCGTTTTCTAAAATTAATCTTTTATTGCTCTGAAACATCATTTGAGTGAAACCTATCCCGATGTGTGAAACAAGGGATTTTGTCAAAATGAAGGGAAATGAAGGGGATAAGGGGCTTCTAAATTCTTGGGGAAATTTTTGGAAGTAGGGAGGGATGTTAGGAAGCAGGGGAAAGTGGAATCTCAGAGATCGAGTGAGGGGAAGGGGTCGAAAAGGGCAAAACACAGGCCCAACCTAGAAAATTGCTAGGTTGTAGCAAGAAGCTAGGGTTTGCGCGAAAATGAGGAACTTGGGGGATATCAGTGATGGGAAGCATTTGATAAGGTACTTTAAGGATAGGGGAAGGTGTATGAACATCAGGATATAAGTTTTACCGATTATTTGACCGTCCAAGAGAAATTGCCTTCAAAACCCTAGGAGAGGGAAATGACCTTAACTAGGCGCAACTGAAGCATGAACAAGGTGTAAAATGACTCATTAGACACTGACATGATAATGACAACCCTATGAATGATGATAGACTCAGCTGAATAGTGACATAGATTGGCATTTGGGCAATTTTGAAAAGAGAGAAAGCAAACCCTAGACCTAAAAATTTTGCTTGAAGACTCACTGAAATGACAAAATTTGACCTTGACACTCTGAGACCACTTTGTAAGAGCATATTTGATCACTGGAGGAAGGCTGGAAAGACTGACACTAACAGCAGTGATCACTTCTAGTAGGGAAAAAGCAAGAAGACAATGTGACACTTCTAAAAACTAAAAAATAAATAAAAGCCTTATACAAGCTAATAATAATATAATTTTTTTCTACCAATAAATGAAATAGGAGAAATAACACTTGTAGAGGCAAAAGTAACAAAAGTGGCAAAAAAACAAGAAAAAACAACACATGAGAAACTTATCTGGAAAAGTGTTGCAAACCAAGTCTAAAGCTCCTTGATCTTGTGGGGAAGGATAAGGCTCAAATGTTGAGTGTGAAAATGAGATCTACAAGTTTATATTACATATATTTAGCCCTCATGGGGATAGGTTAGGCTTTATGACGTGGATGCCTAAAATCAAGGAAAAAGTGACAATTGTCTTAAGATAAAAAAATATAAACTTTGTGCCAATTTTCAAACACTTATTGTGCATTCTATATTTTCTATGGATGAGAATGATCTTACTCCATGAAATTACACAGTCCCACTAGCGTAAGGGACTACAAAATTCCCATCAAAAATGGATTGTGTAGTTCACTAACTTAGTGGGTTACATGGTCTTGACTCTAAAAAAAGAGAGAGATAGTGCATTTTTCATGCTTAGTGAATTCCTGTCTTCAAGACTTCTGCAAGTCTAATCCTAAAGTCATAGCACAGTTCCTAGTGACAAAGAATTATGTAGTTTCTAGAGGAAAGACTAGCAATTGTTGCAAGATCAGGGAAAATATTAGCTTGTTCTAGAAGTTGTTTAGTTGTTATTGACAAGAGTTAGCCATCATCAAGACAACCAAATCAAGTCATCACACGAATTAAATGCAAAGATAATTGTTCATAACACTATAAAATCAAAAGGAATACTTGACAACAATGAAATATAGGTTCTTATGAATAGAAGGTAGGCCCCAAATTCAGGGCATAGGCAAAATTTAAGAGGAGGGTTGTAGCAGCTACAACACTTGGTGACGCACAATTAGAACTCCAACACTCTATATGGGTCTACTTCTATAAATAGGTCTAGATAATAAATAATTATTTTTCATCTCATTTATTACCACAACTTCTTTACTTAGCTCGAGGTAAAGATATAGTTCCTTCGTTCTCTTCATCGGTGACACACTAAAAAAAGCAAGTCAACACAGTGTTTTTAATTGTTTTTAAGGATTATATATGCAAGTGAAAAAGGATTTTTAGAGTCTTAGTTTCCATCTCTAGTGTTCCTCCGCTACCAACAGACCTAGAAAGTACCTTGACAAAGTCACTATAGGAACATAAACATTGCCTTGCTACCAACGAGCCTGGAAAGTACGCAAGTGAAGTTACTTGCTTCAATTCCCTGTGTAGGAATCCTTTCTCTTCTTTCACCCTTTCTTTATTTATTTATTTTTTCTTCATAACCTATTTATTTTGTGTGGCACAAGAGTGATCACAACTTGTTCAGAGCATAAGAGGTTTTCCCTTTAGAGAAGGATATTTCTACACCTTTTAAATGTAGTCTAGTTGTTTGAATTTCCTCCCCTCCTCACTCTACTTGACTAAGTTGAAAAGGTAGAACCAATCAAACATAAAATTTACTAGATAAGAGGGTACTAGTTATAGATTCAAGCATTGCAACTCAACTAAGGTCTTATCTGAAGATGAACATATTTTCCATCTAAGCATCATCTACTAAAATATACAAGGCCCATGCAAAGAGAAGGAATAGAGAGGAACCCAAGCATTGACAGTTGTACAATATACTCTTGAGATTTTCCATGCTCATTTCAAAAGTAGAAGATAATCTCATTCAAGGTTTATTATCAAGGAACTAAGGAAGGTACGAGACAAAAATAAATAAAATAAGAGAAAAATAAGAGTAAACTAACTAAGCTAAACCTATAGAATTTCCCATTGTAGATCACCAGATAATGCAATATGCTAAAGCAAAATACTTGATCTACTTCTACAAACAATCTTGCAAAAGCTTAACTGATTTTGAGCAAGATCAAATAGAACACATATAACAAAGAATGAGAAATCAATCACACATGAACACAGAAGAATACTCTAGGGAAAGCCTCAACTAAAAACCTTGATCTGTGTATTATCATACAATTGGAAATATGCCTGGATTACAAAAAGCTTTAGCTCACAAGCTATCCAGTTCTCAGTACAATCCCTCAATGTATCTCATAGACTGAATAGACACAACATATGCCTTCCCTCAATCCTCCAAGCCTCCTATTTCCTTGCGCAGTTTCTCCTAGGATCCAATGCTACCACTTGTGTGAATTCCCACATCACACACTCATCAAAACTCAAAGATAACTGCGCAATCCTCAAGGAATGAATTCCTTCTGCATGCAAGAGATATCCTTAATGGAATATTCCTAAAACTGATAGTACATTGTCCCATCATCTGATCTCAACTGGGTCTCTCACTAAACTGACATGCATGAGTTATTTATGAGAGAATATTCAGTTATCTGAAGTGCAGTAGTTACATGCATGCATGCATTAACTAACTGAACTCACAATCAATTCCAAAAACTATTGGAACTAATCTAATTCGACTTAACTCAGTTAAATGAGCTAACTAATTACAACTCAAAGTACAACTCATCCTGATCTCCTTAATCAAGCGATAACTTCCTCAATCAAAGGGAAAACTGTTGCATGTCTTCACATAGACTTCATGTTTGATTTTCTACAACTAATTAACTCAAGATGAATTAATTAATTATTTTTCAAATAGCTACTAAGATCAAATTCAAATTTTAATTCTCAATTTTAGTTCTGGGGCTAACTAAAATTGGAATGTATCTCGAAATGTTATTTATAGTAGTGCTATTTTTAGCACTTCTATTTTTACCATTTCTTGTTGCTATTTTCAACACTCCCTCTCCACAAGAAAGGGATTATCAGTCACCCCAATCTTGTCTCTGTTGAACTCGAACTTGCATTTTGATAACACCTTAGTCAAAATATCTGCATCCTATCCCTTAGTCGAAACATACAGCAAAAACCATGATCCTCTTCACCACAAAGTCTCGAGGATGATGATACTGGATATCAATGTGCTTGTACCTGTCATGAAATACTAGATTCTCAGAGAGTTTGATACAAATCTGATTATCGCAGTAGATCATAGTTGGATACATCCTCTGATCAAACAATCCAACTAGAATCCTCTACATCCAAATGGCCTCACATGCTGCCTGAATGGCAGCCATGTACCCAGCCTCTGCGAGCTAAGTGAAATTGACCTTTATTTCCTACTGTACCAAGAAACAACAACTGAACCAAGATTGAAGATTCCTCCTAAAGTGCTCTTCCAATCTGATGGACTCCCTACCCAGTCTGCATTTGTGAAGCCCTGAAGGTTCACTCCCTTTGTTCGTCTGTACCACAATCCATACTGAGATGTGCCTCAAAGGTATCTCAACATATGCTTCGTTGCCTGCCAAAATAGCTTGGTAGGCTGAACCATATCTTAACAAATCTAGTTCACTGCAAAGCACAAATCTGGTCATGTGTTCACTAGATACATCAATGAAGCCACAAGCTGCCGATAAACAGTAGCAACTACTAACTCACTTGAAGTTGCATCCTCCTTCGTCTAGTTACTAGCTAGAGGAGTTTGCACGGGCTTGAATTTCTCCATGTGGAATTGCCTGAGTATCTCATTGGCACACTTGCCTTGAGACACAAACACTTCCCCATCCTTCTACCACACTTCCATGCTTAGAAGGTAGTGCATAAGGCCCATGTCTTTCATCTCAATTTGTCTTGCAAGGTCCTCCTTATAAGACTTGATCAACCGTTCATCACCTGTCAATGTTAGATCATCCACATAAAGAACAATGATCAATGGCTTACCTTCTACCATGATGTGGTAAAGGTTCACATGTGCTTCACTCTTGGTGAAGCCCAACTCGATGAAATAGTCATCGATCCTGGTGTACCAAGCATGAGTTGCTTGCTTCAACCTGTACAAAGCCCTCTTGAGTCGGCACACATGCGACTCACAATCGAAGGCCTCAAAACCTTCTGGCTATTCAATGTACATCTCTTCCTCAATATTCCCATTGAGGAACATAGTCTTCACATCCATCTGATGGATCTTCCAACCCATCTAAGCTGATAGTTCCAACATCGATTTGATAGATGAGTACCTTGCTAGAGGAGTAAAAGTATCATTATAGTCAATCCCCTTGACCTGTGAGAAACCATGGGCAACAAACCTTGCCTTATGTTTCTCAACACTACCATCATATGCCTACTTTACCTTGTAAAGCCATAGGGAACTCAGCACTGACTTGTCCTAAGGTCTTGGGAGAAAATCCCAAACACAGTTCTGAATGATGGAGTCGTACTCCTCCACCATAGCATCAACCCAGACTGGTTGTTGAACTGCTTCCTCAAAAGAAGAAGGTTCGGTCTCTACACACTCTCCAACCAGGGCCATGTAACCAGTATACCACTTGGGTGACCTCCTCTATCTGCATTGAGAAGATGGTCGTCCCACATTCTCTCTTGAATCTAGCATCAACATGTCAGCTTCCCTTGAGCGTTTCTACCCATCTCTAGAAGACTCAGCAGGAGTGGATGTCTCCACTCCAGGATCCTCTGTATGCGACTGCTCTGCCTCAGTTTGAGGCTCCTCCTCATTAGGAACTAAAAGTTCCTCCTATGGATGCAACTTGAGCTCCCTCTCAAGTGATACTCACATGGCTTTGTGCTCGTTGAACTTCTCTGCTTACCACTGTCCTCTGACTAGTAGGTAAGAACATACAATAGTTTTGGGGTGTATCAGTGTACCCCACAAGTATCCAAAACTCGGCTGTTGGATCTAACTTCTTTCAGGCATCTTTGGTCACATGGCAATAAACCGATGATCCAAATATCTTGAAGTGATTCACATCTAGTCTCTTCCCAGAAAAGGCTTCCATTGGTGTCTTCATTCCCAATATACAATGCAAGCTTCTGTTCTACAAGTATACTACTGTATTGCATGCCTCAACCCATAAATGAAGTGGTAGGATTTGGTCGTGCAACATTGCTGGAGTTGCTCCCACAATCGATTTGTTCTTCCTTTTAGCCACCCCATTCTGTTGTGGGTTATGGGGTGCCATCAACTCCCGTTTAATTCCTTCTGCTACGCAGAAGTTCTTAAACTGTTGGGAGACATACTCTCCACCATTGTCACTATGCAAGGCCCTTACTTTCTTTCCAGATTCTTTCTCTGCCAAGGCTTTAAACTCACAAAACCTTGAGAAGGTCTGATCCTTCTTCTACATAAAGTAGATCCAACATCTACGAGAAAAATCATCAATAAAAATAGCATAGTACCTTTGTTTATTGGTGGAGGCTATAGAGAATGGTCCACACACATCTATGTGAACTTTCTCCAGGATTGCTCTAGCTCTACTATCTCAATCTTGAAAGGAAGATTTCACATACTTACCCAAGGTAAAACCTTTGCATGTATTCGTCTGCTCTAGTTTTCCCTTGAGAAGTCTAGTAGAAATATGATGCATGATCTTCAAGGCCCCATGGTGCAAGTGGCCCAATCTTCTATGCCATAGCTCACCAACATCTTGGCTCTGCACCAACTCTGCTTTGGAATTCAATGCAACACAGTAGTCTACCTTCAGCTTGCAGATATTCTTAACTCGAATCCCAATCCTCTTGGTCTTTCCAGTGCTGATATGCCTCAGGAATACCTTTCCTTTACTAAAGATTACATCATATCCTTTGTCTTCCAGCATAGCGACAGGTACAAGATTCTTCTTCAGACCTGGTACATACTTTACATCAGTCAGGGTGAGAGGAGCTCCATGCTCCCTCTAAAACACAACCGTACCTTCACCTAAAACACGGTACTGTCCATCATTTCCCATATCGATCCACATCTAGAGATCCTTCTCCTCCAAGGTACTGAAAAGATTTTTGTCGTCAGTCATGTGGAATGAAGCTCCACTGTCCATTTACCAAACACATCCCACCATCGATGAAACCATGCATTTGATGAGGGATAAATCCAATTCAAACTATGAGGCCAGGGCCTCACCATCTGATCCCTTCGAGGATCCCTTCTTGTATTTCTTCTATGGACAATTCATAGCATAATGGCCCACCTCATGACAATGAAAGCATCTCACTTTCGATTTGTCATACTTCTTCCTACCATGGGAAGAACTGAGTTTGGAATGGGACACCTTCCCTTTCCCTTTCCCTGCCTTACTCGCTAAGGTTAGATTTTCTTCATCATCTTGCTTTGATGAAAATCACTCTTTAGTGCTTCTTCTTATCTCCTCTTGTAGGACTGACCAAAGTCGTTCCCAATCTGGTAGTTCCTCTCTTCCATTTATCGAATATTGGTAGCTATGCCAGCTCTTAGGAAGACCGACGAGAGAAATACTCACCACGTCATCATTGGTTGTCATGATCCCTACACTTCCAAGCTCACCCCTGTAGGTGGCGAGCTTGTTCAGATATGTAGAGATCATGTCACCCTTTTCACACTTGATTTTCTAAAGCTTGTCTTTCAATGCTAGCTTCCTCTAATCGCTGCTATTATGATATAGATATTTCAATGTTTTCCATATTGAAAATAGTGTCTCCTTCCCATGGAGACTCGAGACTATGTGGTCTCGAACTCCCTCCAGAAGGATTCTCCTCGCTCTAGCCACACATTTCTTCCATTCTACCAATTCTTGGGCATTAGTCGCTACTGGTTTGGGGACTTCTTGATCAATGAAGTCCTTTAGACTATTATCCTCTAATACTATTTCCATGCAATCCGTCTAGGCTATATAATTCGAGCTACCTTCAAGGTCATACTCGAGTCTCAAACCGTTGAATTCCATTGGTGAAATTTGAGATGTGATAAGAATTCGAATTATATAATTAAGAACTTCAAACTTCAAACTTCTCCCTTCTTTGTATATTGTTCTTTGCTTTGATCACCTTTTCTCTGATACCATGTAGAATTTCCCACTGTAGATCACGAGATAATGCAATATACTAAAGAAAAATACTTGATTTTGAGTAAGATCACATAGAACACATAAAATAGAGAATGAGAGATCAATCACACATGAACACAGAAGAATACTCTGGGGAAAGCCTCAACTCAAAACCCCGATATTTGTATTATCATACAAGTGGAAATATGTCTGGATTACACAAAGCTTTAGCTCACAAGCTATCCACCTCTCAGTAAAATACCTCAATGCAACTCATAGACTGAATAGACACAACATATGCCTTCCCTCAATCCTCCAAGCCTCCTATTTCCTTGCGCAGTTTCTCCTGGGGTCCAAGGCTGCCACCTGTGTGAATTCCCACATCACACACTCATCAAAACTTAGAAATAACTCCACAATCATCAAGGAATGAATTCCTTCTGCATGTAAGAGATATCCTCAATGGAATATTCCTGCAACTGATAGTACACTGTCCCATCATCTTATCTCAACTGGGTCTCTGACTGAATTGACATGCATGAGTTATTTATGAGAAAATATTCAGTTATCTGAAGTGAAGTAGTTACATTCATGCATGCATTAACTAATTGAACTCACAATCAATTCCACAAACTATTGGAACTAATCTAATTGGACTTAACTCAGTTAACTGAGCTAACTAATTACAACTCAATGTACAACTCATCCTGATCTCCTTAATCAAGGGATAACTTCCTCAATCAAAGGGAAAATTGTTGCATGTCTTCACATAGACTTCATGTTTGTTTTCTACAACTAATTAACTCAAGATGAATTAATTAATTATTTTTCAAATAGTTGCTAAGATCAAATTTGAATTTTAATTCTCAATTTTAGTTCAGGGATTAACTAAAATTGGAATGTATCCCACAATGCTATTTATAGCAGTGCTATTTTTATCACTTGTATTTTAGCATTTCTTGTTGCTATTTTCAACAAAACCTACTCCTAATATAATAGTGGATAGACTAGGCTTACATAAAATGAAATTTCCAATGGAACCAATGAAACATTACCTGACCTATATCGGCAAGGGAGCCAATGAAAACAAATATCATCAAGATCATCACATGACAAGAAAGATAAAACATGACATGTTTGAAAATTTGAAGACGGAAAATGAAAGAAGAAAAGTACAATAAAAAAGTATTTTCTAGACATATGGTTGATGCATTATGATGTTTACACACATCGGGATAGACTCTCATATAAAATAATCTATTCTAATTTCCAATATTGGAAAACATAAAGAAATACAAGAACTTGTGTTTCACAAAAGAGCTTTCCAGGTATGATTTCTCCAACCATTAAGCAATATGGTCACAGAAAACAAGTGAAGGATCTTAGGGTTGAGAGATATATTCATTTTCAACTTTTGTGATTACCTCATGAGGATTCTTCAAGGAAGAGAATCAATTTGATCATGCTTGAAACAATCATCAAGATTGCAAGAAATTGACATAACCATAAGTGTAAGCTTAAGTGTATCAACATATTGACATGGTTCCAAGATATCTGAAGATATATCATCAAAAATCGGTGGCTTGGAAAAATCAATAGTTAAGGACACATAGTTATGACTCGATGAATAAATGAAAATATTAAGAAAACCATGATGATAATTTACTTTCTCAAAATGAAGGGATTCCTCATTATCTGATGAATCATAAAGAGTGGCTTATTGAATCAAGAGATTCCATTATCTGTTTCTTTAGATTGGTAGAATGAGGGATGTGATAGATCATGAAGAGAGTATCTTCCCTCACCTTGTTTTAATGTAAAATCAACATTCCACCACTTCCGACTACAATAAAAAATAGCATTCTCAAAAACTGGCTCACCAAAAGATGGGACATGTGTGATATGTTCATTAGATATGTCAACATAATGGGTGTGAGGTGAGTCCTTTTGGGGATCGGAAGAAACTGTTATAATAGGTTGATGTAATATCTCAAGATCTAGAGGATCAAAGGAAATAATATTGTTGATTGAATCACATTAGAAAGTGAAAATTGCGTTCAAATCTTGAACATGAAAGGTAAGAGAAGATAGTGGTAGATTGCAGATTGAATTTCATATTCTCTAATCTCAGCTTGTGTGCATGGATTTGTTTGATTTAATGGAGAATGATAAGAATATGAGGAGTTACATGGAAAAAAAATTTGTCCTTTTACGGATTGGAGAGCTCCATAACCAAGAAACGTTGGGAGGATTTCAAAAGATTTGAATTGTGATGGATTCAAAGAAATTTGAACAAGATACTTGAATTTATCTTCCATAAAAATTAAAATAATTATTTAAATTATAAATATAATTATTCAAATTACATAATTTATAGGTAGTAAACTTTTTTTCAAGTGTTACATTTATTTATTGAAAAATATAATTTGAATAAACATTAAATTGCAATTTAACTAACAATGTTATTTTCAAATCTGCTTAGCTTTATCCATTATCTTTGATTTAATTAGTAATTGTATGAACTATCCTAGATCCATATTAACCCCATATATCAAGAAATGAGAGGGATCAAATCTCTCAAGGTGGATGCCTATTTTTTTAGTACAAAACTTGAGAAACATTTGACTGCACGTTTCTTAAGTTTTGCACTAAAAGAATAGGTTTATGCCACGTGATATTTGATCCCTCTCGACACTTGATAGATTTGTGGTTAAGATGGATCTAGGATGGTATTATTAATTTACCATAAAATTCATTCTTTGTCTTCTCTCAAGAATATTTATGAACTAAAACCTCAATAACATAATCAAGAAAATGTTGGTAAGAATATAATTCAATTTTTTTTGTTTGACCTAAAATGATATGGCAAGGATCATACTTCCATGTAAAAATTTCCTTTGAATTCAATATAGAAAGTGACGCATCTAGAACATCATAAGCTATCAGGCCTTAACGATTAAGTAGCAAAATTAAGAAATAATTTTCCTCCTAATTGATGTAGCACCATGTAGAAATGATTTTTCCTCTTATGCATATTTCATTTACACAAACAAAGAGCATAAAAATAAGAAGTATTATTTGATTCATAACTGGCACCATATTTAAGACTTTGAACTAGTAAAAACAATTGATATAAGGAAGGGTCACAACATAAATTTTACCTAGGGTTTATTGGCTTGTCCTACCAAAACATTCTTAGGTACTCTCATGGTTAATGGGGATATCTTTTGTTACCATTAAATATTTTGAGTGCAAAGCATGACAAGGCTGCAAATAATGTTGGAGTGATGATGTATGTCCAAAGATTAATTGTTTCCTATGTTACATGATAATTGATTACATGAATCATTTTATGTTCTAGTATGGTTATCCAATGTTTTTTGTTGATGCGATTATCTGATTGATTACATAAATTATTTTAGTTCTTATGTGGTTATTCAATGATTTTTGTTGATGATATGGTATATTCAATGATATTATTTGATAACATTATTCGATGTTATTCCATGAACTAGAGATCATGTATGACCATTGATGGAAATATTAAATACATTATTGTGAAATTACTTTGTTAATTATAGAATGACTTTGAGTATATCAATTATTATCTTCTTATTTATTTTAAAATATTTAATGAAAATAGGAAAACAATTGTTTCTTGAAGATATTGGATAATATCATATCTTAGTTTAATGGAGGTATGCATTCCCAAACTAGTGTATGGTGTAAGCTTTCACCATACTACAAACTAATGCGGAGCTCCGTTGATTTGAATTTAGGAGACATTGTAGCCCATGGAAGGTGGAATTTTAAAATTTTGGTGGTACTACAAAAGTTCCACTACTATGGGAGTTGTAGTAGCATGGCTAGAATGGGTTGAGTTATTATGCACGTTCTAACTCTATAGAGAAGTGTATTTGTATGAAGGTACTAATTTATTATTAGAGGTATTCACTAGTTTGCAATGTCCTACGTTATCCCATTCGAAGTGTTTTGATACCATAGTAAGGGAAGTGAAATAGTGCTTATGAAATTGTAGCATTTTTGGGAGATGTTGATATTGCATTGGAGGTTGTGGCTTTGTACTTACTAAGTATTTATGCTTTGGGGGGATATTGCAAGATACTAGAGGTGAAGCTAGAGCTTCACTTGCCACACTTCAGGGCTTCTTGACTACCTTCTTATGTGTACACTTTGTGGCATAGTGTCCCATTCCATGACACTGAAAGAACTTGATCTTGGACAACTATTTCTTCTTGCCCCCTTGACCAGAATCTCCTTTGGATTGGATTCCTTCCCTTTTCCTTTATTTGTCTTTCCATCCAAGGCACAATTCTCTTCATCCTCAACCTTGGATGAGGTCCTCTCCCTATTGTTTCGTCTTATTTCTTCCCTTACTAGATAGGACAATAACTGCTCCCAACTTGGTAGTTTCTCTCTACCATTTACCAAATCTTGATAACTGTCCAAGTTATTGGGAAGACCCAAAAGAGCTAGAGCTACCAAATCTTCTTCAAGGACAGTAAAACTGACACTGCCAATTCCATCATGAAACTGTGTAAACTTGCTCATGTATTATGGAATTGATTCATTCTTTTACATCTCAATACTTCTCGAAATCTCAAGGATAAAAATTGAGAGAAGAACTACCGACTTGCAATTTATTTAGGATTAATTAGGTTTATATATATGTTGGTCAGAGGGTTCATCTCTCGAAGAACAATCATTCATAATCTACCATTTTTTGTCCTGATGATGGCCTCCTTTGGGGTTCGAAACGTCGACATGATGAATATAATACTGTGGATAATCTCGATCATACTACACCAAAAAACAACCACAGAAGCTTAAAGTCTAACATTACTTCCCTGTACGGAGGGGATACATGGAATGAGATATTTCTTCTTGAAATATCAAGGATAAAAATTGAAAGAAGAACTGCTGACCTGCAATTTATTTAGGATTAATTAGGTTTATATATACTCTCGTCGGGGGATTCTTCTCTCAAAGAACAATCATTCATAATCTACCATTTTTGGTTGTGATGGTGGACCCCCTTTGGGGTTCGAAACATCGACATGATGAATATAATGTTGTGGATAATCTAGATCATACTACACCAAGAAACAACCACAGAAACTTAAATTCTAACAAAACTATTATTCTCGTCTATTCTTATGTTGGAATGCAACTTAATACATATATAAACATAGAAACAACGATGCAACAGGAAAAATTCTTCATTTCATTAATATAAAAGAACTCAGAGATGCTTACATACAAAATGGAAATAAGGCAGCTTAGGTAATGGTAGGTTATCTCGGAGAAGAGATGCAGTGGATATATGCCTATGAACTACGTTACAATATGGATTGAATATGCCTATGAACTACATTCCAATGTGGATTGAAGGCCTATTTATTATTGAGGAACAATTTAAAACCATAAACATTGAAAAGCCTAACCCTAGGAGATTAAGCAACAAAACTGTGAGTTCCGTTGGGGTAAATTGGTACATCAACTTCCTTTCAAAGTACTCCATGTATAAGTTGGTGACAATGGGTGAGAGTGGGGAACCCATGGTGACTCCAGATATTTGTTCATAATAGTAAGCTTGAAAACTGAAAAAAGTGGACCGCAAACAAATTTCTGCAAGCTTTGCTGTTTTAGGATCGGTGGCCATCTTTATAACATAAACCGCTTCATCTAGAGGAATCTTTGTAAACAAAGAAACCACATCAAAACTAACTAGAATATCATCTTTATCCACCCTTTTATTCTTGATAAGCTTTACAAAATCATTTGAGTCTTTTATAAAAGAGTCCGTGTTACCAACCAGAGGTTTTAGGATCTTAGCTACATACTTAGCCAATTCATAGGTGGGGGAACCAATGGTGTTAACAATTGGTCTAAGAGGGACCCCTTCCTTATGGATTTTTGGTAATCCATAGATTCTAGGAATAACCTCACAGGAGGGAATCAGCTTCTTTTTTATTTTATCATCCAGGTTTGTTTCCATGATGGCTTTCTTGACCTGTTTTATCACCTTGGGAATAGGGTTGGAGCTGACTCTTCTATAACTCCCACAATTTAAATGCTCATTCATTTTATGAATGTAATCTTCCTTATTTAACACAACAGTGGCCCCTCCTTTATCAGCTTTAAGAACAACTATCTTATCATTATTTCGGAGAGATTTAAGAGCCTCTCGTCCCTCTTTATTTAGGTTACTCTTTGGGCATTTAGACTTCAACATAGCTAGGGAACATTCCTGTCTCAATATCTCTTTTTTGTTTGATGAAAGGCCTTGAGTACCATTTTCAATGTTGCAGATGATGTTTTCAAATGGAATGTTCTTAGGAGAGACCGCAAATCCCAATCCTTTGCTAAGGATATTGATTTCTTCAGAAGTGAGCATTATGGATGAGAGATTAACGACTCCCTTATCATGCTTATTTGTAACATTGGGGTTCCCACTAACATACCCACCATTGTCAGGATTATTAGATTTAGCCCTAAATTGATCATCACTTATAGCGTTATCATTCTTAATAATTTTACAAAAATGAGCTGTAGAATCCCCATTCTCCAAGATTCCCCTAGCATCAATGCTAATGTCCTTGATTTCAACCTTTCACCCCTGCTAATAACGGATTCAATTTCATCATCATTGCTGGAGCCCATGTTGATGGAGTTAACCCATGAGACAGTGTTGCTGGATTCAACATTGCTGGAGTCAACAGTTGGGACAGCGCTGCTGGAGTCACCACATGAGTCAGCGTAGGGCACCACGCTACTCCCCGTGTTGATACTATTGATACAAGCATTGAATGCGTTGTTGGAGCCAACGTTGCTGAAGTTGCTGGGGTTGACAGCGTTGCTGGGGTCTAAGGCAGCGTAGTTGGAGCCAATGCTGCTAGAGTCGCTGGAGTTGACAGCGTAGTTAGAGTTAATATATGGGACAGCGTAGGGTTCCACATTGTTCACCGAATTGATGTTGTTGTTAATACCTGTTTTAATGTTAATACCTGTGTTAAATGCATCGCTTACCGAGTTAATATTGATACCTGCGTGTTCCATGTTGTTGGTGCTGCAGGTGCGTTCTAAGCTGTTGGTGGAAGGAACAGCGTGGGAACAATGCTCCAGCTCTGGTTTTTTGATGCCGTTGACAGCGTAGTTGTAGGGAGCAGTGCAGGCCATGGGTCCTAGTGTGTAGATGCAGGAGACAGCGTTATCAGCTACTCCGTCTGGAATTGTTTCCATCAAGTTTTCCACAGTATAATTCGTTTTTGCGCTGCCTTTCTTGAAGGTTTTAACACCAGCATTTAGTATTAAAGCCACGTCTCTTTCCAACTTGGCCAGCTTTCTGGACTGTCTCTCCCTGGCAATCCTACCCTCCACCCGGGCTTTCAATGCAGCTTTCGCATCAATTATTTTCCATAGATTGAAGCTAATTATCATAGTAAGTTTTAGATGAGTGGAAAGGGCCAAGCAATTGAGCCTGTCTAACGCTACCCTGGTTCTTCTGATTTCTCCTCTAATTAGGGCCAAACTTAATTTCAAAAATTCTTTATCATTGTAATGATTAAATAATCTATAATTTACCTTAGCAAAAGGAGGAATGATTTTATTGTTTCTACATTGTTTCAGAAATTGTAGGTCAGCAGTTGTCCTCTCAATTTTTATCCTCAAGATTTCGAGAAGACAGATCTCCTTCCATGTTTCCCCTCCGTACAGGGAAGTTATGTTATATTTTAGGCTTCTGTGGAAGTTTTTTGCAGTGGTATGATCCGGATTATCCACAGTTTTGTGTTCATTCTATCGACATTTCAAACCCCAAAGAGGGTCCATCATCAGGACTAATAGAATATGAATGAAAGCTTATTGAGAGAAGAGTCAAACGACCTAGGAATAAATAAACCTAGAATCTATGGATTACCAAAAATCCATAAGGAAGGGGTCCCTCTTAGACCAATTGTTAACACCATTGGTTCCCCCACCTATGAATTGGCTAAGTATGTAGCTAAGATCCTAAAACCTCTGGTTGGTAACACAGACTCTTTTATAAAAGACTCAAATGATTTTGTAAAGCTTATCAAGAATAAAAGGGTGGATAAAGATGATATTCTAGTTAGTTTTGATGTGGTTTCTTTGTTTACAAAGATTCCTCTCGATGAAGCGGTTTATGTTATAAAGATGGCCACCGATCCTAAAACAGCAAAGCTTGCAGAAATTTGTTTGTGGTCCACTTTTTTCAGTTTTCAAGATCACTATTATGAACAAATATCTGGAGTCGCCATGGGTTCCCCACTCTCACCCATTGTCGCCAACTTATACATGGAGTACTTTGAAAGGAAAGCCCTGGACTCATATCCTCTGAAGCCAGCATGGTGGAAAATATTTGTTGGTGACACTAACCTGAATTGGACTCATGGTAAGGCAGAACTGGAGAAGTTCTTCAAACATCTTAACTCTATATCTTCCGAAATCAAATTTACTATGGAGCTTGAAGAGAACGGTAAGATCCCCTTTCTTGATGTTCTGATCAGTAGAAAGGAGGATGGTACATTGGGACACCAGGTCTATAGGAAAAAGACCCATACTGATAGCTATCTTCATGCTGACTCTTACCATCATCCTTCCCAAAAATCTGGCGTCTTAAACACTCTAGTTGTTAGGGCTTTCAAGATTTCTAACCCTGATCACCTAAAAGAAGAGATTGAACACTTAACCTCTGTCTTCAAAAACCTTGGATACAGAGAGTGGTGTATGAAGAAAGCTATAAGAAGAGCTCAGGATAAGGTTCTCTCCAAGTGTCCTCCTAAAGACAAGAATGAAAGTTATGGAAAGGTTTACCTTCCATTCATCCAAAAGGGGTTGCAGATAAGATTGCAAAAATTTTAAGGAAGAATAACATAAACACTCAATTTACAACATGTGGAACTATAAGACAAATGATGAGGTCAGTAAAAGATAAGATTGATCGTCAACAACTCAAGGGCATGTACAAGATTGACTGCACTTGTGGCAAGAGTTATATTGGGGAAACCGGTCGATCTCTGAAAATAAGACTAAAAGAGCACGCGGCTGATATAAAGAATGAGAGATCCCGTACATCAGCCCTTGCAGAACACTCGTCCAAAACAAAGCATCATATGTGTTTAGAGGACGCTAAAATAATTGCAATAGAGGAGAGTTATCATAAAAGAAAAATCAGAGAGGCCATTGAAATTATGAAATTTCCTCAGAACCTCAACAGGGACAATGGGAGTGAAATTAGTGGAAATTGGCTTCCCCTGATCAGACAAATAAACCCCTCCAGTCCTTTGGAAGCATAGTATCAGGGTTTTCATTTTAATTAATTAATTAATTTTAATTAAATAAACAAAAATAGAAATTAAATAAATTAAAATAAATAAAAATTAATTTATTAATTAGTTGGACAAATGATTAATAAAAATTATAAAATTAATATAAAATAAATAGAAAACAATAATAAAATAAAATTAATCAACATTAATTTATATATATATATTAATATTTTTTTTTTTTTTTAATTAAATAAAATAGGAATAAAATAAAATAAAATAAAAATAATTAATTTATTAATTAGTTGGACAATTATAGGTTAATTGGTTAAATCTTGAAAATTTCATTTAATTACATCCATTTTAATTAATTAATTAGATTCTAATAAAAATTTAATATAAAATAATTAGTCAATTAATTAAACTAAAATAATTATTAATAAAACAAATAAATTAAAGATTATGAAATATAAATTAACTAATTAACTAATTAATTGACTAATTAGAAAACTAGGGCTAAATAATAAATAATAAATATGGTAAATAACAATAAATAAATAAATAAAAATTCTGAATCAGATTAAACTAATTAATCAAACTATAAACTAATAAATTAAATTATAAACTAATAAATTAATCTTTGAATAAAATAATAATAAATTAAAATAAAATAAATAAGAAATCATACATATGAGTGTCGACTTCTTTAAAAAATTAGGGATCTAGGTTTATTTATTCCCAGGTCGTTTGACTCTTCTCTCAATAAGCTTTCATTCATATTCTGTTAGTCCTGATGATGGACCCCCTTTGGGGTTTGAAATGTCGATAGAATGAACACAAAACTGTGGATAATCCAGATCATACCACTGCAAAAAAACTTCCATAGAAGCCTAAAATCTAAAAAATCTCTATTTGATATGTTGTTAGAAAGATATATCTGAGGACTACAATTTTCGACTGCAAACATTAATCAATGATCAATGTTTCCCTGTTTTCCAAAAGCATGTCATTTAGGGCCTCAAAATGGCTCCAAAAGTTTAGGACCCGAAAAAACTGCAAAAAATATTAAACTGTGGTATAACTAAGGAAATGTAAAAATTGAAATAAATATTGTTGGGTGTCCTAGTGGTATTGGCTGGTGGCCACCAATATCCACCTCGATCATTCCTTCCTTCTTAGGATGAAATGGTTCCAATTGCGTTGAGTTTTGCCATGAGATTGGAAAAGTCCTCATGAAGTTGGTCCTTGGTGAGCCACTTTCCATGGTGGTGGAATTGGCCAACTTTGACAACCTAATATAGTTGGATATTCCTCTTATGAGTGTTATTGATTTTTGTATCCATGGTATTACTAGTAGGGGTTTGTTCAATACAACTTGGGTTGAACTCTATTGGTGTCATCTGGTTAACAATGTCCGATGTATCCAGCAGTGGGGGAAAGTATGGTTGCAGGCAATCCACATGGAATATTGGGTGCAAGCCAAGGAATGGTGTAGTGTTGAGCTTGGAATCAGTCTCCTACAAACTTGGTGATAATGTAAGGCCCATATACGAGTGGGAAAAGCTTGTGGTGGACCTAAGTGAGGTGCTCCTTCTACAGATGTAACCAAAATTTTTCGCCCACGTTGAAGTTGTGTGGCACCCAATATTGATTATTGATGTTGTTTGTAATTAAAATTTTCTCCACCCAATATTTCATGGACCTGTTAGCAGAATTGTTGAATGCATTCAATGAAGATGTTATCTTTCTTAGCTTCAGATTGGACATGAGCCGAAGTTTCTTGTATAACTACAAGTGGTATGGCAAGATCAATGGGACACAATGGTTGGAATCTCAATCCTACCTTAAATGGTTTATGAATATTTGAGCTGTGGAGATCCTTGTTTTATGTGTGTTGGACATAGGGGAAGCTTTCATCCCATGTGCATGGATTGTATATATGTAGGATGTGAAAAAACATTCCATTGACAACCTTGCTTTGTCCATCAGGATGGGGGTGGAAGGTCATGGACTTAGTGAGATTGGTATCCAGCAAAGACCAAAGGGTTGACCAAAATATACTTAGGAACATCTTATGGAATATGAGATCTTGAAGTGTACCCATACTTGTTCAAAGAAGGGTTTGGTAATGAGTTTTGTTCTGATACTCTTCTTCCAAGCCTCCAAAATGGACATCTTAGAGAATTTGTCGACAACCATGAAAACATAGTTGTTTCCATGCCTGGTAGAATGGATTCTCGGCATATCATCCATGGAGATAGATTCTTATGGTCACCTAGGAGTAGGCAGAGGAGTATACAATTCTTACTTATTGATTGTATGTCTGAAAATGGCACAAGTAATATAGGATCTTATGTACTTCCCAACATCTTGTCTAAGGTTTAGCCAACAAAAATACTTCTACAACATCACCACGATTTTCTCTACCCCAAAATGTTCAGTGACCCAATTGTAGTGCGCCTATGCAATCATCTTGGCATACTTGATTGAAGGAACATAGAGGTGTCCTAGGTGGCATGACAATGTGTCTTGGAGGTGAAAGCTTGAAACTTTCTTTCCTTCAAGGAGGATCTAGTATGTGGTGCCGAATTCTGGATGACTCTTGTAATGGTGTGACCATCCCTAAACCTCATGTCCACAAGAATCGAGCACCATGGTTAGTGTGATAGCCATCGATTAGATGAGGAAACCTGCAATTTTATTTGTGTTTCCCTTCATGCACTTAATGTTCAAATGGAATTGTTACATATTTCTGTATTAACACTATAAAATCATCCACATGTTTGCACAATAAATAAGATGCTAAAATACATCTAGTAGAATGCAAAAGTGAACAATTTTTGGCTAAAGACATCATGAAGTTTAAAATTTTTATTTTTTCCAAAGGTCCAAAGTTTAAAAATGTTAAAAATTGAAGACTTCATGATTATTTCTTCGATAAATGTGCAACGTGCAAAAAATTATTCGAAATTTGGGCGGTCGAGAAATTGGATGACTCAACAAATTTGAGACCACTTCACACACTTGGAGGTGATTCCATGAAAGATCTTATTCCAGGATAGTCAAATTCGAGTCGCCCTAGAGACATGCAGCAATTAATGGAATCATCTTGTCCTACTCATGATTCATTTTCATTCACGAACCAAGAGAGGGAAGATGGATTCAAAAATTCTATATAAATAGGCCATGGGAGAACCAAAATAAGAGATAATGTTATGATTGCCAAATTTCTATCAAAGAAAACATATATTTCATTGTTCAAACAAAATAAAGTAAGAGCACTAACATGCTGGCCATATTTCTTCTAAGAAATCCATCATCTTAGTGAGAGGACCAAAGTCCACCATTGAGAGACTCTTCCTACTTATTTGAGGGAGTGGAGAAGATTGCAAAGATATTAAGGAAAAGAACCACCTTGTTAAGGATTTTTTAGCACGATAGCTCAAAGAATTCTCTTCAAGTGTTTAATATTAATCTATTGTATTCAAATTCTACTACCAACAATCAATAAAGGGATGGTTTTCCATAATTTTGTTGAATTGTTTGCTCCATTGAGTGTTGTTTGTGTATTTATCTCTTTGTTTTAGTTCATGTTTGGTTTCATTATTTGTGATGCTTTGTTTATCTAAGTCTGTTCAACAAACACGTTAACTATGTTTGTGCTCCTTTTCAGGGAAAAACCAACTTTTAAGGCAGTGCCTTTTGGTACATAATTTCCACAAAAACATTACCATACATTTGTCTTTTCCTTAATCTAAAGGTTGTGTTTGTAGATATTCTCTCTGCATAGTTGGCCTACAAGGTGTGTAATACCTATATGGAAGTTTTGTAGAACCTTATGAACATGTGGTGGGATAAGAAACTTGTTAATTTACAATATCTAGTTGACTGCATTAGTTATGCTCAAACAGATGCACACTCCATGGATTTTCCTATGACAGATAGGTCGTTGCATTTGTGTATTGTGAAACGAGCGCAATTTTCCAAAAAGTTAAAAATACCTCGTAATTTCACATTTTTCAAGTGACTGATAGTCTTTGGTGAATTTCCTTCACCTCTGCAATTTTTTTACATTCATTTTAGATTTCTTAGATTCTTTACTAATCACAATTAGTAGAGAAATTAGATTATCTTTTGTTTTTGTTCACAATCTTCACATATCTTAATTAGCAAAAGAGTAAGTGGGCCGCTACTCACAAATCTTCTTACTAACCAAACAATTCATTTTTTTCAGTTTATGGGACTAGGAGAAAGTGTTATTAAAGAATGTAAGTAATCTCTACTTTGATTGCGTATGTTATATGAACTTGGGCTTGCATATGAAAACTTTCTTAAATCATTTGAATTCTCACCTACCTATTTTGAAATTCACATAGTGTAATTGGAAAAGGAGTAAGCAGCCCATTATACACATATCACTTCTTTTTCATCCAAGGAACAATTGAAATATAGTATAAGTAGGGGAATATTTGTATGAATCATCGGATATCGACATCTTCTCACACTTTACACTCTCACTTCATCACTTGTCGACAATTATACAACAGACACTAAGCTTATATAAAATTCATATTAGAAAGCATATAGTTTCCAGAGATTTCGATACTTAGTTTATTTTATCCTACATATCACACCCTAAAGAAAAGTAAGACCCTTAAAAGCAACCATAAATTGAACCAACTAAATTCCCCATAAGGGCCACCAAAACATTTATAGCTCATGTTAGGACCACTCGGTGTAGGTATCCCATAAGCCACAATGGTAATGTTACATATTTGAAACATAGCTGTGGACTTTTTAGGGAGCTTAAAATCCTTCAATCATCCCATGGAAAAGAATACCCAAGCAAGGTACAGACCTAATCCAGAGGGTGTTCGGCTTAGGTCCAGTGCCCGCAGTACTCTTTAGGGCTACTCAACCCATCTAGTGCTCAGTACTTGTAACTGAATTCCAAGAAACTAAATTCTCGAATTCTGATGTGGGACACAGGTACTTTAATGGCCAAAATATAGGGAACCCTTTCCCTATAGGTGATGGTGTGAGAAACACTTGAGCCTCGAAGATGTCATGAGTTCTTTTAGGACATTGTCCCAAGACCCATTAGAGGATATCTCTGCAAGGCCTAGTTACTTTGAGATTGGTAAGAATGAATAGGTCTTCTTAGGATATGGTTCTTCCTTTGGAGCCAAAATCTCCTCATCTGAATGCAACTAAATCTCCCTCTCAAGGGAACACCTTGTTGCCTTTTATTCATAAAACTTCACATCTCTATGAACATATGTCATCCTAAGAGATGTCAGGTACACCCGATAGTTGTGAGGTGTATCAGCATACCCCACAAATATGCCCAACTGTGTTGGTTTTTCAAGATTTTTCCTTGATTCATTGCAAACATGACAGTAAAATGATGATCCAAAGATTCTGAAGTGTGACACATGTTGGCTTACGGGTTCTTGACCCAGGTTCAAAGTTAGTTGCACCAACCAACAAAACCCTACACTCCTGGCCCTTTCGGCAACAACCCGCATAGAAAAGGCTGCAGTCTCACCAGAATCAGTATGGGGGGATGCAACAACCAAGTTTCTGCATTTGGAGACTAGTGTGATGTCTTTCAATGCCTTGGATCTGTCTCAGCATAGATCAACACACTACTAGGGAACATTACTGAAATTTTTTTAAAGTGGTTTTCAAACCTTCGCATAGGTCCACGATCATTCCTCACATACCCTTAATAGCAGATTTATTTACTTACGCAATTCAAAGAGTAATCATAAATTGGAGTTCACAGAGATATGATTAATTTGTTAGAACACATAAGATAAATTACTAGAGTCTTCGCGGAAGTGTTAAACATGCATTGCGTACATTATTAAGACTTATTCAAGAAAATCACATAGCATTCAATCAATATTTCATAGAACAAGTCATTCATCATCTGCATATGTGATAAATAGACATGAACATAAATACTCAATAATTCTCCACAAACTTGTCTTTATTGATCTCAATTCACAAATTACAGACTCAAATTAACCTATGAAGATAATTGCAGGGGTCCGTGTACTCAGCTGCAGACTCTACCTAGGCCTTCGTACACTCATCTATGGAGCATTTCCTTCTACCTACATGCAAAAAGAAAAGCCTCCTTCCTTAACCCAATACCCTATCCCACTCCTCCTTGTTCTCCAACTTCTTCCTTAGTTAGTTACTGTTGTGGGGAAAAGTATCCGACTCGGAATGACCCTATCCCGACTCTAAGGGTGATAGTTCCTTAGCAACAACTGAAAGTAAAGCTTAGATATTTTCCTTTATGAAAGTACAGAGAAGGAAGAAAAGATTAACCAACCGGTGTCTTTCGCTTTTGTCGATCCTGTCCTCTCTCTTTGTCTCTTGTTCCCAGCTCCTTGCTCTCTTTGCCGCCCAGCTACACACAGATCCTGCACAAACAAGAGAGGGAAACTACAAGAAACATGTACTCATAACTGATGCATGGATTAGAGTGAATCAGATATACAAGTAAATACAATACATCAATGCAATACAAGTATATAGGAGAACATTCAAAGCTTTATTGATAGAAGTAAAAGGGTTCTGAGAAGGTTACAACCATCAATGGCTCCAATCCAGCAGCACCTCCCCAGCAGCAAGAAATCTCCTCTTCACCTCTATAAAAGCAATCACCCAATAGCTCTAACTGTAAACCAACAACACTTCCTTGCTTTGCACAAAATTCCCGCTTCCCTAGACCTCATAGAAGAGCTCTATATATAGGAGATTTGGAGAAAGGATGAGTCAGCTTGAGGCTGGCATAAAGCTGACTAGTGTCCTCTCTCTCTTCAGTTAAACTTCAGTTCTTGAGTCCACTTGGAGATCCTTGCTTCCACATGGAGATCAAGTACCTCTTACTCATCACAGGGCGAATTCCTCGAACCAAGTGTCAGTTTGGAAGCTTCCTGGGCAATTGACACCTTGCAGAATGACTGTGCCACTTGGCCAATCTCGCCCAGCGCAGGTAGCCTTCATTGGAGTTGACTTTCAGCGCAGGTACAAGGAGGAGCAGTTGACATTCAGCGCAGATGCTCAGTGGAGCAGCTGACATGATCCAAAAATAGCCTGTTTTTAAGTGTTTTCAGGTGGAGAACTGATAGGAAGTGCTGTGGTTTGCTGACCTTGTTCCTCTAGGGGTAAGAACAACCTGTTTAGGGACTGAGGATCCCTGTAATTATTGACATTTCATGCTCCATGCTGCGAGGCACAAAAATGTCTATAACAGTTGCCCCCTAAAGTATGAGGCCGTTTATCGGGTGAAATGCTTTATCCAGAGGGTCCGAAGTTCATTCAAGTGCTGAGAGGTGCCCTGTAATACAATACAATACAATACATTATTTTTCATTTTGTTTTCATGATCTAGCTGAGGCGGGCATTCCCATGCTCAGCTTTATAAATACATTTTGGTACATAGAACAGACGATCGTATGATGGTAGACTGATAATTCTCTGCTGAAATTATCATCCTTTGAGTAGGATGATCATCTGCTGCAATGATGTACATGACAAATGCTTTTATATTTCCTGAATATGTATCGCAGCCCGGATGGATGAAACTAGATCCGGGGTCTTCAAACTCGTTCGATCTTCACTCTAAGTACAAGTCGATCCATGTGAGAATTTCGCTGAAGTCGAACATGGAAAGATATCGCTTGATTACCGGTCAATGATGAAAACCGTTAACAAGCGCGAGAGGAATCACCGATAATGATAATGACCCTCAAGGTACTGCAGTACAATTCACGTGGCGTGAATAAAGGACTTGGCGTCGAACGCCACGCAAAATCTTCTGGTCGAAGGTCATTGATGTATACCTGTCGCCGGAAGTGAGAAACTTGCCATTGAGGCATGCAAGCTTCAAAGTACTGATGGGGTTGTTCCTAGATCAACTTCTTGGATAATGAGCTGAAGTCGACAAGAAGCGATCCGTCAAAGGAGGGCCTTAATGAATCCCACATCAATGACACGGAACGGAGCTAATGATTTTAGTGGAGGTGAAAACAAACTGTGACATATGATTCAGGGTGGCGATCATGAATGGATGAAGGATAATGTATGGCAGTGGATGGGACATGGTTGACACTTTCAGAATGACCTCTCTTGAACATATAATGACACTGATGCGATGGATCGGTAGCATTACCCCAAAATGTGGATGATTTGGCGAAGACCATGGTGAAGAGACCGGTGAATGAAACAACCCAACCCGATGTGGTACGGAAGAAAAGTGTCATGTTCAAGAGCGACTTGCTACCATTAAGCTTTGATGTTCTCCCAATTTTTCCCCAGTCATTTCTGACCAGTACCTCTTTATTTTTGTCAAGCTTGAGGAGGATAACATATGCTTGTTCTATAACCTGCCCTTCGGGCAAGCCCATCGCTATGATTTAACGAGCTTAGCGATAGGGAAACTCGTTCTCGTCTAAAGACAAGTTTGTCGCTATTTAATCATTTTAACGAGTCTAACGACAAGGAAAACTCGGTCCTTTTCATTTTTAGAGAGTCTGAAAAGGTACAGAAAGTTAACTCCATAATTCCTTTTTCGTCATCTAATCCCTTAAGTCCGAAAAAGTATAAAACAATACAGAAGGGATGAATTTTCGATTGCTTTAACGAGCCGAACAAAACAAGGGCTCGATCTTTTTGTGTAATAATCCCTCAGGTCCAAAAAGATTAAAATCTAGAGGAGGGATAGCTCTTCCGGTCGCTTTAACGAGCTGGAAGGCCAAAACTCGGCAAACTTTTCATATTTTATGAGTCAGTGAAAAGAGCTCAAAGAAGACTCGTCTTTTGAGGAACGAGTGATAAACAGGGATAGCAGCAGATTCCAGGTACAAGTTGGAATATTCCAATCACGGCAGTGTCACAAGGATGGCTAAGTGAAATCACTCTTCGCAGCTGTTCCTCAAAATGGGTAAACAAACATATGGAGACGAACGTTTGGCCAAATGAACGGATGGAGGTGAGACTGCGAGAACACGACCAAGGGCTTTAATATGGCTGTCAAAGGTTACATTCACCAAGGTTATTTACCAGTTCATTTTTTTTTTTTGGGTGAGCTTGAACTCTAGGGGAAGATTTCTCACAACTTTTGTTTATTTTTTAACGAGCATGAACTATGCGCTAAAACTGCTCGGATCCCGCGTTTATTTTTTAATGAGCATGAACATTGCTAAAACTGCTCGAATCTTGCATGCCCCCAGCATCATAATAACGCATGTCAAAAGGAGGGTGCCCCCCAAGCTTCATTGCATTCAACTTGGTGATTGGAATGAAGGTTTACCTTTGAATTTTGAAAAGGGGATTTGTTTCATTTTTTAATGAGGTTGACATAGTAAAAGAACTATCCTCATAACTCCTTGTTTCATTTTTTAACGAGGTTGACACGAGATAAGAACTGTCCTCGGAGCCGACAAAATATTTAGGAATCTTCCGAATCCAACCAGAAGATTGGATTAGATTTCATTTTGTAGGTTTCCACCGTGGCCACTCCCGCCAGATTACTTGGAGGCGGTAGGGCGAAAGTACCCATTAAGGCAGGGTCTTTTAGGAGACCTACTCCGATATTTTGAAGCAAATGATTCCTTCCATGGATCATTGGAATGCTTCCTGTAACTTGTGAACTGTTGGGGAGAAAAGTTTGTTGGTCGACGATTGTAATTCCTTCTTGGAAGGGAAATGCAATCTTCCTGAAGTAGGTCGACACAACCGCAGCCATGGCGTAGATCCAGGGCCTTCCTAGTAGGATGTTGTAATCGAGGTTTCCATCAATTACTTCAACATCAATTCCTACTGTTTTGCCCCCCAGTTCAACTTGCAAGTTACTTAAAATCCCGTATGGATTGTATGATCGTCCATCAAATGCTTTTAACGTCGTTGACGATTTCGACAAGGGTGGTGAGCCTAAATCTTTCCAGAAACTCATCGACATAAGACATGTAGATGCCCCCTCATCAATAATTGTTCGATGAACAGTTTTGTTGAGGGCTTTCACTTGAATAAGGAAAGCTAGTTGAGCTGGTAACTGAGGGTCATATCCTTTATGATCAAAGGCCACAAGATTGGAATCCATTGGGCCAATCCCACCTATTGCTGATAATAAAGCTTGCTCTTGGGAGGGGCAATTTTGTGGTACTTCAAGCGTCGACATAGTGGACAGCGATTGGGCCAGGTCCTTTACTATATTATAATTCTGTGCTCCTTTGGCACGAGGATTAAATGTCGATTTGTGTACTACTCCCTTTGGCGACTTTATCATTGGCTCAGGAACGATGGGTGGCACAACTTCGGTCAAAGTTGTTGTTGAACTACTAGGTCGTTCATTAACCTTGTTGTTCGACAACTTTGGATTCCCGTAATCTTTACTCCTTGTCAAAGCATTATTCTGTTGCTTCGAGGTAGACAACATAAGCACTTGGGATCCGGAAGCATTTTGATTAGCAACCAGATTTTGACTTGGATTAGGAAACGGATCAGTCAATACTGCTGGGGTTTTTGAACTCTTGAAGAGTTTCTTAACTTCAGCTATATGTGGACAATATTTCGTCCAATGATCCTCATCGCATATATGACACCCTGCCGGGGGTTTCCTTTTTCTTCCTGTCTTTTTCTTCTTGCCCCCTGGTTGCTTCAGTTGTTTGCCCTTGTCGGTCGACATGGCATTTACTTCTGAGGCAAGAAGCTTTTCATTTGCATTTTGACTGTAAATTTTGTGCTTGCCAATCACGTCATCGTCGGCGTGAGAGTCATTGTCTGATTTAGGAGGAGGAGGAATTGAGAATTCCGGTCTAGGGGCGTCAGGTATTTTGTCGTAGAGCGTGCCAGACTAAGTATAAACCAAGTCTAGATATTGCGCACGAGCTATAACTTGCTCTTTTGTTACGACTCCCCCCTTGGCCACATCTTCCGTTATGGTCGGAAGTAATGACTTTATAAACCATTCAGCTAATAGCTGATCGGGAACATATGTTTTTACCATCCTACGACGACGTCGCCATTCATGTATATGATCAGATATATGAGTGGCCGTTGTCTGTTTGAAGTTGGTAAGGAGTTCTGTTCCCGTTTCATACCTTATCGGCAATTGAAAATGGGTTAAAAAGGTTGTGGCTAAGGCACTGAAGTTGTCGAACGAAGCTCTAGGCAATTCAATATACCATTTTGCCGCTGGACCCGTTAACGTCCTCTGAAAAAGGCGAAGTCTTATCGAATCATCATTCAGGGTGTTTGATGAACACCATAGATGGAATGTCATCACGTGATTCGACGGGTCTTCACCTGGATTTCCATTAAATTTAGGAATGTCTGATGGAAGTTTGTGTGGAATCGCTGGCCACCAAGGGGCATAAGCAATTGGATCATTCGTCAGCCGGTTTAGATCTGGTAATTCTAGAGTTGCTACAAAGGGCAACTGTTGATTCAGGTTAGGCGAAGCATATCCAGGATAAGATGGAATCGCCTGAGCAGTGGGTCTTTGCATACCAGCATAATGTTGGCAACTTTGACAAGGTTGATGGGTATAACCATTATAGTATGGTTGCCCATTACTTACAAAGACTTGTTGCTCAGGTCCTTGATATGATTGCTGGAATTGCGGTTGTTGAGTTCGAACCAGCTCTGGTTGTTGGACCATTTGCTGATGCCCAATACTAGATGATTGACCAAGATGAGGAGTCACAGTACTTGTTTGATCCTGAGTCGCTCCAGATAAGGAGGCACTGACCTGAGGTTGCGATTGAGATGTCGAGAGAAGAGGCTGTTGTATGGCAACCTGAGAAACTTGGGGTTGACATACAGTAGGTAGCGCTTGTACTTGCGACGCAATCACCATACCAGGTATAGTGGCAACATTCGACACAGGGCGGACTGGTTGCATAGAATATACAACTCCTGGTTGTTGAGGCAGTATTGGTACCCAACCGCTGGATGTAATTCCAGTTTGACCTGAACTTTGTTGTGAACTCACGGATGGGCATCCTCCCGGAGGAGGTAATGAAAGGGCATACTGCCCCCCATATGGTATCAATCCGGAACTCAAGGGGATCGATTGCCCAAATTGACTTCCAAATGGATCAATTTGGCGAGTTTCAACATAAGAAATACCAGATGATAATCCGGATGAAGAAATAGGAACTAACCATGTCGTTGTCCCTGATTGGGCTTCGGCTTGTTGTTGACAATTTGCCGGGACAGATGGTATACCAGCGAACATCGTTGGAGTAGCAGCAGGAGGCTCTGCTGCAGCTGTGTCGGACGACACAGTCCTAGATGTCGACGGTTGTTCAGACATATCTAGTCTATCCAAAAGATTTCTTAGCGATTCTACAGGAACTTCCACTTGTGGTGGACTAACTTCGAAGATCAACGAGGGAAGGGTGATGATTATTCCGCTTAAAATAAATTTTATAACGACGCTTTAGACACAACTTGCTTTTTCAGTTTTAAAGAGTCGAGAAAAAGCTAAAGATGACTCTAGTCTCCTTCGATGTTTTAACGAGCCCGAAGTGACAAATGCTCGGATGGACTTTTTCAGTTATAGAGTTTGAAAAAGGCCAAAAGAAACTACTCTGGAGTTCTAGGCAGAGGGTGTGCCAAACTTTTCGCGAAACCACAGAATACGTTTTACGGTACGGGTGGTCGATCTTCGTGAATGCTGTGTTCACTGCATCGCGATCAGTAGGGCGGCCGACACGGCTTCCTAAGGGTAAAGGATAAATGCCTATAGGGGTCTCCCAATATACGCGACGGTACGCGGGAGCACAAGTCCGTATTAGTGCTATCGTCCCTCAGGAGGAATCACCCACCTTCGTAGAGATCGACAGTCACTACGTTTAACGACGCCGGAACACGTCTCTACCTAGACCTCTATTGTGAGCGTTATGTTACAAAGCATTTTTAGATTCATTCAATATATTTTAAGTTGATCTTGTTTAGCAGTTTGTCTTTCAGGATCACCACGAGATGTATTGGTACAAATTCCTAAATGCAGCTAAAATGATAAGCAAGCTTTACAATTTTTTTAGCTTTGAAAATCCTAACTACTGAGGGGAGAGAAAAACATTATCTTTCCACACAGAGCACAAAGCACAAACTAATGCACTTTCCCCTAGATCAATCACGAAAACTTATCAAAAAATGCAAATGCAAGATGCATGTATTTCTTTTCTTTTCCCTTAATGTTGATGTAGACAAAAGGAAACTGTCGTATAATTTTCGAATTCAATTTGAAGCGTAAACAAACAAGTTTTGTCTAAAATCAAAAGACGCCTTACAGGTACTTGTTTCAACACTAAAAATGTATGAATTCAAACCATAAAATGAAAAACAAACAAACTCAAACAGCCATGAACAGTAATAAAACTAGCTCTCAAGATCACGACGACACTTTTACAGTTCAAGATCTAAGAGGTCACAGCTATACTGGTTTGCTTTTCACAATGGGAAACTGTAACTGAAACAAGAAATACTGAAAGAACAATCACAGTTTCATCACACAATTGAGGCGGAATAATGTCAAGGAAAGTTGGTTTACAGCAAGTACTAATGACAAGTAATCAGCAGCAAAATAACAGTGAAAACAGGGCCAAGACTCAGTGGGAAACCTCAGGAAGACATAGCCTAACTGGTTCAGCGCAGGCTCTAGTCTGTCAAACTGACTCTCAGCGCAGTTCCCGAAGGGAGTACCTGCGCTGAAATGCAGACTGCCTTTGGACAGCCTGCACTGAGACACGAGAGTTGCGTTTACAAGGATTTCTGGGTCATAAAAAGCTCAAAAATTCACTGTTTTTGCTGAAATAAAAAGCTATAGGTCAAGTACAAGCTAAGGGATGATCAAGAGGATGAAAATCTATCACAAAGAGCACAAGAGTCTTTCGTAGATCAGCTCTTCAAATCATGAATCTGCTCAGAAAATGAGCAAGAGTAGCAGCCCCTCTACTTCGCTTTTGATATAGTCAAAAGCTTTTCGATTTGGTACTCTTTTGTTCAGGAAATGAATAGAAAAGATACTACAAACACCAACAAGATACTAGGATCCCCAGTGGAGTCGCCAGTTTGTTGTGGGGAAAAGTATCCGACTCGGAATGACCCTATCCCGACTCTAAGGGTGATAGTTCCTTAGCAACAACTGAAAGTAAAGCTTAGATATTTTCCTTTATGAAAGTACAGAGAAGGAAGAAAAGATTAACCAACCGGTGTCTTTCGCTTTTGTCGATCCTGTCCTCTCTCTTTGTCTCTTGTTCCCAGCTCCTTGCTCTCTTTGCCGGCCCAGCTACACACAGATCCTGCACAAACAAGAGAGGGAAACTACAAGAAACATGTACTCATAACTGATGCATGGATTAGAGTGAATCAGATATACAAGTAAATACAATACATCAATGCAATACAAGTATATAGGAGAACATTCAAAGCTTTATTGATAGAAGTAAAAGGGTTCTGAGAAGGTTACAACCATCAATGGCTCCAATCCAGCAGCACCTCCCCAGCAGCAAGAAATCTCCTCTTCACCTCTATAAAAGCAATCACCCAATAGCTCTAACTGTAAACCAACAGCACTTCCTTGCTTTGCACAAAATTCCCGCCTCCCTAGACCTCATAGAAGAGCTCTATATATAGGAGATTTGGAGAAAGGATGAGTCAGCTTGAGGCTGGCATAAAGCTGACTAGTGTCCTCTCTCTCTTCAGTTAAACTTCAGTTCTTGAGTCCACTTGGAGATCCTTGCTTCCACATGGAGATCAAGTACCTCTTACTCATCACAGGGCGAATTCCTCGAACCAAGTGTCAGTTTGGAAGCTTCCTGGGCAATTGACACCTTGCAGAATGACTGTGCCACTTGGCCAATCTCGCCCAGCGCAGGTAGCCTTCATTGGAGTTGACTTTCAGCGCAGGTACAAGGAGGAGCAGTTGACATTCAGCGCAGATGCTCAGTGGAGCAGCTGACATGATCCAAAAATAGCCTGTTTTTAAGTGTTTTCAGGTGGAGAACTGATAGGAAGTGCTGTGGTTTGCTGACCTTGTTCCTCTAGGGGTAAGACCAACCTGTTTAGGGACTGAGGATCCCTGTAATTATTGACATTTCATGCTCCATGCTGCGAGGCACAAAAATGTCTATAACAGTTACCTCTTAGACTCATTAAGACACAACTATTTATAGACTTTTCCATATAAAACCATGGTTCGTGGACCATGGGTGAATCTCAAAACTGACTCAGAACTTATCCAAAACAAGGGGCTAATCTCCTTTGACTCTTATTCCTCTATGCACTCTGCATCCACAAATCACAAAGACTTTACGTTGTTTTACAAAATTGTACCAAAATTTGGGTTATCTAACCCCAAACTTACCCAAGGGACCCCATTCCAACAAGCCTCATCACAAAGATCATGACTCTCCCTCAAGTCACTCTTCTGGTGTTGCGATCTTATTGCGAATATCCCCTAGCTCCACTTGGATCACTGCAACTACAACAACGCACAGTGTCGCGGTCTGTCTAACCTCCTCAGCCAAATTTTCAGTGGTTGGTCCTTCTACATTCAGCCTCATCATAGCTGTGTCTACTACAGTCCCTTAAGGTTGTCTTGAATGGAAAGCATGATCTAATAAGCTTCCTCCAACCAAGGCTGCAATCCAACCTTTAGCAAGGTCTGTTTCTTCTGCGCTACCTCTACCTATGCCAGTATCTACTTTCCTTCCTGTAACATGGCAAGGGACAGAACTCGTGCTAAGGTGTGTGCGTCACCCTGACCTCTTCATATTAGCATTGAATCTCCCTTACGTCTGTGTTCAATTCTTGCAAGTTCAGATCTTCCTACAAATTGATCAATTTCCCCATAGACATTCTTGTATTAGGATACCCAAAATGTAACATCATCACGTGCCTGTAATCCCTCCATCCTACAAAAATATCCTTGTGCATACCCCACCATCATGTAGGCATAGCGTGTAGCACCAAATCCAGCTCTTAAAACTAGTGGTCCTCAGGGACTTCACACTCAAATTCATCCAGAAATAGATCTACGTCAGTTAAGCCATCATACTAAGGTAATTTTCTTATTAATAATGGTATGGAAACTGTTGAACTATAATATATACCTTGTAGAACTCCCTTAAGCTAGGATACGTTAAAGGATAGAAATTGAGTAGGACCCAAACTCATTTACGAAATGGAAGAGAAAGTATTTTTAATTAAGAAAATATTAAAGGAAACTCAATATTTTCAAAACAATTGCATATAAGAAACCATAGCTATGAATTTAATGATCATGTCTTTCTAAGAGTTGAATCTAGGAAGCACTCCAAAAAGATCCAAACTTTCCCCTTGATTTGTGGGGACACTTGAAATCTTCAACAAGATAAACTTATCATCCTTTTTGACCACTAGTATGGCATATGTATATTTTTTTCAGACATTGTATCCCTAATGTAACTCACTTTTCGAATTAGAAACAACTAAATCATCTCCAAGTTAGCAACGAAGGAAATCAAAAAAAAAAATCATCACACCCACATGCTAAGATACCATCTAATAAACAAAATATTTATAGTCCAAGTTTTCCCACTTAAAACTATGCAACAATTATGCACTTGAGGTATCTGTTCTTGTATAGTAAATGAGTATTATACATTTTTGTTATTCTATTTTGAATTCAAAAATATTTAAATAGTATAATAAATGAGTATGATATATTTTTGTTATTTTATTTCGAATTCAAAGATATTTAAATAGGATACGATCTGAATATTTTGTAGAGTAAATGAAAAAAAAAAAGATTTTGTTATTATTTTTTTTCGAATTAAAAATTAATTAGAAATGTTTTGTGAGAAAGAGATAAATTAACTAGAAGTTGCAGGATTTTTTTAGAGAAGTTTAGTATTCTACGTGAGGTTAATATTTTTACACCATAACCGATTATTTTAATATTTCTTTTAATAAATCTAAAGTATGACAATGACAACTACAATTTGCCCCATTCACTCATTATTGGAGAGAATATGCAATTTGACACTTATTATTCCCAAAATGGGATTCCTCACTTGCATTTGTTGTTTATGAATCGTGTTAAGGTGTACAAAATTACCAATCAATTCTACTATTCATTTTCTTCTTCCATAAGCATTTGCTAGTAAACTGTGGTAAATTTCCTACAAGAACTACAAAATAGTTGTCACTATGCACTAGTGGCAACTCTCATCTTTTGGATAATTATTAGTGGAATAAAATTTCTCTTCCATGGAGAGACCTTTGAAAGAAACATTCAAAGGTATGTGTGTACCTGAATCTTAGAAGTTACAATGCGGCTTGAAGGCCTATTTATTATTTAGGAACAATTTAAAACCATAAAAATCCAAAAACCTAACCTTAGGAGATCAAGCAACAAAATTGTGGGTCCCATTGGGGTAAATTGGTATATCAACTTCCCGGGGTTGTAACTTTGGCATACAATATCTGTTTGATACATTGTTAGAAATATATATCCGAGGACTACAAATTTCGACTACAAACATTATTCGAAAACCAATGTTTTCCCATTTTCCAAAAATATGTCGTTTAGGGCCTCAAAACGGCTCCAAAAGTTTAGAACCCGAAAAAAACTGCCAAATATAATAAATTGTGCTATAATTAAGGAAACATAAAAATTGGAAGAAATAATGGTGGGGGTCCTAGTGGAATAGGTCGATGGCCACCAATATCCACCTCGATCATTCCTTCCCTCTTAGGAATAAATGTTCCCAATTGTGTTGAGTTCCTCCATGACATGGGGAAACTCCTGCTGAACTTGGTCCCTGGTGAGCCACTAACATTGGTGGTGGAGTTGGCCAACTTTGAAAACCCAATAAAGTTGGATATTCTTCTTCTGAGTGTTATTGGTTTTTGTATCCATGAAATTACCAGCAGGGGTTTGTTCAATACAACTTGGGTTGAGCTCTGTTGGTATCATCTGCTCTGCAATGTCTGATGTGTCCAACAATGGGGGGAAGTATGGCTGCAATCGATCCACAATTAATACTGGGTACAAGCCAAAGATTTGTGGAATGTTGAGCTCAAAGTCATTGTCTCCTACAACCTTGGTGATGGTGTAAAGTCCATATAGGAGTGGGAAAATCTTGTGGTGGACCCCAGTGAGGCGCTCCTTCTACAAATGTAACCAAAAATTTTCTCCCATGTTCTAGTTGTGTGGTACCCAATGCTGATCATGATGTTGTTTGTACTTAAAGTTTTCCTCGTCCAATATTTCATGGACCTATTGGCAGAATTATTGAATGCATTCAATGGAGATGTTGTCTTTGTTAGCTTCATATTGAACATGAGCTGAAGTTGCCTGTGTGACTACAAGTTGTATGGCAAGATCAATGGGACATAGTGGTTGGAATCCCAATCCTACCTTAAATGGTTTATGTTTAGTTGAGCTATGGAGATCCCAGTTGTATGTGTGTTGGACATAGGGGAGGCTTTCATCCCATGGGCATGGATTGTATATATGTAAGATGTGAAAACCATTTCGTTGAAGGCCTTTGTTTGACCATCAGTTTGGCGGTGGTAGGTTGTGGACTTAGTGAGATTGGTATCAAATAATGACTAGAGGGTTGAACAAAATTTACTTAGGAATCCCAATCTTATATCATGGAATATGAGATCTCGAAGTGTACCCATAATTGTTCAAAGAAGGGTTTGGCAATGGCTTATGTTCTGATACTCTTCTTGCAAGTCTCCAGAATGTACATCTTAGAGAATTTTTCGACAACCACGAAAACACAATTGTTTCCATGCTTGGTAGAATGGAGGACCAACATGTAATCCATGGAGATAGATTCCCATAGTCAGCTAGGAGTAGGTAGAGGAGTATACAGGTCTTAATTCTTGATTGTACGTTTGGAAATCACACAGGTAGTGTAGTATCTAATGTACTTCCAAACATCTTGTCTAAGGCTTGGCCAACAAAAATACTTCTACAACACCGCCATGATTTTCTCTACCCAAAAATGTTCAGCGACTCGATTGTAGCGTCCCTCTGAAATCATCTTGGTACACTCACTTAAAGGAACATAGAGGTGTCTCGTGTGGCACAATAATGTGTCTTGGAGGTGAAAGTTTGGAACTTTTTTTCCTTCAAGGAGCAGCTAGTATGTGGTGTCGAATTCTGTATGACTCTTGTAAAGATGTCACCATACCTAATCCTTATGTCCATAATAATCGAGCAATTTGGTTAGCCGCATAGCCAACGATTGGATGAGGCAATTTGCAATTTTATTTGTGTTTCCCTTCATGTACTTAACGGTCAAGTGGAATTGTTACAAATATGTGTATTAACACTATAAAATCATACACATGTTTGCACAATATAGAATATGCTAAATTACATCCAGTAGAATGCACAAGTGAACATTTTTCACCTGAAGACATCATGAAGTTTAAAAATTTTAATTTTTCTAAAGGTCCAAAGTTTAAAATTTTTAAAAATTAAAGACTTCATGATTGTTTATTCGATAAATGTGTAGTGCTCAAAAATTTATTTGAAATTCGCATGGTTGAGAAAATGGATGACTCAAAAAATTCGGGACCACTTCACACACTTGGAGGTGATTCCATGACAGGATCTCAGTCCAGGACAGTCAAATTCGAGTCACCCTGGAGACATCTAGCCCTCAATGGAATCATCTTGTCCTACTCATGAGTAATTTTCATTCATGAACCAAGAGAGGGAAGATGGATTCAAAAATTATATATAAATAGGCCATGGGAAAACCAAAATAAGAGATTATGTTATGATTACCAAATTTCTATTAGAGAAAACATACATTTCATTGATGAAACCAAAGAAAGTAAGAGCACTAACATGTTGGCCATATTTCTTTCTAAGAAATGCATCAGCTTAGTGAGGGGACAAAAGTCCACCATTGAGAGAGTCTTCGTACTTATTTTAGGGAGGGGAGCAGATTGCAAAGATATTATGGAAGAGAACCACCATGTTATGTATTTTTTAGCATGATAGCTCAAAGAATTCTCTTCGAGTGTTTAATATTAATCTATTGTATTCAAATTCTACTACCAACAGTCGATAAAGGGAGGATTTTCCATTATTTTTTTGACTTGTTTGCTCCATTCAGCATTGTTTCTATATTTATCTCTTTGTTTTAGTTCATATTTATTTTCACTATTTGCAATGCTTTGTTTATCTAAGTCTATTCAATAAAAACATCAACTATGTTTGTGCTCCTTTGTAGGGAACAACCAACTTTTAAGGTGGTGTCTTTTGGTACATCATTTCCACAAAAAAATTGACATAGAAATGGTGACCATGCAATTGTCTTTTCCTTAATCTAAAGGTTGTGTCTGCAGATATTTTGTCTGCATAGTCGGCCTATAAGGTATTTAATACCTATATGGAAGTTTTGTAGGACCTTATGAACCTGTGGTGGACCAAGAAGCTTGTTAATTTACAATTTTCCGTCGACCACGTGACTTATGCTCAGACAGACACACTCCATGGATTTTCCTCTAACAAATGTGTTGCCATGTTTTTGTATTGTGAAATGCGTGCGGTTTTCCAAAAACATAAAAATACCTTGCAATTTCATATTTTTCAAGAGATTGGCAGCCTTTAGTGAATTTGCTTAACCTCTGCAATTTTTTACAGTCAATTTAGATTTCTTAGCTTCCTTACTAATCACAATTAATAGAGTAATTAGATTATCTTTTATTTTTGTTCACAATCTTCACCTAGATTAATTAGAAAAAAAGAAAGTGGCCCATATCCACAAATTTTCTTACCAACCAAAGAATTCATTTCTTTCATTCTATGGGACTAGGAGCAAGTGCTATTAAAGAAAGTAAGTAATCTCTACTTCGATTGCATATGTTAGATGAACTTGGGCTTGCATATGAAAACTTTCTTAAAGCATTTGAGTTCTCATCTACCTTTTTTGAAATTCACATAGTGTAATTGGAAAAGGAGTAAGCGGCCTGTTATCCACATATCACTTCTTTTTCATGCAAGGAACAATTGAAATATAGTATAAGTAGGGGAATATTTGAGCGGATCACCGATTATCCACATATTCTCACACTTTACATTCTCACTTCATCACTTGCACACAATTATACACCAAACACTAAGCTTCTATAAAATTCATATTAGAAAGCATCTAGTTTCCGAATATTTTGATACTTATTTTATTTTAGCTTACATATCACACCCTAAAGAAAAGTAGGACCCTTATAAGCAACCATAACTTGGACCAACTAAATTCCCCACAAGGGCCACCAAAACATTTATAGCTCAGGTTAGGACCATTCGAGGTAGGTATCCCATAAGACGCCATGGAAATATTACATATTTGAAACATAGCAGTAGAGTTTTTTGGGAGCTTAAAATCCTTCAATAATCCCATGGAAAAGAATACCCAAGCATGGTAGAGACCCAATCTAGAGGGGGTTCGGCTTAAGTCCAGTGCATGCAGTGCGCTTTGGGGCTACTCGACCCATCTAGTGCTCAATACTCGTAACTAAATACTAAGAAACTAACTTCTCAAATGATCATCTAGGACAAAGGTACTTTAATGGCCAAAATTTAGGGAACCCTTTCCCTATAGGCAATGGTGTGAGAAACACTTGAGCCTCATTTCCATTACCTTGGTTGATTTTTTTATTGATGGAAGATGTCGCTAGTTTTTTTGGGACATTGTCCCAGGACCCATCAGAGGATATCTCTGCAAGCCTTAGTTACTTTGAGAGAGGTAAGGATGAATAAGTCTTCGTAGGATATGGTTCTTCCTTTGGAGCCAAAATATCCTCATCTGAATGAAACTAAATATCCCTCTTAAGGGAACACCGTGTTGCCTCCTCTTCATTAAAATTCATATCTCTATGAACCTATGTTATCCTCAGAGATGTCAAGTACTCCTAATAGTTGTGAGGTGTATCAACATATCCAACAAATATTCCCAACTCTGTTCATTTTTCTAGATTTTTCCTTGATTCCTTGCAAACATGAGAATAAAATAATGATCCAAAGATCCCAAACTATGAGAGATGTTGGCTTAGGGGGTCCTAACCTAGGTTCAAAGTTAGTTGTGCCAACCAACAAAAGCCTACACTCTTGGTCGTTTCGGCAACAACCTGCATAACATAGGCTACAGTCTCACCCGCGTCAGTATGGGGGGATGTAAGAACCAAGTTTCTGCATCCAAAGACTAGTGTGATGTCTTTCAATGGCTTGGATGTACCTCCACACAAATCAATACACTCTTAGGGCACATTAATTCAACTCTGTTAAAGCGGATTTCAAACCTCCAGATAGGTCAATGATCACTCATTGCAGACCTTTAACGGTCAATTTATCTACTTACACACATCAAAGAGTAATCATAAATCGGAGTTCATGCAGATATGCTTAATTTGTTAGAACAAATAAGATAAATTTCCAGAATCTTTGTGGAAGTGTTAAACATGCATTGCATACATTTTTAAGACTTATTCAAGAGAATCACGTAGCATTCAAAAAATATTTCATATAACAAGACATTCATCAGCGGTATATAACACAAATAGACATGAACAGAAATACTCAATAATTCTTTAGAAATTTGTCTTTATTGATCTTAGTTCACCGATTACAGACTAAAATTAACTTGCACACATAATTGTAGGGGTCCCAGCACTCAAATGTGGACTCTAACTAGGCCTCCGTGCACTTAGCTATGGATCCTTTCCTTCTGCCTATGCGTAATAAGCAAAGCCTCCTACCTTAACCTATTGACCTATTCCACTTCTCCTTGTTTCCCAACTTCTTCCTTAGTTAGTTGCCTCTTAGACTCACTAAGACTCAGCTATTTTTAGACTTTTCCATATAATAACATGTTTCATGGACCATGGGTGAATCTCAAAACTGACTCAACAGAACATTTCTCCCCCTCCCATGCTTGTTTTGACAACATTTGCATCGGACCCCAAATCGAAGATGTCATGGTCCATTTCATCGTCACCATTCTACGTTGTTAACCTCATTTCTCGCCCTATTCGTGACGTATGCATGGCACATTTATTGATTAATTCCTACAGGCCCTCTACAGTCTTTCTAATGCACAGTTATTTCACAAAGGTCTCCAAAAGCATGGTGAGTATAAAAGGAGAAACCTCTGTAGGCATGCTGATTTCTTGCACCTTTCCCTGGCTTCCAGAGGTGGAGGCCTTTGTAAAGCTCTTCTGGTCTTCCCTAAAAGTTTCCTTAGCATGAGTCAAATCAAGGTCGACTTCTTTCTCTAGGGCCTTGCAGACCCATCCATCTTCTTTAGGTTGTTTACCTTTATCAATTCCGGTCATCATTCCACTTATCATCACAATATTAACACTTTGATCCTCCCCACGGGGCTCAGCTCTCATCATCACTAGATTTTGCATAGGCTGCTGAGGTTGTGCTTTCCTCTCTTGTATTTTAGCTATCAACACCAGGCAGTCTTCTATAGCATGGTCGAACTGACAGCAACATTGACATGACAAGCGTGTTGGATTCTGGCACCCTCATGCATAGTGCCCAAGTTGTTTGTAGTTGTAGTAGATAATCTATCCATGACCTCTACCAGGTCATCCTCCACGGCCCGTTCTTATGCCTTGAAACCCTCCAAGTGCTCCTCCAACGGCTTGATGTGGAGGATGACTTTCTTCTTGCATATGGTGAGTTGCAGTTCTCTCCATCATTATCTCATAGGTTCGACAATGGTTCTCATCATGGCCCATAGATTGGGGAAAATTACAGAACAACTGCTGGGGTGTCTGAACAAATTTTTGAAGTAAATAGAAATTATCTATTGCATTTTTCCAAGTAACTTGACAAATAGCAGACCATAGTGCAACCCCCATGTTCAGCCCTACTGGGGCTTCTAGTTTCAGTGGAATTGGACTTCTCCTGTAATATAATTTGCGTACATGGGACAATGATCCTTATCATGCCCATGGCCCTTGCACTTCAAACACTAGAATTATGAGTGCGCTTTTGGTTTAATCTCCTTTTCCTTCTTCAAACTCTGTATTTTTAAGTGTAAGCTCTCTAGCCATGAGTGGATTTTTTGTACTCCTAAGTTTGTATTCTGAATGGGTGATGCATTCAGCCTCATTGTGATCTCCAAGGCTTCTACCTACATTTCAATCTTTTGTTGTGACAAGGAAATTCTCAAGTGGGGAAAGATCGAAGCTATGAACCATTCACGGTGCTGACTATCTTTGACCTACATGTTAGCTTTTGTGATCTAACACTTCAACCTTTGATCAAATTCCCAAGGCATCTCATCAACCCTCATCATGATATCTTTAAATCCAATTACTGACTAGGAGTCTGATTTAGGTTGAATAATCTATTTGTTGAAAACCATCTTAGTCTCTTCTAGCATTGCTAGAGGATTATCAGTGGAATACTTAATCCTGCAAAGCGGTAACCAGCTATGTCTTCTTTCATCAATAATCTATTGCGTTGTCCACACAAAATTCGCAACAAACCAGAATTTCTTTGGTACTTCACTTCCTGTGCCCTTGAAGACTAGAAACTTCATTGCATTTTCCATATTGGATGGTGGGGGTGGAGGTGGAGGGGTGGGCGAAGGAGTATGTAGTGGAGGTGGAGCTGGAAGTAGAGTTCATGGATGATGTGCTCATGGAAAACCCTATGTTATCATCTGAACAACACTTCGCAGTGAAGCCTACACTGCCCCTTCATCATCACTTGAGGGAGGTTTATTCAATGGGCTATATTCAGGACCTGATCTCTCACGATCTCTAAAGAGTCTTCCACTTCACGTAGCTCCGTACATAAAGGTAATGGCATTACCAAATATTGACACAAGAGCATTTTAATCTAAGTACTCAATGATTTTAAATACTTACCCCGCAGTCCCTTGAAGAATCTTCAGTTTGCTTCGCTATAGATGGCCGAGGTATCAACTACAAATTCTATAATAAATCCTCCCAGGATCTGATCTAGCCAATGATTGACAACTCGTGTGATCTTGTGCTTAGAGGCTTCTAGTTGTCGCACTAATTTTGGAGTCCACACTATAGGACTATCAAGCTTCCACCTTCCTTGACTGTCTGTCAACTTAACTAACCACTTGCACAATTCGATTGGGAAGGTGCAAAAGAAGATATTGTGTATATCTATATACAAATATCTATTCAACCATTGCTCCTTTGACAACCACATATTCCTATTTTCCTGCATCGTGAACATGTGAATTTTTCAATCCAGGCACTTTTAAATTTCTCTCTTGGCTGGGATCCAGTGATGCGACATCACACATCCCTTTCAAGAAGATCCTGGTCCTGACAATGGAACCATTTTTTGGCTTAGGGGGTCTGACCTAGCTTCAGAGTTAGTTGCACTAACCAGCAAAACCCTACACTATTGGCCCTTTCAGAAACAATTCACGTAGTGCAAGTGTTGAAAATAGCAACAAGAAATGATAAAAACATAATCCAGAATATTCCAATTTTAATTTGTCCTTGAATTAAAATTGTGAATTGAAATTCGAATTTAGTCTCATGAGCTACTTGAAAATAATTAATTAATTCATGATGGATTAATTAGTTGGAGAAATTCAAGTTAGAAGTATTTTTGAAGTCATGCAACAATTATCCCTTAAATTAATGAGATTATCCCTTAATTAAGGAGATAAGATTGAGTTATATTTGAGTTGTAATTAGTTAACTCAGTTTACTGAGTTAAGTCTAGTTAAACTAATCACAAACTGTTTGAGGAATTAATAGAGAGTTTACAGTCAGTTGATGCATGCATGCACTCAAAAAGTGTATTCCAGTTAACTAAAGATTCACTCATCAGAAACTCTTGCATGTCTATTTTGAGAAATATCCAGTTGAGATTAAAGGTAGGGACAATGTACTATCAGTTGCATGTGTTTGCCTATAAAGAAAACACAAGCATGCAGTCAATGTAGAGGTTCCATAAGGATTGTGTAGTTCTGACAGTGTGTTACAAGAGTGTGTGAGATCAATGTTGCACTTGGTAATAGGAGTATCACCCAGGAGAAACTGCGCAATGAAATAGGAGGCTTGGAGGGCAGAGGAGAAGGCTTGTTAGAAGCCTAGGTTACCTATGAGCATCCAGGAGGATTGTATTGAGAGCCGGCTAGCTGTGAGAGCTAAGGCTTTGTATAATTATGATGTATTTCCACCTTGTATGATAATACAGATAGTGGGGTTTTTTAGCTGAGGCTTTCCCCTGAGTATTTTCTATGTTTCATGTGCATTGATTCTTCTTTTGGTTATATGTGTTTAGCTTGATCTTTCCCAAAAACTTTTGAGCTTCCGCAAATTGAAAGTATAATTAAGTTATAGTATTTTTCTTTGGTTATATTGCATTATTGGGTTAACCTACAACTAATTTCCTACATGGTATAAGAGCTAGATCTATAGAGAGAATAATTTCTACATGGTATCGGAGCAAAGGTTATCGGATCTATGAATAGTATACTGAGAAGAAAATTTGAAGTTTCAAGTTCAAGGTTGTAGGTGCAAATCGAATTTTGATCATACTTGAAAGTTGGTTAATGGCGTTCTATGGCTTGAGACTCATGTATGCCTTGGATGGTAGCTCGAATTGCATAGCATCAAAAGACAGAATGGAGTTTGTATTAGAAGACAATGGTTTGAAGGATTTCATCGGTCAAGAAATCACAAAGCTAGCTTCAACTAATGCACCGGAGTTGGCTGAATGGAAGAAGTGTTTGGCGAGGGTGAGACAAATCATCCTTGAGGGAGTTTGAGATCATGTTGTCTCGAGTCTCCATGGGAAGGATACTTCATATTCAATGTGGAAGACATTGAAGGACCTCTACTAGAATAGTAGCGACTAGAGGAAATTGGCGCTCAGGGATAAGCTTCAAAGAATCAAGATGGACAAGGGCGATACTATTTCAACATATTTGAACAAGCTCACCACCTGTAGAGATGAGCTTGGTAGTGTGGCAATAACTATTGTCAATGATGATATGGTGAGCCTTGCTCTCCTTTGCCTTCCAAAGAGTTGGAATAGCTACCAGGACTTTGTGAATGGAAGGGAGAAACTGCTGGATTGGGAACGATTGTGGTCAGATCTTATGCAGGAGGAGATCAAGAGGAGCACATGAGATGGTTCTTCATACAAGAATGATGATGAATAAAATCTGACCTTAGCAGGTAAGGTGGGAAAAGGAAGGGGAAGGATTCCCATTCCAAATTGAATTCTTCTCATGGAGAGAAGAAGGGTGACAAGTCTAAAGTGAGATGGTTTAATTGCCACGAGATGGGACATTATGCAACTAATTTCCACTTGAGGAAGTCCAAGAAGGGGTCCTTAGAAGGATTAGAAGGTGAGGCATTAGCCTCCTAGTTTGAAATGGACCTTACCCTCATCGCATGCATGGTGTCATCAATGATGGGTTGTGTTTGGTATCTTGATAGTGGAGCCTCATTCCACATGACTGGTGATAAAACATTATTTAGTACCTTGGAGGAGAAAGACCTCAAGATGCACATAGAGATGGGTGATGACAGAAGTTATAGTGTTTTAGGAGTGGGCAAGGATACTTTTCAAAGGGAGCATAGACCTCCTATCACCTTGACTGATGTGAAGTATGTGCTAGAACTGAAGAAGAACTTGGTATCGGTCGCAATGTTGGAGGACAAAGGCTATGATGTGTTTTTTAGTAAGGGAAAGGTTTTCCTTAGACACATCACCATGAGATAGGTGAAATAGATTGGTTCACAGGTTGAGCACCTATATGCTCTTGAGGTTCAAAATGCATGTAAAGCCTTGAGGAGCAAGGAAAATGTTAGAGACTTGGTGGTTGAGAGGGAGAGTAAATTACCTCTCAACATGCAGTCCCAGAAGAACTCTAAGATGCAACTTTAGGAAATTGTGGAGCAGCCATGATTGGAGAAGCTGAGAGGAGACCGAGTGGAGGCATCTAGTCATGCAGAGACCTCTAGTAGGGGGGAAGTTCGAGCCAAGTGGGAAAAGGGATCACATGCAACCATACCTCTAGGTGTGAGGTGGGACGATGTGAAGTGATAGTCCCAAGAAGGCTGAAATTGGGTAGGGTCCATTGACAGGTTTTATCTCATTTATCATACCTTGCTACCAAAGCCCAAAGTACATAGTAGTGCCAGAAATCAGTAGGATTTATGCAGTCAGAGATCAAAGTGACAGATGCTAGAGTAGTCAGATACTGAAGAGCACAGAGAATGATTGACAACAGTGCAGAAAGGCAGAGTCAGTAGAAGCACAAAGTTTTCAGTTGGCAAAGGCAATAACAATAAGACTTTCATGAGAGACACATCATACTAATTCAGGTTAGATATTATTTTTCTTTTGGAGTTGCTGGCGCAACAACACTAGAGAGAAGTGTTTCATGGATAACATTCCAAAGGTACATGATTGGGATCGAGTTGAATTCCTTTCTTGTTGAGAGGGAGTGTTGAAAATAGCAACAAGAAATTATAAAAATAGAATCCAGAATATTCCAATTTTAATTTGTCCTTGAACTAAAATTTGAATTTAGTCTCACCAGTTGCTTGAAAATAATTAATTAATTCATTATGGATTAATTAGTTGGAGAAAATCAAGTTAGAAGTCTTTCTGAAGTCATGCAAAATTTATCCCTTAAATTAAGGAGATTATCCCTTAATTAAGGAGATAATATTGAGTTATGTTTGATTTGTAATTAGTTGACTCAGTTTACTAAGTTAAGTCCAGTTAAATTAACTCCAAAATGTTTGAGGAATTAATAGAGAGTTTATAGTCAGTTGATGCATGCATTCATTCAACAAGTGCATTCCAGTTAACTGAATATCCACTCATTAGAAACTCATGCATGTCTATTTTAAGAAAGAACCGGTTGAGATTAAAGGAAGGGATAATGTACTATCAGTTGCATGTGTTTACCTATAAAGGAAACACAAGCATGCAGTCAAGGCAAAGGTTCCTTGAGGATTGCGCAGCTCCGACATTGTGTTAGAGAAGTGTGTGAGATTAGTGTTACACTTGGTAACAGTAAGATCACCTAGGAGAAACTGCGCAAGGAAATAGGAGGCTTGGAGGGAAGAGGAGAAGGCTTGTGAGAAGCCTAGATTTCCTGTGAGCATCTAGGAGGATTGTACCGAGAGCTGCTAGCTATGAGAGCCAAGGATTTCTATAATTCTGATGTGTTTCCACCTTGTAATACGAATAGTGGGGTTTTTAGCTAAGGCTTTCCCCTGAGTATTTTCTGTGTTTCATGTGCATTGGTTCTTATTTTGGTTATATGTGTTTAGCTTGATCTTTCTCAAATCTTTTAAGCTTCTGGAAATTGAAGGTAGAATTAGGTTATAGTATTTTTCTTTGGTTATATTGCATTATCAGGTTAACCTACGACTAATTTTCTACATGGTCTAAGAGCTAGATCTATAGAGAGAATAATTTCTACAGCAGGCTATAGTCTCACCCGAAGCAGTATGGGGTGATGCAAGAACCAAGTTTCTGCATCCAAACAATAGTGTGATGTCTTTCAACACCTTGGATCCACCTCCGCAGAGCATGATACACTCCTAAGGCATGTCACCACAACTCTATTAAAGTGGCTTTCAAACCTTCTTGTAGGTCCATGATCATTCCTTGTGCACCTTTAACAGTCGATTTATCTAATTACACACATCAAAGAGTAATCATAAATTGGAGTTCATGCAAATATGATTAACTCATTAGAACACATAAGATAAATTACCAGAATCTTCGTGGAAGTGTTAAACATGCATTGCACACATTATTAAGACTTATTCAAGTGAATCATGTAGCATTCAATCAATATTTCATAGAACAAGTCATTCATTAGCGACATATAACATAAATAGACATGAACATAAATACTTAATAATTATTTAGAAACTTGCCTTTATTGATCTCAATTCACTGACGCACACAGCTACATGGGTTTGTGCACTCAACTACAGACTCTACTTAGCCCTTCATGCACTTAGCTACGGAGCCTTTCCTTCTACCTATGTGTAGGAAGATGAGCCTCCCACCTGAACCCAATGGCCTATCCCACTTCTCCTTGTTCTCCAACTTCTTCCTTTGTTAGCTACCTCTTAGAATCGCTAAGACTCGACTATTTATAACTTTTCAATAAAATACCATGGTCCGTGCACCATGGTTGAATTTGACAATGCACTCAAAAGTTATCCAAAACAAGGGGCTAAGCCCCTTTGACTCCTATTCCTTGATGCACTCCGCATACACAAATCATGGAGACTTTACATATTTTTACAAAATTGTACCAAAATTTGGGTTATCTAACCCTAAACTAACCCGGGGGATCCCATCCCAACAAAACATATTATTTCTTCCCTAAAAATTATTCTTCTAGTGTGCTCATCCCAAGCATCAGATGAGGACTCCTATTCTGCACATATACCGTTGTGTTGCATGCTTCAACCCACAAGTGAAAAAGTAGGCCCTGATAATGTAACATCACCTATGCAACTCCTACAATTTTCTTCCTCCTCTCAACCACCGCATTTGTCATGGGTTATGGGGTAATATTAACTTCTATCAAATTACTTCCTTTACATAGAATTTTTTGAACTCATTCGACAAATATTCACCACCATTATCACTCTTGAGAGCCTTCCATTTCATTCCAATTTCTTTCTGAAGAACTATTTTAAATTCAAAAAATTTGGAGAATGTCTGGTCTTTCTTGTGCATGAATAAAATCCAACACTTACGTGAGAAATCATCTACAAATATAACATAATACTTGTGCTTGATCATGGAGGCTATCGAGAAAGTTCCATAGACATCAAATTGAATCCTTTCAAAGGATTGCATGCGCCCTGCTATTTGAATAATTGAAGGTTTCTTTTATGTACTTCCCTATGGTACACCCTTTGCACGTATTATGCTTCTCTAGTGCTCCATTGAGGAGGCCTCTCGTAATATATTGTATGATCTTCAAAGCTCCATGGTGCAAATGGCCAAGCCTTCTATTCCGTAATTCACTGATATCTCTACTATGCACCTTTTCTACCTTTCTGCCCAAAGTAACAAAGTATGCCACCTCCAACCTATAGATTTTCTTCACCAAAACCTCAATCGCATTCAATTTTCCCATGGCGATGTGAGCCGGGAGTTCATTTCCTTTGCTGAATATCACATCGTAATCATGGTCTTCCATCACCGTGACAAAACCAATGTTCTTCTTTAGACCCATAACAAAAATCACATCATTGAGCTTGAAAGGAGAGTGAGACTCCCTCTGAAAAGTAATTGTACTGATATGAGTCACATTATACCTCCTATCATCTCCCATCTCGATGTGCATCAAGAGGTCCTTCTCCTCCAAGTCATTGAAAATTTCTTGGTTGCCTATCATATGGAATGAAGCACCACTATCCAAATACCACACACTACTAATCATTGGGATTACCATACATATAATGAGGGAAATATCAAGCTCTAATTGTGAAGGTAGAGCTTCACCTGCCACACCTCTTGAGGGCTTCATGCTCGCCTTCTTGTTTCAACACTTTTTTCCATAGTGTCCCATTTCATGACAGTGAAAGAACATGAACTTGGACAAGTCTTTCTTCTCCTTCGGATTGGGATTCCTTCACTCTCCCTTTGTTTTCCTTTCCATCCAAGACACAGTTCTCCTCATCCTCAACCTTGGATGAAGTTTTGTGTCTGTTTCTTCACCTTATTTCTTCGCTTACTAGACCAGACAATAACCACTCCAAACTTGGTAGTTTCGCTCTGTTAACACCCAGGTTGTTCCCTATGACTCCCAAGGGAATACGGCCGGGGTAACCACTAACCAATCTTTTAATCACTGTTTCTAGCCAAACAGAGATCAGAGAGGGCTCTCTCTTTATGATTTATATCTACAGTGATGGTGTTTTAGGCTAGGTTTTGAGTACAGGTTATGTTTGTGTTTCGGTTGATGTAATTCCCTTAGACTTTAGTGATGTAGTTTTCAGATATGTTGAATATCATTGGGCAATGGAGTCTGTGGTTTGGTGTGTTTGAAACTGTAAGATGAAGGATGGAACGTACAGGGCCTTTTGAGTGCTTCATTAAAACATATTTTTGGGTAATGACAGGAGACAAGAGAAAACAGAGGTCACAGGGGCAATAGTTGAATCCCTGAAAATGACTGTTACAATAAAAATACAGTTTCGAATTGCAGCAACTAAGAATTACAATTCTTTCACTGTATATGAGGAAAACATATATAATAGCTCAGTTTGAGTCCAGGGTAAACATGGTTAAATCCTGGTACTATCCTTTCACCTTGCTATCAAGTGTAAAACATTAGAACAACAAAGAGAACAAAAGACTCAAAACACATGACAAAGAGATTTGTGAATACTTATAGTTTTATGCAACACCCATGGAATCCTGTAACATGCATCCTTCACCACAAGACATCAAATACACCAAACTTCTGGAAGTTCCATTCCTCCTTTGTATTAATTCTCTGAAAATATTACAGCAGATGGAAGTTATCCAAGAGAAAATTCCAGCAACCTCTTCAGCATCTGTGAAGGGTGTATATATACTAGCGGTGGTCTACAGAAATATCTGAGTTCTGCGTTATCTCAGTCTTTACATTCTCACCAACTCTTTAAGATATTATGTCAAAAATTTATTACACATTTAATACACAGTACAGGCATTTTAATGCTCTGTCAGAAGATATTTAGCTTTATAAGAATAGCTAAGTCGGTCTGAATATTTGGAGTTAATGCATAGAAAACCCGACTGTAGGCTGGTACACTATGTCTCGGACCTGTCAGCTGTGACTTTGACTGCTGCTGGTGGTGAGTGACTGGTCTGGCTGAGTTGGCTCAACCTCTGCTTTTTCTGTAAATTTAATTCCCAAAATCGCCACTGCGCGTGTCTGTCTTTTTCCTTCTGCGCTATTGGTTCTGGCCTGTCAAAATTGTCTGGGTCAAATGCCTCCAGACATCCTGTGTGGGCAGTTGATGTGCCAAAATTGCGCCTAGAGTCTCATCTGCTTCTGTGAATTTGAAGAAATTGGGTGGTGTATCAAACAGATGCTCTATCTCATTCATGAGAAAAAACAGGTTTTCCACCCTGTCATACACCATTTGCCCTGTGGCTGGCCCTGTGTCTGCTGAAGTGCTGGGAGGTTTTGCAATCTCTGCTACTGCATGGGCATCAATTCTCTTGTTATAGTTGTCCAGGGTGAGCAGTCTTCCCACGCTGCTCAAAATGTTGGGGAGGCCTCTGTTCTGCAGTGTTACAAATTTCTCCAGGAATTTGTTAATTTATGTCTGCATGTCCTGTGTTCTCCTCTCCAGGGTCCCAACCAAGTTTCTCAATGTAACAACTCTCTTGGCTATGGCAATTGTTTCTGTCCTGTTGTTGATTCCCATGGTAGCCAATTGAGTGCTGGTCTTGTAATTCAGGATATTGATCATCCTGGTAGCTGCTTCTGGCATGTGTCCAAGGCTTGCCCTGGCTCTCTGTATCTCCTTGTTTGCTTTGGTGATGAGCACCATTTGCTCATCCATAGTCTCAATATATTGCCACTGGTTGGCAATGGATCTTCCAATGTTGCTCCATAATACTGCTTTCATCTGAGCAGTTACCTTTTCCAATGCAAGCTCTTTTTCCAGCTCAGCAATCCTTCTCTTAAGGGTTTTCACCTCTCTCTCCTTGGCTGCCTCATTTTGTTTGCTTTTATCAAATTTCTCATTAACATTAGCCAAGTTCTGTTTGAGCCCATCCAGCTCTTTCATTTGAGCTTCCATAGCTCGGATCTCTGCTTGCAGCTTTTGCATGTCTAGACTAGCAGCCTGTTCTGATGTTGTAGTTGTTGCTGCTGTGGATGGCGCTGAAGTTGGTGCTGTAGCTTCTGTTTGCTGAGGAGGAGGAGCAGTCTTTGGAGGGACTTCCTCAAGATTTATTATCATAGGAGGAGGCTGGGAGGGTTGGCCCTCTTCTCTTTGCTTCAGTGCTTCCTGTAGTGCTGCCTTTGCAGCTTCAGTTTGTCCTAGCTGGTCTTGAGTCCTAACCAGCTCTTTGTATAAGGATACCAGCAGGTCTGTGGTATCTTTTTCTTGCCGTTGCTGGGCAACTTCATCTGTTTGTGGATGGATGGTGGCCGGGAGCTTGATCTTCTTTCTTAGGGCTGCCATATCTGCATCCCTTATTTTCAGGAGTTCTTGGATGCCTTTGACATCCTTGGGGTCATGTCCTATCTCTATGATTACCTCCTCCAAGGATTTGATCCTGTTGTCCTTGGCTTGTGAGGATGCTCGTTCCAATTCTAGCTGGGATGATGTATTGTCTAGGCTGCTCTTTAACTTGTAATTTTCCAGTGTCTCATCTGCCAGGGAGGCATACACCATTTCACCCGTTTGTTTGTGTAACTCTATCTTATCCATGGGGTGAATATCTTTAGCCAGAACCTCCATATTGGTTCTTAAATAGTCTGAGGTGGACTGGGGATGTAGAGTTGTGGGCATGAAATGGCTCATTATCATTTTTCCCTCACTCACATCAAAAGCAGACATTAGTCTCTGCTGGTTGCTGGGAGCTAGTTTTAACAAGTGATCATAGAGTTGCACTTTTATGGGATCACTCCTTCTCTTGATTTCTATGAACTGCTGCTTTATACTTGAGTGCCCCTCTCTATGCTGGCCAGAAGAGCTGACCTCTCCTCCCATTGTCATATCTGGTCCTCTTTGAGATGAGCTGGCCGAGAGTTCTCCACTGGGTGGGCCCATGCCCATGGCCTGCCTTACTGCTATGTCCTCCTCTTGGGAGTCATTCAATCTTTGTCTCTTCTCTCCTCTGATAAAGGATGAAGTCTGGGGAGTCTCTCTCTCTCTCTTTCTGGTTAAGTCCTCCTTCTGAGGTGTTTGGAGGACTGAGCTGTCCACATTGATGTCTGTTCTTGGAGACAACTCTGTTTGGGGCTGCTGTTCTGTAGAACCGGGCAAATCTGTCTCTTTATCTTGCTGTAATGGCTGCTGCCCACTAGTTTGTGGTTTATCTTGTTGCTGCCCCAACTCCCGTTCTTCCATTTCTTCTTGCTGCTGTAGCAAGGTGTCAACCTGTTCTTCTGTTAATATAGGTGGTTGTTCCACCTGTTTGCCTTTGTCCTTGCTTGCTGCTTGGGTTGTCTGCTCGACAGTTCGCTGTTGTGTTGCTGGTGTTGTGGTGGCTGCCCCAATTTGCCTCCTGTAGGAAATAGGCACCTGTCCACAAGTTTCCAAGTCAGCTTGTTTTTGGACATTTCTAGCCTCTTGCTCAAGTATTTCTTCATTAGTCATTTGCTCTACTAATGTGCCCTCTTCCCAATCTGGTGCATTTGCATATTTTTCAATTTCAGGTAATCTTGCATGTGCATAGTTGCCTAACTTATACCTGATCCTCCTGAGGGAAATAGAGTGGTTAGGGTCATATGGAATCCACTCAAAACTAGTTTTCAACTGGAGTCCTTCCAGGATCCTGTCTGCCTCTTTCCAGCCTTCCTCCTTCCTGTTGTATAAGAAGGGACCTAGCTGATTTCTCACTTTCAACTGTGATTTCTTGTTTCTACTCTGAAAGTGTAGGTAATCTGAGTTCCCAAATTGCCTGAAATATTCTAAGGCAAACAGTCTCATGGGAACGTACCTTGGCAGCCTAAATGGATTTAATTCACATCCATACACCCTAATGACTGTGTGATTCTGGTAGAAGTACCAGTTGCCGATGTTGTAAAGCTTGTTCAAATGAAGAATTCTCTTCATGTCATCGGTCAGTCTAGGAGGAGGGGCACCTTGCAGCACTGTTAGGGCTGGATGAACAAATAAATCAATAAACTCACAGTATGTATAAGGTGATACTGAGGTATAATGGAACACAGGGGTCCAAAAAACAACTGATCTTGGGGTTCCTTGGGCGTTGAGTGGCCTCAAAGGGACAGAGAAGGTAGCTGGCTGGTTGAACAAGAACAGATGGTATATGTAGGAGGTGTATCTGAACAGCCTCTCCCTCTTCAAGTTCATGAACTGGTCATGAATCTTCTCAGCTATATAAGTTGCATAATCATAGTGGATAGCTGGAGGCTTACCCGGGGCAAATATGGACAGCATGGCCAATATGCTGTCATCTACATCTTCCAGTCCTCTGAATCCCAGGACATATTCAATCAAGTCCACCATCATCCTGCCCAACTCATTCAGGTATTGGTACCCAATGGGAGGGGTTCTGACTGCTTCAGAGCTAGGTGTGACAAATAGCTGGTTAATCTTCACAATCTGGTCATTAGACAGGTTATTTCCTCTCTTTATCAAATCTTGCATGGAAAGAGGGGTCAATTTCTTGGCTGTATGGAAATGCAGCATCTGATTTATACTCTCTGGAGTGATCTGAAACAGGACTAGGCCTGTGGGGCTAATGACTGCCCTTTGGCTGGGGTCATAGCACTCTTGGCAACTGTAGATAAGCTCTGGCATGGGATTAACTTGGGGAAGGTTGTATATGGGCAAATTTGATTCCCAAATTCCCAGGATATCTGCTCCACTCATGTGCTGGGCTCTCAGTTCATTTAACATCTGGATATTATACTTAGTTCCCATAGGAAACCAGTCCAACATCTGGTAATCCATGTCTCCCAGGGGCTTCCATGCTAATTCTTGGTGGGGGGCATTGATAGGCTTAATATTGAGAGCAATGGGAGTCTCCATAGCTTGTGAAGGGATAAACTAATGCAATTTGACAAGTGAGTTGGCAAAGACAGACTGCAGATTGCCCTCTGTGGTAAAAACTTGATTTTCTGAACTGTCAGAGGGGAATTTACCAGCTAGAAATTGAAATACTGCTGGTAATTGGTTACAGAGACTCTTTTGGGGCCCAATTTAGCTCCTGGTAGTAATTCAGAGGTATTCAGCGGGGCATTTAGCCGAGAAAACGCAGGACGAGGGGTTTTCAGATGAATTGCAGTTTGTTACAACTCTGCAGGGAATTTTTGGACTTCACAGAGACAATGGTGGAGGTATAACCCGGTTCTAGCGGTGAAAAAGTCTGTTTTACGGTCCTATTATGCCTGTGAGCAGTTTAGAGCAGAATGCAGGTCGTATGGAGGGCAGGGCAGGGTAAATACCTGTAACTTGACGTGCAGAAGTCGTGATAAGGTGTACTGCAGTTGCTGGAGTGGTCGCCTTTGTTGAATTTACAGGTTGGCGGAAATCCGGGCAGAAATGGTTAAACAGAGAGTTCAGCAGACAAAACGATGAAATGGTGAAAAAACGCGTGAAATTTGGTTAATATGAGATTTTTACCCATTTGGCGCTTTTTTTACGATGACGTCAGCATGACGTCATTGGTGGGTCACGGTGATGTGACGTCAGCTGACGTCATCGGGGAGGACGTGGCGGAAGACGACAGGTCAACGGGGGTGAGGTGGCAGTCCAGTCAGCGGTGAGCTGGATGCGTGGTGGAGGCGGGTACGAGACGTGGCAGACAGGTCAACGGGGACGGGCGGAGGTGAAACCGTGACGGTCATGGTTAAGGCTCTAACCGTCACGGTTTCTCGGGGCGGTTAGAGTACGGCGCCCAGGGTGTCAGAGGGAGCTCCGAGATGGTCCATCGGGCGACGCGTGGCGGAGGAGTGACGAGGCGCAACGTCATGTTCTCGGGAGTTAACGTGCGGACGTGGATAGCGCTCCGATATTGTTGTGGGCCGTCGGATCTGGAAGGCTTGATCCGACGGCTGGCGGAGGTGTAAGGTGCACGGCGGATAGGACGGCGGAAATATTAACTGTTTGTGGGTTTTTTGACATGGTTTTCAAATGTTTCAACTTCTGACCACCCGCGCTTGCATTTGGGGGCGTGCTGAAAGCGGAATTTTGCCTTTTATAAGGTTTGCGGAGGGTTTGTGGGCTAGAGGGGTTTAGAGAGGGGTTTTTACCCATGCAAAGGTATTTTTTGAGGGGAAATGATCTGCAGCAAAGGGAGAGTATCGGAGATAGGTTCACCATGGTGGCCAGATGCCACTATGATCCCTCTTTGCAGATTTCTCGGCTATTATGCCTAGGGGAGGGAATATATAACATTTAGGGCTTTATACACCTTAGTGTTATTACTATTAGGGCAAGGGGTAGAATAAGGGAGTTAAATAGTAGATTTAGGAGTTAGTAAAGTGAAGGAGGGGAATCTTTGAGAAAGGGGATGTTAATGATGGAGTAGAGGGGAAAAAGTGAAGTTAGTGATGCTCTCTGCTGTGAATCCATGAAATTCACCACCTTTTTTGCTGATATGTCCATTGCCTTGGCAAAATATCTTTGACAACTATGTAATGGTGAACCTGTCCTTTCTGCAACCACAACTGCCTACCCAACTATTTCACCTAACATTTTTTAGTTTCTTCTTGGAGGGGCACTTAGACTTGCAACCCTCAATTGCCTTTTCTTTTCTTTGGCTTTTTCCTTTTTACTCTATCTGCTTCTACCCTTATCTCTTCCAAGGTCCCAGATTAGACTTTTGGGAACCTTTGTTTCTCTACCTGAACTACTTATCTGCCAAGATTAAGCTGTTTGGACAGACTTCTTTCTCTATTCTATAACTCAAAATTGAAACATGGCATGATCCAGCTTGAACTGTTGAATCATCCACAAAATTTGTAATAAGGTCCTCAATATTTGAAGTATTTCATACACCTCTGATTTCCTGGAAATATGGGATCTTTGTAGTAACAAAGCAGAGCATATTTGGATTTTCAATAATCAATCATGAAATATGAAACCTATTACTATAGGTATCCAACAGTGGCTCCACATGGGGATGGTTTTTCTTTTGAAAGACCAAGAACAGCAGGTCAGATTGCCTTGTTGCTCGATTGTCCATCTTAATCTTTGAGCTCTGATACATGTAACCTGTCAAAATTGTGTGCTTTTTGATGGGGAACCTCTGGTTCTATGTGCCTATTGCTGCTAGGTGCAGCACTTGGAAAACCTCTTCTTACAAACTAAAAATAGAAAACATATATAGGCCTGAATATATACAATGAACCTTTGGATCCTTATCATAGTGGACCATCATAATAGTGCTTCAGCATCCTGCCATTGACAGGACCTTCATCCAGTTCAGTTACAGTCAAACTTTTAAGGAAATAAGTGTTATTACCTTGCACTGCTTGGACAGCAAATGGTCCTTTCCACAAAGAATCAAATTTCCCATGTTTCCCTTTCTCTTCTCTTCTTGCATCCCACTTTAGAACTTTGTCTCCCATATTGAAATCTTCTGCTTTGGTTCTTCTGTCAAAGGCCTTTTTAAGTTTTTCCTGTAGTATTTGCACTCTGCTGAAAACTTGTTCTCTGGTCTGCTGCAAACAGATTATCTGGTTGATCCTTCTTTGCATGTCATTTGGCTCTGCTTGACTTTCTTGTAGAAGTTTCATAACTGGCACACCTAGTGATGAAGGAAATCTGGCCTCTAATCCATAAACTAACTGATATGGGCTGGTCCCAATTGATCTTTTGGTGGTTAATCTGTCTGCCCATAAAGCATTTACTAGCTTTTTGTGCCAGTTCTTTTTGTTCTCTTCTAGCACTTTCTTTATGATGTTTATCAAACTTTTGTTTGATGATTCAGCAAGACCATTTCCCTGAGGATAGTAAGCTGTAGAATGGCCCAAAGTAATGTGAAATTTATGACAGAAATTTATCATTTTCTTGGATTTGAAGGCAGCAGCATTGTCTGTTATTATCTTTTCTGGGCAGCCAAATCTAGCCAGTATATTGTTTTCCAAAAATTGAATGATTACTAAATCATTTGCTTGTCTGCATGGGGCAGCTTCAATCCACTTGGTGAAGTAGTCTGTTGCTGTTAGAATCCATCTGTGTTGTCCTGAAGATGAGGGATGAATCTCTCCAATGAAATCCAAGCCCCATTGTTGAAAAGGTCTTTCTGTTGAAATGGGCCTCAAAGGAAGTGGCAGCAACTGTCTTCTGCCTTCAAACAGCTGGCACTTGTGGCATGATGTTGTGAATTTCTTCACATCTGAGAACATGGTGGGCCAGTAATAACCGGCCCTTAATATTTTGTCCACAGTGGACTTCCAGTACAAATGTCCACCACAGTCTCCAGCATGGAATTCTTGCATAATTTTATCAGTTTCATTCTCAAGAAGACAGTGCAGCAAAATACCTTCATGGTTTTTCCAGAGTAGATTCTCATCTAACACACAAAATTTGGATGTTTTCATTTTTAGGAACCTAGACTTAGTTCTGGACAGTCCTGGGGGAGCACACAGGTTTTGTAACACATAACAGATATCAGAGTACCATGGAGATTGTTCAAAGGCTACGTTGATCTTTGGAGTCGCCAGCTCTGTTTCACTGTCCAGTTGGTTGATATCTAAGGCTTGGAAATTTGCTTCTGTCATTAACTTGGCCAAACCTTGCCCTTTAATCAACTTTGTAGGTTTTATTTCAATGTCAAATTCAAGTATGTTTGCAATCCATTTTCCTCTTCTACCCTCTAGGTTTTCTTGGGTGAGAATGTCTTTGACAATAGGACTTGGTACATAAGCTACAACATGGGAGTAAAGGATGTAAATCCTAAAGTCTTTGATGGCTTTGATCAAGGCATAGGCTTGTTTTTCCATTATTTGATACTTCAAAGGAGCATCTCTAAGAGCTCTGCTGAAAAAAGCAATGGGCTTTTCATTCCCTTGATCATCTTTCTGCAATAATACAGCAGCAATAGTATGCTGGGAGGCAAAAGAAAAAATGATAAAGTCTCTATCAAACTGAGGATTAGTTAATACCGGGGTTTGGGTTAAAGCCAGTTTTATGCTTTCAAAGGCTTGCTTTGCTTCCACAGTCCACTTGACCTTTGAGTCTTTCTTTAGCATATTGTTTAGTAGTCTGATCAATTCTGCTAAATTTGGGATAAACCTTCTCAAAAAGTTGATTTTTCCCAAGAATCCTTGAAGCTCTTTGACATTCCTTGGGTGAGGCATTTGTAGGATAGCTTGTATCCTATCTGGATCAATTCTTATGCCATCTTTCGAAATGATGTGTCCTAGAAGTTTCCCTTCTTCCAAACCAAATAAAGACTTCTTGGGGTTTAAGGAGATGCCATATTTTCTGCATGTTATGAAAATCTGTCTTAAATGTTTCAAATGTTCTTGGTCAGATTTTGAGAAGGGTGTGAGATCATCTAAGTAAATGACCAAGAAATCATGAATTTCTTTTGCAAAAGCAATGTCCATTGCTCTCTGAAATGTTGCCCCTGCATTTTTCAATCCAAAGGGCATTTTCACATACTTGAAAGTTCCCCATGGGGTAGTAAATGCAGTTTTGTCTTGATCATCAGGGTGCACTAAAATTTGATTGAAGCCTGAGAACCCGTCAAGCAGTGATATCCTTGAGGCTCCTACTACTCTTTGGAGGATGTGGTCCATTTTTGGTAAAGGGTAGTTATCTTTGAGTGAAACTTGATTCAGATTCCTTAAGTCTACACAAAGTCTAATCTCACCAGTTTTCTTTCTTGTAGGGACCAAATTTGAAATCCAGTCAGAAAACCTGATTGGTGCTATGATCCCAGCTTTGAACATTTTTTGTAATTCCTTTTCAATGGAAGGAAGAAGCACAGGATTGATTCTTCTCAATTTTTGTTTGAATGGTTTTTGATTAGGCTTGAGGGGAATGGTGTGCTGTATAACAGAGGTATCATAAGACTTCAAGTCTTCATAACCCCAGGCAAAGACATCTTGGAATTCTTTAAAGAGATCAACATATTTGGGCTTTTGATCGGGGGGCAAAGAGGCGGACAGCTTGACTATCTTAGGCTTTTCCATAGTGCCAATATTACATTCTTCAACTCTTGCATCTAATGGCTGCATCTTTGGCTTCCTAGGGATGTCATTTGAGTCAAAAATATCCTCTAATGGGGTAAGGCCCACTGGGAGGAAGTTGTCTTTGAGTTGTATGATTTCAGTTTCAATGTTACTCATCTCTTCACAGTCCATTTGTTTAATTTGTTGAATGTTTTCATTGTTGAAAATGGTTGGGCTGAGCAGTTGTTTTGCTGTCCTAAGTGACATTGGGTGAGCAGATTGTTGAAACTGTAATTGTGATTGACTTGCTCCATCAACAATTTGAGATTGACTTGCTGTCTCAAGGTCAATATTTAATCCTGTAAACTCTTGTTGCAAAGTTAAAAAGTTGTTTATTTGCCTATCATTCTCAAATACTTGCCATTCTTTGACATTGTTTGGAATAGAAGGCCTATATTTGACTTCTGCTGTGAAACAATTGTTGGGTTGTAGTGGGAATTTGAAGGTGCTGGCAAATGTTGCCAAGCTGTGAGCATGGAGATTGTGGCCCCTTGGAATCTTTGTGAGAACAAACTCGGAGAAAGTTTCTAGTATTTCAATTACAGCAGACCTGTAGGACCTTAATCTTTTGTCATTGGTGACAAAATCCCCTTTTACTTGTTGAATTACTAGATCAGAGTCCCCCATGATTGAGAGGCTATGTGCTTGTAATGATTTTGCAATCTTGAGGCCTAGTAGCAGAGCTTCATATTCTGCCATGTTGTTAGTGCATTTAAAGTTCAGTCTATATGCCCTGCCTTGTGCACAGGCTTTCTCTTTGTTATGTATCCATACTCCAGCTCCTGCCCCTAACTTGTTAACTGAGCCATCAAACTCTAGGACCCACAGACTATCTTGCTGGTCAGGGGATCTTAAATTCTTCTCATGGGATGGCCATGTGAGCATGAGTTGAGGTTTCTTTTCCCATTTGTCTCCTAGGATAATTTCATCATTTGTTTGACAATTTTTGACAACTGAAGGAGGGTGAATGGGTATTGTTGGGCTGATTAAATTTTGGCAGGTGCCACTTGTTTGATGGATGTTTTGTTCTTGTATGGGTGTCTCGGTCTTAATGTTATTGCTTAAGGAATTTGTGCTGTCATTGAAAAGGATGAAGGAGTCTATGTCCGAATGGACAGCATATATTGGAAAATTTTGAGGCTTTTCTTCACTGCTGACCATGTATTTCATGAGTGTTTCCCTATAAAGTCTCTTGGGTTGTCCAAAGACAGAGATGGTTGCATATGACATGTCTAATTGCAGGGAGCCTTGGAGCTTGGCTCCCCATGATCTTGATAAGAGCATTCCATATTTGGGTGGGATATCAGCAACAACAACATCCATTAAAATGGTTTTGTTGGGAAATTGAACCAGGGACACACATAAATCCTTAATCAGGCCCAAGCATTTTACTTGACTAGAATCAAAAGAAAACAGGTCTTTGTATGGTCTTGTTATATCCAAATTTAATCTTTCCATGACTGCTTTTGGCATGAGGTTGTGAGATGCACCTGAGTCAAACATTGCATTGTGCAGTATTTTATCATGAACGTGTAAGCTGACATAAAAAGGTAAAACCCCTGTGACTACTGTTTTTCCATCTACCTCTGGACCAAACAGTAATTCTGGAGTGTCATCTAGCACATTTACATCATCTTTGTTGTTGGTGAGCTGAAGGGATTTCTTGATCTGTTGCTTATATATGTCATGCTTGGCTAGCTCTAAAAGGGGAATTGCTATCTTTAACTTGCCAATCTCTGTTCCTAGGTCAAAGGGTTTATCCACCTGAATTTTAGGGTCACGGACAGCAGTCCTTTCCTTGTTCAATGAATCTTCTTGTTGGATTTCATCTTGATTTTGGAACCTGCCCCCCATGTCCATGTCTTGAGGGGTGATGTTCGGATTTGGGTGAGAGGATGATGTTGCTGTGGGCTCTTGTGGTGTGGACAGAAATTCAGTGACCTCCTCAACCACTACTTCCTTTGCAGGCAAGTTTGTTTTGTCATTAGGTTCAGTGACTGAGGCTTCTTTAGATTGCTGTTTCTCCTTTACCTTTTCAGGCTGATTTGCATTTACAGTCCGACTTCTTAGTTTGTACTGCTTATGGACTTCATAGACAGCAGTATCATATCCTTGCTTAAAGTCAAAGGATTCTCCTGATTGTGTTTGGAATGTTTTGTTTTCATCCTCATCATGGTCTTCTTGTGTTAGGAAAACATGGCTTTTACCATCCAGACCTATTAAATTGATCTCAGGATCTTCATTGAGCTGATTAGCCGAGGAAGTTTCTGCATAATTTTCTTGAAAAGGTGGTCTGATATCTTGGTCAGCACCTGTTTTTCCTATATTGGGGTTCTGTGTTCTCCTAAAATTTGGGTTTCTAGGAGTATTGTTTTGTGGTGCTTCCCATGATGACTTTCTTTCTACTGATTCCACTCTCTCACCTAGTCTTTTCATGCTGTTTAGTATTGCATCCAACTTCTGATCGAAGCCCGAGGGCTCTTCCTTGAAACCAACCTTCTTTTCCAGCTTTGCCCTGTTTCTTTTGGCAATTAGGTTGGCCTCTACAGTGACTGCAACTCTTTGGGCTTCTGCAAGGGTTGGAGGGTCTCTTTCTCTCAACTGATAGGCCATATCAGAGTCAAAACCATCAGGGAAGTTATAAAGGGCCAAATCAGGAGGGGGCCTTAAGTTCTGGGGAATAGCATTGTATATGTTGTTAAACCTAGCACAATATTCCAACACCGTTTCTTGGGGACCTCTTTTAATAGTGTTATATTCACCAAGTATATGGTGTGGATCTCTCTTTTTCTCCCATCTGTTGGTAAATTCCTGGTATAGAACTTCAGAGGTTGCAATGGAATTTGCATTCAAGGATCTAAACCAAGTTCTGACATCCCCAGTTAGGCTTTGGACAAAAATTCTCATTCTAACACTGTCATCATCAATTTCATAGGTCTCAAAGTGGTCTTGCATCTTTTTAGCATGCTGGATGGCCGTCAAAGGGCCATGGGAATCAAAAAATGAGAGTCTGGTTTGATAATCTTGGGGTAGGGCTGGAGCATTGGCTGGAATCTGCAATGGTGCATATCTGTTAGCCATGTTTATAGGGTTAATAGGGTTGATAGGAACAAATGGGACAACTGGGATTACAGGTGTACTGGGGTTAATAGGATGGATAACAAGTGGAGAACTGGTTGAGTGAGTATGTGCAGATGGTGAAGATGGAAAGGTAGGACTTTGAGGGGTTGAAGATGAACTAGGGGAGTTGGGTGTGGAACGAAAAAGGACTTTGCAAGGAGTGGGAATGAGGATGGGTTGGTCTGACCTTATATCTGAATCAGCAGGTTTATCCTGCTTGTGCTGTTTCCTTATGTTCTTTGGGATGATATTTGGGTTATCAACAATGATGGGTTGATCAGGGTCAGGGTGTGCCCTAGTATGCCTTGGGTTTCTTTTAGGAGCCAGCTTCTAAGTGTTCTTTCAGAACTTTATACAGAAGTTTTGTATTTACAAGGGCAAAATAAGAACTCTGGAATGACTATATATGTTTCAAGGCTAGGATAAGTTTCCCTAGTTAGCTCTTCCCTAAGACTGCCCCTGTATTAGAGAAACAGTCCTAAGATGTCTTGGCTAGCTTCAGGCTTGATGAAAGCTTTGGAAGATAGATAGTGATTGAATAGTCTTATCCCCAGTGGAGTCGCCAATTATGTTAACACCCAGGTTGTTCCCTATGACTCCCAAGGGAATACGGCCGGGGTAACCACTAACCAATCTTTTAATCACTGTTTCTAGCCAAACAGTGATCAGAGAGGGCTCTCTCTTTATGATTTATATCTACAGTGATGGTGTTTTAGGCTAGGTTTTGAGTACAGGTTATGTTTGTGTTTCGGTTGATGTAATTCCCTTAGACTTTAGTGATGTAGTTTTCAGATATGTTGAATATCATTGGGCAATGGAGTCTGTGGTTTGGTGTGTTTGAAACTGTAAGATGAAGGATGGAACGTACAGGGCCTTTTGAGTGCTTCATTAAAACATATTTTTGGGTAATGACAGGAGACAAGAGAAAACAGAGGTCACAGGGGCAATAGTTGAATCCCTGAAAATGACTGTTACAATAAAAATACAGTTTCGAATTGCAGCAACTAAGAATTACAATTCTTTCACTGTATATGAGGAAAACATATATAATAGCTCAGTTTGAGTCCAGGGTAAACATGGTTAAATCCTGGTACTATCCTTTCACCTTGCTATCAAGTGTAAAACATTAGAACAACAAAGAGAACAAAAGACTCAAAACACATGACAAAGAGATTTGTGAATACTTATAGTTTTATGCAACACCCATGGAATCCTGTAACATGCATCCTTCACCACAAGACATCAAATACACCAAACTTCTGGAAGTTCCATTCCTCCTTTGTATTAATTCTCTGAAAATATTACAGCAGATGGAAGTTATCCAAGAGAAAATTCCAGCAACCTCTTCAGCATCTGTGAAGGGTGTATATATACTAGCGGTGGTCTACAGAAATATCTGAGTTCTGCGTTATCTCAGTCTTTACATTCTCACCAACTCTTTAAGATATTATGTCAAAAATTTATTACACATTTAATACACAGTACAGGCATTTTAATGCTCTGTCAGAAGATATTTAGCTTTATAAGAATAGCTAAGTCGGTCTGAATATTTGGAGTTAATGCATAGAAAACCCGACTGTAGGCTGGTACACTATGTCTCGGACCTGTCAGCTGTGACTTTGACTGCTGCTGGTGGTGAGTGACTGGTCTGGCTGAGTTGGCTCAGCCTCTGCTTTTTCTGTAAATTTAATTCCCAAAATTGCCACTGCGCGTGTCTGTCTTTTTCCTTCTGCGCTATTGGTTCTGGCCTGTCAAAATTGTCTGGGTCAAATGCCTCCAGACATCCTGTGTGGGCAGTTGATGTGCCAAAATTGCGCCTAGAGTCTCATCTGCTTCTGTGAATTTGAAGAAATTGGGTGGTGTATCAAACAGATGCTCTATCTCATTCATGAGAAAAAACAGGTTTTCCACCCTGTCATACACCATTTGCCCTGTGGCTGGCCCTGTGTCTGCTGAAGTGCTGGGAGGTTTTGCAATCTCTGCTACTGCATGGGCATCAATTCTCTTGTTATAGTTGTCCAGGGTGAGCAGTCTTCCCACGCTGCTCAAAATGTTGGGGAGGCCTCTGTTCTGCAGTGTTACAAATTTCTCCAGGAATTTGTTAATTTCTGTCTGCATGTCCTGTGTTCTCCTCTCCAGGGTCCCAACCAAGTTTCTCAATGTAACAACTCTCTTGGCTATGGCAATTGTTTCTGTCCTGTTGTTGATTCCCATGGTAGCCAATTGAGTGCTGGTCTTGTAATTCAGGATATTGATCATCCTGGTAGCTGCTTCTGGCATGTGTCCAAGGCTTGCCCTGGCTCTCTGTATCTCCTTGTTTGCTTTGGTGATGAGCACCATTTGCTCATCCATAGTCTCAATATATTGCCACTGGTTGGCAATGGATCTTCCAATGTTGCTCCATAATACTGCTTTCATCTGAGCAGTTACCTTTTCCAATGCAAGCTCTTTTTCCAGCTCAGCAATCCTTCTCTTAAGGGTTTTCACCTCTCTCTCCTTGGCTGCCTCATTTTGTTTGCTTTTATCAAATTTCTCATTAACATTAGCCAAGTTCTGTTTGAGCCCATCCAGCTCTTTCATTTGAGCTTCCATAGCTCGGATCTCTGCTTGCAGCTTTTGCATGTCTAGACTAGCAGCCTGTTCTGATGTTGTAGTTGTTGCTGCTGTGGATGGCGCTGAAGTTGGTGCTGTAGCTTCTGTTTGCTGAGGAGGAGGAGCAGTCTTTGGAGGGACTTCCTCAAGATTTATTATCACAGGAGGAGGCTGGGAGGGTTGGCCCTCTTCTCTTTGCTTCAGTGCTTCCTGTAGTGCTGCCTTTGCAGCTTCAGTTTGTCCTAGCTGGTCTTGAGTCCTAACCAGCTCTTTGTATAAGGATACCAGCAGGTCTGTGGTATCTTTTTCTTGCCGTTGCTGGGCAACTTCATCTGTTTGTGGATGGATGGTGGCCGGGAGCTTGATCTTCTTTCTTAGGGCTGCCATATCTGCATCCCTTATTTTCAGGAGTTCTTGGATGCCTTTGACATCCTTGGGGTCATGTCCTATCTCTATGATTACCTCCTCCAAGGATTTGATCCTGTTGTCCTTGGCTTGTGAGGATGCTCGTTCCAATTCTAGCTGGGATGATGTATTGTCTAGGCTGCTCTTTAACTTGTAATTTTCCAGTGTCTCATCTGCCAGGGAGGCATACACCATTTCACCCGTTTGTTTGTGTAACTCTATCTTATCCATGGGGTGAATATCTTTAGCCAGAACCTCCATATTGGTTCTTAAATAGTCTGAGGTGGACTGGGGATGTAGAGTTGTGGGCATGAAATGGCTCATTATCATTTTTCCCTCACTCACATCAAAAGCAGACATTAGTCTCTGCTGGTTGCTGGGAGCTAGTTTTAACAAGTGATCATAGAGTTGCACTTTTATGGGATCACTCCTTCTCTTGATTTCTATGAACTGCTGCTTTATACTTGAGTGCCCCTCTCTATGCTGGCCAGAAGAGCTGACCTCTCCTCCCATTGTCATATCTGGTCCTCTTTGAGATGAGCTGGCCGAGAGTTCTCCACTGGGTGGGCCCATGCCCATGGCCTGCCTTACTGCTATGTCCTCCTCTTGGGAGTCATTCAATCTTTGTCTCTTCTCTCCTCTGATAAAGGATGAAGTCTGGGGAGTCTCTCTCTCTCTCTTTCTGGTTAAGTCCTCCTTCTGAGGTGTTTGGAGGACTGAGCTGTCCACATTGATGTCTGTTCTTGGAGACAACTCTGTTTGGGGCTGCTGTTCTGTAGAACCGGGCAAATCTGTCTCTTTATCTTGCTGTAATGGCTGCTGCCCACTAGTTTGTGGTTTATCTTGTTGCTGCCCCAACTCCCGTTCTTCCATTTCTTCTTGCTGCTGTAGCAAGGTGTCAACCTGTTCTTCTGTTAATATAGGTGGTTGTTCCACCTGTTTGCCTTTGTCCTTGCTTGCTGCTTGGGTTGTCTGCTCGGCAGTTCGCTGTTGTGTTGCTGGTGTTGTGGTGGCTGCCCCAATTTGCCTCCTGTAGGAAATAGGCACCTGTCCACAAGTTTCCAAGTCAGCTTGTTTTTGGACATTTCTAGCCTCTTGCTCAAGTATTTCTTCATTAGTCATTTGCTCTACTAATGTGCCCTCTTCCCAATCTGGTGCATTTGCATATTTTTCAATTTCAGGTAATCTTGCATGTGCATAGTTGCCTAACTTATACCTGATCCTCCTGAGGGAAATAGAGTGGTTAGGGTCATATGGAATCCACTCAAAACTAGTTTTCAACTGGAGTCCTTCCAGGATCCTGTCTGCCTCTTTCCAGCCTTCCTCCTTCCTGTTGTATAAGAAGGGACCTAGCTGATTTCTCACTTTCAACTGTGATTTCTTGTTTCTACTCTGAAAGTGTAGGTAATCTGAGTTCCCAAATTGCCTGAAATATTCTAAGGCAAACAGTCTCATGGGAACGTACCTTGGCAGCCTAAATGGATTTAATTCACATCCATACACCCTAATGACTGTGTGATTCTGGTAGAAGTACCAGTTGCCGATGTTGTAAAGCTTGTTCAAATGAAGAATTCTCTTCATGTCATCGGTCAGTCTAGGAGGAGGGGCACCTTGCAGCACTGTTAGGGCTGGATGAACAAATAAATCAATAAACTCACAGTATGTATAAGGTGATACTGAGGTATAATGGAACACAGGGGTCCAAAAAACAACTGATCTTGGGGTTCCTTGGGCGTTGAGTGGCCTCAAAGGGACAGAGAAGGTAGCTGGCTGGTTGAACAAGAACAGATGGTATATGTAGGAGGTGTATCTGAACAGCCTCTCCCTCTTCAAGTTCATGAACTGGTCATGAATCTTCTCAGCTATATAAGTTGCATAATCATAGTGGATAGCTGGAGGCTTACCCGGGGCAAATATGGACAGCATGGCCAATATGCTGTCATCTACATCTTCCAGTCCTCTGAATCCCAGGACATATTCAATCAAGTCCACCATCATCCTGCCCAACTCATTCAGGTATTGGTACCCAATGGGAGGGGTTCTGACTGCTTCAGAGCTAGGTGTGACAAATAGCTGGTTAATCTTCACAATCTGGTCATTAGACAGGTTATTTCCTCTCTTTATCAAATCTTGCATGGAAAGAGGGGTCAATTTCTTGGCTGTATGGAAATGCAGCATCTGATTTATACTCTCTGGAGTGATCTGAAACAGGACTAGGCCTGTGGGGCTAATGACTGCCCTTTGGCTGGGGTCATAGCACTCTTGGCAACTGTAGATAAGCTCTGGCATGGGATTAACTTGGGGAAGGTTGTATATGGGCAAATTTGATTCCCAAATTCCCAGGATATCTGCTCCACTCATGTGCTGGGCTCTCAGTTCATTTAACATCTGGATATTATACTTAGTTCCCATAGGAAACCAGTCCAACATCTGGTAATCCATGTCTCCCAGGGGCTTCCATGCTAATTCTTGGTGGGGGGCATTGATAGGCTTAATATTGAGAGCAATGGGAGTCTCCATAGCTTGTGAAGGGATAAACTAATGCAATTTGACAAGTGAGTTGGCAAAGACAGACTGCAGATTGCCCTCTGTGGTAAAAACTTGATTTTCTGAACTGTCAGAGGGGAATTTACCAGCTAGAAATTGAAATACTGCTGGTAATTGGTTACAGAGACTCTTTTGGGGCCCAATTTAGCTCCTGGTAGTAATTCAGAGGTATTCAGCGGGGCATTTAGCCGAGAAAACGCAGGACGAGGGGTTTTCAGATGAATTGCAGTTTGTTACAACTCTGCAGGGAATTTTTGGACTTCACAGAGACAATGGTGGAGGTATAACCCGGTTCTAGCGGTGAAAAAGTCTGTTTTACAGTCCTATTATGCCTGTGAGCAGTTTAGAGCAGAATGCAGGTCGTATGGAGGGCAGGGCAGGGTAAATACCTGTAACTTGACGTGCAGAAGTCGTGATAAGGTGTACTGCAGTTGCTGGAGTGGTCGCCTTTGTTGAATTTACAGGTTGGCGGAAATCCGGGCAGAAATGGTTAAACAGAGAGTTCAGCAGACAAAACGATGAAATGGTGAAAAAACGCGTGAAATTTGGTTAATATGAGATTTTTACCCATTTGGCGCTTTTTTTACGATGACGTCAGCATGACGTCATTGGTGGGTCACGGTGATGTGACGTCAGCTGACGTCATCGGGGAGGACATGGCGGAAGACGACAGGTCAACGGGGGTGAGGTGGCAGTCCAGTCAGCGGTGAGCTGGACGCGTGGTGGAGGCGGGTACGAGACGTGGCAGACAGGTCAACGGGGACGGGCGGAGGTGAAACCGTGACGGTCATGGTTAAGGCTCTAACCGTCACGGTTTCTCGGGGCGGTTAGAGTACGGCGCCCAGGGTGTCAGAGGGAGCTCCGAGATGGTCCATCGGGCGACGCGTGGCGGAGGAGTGACGAGGCGCAACGTCATGTTCTCGGGAGTTAACGTGCAGACGTGGATAGCGCTCCGATATTGTTGTGGGCCGTCGGATCTGGAAGGCTTGATCCGACGGCTGGCGGAGGTGTAAGGTGCACGGCGGATAGGACGGCGGAAATATTAACTGTTTGTGGGTTTTTTGACATGGTTTTCAAATGTTTCAACTTCTGACCACCCGCGCTTGCATTTGGGGGCGTGCTGAAAGCGGAATTTTGCCTTTTATAAGGTTTGCGGAGGGTTTGTGGGCTAGAGGGGTTTAGAGAGGGGTTTTTACCCATGCAAAGGTATTTTTTGAGGGGAAATGATCTGCAGCAAAGGGAGAGTATCGGAGATAGGTTCACCATGGTGGCCAGATGCCACTATGATCCCTCTTTGCAGATTTCTCGGCTATTATGCCTAGGGGAGGGAATATATAACATTTAGGGCTTTATACACCTTAGTGTTATTACTATTAGGGCAAGGGGTAGAATAAGGGAGTTAAATAGTAGATTTAGGAGTTAGTAAAGTGAAGGAGGGGAATCTTTGAGAAAGGGGATGTTAATGATGGAGTAGAGGGGAAAAAGTGAAGTTAGTGATGCTCTCTGCTGTGAATCCATGAAATTCACCACCTTTTTTGCTGATATGTCCATTGCCTTGGCAAAATATCTCTGACAACTATGTAATGGTGAACCTGTCCTTACTGCAACCACAACTGCCTACCCAACTATTTCACCTAACATTTTTTAGTTTCTTCTTGGAGGGGCACTTAGACTTGCAACCCTCAATTGCCTTTTCTTTTCTTTGGCTTTTTCCTTTTTACTCTATCTGCTTCTACCCTTATCTCTTCCAAGGTCCCAGATTAGACTTTTGGGAACCTTTGTTTCTCTACCTGAACTACTTATCTGCCAAGATTAAGCTGTTTGGACAGACTTCTTTCTCTATTCTATAACTCAAAATTGAAACATGGCATGATCCAGCTTGAACTGTTGAATCATCCACAAAATTTGTAAATAAGGTCCTCAATATTTGAAGTATTTCATACACCTCTGATTTCCTGGAAATATGGGATCTTTGTAGTAACAAAGCAGAGCATATTTGGATTTTCAATAATCAATCATGAAATATGAAACCTATTACTATAGGTATCCAACACGCTCTACCATTTACTGAATTGTTCTAACTGTCCCAGTTATTGGGAAGGACCGAAAGAGCTAGAGCTACCAAATCTTCTTCAAGGACAGTAACACTGACATTGCCAAGTTCATCATGATATTGTGTAAACTTGCTTGGGTACTGTGGAATTGACCCATTCTTTTGCATCTAGATACTTTGAAGCTTTTCCTTCAGTGCTAGCTTCTTGTGGTAACTATTATTTTGATCTGTTCTTATGCAGGAAATAAAAAATATACATATATAAACACAAAAACAAAGACACAACAGGAATAAATCTTCATTTCATTAATATCAAAGAACTAAAATATGCTTACATATAAAATGGAAATAAGGTAGCTCGAGCAATGGTAGCTTATCTCTGAGAAGAGATGTGGTGGATACATGCCTCTATAATATGCTAAAATGCTACTTGAAGGCCTATTTATTATTGAGGAACAATGGAAAACCATAAACATCCAAAAACCTAACCCTAGGAGATGAAGTGGCAAAACTGTAGGTCTAGTTTGGGTAAATTGGTACATAAACTTCCCAGGTCGTAAATTTGGCATACAATCTCTATTTCCTACCTCACTAGAAACATATATTTGAGGACTACAATTTTTGACTAAAAACATTAGTGTAAGACCATTTTTTTCCTATTTTCGAAAAAGATGTAGTTCAGGGCCTCAAAAAGAATCCTAAAGTTTATGAACTAAAAATCTCCCAAAAATAGTAAATTGTTCTATAATTAAGGAAACTAAAAAAAATGAAAGAAATAATAGTGGGGGTCCAAGTGGAATGGGTGGGTGGCCACCAATATCCACCTAGATCATTCCTTCCCATTTAAGAAGCAATGTTCCTAATTGCGTTCACTGCCTCCATGAGATGGGGAAACTTCTACTGAACTTGGTCCCTTGTGAGCCACTTGCCATGGTGCAGGAGTTGGCTAAATTTGACAACCCGATACAGTTGGGTATTTTTCTTGTGAGTTTTATTGAGTTTTGGTATTCATGATATTACTAGTAGGGTTATGTTCAATGCAACTTGGGTTGAGCGTTCTTTGTGTCATCTTCTCAGTAATGTCTAATGTGTCCAGCAACAGGTGAAAGTATGTCTATAGTCGGTCCACATTGAATACTTGGTGCAAACCAAGGAACGGTGGAATGTTGATCTCAAAAGAATTGTCTCCTATAACCTTGGTGATGGTGTAAGGACCATATAAGAGTGGGAAAATATTGTGGTGGACCCTATTAAAGTGCTCCTTCTACAAATCTAACTAAACTCTTTTGCCCACCTGGAAATTTTGTGGCACCCAATGTTGATCATGATGTTGCTCGTACTTAGAATTTTCTCTGTCCAATATTTCATGGACCTGTTTGCAAAATTTTTGAATGTGTTCAATGAAACTGGTAGGTTTTTCAACTTCAGATTGGACATGAGCCGAAGCTACCTATTTAATTACAATTTTATGGCAATACCAATGAGACATAGTGGTTGGAATCCCAATCCTACCCAATGTGGTTTATGGTCAGTTGAGCTATGGACAACCCTGTTTTAGTAGGTGTGTTGAACGTAAGGGAGTATTTCATCATATTGTCATGGATTGTATATGTGTAGGATGTGCAAAACCATTCTGTTTACGACCTTTGTTTGGCCATTAGTTTGGGGGTGCAAGGTTGTGGACTTAGTGAGATTGGTATCCAACAATGACCAGAGGCTTGACGAGAATATACTTAGGAACATGTTATCCGAATCATAGATCATGGAATATGGGATCCCGAAGTGTACCCATACTTAGTCAATGAAGGGTTTGGCAATGGATTCTGTTGTGATACACTTCTTTCAAGTCTCGAGAATGGAAATCTTAAAGAATCTGCCGACAACCATGAAAACACATTCATTGCAATGCATGGTAGAAGGGAGGCTGGACATGTAATCAATGGAGATAGATTCCCAGGAACAGCTACAAGTAGGTAGAGGAGTATACATGCCTTACTTCTTTATTGTAGGTTTGGAAATGGTACAGGTAGTGTAGGATCTGGTGTACTTCCCAACATCTTGTCTAAGGTTTAGAAATTCTAAAAATTGAAGACTTAATGATTGTTTCTTCGATTATTTTTTTCCAAAGAAAAAGCGAACTTTTTATTACCAGGATAAAAAGTTACAAGTATATGCTGAGGCATTTGATTTGCTCTATAACTTGCTGATCATAGAGCTCACTGGATGAGAACATTGAGTCCAGCCAAACATTTAAAGGCACCACTAAGCAGATACACGACCTCCTCATATGAGGACATTTTGGGCCAGTGTCTGTCAAAGGTGATAAACACATAAAAAAATAAAAAAATAAAGACAAAACTGCAAGTGAAAAAGACCACAGTGAGAAACAAAGGCGCTGACATTTGGGGGGATCATGACTTCCTCCCCTTTTTCTTCTTGACCTTTCGCCATTCTCCTTGGGACGGAATTATGGGAACAATTTGAAGTGGATTTTCATCGCCGGGTCGGGGGTTTTCCTTGTCTGAATCAGAGGTGTCTGATGAATGCTACCTTTTGGTTCCACTTATTTCCATTGGATTTGAATTCTTTCCGGATTGTGATTCCATGGGCTCTTGTGTAGGAGTCTTCTGAGTTTCTGTTTCATTTGGAGTTGGTTCTTCCTCTTCATATTCTTCCTCCTCATCCGAACCTGAATGTATAATTTTCCATCCCTTTTGTTGATTGCCAATTTTCTTTTTTTTGCGACTGTTCTTTTTGTATTCTAGACATGCATTTTGGAGATGTCCCATTTGTCGACATTTTCTGCACCTGAAAGCTGTATTTTCATAATCTAATGAATGTACCCAGCTGCGATCTTTGTGTTTTAGTTTAGTGTTTCCCGGTAATCCTTTACTGAGATCTACTTCCACACATATGCATGCAAAAGTAAAAATTCTTTCATCTATTCTTTGTGTATCCATTTTGATATATCTCCCTATGGCGTTCCCTATGCTTGCAAGTATTTTTTGGTCCCAGAAATGGATAGGGAGATTATGGAGACGTACCCATATAGGCATTTTAGATACAACGAAAGCATTTGCATCAAATTCCGAGAACCGTGGAGTTATAAAGAGGCCCGAAGATCCCCAAAACCAAGGTCCTTCCTAAATCACAAGATCTCTAACTTCTGATGATTGAAATTTTACTATAAAAAACCCTTTGGAACAGAGGTGGATCTCACAGTCCATAGACCATTTTTTGAATATCCAGTGAAACAGATCCAAAGGTTTGGGCCAAAATCCATTCAAACGGCATATGATGGGTAGCTTCTCATAGCTGCAACATACCTTTTCTACTTTTGCTGCATCGATTTTTAGTTCTGGGGTTTGCTGCATTTTCTCCACTATGTATGGACTTGGTTCTAATCCAACCTACTTTGGAATTGTTGGAGAAGCTTTCCCTCCTTGTAGAATATTCTTGTAAGATGTTCCTTCACTTCTGTGCTGCTGGTGTAGATCTGGGTTGTGATTTGATTTGGATCCGCTTCCTCCTTCTATTGATTTGATTGTTGCTGCACCTCCTCTTAGTCTCATATTGAGAATGATTGCAGATCCTGGTTTGACTTTGTAGTCTTTTATGGATCTGGAGTCCTGTAGCAATCTGCCCCTGCTAATAAGTGTTGCTTGTCAGTCGGGTATCCGATCTGATCTGCAAATGTGGTTTTTCAGATCTATTACATTGTCTGTAGCGTAAACCCAGATCAGTGTTGTATTCCCCGTGGGTGTTCTAATGAAAATTTGAAAGTTCTTGGGGGTTATCTCATCATAGCTGGCGATCTACATCTAGGGGCCAATTTTGTGGTCTTCGCTTTCCACTGAAGTGGATTTCATACTTTCCAGATCTGGCCCATCCAGATCTGCATCAGATCTGTGCGGAACCTTGATCTTGTGAAAATAGCTATGGATCTGCCTTCCCTTGAGGAACCCATCTATGGCTGATCTATGGCAAGAAGAATCTGCGTCAAAAAAGATATATTTGGTTCCAGATCTAGGCTTTAGCATTGCCTGAGGCCCAAGATCTAATCGCCCTGCTGCAAGAAAGCTTCAATCTAGACCTCGAAAGCTCCTCTCCTTCCATTGCATGAAGACGACAGCATTTTGAAACCTCAGATTGGTCTTGAGATTCCGGGCAGTCATCCTCACCAGGCACTGGAAGAGGGATAGCTCAGTGTTCTTCTGGTGCTATCGAATCTCACGAAGGGTAGCGATGCTGAGCCTGAATCTGTGAGGCTTCCTTACTCCTCCCGTCACTGGGACAGACTTTGGCGCAGCCTTTGTTGCATGTTGCTCCCACGGATCCTTCTTTCCATTTGACTTCCAGGCTATCTGCTTCCTGCGGACCCTCTCTCCGTTATTGCTCGAGCCAGCATCTCGGAGCTCGATCGCGTATGCCCTCGCAGAAACCCTTGCCATTACAGATCCCTGATCTTGTTTCTTCGATTATTGTGCAACACGCAAAAATTTATTAGAAATTCACGCAGTCGAAATAATAGAAGACTCAACAAATTCGGGACCCATTCACACACTTGGAGGTGATTCCATGACAAAATCTCAATCCAGGAAAGTCAAGTTCGAGTCGCCTGTGGGACATGTAGCCCTCAATGGAATCGTCTTGTCCCAATCATGATTCATTTTCATTCATGAACCAAGAGAAGGGAGATGGATTAAAAAATTCTACATAAATAGGCCATGGGTGAGCCTAAATAAGAGATAATGTTATGATTTCGAAATTGCTATCAAAGAAAACACACATTTCATTGTTGAAACCAAGGAAAATAAGAGCACTAACATGTTAGCCATATTTCTTCTGAGAAATCCATCATCTTAGTGAGAGGACAAGAGTCCACCACTGAGAGAGTCTTTGTACTTATTTGAGGGAGAGGAGAAGATTGCAAAGAGATTAAGGAAGTGAACCTCCTTGCTAAGGATTTTTTAGCATCATAGCTCAATGAATTCTCTTCAAGTCTAATATTAATCTATTTTATTCAACCTCTACTACCAACTATTAATAAAGGGGGGATTTTCCATTATTTTGTTGACTCGTTTTCTCCATTAAGAATTGTTTGTGTATTTATCTCATTGTTTTAGTTCATGTTGTGTATTTATCTATTTGTTTTAGTTCATGTTTGTATATTTATCTCTTTGTTTTAGTTCATGTTTGTTTTCACTATTTGAAATTCTTTGTTTATGTAAGTCTGTTCAATAACAAAATCAACTATGTTTGTGCTCCTTTGCAGGGAACAACCAACTACTAAGGTGGTGTGTTCTTTTACACCATTTCCACAAAAATTCTACCACAGAAATGGTGACTAGACAGTTGCCTTTTCCCTCTAAAGGTCGTGTTTGCAAATATTCTCTTCGCATAGTCGACCTACAAGGTGATCAATACCTCTATGGAAGTTTTGTAGGACCTTATGAAACTCTGGCAGGCTAAGAAAATTGTTAATCTACAATTTCCAATCGACTGTGTGACTTATGCTGAGACAGATGCACACACCGTGGATTTTCCTCTGACAGATGTGTCATTGCATTTGTGTATTGTGAAACCTGTGCGGTTTTCCAAAAGGATAAAAATGCCTCGTAATTTGACATTTTTCAAGTGATTGGAAGCCCTTATTGAATTTCCTTCACCTCCATAATTTTTTTACAGTCAGTTTAGATTGCCTAGTCTCTTTACTAGTCAAAATTAGTAGAGTAATTAGATTATCTTTTCATTTTGTTCACAATTTTCACATAGCTTAATTAGCAAAAGAGTAAGTGGCCTGTTATCCACAAATATTAAGCAAAGCATTAATTTCTTTCATTTTATGGGACTAGGAGCAAGTGTTATTAAAGAAAGTAAGTAATCCCTTCTTCGATTGCATATCTTAGACGAACCTGGGCTTGCATATGAAAACTTTCTTAAAGAATTTGAATTCTCATTTCTCTATTTTTAAATTCACATAGTATAATTGGAAAAAGAGTAAGCAACCCATTATCTGCATATCACTTCTTTTTCATGCAAGGAATAATTGAACTATAGTATAAGTAGGGGAATATTTGAATGGATCGCTGAATATGCACATCTTCTCACACTTTACATTCTCACTTCATCACTTGCACACAATTACAGACCACACACTAATCTTCTATAAAAATTCGTATTAGAAAGCATCCATTTTCCAAAGATTTTGATACTTAGTTTATTTTAGCTTACATATCGCACCCTAAAGAAAAGTAAGACCCTTAAAAAAAGCCATAACTTGAACAAGCTAAATTCCCCACAAGGGCCACCAAAACATTTATAGCTCAAGTTAGGACCATTGGGGATAGGTATCCAATAAGCCGACATGGTCAAGTTACATATTTGAAACATAGAAATAGACTTTTTAGGGAGCTTAAAATACTTCAATTATCCCATGGAAAAGAATCTCTAAGCATGGTAGATACCCGATACAGAAGGGGTTCAGCTTAGGTCCTGTGCGTGCGGTACTCTTTAGGGCTACACAACCCATCTAGTGCTCAATAATGATAACTAAATATCAAGAAGCTAAAGTCTCGAATGCTCATGTGGGACACAGGTAATTTAATGGCCAAAATCTAGGGAATCCCTTCCTTATAGGCGATGGTGGAGGAAACAGTTGAGCCTCATTTCCATTATCTTGGTTGATTCTTCGACTGCTAGAAGGCGTCACCACACTTTTAAGATGTTGTTTCAGGATGCAACAGAGGATACCTCCACAAGGCCTAGCTACTTCGAGAGTGGTAAGGATGAATAGGTCTTCTTACGATATGGTTCTTCCTTTGGAGCCAAAATCTCCTCATTTGAACGCAACTGAAGCTCCCTCTCAAGGGAACACCTCATTTTCTTCTCTTCATAAAACTTCACATCTCTAGGAACATATGTCACCCTAAGAGATGTCGGGTACACTCGATAGTTGTGAGGAGTATTAGTATACCCCACAAATATGCCTAGTTTTCTTGTGGGTTCTAGATTTTTCCTTGATTCGTTGCAAACATGACAGGAAAATGATGATCCAAATATCCTAAATTGTGACACATATGGTTTCTTCCCTGAAAAGGATTCTTGCAGTGTACTTGTTCTGAGAATCTGATGAGGACTATTGTTCTTCACATATATTGTTGTGTTGCATGCTTCAACCCACAAGTGAAGAGGCAAGCCCTGATCATGTAACATCACATGTGCAACTCCAACAATAATTTGTTTCCTTCTCTCAACCACTACATTTGTTATGGGTTATGGGGTACTATCAACTCCCACCAAATTCCTTCCTTCGCAAATAATTTTTTGAACTCATTTGACACATATTCACCACCATTATTGCTCTTGAGAGCCTTCAATTTCATGCCAATTTCTTTCTAAACAACTACTTTAAATTCAAAAAATTTTGAAGAATGTCTAGTATTTCTTCTACATGAAGAAAATCCAACACTTACTTAAGAAATATGCTACAAATATAACGTAATACTTGTGCTTGGTCGTGGAGGCTATCGTGAAAGTTCCAAAGACATCAAATTGAAACCTTTGAAGGATTCCATGTGCCCTCCTATCCTAATAATTGAAGGTAGATTTTGTGTACTTCCTAAGGTACATTGTTTACATGTATTATGCTGCTCTAGTGCTCCATTGGCAAGGCCTCCCGTAATGTGTTGCATGATCTTCAAAGCTCCATGGTGCAAATGGCCAAGACTTCTATGCCATAATTCACTGATATCTTTGATTTTCACCTTATATACCTTTGTGCTCAAAGTAATAAAGTCTGCCACATCCCACCTATAGAGTTTCTTCACCCCAATCTCAACCTCATTCACTTTTCTCATGGTGATGTGCCTCAAGAATTCCTTTCCTTTGATGAATATCACATCATGATCATGATCTTCCATTACTTCAACAAAAACCAAGTTCCTCTTTAGAGCTAGAACTAACATCACATCCTTGAGCTTGAAGGGGGAGCCAGCCTCCCTTTGAAAAGTAACTTTATTGATATGAGTCACGTTATACCACCCACCATATCCCACCTCGATGTGCATCTAGAGGCCCTTCTCCTCCAAGTCTTTGAAAATTTCTTGGTTGCCTATCATATGGAATGAAGCACCACTATCATAATACCACAGACTACCCATCATTATGCTTAACATGCATGCAATAAGGGTAATATCAGGCTCAGATTGTAAAGCCACAACTTCAACAGCTACACCTCCTAAGGGCTTCTCACCTAGATTCTTGTGTGGATACTTTGTAGCATAGTGTCCCATTTCATGACAGTGAAACAACTTGAACTTGGACAAGTCTCTCTTCTTGCCACTTTGACTAGAATCTCCTTTGGATTGGGATTCCTTCCCTTTACCTTTCTTTTGCTTTCCATCCTAGGCATAGCTATCCTCATCATCAACCTTGGATGAATTCCTATCTCTGTTACTCCTCCTTATTTATTCCCTTACTAGATCAGACAATAATTTCTCCTGACTTGGTAGTTTCTCTCTACGATTTACCGAATCTTGATAATTGTCCCAATTATTGGGAAGGCCCAAAAGAGCTAGAGGAACCAAATTTTATTCAAGGACAATAACACCGTACTACCAAGTTCATCACAAAACTGTGTAAACTTGCTGAGGTATTATGGAATTGATTCATTATTTTCCATCTCGATACTTCAAAGATTTTCCTTGAGTTCCAGCTTCCTATCTTAACTATTATTCTGATGTGGTCTTATGAAAGAATGCAAACATATATATATATATATATATATATATATATATATATATATATATATATATATATATATATATATATATATATATATATATATATATATATATATATATATATATATATATATATATATATATATATATATATATATATATATATATATATATATATATATATATATATATATATATGCAACATGAATAAATATGCATTTCATTAATATCAAAGACCTGAAAAATGCTTACATACAAAATGGAAATAAGGTAGCTCAGGCGTGGTATCTTATCTCTGAGAAGAGATGTGGTGGATACATGCCACTAAACTATGTTAATATGCAGCTTGAAGGCCTATTTATTATTGAGGAACAATGGATAGCCTTAAACATCCAAAAACCTAACCCTAGGAGATGAAGTGGTAAAACTATAGGTCTCATTCAGGTAAATTGGTACATCAACTTCTTCATGTCGTAACTTTGGCATACAATCTTTGTTTCATACCTCGTTAGAAATATATATCTGATGACTATAATTTTTTACTACAAACATTAGTGAAAGACATAATTTTTCATGGTTTCCAAAAACATGTTGTTTAGGGCCTGAAAACAGTTCTTAAATTTTAGGACCCAAAAAACTCCTAAAAATAGTAAATTGCGCTCTAATTAAGGAAACTTAAAAAATGAATAAAATAATGGTGGGGGTCCAAGTGGAATAGGTTGGTGGCCACCAATATCCACTTGGATTAGTTCTTCCCCCTTAGGAAGCAATGGTAGTAATTGCATTGAGTTCCTCCATTAGATGGGGAAGCTTCTACTGAACTTGGTCTCATGTGAAGGAGTTGGCAAACTTTGGCAAACCGATATAGTTGGATATTTTTCTTGTGAGAGTTATTGATTTTTGTATTCATGATATCACTAATAGGCGTTTGTTCAATACAACTTGGGTTGAGTGTTGTTTGTGTCATCTGCTCAATAATATTTGATGTGTCTAGTAGTGGGTGAAAGTATGTCCGTAGCTGATCTACATTGAATACTAGGTGTAGGCCAATGAATGGTGGAATGTTGAGCTCGAAAGAATTGTCTCCTACAACCTTGATGATGGTGTAAGGCCCATATAGGAGTAGGAAAAGCTTGTGGTGTGCCCTAGTGAGGTGCTCCTTCTACAAATGTAACCAAACTTTTTTACCCATTTGGACATGAGCCAAAGTTGCCTTTGTAACTACAAGTGGTATGGCAAGATCAATGAGGTAGTGTGGCTAGAATATCAATAGATAATCCTTCTACAACCATTCCTTGAGAAACATTTGCATTCCCCAACCGGTAGCATCCTCTCCTTAGGCCCTTCTCGCAGTATTGGGGTTTTACGCTACCATAGTTGTTGTAGGTAAAGGTAACAATCCTTATTACATCATGAACATCTTAATACACAATGAAACTTCCCTCACCAACTTCCCTCTTATTCTTGACTTGAACATTTCTTTCGCCCTTGAAAAGGACTAATAATTTTCTGCTGCGAACTCAACCATGTATCCCTCTACCGTAGTTTGTAACCAAAATTCTACTACCCTTGTTAGATCGATATCCAAGTGTCGAATCAATGCAAGGTCTGAGGGAACCCAGTCGTGATAGGCTGGTGTTGTTCCTTCTAGTTGAATTTGTACTTTTAGCCTCCTTAACCAATTATAAAAGTCTTCTCGGAACTTACACCAAAATATCTCGTATTGGTTACTCGCAACCTTAAAGTGTAAAATCTCTTCACTTACTTTGGAAATACTGATGAGCCTCATAAATGGGTAATTATATGGGCTCATTTTACCTCCTAACCTAGTCAAATCAACCATTCATTTTCTGATTATATTTATGTTTATGGAGTGAGTTGAGTTAGTTATGATGCCATGTGGTCTAACGTGTGTTTAATGAAGATTATTAATGAATTTTGAGATCAAAGACAAAGATCTAGTGGAAAAATGGAAGAAATAACTCGAAGTGGAAAAAGGAGAGGAATTATAGGAGGTAATCAACCTCATTTATTACTCCTCACTTCGTATTCCCCTTCGTTCAGCTCGGAGTACAAGCAACCAAATCATGCACTAGAAGGCAGCTGAGCAAGTGGAGGATGACTGATGATTATCTCGAGTTTTGGGAGCCAAGCCTACCTGATTTTAAGGAAGCTATTGTTAGCTTCATTTTTATAAGTAGAGAGGCCAAGGGCCTCACTACTGTTGGATTTTTTCTTATGTAAACTCTGCTCAACTTCGAGCTTATTATTTTGTGACAGTTCATGTAATCTTGTTATTGTTTTGATAATAAAGATGGAAACCTTTTTGAGATAGCATTGAGTTACCTCAGAGGGCTAAAGATCTTAGGTTATGGCCCAATCCAAGCAACCAAGCTCCTCTTTACTTGTATTTGTATGTTTTATTTCAGTTTGTAGATTAGGTTGCTGTTAGATGTATTTCTTTTATGGTTAAGCATAGGTTGCTTTTGATGATTCAGTACTTTACTTCCATTTGTGATTTCTATAGCACGTTAGGCAGTGATAAAAAGAAGATTCAAAAGGATAGCAATGGTGCCTTGGCCTCTCTTCCTCCCTTTGGGACCACGATTTGAGGCAAAGACCCTCTTGCTGCCCCAAAAACACAGATTTTCCTCACTCATAAGACTTCTAGTGTTTCTAGCTTTTTAGTAGGTTAATAGTCCATTTTTTTTTTCCTTCAGATCTTCCTCATCATGCTCACTTATTTATTTGCAATAGTATTCTTTCATGCTTTCCCCTCTTGCAACATTTCTCACCATTTCCTTTCATAGATCATAGTTTATACTATTTTGATGAAAACTCTGTTTTCCTAGATGCACTCATTTCATTGCTTGCTTGATTTCCTTGGTTAACTATTAGTTTTTTATGCAGTAGATATCTTCTAGCAGTAGGCTAGCCTATTAGCCATTCCATCCTCCATCTGATCCATTCTCTACAGGTCGCACAAGTCTCCCCTCAATTCTGCTTTAGTTTCCTGCATTTTCCATAGAACTTATTCCTCTCCCCTTGAGCAAACCCAATCGTCTTTTCTCTCTCCTAGTGATTCTCGGTAGACCCTAGGTGCCCTAATACCTAATTCCAACCTTCATCCACCTTTTCTATCCACTCTCACACCTTCAAAATAGTGAAAACTGCTCTCGGCCTCCTCATGTAGGCCTCTTGTAGTTGCCCTGTTTTCCTCTTGTAGATTTCCTCTATCCTCCTTTAGATTTTTCTGTAGGCTTTCTTTTGAAGGCCAAGTGTGGGAAAACCCTCCAAAAGGTCACCTAAGACCTCATAGGACCCATCCACACCATCCTACATCCTCTCAAGTCCCAGAAACACCCTCCAACGCCACCTATTCGTTGCCACATTCACACAAAATGAATTACATGCATGTCAAATTCACATAAAAATACATAAAAATCCAAAAAGATGTTTTTTGCTTATTTACTTCCAAACATAGCTTAGTTAGATGTTGTTTACTTTCTTGAGTAGGTGATGGAATTCTTTTCATGGCTTTCATAGTACTTTCTGCAAAAGTAGGATTAGTTTGTTAAGTAGGGTTTAGTAGGTTTGCTTTACATTTCAGTCTTTCTCCTTTTTGCATTTAGCATAGCACACGTAGAGTAATATTTCTTTCCTTTCATCACATATAGAGCTTCTTCTGGAATCCATAGAAGTTGGCTTAAGCTCCTAGTGATCTTGCATCAGCTGACCAAGTGACAACCTGCAGTGAGAGCTAGTACTTGTGCATATAGCACCGATGCTTCCAAGTTTGTTACGAACTACAGGGTTGATAATAGTAAAGTAGGCAACCCAAGAGTTGCAGCATTATTGCTCTAATACTGGTGCTCACCACTTTTTGGCACCATTGTCGGGGAAGCATCAAAATATTATGTGATTACTTATTTATTCTATTTTCTTTTGCAATATTCTGCTAATAGTTTATTTCAGCAAAAGTAGACTAGTCATTTCTCTTCTTTCAAGTTTTGCATTTCCTTGCATTCCTCTTCAATTTTGCAAATTTTATTTCAGCAAGTTCATTTTAGCTAGTTGCAATTTGTTTTGTTCAATCAATTTTAGTTTTTGCAAGTACTATCAGTGTGGGGAAAAAGAAACAAAAACCAACCAAAAAAGATTTCCTTTCATGCCTCATAGGAATAGAGATAACTTAGGAAAATTTTTGCCCAACACCCCCACTGCTTCACACAACCAGCCTTCTCTCTTCTTCGGTGACTGTGATCAAGAGGAACCCTTAAGTGAATAGCAAGACATATTTGAAGAACCCATAGGGGAAGAAGAAGAATAAAACAATCCTTTCGAGCCAACGACTAAGCACAGAAATGCTAGGGAGAATGGAGAGAGAATAGAGGGTACCTTTCCCATTCAAGAGATCAATGGGAACAACAAAATGAAGAATATAAGCCCTTTTTCCCCACCTCATTTCCATGTTCTGACACCTTTTTATTTGAGCTTGTTGTTATCTGTCGAACCTATGACTATGCAGAAGATGAGCAAAAGTTGAAATGGTTCCCTTCTACTCTCAAGGATGCAGCATTGCGATGTTTCATGGGATTACCTGGCAATAGCATCACAACTTGGACTCAAATGCAGCAAGCCTTTAAAAACAAGTATCGAGACTATTGTAGGTCAAAATATAATAAAGAAGAAATTTTTTGAATGACTATAGGAAGTGATGAGTCCCTGAAGGACTATGAAGAGAGGTTCCAGCTCAGTTCCAAAAGGGTCGGGTGTACACTTGACCCTGAGTCTCTGAAGCTGGTCCTGCTCAGGGGAATTCGAGAAGATCTTTTAGACACCCTCCATCTATTGGCCATGGGAGAAATCTACCAACTTTCATATTAATACATAATGACTATTTTTAGAAACCATTCTAGAGCAGCTAGAAAGAAAGGTAGGCGGAGGCAACCCATAGCCAGTACCTCTTCCTCTAACTCATCCATTAAAGGCGAAATTGGAAACATGCTAGAAGACTTCAAGAGTGAGATGTTGTAGACTCTTGCCATGCAAATGGATACCTTACATATCAAAAGGAAACAAGAGGATGCAGAGAGGGCTTTGGCCATTTTGGCCCTAGATGCAAAAGGAGGAATCCTAGGAATGAATGCCCATTGAACTCTATAGAGGTTTGTTCAGTCTGTGAAGAAAATCATTCTACAGATAAGTGCCCTTCCATACATGGACTTAAAGCTGTATATCAAGGGGCTGAGGGAGTCACTGAACAACTCTATTACATAAACCAAAGGAGGCCACATGGACCTAGACCATACCAACAGGGGATGCAAGGGACATCTCAGGCATACTACAACCCCAACCAAGTCACTTCCATACCTTCTTGGGCTCCCCCTGCTCATCCTTCCTAGTCCACACCTCCTCCTTGGTCCTTCACATCTCAATACCATGCCCAACAAGTCACCCATTCATTTTAATCCTATGCTCAGCCACAACCTTAGTGGAATGCACCTCATCAGGGGTGGAGGCCCCAATACAACTCTCTTCCCGCTCTTTTTCCTCCACCACCTGCCCAACCACAACTGCTACCTCCTGCTCTGCCAAAGCAACCCCAAATTCCTACCCAATTGAGTCTGAACCTAAACAATAGACATGCTCAACAAGTGTATTGTGAGGAACCATCATGCGCAACTTATGCTGTGGAGATTTAGGAAATTAACTTGTAATCTAGGAAAGTTATCCCTGATAGCCAGCCTCCACCCAGTGAGGTTGAGGAAGATAAAGAGGAAAGTGAACCTAAAGCAATTCCACCCTTTCCTGAGAGAATATCCGTGACAGTCTAGCCTACCCCAGAGGAAAGTAAACTCCTGGGAGAATTGAAACTTTTATGTGTGAATATACCACTTCTCCAAAGCCATAAAAGATGTGCCTATCTACAATAGGTTGATCAAAGAGAAGTGCTTTAGGCATCCAAGAAGGAGCAAGAGAGATGCCCCAACCATCAATGTCATAGGGCAACTGTCCAACCTTATGTTAGGGCAGGTAATCTGTCCAAAATATCTGGACCCTGGAAGCCCAGTAGTTGATGTCGACATCAATGGCACCATGAACCCACACACCTTGATTGATCTGGGAGCTACCATTAATGTGATGAAAAAGGACACAATGCTCAAAATCAACCTCTAGGGCTCCTTGAGGAAGACCACGACCGTGCTAGAGCTAGCAAACCGCTCCACCATGACCCCTGAGGGTATTTTGGAAGATGTGATGGTCTCCATTGATTCTTGGGAGTACCTTGTTGATTTCTTAGTTCTCTAGCCAAAGGAAAAGCTCACTAGGTATCTTCTCATTCTGGGAAGACCCTGGTTGGTTATCGCCGATGCCTACATCAGCTGTCGATCTAGGGACATGACCATAAAGAGTAGGCATATGTCCAAATAGTTAATCCTATATCCTCCTGCCCAACTGTTTCTAGAACATGATCTAGCTCTCTGGTTGGAGGAGGAAGATGAGGATGAAGTCAATTTTGCACCGCTTTGTGCATTAGAAATATACATGGGGGGAAAACCGCAAGATGAGGATGATATGACTGAAAATCTGATTCAGAATCCACCTCCCAGTGTATCTCCATTAGAGGACATAGTAAGAGAAACCCAAAACAACCCCTCAACTAATCTCTGTGCGGCTGAGTCCACTCCTCTCCCTGTTAATAATATAGAGTTTGGACCAAAAAGAACCTTGAAAATCAATCCATCTCTATCGACTTCCTAGCAGAAGGAACTACATAGCCTGCTAAGAAAGCACCTATATGCCTTCACCTGGAGTTATAAGGAGATGAAGGAAGTGCACCCTTTAGTATGTACTCATCATATATACATCAAGGAGGACTGCAAGCCCGTCAGGCAGTCTCAAAGCAGGATGAATTCAGCACTCAAAGATATTGTTAAGGAAGAACTACAGAAATTGATTGATGCAGAATTCATCTATCCCATCTCCGACAATGAATGGGTCTCTCCTTTGGTGTTAGTGCCAAAGAAAAATGGTAAGTGGAGAATCTGTGTCGACTATCACGAATTGAACAAAGCCACTAAAAAGGACCATTTTCCTTTACCTTTCATACATCAAATGTTAGATGGTCTGGCAGGGAAAAAGATTTTTTGTTTCCTAGATGGGTTTAGTAGGCACAATCAGATTCAAATCAGCCTGGAAGACCAAGATAAGACCACTTTCACTTGTCCTTGGGGTACCTTTGCATTCCGGGTCCTTCCTTTTGGTTTGTGTAATGCTCCAACCACTTTCCAAAGAGCAGTATTGAGTATATTCTCTAAATTAGTTCATGATGCAGTAGAGATATACATGGATGACTTTACTCCTTATGGCTCTGACTTTCAGGAAGCTTTATCTAACCTAGGAAAAGTTCTAGACAAGTGTATTGAGATGAACCTATCCCTCAGTCCAGAAAAATGTGAATTTTTGATGACTGAAGGGAAAGTGTTAGGTCATGCAATATCTCAGTAGGGACTGCAGGTGGACCCCAACAAAATCGCCATCATCCAAAGGGTCCTACCTCCTCAAAAGGTGAGATATGTCAGAAGTTTCCTAGGCTTAGCTGGGTATTACACGAGAATCATTAAAGATTTCAGCAAGCTAGCCTCTCCTTTGTTTGGCCTCTTAAGCAAAGATGTTGAGTTCATATGGTTAGAAAACTATCAAGAAGCCCTAGATACCTTGAAGAGCAAGCTCTTGACTGCCCCAATTCTAAGAGGCCCAAACTAGGCCCTACCTTTCCACATTCACAAAGATGCCTCGAACAAAGCAATAGGAGGAGCCTTAGGACAAATTGATGAAAATTTACCTTATGCCATATACTTTATAAGAAAAAACTTGCAAAGGCAGAGTTAGACTATACAGTGACTGAGAAGGAACTCCTAGCCGTCGTGCATTCCCTAAAAAAATTCAGACATTATATCACAGGCTATAAAACCTTTGTGCACACTGCTCATGATGCAATTAGATATTTAATGAACAAAACAGATGTAAATGCTTGCATTATTAGATGGTTTCTTTACTGCAGCAGTTTGATTTGACCATTATTGATAAGCCTGGTAAAGAAAATGTTGTTGCTAAATTTTTGTCTAGAGTAAATTTTCCTGCAGGTGAAGAAGGAATGGTGGATGACCAAATGCCGAATGAACATCTATTTTCGATATCAGTAATCTCTCCATGGTTTGCTAATATAGCAAACTAATTGGTTTCAACACAATTCCCACCAAACCTATCCTTAAAAGAGAAGAGCAAGATAGTAAGGAAAAGCACCCCTTTCACCCGGATTGGGGGAAATCTCTTCAAAGTTGGCCCAGATCAGATCTTGAGAAGATGTTGTCAGGGAGGAGGAAGTCTTTGACATCCTCATAACCTGTCATGATGGGCCTTGTGGAGGTCATTTTGCAGCAAAAATAAGTGCCTTCAAGATATTGCAAGTAGGCTACCACTAGCCCACTCTTCATTAGGATGTGAGGAGACATACCAGCCAGTGTGATCGGTGTCAGAGGATGGGGAAACCTACTCCAAAGGATGAGATGCCCATGCAACCTCAAGTGACCTTTGAGCCATTTGAGAAGTGGGGCATGGACTTTATGGGTCCTATGAGCCCTCCTTCAAAGCAAAAACAATACATCATTGAGTACACCGATTACCTGACAAAGTGGGCAGAAACAAAAGCAATCAAAGTAGTGACAGAGGAAAAAGCAGGCGAGTTGTTGGGAGAAAGCATATTCTACAAGTTTGGGTATCCAAGAGAGTTGGTCACAGATCAAGGCGGCCAGTTCACTTCCAATTTGATTGAAGACCTACTTACACATCATAGAATCAAGCACAACACTTCAACCCCTTACCATGCACAAGCCAATGGGCAAGTGGAGGTCACTAACAGAGCACTAGAAGGGGTCCTGACAAAGGTAGTGAGTAGCAACAGAAAAGACTGGGTGGACAGATTAGTTGAGGCCACTTGGGCCTACAACACAACCTGCAAGACCACCACAGGGTTCACACCCTATGAGCTGGTCTATGAGAAGAAGGCTTTGTTGTCAATAGAATTTGAATTCAATACCCTAAGGATGGCAGCACAGCTAGACCTGGACCTCAGCCATGCATAGAAAGAGGGATTACTTCAGCTCAATGGACTGGATGAACACAGATTGCAACCCCTTCTCCATACAGAGGTAGTTCAACTTTAGAGAAAGATATGGCATGACAAAAATATCAAGGAGAAGCAATTCCAAGAGGGAGATTAGGCACTACTCTATGATTCAAGATAAAAAGATTTCAAAGGCAAGCTAAGGACAAGATGGTTGGGACCCTACAATGTGAAGAAATGCAATGACAATGGTTCAGTTTTGATCAGAACCATTTATGATGAAGCCATCCCCATGCTTGGCAATGGACACCGGTTGAAAGTTTACAAGGAACCCCTCTCCAAGCAAGAGTTCATTGAAGATTTGAATAATACAGTGATATTAGTGGAGAATGTCTTAGCCTCCACTTCACCCACTCACTGAAGAAAAAGAAAAAAATAAAAAAAATAAGGACTCAAGTGAAAAACTCCATGAGGCAGTTGAGTCCCATCATTGGGTTGAAAACCTCTTCTGAGGCGGGTCAGTGATGTCAAAAAAAAAGAGAGAAAAAAATAAGATCCTTGGGTGAAAACCTCCCTTGGAGGCACTTAGGGTAGGCAATTAGGGTGAAAACCTCCTTGAGGCGCCCTAGTTGTTTTCAAAAAAAAGGAAAAAAAAAAAAGAAAAGAAAAGTGAATTTTCATTTTAATTGCAAGTTGCAAGAGGACTATAGGAAGTAGAAGAAGGTGCTAAGGGAGCTTTGACATCCACACCAGTACCTATCCTACCTCCCTTCACTTTTCTCCATCATTTTTGGCATTTATTTCAACCCGTTGTGCTTCTTTTTCAAAAACTGTGTTTTCTACAGGAGGCTCCTTTAGGAATTATAGAGAGCCAAAAATGGATATAAAAGGTAGTTTGAGGGATAAGGAAGCTTCATGAGGAACCTATATACCCTCCTACAATCTTCAAACCTCCTTTCCATCATTTCAAAGCTGCATCACACCCCAAGCATCATTCTTCTTCCTGTCTAAGAAAAACACAAAAAAACTGTTTCTTAAGAAAAGAAAAAAGAACAAAAAAATAATAGAGGAACCAACACCATTGACCTCACCTGAAACCTACCTATTACCTCTTCTTGTCTATCTACATCTATGGCATCCTCCTCAAAGCTCCAAGTGTAGAAAGAAGCTGAAGTTTCAAGGGGAGAAACAACTACAAGAGCTCTTGTAGGAATTCATGTAACAGTTGATCCCATCAAAACCCAACACAGTAGCAAGAGAATGTACACATAAAGGTTGAGAAGGCACCTGAAGCTTAGACCCAGCTAGAGAAGAACCTGCATAAGACACAGCCACACATCAACAAGTAGAAAACATGCATAAAAAGAAATAAAGGCATGCAATAGAGAGAAAGCCACAACACCTCACAACAAATACATTCGGATCACAAGTAAGTAACTAACCCGCTCCTCTGTTTGAATTTGTGTAATTAGAGTTCATGCAAAAGAAACGAGATGGTTGAGGTTGAATGAGGGAAAGGTGGCTGGTTAACTTGGCCACCTTCATCTAGTTGACTCCACTCATCCAAGATGTCACCCACACGTGCGCACAGTCAACTCAAGAAAGATGTCAAGGACAGGTAGTGGAGGAAGTGCGAACTTTGAAGCAATCATGAGGGATGATTACAAGGAGGGGCCATGATGACAAGGTAGGTGGGGACCAATGGTCCGAATATGGCCAGCGTATACTTTGCCAGCTCACCCCCCATCACTAGAAATATCCATAAAGGGTAATAAGAACTCCTCCCCAAGCACTCTCACGACCTTTTCCTTCATTCTCTCCTCGTAACTCAGCTATAACAGTCTCCTTGTGCCCTCACAACCTTGTAACCATTGTCCTCCATTCGTCTCTCCCATATTATTGCTCTCAGCATTTTCTACAGGAGCACTTACAGTTTCTATAGGAGCACCTACAGGAATTCTATAGGAGGGACAACAGGCTTCTACAGGAGGGGCAATGAATTGTTTTGAAGGGAGAAAACATGGGTTTTAGCATGATTTTCAGTCTGGGGAGGTAGATTCCATGCACGCCCCCATTGAATATCAATATATGAAAGAAGTGGTTTCAATTTGAGGAGGAAATAAAGCCTTTAAGAGGAGAAAATACATATAAAAAAATCTACTTATTTAAAAAAAAAAAAACACAGTCTCCTCTGTTTCTCTGATTTTCTCAAAAATTGTTGTCTCCATCTCCACATTTTGTTTCCCAAAAGAGTATAAACAAAATGACAGGAGGGTTTATGAGAAAGGAGCCCACCAACTCCACTAGGCTCCATGCACATCCACAAGTGGTGGACATCTTCAGAAGGGCAAATTGGATGAATTTCTTTGAGAAATTCTGAGGATTTCATGAGGAGATTGCCCAAGAGCTTGCTCTCTCTCTGGTACACCACATAAGAACTCATGCCACTATCACCTTTAGAGGTCTTTCCATGGAGATAACCCCTAAATTTATTAGTAGGGTCACTACCCTTCCTCTTGGGCTGCCTTGGAGTAAGGATGAGAAACCAATTGGCCAGGCTGCCAAGAAAAACTTTTTCCAAAATAATGAAACCCCTATAGAAGATAAAAATGGCATTAGAAGGGCTAGCATACCATATCCTTGGGATGAGGTTAGCTACCAAATAATCAAATACATTTCCTATGAGGGGAGGTACAACATTGTCTATGGTTATCACTTTAGAATCCTTCATGAATTAAGGTATCACATTGACACTCTAGCCCCTCAGAAGCTTAGCATCCCCTACTTCCTCCAGCAGTCCATCATTGAATCCAAAACTAAAGTTCAAGTAGGGAATTTAGAGTAGCTAGATCACCATGGGTTAATCAAAATCCTAGTGGAAGAATCCCTCCATACATTTACACTTCGTATAGCATGCGAAATCTTCCGAAACATGACAGCAGAGGATGACATAAAGGCCCTAGCCTATGATATCAGTCCTACTGGCAGTGAGGATGAAGAGTAGCAAGGGGGAGAAGGTGAAACCACTGGTGGCTTAGCAGAACAAGGAAGGAAGGAGGAAGAAACTAGGATAGAGGAGGAGAAAGCTAAAGAAATAGAGCAGGAAGAAACGGAGCAAACAGAGACAGAAAAAAGAGACAGAAGGAGGAGTAAAAGAGGTAGAAAAGGCAGAACAAGGAGAAGGGTCCCCTGAGACTTTGGAAAGGGAGCCAGCAGCTACCCTAACTGCCCTCAATACACCTATCAAGCCAAGGAAGAAGAGGAAAAAGTAGGCCTCCATGTATTTCAGGGCTAGGAAGAGCACAAGAATCAAAATAGGCAAACCTCAACCCTCTTCAAAAGTGCCAATTACAATTGAAGATTCACCCTCTACCAAAGGGAAAGAATCCCCTTCCAAGGCATGTATCACATATGAAAGGGGGACTCCTAGATCTCCCACATGGAAAGAAAAGCTAGAACTATAGGACCCAAAAACATTCCTACAGGAGGCTCAGACAGTTCTACAGGAGACACTGTCAAAACTACAAGAGACCCAAAAGATTGAGGAAAGGATGGAAGGAAAACCACAGATAAAGGAGGAAGAAACAGAGCTACAAGAACTTAATCCCTAGCCTAGTCTAGCCTCCTACTACAATATACTTGAGGGGGGAAGGATAATTCCACAAAAATTTGTAATTCCACTATTCCTTGAATTAGAGAAAGAGAGAATAAGAACACATAGGTGGATGCAAATAGCCAAATCAAAAGGAGTTGAGGATATTGGCCATATGGAAAACAAACTCAGAGAAATGGGCAGAGATTTGAGTGATATTAGACACAGGGAAGCGATTACAAGAAGCCACCTTGAAACTGAAATGAATTGCTAAGGAGGCCGCTACAAGAGAAGGAGACCCAGCTGGCATGCATGGCCAACTTATCCATGGAGGCATTGTAATGTATAACACCAGTGAAATCCTATGGCCTATATATCAAGGACCAATGGTTGCAATTCTAGATGAAGACTCTGGCAAAAAGGGACACAATGACTTTCCAAGATTACATGCAGTTTATGGATCTGTGTGACCAAAGCACATCAGAGGATAAGGAAAAGATGGCAGAATTCTACCTATATAACATGGCATTCATAGACATGAATGTGTGGGACCCCAATGCCAAGCTAGGGGACCTAAAACTAATGGCCATGGCCTCATGGATGAACCATGAAGAGTTGAGGGTAGAAAAAATAAGAATATTGATGATAAAAGAGTAGAATGAGACATTAATGATAAGAGATGAGCCATCAAATCCCATGGAATTCATCAGCACACACAACTTGCTTGCCAATAATCCGTAGATTGCCCCTAGATATATAAGTGATCAGGCACAAGCCATTGCACACTTTGAGGATATGCAAAGACTACTTAGGGATGACTGTGTGCAAGCATGCATGAGGAGATGGAACACCTTACCACACAGTTTACGGATCAGGGAATATCATTCCCCCATGAGGATGAAGGAGGCATTAAGAAGAGTGCCAATGTACAAGCACTCCATGCAGAGGCTGAAGGTCAACTGGATTGGCCTCAAACTGAGTCCCCCACTGCTGTTAGGCATGCTGGAAGGCAGAAGAGAAGAAGAAGAGGAGGAGCAATGGGAAGAGATAGACAAGAAGGCAGATTGTATGATAAGGAAGAGTAGACTACATCAAAAGCTTGGGATGCTAGGGAGGCCACCAGGGCCATAAAAGATAAGGAGATGGACTAAGCTGCTTAGAGGATGAGCAACACATTCAGTAGGGGGGTGATGATGAGCCTCATAAATGGGTAATTATATGGGCTCATTTTACCTCCTAACCTAGTGAAATCGACCATTATCTTACCTTTTTGTATGATTTTCTAATTATATTTATGCTTATGGAGTGAGTTGAGTTAGTTATGATGCCATGTGGTCTAACATGTGTTTAATGCAGATTATTGATGAATTTTGAGGTCAAAGTCAAGGATCCAGTGGAAAAATCGTAGCAATAACTCAAACTGGACAAAGGAGAGGACTTATAGGAGGGAATTCCCCTCATTTATTAGTCCTCACTTCGAATTCCCCTTCATTCAGCTCGGAGTACAAGTAGTCGAATCATGCACTAGAAGGGAGCTGAGCAAGTGGAGGATGATTGATGATTATCTCGAGTTTTGGGAGCCAAGCCTCCCTCATTTTAAGGAAGCTGTTGGTAGCTTCATTTTCATAAGTAGAGAGGCCTAGGGCCTCACTAGGGTCAGATTTTTGTTGGATTTTTTCTTATGTAAACTCTGCTCAACATCGAGCTTATTATTTTGTGACAGTTCATGTAATCTTGCTATTGTTTTGATAATAAAGATGGAATCCTTTTCGAGCTAGCATTGAGTTACCTCAAAGGGCTGAAGCTGTTGGGTTAGGGCCCAATCCAAGCAGCCAAACTCCTCTTTACTTGTATTTGTATGTTTTATTTTAGTTTGTAGATTAGGTTGCTGTTAGATGTATTTCTTTTGTGGTTAAGAATAGGTTGCTTTTGATGATTCAGTAGTTTGCTTCCATTTGTGCTTTTTATAGCAGGTTATCTAGTGATAAAAATAAGATTAAAAAGGCTAGAAATAGTGCCTTGGCCTCTCTTCCTCCCTTTGGGACCATGATTTGAGGCAAAGACCCTCTTGCTGCCCCAAAAACACAGATTTTCCTCATTCATAGGACTTCTAGTGTTTGCAGCTTTTTAGTAGGTTAATAGTCCAGTTTTGTTTTGCTTCATATCTTCTTCATCATGCTCACTTCTTTATTTTCAATAGTCTTCTTTCATGCTTTCCTTTCTTGTAGCATTTCTCAGCATTTCCTTTCATAGATCATAGTTTAGACTATTTTGATGCAAAACTTTGTTTTCCTAGATGCACTCATTTCATTGCTTGCTTGATTTCCTTGGTTGAATGTCATTTTTTTATGCAGCAGATCTCTTCTAGTAGCAGGAAAGCCTATCATCCATCCCATCCTCCATTTGATCCATGCCCTATAGGTTTCCCAAGTCTCCCCTCAATTCTGCCTTAGTTTTCTACATTTTCCATAGAACTTCTTCCTCTCCCCTTGAGGAAACCCAATCTTCTTTCTCTCTCCTGGTGATTCTTGGTAGACACTAGGTGCCCTAATACCTCATTCCAACCTTCATCCACCTTTTCCACCCAATCTCATACCTTCAAAATAGTGAAAACTACTCTCAGCCTCCTCCTGTAGGCCTCTTGTAGTTGCCCTATTTTCCTCCTATAGATTTCCTATGTTCTCCTGTAGATTTTCTTGTAGGCCTTCTCTTGAAGGCCGAGTGTGGGAAAAACCTCCAAAAGTCCACCTGCGACCTCCTAGGACCCATCCACACCATCCTACATCCTCTCAAGTCCCAGAAACACCCTCCAACACCACCTATTCGCTGCCACATTCACACACAATAAATTACATGCATGTCAAATTCACAAAAAAATACATAAAAATCCAAATAGATGTCCTTTGCTTATTTACTTCCAAAAATAGCTTAGTTATATGTTTTTTACTTCCTGGAGTAGGTAATGATGTTCCTTTCATGGTTTTCATAGTTCTTTCTGCAAAAGTAGGATTAGTTGGTTAAGTAGGGTTTACTAGGTTTGCTTTACATTTCAGTCTTTCTCCTTTTTGCAGTTAGAATAGCATGTGTAGTGTAATATTTCTTTCCTTCCATCACATATAGAGCTTCTTCTGGAATCCATAGAAGTTGGCTTGAGCTCCTAGTGATCTTGCGCTAGCTGACCAAGTGACAACCTGCAGTGAGAACTAGTACTTGTGCATACAGCACCGACGCTTCCAAGTTTGTTACGAACTACCGGGTTGATAAGAGTAAAGTAGGCAACCTAGGAGTTACAACATTATTGCTACAATATTGGTGCTCACCAAATACATTGACCCCATTGAATAGATTGTTATAATAAACCAGTATACTCTTTTATCCCACCAATCCCTAATCTCTTTCTTAAATATCCTAGAAACCATATTCCAAACCTAATCTTACAACTTCATGTCCCGGTAACAGAACCATTCGTTGGCACAAAAATGACATCAAGGAAAGACCCTGGGTTCAGGCACAAGGGGCCAAAAATAGTTCGTTGTAGTCTAGGACATTGCCGAAATTTTCACCTTACCCCAAGGGATAAGGAGTGTCACCTGAGGGGTGCTGCGACTGAAACTAAGAAGGGTTTGGTATAGTGTCAGGGATATCTTAACCATTACTCTATATGCATCCCTATGCATATATTCAATCTAACAACATATCAACATGATGATCAATCTAACATGAGAATAGACTCGCAACATATTAAAAATTTTAGTGGGTCCATGAATCATAACCAAAAACACACATCATATCAATTAACCGGTCTGATTTCTCATTCATATTAATCCAACAAAAGGTTTAATACATTATATATTCGGCCTCAGCCATAGACAAATACATAAAATACCAGGCTTATAGAACATCGCGACCCCCAATAGATCTCAACTCTGGCTTTCCTGCTACTACTCTGGCCTTTAGGTTGGATACTTTGGTAGCTTGCATCCTCCTCACTACTCGTCCTTAACCAAGAACTATTCAACCCTTCTCTCCTTGCAGTATCTTCCTTTTGTATGCTCCTCTTCTGTTTGCACTGCTAGTTCTGCTCGGTTGTCACTTTCCTCGACTGCCTCTCACCCTCCTTGTCCAATCGGTTGCCCTTGCTTTCTATTGACACCTTGCCGCAACCATCCCCCAATTGGTTATTCCTATTTCCCTCCCTAGTTGTCTTCTCCACAACTTGACCATTGCTGCCACCACCTGTTTTCCTTTCTTTGTATCTTCAAAATGTTTCAAAATTCAAAACAAAGGCCCCAACTGCTTGTATAGGAGATCCATGGATATCCCCATTGGTTATAATTGATTCCTTTTTCTCTGCTTCAAGATGTCTACAAGAAGGTTTCCCCCTTTCCCCCTTATTGTACATCATCATCGTGGAAAGTCTAAGTCAAAATATAGAAGCAGCAAGGTAAGAAGGGTAACTTTAAGGCCTATCTATTATGAAGAATGTCAAAGATATCAGTGAAAAATAGTTCGTCGATGATACTCTTTTGTTGGGTGGATCCTCTCGAATTATTTCCTCTTGGTCCCAAAAAAAATGGATACATACTTACCCCTATCACGTGGGTTGGTAAACAAAAGGAAAATAAAATTGATAGGTTGGAATTGCTCGAATAATACCTTGTAAGGAATATCCTGTATTCTTGGATTTCTTGTTGTTAAGGACTGGAAATCATTCACCTACCTCAAAATTCCTATTTCATTAGGATCGTCGAATGGAGAGGATTGGGAAGTAGTTCTTCAAAATATCAAAAAAGAAATTCAATCATGGGGAGCACGTTGGTTGAATGTCGTTGGAAATATTGTCCGTATTAAGTTAATCTTTTCTTCCCTTCCTATGTATATCGAGTTTTGGGTCCTCGCACCCAAGAGTGTCATCCATAATATAAGTAGCATGATCAAAAAAATATTATCTTTGGGTGAAAAAACTAATGAGATTTGTTTCAACATGGTGAATTGGAATATAGCTAGATTATCAGAAAATTTGGGAGGATTGGAAGTAAAAGATCCTGAATACATGAATCTTGACTTGGATGCAAAGCTAGTCTGGTGACTCCTAAGATGCGAAATAGGGAATGGAAGGCACATACAACATTGGAAAGATGAGGTTCCCTCTACATCATTGGCTTATAAATATCAAGTTGTTCAGGACCTATCAAATTGGATGGAAGAGAAATGTTTTCATAGTTTGGTTGATATTTATGTTTGGGTTGATGAAGGTGTTTGGAGGGGATAGAATTGCCCCAACTACCCACCTGATATTTCCTAATTATGGCTTGCTTTTCTTATATCGCTAAAAGCATTCATGTTGTTGGTCTCTCATCATTTAGAATCTACATTATTGAATATGGTTGAGAGGTAAGCATATACACTACACAATTAAAGAAGGGTATGGATCCAATATTAGAAAACTTATGCACTCTCAATCCTCTCATATATGGGGAAAATTTTCGAATAAGATGGTCTTTGTAAGTTCAACACATTTTGTTTGGAGTTAGTACATGGAAATATTCTGATCATAGAATAAAAAAAAAAAAAAGAGATATGGGGACCTTTACAATGTGTTGTTTGCAGAGTGGATAAAGAAGATATTAAGCATGTATTTTGCCAATTTTCCTTTTCAGCAAAAGTGTGGAAAGTTACCTTCCATCCAATTGGAAAAACACAAAACATTACTTTGGATTGGTGTGAAATGTTCAATAATTTTAGATATCTATATGAGTTGCATCACAACCCTGACTTGACAATAATTTGATTATCGGTTTTCATCGATAAATATTTGTGTCGTCCAATCTAGCTCTCTTGAAATCATGCCATCTTTAAGAACATGTTGAATCCGGCTTTAGCTGCAATGAGAGTGACTAAAATTATTTTTGAAGAGATATCTTCTAAGTGGTATAATCTATCTGATTTGGGAGATATTTCGAATGATGAAAAAGAGTGGCTCAAATTAATCATTCCTTCTAATCAAATTGTTAGCTTCAAGTCTCGTAATCCTAATCCTTCCTTTCCAATTAGAATGATTTGGGAGATATTTCGAATGATGAAAAAGAGTGGCTCAAATTAATCATTCCTTCTAATCAAATTGTTAGCTTCAAGTCTCGTAATCCTAATCCTTCCTTTCCAATTAGAATTATAGGAGATCAGTTCCTAGAATGGCATCATTCCTTAGGAAATTATCAGTTGTTCTTTGATGGAGCTTCAAAAGGCAACTCAGTGGAAGCTAGAGTGGGAGGGGTTCTTTATTGCCCTGATGGAGAAATATAGATGCAATTTTCTTGGGGGATAGGCATAGCATCAAATAACCAAACAGAAGCCTTAACCCTATGGCAAGGACTAAAAATAGTGCAAAAGCCTAACCCTCTGGCAAGGATTAAATAGAGTATTATCAAAGAGATTTTTTTGATTAAGTATATCTGGTGACTCAATGATAATCATTCAAAAAACCCACAGCAAAAAAAAAAAAGAAAACTTGGAAGGATATCCAATAGCAGGATCTCAGATTATTTTCCTTCTCTGCATGGAACTTCTTGATCCTATTCTTCTCGCTCAGACTGGATCCCATGACCAGTCATGCATGAGCTCTGAATCCTCTACCACCCCACTTGTGTACTCTAAATCTCTCCTTAACCTAGTGTTCCAGGGGCCTACATATTTCTCTTGTATACTGGTCAACCACGGTGAGTTTCCTTGCAAGTATTTGTACACTTTTTCAGTAATGTTGTTTTTCCAAGGCCATGGATCCCAGATACACGAGTTACCTTAACTTTGGGAGCTTCCCTCAGCCACTTCTTTAGCTTTTTCATAACATATTCTATCCCCAACTCTAGCAATGTTGAATATAGTTCTACTTGATGACTATTGCAAACCATGAAGAGCTCATAAAAAAACTTGTCTTCCATTCTTTGGTTTGTGTAGAGAGACTTGGATTGCACGCAACAGATCGAATATACAATTACATAGTGTTAGATCAAATCTCTCACCCTTCCCTTGAAAACAATTATTTATCTCCAGTGACATACTGGACGGTAACTTTGCATCTTCATTTTTATAGTTAATCATCTATTTCTCAAATTAGTTGTTGGAAAAACGGAATCATCCTCGCACAACTTTTCCTAGCTAGAGTATCCATTACTTCTTTTTCTAAATGTGGCCATCTTGGTCCTAAAATTCGCTACTTCCTCAACTTCTGAAGTTTTATTTTTATTTTCTTTGGCATGACCCCTATAGATTGACAGGTCCAATTCTTCCACCTCTTCTTCTTCAGATATCCTCTCTCTACAGGTGATGGGTTTTCCCAGATCACTCTGGCCAACCAGAGCTTTGATGCCACTAGTTAGGATTCAAAAATATATAATCAAACAATAAATATTTAAATCATATAAACTGTGATTTATCAGAAAAATCTTAACTGGGGAGTCAATAATAGATCTATTATTAATCTTGTCTAAATCACAATCAAGCTAGATTACAATCTAAGTTTCACAGCTCAACCATGACTAACTACAAAGAAGAATTCTCGAACCTTTTAAAGGTTTCAACTACGTGTAATACCATAAACTTAATACCAAAAGTCATCAACATTAAATGACCAAATCCATAACTATTTATACAATTTCAAATCCACCATCACTATAACTATGTCAAGTTTCTCTAACAATCACTCAATTAACTCCAATGTTGAATCTACCAGAACTATGAAATGTCAACTTTTAGAAATGTTGCAATAAAAAGTCGTTTGTTTTCCAAAATTGAAAGAATTTTTCTTTTACCTAAATTTGAAGCGTCATAGTCATATGCATATATAGGCTTCAATGGCGACCAGGGACTACAAAAATGGAATCTACCGTTGTTGACACTCACACTGTTTATTCACTCATTATCATTATCGTAATGAATAAATAAAATGTGAGAATGTCTCAAACTATAGATACGCAAGTTGGAGACAAGTATGCGAGTTAACTAGAAATGTTTAGTGAAAAAGCAATTTAACTAATTAGACGTTAAAGTTGGGAGAATTTTGAGGGAAGTTCAATATTTTTGGAAGGGGTTAATATTTTGACAACATTGCTAAGTGTTACTTGATGCGGTTCTTTTAATAAAAGCCTACAAATATTTAATTTTGTTTGTTTTGGATAATTTTGATAGCTAAATGTTACTTAGATGTTGTTCTCTTAATAAAAGCAGGTAAGAAGGGCATTTTACATACAAATATTTAATTTTGTTTGTTAGGAAATTTTTGTTTATAATGGTCTTTCTCTTTTATCATAATTTCATTTTGTGTATTTACCTGTTTTGAAATGAGCTATTGTGCATTTACTTTGATTTTTGAAAATGATATAGATTTGTGGGTTAAAAATGATTTGGCTTTTAACATCTCATGGGTTAAACAAGCTATTTGAAATGTTAGTTCTGTGGATACGAATGTCATACGAAGATCTGGAGCCTTTTGTCTCATGGAATCCATGACACTATCCCCAACCGCCTCCCAACTGTTTCCTACGGAATCAGAACCCCGCAGCACTCCATCACCAAATAGGATCCGTATTGGTATGGAGGACACCTACCTCCACATGAGCATAAGCTGGAATTGGATGGGACAGGAGTTCATTCAAGCTTGGCCACAATAATAATGCATTCATGGAAGTAACTGCATGTTATATTTCAAATTAACTCAAATTATACTCCAAATAACGGTTAGCATAGGTAGAGTTAAATGGGGTGCAAAATTAAGTGTAACTATGAAATATCCATTCCAATGAGAAGGGACTGATATACATCATCTCTCTCTTTGATGAAAGTTCTGCTAATTCATATTCATTACCAAAAAGCCTGAATTCAATTTCTTTATCTATATCCTCAATTTTTGGAAAATTATGAAGTTCTTCCATCAAGCCCTGATCGATAAAACGACAAAATCCTTCAAATTGTATCTTACCAAACATCAAAATTGTATTGCTGTGTCAGAAGAAAGCTAGCTATACTGGTCCAGTAGACTTTAAAAATACCCTTGGTATAACATTGACAATCGAACAAGGATTGGAGAAGATATCAGTAGTTTTCCATTTCCTGATCTCTATCTTTCATGGGATCAATTCCCCCTTGACTGAATTTACAATAATATATAGAGCTGAGCATGTCTGGGAATATGGGAGAATGCTCCTTTGCTGACATTATTACTAGTATTAGATACTGGGTTATCCATAGCATTACCATACCTTCTCTATTCATTGCAAGTTGGTAATCCAAATCCCTTTGCAAAATTAAGTGTAACTATGAAATATCCATTCTAATGAGAAGAGCATCAATTTTATTTCCAACTCCACAAAGAAAGCAAGTCATGGATTGGGTGGTTGATGGGTTGGAAATAGCAATAATACAAATTCAAAATTCAAGTTGGAAAAATTAAAAATTAACACACATATATGAAAAAAATAAATAAATAATAAATAATTCAAAAACACACCTATGAGATGTATTCATTCCACTTAGCTTGCACTTCAACCACCATTGCAATATTCCTTGTCGAAGGCTCACTGCCTTCACCGTACCATTTCCAAGTCTCGTGCAAAGCAAACATTAAACTGAAACATTAGTTTCCCAAATCAACCAAAGGATTTCTTGACTAACCCCTTCACTTATCCTTTTTAACTTGGTCATATTCTTGTCATATTTTATTTCCTTTAATTACTAGAGATTTTCACTGAAGCATAAACATAATATATCAATAATACTCATTATCATTAGTAGCTCATTCTTTGCCATGTACACAATGAATATTCCACACGGTGTGGAATCCCTTACATAACCACATGGTGTTACTGAAAACATTGTAAGTACAAATTATGTTTTCCCACTATTCACATAATTATTATAATTTTAAAGAATGATTACTTATTTTACTACTATGATGGATCTCAACTAATTACTTTTTGGACCAAACAAAATCATTATAATTTCATTGTATTTTCTCTCATATATATATATATATATATATATATATAAGTCAATCACACATCCGATTAAGGTAACTCTCTTATTATGAGATTTTCTTGTTTTCTGCATTGTTGTCCATTTACTCAAGTGGACTGAACCAAGTCTAATATAGTTGTCCTGTGATCTTTTTCCACTTTCCATTTCCATGTATCTTATGTAAAAGGCTTAATCAAGGTGTTGTAGTTCTAGTTTGGTTTATTTGGCTCTTCTCTAGATCTCTTTTCCTTTCCCTTCCCACACACAACAATCCAACCCAAGCCAAACCACAAAAGGCAAAAGGAAAGAGAAAATAAAAAATAATGGCAAGTTCATTACAATAATATGCAATAACAAAATAAACTAGAATAGCCAAGCTCAAAGTCAACATCCAAGTTACAACAAAATAAGAAGCCAACCATAAAAACAAAGGCATGTAAGACATTCCAATCATTCATTAGCCCTCAAGAACTTAGTCCCTTTAGTTTTGGTATTCATTGTGTCCATCACCAACATAGACACAAAATTTTAGCGATAATCCTTTCCAAGGTTTTCAACAACCCCAAAATTTCAACATCCCTTGACATAGTTCAAGATGGAACTTTCTATGTATTTCAAAAATATTGAGGGGATTCTCCCTCATTTATTTATGTACTATCAATATTTGGCTCATGTGCTTCGAATTAACAAGAATTAGTCTTCTTCTTTCGCTATAAGTTAGGATAATACCTCTTCAAATGTGCTTCTCCACAGTTCCAACAATAAACTAACGTTCTTTCCTTTTCGGCCTTATGATGTTCATTTATATTTTTTCCATCATGACATTCCTTTGTATCTGCTTAGGTTGATGTTTGTTGCAATAACCCTTGCATAGGACATATAGTCTACAACTGGCAGTTACTTACACACACCAAACAATGACTAGAAAACGCCAAACTTTGTTACAAATTCCAAATATTTATGTCCAAATGTGTACTTTAGAGCCTTTTATCCTTATTTCATCTGTCTTGAGTTGATCGAATCCAAGTGTTGAACCAGGGTTCTCTTATACCACATTGTAACACTCCCATGCAGCCCTTTGAGTACTTTAGGCTGATTGGGAGGTGTTACTTTCAATTAACCTCAACTCCATGGTCTCCTTATGGAGATGGGGTTATAAAATCCTCAAATTCAAAAGTTATTAAAGTCAAATTATAATGCCATATGCCTTTAAAGCTCTATACTTCCTTATCAAAGCGATTTCATATTGCAAACTTCATAGTGGTGCATTATTCAAATCTACCGATTCTCGATCTCCGATATGACATGCCCCTTCTGCTTAGCCCCTCCCATATTTATCACCATAGGATTGAGGGTCATGACCTGCTTCTTACCCTCAAGGTGTTATAGCATTTAGACTCCTACTAGGGTCCATTCGTCCTTTGTTAAGTTCTTAGCACTGAAGGTTCTTAAAGTTCCTCTTGACAATGTGCTAACCAAATATCAGAGCCCCTCTCATCAGAGGCTTCGAATTGGGGAAATAAATTTTGAGTTATGATATTATAATTCTCCAATATGTTGATAGCTCTTGTTGTTTAGCCCCATATCTACGCCTTTTGTTCTTTGAGCCCTTGCAAACGTGGTGCCAGCCCAAAATTGGAGCCCCCTTATCCAAAGATTTTCAGGTATCAATTTTTGTAAAGTGCCGACATCCTCAACCTTTGGTATGTGATCTCCAATATGTCGTCATCATTCCATGTGGCACCCTATAGGTTGTGACATGTGTCACCCATATTTTTCCCTTAAGCCCACTCAAAATCCCAGAACTAACCGCCACATGTCCTTCTGTATCACCATGTCAGATGCCACTATAGCTTTATCAGAACCAATACTATGCCACCATGTGTCCAGCTAGACGAGAGATTGTTAGGTCCCTATAATACTAGTGATTTTCCCATTACTATTGTATTTGTATCCCTTATTAATATTGTTGTGCCCCTATTGTCCCCCATATTGTTATTACTGTGCCCCATAGAATCCCTCTATCGTTATTTTTGTGCCTTTATATTATTATTGTTAGGTCGGCTAGGTTATATTGTGACTCCTTAGACTCCTATATATAGAAAGGAGGTTTTGCCATTTGAATCATCCAAGAATTGTTCATTTGTGTAATGTAAAGGAGATTCCCCCCTCGAAGAGGTTGAAGGCGTTCAACTATCTTTTCTATCTTTTTGTCAGCTAGTTTCATAACATTTAGTCTCAGAGTTGTGGATTTTAGGGTTTCGCTGCTCCAAATAGGTCATCGTGGCATTTTCACTATAACTTTTTTCTATGACATTTCAAAAGCGAAAAAACAAAACCCATTTGAGAAAAGATTACACTAAACCTTGGATCCAAATTTCATAGTTGTTTACACTATATTTATGGAGATATGATCTGAGGAAGTTGGTCTTTTTGCAGACTCCTGAATTACATTCCAAACAGGTGACCTGGGGAAAATCGTCATAACTTTCTCTCTGAGCATCAGATTGAAATTTTGTTAGAAGGTAGAGAAATAGGATGGACAATAGTTTCTTGTAGATATTTTTTAGAGCCAAAGGTCAAAACAGGGACACATGGCACGTCGTACAAGTCTGCTCTACTGAACTAGTCTATAATCAAGTCACTGTGGGAGATTTGGCATAACTCTTCCTTGGAGAATCCAATTTGGATCATACTAGTGGCATTTGAAAGAGGACACAGAGGGCTAATTCAGGTCACAATTTCATAATTGGATGATCCAAAATTACAGAGATACATCAGAGGCAATATCGAGCTCCCACAAAGTGAAAAAAGGTGTGTAGATTTTTTAAAATTCTTGCTTAAGCTTGGTTTTTGAAAAAATGTTTTGAACGAATTCAAAGGGCATAGTAGAGAATTGTTATCAGTAACTAATGCCTCGAGGAAATAAAATGCAAACACCTAGTAAGCAACCTAAAAGCTCTAGCATGACTCATGAAGAAGTGGAAGAAATGCTACATGATATATCAAAATTACAAGACCAAGTGTAACAAATGTCACTCTCAAAAAAGCTAACAGAAGCTAAGATAAATGGCGTGGAATCTAAGATAAAGGGCATGGAAGCTAAGATGAATGGCATGGAAGCTAAGATGGATGATTTGAAGATAAATTTGAAGACATATTTGAAGACAGGCATGGCAGATTTGAAGACAGATCTGACAAATTTTCTACAAGAAATACTTACTAATGGTGAAAGGGTAGTAAAGGAAACTCATGATGCGAACAAAAGAAATGTTAATCATGATTTCATAGACTCTATTTTTGGATTGAAGACCCACCATATTCCAAAAATTGATATGAGAAAGTTTGATGGCAAGGATCCCACAACATGGATATTACAGATGGAGCAATTTTTCGATCTCAATAATGTGCAAAACACACAAAAGGTACGTATTGCAACTTTATATTTGGAACCAAATTAGTTTGTATGGTATCAGTGACTTTTCTCTTGTAAACAAATTATCACTTGAGTAATTCTTACGGAAGAATTGACAGCACATTATGAGGATACAAAAAGCAACACTTTTTTTATCCAATTGATAAGTCTCAAACAAAAGGGTTCAATAATGGAGCACATTGAGGAGTTCCAAAAATTGAACATAAGGGTCAAAAATATTCCAAAGGAGCATAGGATTGATGTGTTCATAGGGACTTTAAAGGATAATATCTAACATGATGTTCGCCTTTAGGAACCTGATTCATTAGAGAAGGCATTCAAGTTAGCAAGAAAAATGGAAAGCAAAATTATGGCAACCAAGAAGCATACCACTCACAACTATAAAGATGGAAGTGTTGTTGCCCCTAGTATTCCACAACCTGTAAGGTTGACACCACAAAAATTGGAAGAAGAGAGAGAAAAAGGGCTTTGTTACTGTTGTGATAGCAAATACACTAAAGGTCATAAGTGTGCTGAGAAGAAATTATTCTACATAGATTGTGAAGAGGAAGAAGAAAAGGGGCAAGAAAGGTCAAAAGAAGAGGATATACTCCAGGAACAGAGCCTAGATAAAGAAGAAATGAATCCGACCATATCTTGTAATGCATTGGCTGGAATTACCACTTCTCAAACCATCAAGATAGAAGGATAAATTAGGAGGAAAAAGATAATAGTGTTGATTGATTCAGTAACTACCCACAAGTTTATTCATTGTAAGATAGCAAAAGAATTGAATTGCTTCCTATATCCAGCACTAGAGTGTCAAACGATGGTTGCAAATGGATGAATGATAAATTTCTCTAGAAAGTGCCATAATATCAAGCTATCCATGGGAGAATATGTATTAACTAGCCCAATGCTTACCATTCCAATGGGAGGTGTTGATGTTGTACTAGGAGTCCAATGGCTACAATCCTTAAGTACAATAGCTTTTAATTTTCAAGAACTTTTCATGAAATTTTCTGCAGAAGAAAAGGAAGTTGAATTAAGGGGTATTGCAGGGAAACCGAGAAACATAATTAGCTCTAACATTATGACAAAGCTTCTAAAAAAGGAACAAAGAGGTGTAATTGCACAATTATGTTCACTAGATGTTTCCACATCGAAATCATCTATTTCTCCAGATCTCCAAAAAGTCTTGGGCAATCATTCCAAGGTATTTGAGACATCCAAAGCTCTCCCACCTATTCGTGATCCTCCAAACATCAGGCCATACATATATCCCTATGCCCAAAAGAGAGAAATTGAACGTATGGTTGCAGAAATGCTAGAGGCTGGTATAATTCAACCTAGTCAAAGTTCTTTCTTTGCTCCAGTAGTATTGGTGCACAAGAAGGATGGATCATGGCGCATGTGTCCAGATTATAGGGAGTTCAACAAGCTCACTATTAAAGATAAGTTTCCCATTCCTGTCATTGATGAATTATTGGATGAATTGCATGGATCAATTTACTTCACCAAGTTGGATCTTCGTTCAGGATATCATCATATCATAATGAAGACTGAAGACATTCCGAAAACAACATTTAGAACTCATGAGGGTCATTATGAATTTTTGGTCATGCCTTTTGGTCTTACGAATGCACCTTCTACATTTCAAGGTTTGATGAATTCCATTTTCAAACCCTTACTTAGAAAATTTGTGTTAGTATTTTTTTATGATATACTAATCTACAACAAGTCTTGGAAGGATCATGTTGAACATGTTGATAGGGTGCTACAACTATTGGAGGAGAAACAATTATATGCAAAAAGATCCAAATGTTTCTTTGGAGTACAAGAGGTGGAATATCTGGGTCATATTATATCTCATGAAGGAGTTAAGGTAGACCCTAGAAAAATTAAATCCATTAAGGAAAGGAAAATCCCCACATCCATAAAGCGTCTGTGAGGATTTCTCGAGTTGACAGGGTATTATTGTAAGTTTGTTAAGAATTATGGGAGAATAGCAGCACCTCTAACAACATTATTGAAGAAAGATGCATTTTCATGGACTCCAGAAGCAACAAAGGCCTTTGAACATCTTAAAGAGGCAATGTGCCAAGCATCGGTCTTAGCTACACCGAACTTCAAAAAAAACTTTATTGTGGAATGTGATGCTTCAGGAAATGGAACTGGTGTTATTTTAATGTAATATGAAAGACCCATTGCTTTTGAAAGTCGTCCAATCAAGGGAAATTTTTTACACAAAGCTATTTATGAGAAGGAAATGTTGGCAATACTACATGCACTTAAGAAATGGCGACCCTACCTAATGGGAAGACACTTCAAGGTAAAACCGGATCATAATAGCCTTAAATACTTTTTAGAACAAAGATTATCCTCTGAAGAGCAACAAAAGTGGGTCACAAAGATGTTGGGTTATGTCTTTGAAATCATCTACAAAAAAGGGAAGAAAAATGTGGTGGCAGATGCACTCTCAAGAAAGGATGAGGATGTGGAAGCATTTTTGTGCACCACTTCTATTATCCAACCAGATTGGATAAACAAAGCAAGGGAGGAATGGAAGAATGATGAAGAAGTTTGGGGACTTATTCAAAAGTTACATGCCAAGATTCCAGTACATCTGATACATTTAGTTGGCAAAATGATTCGTTATGGTACAAAGATCGCTTATACCTCTGTAAGAATTCCCAACTCAAACAAAACATTCTTATGGAATTGCACACTTATCCCTTAGGAGGGAACTCAGGATTTTTAAAAACTTACCACAGGGTTAAGAAGGAATTTTTTTGGGATGGCCATAAATCGGATATTCAAAATTTTGTGATGGAATGTTTGGTTTGCCAACAAAATAAAGTTGAAACAATTAAGACCCCAGGTCTATTACAACCTTTATCCATTCCAAGCCAACCGGCTAGGAGGAGGTTTCAATGGATTTTATCATAGGTTTACCCAAGTCTAAGGGAAAGAATGTCATCATGGTGGTATTTGATAGACTTACCAAGTATGCACACTTTTGTGCATTATCACATCTATTTAAAGCCAGTACAATTTCTACTACATTTATGGAAACAATTCAAAAGCTACATGGAAACCCAAAGATTATTGTAAGTGACAGAGATCCCATTTTCACTAGAAATTTTTGGACAGAATTATTTTCTTATCTCGGTACTCAGTTAGCTCATAGCTCATCTTATCATCCTCAATCTGATGGGCAAATTGAGATAATAAAAAATGTTTGGAAGGATATCTTCATTGCTTTGTATCTAATATTTAGACACAATGGGTCAAATGGTTGCCTCTGGTTAAATGGTGGTATAACACTTCCTTCCATACAGCAACAAAAATGACCCCATTTATGGCACTTTATGGATATCAGCCACCATCCATCACATCATATTTAAGAGAAAATTCTAAGGTTCAAGAAGTGGAACATCACATCGAGCATCAACAACAAGTCCTACAACTCTTAAAGGATAACCTAGTGTTGGCATAAAATAGAATGAAACAACATGCAGATCAACATCGCAGCGAAAGAAGTTTTGATGTAGGTGATTGGGTATTCCTACGGCTACAACCATATAAACAAATTTCCCTCAAGCAAGCTAAGAAGGATAATAAATTATCACCAAAGTATTATGGTCCGTACAAGGTGTTGCACAAGATTGGTACTATGGCATACAAATTGGAGCTTCATGCAGCTTCTCGAGTGCACCCAATTTTCCATGTTTCATGTTTGAAGAAGGTTATAGGCAACAAGCTCCCAGTTCAAACAATATTACCAGAACTTGACGAGGAAGGAAAAATTATATTGGAACCAGAAGCAGTCACAGAAACAAGAACTCGACAACTATGAAATCTATCAATTTCAAAGTATCTCATGAAGTGGAAGAACTTATCCACTGAAGATTCCACATGGGAGGATGAGAATTTTATACAGAAGCATCCAAAACTACTCAAGCATTGAGGAAAACACTTTTTTGAAGGAGAGGGGCATGTTAGGTCCCTATAATACTAGTGATTACCCCATAATTATTGTAGTTGTATCCCTTATTAATATTGTTGTGCCCCTATTGTCCCCATATTGTTATTACTGTGCCCCATAGAATCCCTCTATTGTTATTTTTGTGCCTTTATATTATTATTGTTAGGTCAGCTAGCTTATATTGTGACTCCCTAGACTCCTATATATAGAAAGGAGGTTTTGTCATTTGAATCATCCAATAATTGTTCATTTGTGTAATGTAAAGGAGGTTGCCCCCTCGAAGAGGCTGAATTCTAAGGCGTTCAACTATCCTTTCTATCATTTTGTGAGTTGGTTTCATAACAGAGATTAGAGGGGTGTCTCACCTTTGTTTTTGTGATGAAATCCTATGTCAATAATTTTCAGCGTTTCCCAACGACTTTTAATGCTATAGGAAATTTTCCATGTCGCAAGTTTTAAAAATGTTGTCACCTTCAAAAGTTTTGATTCTCTGATTTAGAATGTTCCAATGCTACGATATTGTGATGTGCCAATCTCTTCCAGGCTTTGAAACTTCCTTCTCTAATGCACTGGACTTCCAACATGCATGACCTACGATATGTGATCATTGATATGCCGATGCTTTGATGTTGTGATCGTTGATATGCCTGATGTATTATACATTCAGACCTCTGACATGCGATCCGATATTTGTGATATGCCTTCACAAGGCTTCAGTCCTTGAAACTGGAGAAGAGCATAACTTTTGATCTAGGGGTCCATTTTTGGACTTCCACATATCATTGGAAAGCTTGTTTAGAACACTTTATAATGGACAGGGTTTGATTTAGGATTTGAGTAATTTTGAGGCTTGTAATATGACTATAAATGTCTGTGCTCATTTACTTTTTAGATAATTGAAAACACATTTTGCAGTAAGTGAAAATCAATGTTGTCAGCTCCATTCAGTGTCTCTGGTGTGTTCAAGAGAAGTCATCTAGTTGATCTCTTCTAGAATACTCTAAATACTTCATTCATGTCTGTCTTTCCTAATCTACTTCCATATCAGCATCATTCTAATCATTCTATCTCAATTATTATACATGTTTTGTTTCGATGATGGGGGATAGATCAAGGCACTCCTATGATGGGTCCCTTCTTGTCAACATCAGCAAATAATTGAGGAAGTTGACTTAGAAACACGCCTTTTGTACCTCTGAACTTGCATATATCAATGGCAAGTTTCCTTACTCTCGATCACAATTTTACATCAATGGGCTTTGACTAAAAGATTATGTGTTTTGTTTGACATCGAATCATTCATTCAGACCACACAAATTGTACTATAGTACCTTGAGATCCATTAATATTATCGGTGGTTTCTCTTGTGTCTATTAACAACTTACAACATTGGTCAGTAACCATATGGTGTCTACCATGTTCAACTCCAACTCATTGATTTACATGGTTAGACTCTTACATTGGTTGGTCATGTGAACGAGATACAAGACCCCAGATCTAGTTTCATACATATGGGCTGCAATTTCAAGATTTATACAAGGATCACAATGTATGTTAATCGCGATCATATAGATAGTCATCCAATCATGGGTCCACCAGTTTCATTTGTGGATGTGTATTTTGGTCATTATACATTTAATGTTAGCTTATGACATGACTATGGGTATGCCTCCCTCAAAAAAAAAATATGTCATATTGTAACTGTATTATAAAAAATGAAGCTCACTATTTTTCCTGCATCTTGACTTGTCACAAGGTAAACAACTTCAGTCGTCAGCTATCACCTCTAACTTTTCACTTTAGGGTGAATTCTGTTATAGGCCATTTTGTCACATGTGATTAGGATGGGATCAATCAACATCATATTCCCCCTTGTTAGCATCTTGCATAAAGCCCTAAGCATGTTTCCTTCACCCCCCAAAATTTTAGCCTGAAACTGCATCATATGAGCTAGTTTGAGGATCAATGGTCCCTGTAAACCTATTGTGTTGTGTTCATCTACATGTTGCTCCATTGTGCCATGCATTGGTCACTAGCAAGTTTCTCCACTTTGTACCTACGTTGGTTCTAGAAATCCTAGAGAATGATCAATATTCCATAAGCTTCCCCTTCTAGGAGTTTCCAGAATTTTTTTTAACTACTTACCTTTGATAAAACATTTAGATCCTATCCTTCCCTACTTTGTATTTTTGACCACTTATTCTTTGATCCTATCCCTCCATCAAAGGTGGATCTCTCACCTTAGATTGGTAATTAGATAAGAACTCTGAACTTACCATACTTCTCTATATATTCCCAATCATCTATGTGGTTGGGGGTTATATTTTAGAGAGTTTTTCTACCCTTACGATGTTGTAGTGAGTGGTTATCATCTCATGCATTGAGGGTGATTGGAGGTGCATATTGTAACAAAGAAAGGACAAGTCAACAACTTGGAAGAGCTCCTCTATAAGGTCAAATTATACTTATGGTTGTAATCTCCTTCCATTTATATTAGTGTTTTCCTATATGTGATGTTGTTATTTCACTTGTTTCAATACTATGTTGACCTATTGAATAAAGTACCTAGATATGATACTACATAGATGCCATAGTTTCTTGTCTTGTGTTATCTGATTGTGCAGTTTCTAATTTGGCATTCATAACTGGAATTGGAGCTTCTAGGCTAAAGTAGGAGAAAAGTGTGTGAAGTATTCCAGGTATGCCTCAATAAATTATGTTTTTACTTTAAGGAAAATCATTATGATCCTTGTCTATCTGTTGTTATAGGTTATCCATCGACCTAGGGGAGATATTGTTATTCGCAATCATCAATCTCTTATAATAGGTGCTAAGAGGGTGAAAGGGATATTAGATATTTTTCATAGTGATGTGTTTGGACCTGTGCTTATTCCATCAATGGGTAAGCCTACATACTATGTATCATTTATAGATGACTTCTCAAGGAATACATGGATATATTTCCTCAAGAATAATTTGAAGTCTTTGACAGGTTTAAAGAATTTAAGGCTCTGGTGAAAAACTAGACAAAGAAAAAGATAAAGGTGTTGAGGATAGATAATTGTTGAGAGTTCAACAAGAAGGAATTTGAAGAGTTCTATAATATGTGTGGTATATCACAACATAATACTACTCCATACACACCTCAGAAAGATGGAGTTGTAGAGTGAATGAATAGGACATTGATGGAACAGGAAAGAAGCATGTTGAGTGGTGTGGAGCTAGGACGAGAATTTTGGGCAAAGGCGGTGGAGACTGCATGTTACTTGGTTAATAGGTCACCTTCACCAACATTGGAGAATAGGAATCCAAATGAGGTATGGATTGGTAAGAAACACTATCTTTCATATATGATGGTATTTTGTTGTGATGCATTTTACATGTTCCAAAGGAGAAAATAATGAAGTTGGATAGTAAATATGAAAGGTGCATCTTTATTGGGTATAAGGATGGTTTAAAATATTATCATATTTGGAACCCATAAAAAAGGAAGATTTTGGCTTAGGGGGTCTTGACCCAGGTTCAGAGTTAGCTGTGCCAACTAACAAATCCCTACACTACTAGCTCTTTTTGCAACAACCCACATAGCGTAGGCTGGAGTCTCACTGGAAGTAGTATGGGTGGATGCAAGAACCCAGTTTTTGCATCCAGAGATGAGTGTGATTATTTTAGCACCTCATATCCGCCTTTCCATAGAACAATAAGTTCTTAGGGCTTGGTACTGCAGTTTTGTTAAAACAACTTCCAGACCTTTGTGAAGGTCTATGATTGGTCCTTGCGGATCTATATTAGTCAATCTATCCACTTAAGCACATTGAAGAAAAATTCTAAATTAGACTCTGCGTAGATAATCCTATGTTATTAATAAATATTAGATAATTCATCAATCTTCATGAAATTACATAAGCATACTTACGTACATCATTTAACATTTATTCATTAAAATCGTGCACTATTAGATCAATATTTCATAAACACATTATTCATCCACAACATATATCGTAAACAGAAGTAAATAGAGATTAACAGATATGCATAATATTTCTTTTGGTAAGTTTCTTTATTGATCTTCAGTTCAACATTACACACTCAAAACTACCCTACGGACTCAGCTACATGGATCCACGCACTTAGTTGCGGACTCTACCTAAGCCTTTGCGCACTTAGTTGTAGAGCCTTTCTCTCCTATCTAACCCACTTCTCTATGTTATCACTTTCCTCGTACTGACCCATTACATCCATCATTATCTTAGATATCTCCCTTAGACTCTCTATGACACACCTATTTATACAATCCCATCGTTTGCAGACCATGGGTGGGTCTCAAAGCTAACTCAAACTTTACATAAACAAGGGGATAAAACCCCTTTGATTCCTAACCATCTACGTGCTTTACATCCATAATTTGCAGAGACTTTACATTAGTTACAAAATATACATCAAGAATTGGGTTATTTTAACCCCAAAACTGACCCAATGGACCCCATCCCATTAGGAATGTTGTGTACAACCGAGATATGGTGTTTATATAGGTGAAATATTTTATTAAAAATGAAGTCCTACTAAAAGAAGCTAAGAAGATATATTTTGATCCAAAGGAGGAAAGAATCAAACTCTACATCAAAACAAGAATTAGAAGATGAAGAGCCACAAACTCTAGGTGTGATAAGATCAGTTCGAGAAAGAAGACATATGGAAAGGAGTAGTCCATCTTCTTTCTGTTAAAATTTTTCTTTATATATTACTAATGATGATCCCATAAATGTCAGTGAGGCAGTAGATTCAGAGGATGGAAAAGTCCGGAAAGAGGCCATGGTTGATGAAATGGCATATTTGGACAAAAATGAGGCTTGGGATTTGGTGGAGTTGTAGGATGGAAGGAAACCCATTGGATGAAAATGGATGTTTAAAAGGAAGATTAATGCAAAAGGTGAGGTGGAGAAATACAAAGATCAATCGGTAGAAAAAGGTTATTCCCAGGTGTGGGGAATTGATTTTGGTGATATTTTTTCTCCTCTTGCCTAGTTAGATTCTATTAGAATACTTTTATCTATTGTTGTTGCTTTTTATTTCAAGGTAGAACACATGGATGTGAAGACCACATTTCTTCGTGGGGATCTAGAAGAAGAGATCTACATGAAGCAACCTGAAGGCTTTGTGGTGAAGGGAAAGAAAGGACTAGTATGAATGTTAAAGAAGTCTTTGTATGGGTTAAAATAGTCACCAAGGATCTCATAGCATAAATTTGATACATGTATACGAGGACTTGGATTCACTAGAAGAAAAGCAGATCACTGTGTGTATTTTAAATTAATTGGTGACTGTGTTATTTCTCTATTTTTGTATGTGGATGATTTGTTTCTGATTGGAAATGACAGAAATTATCCAAGATTTGAAGACCTAATTGTCCTTCAAATTCAACATGAAGGATCTTGGTGCTGCAAATTATATTTTGGGCATTGAAATTAAACGAGATCGAGAAAAGAGGAAGATATGGTTAAACCATAGGAAGTATATCAAGACAATACTGCAGAGGTTTAATATGAAGCATCATAAACTAGTGAAGGTTCCTATTCTAGTAGGTGTAAAGTTATCTATTGAACGGTGTCCCAAGGGACAATAAGAGGAAGAGGACATGTTGCATGATCCATATGCAAGTGCAGACAGTAGCCTGATGTATGCAATGGTCTGTACTATACCATAAATTACACATGAAGTGGGAGTATTGAGGAGGTTTATGTCAAAACTAGGGAAGGAGAATTCAACAACAGTGGAGCAGGTTTTTAGGTGTTTGCGTGGCACTAGTGATTATAGCCTGTGCTACCTAGGAAGACCACGCTTGGACATTGTTTTGGACATCCATGGATTTTTTGGTGCATACTGGGTTGGAGATTTGGATTAGAGAATATCTACATGTGGGTATGTGTTTAACCTATTTGGATGTGTAGTTATTAGATGAGAAAGAGACATAATGTAGTGGCATTTTCAACTATAGAGGCAGAATACATGCCATCCACTCATGCAGTCAAGGCTACAATTTGGCTGCAGAGATTGTGTTCATGTATGGGGTTAATATAATGAGATTTAAGGATGGACTGTGACAACCAAATTGGAATTTTCTTGGCAAAGAACCCTGCTTATTATTCAAAGAGAAAACACATTGATGTTCAGTATCACTTTGTCATGGATATGGTTGAGGAAAAAAGGTGTTGCTAGTAAAGGTGGACACTTAGAAGAATGTTGCAGATGCATTGATGAAGTCTGTGAGAACTAAGATGTTTTCTTGGTGTAGAGAAACAATTGGCATTACATGGATAGGCCAATGAATAATATCTCATATGAACTCCTATGTAGGAAAGAAAACAAGTGGGAGAATGTTGGGTGTGTGTTATGTTATTTCCATGACTAGTCACAGGAGGGCGTTATCCCCCTTGCACAAGGTCTGGGGAAGTGCCCTAGAATTTTTTTTTTGAACCCTATATTATGTGGGCAGACATACCTATGGTTTTGTGCATATGTTTTTCACATGGTTTTGGGCATAATTTTCTCCCCATGGTATTTTGTAGATATGGTCAAGGGAACTACGATTATGTCTAATCCTAGGATAATGGATTGGTGTTTTTGAATGCTTCAACACACACATCTATATATATATATATATATATATATATATATGAATTGTAACATTAAAATTCATAGGTTTGTTTTATATTCTCGTCATTGTTTATTTATTTTTTTAGAATTTTTCTGCATGAAATTTCTATGCAAGGTTAAAACGTATAGTTCATAAGTCTATGGCAAGATGATATGAAATTTCCTGGATGAACAACTTATCCATGGCATACCTTTGTAAGAAATGTGATGGGTTTTGCTAGTCGAATAGCCTAAGGTAAGTGCCATCTGGTGAGGCAATTTAATCGACAAGTTTTGATACTCATCCCACCACCTCACGCTTAATGTATGGGGGTTCTGCGTCAAATATCATATGGTAGAAAACTTTGAGGAAGTGGCAAACCAACTTTTCCATGACTCTTTTGTAACTACACTCTAAAAGAAGTTTTCAATAAATATTAATAAGAGGTTCTTTGGGTGTCCAATTCTAGATCATATGCGAAAAAATAATTATGAGCACATATACCATCCAACAGGTATTCAAACATGTAGAATTTGGCTTGCTTGACCTTAAGTGGTTTCTTTGAATTTTTCACGTTAGTCCTAAGTTGTTGAGACAAAAGATATGACCAAATGAATACCTTATGCTTAGTGACAATCTAATGCAACATGTAAACCAAACCATTAGGGAAGGTTCGAGTACTCTTCCATCGATATATTAGGAAACATAGCACAATCAGGTACCATAACACCTTGCTAAGTGATATAGTCTTGTAAGTATTACTAAGTGTATGGTGGAACTTAGCGGACACTTTCTCTAAAGTCTTGATAACATCCATGGTTCTCAATTAGCTAGTGATCGCATAGAAGACTGAATCCATATATTCTTCTAGCTTAGGAAAGTGATACATCAAGTGAATATCATGGCTAAATAAGAAGCAAGCCATTTCCCTCTAACACTAATAAGGGTCATGTTCTTAGTATCCAATTTCTTCAAGATCCATTTGATGACATCTGCATAGGGTAGGACTAGGAACCAACAAGAAGCTCTACGAAAAGAGGACCATTGGATGTTTATGTACACCTCTTTGTCCTCTAGATTTGCTTTGAAGTTGGTAGTTGTGAATGCATCTTTGAAATTATGCCATGTAATATCTATGTCTTTTTCAATGAAGTGTTTAGTATCAAATAATATAGGAATGGTTACTAGAGTGCTCTCAACCACTCAATTAGTAATTGTCTAAGTTGTTTCTTTGAAGGTTTATCTCTTTGAATGGGGATGATGATAACTGATGAAAGATGCACTCACGGAAAAGACAAATTAGCTTAAGCATATAAACTCACCAACTAAGATTAAAGTAGAAAAGAACTGACTAAAGAGAAGGATTGCATAGTTTCCAAGCTTTGGGAGTTAGACTAAGCTCTTCAAATGTGCACTACGTAGTCTCATCATACAAAAGTAGAGCTTCAGGCTTAAGACTATGCAATGTACAGACTTAGCTGGGAAGGAGATGGAAGAGAGGCTAAGTTTGAGGAATGAGGCTAGGAAATGTGTAATGCATAATTGGTCAAGCCAATGACTATGCATTGTGTAGTCGCATAGGCCATGAGAAAGGCTTGAACCTTGAACTTGCAAAATGTATAGTCAGAGAGGTAGCAAATGCTCAAGAATTGTGTAGTTATGCCAAGGGAAGAGAGAGAAAAACTTCAATGTCTGATGTTGGGGTAGGAAAAAGTGTATATTAGCCTCAATATCAGTTATATCAATCAAAATAATGGGCTAGAAAAGTTCATGCAAAAGGAGAAACATGCATGCACAAAAGGACCTAATAGTGATAAATACTAGTAGGAAAGAAGTAAGAAGACGATGTGAAACTTATAAAAACTGAATGACAGACCAAAGAAAAACTTGTACAAGCTAATAATAGTATAAAATTTTTCTACCACTATAAGAAATAGGAAAAATAACACTCATAGAGGAAAAAGTGACAAAAGCGACAAAAAAATAGCAAAAAAAAAATGAGAAACTTACCTGGAAAAGTGTTGCAAACCAAGTCCAAATCTCCTTGATCTTGTGGGGAAGGATAGGACTCCAATGTCAAGTGTGAAAATGAGCTCTACAAGTGTATATTACATATATTTAGCCCCCAAGGGAATAGGTTAGGTCTTATTACGTGGATGCCTGAAATCAAGGAAAAAGTGATACACATTTAAACAGGAATGCACCAAATTACAGAGATAACCATAAATACAGAGATGCAGCGGAAATAATACTTGATTTCATTACTGTAAAATACTGAAATATGCTAACAAATAGAAATGGAAATAAATCAACTAGGGTGATGGTAGCTTATCTCTGAGAAGAGATGTGGCAACTACATGCCTTTGAACTATGTTACAATGAGGCTCTAAGGCCTATTTATTGTTGAGAAACAATGGAAAACCCTTAACATCTCAAAACCTGACCCTAGAAGATGAAATGCAAAATTGTGGGCCCCGTTTTGGGTATGTTTGTACATCGACTTCCCGGGGTCGTAACTTTGGCACCTGATCTTCGTTTGACGTGTACAATAGCTCATTAGAAAGATCTGTCTCAGCACTACAACTTTGGGAAGAGCTACATCAGTCCATGGACCCATGTTGCTCCTATATTTCCCAAAAAACTTTGCTTAGGGCCTCAAAATGGCTCTAGAAGTTAAGGACTCGAAAAGCTACTAAAAATAGTAAATTGTGCTACAATTAAGGAAACTGAAAAACTGAAAGAGACAATTGTGGGGGTCCAAGTGGTATAGGTGGGTGGCCACCAACATCCACCTAGATCATTCCTGCCCCCTTAGGAAGTAATGGTCCCCATTGCATTTAGTTCCTCCATCTGCTGAACTTGGTTCTTGTTGAGTGGTTCTCCAATCTTCGATGTGTCCAGTAATGGTGGGAAGCATGGTTGAGGGTGGTACACATTGAACACTTGGTGCAGGTGAGGGAATGGATGAAATTTGTGCTCCAAAGCATTGTTTCCCACAGCCTTGGTAATGCTGTAGGGAACATGTCGGAGTGGTTTGAGCTTCTGATGGGCTCTTGTAAGGCATTCTTTCTGCATATGTAACCAAACTTTTTCGCCCACCTAAAACTTGTGTGGTGCCCCTATGGGTGAGGAGAAGTTATTACTGTGTTCTTTCATGACCGTATCCCTTTGCTGCTGCTGCTGCATGGAGGAACCCTTCGCGGGTGTCATGGATGTGGTCACAATCTTCCCCTTACTTTGGGAGTGAACTAGACAAAAAATGAATTTCCTAGTCTGGGAGATGATCTTGCCACATTTCTTAGCAGAGATCAAAGAGGTGACAGTAGGTGGGGCTACCTCTGGTATCCTATATAATGAATTACCCAAAGTAATAATAACAGTGTGAGGCTTTGACTCATACACAACATGTTGCCTCCATAAGTATGGCTGGACAAATAGTACATCACAAACATACAAAGGTCCAACATCACAAAATACCTCATCTGTGAAGGGTTTGATGCTATAGGAAAGGTGGCACTACTGGAAAACTCAGACATCTCGTCCTTGGTGAAGCCACCGAATACTGTATGGTTGTGGGTGCGGTGTGGTCGGTAGGCCCAACTGCTTCACGACCTCTGCTAAAATGAGGTTCTTTTGGATTCCACTGATGACAATGAATTGTAGCAATGAACCCTTCATCCACATCTGTGAGTGGAAAAAACACTCTCCCTCCTCTGGATCTTCGGGCTCATTCTTCTGGATCTTGGTGGTGGAAACAGTGATACTGGGCTCTGCATCAATGATCTGCTTCCCTTTGTCATTCCCCTTGTCGAGTTTTGACTCAGGGTCGAAACATGCATATGATTCTGAAGCCTTCAAATTGGCCATAGTGATTGCTTGGTCTCACACTCACTTGTGTTGTGAGTGGGTCTCTTGCGGAACTCACACCACTTTCCCGTGTCCTTCTTCGAATTTGTGGTGTTGTTCTTTTCTTGTGGCTTCGATGGGTTGTCTTGGGTCACCTTGCCTTAGCTTTGCCCTTTAGTCTTTAGATTTGCAGATCCAAAGTCTCGCTTTTTCTTTTTGAACTTTTGCTCGATTTTGACAGTGTATCTGTGCGCCATGCCGAGCAATGAGATGTTTAGGAATTCCATCTCTTCCTGGATATACTTGTGTAGGTAGTCACAGTATTTGAGTACCAAAAGTAGCTCAGAATCCTTGATACCAAACTGTGTGCGAAGGTATGAGAAATGTTTGTGAACTCTAGCACATCTTGGTCCCGTCCCTGCCACAGCGTGGTCCACTATATGTATTTATCCTGATAGCTTTTGTAGTACTACTCCTTAATGGAGTCCCAGAAGGAATTCCAAGTGGGTGCGGCTAAGAACAATGAGTTCGTGCTTTCATCCCTCCACTTGCAGTAGATTTCCCACCAATCCTTGACATGGGGGGCTGCTTTGAGAAGAGCGAAAACAATCTTTTCTTGACTCGAAAATTTATGAACAAAAAATAGCCCTCTAGCAGATTTAACTATTTATCTATGACATCTGCATCTATCTAACCCTCAAATATGGGGATTTCAAAATTAACTTGTACCTTAAATGGTGTGGAATTTCCAGAGTAGCTGTTGGAAGTCGATGCGTCACCCCTTGGTAGCTGCTGAAGGATCTGGGCAAAGTTGTCCATCATTGAGTTCCTTTGTCGCTCGATGGCTTCTTCGAGCAAGATTTTGATAGGATCTCCTACACCCTCATCTTTCTTTTCATCTACCATGGGAGGCCGTCAGGGTTTACGAGGTTGGTCTTGCAAAGGTTCGACCAGTTCAAGCCCTAACTCCTTATATCTCGACCTCATTGGGGACATGCAAAGAAAAATAGAGAAAAAGTAGACCGCTCTGATACCACTGATCCAAATTTAAATATGAACGCACCAAGTTACAGAGATAACCATAAATACAGATATGAGATAACCATAAATATAGAGATGCAACGGAAATAATACTTCATTTCATTACTATAAAATATTGAAATATGCTTACAAACAGAAATGGAAATAAATCAGCTAGGGCGATGGTAGCTTATATCTGAGAAGAGATGTGGTGGGTACATGCCTCTGAACTGTGTTAAAATGAGGCTCTAAGACCTATTTATTGTTAAGAAACAATGGAAAACCCTTAACATCTGAAAACCTAACCCTACAAGATGAAACACCAAATTGTGGGCCCCATTTGGGGTAAGTTGGTACATCAACTTCCTAGGGTCGTGACTTTGGCACCCGATCTTCATTTGGCACATACAATAGCTCATTAGAAATAACTATCCAAGCACTACAACTTTGGGAAGAGCAGCATCGGTCCATGGACCTAGGCTACTCCTAGATTTCCAAAAAAAAAGTCATTTAGGGCCTCAAAACGGCTCCAAAAGTTTAGGACCCGAAAAACTGCTAAAAGTAGTAAATTGTGCTACATTTAAGGAGACTGAAAAACTAAAAGTGATAGTTGTTGGGGTCCAAGTGGGATGGGTGTCCACCAGCATACACCTAGACCAAAAAGTGACAATTGTATTAAGATAAAAAACTATAAACTTTGTGCCAAGTTTCAAACATTTATTGTTCACTCTCCATTTTCTATGGATGAGAATGACCTTACTCCATGGTATTATGCAATCCCACTGGCAGAAGGGACTACAAAATTCCTAGCAACAATGGATTGTGCAGCTCACTAAATTAGTGGGTTATGTAGTCTTGACTGTAAAAAAAATAGAGAGAGAGTGCATTTTTCATGCTCACTGAGTTCCTGGAGGAAAGACTAGCAATTGGTGCAAGATTAGGGAAAATATTAGCTTGTGCTAGAAGTTGTTAATTTTCTATCGGCAAGAATTAGCCATCATAAAGACAACCAAATCAAGTCATCACAAGAATTGCGTGCAAAGATAACTGTTCATGACACTATAAAATCAAAAGGAATACTTCACAACAATGAAATATAGGTTCTTATGCATAGAACGTAGGCTCCAAAATTAGGGCATAAGCAAAATTTTAGAGGGTTGTAGCAGCTACAACACTTGGTGACACACAGGTAGAACTCCAACTCTCTATATGGGTCTAAATCTATAAATAGTTCTAGCTCTTTAATAATTATTTTTCATCTCATTGATTACAACTTATTTACTTAGCTCGAGGTAAAGATATAGTTCCTTCATTCTCTTCATCAGTGACATACTGAAGAAATAAAGTCAACATAGTTTTTTTAATTAGGTTTAAGGAGTATCTGTGAAAGTGAAAAAGGATTTTTACAATCTTAGTTTCCATATTTGGTGTTCTTCTACTACCCACAGACCTATAAATTACCTTGATGAAGTCACTATAGGATCATAAACATTGTCTCGCTGCCAGCAAGCCTGGAAAGTACCCCTTTGAATTTACTTGCTTCAACTCCCTACGTAGGAATCCTTTCTCTTCTTTCTCCCTTTATTTATTTATTCTTCATCACTTATTCATTTTGTGGGGCGGAAGATGGATCACAAATTATTTAGATCGTAGCAAGTTGTCCCTTTAGAGAAGGATATTTATACACCTTTGAAATGTAGTCTAGCTGCTTGAATTTCCTCCCCTCCTCACTCTGCTCAACTAAGAAAGAGTGTTATAGCTCTGATACCACCTGTTATAGATCTGATCTAAAAATATAAGAGAACACAATATACTCAGAAATAAGATAGAAATAGATAGAAATGCTTCTTTATTGATCAAACCCTTAGGGTAGGGCAACACCATACATTCACTCCTTAAGGAAGGAGAACACTCCACAAGCCATATGCCTGTTCATACAATAATCCTTGACTATCTTGACATGGAGTGTCTAGCCTCTATATAGGCCTCATACATACAATACCATGGGTCATTACCATGGTTCCCTCATACCATCAACTAATACCATGGGCCCATTACATTATTATTAACTACTTGTGGTCCCTTACATGATATGGGTTAACCACCTTATTTATTACTATGGCCCATCCCATTATTACATTATTACCTTGGGTACCTCCCTTGGTACCCCATATTATCCCCCCTAGGTATATAACATTCCACCCCCCTAAGCATGTTTCATCCCCGAAACATGAGAAGAACACAAATAATAAGATCTACTCAAAAGAGTAGTCCACTAATAACATGCACGTGCATCTAGCCATCCAAGAGAAAGGTGAACCCTTGATCTCGCTGGTGCCTCGCTCGCTTGAGCTGGAAGTTGACCGTGGCAGCTCTTCTGTGTTGATGTGTAGTGGGTGGATCTTCTCTCCTCGCTATCCATCATGTGACTACTTGGTTTCCATCTTGATGGTTGTCTTGCGGGGTGATGATATGTTGAAGTTTTAACCCACGATGTCTTTTTCTTTAATTCACCCTGCTGTGGTGTCCGTTGTGGTGTCTTCTTTTCCAATATGACTTCAACCACTGAACCCTCATCAGATGTGTCAGCACCTGTTACCTTATCGGCTTCAGCCTCTGTTTGTGTTTGATTGTCGACTATCAACTGCTCATCATCTGATATGTCATTCCCTGGAACATCTTCTGCGTCAACCTATGGGGACTCTACCTGTTTATTGATGGAAATATCCTGTAATGTAATTTTCTTCTTTTTATACCAGAGCTTCAGGAATTTCTTCTGCACATTAATATTTATATTACCCACTGATTCCATCCACGGGTATCCCAAAACAACATCCATATTATCTGTCTCTGAAGCATAAAAATCACCATGCAACACATACTTATCCATAGAAATCTTCAAATCCTTATATACTTCAACATCCTCATTATCAATCTGTGCAGTTTCAATGTGTTGTGCTGGAACTTGCAATCTTTTTGCCAAATTAACACTTATAAGATTTTTCTTGCAACTAGGATTTATAGACACAACGATTTTCTCCTTCTGAATCAATCCATGAACCTGCAATAAAGATATACCAGTAGGAAATAACCCCATATGTTTCTCCTTATCTTGTTTTCTGACATGAGACCATCTGTCTAAAAGTAATTTTTTAAATTCTTCATCGGGCAAGTTGGAACACTTCTTTTGGTTAAGTAATCCCCACCATGTGGTTGCCTCATCTCTAAAGTTCTGTACTGTCCACCATTTCCAATTGTTGTTCCATAACCACTTCTGTTTTTTTATGTATTCTTCAATAGTAGGACCATTATCTTTTCCTGTAAATAACATAACCTTGCTAGAAGCCATGAAGAGGGTTTTGAAAAAAAAGGATGAAAATTTGAATTTGTCACAATTCTGTCAATATTGCTCAGAATCCCTATTATGACCTATTTTTAGAAATGGTACAATCATTCTGAATCTGCCCATGTGATAGAAATCCTGATCCAGGTACTAGAATTCCAGATCTGCGCTGCTACTCTCCCGCCGTCACCCAAAATTTCTGAAAAAAGAGCTGATTTTAAATCAGCGATATCTCCCTCATCCGGACTCCGATTCGACTGATTTTTTTTCTGAAATTAGGTTCTTTTTCACAAAGATTCCATATCTACAATTATATCTTGCAGATCTTGCACCAAGACGTCCAGATTTGTGCCGCAAACTCGCTGCCCTGAAAATTGTCTGCAACCCCACTGATTTTTAGATCAGCGATATCTCCTTCATCCGGACTCCGATTCAATCAATTTTTTTTTTGAAATCGGCTATTTTTTCACACAGAATCTAGATCTACAATTAGATTTTTCAGGTCTTGCACCAAAACATACATATCTGATCTGAAAACTCGCCACCCCCGAAATCCTGCAAAAATTAAAAAAAAAAATTCTCCACTGTTTGCCCAAGAAAGTGCTCTGATACCACTTGTTATAGCCTCTGATACCACCTGTTATAGATCTGATCTAAAAATATAAGAGAACACAATATACCCAGAAATAAGATAGAAATAGATAGAAATGCTTCTTTATTGATCAAACCCTTAGGGTAGGGCAACACCATACATTCACTCCTTAAGGAAGGAGAACACTCCACAAGCCATATGCATGTTCATACAATAATCCTTGACTATCTTGACATGGAGTCTCTAGCCTCTATATAGGCCTCATACATACAATACCATGGGTCATTACCATGGTTCCCTCATACCATCAACTAATACATGTCAAGAAAGATAATACATGACATGTTTGAAAATTTGAAGATAGAAAATGAAAGAAGGAAAGTACAATAAAAAAGTATTTTCTATAAATTTGGTTGATGCATCATGATGTTTAAACACATCGGGATAGACTCTCATATAAAAGAATCTATTCTAATTTTCAATCTTGGAAAACATAAAGAAATACAAGAACTTTTGTTTCACAAAATGGATTTCCAAGTATGATTCCTCCGATCATTAAGCAATATGATCACATAAAACAAGTGAAGGATCTTGGGGTTGAGAGATATATTCATTTTCATCTTTTGTGATTACGTCACGAGGATTCTTCCAAGGAAGATTATCAATCTGATCATGCTTGAAACAATCATCAAGATTGCAAGAAACTAACATAACCATAAGTGTGGGCTGAAGTGTATCAACATATTGACATGGTTCTAAGATATCTGAAGATAGATCATCAAAAATAGGTGGCCTGAAAAAATCAATAACTAAGGAAACATAGTTATTACTCGATGAATCAATGAATATATTAACAAAACTATGATTATAATTTACTTTATCAAAATGAAGGGATTCCTTGTTATCTGATGAATCATAAAGAGTGGCTTATTGAAATCAAGAGATTCCATTCTCTATTTGTTCATATTGGTAGAATCAGGGATGTGATAGATCACAAAGAGAGTATCCTCCCTCACCTTGTTTTGATGTAAAATCAACAATCCACCACTTCCGACTGCAATCAAAATTAACATTCTCAAAAACTAGCTCATCAAAACATGGGACATGTGTGATATGTTCATTAAATATGTCAAGGTAATGGGTGTGAGTTGAGTAATAATTTTAAATATTAGATGAAACATCATCTTTCATCACATAATATTGTTCAAAATCAGAATCCCACACATAATCTTTGTGAAAGATATCATAAGTTTCTTGTTCCCCATTGAATCCATATTGAACTTGATCCTCCTGGGCTTTAGAAGAAACTATTATAATAGGTTGATGTAGCAACTCAAGATGTAAAGGATCAAAGGAAATAATGTTGCTGATTGAATCAGATTAGAAAGTGAAAATTGTGTTCAAATCATGAATATGAAGGGTAAGTAAAGATGATGGTAGATTGATAGATTGAATTTCATATTCTCCAACCTCAACTTGTGTGCATGGAGTTGTTTGATTTAATGGAGAGTGAGAAGAAGATGAGGAGTCAAATGGAACAACAATTTGTCCTTTTGTGGATTGGAGAGCTCCATAACCAAGAAACATTGGGAGGCTTTCAAAAGATTTTAATTGTGATGGATTCAAAGAAATTTGAACAAGATACTTGAATTTATCTTCCATAAAAATTTGAACAATTATTTAAATTATAAATATAATTATTCAAATTACATAATTTATAGGTAGTAAATTTTTTTCAAGTGTTACGTTTATTTATTCAAAAATATAATTTGAATAAACATTAAATTGCAATTTAACTAACCATGATATTTTCAAATCTTCTTAGATTTATCCATTATCTTAGATTTAATTACTAATTGTATAAACTATACTAGATCCATATTAACCCCATATATCAAGAAATGAGAGGGATCAAATATCTCAAGGTGGAAGCCTCTTTTTTTAGTACTAAACTTGAGAAATTTTTTACTGCAAGTTTCTTAAGTTTTGCAATAAAAAAATAGGTTTATACCTCGTGATATTTGATCCCTCTTGACGCTTGATAGATTTGCGGTTAAGATGGATGTAGGATAGTATTATTAATTTACCATAAAATTCATTCTGTGTTTTCTCTCAAGAATATTTATGAACTAAAACCTCAATAACATAATGAGGAAAATGTTCATAAGAAGATAATTTAAGATTTATTTTGTTTGACCTAAAATAATATGGCAAGGATCATAATTCCATGTAAAATTTTCCTTTCAATTCAATAGATAAGGTGATGCATCTAAAACATAATAAGCTATCATGCCTTAATGATTAAGTAGAAAAAATAAGAATTAATTTTCCACCTAATTGATGTAGAACCATGTAGAAATGATTTTTCCTCTTATGCATATTTCATTTACACAACCCATTAATAGCTTTAAATATCTTGCTACATGAAGATTTTGTAGTGTTATTCTATAACCACTTTTAAAATAATCCAAAGAGCATTAAAATAAGAACTATTATTTGATTCATTACTAGAACCATATTTAATATTTTAAACTGGTAAAAACACTTGATATAAAGAAGGGTCACAACAGAAATTTTACCTAGAGTTCATTGGCTTGTCCTATCAAAACATTATTAGATACTCTCATGGTTGATGGAGATATATTTTGTTACCATTAAATATTTGGCAATGAGGCTTCGAGTCATCCTCGTATGAAACCCTAATTTTGTCACTCAATTGGTTAATGGAAAGAGAATTACAAGAGTGCAAAGCGTGAAAAGGCTGTAAATAATGTTGGAGTGATGATGTATGTCCAAAGATTAATTGTTTCATATGTTACATGATAATTGATTACGTGAATCATTTTATGTTCTAGTATGGTTATCCAATGGCTTTTGTTTATGAGATTGTGTGGTTGATTACATAAATTATTTTAGTTCTTATGTGGTTATTCGATGGTCTTTGTTGGTGATATCATATATTCAATGATATTATTTGATAACTGTAGGAATTTACAGGGTAAGTTCCACAGAAAGAATACCAAAAGGACACCGCTCACAACCAGATCTCAAATCAATACACCAGTATTTTTGACGTGGTTAAAACCCTCAGAGTGCAAGGAGGGAAACAGTCCACGGCTTGTCCCAACGTGGGTACTACAGGCAATTTATTAATCAAAGAATGAAAATTTACATAAGCTTCTCTCATGCACGGATTACCCGAACAATGACCCTCCATGCGCTTTAAATAGAACTCATGGACCAATCGGGTGTCAAGCCATGGATCAAGTGTCGGTAATACCGAGGTGAGAGTGAACCGTCGGATCACTACATATCGTGACCGTTGGATTGTAAGTTACAAAATGTACAACGGTAAAGAAACACACTTTACCTAACTCTAACCTAACTCTATACTAGACCAAGTTGAACTTAACTATATCCTATGTGTCGGAATATCCTAACATCCCCCCTTAAGAACAACTTGGGATAGGATTGAAGGATTTACAAATATGACACAATAGGAGAAGGAAGGAGGCACTAGAGCCTATCCCCCCTTAGTGACAACTTCCTGAACGCCAAGCATATATCGAAGTTTAGTGAACTTCGCCTCTGTGAGAGCCTTTGTGAAGATGTCTGCAACCTGATCATCTGTTGGACAATATTGCACTTCAAGAACATGGTCATGAATGAGCTTTCTGATGAAGTGCATGTGTAGTTCAATGTGTTTGCTACGCTGATGCTGGACTGGATCTTTGCATAGCTGAATGGCACTTTGATTATCACACCAAAGTGTGGTTGGATGCTACTGCTCAAAGCCAAACTCTGATAGGATCTGACGAAGCCACAAGGCTTCCTTACTAGCTTCCACGGCACCACGATACTCTGCTTCTGCTGACGAAAGAGAGATGGCGGCCTGTTTCTTACAAGCCCATGTAATAGGTCCTGAACCAAGAGTGAAGACATAACCGGCAGTAGACTTCCGATCATTAGGGTCACCAGCCCAATCAGAATCAGTGAAACCAACTAACAGAGGAGCTGCTTTGGCACTGTAATGAATCCCAAACTGTACTGTACCTCGAACATAACGAAGTATTCTTTTAGCTGCTTTCCAATGACTTTCACGGGGGTTTTGCATAAAACGAGCAACAAGGCCAATAGCAAAGGAAAGATCAGGACGAGTATGGGTTAAATACAAGAGTTTTCCGACAAGTTGACGATATAAGGTAGCATCAACTTCAGGAGAAGTACAAGAGACTGAAAGTTTGACTCCAGAATGAAAGGGAGAAGGGGCTGGCTTACAGTCTTCCATGTGAAAATGACGAAGAATATCACAAGCATACTTGGACTGGGAAAGGGAAATACCCTCCTTGGATTGCAAGACTTGAAGACCGAGAAAGTAGTGTAAGTGTCCTAAGTCTGTCATTTCAAATTTTCTTTTAAGGATAGACTTCACATGGTTTATAAGATTGGGATCACTACCAGTAAGGATAAGATCATCAACATAAAGAACAAGGATGATAAGAGAGTTGCCCACTTTCTTGGTGTAGACAGTATTGTCAGAATGACACCTAGAAAAGCCAGATTCTAGAAGAAAGCTATCCATTTTGGCATACCAAGCCCGAGGAGCTTACTTGAGACCATAAAGGGATTTCTTAAGTCGACACACAAGGCTGGAGTCTGTTTGTATGAAGCCAAAGGGTTGTTCCATATAGATTTCTTCCTGCAAGTCCCCATGCAAGAAGGCAGATTTAACATCCATTTGATGGACTTCCCATTTTAAAGAGGCAGCAAGGGAAAGAACAAGGCGGATAGAGTTCATTTTGGCAACAGGGGCGAAGGTTTCAGTGTAGTCAATGCCTTCAACCTGTGAAAAGCCCTTAGCAACAAGACGAGCTTTATGTTTATCAACTTTGCCATCTGGTCCATACTTAGTTCTGTAAACCCATTTACATCTTACAAGTTTTCGTCCCTTTGGTAGAGGAACAAGATCCCATGTATCATTTGTCATCAATGAATGATATTCTTCATTCATAGCTGCTTCCCAATGTGGATGGCCTGAAGCTTCTGCAAAAGTGTCAGGATCATGATTTACTGGAGCTTGAGCCAATAAAGAAGAGGCTCTTTCAAACTGAGAACGTGTACGTCGCTGATCTGTAGGATCACCGGCAAGATCACCTGCTGCATCCCGAGTAGCACGGACCCATCTTGGAAGTTGAGGATCCTGAGAAGGTGGGGGAGGATTATCATCCTCGCTTTCATCATCTGAAGAAGAAATGTTTTCAAAAGTAGAAGAGATAGGAAGAGGTGGCACATCCGCCGGACTAGGCTCGCAGGCCGATTTATTTTCATCAAATTTTACATCTCTTCTAATGATAACATTTTTGGACTTAAATGGAATAAGTCTATAACCTTTTACATCTTCAGAATATCCAACAAAAGTACATTTCTCACTCTTAGGTTCTAAAGCTTTATGCTTTTCATCTGGAATATGGGCCCATGCTTCACTTCCAAACACACGAAAGTGACTTACATCTGGTTTAATGGAACTCCAAGCTTCTTCTGGAGTGATATTCTCTAGAACCTTAGTAGGAGTGCGATTGATTATATAATTTGCACAATTAATTGCTTCGGCCCAAAAACTAAGACTGAGTCCTTTAGATTGCAGCATACAATTAGCCATTTCCTTTAAGGTGCGATTTTTCCTTTCAGCTACACCATTTTGTTGTGGAGTGTATGGAACAGTATGTTGCATTTGAATTCCATTTTCGGTGCAAAAGTTGAGGAATGTGTTTTTAACATATTCTCCACCATTATCAGTTCTTAGCTTAAGAATTTGATGTCCAGATTGTTTTTCAACAAAGGCTTTGAAGGCCAAAAATGTGTTAAATACTTCGCTCTTAAGTTTTAAGAAGTATACCCAAGTGCGTCTGGAGAAATCATCAATGAAAGTTAAGAAGTACTTGCAGCCAGAGAATGAAGTAACATGAAGAGGACCACATAAATCACTGTGCACAAGCTGTAAAGGGGCTGAGGCATGCCAAGAGGCACGTTTGCCAAAACTGTCCCGATGATGTTTTCCGAGTACACATCTGGAACAAACACCATCTCTGCAAGATACCATAGGAAGACCTGTCACCATATTTTCTTTACATAGATGCTGAAGGGAGCGATAGTTTAAGTGACCAAATCGCTCATGCCAAAGCTAAGTTCCACAGAAAGAATACCAAAAGGACACCGCTCACAACCAGATCTCAAATCAATACACCAGTATTTTTGACGTGGTTAAAACCCTCAGAGTGCAAGGAGGGAAACAGTCCACGGCCTGTCCCAACGTGGGTACTACAGGCAATTTATTAATCAAAGAATGAAAATTTACATAAGCTTCTCTCATGCACGGATTACCCGAACAATGACCCTCCATGCGCTTTAAATAGAACTCATGGACCAATCGGGTGTCAAGCCACGGATCAAGTGTCGGTAATACCGAGGTGAGAGTGAACCGTCGGATCACTACATATCGTGACCGTCGGATTGTAAGTTACAAAATGTACAACGGTAAAGAAACACACTTTACCTAACTCTAACCTAACTCTATACTACACCAAGTTGAACTTAACTATATCCTATGTGTCGGAATATCCTAACAATAACATTATTCGATGTTATTCCATGAACTAGAGATCATGTATGACCATTGATGGAAATATTAAATACATTATTGTGAAATTACTTTGTTAATTATAGAATGTTTTTGAGTATATCAATTATTATCTCTTATCTATTTTAAAATATTTAATGAAAATAAGAAAACAATTGTTTCTTGAAGATATTGGATATATCATACCTTAGTTTAATGGAGGTATGCATGCCCCAACTAGTGTATGGTGTAGGATTTCACGAGACTACAAATTGATGAGGAGTTGCGTTGATTTAAATTTAGGAGACATTGTAGCCCATGGAAGTTGACATTTTAAAATTTTGGTTAGAATGGGAGTTGTAGTACAATGGCTAGAATGAGTTGAGTTATTATGCGCATTCTAACTCTATAGAGAAGTTTATTTGTATGAAGTTATTATTTATCATTAGAGGTATTAACTAGTTTGCAAGTTGCAATGTCCTACATTATCCCATCTGAAGTGTTTTGATACCATAGCCAGGGGAGTGAATTATTGCTTATGACATTGTAGCATTTTTAGGATATGTTGATATTCCATTGGAGGTTGTGGCCTTGTAGTTATTAAGTATTTATGCCTTGGGGTATATTGTAAGATAATAGAGGTGAATATCACCACAACTAGAAGAGGGTGGTGCCTTTATTAGGTTATGATATTTCATATGTTCCTCGATTGATAAGGAATTGAATCATATTGGAAATTCGATTTGAAAAATATGATTCATATACATATTATTTCTTCTGAAAATTTGGAACGGTAAGTGTTTAAGATGCATGCAGAAAACCAGAAAAAATGAATCGTAGAGAACTATGAGAAATGCTATGGTTGATGTCAATTCTATTGAGGGAGGACATAACACCTATCATAAGCACTACTATTGTGCATATTACAACATCTCATCTATGATTATATTTATATGAATATTTGAAAACGATTATATAAAATGATTATATTATTAATGAAAAAATATCATTAATATACATAAACTTGTCATTTCCTTGCTTTAGGATCAACAATAACCAAAATAAAATTTCAAGAGTGTTCGAAAGAATTTTATAGGGAATTAATTTATTTAAATACTACCATTAATTGCATGATTATGTTTTTAAAGATCCACACTAACTTAAAACAAAGTTTGGGAGAAACCTAAAAGGTTATTAACCTTATTGTGGTTTGACACCTAAAGGGCAGGAATTTAGTGCAACATCGATGACTTGGCCTCTATGTTATTAGTTTTTTCAGGTGTTTGGAAATAATATATTTGTGATATGTTGTTAGTATATGTAGACCAAAGGGGGATGGGATTAGAATAATAAATGAATTTCATATAACGTATGTAAATAAATTTACCCTGACTCTAGTTCCCGCTAAATTTCATTTAATGTTTCTAATTAACATTTTATGGGGGATTAATTGGATTAGCTTATGAGACAAAAATAGTTTTTATTGATCTGCTATGGTGAAAAATAAGGAAACTAGTATTTTATAGAGTCCTAGTTTTATATACAGCTTCTTAGAAACAGTGGTGGTTTGTTCACTTGACTGTGGAATAATTATGATATAACAGTTTTCCTCAAATGAATCTACCATCTCTACAGATCATGGTGATTAGTTAAATGACTCATTATACAATTTTGCCTAAAATTCTCAAGTATATGCAATTAGTAAACACCAAATTTCTCCAGCTATATGTCCATAAATGTTTGTAAGAAAAATATGAGTAGAGAGGAAAGAATAATCTCTAAAAATTGTGGTTTGACTATAAGGAAAAATGTTGGAACAATAAAATTATATATATATATATCTATATATATATATATATATATATATATAGATATATATAATTGAAATTAAAATATATTATTTAATATGACATTGAAATATTTTATTTATGATTCATATTGAAATTTTTACGAACTTTTAAATGTTGCATATCAATTTTATATTATGAATTCAGTAAATAATATCTCTATTCTTTTTACTTGTAATGGCTTCATCTCTTTGGATATTAAAATATTTTACTATGCCATCTATATATATATATATATATATATATTAGTTGTTGGGATGATTTCCAATGATTGTATGCGGATAGAGAGGGATATTATCTGCACATGTGATGACCATAATGATACAATATGTTAGCAGGTGGGCATTGGGATGATTCCCATGGATTCTTCTCTAGCCCATGGTCGTTATATCTACGTCAAAAATGCTTTGGAAATAAACTAAGGTTTGTAGGTAAATGAAAATTGGGATTGCAAGGAGAACTGGTCTAGACTTGGGGAGTCTCCTCCAAGCCACAAGCTAGATCTTTGGCAGAGGGGAGGCTCAATTTATTGATATATGAGTAGCCAAGAGTGGAGGTTGCCACTGATTGAAATGGAGCCCACTGTTTGGGATCCTAATGTGGTATGTAGCTGGAAACTTGAATATTCAGGAGCTCCTTGGTTTATCAACCTCCCTCCTCAGACTGGGTATGGTAGATCCTCGTTGAGTTTTTATTCTAGCAGGTCGTCGGGATCCTTATGACTGTTATGCGGGTATCCTTCTTCCCTTTTCATTGCTATTGTTGGATAATCGAGGTGTATGCAAACTTTTGAGAGCCATATTCAATATTCCCAACAGGTGCCCTAGGAGTCACTCCCAGTCTCTGCTGGAGAGGGTTGATGATTGGCTTTGTGACTTCCCTGAGTGAAAACATGGTTATTCTCTAGAGGCCTAGGCAGTTGTTCATTCAAGTCTTAATAGAATTTTCCTTGTTGTGTTTACCTTATTTTTTAAAATGTGGAGTTGTTTAAGAAAGGTAACCAGGGTAGGCTACATTTCATTAACCTCTCTCAGCCCGGAGCAAGCATGTTTTATTCTCGTAGTCTTCTTGGGCGGGGGTGGAGACAAAGAATTATTGTGTGTGGGTTAATGGATTGGGGTTTATGAATGATTTGGCATGTATATAATGTATGGTAGCTTTGAAAGGAATATAATGAAAAATCAATATGGTTTTCTCAATTTTGGGTTCTAAGAGAAAATATCTATGTATATTTTTATGTTCTTGCAATTGTATATAATTTCTTAATTATGGGATGCTTCATCAATGTGGCTGACCTTGTTGAGGGGGTGGCCACAAGGGCTGAGGTGATATATGGGCAAGAGGTCAAGAGGAAGAGGGCGAGCTTTTTGGCCCATGAAAATACTTTCTTGGGTGAATAGATTTGTTGTATCCCTTTGACTCCATAGAAGCTCAAATTTGGCTCCTTCATCACTCAATGGATCAATTCGACCAAGCATGACATATGGAGCATGATGAATTGGTTATATTTTTTTCTGATATATTGCGTAATGAGAGTTGTATTCTAGACTGTCATGCATCCCTACGATGAAACCAATAATGGCTACAAGAGTGTATTGATGGTTTCGAGGGCTGAATGACACACATGGATTCCCATATCCATGATGTTTTTCATCATCTACCTAATTGAGGTAATGATTCTAATGACACAAATGAAGGAAATATGTAATGAAGCAAGCAGGCTATGAGTTTTGTGCTTGGTGGGCTCTTTACATGAAGCAAAATAGTTTTGTCTAGCTAATTTTAGTTCTCTTTTGGATGTATCTAATGACTAACAAATCTGGTTGGAGCTCTCTCTCTCTCTCTCTCTCTCTCTCTCTCTCTCTCTCTCTCTATGTCCTCTTCATTTATTATCACTAAATAAATGGAATAAAATGCTTTTAGGCTAATAAATTGTCCTTATATTAATAAAAAAAATTACTTTTAAAATTTGAAAAAGTGTTTATCATTAACTTCTTCTCTATTTTTTCATTTACAAAATAAATTGAATTTTTATGATATATATATAAATTTTAGATTTTATTTCTTTATTACAAAATATTTAACATTAACTTTCATATAAATTTTCATGGATTATATAAAAACAATTCCCTTCAAAAAAATTACTTTTAAAATTTGAAAAAGTGTTTATCATTAACTTTTTCTCTATTTTTCGTTTACAAAATAAATTGAATTTTTATATGAAATATATATAAATTTTAGATTCTATTTCTCTATTACAAAATATTTAACATTAACTTTCATATAAATTTTCATGGATTATAGAAAAACAATTCCCTTTTTAATCTACAACATAGATTCAAAATTTTCATTTTTTATAAAAAAAAAAAAAATTATAAACAAAAGTCGGATGGGCAGTAACTTGTAGAAAATTTTTGTTTTCCTTACATCTGAATTCTCATGATGGGAAACTGCAATTTATGGCTGATGACACCCCAAGCATTTGTTCACTCATTATTCCATTGAATAAATAAATGATTGAGGATGTGATCATGCGAGAGATATGCAAGTTGAAACTCATTATTCCAATAAATAAATAAATGACTGGGGATGCGATCATGCGAGAGATATGCAAGTTGAAAAGTATGTATGACGGGCAACGAGAAATTTGCAGAGAGTTTTCCCATGATCACATGGGAAACATTCATGCACACACTCATTATTCAAATGAATAAATAAACCTTCCTATGTGACGAGGGAGAGATATGGGAGTTGACACCTATTATTTCTACCTTAGTACGTATAGTATAGTAAATTCTACTATTAGTTTTCTTCTTTCCTATCTGTTTAGTAAATTCTACCATTCATTTTCTTCTTCTACTATCGTTTTTCCCATGGTTAGCTAGGAGTAGGCAGAGGAGTATACAGGACTTACTTGTTGATTGTATTTTTGGAAATGGAACAGGTAGTGTAGGATATGATGTACTTCCCAACATCTTGTCTAAGGTTTTTCCAACAAAAATACTTCTACAACACTGCCATGATTTTCTCTAGCCCAAAATGTCCAGTGACTCACCTGTAGTGTGCCTCTAAAATCATCTTGGCACACTCGCTTGAAGGAACATAGAGGTATCCCAGGTAGCACAACGATGTGTCTTAGAGGTGAAAGCTTGGAACTTTCTTGCCTTCAAGGAGCATCTAGTATGTGGTGTTGAATTCTGGATGACTCTTGTAAAGATGCGGCCATCCCTAAACCTCATGTACACAAGAATCGAGCACCATGGTTAGCGCCATAGCTAGCGATTAGATGACTCGGGAATCTGCAATTTACTTATGTTTCCCTTCATGTACTTAATTGTTCAAATGGAATTGTTAGAGATATGTGTATTAACTCTATAAAATCATATAGATGTTTCCACAATATAGAAGATGATAAACTACATCTAGTAAAATGCACAAGTGAACATTTTTCGGCTGAAGACATCATGAAGTTTAAAATATTTAATTTTTCCAAAGGTCCAAAGTTTAAAATTTTTTAAAATTGAAGACTTCATGATTGTTTCTTTGATAAATGTGCAACGCGAAAAGATTTATTTGAAATTCATGTGGTCGAGAAAATGGATGACTCCACAAATTTAGGACCACTTAGCACACTTGGAGGTGATTCCATGACAGGATCTCAGTCCAGGACGGTCAAATTTGGGTTGCCCTAGAGACATGTAGCCCTCAATGGAATCGTCTTGTCCTACTCATGAGTCATTTGCATTCATGAACCAAGAGAGGGAAGATGGATTCAAAATTTCTATATAAATAGGGCATGGGAGAACCAAAATAAGAGATAATTTTATGATTGCCAAATGTCTATCGGAGAAAACATACATTTCATTCTTGAAACCAAAGAACGTAAGAGCACTAACATGTTGGCCATATTTCTTCTAAGAAATCCATCATCTTAGTGAGAGGAAAAAAGTCCACCATTGAGAGAGTCTTTGTACTTATTTTAGGGAGAGGAGAAGATTGTAAATATATTAAGGAGAAGAACCACCTTGTTAAGGATTTTCTAGCATGATAGCTCAAAGAATTCTCATCAAGTGTTAAATATTAATCTATTGTATTCAAATTCTACTACCAACAGTCAATAAAGGGAGGATTTTCCATTATTTTGTTGACTTGTTTTCTCCATTGAGCATTGTTTGTGTATTTATCTCTTTATTTTAGTTCATGTTTGTTTTCCCTATTTGCAATGCTTTGTTTATCTAAGTCTATTCAATAGAAACATCAACTATGTCTGTGTTCCTTTGTAGGGAACAACCAAATTTTAAGGTGGTGTCTTTTGGTACATCATTTCCACAAAAAACACTACCACAGAAATGGTGACCATACAATTGTCTTTTCCTTAATATAAAGGTTGTGTTTGCAGATATTCTCTCTACATAGTCGGCCTACAAGGTGTTTAATACCTCTAGTGAATCTCCTTCACCGGTGTAATTTTTTTACAGACAGTTTAGATATCGTAGTTTCTTTACTAATCACAATTAGTAGAGCAATTAGATTATATTTTCTTTTTGTTCACAATCTTCACATAGCTTAATTAACAAAATAGTAAGTGGCCAGTTATCCTTAAATATTCTTACTAACCAAAGAATTCATTTCTTTCATTTTATGGGACTATGAGTAAGTGTTATTAAAGAAAGTAAGTAATCTCTGCTTCGATTGCGTATGTTAGAAAAACTTGGGTTTGCATATGAAAAATTTCTTAAAGCATTTGAATTCTCATCTACATATTTTGAAATTCACATAGTGTAATTGGAAAAGTAGTAAGCAGCCCATTATCCACATATCACTTCTTTCTCATGCAAGGCGCAATTGAAACATAGTCTAAGTAGGGCAATATTTGAACTGTTCACCAAATATCCACATATTCTCACACTTTATATTCTCACTTCATCACTTGCACACAATTATACATCAGACACTAAGTTTATATAAAATTCATATTAGAAAGCATCCAGTTTCTAGAGATTTTGATGCTTAGTTCATTCTAGCTTACATATCGCACCCTAAAGAAAAGTAAGACCCTTAAAAACAACCATAACATGAACCAACTAAATTCCCCACAAGGGCCATCAAAACATTTATAGCTTAGGTTAGGACCATTGGGGGTAGGTATCCCATAAGACGCCACGATCATGTTACATATTTGAAACATAGCAGTAGACATTTTAGGGAGCTTAAAATCCTTCAATCATCCCATGGAAAAGAATACTTCAGCATGGTAGAGACTCGATCTAGGGGGGGTTCGGCTTAGGTCCAGTGCATGCAGTACTCTCTGGGGCTACTTGACCCATCTAGTGCTCAATACTAGTAATTGAATACCAAGAAACTAAATTCTTGAATGCTCATGTGGGACACAGGTACTTTAATGGCAAAAATCTATGGAATCCTTTCCGTATAGGTGATGGTGCGAGAAACACCTGAGCCTCATTTCCATTACCATAGTTGATTTTTGGCTAGACGAAGACGTCACCAATTCTTTCAGGAGATTGTCCCACAACCCATCTGAGGATATATCTGCAAGGCCTAGTTTCTTTGAGAGTGGTAAGAATGAATAGGTATTCTTAGTTGTTGGGTAGTGCAAGCCCCGTGGAATGAGTATGGGGTGCAAAGCTTGGAATTTTGGGTAATATTATGGTAAAAGACTCCGTGGAAAGTGTGAAGTGCGAACTATAGTAGGTTGAGTCAAAGGGTAGTCCACCCAAAAATAATGTAAAGAAATAGTAATATAGTTAGCCCGTGAAGGGATCGCAAGCCAAGGGAAAGTATAAATAGAGCGGGGCTCTATTAGGGAAAGTAGTTCTTTTGAAAGATTGAATGTAATGGGTTCTAAAAGGAAATAACTTGAAATCATCTGTAAGTTCGAGTCGAGGGAGTAGGGTAGAAGGTAGAGGATCTACAACTGTGTGCGCAAAGGCATGGAAAGTCTGCAGTTGTGTGTGCAAACCCCTGTAGGTGAGTGCGGAGGGTGGATCTGGATGTATTGTTGAAGATTGATAATAAAGATAAGTTTCTTCTGAATTCGGTGTTGATTGCGACTGTACTCTTTTATGATAAGTGAACTATTATGATTTCTGCATTTTCTACGATTAAATTCATGTGAATCGGATTAATCTTGATGCATGAAGTAACCAAAAGTAATAAATGTTTGGTTAAAGACCGTTTTAACTAGATCAAACCAGTAATAAGTGATTCCATCTGTAATAAGTGCAATAAGGGTATTTCGATCTATGTGGATCTAGCATAGTGCGAGGCTGCAGAAAAGTGCATGAGCCCCAAACCACATCCAAGACATCCCCAGGCTGTGGAAACCTGGTTCAAGCACCCTCCCCTACTACCTCAGGTGAGACCTTAGTCCACACTTCGCGAGCTGTTGCCGAAAGGGCTGGTAGCTATGGGATTTGTTTGGCTAAATAATTCTTCTGAACCTAGGTCAAGGCCATATAAGCCAACAAATGGTTCCATTGTCGGGACCCAAATCTACCTAAGGGGTGTTTGGTGCGAAAGGCGGGGATGCTAGAGGAAAGAGTGACGAAGGATCTGGATGGTAGTAATGGCGAGCGCCATCTAATTACCAATATTCAAGGGAGTAGGAAGTGAAGATCTGGAAAAGTTTTGGTTTGTATTGAATTCAGCATGGAATGCGCAGTAGATCACGAATAATGACATCAAGAAAGCCATTTTAGTCAGCACACTGCAGGGCCGAGCATTAAGATGGTATATGAAGTATTCATGCATCAACCAAATGATGGGGATAGTAGACATCTACACAGAGTTAAAAAAGGAGTTCAGTCAGCCAAAATCGAAGTCGCAGTCAGTCATACGATTCAAAGAAATCATGATGATGCCTGGTGCAACCCCGTGGGATCTGGATTAGAGGTTAAAAAGCACTATTTGTGAAGCCAACATGACCCTGACAGATGGATAGCATCGTGCTTGGTTTATCACATCGTTGACGCCATATTTGAAATCGGCTTTGTCACAACAGAAGATCTCAACCCAAGAAAAAGCATTGGAGGCAGCAATGCGGCTGCACGAAACCCTGGTACAGGACCTAGGGTTGGGATTTCAGCAAATCTAACCACAGGTCCAAAATTTTTGTTTGGATGTACAAAAGTTAAAACATGATCAGGTGCTAAAAGTTCAGGAAGAAGTTTGGTGCATCAAGTGTAGCGGCTAGGGACATGATAACCATTTTCTAGTTGTGGTAAACCTTGTGGTCATGGGGGGACCAGCATCATTGTGATCAGAGGCACAGGCAGGGCTGAGTGTGATCACCCCACTCTAGTGCGCAATCTGTCAAGTAGGAGGAAAACATAACACAAATAATTGCCACCTATTCCCGAAATACAATCAAACCCTTAGTGGCTCTTTTGCAACTTTTGTAGATCGGTGGGTCACGAGGACAGAGATTGTCGAATATTGGTAGATCAGACATCTGCCTACCAAATACAGACTATGGGACGAGGTCAATATCTAGTTGCAATGTTTACACGTGATGGATTCCAAGGACGGGGTCGAGGATGGGGTAGAATGGGACTAGGAAGGGGTCGAGGAAAACTAATTTGTTACAATTGTGGCAGACCAAGACACTACGTGCAGGATTGCACAAATCCAACTCAAGTATCATGTCGCTATCGTGAACAATTCAACCATGAACTGCTAAATTTCCCTATGCTGCTAGCATAGATTCACGACAAAAGGACAACACCTCCTACAATGACACAGAATGTCTAGATGATAAGGGCCGAACCACGTGATCAAGAACCTGAAGTAAATATGGTACTAAGGAGCAGTGCAATCTTAGATGGAGATCAGTCTGAGCCATATAAAGGTCCCTCAATGTTAACAACCTTCACAGAAGCCTGCACGAAGTTACTTCGCGATAATAGGGTAGTGAAAGGATTGCAAGAGGTAATTAACAAATACGTAGGATGAGGAGAACCTCGCATAGTCCGACAAATAGGAAGCCATACGTCGCAGACCAGATAAGAAATGTGGTTAACAGTGCGGATTGGTGACTATGAGATGGATCAGGTCATTCTGGACCTCAGTTAGGATGAAAACGTCTTGCCCAAGTAGACATGGGAGCATATCGGTAAGCCCCCACTCCATTGGTCTCTGATCCAATTATGGATGGCAAATCAGTAGAAGATCTTGCCCCTAGGTAGGTTGCAAGGAATCACCGTAGACCTAGATGGTGCAAGCACTAGAACATATTTTGAAGTTATTGAGATAGTGGATGAGAAAAGCCCGTACCCCGCGTTGTTAGGAATAGAATGGGCCATCGACATGAATGGGATTATTAATTTCAAGCATAGGGAGATGATGTTTGAGAAAAATTCACATTGTGCAGTTGTTATGCTAGATCCAACCAAGGGACCCCGCTGCACGGAACCTGTCGCGACGATGAGTAGGACGAAGCCTTGGATTGCATCTACCAAATTGCTGCATAAAGGCCAATAAAGGGTAAGGTAATGGAGGAATAGAGAATTTCACGGGGTTACGCAGAACCATACACCGATGATTCAGAGGAAGAATACGAGCAGTGGCAGAACAAAATGAATAGGGCAACTACTTCAAGCTGCAATATGCTGACAAAATCCATATACTACATTAAAGCTTAGGACCGCGAGCTACTAGTATATGATGGGCTCATAGTAGTAAATGTATTCCTGGAGAAGTTTGAGAGCGCAGTACCAGAGTACCAGTGATTTCATGCGCTCAAATGGGCCTTGAACGTGACACTGACGAGATGGTGGCATACCCATGAAGGCACTTTCACAGATTGGCAAAGTTGTAAGTGCATGATGTAGATACAATTCGAGACGCCAACACTCCAACTAAAGGAAAAATATGGCGGATGAGAAAATCTGCAGATACATCTGAGCAAATGGACCAAAGCCTATGGCAAATAGCCGCAACCAGAATGGGTGCACCTAGATTCAAAAGCATACTGTCGGGCTTGCGATGTATGCCAACGAACAGGCAAGTTGTCGCAAAGGGATGAAATGCCACTTTAGCCACAGGTATAACTACAACCATTTGAGAAATGGGCCATCAACTTCATCAGGCCTATTGAACCATGAGGGAAGATGGGCGCATGCTATATCATCACTGCGACCGAATACTTGACCTGATGGGCAGAAGCATAGCTAGTTAAGGATTGCACAACCACGATAGCATCAAAGTTCTTGTTCGAGAATGTGTTGACCAGGTTTAGGTGTCCTAAGATTCTCATGAGTGATTGAGGAACATATTTTTTGAACGAAACCATTAGCGCACTCATTGAGGAATTCGAAATATATCACCAACAGAGCACACCATACCATCCACAAGAAAATGGGACCGTTGGGGCATTCAACAAAATTTTGGAAACCGCACTGACTAAGATCTGTAATGTGCGATAGAATGATTGGGACTTGAGCATTCCTGCTGTGCTATGGGCATAACGAACCACGTGCAAAATGTTGACATGCTAGACACCGTTTCGACTAGTCTATGGGAAGGAGGCTGTGATGCCTATGGAATATATCATGCCCAGCCTACGGATTGTGGCAGCCATAGGAATGGCAGATTGTGGGGCATTAGAGGAAAGGCTCGCACCACTCAATGAACTGGGCAAAGAATGATTTCTGGTGGGATTTCATTAGCAGGTGCAAACACAACGCGAGAAAGCATGGCATGATCACCATATCAAGGTGTGCACGTTCAAGAAGGATGACCTCGTATTATTATATGACAGTAAGTTTGAAAAATTCCCAGGTAAACTCCGTATGCATTGGTTGGGGCCTTATGTTGTTAAAGAAGTAACTGATGGGGGTGCAGTTTAGCTGGCTAAGCTCAATGGACACCCCTTCCCAGGAAGAGTTCATGGCAGTCGCCTGAAGCTCTATACGGGCAGGTCGACTGCCTAACTAACCGTTCCACGGAGAGTCTCACCACTCTGACCATTTGAAAGAGAGCGAGGGATGTTAAAGCAGTCTAGGGAAAAGATGCATCTGTATTAGGGTACGTGTATAATTGGCCAACAATCAGGAGTGTGGTTCAGTGGACAAAGCCACGCAGGTGTGCCGCTCCAAGGAATGATGACCGTTAATACCACTGTTCATGACAAGATGGCTGCATTATGGCCGAAGGGAGCGAGCGATAGGAAATTAAGAGCCACAGTAAGAATTAGATATGAAATGATCAACCACAGATTTCACACGAGAAGGTTACACTAGCTGGAAAGAGCAGTAATCTGGGCATTTGAAGTTTGCATGGCTTATAAATGACTATGGGGAATCCGCTGGGTAACCTATGCTTTGGAAATACAGATGGAGCTGTTCAACATCTCTGCACCTGGAAAGCACTCGAAGGTAGTAATCTGGCCAAAGGGGGGGCAGGACTCTCTAAGAAATCTAGTATTGCCAGCTGTGGGTATCCCACAGGCTGCAATATTACTAGTAGGGGATGTATAGGAAAACAGGGAATGCGAAGTAGAATTGGTCCAGATGTCATCACCCTGCCTAGGGGTAGGATGGTGCGTTACAACAAAAAAACAAAAGGATGGACAGATGACGACTGCGAGTGGAGATGTAGTCAATAAGTTGCCTTTGATGGTTCTTGACAAGTGGGATCCAGCAGACAGCAGCCAGGGTCTCGCGAAATTACAACACAAGTTGCAGCGGATGGAGCGAAGAGAAGATACATCAGTCAGAAAGGACCATGGTGGTACTAGGAGGTCCTATATGTGGCTCCCCCGCTCACACTAAAATCCTCGGACAGGGTGTTCTATGTTAACCGAGTAGAGCAGAATGAGCATCATCGGTTGCGAAGAAAGGGTAGAAACACTGAAGCCAGAAAAGCATTGTAGGAGACAAAGTAGGAGCAACTGGATGACGAGTGCCACTCAATGAAAGGCGAACCACGAAGCCAAGACTGAGCATCTAGCCATGCCAGTAAGTGACTTGGGATGAGTCACGATGATTGTGTTGGGGGACTGTTGGGTAGCGCAAGCCCCGCAGAATGAGTATGGGGTGCGAAGCCTGGAATTTTGAGTAATATTAGGGTAAAAGACTCCACGGAAAGCGTAGAGTGCGAACTATAGTAGGTTGAGTCAAAGGGTAGTCTGCCCAAAAATAATGTAAAGAAATAGTAATAGAGTCAGAACGTGGAGGGATCGCGGGCCAAGGGAAAGTATAAATAGAGCGGGGCTCTATGAGGGAAAGTAGTTCTTTTGAAAGATGGAATGTAATGGGTTTTGAAAGGAAATAACTTGAAATCATCTATACGTCCGAGTCAAAGGAGTAGGTTAGAAGGTAGAGGCTCTGCAGCGATGTGTGCAGAGGCCTAGAAAGTCTGCAGTTGTGTGCACGGACCCCTGTAGCTGAGTGCTCAGGGTGGATCTAGATGTATTGTTGTAGATTGATAATAAAGATAAGTTTCTTTTGAATTCGGTGTTGATTGCGACTATACTGTTTTATGATAAATGAACTGTTATGATTTCTACATTTTCTATGGTTGAATTCATGTGAACTAGATTAATCTTAATGCATGAAGTAACCAAAAGTAATAAATGTTTGGTTAAAGACCATTTTAACTAGATCAAACTAGTAATAAGTGATTCCATCTGTAATAAGCGCGATAAGGGTATTTCGATCTGCATGGATCTAGCATAGCGTGAGGCCGCAGAATAGCTCGTGAGCCCCAAAACACATCCAAGACATCTCCAGGGTGTGGAAACCTAGTTCCAAAACCCTCCCCTGCTAGCTCCAGTGAGACCTCAGTCTATGCTTTGCGGGTTGTTGCCGAAAGGGCTAGTAGTTGTGGGATTTGTTTGGCTAAATAATTCTTCTGAACCTGGGTCAAGCCCATATAAGCCAAAATTAGGATATGGTTCTTCATTTAGAGCCAAAATCTCCTCATCTGAATGAAGCTAAAGCTCCCGCTGAAGGGAACACCTCATTTCCTTCTCTTCATCGAAATTCACATCTCTATGAACATATTTTATCCTGAGAGATGTCATGTACACCTGATAGTTGTGAGGTGTATCAGTGTAACCCACAAATATGCCCAACTCTATTGGTTGTTTTAGATTTTTCCTTAATTCGTTGCAGACATGACAGTAAAATGATAATCGAAAGAACTTGAAGTGTGACACATGTTGGCTTAGGGGGTCCTAACCCAAGTTCAAAGTTAGTTACACCAACTAGCGAAACCCTACATTGCTGGCCCTTTCAGCAACAACCCACATAGTGCAGGTTGCAATCTCACCTAAATCAGTATGGGGGGATGCAAGAACCAAGTTTCTGCATCCAGAGACTAGTGTGATGTATTTCAACGCCTTGGATCTACCTCCAAATAGATCAATACACTCCTAGGGCATGTTACTGCAACTTTGTTAAAGTATCTTTCAAACCTTCACGTAGGTCCACGATAAGTCCTTACAGACCTTTAACAGCTGATTTATCTACTTACACACATCAAAGAGTAATCATAAATTGGAGTTCATCCACATATGCTTAATTCGTTGGAACACATAAGATAAATTACTTGAATCTTCGCGTAAGTGTTAAACATGGATTATGTACATTATTAAGACTTATTCAAGTGAATTGTGTAGCATTCAATCAATATTTCATAGAACAATTCATTCATCAGCGACATATAACATAAATATACATGAACATAAATACTCAATAATTCTTCAGAAACTTGTCTTTATTGATCTCAATTCATCAATTACAGACTCAAATTAACCTGCGCACATAGCTACAAGGTTCCGCACACTTAGCTGCAGACTCTACCTATGCCTCTGTGCACTCACCGATGGATCCTTTCTTTCTACCTATGCACAAGATGGATAACCTCCTTCCTTAACCTAATGCCCTATCCCACTTCTCCTTATTCTCCAAATTCCCCCTTAGTTAGTTACCTCTTAGACTCACTAAGACTCGACTATGTACAGACTTTTCCATACAATCCCATGGTCCGCAGACCATGGGTGAATCTCAAAATTGACTCAAAACTTATCCAAAACAAGGGGCTATGCCTCTTTGACTCCTATTCCTCTATGCACTCTGCATCTAGAAATCGTGGAGATTTTACATTGTTTTACAAAATTGTACCAAAATTTGGGTTATCTAACCCGAAACTAACCTAGGGGACCCCATCCCAATAGGCCCCCAACACGAAGATCATGAATCAAACTCAAGTCACTCTACTAGTGTCGTGATCTTATTGTGAATATCCCCTAGCTCCACCTAGATCAATGACACTACAGTAGTGCTCTATGCCGCAAGATGTGGAACCTCCTTGACCAAATTTTTAGTGGCTGGTCCTTCTATGTCTAGCCTCATCGTCCGCTACATCTAATATAGTCCCTTAGGCTTATCTTGAATGGACAGCGTGATCTGATAAGCCTCCTCCAACCAAGGCTGCAACTTGGCCATTAGCAAGGCCTCTTTCTTCTATGCTTCCTATACCTGTGCCAGTAGCTACTTTCCTTCCTGTAACTTGGCAAGGGACTGTGCTAGTGCTAAGGTGTGTGCAGTCACCCTGACCTCATCATATTGGCATTGCATCTCCCTTACTTATGTGTTCAATTATTTCAGGTTTAGATACTGCTACAAATGGATTGATTTCCCCATAGACATTCTTGTATTAGGATGCCCAAACCGTAACTTCATCACGCGCTTGTAATCCCTCCATCCTACAAAACTATCTTTGTGCGTACCTCACCATCATGTGGGCATAGCACATAGCGCCAAATCCAGTGCTTGAATCTTATGGTCCTCAGGGACTTCACACTCAAATTAATCTAGAAATAGAACTACGTAAGTTGAGCCATGATAATAAGCTAATTTTCTTACCTACGACAAAACACAACGTAACGATTTTGTCATCATATTGCATCGCAAGGTTGAAACTTCATGTAGGCGATTCTTCTAATTCTTTAATTCTTCATTGGAATTAGAGGCACAAGAGCTTTCCCACTCCCATGCAATCCCCCCATATGCCATTGGATTGACCCAATCATGAGCTCATGCAGTTATTTGTAGATCTGATTTAGTTCATCATCACTTTCCTCATAGTGGCGGACTGGTTCAATATAGTGCGCCCCTTCCACATGATCTAATGGCACTACAACCCTTAGCAAATTCTTTTTGAATGTCATAGTCCTTTTCTTTAGGTTAATAACCCTGTTCATGTCGATAATCCAATCAATTCCTAGGAGCGTGGGGTAACGATTATTGTCATCAACAATCTCTACCACCTCAAAGTTCGGTAATGCACTTGGACCATCAATATCAACTATGACACCATACAGTCATCCCATAGGGATGATCTTCTATTGGTTTTGATGTTGTATCTCTAACATGATAATGGTCAGCTATCATGCCACGACATCTAAGATAATTGTTTTAGGGGTTTTGTTTTAATTTGGAGGACCAATGTAGGAAACAAATGTAAGACTACAATGCCTAACATTTTGAATAATATTAATATTAAAATAGGGGGTTTCTATCAAAATTCACATAATGATATAGCTTGTATGGTGGTGAGCAGAAACAGAGAAATGATATGATTATCACAGTTTTCATATTGAAAATTAGATAATCATAAGTATGAAAACCTTTAAACTATGTTCATAAGGTTTAACAAAATATGCTTAAGCTTACAAAAGGTGCTGATGATTTATTTATTTAGAGGGAAGTAATTAAAAAAATAGTTCATTAATTGATTCCCTTTACAGATTATCACTTCAGAAGCTTATAGGGGTAGATTGAAACCTAGTTATTCCTACCTAGTTACCTCTCTAAGACATAAGAATATGAAGAAAAACATAATAAATAATATTGGAAAAGCTTATAGGAAACACACAACTATGTTAATCAAAATTTAGAATCCTTTTCTTTTATATTAATGATCTAGAAAAGTCAAGTACATAAAATGCTTTAAAATGCATCTTCAAGGCTGAAACCCTTAATAACTCATAAAGAGAGTTATTTATAAAATAGTAGAACTAATAAAATATCCTAAATTGTTTTTACAAAAATAGATTATTACAAAATAAATAATAAAACTTCTAGTTGATCTGGCATTATTTTGATGCCAAGCTGTTGATGACTGTTGCTGAAAAAACTGAAAACTGTTGAAGCTGGCTGACTGTACCTCCAAAAACTAAATGTTGTTAGATCACCCTTCAGTCAAGTAAATTTGTCAATTCTTCCCGACGTTTCTTATCTGGGATAGAAATCTTGGTTACCCTCCTGTAAAATTCATCCATGTATATTTAGTAAAAGTGGGCTTTACTAAAAATAAGTGTATCATTTCAATCAAAATAAAGAATGTATCCCTGAGCATATTTACTATTGGTGTCGGTGTTGTTGAACCTGTGATGTTTGAAACTCAAGTTGCATGTTTTCCCACCTCTATCAGTTTCTAAACATAATCCTTAATTGTCATCAACTTATCATTAATTACAAGCATAGAGAGTAAACCATTGCTAGTCAAGGGTTCTATTCTACTAAAAAACCTTTGTACTATGGTATTGAGATTGTTTCAATTTTCCTCTAGCTGAAGGGTGATATTTTTCTTGGTGATGATCTTCTTTACCTACAACATAGTTGCAGTTCTGTCACTAATTCCTAATTCCTCAAGCTCATAGCCATCTTTGGAACCCCCAATCCATCAAATGATGTCTTCTGAGGTTCATTTGTGGCACCAACAATTTTACAGATCTTGGGTCTTGCTTTCATGCGTACAACCCTAAAGCCCTAACTTGATACTTTAGTTGTAGGTGAATATTGTTCTTCCCTCCCTCTCGTGGTTATCTTTTCTTTTGCAAGTGGATTTTGCACATTAGATGTAGAAACTAATGTTCTCGAGCCTCTTCAAGGGTGTTCTCTGTCCATTCCAACTGATTTTTATACTTTGCTATCTCAAACATGGTTATGTGCTGATATGGTGTAAATTTATTCTACACTCTGTGTTTGGAAATCACTCCCAATGGGTCATAAGTCCATGTGAAACTGAGACCAAACTTCATCTCCTTTAGTAATTTCTTTGCTTCCTGTCATGTTGCCCTAGTGTTACAGATGAATGGACGAACTTGGGCTTTCAGCTTGAATTGTGATTTCTTCTTGGCAGCCAAAAGTGTACTTCATTTGCATTTAACCTCTACCTTAAGTATTATAGTCCAAAGATTCTAATAGGGAGGTACTTGGGTAGTTTGTGTGGTGGAAGCTCACAACCATAAAACCTGATGTCTATGTAGTTTTGGTAATAATACCAATCCCCTGTTGTATCTTGATCAACCAACTGCAATTCTTTAATAATCTCCTCATAGATCCTTGGTACTAGAGTGTTGCTCATAACACTGATAGCTGGATGAATAAACAATTCTACGAATTTTTTTATATGTAAACTCTTCTTTTCCATTCATCCCCATTGAAGTCCGGAATATCACTGATTGTTGATTTCCTTCCTCAACTAACTTCTATAAATAAAATGAGAATTTGTCTCCCTGAAAATATATAAAAAGGTAAATAAGTACTGAAGCATACTTGAATACTTCTTCAGTATTGAACTTGACAAATTGCTCATGTATGGCTTCAACAATGAAATTATTGAAATCATAAATAATAGTGGGTTTAAGATGAGTAGAAAACATGGATAAGAAGCCAAGGATGGCTTCATTGATAGACTGATTAGAGTTATAAGCAAGCAAATAGGACAAAATAGTGGTAATTTGCTTGGTTCTATCAGGAAAAATGGATGAATCATAAGGAGGATTATTTTTTGGCAGAGGACTATCAATAGCTAGAAACAGTTCAAGGGTCTGGGATATTTTAGTAAAGTCTAGTTTTTGATAAGATTCTATCAGGTTTTCATGGGAAAAATGATGAGTTGGTGTAGTAGAAGGGGCCTATAACTTTTTTTCAATGGAATCAGAATTGATTGAACAGAGGATTTCTCCCATGGCTGAAATAATTGCTCTCTGGCTAGGATCATAAGATTCATGGCATTTTCTTAGAAATTTAGGTGCTTTATGTATCTGTGCGAAAATGTTATGAGATAATTGAGAGTCCTAGAGCCCTATTTCATCTGTCTGGTCAATCAGCTAATCTTCCATCTAGCAATAGATTTCATATAGATTGAATTGAGAAGAAGTCTCAACGATTTTGCAATATTTGTTGACCAATGGGGTATGATGGAAGTCGACCTGCGGGTGAATCAAAGGATTTCACACTTTTTCGATTTCTTTTCACTTTGGGAGAAATTTTGTCAAACAAATTGCAGACTGTAAATGAAGTAAATTGCTCTGAAAGAGAGCGATCAAAGTAAAAAATAGATAACTTACCAAGGGATAAGTGTACCTGTATGTCAGGTTCACGAACAAGATGACTTATTGCTTTAATATTAGACAGTGGTTGAGTTGTAGGCAAGAAAACTTCAATGATTAATCTAGTTGTAGAAATTCACTGTGTAACCAATCTCATGGATAATACAATGTTTATAAATGAAAAGGTGGAGTGGGGGTGGTACTGAAGATTTGAATTTATATTAATTATCGAATTGATTAATTAACAGATGTTTGAGTCATAAATTTGTGGGAGCGAAATTGAATGGGAAATGGATAGGTAGCAGTTGATTGGACGATAGACATGAGATGGAGTGTGACGTAGCGCATGATGTGGAGTAGTGGTAAATGGCCCTTTAGTACACCACGTTCCGCAGTAAGGTGAGGTGGTATGCTGTTTTGGGATTTTTAGTCCTGAAACACTAAAAGCATAAAAAAGAGTTTATATGGGTGGTATGTGAAACTTCCCATTCGGACCCCCCAGCCGATAAAGTTTGAATGGTGAATGAGGGTCGAGGATGGTCGTGGGCCATCAGATCATGGAAGAGTGTGCGGGATGAGAGGTGAGGTGAGAGGGTATTTAACATATGAGTGTGAATGAATGGTGGGGTCACGACTTTGAGGGCGGATGTGACAGTTGTGGGTCATGGGGATTAAATGAAATAACATTGGCTTATGAAACTTGTTGGTTAATTAAAACCTGTCATATGTATTTTTTCCCAATTTTAGAACTTAGTGTTAAAACATTTGATGCTTCAATTTGATTTCACATGTCTACCTACCCTTTTACTCCTAACATTTTCACTTATTTTTCAAAGTGCATATAAGCTAATAGATAAACATTTTTATTTTATGCCTAATCTACCTCTATACCTTATTTCCACCATTTGCTCAGATTAAACTGTTGAGCCAAATTTATTTCTACCTATGATAATCAATTTAAATTAAATCCAATCATGATTAAAATGTATAATTGGACCAAACAAACTAGTGTGGCATCTAAAGAAACTACATACAACTATTATTTGCAAAACTGAATTAGAATAAAGTAGTGGCATTTAGATTTACAATACTTTCAAAGTTTATTGTTTTTGCTTTTCTCTCTAAGCTAACATTTTTATTTTTTTCCTTCATTTTTTAGGGCACCTATTCTAACATTTTCTTTGATATGGGCATATTTATCAAAATATTTTGTAACCTTTTTTATTCAATATTCTTTTTTTCCATATCCCAGCTTAACATTTTTTCAAATAAACTTTTCATTTTTTGACTAATTGATTCTAACTTACCAAAACCAAAAAATGCTACGACATTGGCTCCAACTAGGGGCTGCTTTCTCCTGTAGAATGCAAAGAACCTGCAAATCCATGTGCCTTCTCCTTGCGCTATGGAGTCTCTACTGTAAAAAAATCATACTGACTTCTTTGAAAGTAAAATAAACCGGATTTTTACAATTGAAGTAATGAACTCTACTTCAACTTCTCAGTATTGAATGTAATGTTTCAGGAAACTTTCATTTACAGGATAAGTGGAATATAGTCCCCCGAGTTTTTGTAGCACAAAAGTATTAATTCCCTTCACTTCAGCAATTGCTAAAGGTCTAAACCATAGGTTTTCAAACTTGCCATGTTTTCCCTTATCTTCTCTTCTGGCATCCCACCTTAAAACTAGATCACCTTCCTTGAAGTCCCTTTCCGTGGCTCTTCTGTCAAATAGGCTCTTCATCTTATTCTGATACTTTTTCAATTTGTATTGAACTTCATCTCTATTTTCATTTAGTTCAATAATATGATTTATTCTTCTTGAAAAAACATCAGGTTCATCTGTTGGATCCTGTAGGATTTTTAAAATAGGAAAGGCCAATTTGGTAGGGAAGATTGCATATTTTCCATAGAATAATTGAAAATGGGATTTTCCAGTAGATCTTTTTGGAGTAATTATGTTTGCCCATATTGCATAAATCAAATGAGAGTCCCAAATCTTTTTATGATCTTCTAGAGTCTTTTTTATTACCTTTACCATAATTTTATTTGAGGATTCTGCAAGGCCATTACCTTGAGGCTAATATGGAGTTGAATGATATAAAAAAATCTAATATTTTTGGAAAAAATCAATCATTTCAACACTAGAGAAAGTTGTTGCATTATCAGTGACAATTTCAGTTGGGAAACCAAACCTAGATAAGATATTTTCTTCAATGAACTTAATTACCACTGCATTAGTAGCATTTCTTACTGGAATTGCTTCTACCCATTTAGTGAAATATTCTATTGCAGTGAGTATCCATCTATGTTGATTACTTGAAGTGGGATGAATCTCTCCAACAAAATCTAATACCCATTGGAGAAAAGGTGTTGAGACTATTGATGGAATCAATGGAGAGCTGCTAATTTTTGCTTTCCAGAAAACATCTGACATAGAGCACAACCTCTAACCTTTTCTCCTACTTTTAAGAAAAATGTTGGCCAATAAAATCCTTCCCTTAATATCTTATGTGTTGTTGCTCTCCAAGCATAATGTCCTTCACAAAATGTTGTATGAAACTGATCAATGATTACTTTAGTTTCTAATAAACACAATAACAAAATGTTTACTGGATCTTTCCAGTACAAATTTCATTTATGATACAGTACTTGACTACTTTCAATTTGAGATTTTTACACTGGATTTTGGAGAAAGATGTTGGAAATTCAAAGTGGATCAAAAAATTTACAATGTCTTGATACAAATTTGATAATAGAAATTTGTCATCAATGTGTAAAGGGCTGATCTGATCTGAAGCTAAAGGTTCTTGTGGATCCTTTTCTTCAGGATGAAGGGAAGGTTGTTGTGGATTCTCCCCTTCTACAAGGACTAAAGGTTCTTGTGTATTCTTCATGTCTGAACTTTGAGAAGGTTCTTGTGGATTCTTCCCTTGTATTTCTAAAACAGAGTTTTTTCTGAGCACTTTACAGTTGGATTCATCTATAATCTTAGCTAATCCTTGACCCTTTACTATCTTTGTAGTTTTGATAGTTAGATCAAAATCCAATATTTGAGTGATCCATCTACCTCTCTTCCCATCAATGTCAAGTTGGGTTAAAACAATTTTCACAACACTGTTAGGGACATAAGCAGTAATAGGTGAATGTAGGACATACATCCTGAATGATTTTAGGGCTTGAATAAGGGCATAGGCTTACTTCTCAATGATGTCATACATAAGCTCAATATCTCTCATTACCTTACTAAAAAAGGCTACTAGTTGGTCATGGGAATCTTGATTCTTTTTTAATAGAACAACAACAAGGGTTGTTTCAGAGGTAAAGGAAAAGATACTAAATGGTTTAGTATAATCAGGGTTGGCCAAGGTAGGGGCTTTATAGATAAATTTCTTGATTTGATCAAATATATGACTAGAAGAGACAATCCATTTAACTTCATGATCCTTTCAGAGCATATCAACTATATATTTTACAATCTTAGCATAATTTGGAATGAATCTGTACAATTTCCCACTATAGATCACCAAATAATGCAATATACTAAAGCAAAATACTTGAACCATTTCTGCAAACAAACTTGCGGAAGCTTAATCGATTTTGAGCAAGATCAAATAGAACACATATAACAAAGAATAAGAAATCAATCACACATGAACACAGAATAATACTCTGGGGAAAGCCTCAGCTAAGAACCCTGATCTCTGTATTATCGCACAAGTGGAAATATGTCTAGATTACACAAAGGTTTAGCTCACAAGCTATCTAGCTCTCAGTACAATCCCTTAATACTACTCATAGATAGAATAGATAGAACATATGCCTTCCCTCAGTCCTCCAAGCCTCGTATTTCCTTGCGTAGTTTTTCCTATGTCCTCTAGCCGCCACCTATGTGAATTGACCTCTCACACAACTCACCAAACTTAGAAGTAACTACGCAATCTCCAAGGAAGGAATTCCTTCTACATGCAAGAGATATCCTCAATGGAATATTCCTGCAACTTAAAGTACATTTTCCCATCATCTTATCTCAATTGGGTCTCTGACTGAACTGACATGCATGAGTTATTTATGATAGAATATTCAGTTATATGAAGTGCAGCAGTTACATTCATGCATGCATTAACTAACTGAACTCACAATCAATTCCAAAAACTGTTGGAACTAATCTAACTGGACTTAGCTCAGTTACATGAGCTAACTAATTACAACTCATCCTGATCTCGTTAATCAAGGGATAACTTCCTCAATCAAAGGGGAAATTGTTTCATGTCTTCACATAGACTCCATGTTTGATTTTCTACAACTAATTAACTCAAGCTAAATTAATTAATTATTTTACAAATAGATGCTAAGATCAAATTTGAATTTCAATTCTCAATTTTAGTTTAGGGACTAACTGAAATTGGAATGTGTCCTGAAATGCTATTTATAGCAGTGCTATTTTTAGCACTTCTCTTTTTAGCATATCTTGTTGCTATTTTCAATAGAATCTCCTTAGAAAATTAATATTGCCTAGAAAAGCTTGAATCTCCTTCTTGTTTCTAGGTAAGGTCAATGTTTTAATGGCAGAGACATGCTTGGGATCAATCACCACTCCTTCCTTCAAAATTATGTGGCCCAAAAGTTGTCTTTCTTTGATAGAAAACAGAGACTTTTTTGGATTAAGTGATATCCCCAAATTCCCACACCTGTCAAAAACCTTCCTCAAATGCTTAAGATCTTTCTGATCAGAATTAGAAAAAATGGCTATGTCATTAAGATAAATGACTACAAATTTATTTACCTGACCCACAAAAGCTCTATCCATAGCTCTCTAAAATGTTGCTCCAACATTAGATAAACCAAAGGGCATTCTATAGTACATAAATGTACCCCAGGGTGTAGTAAAGGTTGTCCTCTCTCTGTTTGTTGGATCAACATTTACCTAGTTATAGCCTAAAAAACCATCAAGCATACAAATTATTTGTTCTCCTGTAACCATCTATAGTAAATGATCCATTTTGGGTAGAGGATAGTTGTCTTTCAATGATAATTTATTAAAATTTCTGAAGTCCACACACAGTCTGATTTCTCCATTCTTCTTTCTAACATGAACTATATTTGCAACCCAATTAGAATACCTAAGAGGGAGAATAATCTTGGCATCCAAAATTTTCTTAATTTCCTTTTCTACAGTTGGTAAAAGAGATTGGATTTATCCTCCTAAGTTTCTGTTGATAAGGTTTTTCTTCTGGTTTTAAAGGAGTATTACGTTGCATCAATGAAGTGTCATAAGTATTTAAATCAACATTAGTCCATGCAAGAACATCCTTGTATTTTTCAAGTAACTTGAGGTACTGAGCTTTGATCTCTCAATCTAAGGATGCATAGATTTTGATTTTTTTAATATCATCACTTCTTGCAATACTAATTTTTTCTATGTCATCTTGTGAAGAAATGGACTGAGCATTCCTGAGGACATCGTTTTCATTAAACAATTTTTCTAAAGGAATGAGACCTTTGGGAATAAAATTGTTGGAAAATTGAATGATATCATGATCAACAGTTTTTGAATTAAAATTTGTGCTATCATTTTCATTTGTATTTTCATTTATTTTTGTTCTATCTTCATCAATTTGTAGAACTGAAAATTCATCTACAACCTGCAAAAAAGATTTCAACTGTTTATCATCTTCAAATATCTACCAATATTTGAGATTATCAGGGATAGATGGTCTGTATTTGACTTGTATTAGATAGAGTAGATTAGTATGATCAAGAATTTTAAATGAACTTGCAGAAACAGCTAAGGAATCTACATGAATATTCTGATCTCTTGGAATATATGTCACATTAAAAGCATTAAAGAAATTTTCAACTGAATCAAAAACTTAATTTTGGTAAGACCTAATCCTACGATGCTTGTTTTGGAAAATATTTCTCACTTGTTTAATAATAAGTTCCGAGTCAATAAAAACACGTAAATTTTGAACCTTTAAGCTTTTGGCTAACTGCAATCCTAAAAGGAAAGCTTCCTATTCAGCCACATTATTTGTAACTTCGAAGCCGATTTTGCATGATTGGGTAATATTTTCTTTTTTTCTGGTGAAGTTAAAACTACCCCAACTCCTACTCCATATTTTGTACAAGAACCATCAAAGAATAATTTCCATACATCAATTTTATTTGGTACATGACTTTCAATTATATCTTTAATTTTAACTTAAGTTTCATGTGTTTGGTTTGAAGAGAGTTGAAAGAAACCAAAATCTTGATCAATTGCATAAATGGGATGGTTCCTTGGTTGCTCGATTTTGCAAACAATGTGCACACATCTCACTTCTCTATATAACCTTAGTTGTTCTCTAGTATCGACTGGAATAGTGGCATAAGACATATCCATCTGAAGAGTTCCCCCTAATTTGGCACAACAAGACCTAGAAAGGAGCATTCCAAATTTGGGAGGGATATCTGTGACAACTATATCAAGCACCACACTTTTTACCAGAATTTGGGCAAGGGTAACTACTAAATACTTAATCAATTCTAAGCAAGGCACCCTTTTGGAATCAAAGATGTACAAGTCATGATAGGATCTAGCTATGTCAAGTTTCAAATGGTCCATCATAGTTTTTGGCATGAGTTTATGTGATGCTCCATAATCAAGCATATAATTGTATAACATGGAATCATTTGTCTTAAGAGTTACATAGAAAGGAGGGACTATTTCATCTATCATATTTGAGCTAGGACCAAAGACAACTGCTTGTTTTTCATCTTCCAAACTTATGATATCACTTTCAACATCAACCAAGGTGTTTTGTATCCATTTGCAAACTTGATTTTCATACCCAGAGTTTTTGGAAAGTTGTGAAAGTGGAATTTGGATTTTAAATCTTTCTAACTCTTTTTCAACATTAAATGTAGTCAAAACATTCCTTTCATTTTGAGCAGTATCAATTGACCAATTTAATGGTTGAATAATATTTGTTTGAGTTTCAACAACCTTGGTTTGAGGTTGAATTATTGGAGGTTCCTTAGGAGGTATTCTAGGGCCAGCTCTAGGCCTAAGATCATATCTTTTGTTCAACTCTGCAATTAGGAATTTAGATAAGGCATGGTATTTAGAAACCTATGAGGATTCTTGATCTTCTTGAACCTATTTTTGTTGTAAGAGGGCAATAATAGCAATCTAATCAAGAGAAGTGTCCACATTATTAATGTCTTTAGTGATAGTCATAGTATTCTCATTAGGCTGCTAATCATCTATTAGTAAAGGAGTTGGAACTTGTTGATCATTACTAGGTCTCTGTAGAATTTGTAATTGTGGATTCCTTTCATATTGACATTGATTTTAATTTTGGGGTCTAGTAACTATTTATTGAACTGTCCTAGGTTGAGTCTCAATATCAGAAATCCTATTGGATAGATTTCTAAGAAGTGAAGTTATTTCATCTATTTTGGAATCTATGGTTTTAATTTTAGAAGAAGTAGAGGCTTCTTGACTAGTTTTGAGTTTTGTCCGTGTCTTTTCCTCTTTAGCCTTTAAAGTGGTTGAAGCAGCTCTATTTGCTTCTACCTCTATAGAATTAGTTTACATATGTTCAAGAGTTCTTGAAGTTATTTCTCTTAACATAACAAAAAAATCATCTTCAAAATCTTTTGAAAATCTTGATTTGGCTGCTACTATAGGGGGTTTACAATCAGCAAGCATCTTATGGCAAAGGTTTTTGAACCTTTTCATAAAATCAGAGACAGGTTCACCATACTTTCTTCTAAGTTCATCAAACTCATTTAAAAATTAAAGATTGTCTTTCTTCAGTCCCAATTGATTTTTAAATATATTTTTTAGTTCTTCCCAATTTCTAATAGAGTTAGCAGGTAACTGCCTAAACCAAGTTTTGACATTTCCTTCAAGATATTGAACAAACAACCTCATGTAGACTTTCTCTTGCTCTATGTTCATGTTATTTGCAAAGTCTAGAAAGGCTTGAAGATGATCCTAAAATAAGGGACTAGTTTCTCCATTATACCTAGGAAGGTGTTTCAAATATCCATTTGGAAAAGCATTACGAACTTGTGGTAAAACTAAAGCTACATATCTTGATTGTAAATGATTAGGTGCTCATGTCCTAAGTGTCGTAAAATTCTCAAAATTTAAAATGCTAAGAACTGGTTTAAAGTTGAATGAATGGAAAGTGCTCATCTTCCTGATTCCGGCACCACAAACAGTTCGAAAAACGGTCGTCGTATGAGAAAGTTATGGCAAAAACAAAATCGCCAAATAACCCTTAATTTTTGAATTTTTACAAAATATTTAAAAAAGAATATTCCACAGAATATTCCTTGGAATATTCTAGGGAATATTCCTTTTGGACAGCGAATCAACGGCTGCCACGTGGCAAGCCCGGAGGCTGCCACGTGGTTGGGGTGATGTCAGCAACAATGGGCACATATATACAAAAGTTGGCTCAAGCGTGGTTTGAACCCACGACCTGCCCGAAACAAACGCCACGCCTTACCAACACACCACTGGAGCCGATCCTGTCATTGGGTGGAAAAAATTTTAAAATTACTTTGGGCAAGGCCTGAAGGGGGCCAGCCCCTAAGGGCCAGCCCCCATACCGTGCGACCTCGGGCCCGAAACCTAGGGCTTAAGCCCCAACCGCCAGCACACTAACCACCAGCGCACAATTCGAGGTAAACTGTTCACATGTGCATTTATTGTAACTGCAGTCAAGTTGGCGGGAATAATGGTGGAGCACCAAATTTGGGTGGTTTCGCCATATTTGGCATGCCTAACTGGCCCCAACTATAGTTAGCTGGAGTTTTTCTAGGGGCAGACTGGAGAAACTTTAATTGGCCATAACTTTGGCTAGGAAAGGCGGTTTTGGACAAATTTTTTTTTGATTTTGGGTGTTTTTCAACCTTCTGAAGCCATTAGTGTAGGTCTTATAGCCATCTGAGGTCATTTGTAGAGGTTTTGGAGCCGTGAAAGTTCTAGGAGCCACTAGGGCCCAGTATTGTGAAGACTGTATAGGGTTGCAGGTATCCATTGGAGGTGAACCAGTAGTCAATCCTAAAGGATTCAAGTGTTCTGAATCTGTTTTTACCATCTGTTCCACCTGTAGATGCTTCTATTCAGTTGTATATTCAATTTGAGCATTTAATTAAAACAAGGACAGGCCCATTTGGGAGCTTTGGACCCAGCAAACGTAGCCCAGGAGGGGTGAACTGCTTTATCAACTTCTTTTGCATCTGTGGTTGATTTATTTTGCAGAACAAATTCATTTTAGTGTGTTAAACAGTAAAAGAAAATAAATCTGCTATGCTTAAATGGGTCATGAACAGCTGAAAATTTCATTTGTTTTCTTTCTGCAAGACATGGACAGTTTTTAAATATGTATATATCTGAATTGAATACCTTGCAAACCATTTACAAGTAGTTTCAAATTCAGATCAAGTTGGTACGAGAGCCCAGGTTTTTGTGCAAAGATCTTCTAACTGTCTTGCAAGTATTGATGCTTACCAGGTTGCAACTTAAAAGAGGGGAAGGACAGTTGACTAAAGAACGAGAGAATCCTCAGTCAAGGAAGGCCAGAGAGCCATTACCTCCACCTTCAATTTCACCCTCAAGAGTGTCAGTAGAAGCTTCAAGAATGACTGCACATGAAGGAGAAATTCCTGCAGACATGGATACAAAAGAAGAAGAAAGAGTCTTCAGAAAGGCTTTCTTGGACCTCACTGAAATGGTGAGGATATTGTACCAAGAAAGAAATGAGAAATTGGCTGGATAAGGGTCCAAACATCCACATGAAGGAGAGGGCTCTTCAGGAGGTAAGAAGGATGATGATCATTCCAAGAAAGGACATGGAGGAAATGGTGATCCACCACCCCCATCATCACCTTCTTCCTCTTCATCCTCATCTTCTTCTTCTGTGCATAAGCATAGATCCTCTGGAAAAAGTCCTTTTTTGAAGCTTGATGTAAAATTCGAATTACCTATGTTTAATGGTGAAGTGAATGCAGAAAAGCTTGACAACTGGATTAGGCAGTTGGAAGTTTACTTGAGGATCCAGAATATGCATGATGATGCCACAAAGATTCAGTTGGCTTCTTTGAGAATGTATGGAGCAACATTAGTCTGGTGGGAGGCCAGACTAAAGAGGAGATCAAGAAATTTGGTAAGGTTACCTTAACATGGCCTGAATTTATGTTAGCCATTAAAAAACAGTTTTATCCTCTTGCTCACATGTAGAAAGCCATTATGAACTGGAAAAATTTCAGACAACTTAAGGGTTAGAGTGTCCAAGACTACACCCAAGAATTCAGGAGAAGAGCTCTCTTGTTAGGGGTAGATTTACAGACCCAGGAAACCTTGCTGAAATACATTGGTGGCTTGCATAGCTACCTTAGACATACCATCTTGATGTTTAACCCTACTAGCTTGGACGAGGTTTGTGTCCAAGCTACCCATTTAGAGGCAAGGGGAAAAAACACATTTGAAGAGGGTAGAAACAAGCCCCCAAGGGGAAAAACAAAGAGAAAACCTCCAAGGGAAAGGGCAAAAAGAATGCATCTGTCAAACAGGAGAGTGAGAAAGTGATCTGTAAACACTGTTCTAAACCAGGCCATGAGGAGAAAAACTATTGGAAATTACATCCTGAAAAAAGACCTCAATCTAACAAATCCAAAGGGAAACAGAAAACTGCTGCCACTACATCTACACCACAGGATTTAGGGGATGATTCAGGTGATGAAACCAAAATTGCAGCCATGGGTTTGAAAAACATGAAGGGAAAAGAAATTGAAACTCAAGCCAGCACTAGTACCTCAAACTGCCATGTACAAGCTCCTAATGAGGAAGAAAGAATTGAACTGTTTCATGTGAGGGTGATTTCAAAACATACTAAAATTGACACACTTTTTGATAGTGGGTCACAAGCAAACATTATATTAGAGGACTTGGTCAAGCAGCTTAAACTTGAGACCGTTCCACATCCGAAGCCATATCCACTTGGATGGATTTGCAAGGATGCAAATTTGCAAGTTTCAAGAAAGTGCACATTGCGCTTTGCAATTACTGCACATTTTATTGACACAGTTGAACTTGACGTGGTACCTTTTGATATAGCAGGAATTGTTTTGGGAAGTCCTTACTTATTTGACAAGAAAGCTATCTTTCATCGCCATGAAAAAAAATATCATCTTTTCAAAGATGGCAAGGAGTTCATTGTTAGAGCTCATCGCAAGAAGACAAATATAGCGATGGTGAATGCAGCACAGGTAAAAAGGCTGGTCAATTCAAGTAAGAATTTTGTTCTTCTTATGATTAAGCCTAAGGTTGATGTGAATCATGAGTCATTTGACTTGTGATCCAAAACTTAAGTCAGAACTATATGATGTAGTTGATGCATATCATGAGATGTTTCAGGAGCCAACAGGTTTGCTTCCTAAGAGGGAGATTCAGCATGAAATCCATTTGCATCCAGATTGTCCTCTTCCAAACATAGGCATGTACCGCATGTCTATTATGGAGAATGCTGAAATAAAGAAGCAAATCAAGGACTTGTTGGACAAGGGTTTCATAAGGCCAAGTACTTTGCCATGTGGGTCACCAATAATATTGATTCCGAGGAAAGATGGCACTTGGCGTATATGTGTTGATTTCAGGGCCTTGAACAAGATAACGGTAAAGAATCATTACCCACTCCCAAGGATAGATGATTTGCTAGACCAGCTGAAAGATGCTCGATATTTCACTAAGTTAGACTTGCGCAGTGGATATCATTAAGTAAGAATTGAAGAAAGTGACATTTGGAAGACAACCTTTAAAACCAAACAAGGACTCTTTGAGTGGCTTGTGATGTCGTTTGGTTTGTGCAATGCACTTGCAACTTTCATGCGGGTAATGTATGATGTCTTGCGTTCTTTTCTTGATGATTTCATTATTTTCTACTTAGATGACATCTTAATTTTCAGCAAGTCTAGAGAAGATCATGTCATGCATGTTAGGAAAGTACTTGATGTTTTGAAGAAGAATCAGTTATTTCTTAAAATGTCAAAGTGTGAATTTGGAAAGACTTCTTTGGTTTATTTGGGACACATAGTAGGAGGAGGTGCTTTGAGAATAGATCCTACTAAAATAGAGGTTATTGTGAATTGGCCTACTCCCAAATCCATAACAGAGGTAAGAAGTTTTTTGGGTGCAGCTCAATATTGGAGGAAGTTCATCTCTAACTTCTCTTCTATAGCAGCTCCTATGCATGCAGTGACAAGTGTGAAGCATGCTTTCCAATGGGGAGGCAAGCACCAAAAAGCTTTCGAATCTTTGAAAGAGAAGATTAGTTCAGCTCCGGTCCTTGCATTACTAGATTTGAGACAGCCATTTGAGATACAAACCGATGCTAGTGAATATGCCATGGGTGTAGTTCTTCTACAGCATGGTAAGTCTATTGCTTTTCATTCTGAAACTTTTAATGGTGCTGTTGTAAATTATGCTACATATGATAAGGAGTTGTATGCATTGGTACAAAGTGTCAAAAAGTGGAAACACTATTTGATGGGAAAAGAAACTGTTATACATACCGACCATCAACCCTTATAGTACTCGCAATCACAAAGCAAGTTACAACAGTCACGACACTTCAGATGGATGGGCTTCTTGCAACATTTCCATTTGGTAATAAGGTACAAGAAAGGTACTTTGAATAAGGTTGCCGATATGCTTTCAAGGCCTATTATTGGTGTTGTTACTTTACTTAAGAATGATTCCATGGTACATGATAGTTACATAGAACAATATGCATCTGATGATGACTTTAAAGATGTGTATGCTAACTTGAGTAAAGGGAATCATGTAGAAGAAAATGACTATCACATGCATAACAATTTGCTGTTTCATTTGGGCAAGTTGTGTATACCACAAGGGGAGAGAATAAATGTCATAAGAGAAGCTCATTCTTCTCTTATTGCTGGCCATTTTGGGGTAAGCAAAACAGTTGCACATCTACAGAGGTATTGCTATTGGCCTCACATGGTAGATTCTGTTTCAAGGTTCATAAGAGGATGTTCATTATGTGCTACAAGCAAGCCTAGTAATAGGAAGCTTGGTTTGTATACTCCTTTGCCGGTACCTTCTAGAGCATGGGAGAGCATCTCTATGGATTTTGTAGGAGGTTTGCCAAAATCTAGAAAGCAACATTACTATTTATATGTAGTAGTTGATCGTTTCAGCAAAATGTGTATACTTATGCCTTGTAAGAAAACTATAGCTGCTGAACAAACTGCTGAATTATTTTTTCATCATGTATGGATTCACTTTGGTTTGCCTACTTCCATTATTAGTGACAGGGATTCCAGATTTGTGGGGAATTTTTGGTCCAACCTATGGGAGAAGATGGACACAAAGTTGAAGAAAAGTACTGCTTTCCATCTGCAAACAGATGGACAAACATAAGTTGTGAACAGAACCATTGTGCACCTCTTGAGAGGATATTGCAGCAAGCATCCTAAGCTATGGGATGAACATTTGCACTACATACAACATGCTTACAATCGTGCCAAGCACTCTTCCATAAACACCTCACCGTTTGAAGCTTGTTTTGGTTACTTGCCAAAATCACCTCTTGATTTCATTCTTGAGAAAGATGTTGCCATTGAGGGACATAGTGATATTGGCAAAGCTCGTTCATTCATTGAAAAAATTTAGCAAATACATCAGCAAATTCAAGAACAACTTGAGAAGAGTCAAGGCAAGTACAAGGAAAGACACGACAAGCATAGAGTCGATCACAAGTTTCAAGAAGGGGATGAGGTATGGATGTACATTAGTAAGGAAAGGATGCAAGGAGAAGGTAAAAAGCTTAAGCCTATTCGTTATGGTCCATTCAAAATCCTCAAGAAGGTTGGAAATAATGCTTTTCAATTAGATTTGCCTTCCTACATGCAAATGTATTCTGTTGTCAATGTGGAGAACTTACGTTTGTATGAACCTCCTTTGATTGTTGATCATGAAAGTGCTATTCAGCTGCCATCTATAGAAGATTTCTTGCTAGAATTCTTAAATGAGCTGAAAGAAGATAAAATCCTTGACAGAAGGACACGCACTTCAAGGAGGGGTGGTGTAGATTATGTTCGGGTTGGATTCAAAGGCAGCAAACCGAACAAGGCAAAGTGAATGGAGGTGGACAGAGTGAGGGAGCTACACCCTCACCTCTTTAACAGGTAGTTGAAGGCTTTTGGGGTCCAAAAGCTTCCCAATGGGGAGGCGTGATCATGTGCTCATGTCCTAAGTGTCGTAAAATGCTCAAAATTTAAAATTCTTAGAACTAGTTCAAATTTGAATTATTGGCAAGTGCTCGTCTTCCTAATTCTGGTGCTGCAAACGGTTCGAAAAATGGTCGCCGTATGAGAAAGTTATGCCAAAAACAAAATCGCCCAATAACCCTTAATTTTTGAATTTTTAAAAAAAAATTAAAAAAGAATATTCCACGGAATATTCCTTGGAATATTTTGGGGAATATTCTGACAGCGAATCAATGGCTGCCATGTGGCAAGCCCGGAGGCCGCCACATGGCTGGGGTGACATCAACAACAATGGGCGCATATATACAAAACTTGGCTCAAGCATGGTTTGAACCCACGACCTGCCCAAAAAAAACGCCACGCCTTACCAACACACCACGGGAGCGGATCTTGTCATATGGATGGAAAAGAGTTGATTTGAATTTTAAAATTACTTTGGGCGAGGCCTGAAGGGGGCCAGCCCCCATACCATGCGACCTCGGGCCCAGAACCTAGGGCTTAAGCCCCAACCGCCAGCACACTAAGCACTAGCGCGCAATCCGAGGTAAACCGTTCACATGCGTATTTATTGTAACTATAGTCAAGTTGGCGGGAATAATGGCGGAGCGCAAAATTTGGGTGGTCCCGCCATATTTGGCGGGCCTAACTGGCCCCAATTATAGTTAGCTAGAGTTTTTCTAGGGGCAAACTGGAGAAACTTTAATTGGCCATAAATTTGGCTAGGAAAGGTAGTTTTGGACGATTTTTTTTTTTTGATTTTGGGTATTTTTCGACCTTCTGAAGCCATTGGTGTAGGTCTTACAGCCATCTGAGGTCATTTGCAGAGGTTTTGGAGCCGTGAAAGTTCTAGGAGCCACTAGGGCCCAATATTGTGAAGATTGTATAGGGTTACAGGTATCCATTGGAGGTGAACCAGTAGTCAATCCTGAAGGATTCAAGTGTTCTGAATCCGTTTTTACCATTTGTTCCACCTGTAGATGCTTCTATTCAGTTGTATATTCAATTTGAGCATTTAATTAAAACAAGGACAGGCCCATTTGGGAGCTTTGGACCCAGCAGACGTAGCCCAGGAGGGGTGAACTGCTTTATAAACTTCTTTTGCATCTGTGGTTGATTTATTTTGCAGAACAAATTCATTTTAGTATGTTAAACAGTAAAAGGAAATAAATCTGCTATGCTTAAATGGGTCATGAACAGCTGAAAATTTCATTTGTTTTCTTTCTGCAAGACATGGACAGTTTTTAAATATGTATATATCTGAATTGAATACCTTGCAAACCATTTACAAGTAGTTTCAAATTTAGATCAGTAAAATGGGTTGGAATGCCATAGTAGAAGATTATATATGAGATTTTTGTGAGGATGATGAAAAAGAAGAGGAAGATGGTGATAAATAAGGGGAAGATGGTGAAAGAGGTGTGAACTACTATGTCGATGTGAATTAGGAGAATATAAAGAAGGTGGAGACTTCATGAATGGTTTTAGAGGTGTTTTAATTACCATCTTGTATACTTGAGATTGAATATCTTCTTTTGTTTCAAAAAGTGGATTTGAATATACAGAAAAGGTCCCTTCAGGTTGTCTAGAAGTACAAGATTCAGGTTGTTCAAAAGTGGAATGAAATGAATAAGTGGTAGGGGAAATAAAGTCTTTAGGTGTGTATTCATGTAAGTGAACACCCAGTTCAAACTCAAATTTAGGAGATCTTGGTGGAAGTGGGGGTTTTGGATGAGATTCAAGAGAATGAATAAGGGGAGGTAATTTGAAATCATCTCCCCTATCTAACAATTCAGCAACCCTAGGTGATAAATGAGTGGTATCTAGATAAGATGGAATGTTACTATAGGGATCAAAATGTACAGTATCTTCAACGCATAAAGTTGAAGTGGAAGAAGATGGTTGATGTCTTCTTTTGGAACTGGTCCTCATCAGAAGTTTCTCTAGATCTAACAAAGGATTAACTTTTCAGACTCAGAATGGAATCTTGTGTGCTTAAAAGGTTTGAATTTTGCATAGTAGAGTCGCCAGGTGAAGGATTTTGACCTTTGTAAACCTTTAGTCACCTTAAAGGAGTAGGATTAATATTGTTGTCCTAGGGAAACTCTATGAAATTCACCTCCCATCAACAATGTCAGATTGATGTTGTATCTCTATGATGATAAAGGTCAGCTATCATGACAGTGCATATAAGATAATTGTTTTAGGGGTTTCGTTTTAATTTGGAGGACTAATATATGAAACAAATGTAAGACTATAATTCCTAACCTTTTGAATAATATTAATATTAAAACAAACGGTTGCTATTAAAATTCACACAGTGATATAGCTTGTATGTTGGTGAGCAGAAACAAAGAAATGGTATGGTTATCACAGTGTTCAGATTGAAAATTAAATAATCATAAGTATGAAAACCTTTAAACTATGTTCAGAAGGTTTAACAGAATATGCTTAAGCTTACAAAAGATGGTGATGATTTATTGGTTTAGAGGGAATTAATTAAACAAACAATTCATTAATTCATTCCCTTTACAAATTTTCACTTCATAAGCTTATAGGAGTAGATTGAAAACCAAATTATTCCTACCTAGTTATCTCTGTAAGACATAAGAATATGAAGAAAAACATAATAAATAATATTGGAAAAAAATTACTAGAAACACAAAACTATGTAAATTAGAATTCATAATCCTTTTCTTTTATATTAACGATCCAAAAAAGTCAAGTAAATCAAATGGTTTAAAATGGCTCTTCAAGCGTGAAACCATTAATAACTTGTAAAGGGAGTTATTTATACAACAAGAGAACTAATAAAATATCCTAAACTGTTTCTACAAAAATATATTATTACAAAATGAAAAATAAAAACTGCTAGTTTATCTGCCACTATTTCGATGCCAAGATGTTGATGATTGTTGCTGAAAAAACTAAAAATTATTGAAGCTCGCTGACTATTCCTCCAAAAAGCCTAAATGTTGTTAGATCATCTTTCAGTCAAGTAAATCTATCAATTTTTCCCAACTTTTCTTATCTGTGATAGAAATCTTGGTTACCCTCCTATAAACTTTTTCCATCTATGTATATTTAGTAAAAGTGGGCTTTACTAAAAATACGTGCATGATTTCATTCAAAATAAAGAAAGTATCCCTCAGTGTATTTACTATTTGTGCCTGCGTTGCTGAACCTGTAATGTTTGAAACTGAACTACATGTTTTCCCAACTCTATCAGTTTCTAAACATAATCCTCAATTGGCATCAAGTTATCATTAGTTACAAGCATAGAGGGTAACCCTTGCTAGTCAAGGGTTCTATTCTGCTAAAAAACCTCTGAACTATGGTATTGACATTGCTACACTTTTCATGTAGCTAAAGGGTGAAATTTTTCTTGGTGATGATCTTCTTTACCTCGAATATAGTTGCAGTTCTGTCACTTATGCCTAATTTCTCAAGCTCATAGCCATCTTTGGAACCCCTAATCCATCAAATGATGTATTCTGAGGTTCATTTGTGGCACCAACAATTACAAAGATCCTAGGTCTCTGTTTCATGTGTACAACCCTAAAGCCCTGGCTTGTTGCTTTAGTTGTAGGTCAATACTGTTCTTCCCTCACTCTCCTAGCTGTCTTTTCTTGTGCACGTGGAGTTGCACATTAGATGTGGAAACTTTCTATTCTTCAGCCTCTTGGAGGGTGTTCTCTATCCATTTCAACTGATTTTTATATTCTTCTATCTTAGGCCTTGCTTTTTTATGATATGGTGTAAATTTATTCTCCACCATGAGTTTGGAAATCACTCTTGGTGGGTCATAATACCAGGTGAAACTGAGACCAAACTTCATCTCCTTTACTAATTTGTCTACTTCATCTCCTATTGCCCTAGTGTTACAAATGAATGGACCAACTTGGGTTTTTAGCTTGAATTTTGATTTCTTCTTGGCAGCCAAAAGTGTACTTCATCTTCATTTAACCTCTGCCTTAAGTATTCTAGTGCGAAGATTCTGATAGGGAGGTACTTGGTCAGTTTCTAGGGTGGAATATCACAACCATAAAACCTGATCTCTGTGTAGTTTTGGTAAAAATACCAATCTCCTATTGTAGCTTGATCAACCAATTGTAATTCTTTAATAATCTTCTCACTGATCCTTGGTACTAGAGTGCTGCTCATAAGACTGATAACTGGATGAATAAACAATTCTATGAATTGTTTATATGTAAAATCTTATTTTTCTTCATCCCCATTGAAGTCCATCATATCACTGATTGTTGATTTCCATTCTCATCTAACTTCTGTAAAGAAAATGGGAATTTGTCTCCCTAAAAATATATAAAAAGGTAAACAAGTAATAAAGCATACTTGAATACTTCTTCAGTATTGATCTTGCAAATTGCTCATGTATTGCTTCAGCAATGAAATTACTAAAATCATAAATAACAGTGAGTTAAGAATCAGTGGAAAACATGTATAAGAAACCAAGGATGGCTTCATCAACAGACTGATCGGAGTTATAACCAAGAAAATAGGACAAAATAGTGGTAATTTTCTTGGTTCTATCAGGAAAAATGAATGAATCATAAGGAGGATTCCTTTTTGGCAGAGGACTATCAATAGCTAGAAACAGTTCAAGGGTCTTGGATCTTTTAGTAAATTCTAGTTTTTGGTAAGATTCTATCAAGTTTTCCTGGGAAAAAGGATGGGTTGTTGTAGTATAAGGGACCTGCAACATTTTTTTCAATGGAATTATAATCGATTGAACAAAGGATTTCTCTTGTGGGTGAAATAATTTCTCTTTGGCTGGGATGATAAGATTCATGACATTTTCTTACAAATTCATGCAAAATGTAATGAGGTAATTGAGAGTGCCAAAGCCCTATTTCATCTATCTGGTTAATCAATTGATCTTCCATCCAACAATAGATTTCATATCAATTAAATTAAGAAGAAGTCTCAACGATTTTGCAATCTTTGTCAACCAATGGGTATGATGGAAGTCGACCTGTGAGTGAATCAAAGGATTACGTAGTGAGGGGAGTCACAGGGGGTTTGAGGGGTGCAAGTAACCCCACTCTATGGGTGGACCTACCTATGGTTTTGTGCATGTTTTTTTCACATGGTTTTGGACGCGATGGTTTTTGGTCCATGGTTTTGGACATGATGGTTTTCAGTCCATGGTATTAGATGCTTCGACATGTATAAATATGTATTGTAACATTGAAAGGAACATAATGAAAAATCAAGTTGGTAGTCCCTATTTTTGGATCCAGGGGAAAATCTCTGTGTCTATGTGTTTTATGTGTTATGCTCTCGCATTGTTTATTTTATGTGTTTTAGAATTTGATGCATGTAATTTTTGTAAGGGGTTAAAACCTATAGGTGGGGTCATGACTTCGAGGGTGGAGGTGACAGTTGTGGGTCATGGGGATTAAATGAAATAACATTGGCTTATGAAACTTTTTGGTTAATTAAAACTCGTCATATATATGTTTTCCCAATGTTACAACTTAGGGTTGAAACATTTGATGCTTCAATTTGATTTCACATGTCTACCTACCCTTTTAGTCCTAACATTTTCATTTAATTTTGAAAGTGAATATAAGCTAATAGCTCAACATTTTCTTTTTATGCCTAATCTACCTATATACCTTATTTCCACCACTGGCTCAAATTAAACTGTTGAGCCAATTTTATTTTCTACGTATGAAAATCAATTTAAATTAAATCCAATCATGATTAAACTGTATAATTGGATCAAACAAACTAGTGTGGCATCTAAAAAAACTACACACAACTATTGTTTGCAAGATTAAATTAGACTAAAGTAGTGGCATTTATATTTTCAATACTTTCAGAGTTTATTGTTTTTTCTTTTCTCTCTAACCCAACATTTTTTATTTTTTGCCTTCATTTTTTAGGGAATCTATTCTAAGATTTTCTTTGATATGGACATATTTATCAAAATATTTCCTAGCATTTTTTGGTAAATATTTTTTTTCCATATCCTAGCTTAACATTTTTTTAAATATATTTTTCATTTTTTGACTAATTTATTCTAACTTACCAAAACCAAAAAATGCTATAATAGGTTTTCCATTCTAACCTGTATCGGAGACCACTACAGCAAAGGTCTCCCCATCCTCTCCCATGTTTTTTCAGTAGAATGTTTGCATCAGACCCCAATTGCAAGATGACCTGGTCCATTTCATAGTCACCATTTTGCATTGTTAACCTCATTTCTTGCCATGTTCGTGCCTTATGCTTGCTATTCTTTCTGACCTTGTGGTGTGCATAAGGTGCCCATTCCTTACTGGCACATTTATTGATTAATTCCTCAGGCCATCCACAACCTTGCTATCACGCAAAATTTTCATGAAGGTCTCCAAAAATGTGGTGAGTACAAAAGGATCGACTTCTATAGGCACACTAATTTCTTGTATCTTGCACTAGCTTCCAGAGGTGTAGGCCTCTGCAAAGCTCTTCTTGGCTTCCATAAAAGTTTCCTTAGCGTGAGTTAGATCAAATTATACTTATTTCTATAGGGTCTTTCTGACCCATCTATCTTCTTTAGGTTGTTTACCTTTATCGACTCCAGTCGTCATTCCACTTCTCATCATAATATTAACACTTTGATCCTCCCCATGGGGCTCAACTCTTATCACCTCTAGATTCTACGTAGGCTGTTGAGGCTGCACTTTATTCTCTTGTATTTTAGCTATCAACACCACCTAGTCTTCTATAGCATGGTCGAACTAGTTCTATCATTGAAATGATGGGCATGTCGGATTCTATCACTCTCGCGCATAGTGCTCCAGTTGTCCATAGTTGTAGCAGATAATATATCCATAGCCTCTACTAGGTCCTTCTCCTCGGCCCCTTCCTCTACCTTGAAACCCTCTATGCACTCCTCTGGCACCTTGATCTGGAAGCTGAGTTTCTTCTTGCATATAGTAAATCGGGGTTGTCTCCATCGTCATCTTATAGCTTCGACAGTGTCGCTCATCGTGGCCCACAAATTTGCAGAAATTACAGAACAACTACTGGGGTGTCTGAATTTTTTTTTTAAGTAAATGGAAATTACCCATTGCATTTTTCCTAGTAAATTAACAAATATCACACCATAGTGCAACCCCCATGTTCGGCCCTACTAGGGGTTCTATTTTAAGGGGAATTGACCCCCTCCTGTAATATAATTTGCGTACATCGAACAATGATCCTTATCGTGCCCATGACCCTTGCACTTCAAACACCAGACTCATGCATGGCCTTCTGGTTTAATCTCCTTGTCCTTCTTCAAAATTTGTATTTTTAAGTGTAAGCTCTCTAGACGTGAGTGGATTTTCCGTACTCCCAAGTTCGTATTCTGAATGGGTGATGCATGCAACCTCATCACAATCTCCAATGTTTCTTCCTGCGTTTCTATCTTCTGTTGTGACATGGAAATTCTCAAGGGGGGAAAAGAGAAGCTATGAACCATTTGCAATGCTAGACAGCTATGACCTACATGTTAGCTTCACCGATCTAACACTTCAACCTTTGATCAAATTCCCAAGGCATCTCATCCACCCTCATCCTGATCTCTTTAAATCCAATTACTGACTGGGAGTCCGATTTAGGTTTTCTAAACTCTTTGTTGAAAACTGTCTTAGTCACTTCTAGTGTTTCTAGAGGATTATCAGTGCAATACTTAATATACCAGGTGAGTGAATGATCCTGCAAAGTGGTAACCAACTGTGTCTTCTTTATATTTTCATCAGTAATCTATGTCATTGTCCACACAACATTCGCAACAAACCATAATTTATCTGGTTCTTCACTTCCTATGCCCTTGAAGACCCACATCTTCATTGCATTTTCCATATTTTATGGTGGTGATGGAGGTGGAGGGGTGGGCGAAGGAGTATGCAGTAGGCGTGGAGGTGAAGTGGATGGATGTTGTGTTCACGGAAAACCCTGTGTTATCATATGAACAACACTTCACGGTGAAGCCTGCACCACCCCTTCGTCGTCACTTAGGGACGTTTGGTCAATGGGCTATATTCGGGACTTGATCTCTCACGATCTCTAAATATTCTTCCACTTTGTGTAGCTCTGAACATCAAGGCAATGGAATTATCCGATATTCACACAAGATCATTTTAATCCAGGTATTCAATGATCTTAAATACTTACCTCGCTGTCCCTTGAAGAATCTTCGCTCTGCTTCAATATAGCCGACTGAGGTATCAATTGAAAATTATATAACAAATCCTCTCAGGATTTGATCTAGCTAGTGATTGACAGCCTGTGCGATCTTGTGCTCGGAGGCTTCTAGTCGTCACACTAATTCTGGAGTCCACATTATAGGACTATCAAGCTCCCACCTTCCTTGAATATCTGTCAGCTTAGCTAACCACTCATACAATTCAATTGGGAAGGTGTAGAAGAAGATATCATGTATCTCTGTATACAAATATATATTCAAACACTGCTCCTTTGACAAGCACATATTCTTGTTTTCCTGCACTGTGAACATGTGAATTTTTCGATCCATCCACTTTTCAATTTCTCTCTTGGCTGGGTTCCAGTGATGTGACATCACACATCCCTTTAAGAAGATCCTGATACTGGCACCGAAACCATTTTTTGGCTTAGGGGGTCTTGACCTAGGTTCAGAGTTAGTGGCACCAACCAACAAGACCCTACACTGTTGGCCCTTTCGAAAGCAACCTGAGTAGCGTAGGTTGTAGTCTCACCCAAAGCAGTATCGAGGGATGCAAGAACCAAGTTTTTGAATCCAAAGAATAGTGCGATGTCTTTCAATGCCTTGGATCTAGCTCCGCGCAGATCATTACACTCCTAAGGCACTTTACTGAAACTCTATTAAAGTGGCTGTTAGACTTCACATAGGTCCACGATCAGTCCTTGTGGAACTTTAATAGACGATTTATCTACTTACATGCATCAGAGAGTAATCATAAATTCAACTTCATGAAAATATGTTTAATATTTTAGAACACATAAGATAAATTACAAGAATCTTCATGGAAGTGTTAAACATCCATTGCGTACATTATTAAGACTTATTCAAGTGAATCGCGTAGCATTCAATCAATATTTCATAGAAAAAGTTATTCATTAGCGCCATATAACATAAATAAACATGAACATAAATACTCAAAATTCTTCAAAAACTTTTCTTTATTGATCTCAATTCACCGATTACATACTCAAATTACCCTACGTACACAGTGGTGGGGGTTTGCGCACTCAGTTGTAGACTCTACCTAGGCCTTCAAGGTCTCAGCTGTAAAGCCTTTTCTTCTACCTATGCGCAGGAAGAAGAGCCTCTTGCCTTAGCCTAATGCCCTATCCCACTTCTCCTTATTATCCAACTTCTTCCTTTGTTAGTTACCTCTTAGAATCGCTAAGATTTGACTATTTATAGACTTTTCCATATAATACCATGGTCCGTGGACCATGGGTGAATCTCAAAACTGACTCAAAACTTATCCAAAAGAAGGGGCTATGCCCCTTTGACTCTTATTCCTCTACGCACCCTGCATCCTCAAATCACGGAGACTTTGCTTTTTTTTACAAAATTGTACCAAACTTTGGGTTATCTAACCCTAAACTAACCCAGGGGACCCCATGAAAATGATTCTTTTGGTGTACTCATCCCAAGAATCCGATGAGGACTCCTATTCTGCACATATACCATTGTGTTGCATTCTTCATCCCACAAGTGAAAAGGTAGGCCCTGATCATGTAATATCACCTGTGCAACTCCCACAATTTTTTTCCTCCTCTCAGCCACCGCATTTGTGGTGGGTTATAGGGTACTATCAATTCCCATCGAATTCCTTCCTTTGCATAGAATTTTTTGAACTCATTCGACACATATTCATCGCCATTATTGCTCTTAAGAGCCTTTAATTTCATGCCAATTCCTTTCTCAACAACTGCTTTAAATTTAAAAAAAAAATATGAGAATTTATGGACTTTATTCTGCATGAATAAAATCCAACACTTACTTGAGAAATCATCTACAAATATAACATAATACTTGTGCTTGATCATCAAGTCTATACAGAAAGTTACATAGACATCAAATTGAATCCTTTCAAGGATTGCACATGCTCTACTATCTGAATAATTGAAGGTGGCTTTTGTGTACTTCCCTGAGGTACACCCTTTGCATGTATTATGTTGCTCTAGTGATCCATTAGGGAGGGCTTTGGTAATATATTGCATGATATTTAAAGCTCCATGGTCGAAATGGCGAAACCTTCTGTTCCATAATTCACTAATATCTCTGCTCTGCACCTTCTCTACATTTCTGCCCAAAGAAACAAAGTATCCCACATCCAACTTGTAGAGGTTCTTCACTAGAACCTTGATCTCATTCACTTTTTCCATGGAGATGTGCCTCGGTAATTCCTTTCCTTTGTTGCATATCACATCGTAATCATGTGGTCTTCCATCACCATGACAAAAAAAAAGTTCTTCTTTAGACATAGAACAAAAATCACATCCTTGAGCTGGAAAAGGGAGCCAGACTCCCTCTTAAAAGTAATTGTACTAATACAAGTTGCACTATACCACCTATCATCTCCCATCTTGATGTGCATATAGAGGTCCTTCTCCTCTAAGTCATTGAAAAATTCTTGGTTTCCTATCATATGGAATGAAGCACCACTATCCAAATACCACACACTACCCATCATTGTGCTTACCATGCATGCAATGAGGGTAATATCAAGCTCGAATTGTGAAGGTAGAGCTTCACCTTCCGTGCCTCTTGAGGGATTCTTGCCCGCCTTCTTATTTGGACACTTTGTGTCATAGTGTCTCTTTTCTTGACAGTGAAAGAACTTGAACTTGGACAAGTCTTTCTTCTTGGCCCCTTGACCAAAATCTCCATTGGATTGGGATTCCTTCGCTCTCCCTTTCTTTTTGTTTCCATCCAGGATACATTTCTCCTCATCCTCAACCTTGGATGAAGTCTTGTGTCTATTTCTCCACCTTATTTCTTCCCTTACTAGATCAGACAATAATCGCTTCCAACTTGGTAGTTTTTCTCTACCATTTACTGAACCTTGATAACTGTCCAGTTATTGGGAGGGACCAAAAGAGCTAGAGCTACCAAATCTTCTTCAAGGAAAGTAACACTGACACTACCAAGTTCATCATGAAACTGTGTAAACTTGCTTAGGTACTATGGAATTGATTCATTCTTTTGCATCTCGATACTTCAAAGCTTTTCCTTGAGTGTTAGCTTCCTATGGTAACTGTTATTTGTATCGATTCTTATGCAAGAATGCAAAAAAATAAATATATAAACATAAAAAAAAAATATGCGACGAGAATAAATGTTCATTTCATTAATATCAAACAACCGAAATATGCTTACATACAAAATGGAAATAAGGTAGCTCGGGCAATGGTAGCTTATATATGAGAAGAGATGTGGTGGATACATGCCTTTGAACTATGTTAAAATGCAGCTTGAAGACATATTTGTTATTGAGGAACAATGTAAAACCCTAAACATCCAAGAACCTAACCCTAGGAGATGAAGTGGAAAAACTGTAGGTCCTATTTGGGTAAATTGGTACATCAACTTCCTATGGTCGTAACTTTGGCATGCAATCTTTATTTCCTACCTCTTTAGAAATATATATCTAAGGACTACAATTTTCAACTGCAAACATTAGTGCAAGGCCAATTTTTTCCTGTCTTCCAAAAATATGTCGTTTAGGGCCTCAAAACAACTCCTAAAGTTTAGGACTTGAAAAACTGCCAAAAATAGTAAATTGTGCTATAATTAAGGAAACTAAAAAAATGAAAGAAATAATGGTGGGGATCCAGGTGGAATGGGTGGGTGGCCACCAATATCCATGTGAATCAGTCCTTCCCCCTTAGGAATAAATTTTCATAACTACATTGACTGCGTCCATGACATGGGGAAACTTCTACTGAACTTGGTTCATCTTGAGCTACTTGCCTTGGTGCACGAGTTGGCCAACCTTGACAACCCGATATAGTTGGATATTTTGTTGTGTGTTATTGAGTTTTATATTCATGATATTACCCATAGGTTTACGTTCAATGCAACTTAGGTTGAGCGTTGTTCATGTCATCTGCTCAATAATGTCTATTGTGTCCAGTAATGGGTGAAAGTATGTTTGCAGCTGGTCCACAATGAATACTTGGTGCAGGCCAAGGAATGGTGGAATTTTGATCTCAAAATAATTGTCTCCTACAATGTTAGTGATGGTCTAAGCACCATATAGGGGTGGGAAAATATTGTGGTGGGCCCTAGTGAGGTTCTCCTTCTACAAATGTAACCAAACATTTTTGCCCACTTGGAAATTGTGTGGCACCAAATGTTGATCATGATGTTGTTTGTACTTAGAATTTTTTTTGTCCTATATTTCATGGACCTGTTCACAGAAGTGTTGAAAGTGTTCAATGAAACTGGTAGCTTTGTTAACTTCAGATTGGACATGAGATGAAGCTACCTATGTAACTACAAGTGGTATGCCAAGATTAATGAGACACGGTGGTTCGAATCCTAATTCTACCTAATATTGGTTGTGGTCAATTGAGCTATGGAGAGCCCTGTTGTAGGTGTGTTGGACATAGGGGAGGCTTTCATCACATGGGCATGGATTGTATATGCGTAGGATGTGCAAGACCATTCCATTCATGACCTTTGTTTGGCCATCAATTTTGGGGTGGTAGGTCGTGGACTTAGTGAGATTGGTATCCAACAACGACCAGAGGCTTGACCAGAATGTACATAGGAACATTTTATCCCAATCACAGATCATATAATATGGGATCCTGAAGTGTACCCATACTTGTTCAAAGAAGGGTTTGGCAATGGATTATGTTGTGATACACTTCTTTCAAGCCTCCAGAATGGACATCTTAGAGAATCTTTTGACAACCATGAAAATGCAGTCATTGTAATGCTTGGTAGAAGGGAGGTCAGACATGTAATCCATGAAGATAGATTCCAAGGGTTAGCTAGGAGTAGGCAGAGGAGTATACATGCCTTATTTCTTGATTGTAGGTTTGGAAATGGCACAGATAGTGTAGGATCTGATGTACTTCCCAACATCTTCTCTAAGGTTTGTCCAAAAAAAACTTTTGAGAAGCCACCATGATTTTCTCTACCCCAAAATGTTTAGTGACTTGACTATAGTGTGCCACCCAAATCATCTTGCCACACTGGCTTGAAGGAACATTGAGCATTGTTTGTGTATTTATATCTTTGTTTTAGTTCATATTTGATTTAGTATTTTCAATGCTTTGTTTATCTAAGTCTGTTCAATAACAACATCAACTATTTTTGTGCTCCTTTGCAGGGAACAACCAACTATTAAGGCAATGTCTTTTTGGACACCATTTCCACAAAAAAGAAACCACAAAAATGCCAACCATACGATTGTCTTTTCCTTAATCTAAAGGTTATGTTTGCAGATATTCTCTCTGCATAGTCAACCTACAAGGTGATCAATATCTCTATGGAAGTTTTGTAGGACCTTATGAAATTGTGGTGGGTTGAGAAAATTGTTAATTTGCAATTTCCAATCGACTGCGCAACTTATGTTGAGACAATGCGCACTCCGTGGATTTTCCTCTGACAGATGTGTCATCGTGTTTGTGTATTGTGAAACCTGTGCATTTTTCCAAGAAGATAAAAATAACTTGTAATTTCACATTTTTCAAATGATTGTCAACTTTTAGTGAATTTCCTTCAGATTCACAATTTTTTTATAGTCAGTTTAGATTTCTTAGTTTCTTTACTAATCATAATTACTAGAGTAATTAGATTATCTTTGCTTTTTTTTTCACAATTTTCACATATCTTAATTAGCAAAAGAGTAAGTGGCCCGTTATCCACAAATCTTATTATTAGCCAAAGCATTAATTTCTTTCATTTTATGGGACTAGGAGCTAGTGTTATTAAAGAAAGTAAGTAATCTCTACTTTGATCGCGTATCTTAGACGAACCTGGGCTTGCATATGAAAACTTTCTTAAAGAATTTGAATTTTCATCTCCCTATATTGAAATTCACATAGTGTAATTGGAAAAGGTGTAAGTGGCCCATTATCTGCATATCGCTTCTTTTTCATGCAAGGAACAATTGAAATATAGTATAAGTAAGGGAATATTTGAACAGATCATCGAATATCCACATATTGTCACACTTTACATTCTCGCTTCATCACTTGCACACAATTATACATCAAACACTAAGCTTATATAAAATTCATATTATAAAGCATCCAGTTTCCAGAGATTTTGATGCTTAGTTTATTTTAGCTTACATATCACACCCTAAAGAAATGTAAGACCCGTCTAGTGATATGTGGTTCTCTTTGGGGCTACACAACCCATCTAGTGCTCAATACTCATAACTAAATCTAAAGAAGCTAAAGTCTCAAATACTCACATGGGACATAGGTACTTTGATGGTGAAAATCTAGGGAATCCTTTCCTTATAGGCGATGGTACAGGAAACAGTTGAGCCTCATTTCCATTACCAAGGTTGATTCTTTGACTATTGGAAGGCGTCGCCACACTTTTAGGACATTGTCCCAATACAGAACAAAGGATATCTCTGCAAGGCCTAGTTACATTGAGAGTGGTAAGAATGAATAGGTCCTCTTAGGATATGGTTCTTCCTTTAGAGCCAAAATCTCCTCTATTGAATTCAACTGAAGCTCCCTCTCAAGGGAACACCTCATTACCTTCTCTTCATCAAAATTCCATCTCTACAAACATATGATATCCTAAGAGATGGCAGGTACACCCGATAGTTGTGAGGTGTATCATCATACCCCACAAATATGCCCAACTCTATTGTGGGTTCTAGATTTTTCCTTGATTCCTTGCAAACATGAAAGTAAAATGATGATCCAAATATCTTGAAGTGTGACACATATGGTTTCTTCCCTGAAAATGATTCTTCTAGTGTACTCATTCCTAGAATCCATTGAGGACTACTATTCTTCACATATACTTTTGTGTTGCATGATTCAACCCACAAGTGAAGAGGTAGGCCTTGATCATGTAACATCACTTGTACAACTCCCAAAATATTTGTTTTCCTTCTCTCAACCACCACATTTTTTGTGTGTTATGGGGTACTATGAACTCCCATCGAATTCCTTCCTTTGCATAGAATTTTTTGAACTCATTTGACACATATTCACCACCATTATCGCTCTTGAGAGCATTCAATTTCATGCCAATTTCCTTCTCGAAAACTACTTTAAATTAAAAAAATTTAAAGAATGTCTATTATTTTTTTTGCATGAAGAAACTCCAACACTTAAGAAATATTCTACAAATATAACATACTACTTGTGCTTGGTCGTGAAGGCTACCGAGAAAGTTCCATAGACATCAAATTTAAACCTTTCAAGAATTGCATGTGCCCTACTATCTGAATAATTGAAGGTGGATTTTGTGTACTTCCCTAAGGTACACCCTTTGCATGTATTATGTTGCTCTAGTGCTCCAATAGGGAGGCCTATGGTAATGTGCTGCATGATCTCCAAAGCTCCATGGTGAAAATGGCCAAGACATCTATTGCATAATTCACTGGTATCTATGCTTTTCACCTTCTCTACCTTTATGCTCAAGCTAATAAAGTCTGCCACATCCAACCTATAGAGGTTCTACACTTGAACTTTGATCTCATTCTCTTTTCCCATGGCGATGTGGCTTAGGAATTCCTTTCCTTTGTTGAATATCACGTTGTGATCATGATCTTCAACCAATACAACAAAAACCAAGTTCTTCTTTAGACCCAGAACTAACATCACATCCTTGAGATTGAGAGGGGAGCTAGAATCCCTCTAAAAAGTAACTGTACAGATACGAGTCATGTTATGCATCCCATCATCTCCCATCTCGATTTGCCTCTAAAGGTCCTTCTCCTCCAAGTAATTGAAAATTTCTTGGTTGCCTATCATATGGAATGAAGCACAACTATATTGATACCACAGACTACCTATCATTGTGCTTACCGCGCATGCAATCACAGTAATATCAATCTTGAATTTTCAAGCTATAGCTTCACCTGCTACACCTCCCAAGGACTTCTCGCTTAGATTTATATATAGATACCTTGTGAAATAGTGTCCCATTTCATGAGAGTGAAAGAAATTGAACTTGGACAACTCTCTCTTCTTGCCAACTTGACTAGAATCTCCTTTGGATTGGGATTCCTTCCCTTTCACTTTCTTTTCCTTTCCATCTAAGGCATAGTTATCCTCATCATCAACCTTGCATGAATTCCTATCTCTATTGCTCTGTCTTATTTCTTCCCTTACTAGATCAGACAATAACCGCTCCCAACTTAGTAGTTTCTCTCTAGCATTTACCAAATCTTGATAACTATCCCAGTGATTGGGAAGGCCCAAAAGAGCTAGAGCTACCAAATTTTCTTCAAGGAAAATAACACTGACACTACCAAGTTCATCATGAAACTGTGTAAACTTCTAGAGGTACTATGGAATTGATTCATTATTTTGCATCTTGATACTTTGAAGCTTTTCCTTGAGTGCCAGCTTCCTATGGTATCTATTATTCTGATCCGATGTTATTCAAGAACACAATATATATATATATATATATATATATATATATATATATATATATATATATATATATCTATATATATCTCTATCTCTCTCTCTCTCTCTCTCTATCTCTCTCTCTCTCTCTCTCTCTCTCTCTCTATCTATATATATATATATATATATATATATATATATATATATATATATATATATATATATATATATATATATATATATATATATATAACATAAAAGAAATATGCAATAGGAATAAATCTTTATTTCATTAATATCAAAGACCTAAAATCTGCTTACATACAAAATGGAAATAAGGTAGCTTGGGCAATGATAGTTTATCTCTGAGAAGATATGTGCTGGATACATGCCTCTGAACTATGTTAAAAAGCAGCTTAAAGGCCTATTTATTATTGAGGAACAATGGAAAACTGAAAACATCCAAAAACTTAGTCCTAGGATATGAAGTGGAAAAATTGTAGGTCCCGTTCAGGTAAATTGGTACATCAACTTCCTGGTGTTGTAACATTGGCATACAATCTTTGTATCATACCTCATTCGAAATATCTATCCGAGGACTATATCTTATGACTACAAACATTAGTGAAATACATAATTTTTCCTGTTTTCGAAAAAGATGTCGTTTAGGGCTTGAAAACGGCTCTAAAGGTTTAGGACCCAAAAAATTGCCAAAAATAGTAAATTGCACTATAATTAAGGAAACTTAACAAATGAAAGAAATAATGGTGGGGGTCCAAGTGGAACAGGTGGTTGGCCATCAATATCCACCTGGATCAGTTCTTACCCCTTAGGAATCAATGGTACTAAGTGCGTTGAGTGCTTGCATGAGATGGGGAACTTCTACTAAACTTGGTCCCATGTGAGCCACCTGCCTTTGTGAAGGAGTTTGTCAACTTTGACAACCTGGTATAGTTGGATATTTTTCTTGTGAGTGTTATTGATTTTTGTATTCATGATCTTACTAGTCGAGGTTTGTTCAATACAACTTGGGTTGAGCGTTGTTGTGTCATCTACTCAGTAATGTTTGATGTGTCTAGAAGTGGCTGAAAGTATGTCCATAGCCGAAGTACATTGAATACTAGGTGCAGGCCAAGGAATAGTGGAATGTTGAGCTTGACAGAATTGTCTCCTACAACCCTGGTGATGGTGTAAGGCCCATATAGGAGTAGGAAAAGCTTGTGGTAGGCCCTAGTGAGGTGCTCCTTCTACAAATGTAACAAAACTTTCTCACCCACCTCGAAATTTGTGGTAACCAATGTTGATCATGACATTTTTTATTCTTAGAATTTTCTCTTTTCAATATTCCATGGACCTATTCGCAGAAGTGTTGAATGCGTTCAATGAATCTGGTAGCTATGTCAACTTCATATTGGGCATGACCCGAAGTTGCCTTTTCAACTACAAGTGGTATGGAAAGATCAATGAGACACAATGGTTGGAATCTCAATCCGTAATCCTTATAAAACCATTCCTTGAGAAACATCTACATTCCCCAACCAATAGCATCATCCCCTTAGGCCCTTCCCCCAGTACTGGGGTTCTACGCTACCATAGTTATTGTAGGTAAAGGTAACAACCTTTCTTCCACCATCAACATCTTGATCCACAACAACACTTCCCTCACCAGCTTCCCTCTTAATCTTGGCTTGAACACTACTTCCGCCCTTGTAAAGGATTGATAGTTATCTGCTCCGAACTTGACTATGTATCCCTCTACTATGGTCTGTACCCAAAAATCTACTACCCTTGTGAGATCGATATCCAAGTGTCAAAGTGATGCAAGGTTTGAGGGAACATAGTCATGACGGGTTGGTGTCATTCCTTTTGGTCGACTCTACACATTTAGCTTCCTTAACCAATTATAAAAATCTTCTTGGAACTTACACCAGAATATCTCGTATTGGTTACTCGCAACCTCAAAGTATAAAATCTCTTTACTTACTTTGGAAATACGTTGACCCTAATGAATAGCTTTTTCTAATATAAATTGGACTACTCTTTTATCCCACCAATCCCGAATCTCTTTCTTAAATATTGTCGACACCATATTCCAAACCAATTCTTATAACTTCATGTCCCAACAATGGAACCATTTGTTGGCACAAAAATGACATCAATGAGAGACCCTGGATTCAGGCAGAAGTGGTCAACAATAGTTCATTGAGTCTAGGACAACACCAAAATTTTCACCTTACGCCAAGGGATAAGGAGTCTCACCCGAGGCATGTTATGATCGAAAATAAGAAGGGTTTAGTATAGTTTCAGGTATATCTTAACCATTACTATATATGTATCCCTATGCATATATTCAGGCTAACAACATGTCAACGTGATGATCAATCTAACATGAGAATAGACTCGCATCATATTGAGAATTTTAGTGGGTCCGTGAATCATAGCCAAATACACACATCATATCAATTAACCAGTCGGATTTCTCATTCATATTAATCCATCAAAAGGTTTAGTACACTATACATTCGGCCTCAGCCATAGACAAATACATAAAATACTAGGCTTATAGAACATCACAAATCCTAATAGATGACAACTGTGGCTTTCTTGCTACTTATCTGGGCTTCAGGTCAAATACTCTAGTAGCTTGCATCCTCCTTGTTACTCGTCCTTAACCAAAAACTATTCAACCCTTCTCTCCTTGTGGTATGCTCCTTTTGTATGCTACTCTGCACTTTGCACTGCTACTTCTACTCAACTGTCACTTTCCTTGGCTGCCTCTCGCCTGCCTTGTCCGCTCGACCACCTCTGCTTTCTACTAACACATTACCACAACCATCCCGCAACTGCATTTTCCTTTTTCCCTTCCCATTTGTCTTCTCCACAACTTGACCGTTACTTCTGCCACCTGTTTTCCCTTCTTCATATCTTCAAAATGTTTTAAAATTCAAAACGAAGGCCTCAATAGCTTGTATAGTGGATCCATGGATAGCCCCATTGGTTAATGATATACTTGATTCCGTTTTCTCTACTTCAAGAGGTCTACAGTAAGGTTGTCCCCTTTCCCCTTATTGTACATCATCATGGCTTAAATTCTGAGTCAAAATCTAGAAGCAACTAAGAAAGAAGGGTAACTCGCAGACCTGTGTATTATGAAAAATGTAAAAGATATCAATCAATCATAGTTCTTCGATGATACTCTTCTGTTGGTTGGATCCTCTCGAATTATTGCCTCTTAGTCCCAAAAAAAATTGGATACCTATTTCCTCTTGTCACGTGGGTTGGTAAACAAAAGTAAAAGCCAATTGATAGGTTGGAATTGCTCAAATAATACTTCGCAAAGAATATACTGTATTTTGGGTTTTATAGTTGTTAAGGACTGGAAATCATTCACCTACCTCAACATTCCTATTTCATTAGGACCACCAAATGGAGAGGATTTGGAAGTAGTTCTTCAAGAGATCAGAAAATAAATTCAATCATGGGGAGAACGTTGGTTGAATGTCATAGGAAAGATTGTCTGTATTAAGTCAATGTTTTCTTCCCTTCATATGTATATCAGGTTTGGGGTCCTCACACCTAAGAGTACCATCCATAATATAAGCAGCATGATCCAAAAATTTTCTTGTTAGGGTGGAAGAAATAATGAGGTTCATTTCAACATGGTGAATTAGAATATAGTTAGATTATCAAAAAAGTTGGGAGGATTGGAAGAAAAAGATCCTGAATACATGAACCTCGACTTGGATGCAAAGCTGGTATGGCAACTCCTACCTCTTATCTTATTTAAAAGGGTGGTTGAAGAAAGAATTCCTAAGGAAATACTTTCATTAGAATTGACTACTCAAGCCACAAACGAAGCATGGGAAGTACAAGGAACTATAATTTGGAAGTTGTGTAAAACAACAACTCTAGTAGTACTGGATCATCTAATATGGGAAATAGGGAATGGAATGCACATCTAGCTTTGGAAATATTGGGTTCCCCCTACATCATTAGCTAATAAATATTAGGTTGTTCAGGATCTATCTTATTGAATGGAAGAGCAGTGTTTTCACAGTTTGGCTGACATTTATGTTTGGGTTGATGAAGGTGTTTAGAGGGGATAGAATTGCCGCAACTACCCACCTCATCTTTCCCAATTGTGGCTTGATTTGCTTATATCGCTAAAAAATTCCATGTTGTTGGTATCTCATCATTTAGAATCTAGATCATCGAATATATTTGAGAGGTAAGCATATACACTACATAGTTAAAGAAGGGTATGGATCTCATATTAGACAACTTATGCACCCTCAATCCTCTCATATATGGGGAAAATTTTTGAATAAGATGGTATTTGTAAGGTCAACACATTTTGTTGGGAGTTAGTACATGGGAATATTCTGATCACGAAAAATTAAAAAAAAAAGATATAGGGATATTTATAATGTGTTTTTTGTGGAGTGGCTAAAGAAGATATTAAGCATGTATTTTGTCAATTTTCCTTTTCAACAGAAGTGTGGAAAGTTACCTTGCATCCAATTGGAAAAATACAAAACATTACTTCAGATTGGTGTGAAATGTTCAATAATTGGAGATATCTATACGAGTTGCATCACAAATCTGACTCGACAATAATTTGATTATGGGTTTTCATTGATAAATATTTGTGTTGGTCAATTTCGCTCTCTTGAAATCACACCATCTTTAAGAAAATGTTAAATTTGGCTCCAGTTGCAATGAAAGTGACTCAACTTATTTTTGAAGTCATATCTTCTAATAGGTATAATCCATCTGATTCGAGAGATATTTCAAATGATGAAAGAGAGTGGTTCAAATTAAGCATGCCTTCTAATCAAATTGTTAGCTTCAAGTCTTGTAATGCTAATCCTTCCTTCTCAATTAGAATGATAGGAGATTAGTTCCTAGAATGGCGTCGTTCCTTAGGAAAATATCAGTTCTTCTTTGATGGAGCTTCAAAAGGCAACTTGGTGGAGGCAAGAGCGGGAGGGGTTCTTTATTGTTCTGATGGAGAAATAGAGATGAAATTTTCTTGGGGGATAGGCATAGCATCAAATAACCAAGCATGATCCTGAACCCTATGGCAAGGACTAAATATAGTATTATTAAAGGGATTTTTTTGATTAAGTGTATTTGCAGACTCAATGATAATCATTCAAAAAAACACACAAAGTATAAAGAAAAACTTGGATGAAGATCCAATACTAGGATCAAAAGTTATTATCATTTAAAGTTTCCTCTTTTAACCCTTACAAAATCATCAAGCCCTCCACGTGGGATGTCAAGTGGCAAATGTGGTTCTACCATGTCTGAAAATACATCAACACATGCTTGCCCTCGTCAACATTCCAGTGCATTATGCCCAAACCTGGGAAGTGTACAGTTGAGCCAGGCGCTAAACAATGGGTGTGATCCTCATTATTTAATGGAGATATCTTCCTCACCCTACCCATTGCATGTAAGGAAATTATTCCATGTTATATCCATTCATTCATAAAAACATGGGGTTAAACCCCACACTCCTTTCTAATCATCTTGATTAGGCCAACATGGGGTTAAAATCACACACAGAAGGCACCACACCCAAGGTGATTTTTCTCAAACTTTTATGCAGGTGGCAAGAGTTCGACATCTTCACTTATGGCATTTTTCAGACTATTTTCCTTTTGTGCATGGAACTCCTTGATCCTATTTTTCTTGGTCGAACTGGATCCCGTGACCTCTAAATTCTTTACCACCGCGATGGTGCACTCTGAATCTCTCCTTGACCTAGTGTTCGAGGGGCCTACACATTTCTCTTATACACAGGTTAGCCATGGTGACTTTCCTTGCAAGTATTTGTACACTTTTTCAGCAATGTTGCTTTTCCAATGCCTTAGATCCCATGTACACCAATTAGCTTAACTTGGGGAGCTTCCCTCAACCACTTCTTTATCTTTTTCATTACATATTTTATCCCCAACTCTGGCAATGTGGAATATAGTTGTACTTGATGAGTATTCCCGACCATGAAGAGCTCATAAAAAAAATTGTCTTCCATTCTCTGGTTTTTGTGGAGAGTCTCGAATTGCACAAAATGAATTGAATATACAATTACGTAGTAGTAGATCAACTCTCTCACCCTTCCCTTGAAACAATTATTTATCTCTAGTGACATCCTGGAAGGTAACTTTGCATCTTCTTTTTTATAGCTAATACAAAGGAAGAGATTCTTCATATGATATATCTGATCTTGGAGAAGCAGATGATTTTCCTCCAACAAAACAACATCATATATTTCTCAAATGACTTGTTGGAAAAATGAAATCATGCTCACACAACTTTTCCTGGCCAGAGTATCCATTACTCCTTTCTCTACATGCGGCAATCTTAGTCCTCAAATTCCACTCCTTCCTCAGCTTCCAAAGTTCTTTTATTATTTTCTTTGGCATGACCAGTACAGGAAAAATTCCTGACAGGTCTAGTTCTTCCACATCTTCTTGTGTTTTCACTACCATTTTTCTTCAGATATCCTCTCTCTACAGGTGATGGGTTTTCCGTGGTCACTCTGGCCAACTAGAGCTCTGATGCCACTAGTTAGGATTCACAAATATATAATCAAGCAACAAATATTTAAATAATATAAAACGTGATTTATCAAAAAAAAAAAACTAGGGAAAGACCAGTTAATAATAGATCTATTATTAATCTTGGCTAAACCATAATGAATTAGATTACAATCTAATTTTTCACAGCTCAACCATGACTAACTACAAGAAAGAATTATCGATATTTTTAAAAGCTTCAACTACATGTAATACCATAAACTTCATACCAAAAGTCACCAACACTGAATGACCAAAACCATAACTATCGATACAACCTCAACTCCACCATGACTGAGTCAAATTTCTCTAAGAATCAATCAATTAAGTAGCATGCTGAATCCACTGGAACTATGAAATTTTGCAATAAAAAGTTGTTTGTTTTCCAAAATATGAAAGAATTTTTCTTTTACATAAATTTTGAAGCGTCATTATCATATGGATATACAGGTTTCATACAGGAGGAGAGCAATGGCAAGCAGGGACTACGCAACTGCAATCTACCGTTGTTGACACCCACACTGTTTATTCTCTGATTATCATTATTGTAATAAATAAATTGTGAGTGTCTCAAACTATAGGTATGCAAGTTGGAGAAAAATATGCGAGTTAATTAGAAATGTTTAGTGAGAAACAAATAAATTAACTGGATGTGAATGTTTGGAGGATTTTGAGGGATGTTCAATATTTTTTCCAAGGGTTAATATTTTAACAATGTTGCTAAATGTTACTTAATGGTGTTCTTTTAATAAAAGGTGGAGAGAAAGGTTATTTAACCTACAAATATTTTTATTTTTTTTTTCTTGGATAATTTTGATAACATAAATGTTACTTAGCTGTTGTTATTTTAATAAAAGTGGGTAAGAAGGGTATTTATAATACAAATATTTAATTTTGTTTGCTGGGAAATTTATGAACATTTTGTTTGTTAGGAAACTTTTGCTTATAGTGGCTTTTCTCTTTTATCGTCGTTTCATTTTGTGTATTTAACTATTGTGAATTAAGTTATTGTTCATTTACTTTGATTTTTGAAAATCATATAGATTTGCGGCTTAAAAATGATGTGGATTTTACTATCCCATAGGTTAAACCAGCAATTTGAAATGTTAGTTTTGTGGATACGAATGTCATTGGGAGATCTGGAGCTTTCTATCTCAAGGAATCCACACCCCTAGCCCCAACCGGCTCCCAACCCTGCAGCACTCCTATTATAGAAATATTTGGGCACTGCGACCCCAATCACATATGTAGATAAACCAAGGGCTCTTAAACCCATAAAAGTGTTGTTTCATACCCTAAAGGATCAAGGTCATCTGATTACATCATTTCCCAAAAGTTCCACCTGAAAAAACTACTCAGAATTGGTCAAAACTGACCCATACAGACTGCTCCTTGGTCAAAGTGCGATGCATCTCACCTATTACACATGGGGGTTGTGATGCATACTAAAAATGCCTTTTGTAGGGTGAGATGGGTGAGAGTAGACAAATGGTAGAGACAGTTTGCTAGGTGGAAGCCATGAGAATCTTCTAGAAACTTCTCATATGACACTTGCCTCTCTGAATTCACCCAGGGATGAGTAAGAGATCATTAAATCTCCAAGTGGAACCAAGAACTATTAGTGAAATGACACTAATCAAAAACCCAGAATCTGACTCACCCCCCTACAAATATCTATATATGGATCCCTCATCCTAGAGATCCAAAGGCTAGAATTTTGTAATTTGTAAGGAAGTGTTGTTGGTTTCTCTGTGAGACATTGTATTGTTGGGTGATCTAACTTTTCATGAGGTGAAGAGTGCTTTCAAGCTAGGAGGATGGTGCTAGATCAGATAACTAGGTTGTAATCCTCTCTTCTACTTCTATCAATAAAGTTATTTGAGTTTTCCTCCATATACTTGTGTGTTTCTGAATCTTGTATTTGTGTATGCATTTGTATGGTTAATGTACATCTGATTCTACATTGTTTATGGTATCATAGATCTCTATGATTTGATGGTATTTTGTTACTTTGCCTCTATAGGTGTTCTTTGAAGTAGGACAAGTGAGAAAGGAGTGGCGAAGCTCTATCAAAGGAGAGAAGAAACAAGCAAGGAGCCAAATGCAAGACTAAGGTTGGTGCTCTCTACTTCTCTTTCATCTATCTCCCATAAAGAAAAACATAGGTTACTTTGAATTGTTTGTTTCTAAGATAGCTACCAGTCTTAGTGGGACTAGTAGATCTGAATGGTGACTCCATTGGGGAGCAAATAGTTTGTTTGTTTGTTACTGTTGTTTGCTTTATAAACTATAGACAGAGCCTGAAGTTAAGCCAGCTAGCCTTCGAATTGCTTTTGCTCTGCAACTGCAAAGTAGATCAACATAGCTTTAGTCAATCTCTAGGTTTGTTTATGAACTGAACATCTAACTTGAAAACATCCTAAGTGCCCTGGTGGTAGCTCAATAACCTCATTAGATCATACCTCTATACTTTGTGTTTACTGTCCATTATAATCTCGGCCTAAGTCACTGAACTTAGTTGCAAACTGTGGGTGAAAACCAAGCTCAGTCTCATCCCTGGATCATCATGCTATCTCTCATTGGCAGTCTGGATGCATCGCACCTCTCGTGTGCTTCAGGTGAGATGCATCCCTATTTCCCTTAAGCATAGGTGCGATGATTGAATGAGACTATTTCTCTCTCCAAATTTTGGTTTTCTCTTCATTGTTTTCAGCTCTATTCAGTAGTTTTGCTGCTTATGATCAGTATATCATTGTTGAAGCCTTCTTCCTTTACATTATTCAGCCTCCATTGATAAGGAATTGTAAATGTTTTTTTAATGTATTTTTCATCATTTACAGTCCTCCTTTGCAAAAAGTAGCTTAATCGAACTGTCGTCTTTTGATTCGAAAGTGTCGTAACTGTCATTTTCAGTCAAGAAAAAGAGTGTCGTAAAGTCTTCCTCTTCTAGATAGTCGATTGTACTTTTTCAAAAGTATTCAATTTGAATTGTCAATTCTTTGATGTGTCGAACACAGTTTTCCATTCGAAACTAAAAGTGTCGTCTTAGTCTTCCTTTCGTTTTGAAAATAAATTGTTAAAGTGTCGCTTTGAAGAAAAGTAGCTTAGATCTGTACTTAGTTTTATTTTTGGCATTCTCACATTAAGGAAATGGAAAAATAAATACATGCATGTGCATTTTCATTTAGACTGCATGTGGAAATTGATTTAGGAAAAGTGCATTTAGTGTGTGCTCTCTGCTCTCTGTTGAAAGAATCTTACTCTTCTTTCCTTAGTAGCTAGGATTTTCATTGCTAAAAGAAAACAAACGATTGTTTATCATTTTAGATTGCATATTTAGGAATTGTACATCTACATCACGTGGTGAGCCTTGAAAGACAAACTTCTTAAGAAAGATCAACTATAAAATAAACCTCAATGAACATAAAAACGCTTTCGAACCTAATAGACAACATCTAGAAGTCTAGGCTAGAGACGTATTTGGGCACCGTAAAGCTTGGTAACTATCATTTTCATCGTAGGTTGGGTGATTCCTCCTCTTGATATGACAAGTGCTAGTATAGACTTGTGCTCCCACATACCATCGAGTATATATTGGGAGACCACAATAGGCTAATATCCTTTATCCTTAAGAAGTCGTGTCTGCCACCCTATCGATCGTAATGCACTGAACACAACATTCAGGAAGATTGACTGCCATACATAAAGTCCTCGGTAATTTCTCTTTAATTTACCACCGAGGTGCATATTGCAGTTTTGCAATTAGTTTGGTAATCCCTTTGTCTAGATTTCCAGAGTAGTCACTTTCGTTCCTTTTCGACTCCTTAAAAGAAAAGGTCCATCTAAGCACTTGTCACTTTAGGCTCATTAAAAATCGAAGGCGACTAGAGTCACCTTTAGCTTTTTCTCGACTCTTAAAAATTGAAAAAGCAAGTTGTGTCAAAGCGTCATAAAATTCATTTAATTTGGAATAACATTTTCCCCTTTTAATTTTGAGTTGATCAAGTAATCCGCAATCGTGGAAGAAAGTCAATCAAAACCCCATCGTTCATGGAGACTAACAAGTCAAACATCTTTGACTTCAGAAACACAACCATTCTAGGGCCAAGAGATCTCGTTTAACTGGGTCGAAATATCATGGTTTATTTTAAACTTGTGTTTCAACATCATCAGAGACTCTAGTTACTCCAATTATTTCTAGTACCCCTGCCTCTACAGAAGAAGTTCTGCAGTTACAAGAGGACATTAGAACTGATCCTAGTGTAACGGTAAACACTTCTATTCCTAAATCAACTCCATCTAGGGCTGATTCGGAAGGTGTGACCCCTCCAGTATCTGTTGCTACAAAATCTATAACTTCTTCAGCACCGGAAATATTTTATGGACCTAACGGTCTACCTCTTCCACCTGGACTCATTGCTATAGAAGAGATTATGGAGGATCTTCCATCCAGTACCCCATTGCATTTTTGAACTGGGATCCACCTATTTCCTTCTACTATAGAAGTTAGTTCTTTTGATCACCCTTCATTGTAGGTTCCTGTCAAATCACTAGGAAATATTTTGGATAGACTCAATATGTCTAAAAAACCATCAGCATCTAGGACTGTGTGATCTGATACAACAACAACAAAACCTCCTACCGCTACTCTGACAATGTTCGTTGTTATACCATCTGTCCCAACTAGTTCTCAACCACTAGATGGAGTCCACCCAGGGACTGTTTCGACAACATGGTCTGTTCCTATTTGTTCATCTGGAATCTTATCTGGAATTTATTATGTTGAGACTCAGCAAATTGATCCTTCATATCAGTATCAATTTGGGCAGTCCAGTCTCCAAAGACCAATTTACTCTTTGAACAATGGATTGCCGCCATATGGGGGGCAATATGCCTTTTCATTTTTCCCTCTGGGAGAGCAACCATATGAGAGTTCACAACAAAACTCGGTTCAAGCTGGAATTGCATCTAGTGGTTGGGTACCAATACTGCCTCAACAGCCAAGAGTTGTATATTCAATGCAACCAAATCAACCTGTGTCGAACATTCCCACTACACCGGCTATTGTGATGGTGTCACAAGTACAAGCACTGCCTATTGTATGTCAACCTCAAGTCTCTCAGGTCGTAATACAACAACCACTTCTTTCCATGACTCAATCACAACTGCAGATTAGTGGCTCCTTAACTGAACCGACAAAGGCTCAAACGGGGATTATCACCCCTCATCTTGGTCAAACATCCACTATTGGACAACAGAAAATGGTCCAACAACCATGGATGGTACAATATCAACAACCGCAATTCCAGCAAGCTTACCGAGGACCTGAGCAAAAACGCTTTGCAGGTAATGGACAACCGTATGTTCAGAACGATTACCAACAATCATATTATAATGGTTATGCCCATCAACCTTATGAAAGTTATCAGCATCAAATACGTTATGCTGGTATGCAAAGACCCACTGCTCAGGCAATCCCATCTTATCCTGGGTATGCTTCGCCAAACCTGAATCAATAGTTTCCTTTCGTAGCAACTTTAGAATTACCAGATCTGAATCAGCTGACAAATGATTCAATTGCTTATGCCCCTTGGTGGCCAGTGATTCCTCATAAACTTCTGTCAGATATTCGTAAATTCAATGGAAATCTGGGTGAAGATCCATTGAATCATGTAATGACCTTTCATTTGTGGTGTTCGTCCAACACCCTTAATGATGATTCAATTAGGCTTCGCCTTTTTTAGCGAATGCTAACTGGTCCAGCAATGAAATGGTACATTGAATTTCCCAAAACTTCATTTGATAACTTCACCACCCTTGCCACTACTTGTTTAACCCATTTTCAGTTACCCATAAGGTACGAAACAGGAATGGAGCTCCTTACCAATTTTAAACAGGCAACAGCCACTCACATATCTGATCATATTCATGAGTGGTGATGTCATCCTTGAATGGTAAAGACATATGTTCCTGATTAGCTTTTTGCTGAGTGATTTATTAAGTAATTATTGCCTTCTATTACTGAAGATCTAGCAAACGGAGGAGTTGTCACTGAAGAGAAAGTAATTTCTTGTGCACAATATTTGGACTTGATCTATACTTAGTCCGTCAAGCTCTACGACAAAATTCCTGAAGCTCCAAGACCAAATTTTTCCATTCCTCCCCCTCCTAAATTGAACAGGGACTCTCATGCTAGTGACAGTGTGATTGGTACCTCAAGTACGCAAACACCAAAGGCCCCATCTGGTAAAGCCCTTGTAGTTTCAAGTCAAAAAGCAAATGATAAACTTCTTGCCTCAGAGGTCAATGTCATGTCATCCGATAAGGGCAAAGAACCAAAGCAACCAGGGGGCAAGAAGAAAGGGAAAAACAAAAAGAATAAACAGGAAGATTCTACTCCTGAAAAATCTTCTGAGAACCCAGCTGGGAAATAGAAACCTTGCTATCCATGTTTAACATGTAACAATGAACATTTCACAAGAAATTGTCCACATCGAGCTAAGGTTGCGAAATTTTTAAAGATTTCAACTACCTCAACAGTGTTGACTGATCCGTTTCCAAACCCAGAAACTAACATGGTTGCTATTGATCATGCTTCCAAATCCCAAGTGCTTATGCTATCCATCTTGAAACAAAAAAATGATGCTTTGATATCGACAAGGAACAAAAATTATGGGAATCCACAGTCGTCGAACAACAAGGCTACAGATCAACCCAGTAGTTCGACAACAGCTTCACCATAAGTTTTTCCATCCATCATTTATGAAATAATTACAAATCCACCAAAGGGAGTAGTACATAAATCGACATTTAATCCTCGTGCTCGAGCAGCACAGAATTATAATATAGTGGAGGATCTGGCTCAATTGTGATCTGCTATGTCAGCACTTGAAGTACTGTAGAATTACCCCTCTCAAAAGTAGGCTTTGTTATCAGCTATAGGTGGGATTGACCCAGCAGATTCCAATCTTGTGGCCTTTAACCATAAAGGATATGAACCTAAGTTACTGGGTCAACTTGCTTTCCTTATACAGGTAAAATCCCTCAATAAAACTATTCATCGAACAATCATTGATGAGGGGGCATCTACTTGTATTATGTCAATGAGTTGTTGGAAAACTTTAGGATCACCACCCTTGTCATGATCATCAATGACATTAAAAGAATTTGATGGAAGAACATACACGCCATATGGGATATTAAGTAACTTGAAAGTTGAACTAGGGAGCAAGACAGTAGAAATTTAAGTCGAGGTAATTGATGGAAACCTTGACTACAGTATCTTACTGGGAAGGCCCTAGATTTATGCCATGGCTGCCGTTGTGTCAACATATTTTAGAAATATTGCATTTCCCTTCCAAGGCGGAGTTATAATCATTGACCAACTAAAATTTTTCCCCAATAGTTCACAAGCTACTGGAAGCATTCCAATGATCCATGGAAGCTCTCAATCACTTCAAAATGTCAGAGTAGGCCTCCTAAAAGACCCTTCCTTTATGGGTACTTTTGCCCTCCCGCCTCCGAGTAATCTGGCGGAAGTGGCCATAGTGGAAACCTGTCATATGATATCTTCTACATCATCAAAGATTAAGAAGAACTCTGACTGTTTTGATAGTATGGATCACTGAGAATGATTCTTATCTTGTGTTGACCTCATTACAAAATGAAACAAGGGTTATGAGGATAGTTCTTTTACTGTGTCAACTTCATTAAAAAATGAAACAACTCCCTTTCCAAATCGAGACTTTGATTACGATCTCGTAAAATCCAAGTCGAGTCTTTCCAAGATCTTGAAAGCGAACCTTCATTCCATCCACCTCGTTGAATGCGATGAATCTTGGGGGGCATGCACCTCGATTTGCATCACTATGCTAGGGGCATGCGAACTTATAACAACCATAGTTTTTCGTTTCAATCTTGTGTAAACATGAAACCGAATCTGAGCAAAGTTTCAATGGGGCAAGTGCATTAAAAAATGAACCTACTAATAAGAGACATCTTTAAAGATGATTGGAATGAGCAATGTTTCTGCAAGGTTCAAGCTCGTTAAAAAATAAACCCGCCACTGAGCATAGTTTCTTCCGATTCAAGCTCATTAAAAAATGAATCCACCTTCGGTAAATAACCTTTGTCATTGCCATTTTATCTGCCTTTCGAACCTTGGTTGTGTTCCTTCCATCACCTCCATTATTTTGGCCGATCATACACTTCCACTTGATTGTTTACCATTTTTAGGAACGGCTATGATGAGTGGTCCTGTTAGCTAACCTCTTCACACCACCATGTTTTGAGAAGTTCCAAGATTACCTGGAACTAGTTCCAAGATTACCTGGAACCTGTTTGCTACCCTAAACACCACTCGTTCCTAAAAAAATGAGTCTACTTTAAACTCTTTTTGGACTCACTAAATATGAAAAGATTGTCGAGCAATTGGGCTCTCTAGCTCGCTAAAGTGCTTGGAAGTGCCATTCCTCCTATATTTTAATCTTTTTGGACCTGAGGGATTATCACACAAAAAGATCGAGCGCTTATCTTTTTCAGCTTGCTAAAACTATCAAAAAGTCATCCCTTTTGTATTATTTTATACTTTTTCAGACTTACGGGATTACACCACAAAAAAGGACTATTGGAGTTTCCTTTTCATCCCTTTTCAAACTCTCTAAATATGAAAATGACCGAGTTATCTTTGTTGTTAAAACAATATCGACAAACTTGTCCACTTGGACAGAGCGAGTTTCACTGTCGCCAGGCTCGCTAAAACATAGCGACAGGTTTGCCCAAAGGGCAAATCATAGAGCAAGCATATGTTATCCTCCTCAAGCTTGACAAAAATAGAGAGGTATTGGTCAACAATGACTTGGGAAAAAGGGAAGAAAACTTGAAGAACTTCATTGGAAGCAGGTCGCTCTTGAACATGACAATTTCACTCCATCACCATGATTCAGTCGGGTTGGGTTATTCCGTTCACTGGTCACATCACCATTGGTCCTCCATACCATCCATTTTGGGGTTAATGCTACCAATCCATTTCAGTGTCACCTATATGTTCAAGAGAAGATGCTTAGAGAGTTCACCAACCCAGCTAACACCTCATCCACTGCAATACCTTCACTCTCCATTTTTCATGACTGCCATTCTTGAACCTTGTATAGTTAGACTGTTTTCAACTCCACAAAATCATTTCCTTCATTTCCTATCATAGATGTGGGATTCATTAAGGCCCTCCTACGACGGGTCACTTCTTTTCGACATCAGCTCATTATCCAAGAAGTTGACTTAGGAACAACCCTTTCAGTACTTTGAAGCTTGCATGCCTCAATGGCAAGTTTCTCACTTCCAACGACAGGTTTACATCAAGGGTCTTTGACCGAAAGATTTTTCGTGGTGTGTGACATCGACTCATGTATTCACACCATGTGAACTGTACTATAGTACCTTGAGGGTCATTATCATTATCGGTGATTCCTCTCGTGCCTTTTAACAACTTACATCATTGGCTGGTAATTAGGCGATCTCTTTCCATGTTTGACTTCAGAACATCTTTTCACATGGATCGACTTGTACATCGAGTGAAGATTAAATAAGACCCCAGATCTAGTTTCATCCATCCAGGCTATGATATATTCAGGAAAATAAAGACATCAAATGTACTCCATGGCTGCACAGATAATCATCCAAGCTAAGGATGATGGCTCTACAACAATCACCAGTCTGCAACAACGGACGATTGTCTGTCCTATGTACATGAAAACGAATTTATAAAGTTGAGCATGGGAATGCCTACCTCAGCTAGATCATCAAAATAATATGAAGATAATTTATTGTATTGTATCTTATTACAGGTCACCTTCCAGTTAGAAAAACCTCAGATCCTCATGATAAAGCATTTCACCCAACATCAGAAGATTTACGACTTCATGCTTTAGGGGCAATTGTTATAGACATATTTGGGCACTGAAACTCGAATCACATATGTCAATAAACCAAGGGATTTTAAACCCCTAAAAGTGTTGTTTCATACCCTAAAGGATTAAGGTCAGCTGATTACATCATTTCCTAGAAGTTCCACCTGAAAAACTACTTAGAACTGGTCAAAACTGACCCATACAGACTGCTCCTTGGTCAAATTGTGATGCATCTCACCTATTACACACAGGGGGTGTGATGCATACTGAAAAGGCCTTCTGCAGGGTGCGATGAGCGAGAGCAGACAAATGGCGGCGACAGTTTGCTAGGTGGAAACCAAAAGAATCTTCTAGAAACTTCTCATATGACACCTGCCTCTCTGAATTTGCCCAAGGATGAGTAAGAGATCATGAAATCTCCAAGTGGAACCAAGAACTATTAGTGAAATGACACTAATTAAAAACCCAAAAGCTGACTCACCCCCCCAACAAATATCTATATATGGATCCCTCATCCTAGAGATCCAAAGGCTGGAATTTTGTAATTTGTAAGGAAGTGCTATTGGTTTCTCTGTGAGACATTGTATTGTTGGGTGATTATCTTTTCATGAGGTGAAGAGGGCTTTCATGCTGGGAGGATGGCACTAGATCAGACAACTGGGTTGTAATCCTCTCTTCTACTTCTATCAGTAAAGTTATTTGAGTTTTCCTCCATATACTTGTGTATTTCTAAATCTTGTATTTGTGTATGCATTTGTATGGTTAATGTACATCTGATTCTACATTGTTTATGGTATCATAGATCTCTATGATTTGATGGTATTTTTCTACTTTTCCTCTATAGGTGTTCTTTGAAGTAGGACAAGTGAGAAAGGAGTAGCAAAGCTCTATCAAAGGAGAGAGGAAACAAGCAAGGAGCCAAGTGCAAGACTAAGGTTGGTGCTCTCTACTTCTCTCTCATCTATCTCCCATAAAGGAAAACACGGGTTACTTGAATTGCTTGTTTCTAAGATAACTACCCATCTTAGTGGGACTAGCAAATATGAATAGACACTAGTTTTCCCGGAAACAACTCCATCACCAAATAGGATCCGGATTGGTATGGAGGGAAGCTACCCACGCATTAAAAATAGTTACAGTTGCATTCTATTGGAAATAATAATCCCAATCACCACCTTAAACACACTGACAAACACCATGCTTTGCTAGTCAACTACTACATGGTTGTGATTTTGTTTGCAGGCAAAAGGAAGTCAGAGCAGAAGTTCATCGTTGACCATTGCACAACAGAGCAAAAAGTTTAAGGCATTTAATAAATTTTCGTAAATAGATATTGGAAATCATTCACTCTGCAACTTTTTCCCACACTCCATAACACCTGCAAGTTCAGAAAACAATTTATTATGTAAAATCACCCATGTTGCATATTAATTATTTTCTCTGTCATGTATTAAAGTCAAATTTGTATGTTGAGATAAATATGGATGTAAAAGTCATTTGTAATGTTAGGAAAGTTAGAGAGCAAGAGTATGTGAGGTAGTGATGAGAAAATCATAGCAGAGTTTACAGAAGTTTACTCCACAACCCGAGTGATGTGTAAATCGTAGTGAGTTTGTTTTGGCATATAATATAAAGTGTGGCTTGTTGCGTTATGGTATTTATCTTACAAGTAAATCTACCACAACCCTCTTTTGTTTTACTCTGTTTTGATGTGCATAAATTTTCCGCAACCTAATTTTAGTGAGACTCCTCACCTCTGCCCTATGAACTTTTTCTAACATGGTTAGCATAAAAACGAGTGTTCTTTCTAGCAGTTAATTTTTTTTTTTTTTTAGGGTAGATTGTTTTTTTTGGCATATTTACTAGAAGGTAGAAAGCTTTTTTTTTTCTCACTCAGAAATGGAAACATCAATCACAAGTCCTCAGATACCTCAGTTTAATGGGAAAAATTACGACTATTGGACTATTACAACGAATGCCCTAGTTTCAACTCAATACATTTGGGATTTGGTGGAGAATGGTTTTCAAGAACCAGTAGATGTAGAAGCATACAATGCCTTGTCTCAAGCAGAAAGAAATTTGTTGAGGGACAACATGAAGAAGGATGAAAATTCCCTCTTCTACATTTTTCAAGCCGTACATGAAAGTATTTTCCCAAGGGTTGTAGCAACAACGATGTCCAAGCAAGCATGGGACACCCTCCAGATAGCCTTCCAAGGCATGGAAAAAGTCAAGACAACAAAACTGCAAATGTTGAGAAGATATTTTGAAACACTTTGTATGAAAGAGTCTGAGAATGTAGACTCATTTTTAACACATGTAATTGGGTTGACTACTCAAATCAGGTCTCATGGTGAGACAGATGAAGAAAGAAGAATAGTTGAGAAAGTTTTGAGAATTTTTCCAACAAGGTTTGATGCCATTGTTGTGGCCATAGAAGAGACAAAGGATATCTCATAGTTCTCAGTGGATGAGCTTCATGCATCACTGATTTCTCATGAACATACACTGAATAGAGCAACAAGCTCATCAATGGAGCATGCCTTCAAGACACAAGTTTACTATGGTCAAGTTCAAGGAAGAGGAAGATCATATGCTAAAGGAAGAGGAAGAAGCCCACACAGAGGTGGAACAGAGGTGGAAGAAGCAATCGTTCAAGATCAAGTGGAAGGGGCAACAATCAAAATCCAAGTCAAGGGCCAAGATAAAATCAAGCACAAGGTCAAAGGTATGATAAATCTCAAGTTCAATGCCATTACTATAAGAAGTATGGTCATTATGAAAATTAATGTAGAAATAAGCAATATGACATTAGTAAAAAACCAAATGTAAATTTCACAAATAAAATCAGAACCATGATAGCATGTTTTTAGCTTGTAATATAGCACAAGAAAAACAAAGCGATATATGGTATCTAGATTTAGGTTGTAGCAACCACATGTGAGGAAACGTACAAATGTTTTTCAATCTAAATGAAAGTTTGAAATCTGAAGTGATATTAGGGACTAATAGAAAAGTCACTGTCATGGGAAAAGGAAGAGCTAATATCCTAACTAAGAAGGAGGAGAAGAAGTACATCTCGTATGTTTACTTTTTCCCTGGTCTAAAGCATAACCTCATAAGCATTGGACAACTCATGCAAAAGGGATACAATGTCTTCTTCAAAAGTGATGTGTGAACAATTTTGGATAGGCCTCCAAGCAGACAACTGATTACAAAGGTTTAGTTGAAAAGAAATAGAATGCTTCCCCTAAAGATAAGATCAGATTTGGAGGAAGAAAGCACACAAGCACAACTATCAATGAACTCACAAGAGGATGGAAGAAAAGAGGCGGTGGTCACACAAGTGAACTATCAAGCAGGGGTCAAAGATGATAATTGGTTATGAAATTTGAGATTTGGTCACCTCAACTTTGGAGGTTTGAACTTTTTGCATAGGAAAGGAATGGTGAAGGGTTTGCCACTCATAGAAAAACCGGACAGCCTATGTGAAGGATGTATCTTGGGCAAGAAACATGGAGAGACATTTCTATCAAGAAAGTCAATAAGGGCAAAGGCACCTTTGGAGATTGTCCACTCAGATTTATGTGGACCAGTGAAGACAACATCAATTGCTGGATGCCACTATTTATTGACCTTCATATATGAGTACACAAGGAAGAAATGGGTTTATATCCTAAAACAAAAATGTGAAGTGTTTGAGTGCTTTCGCCAATATAAAGCTCTTGTTGAAAATCAAAGTGGACACTACATCAAAGTCCTTAGAATTGACAGAGGTGGCGAATACATCTCAAATGATTTCCTACGTTTTTGTAGGGAGCATGGAATTCACAAGAAATTTACAACAACATATACACCTCAACAAAATGGTGTAGTGGAAAGGAAGAATAAGACCATTATGGAGATGGAAAGGAGTATGTTGAAGGCAAAGTATTTGCTAAATGATTATTGGGCTGAGGCTGTAACTTGTGCAACATATATCTTGAATAGATGTCCAACCAAAAGCATCCATAACGTGGTTCTTGAAGATGCATGGAGTGGAAGAAAGCATAACGTCACCCACATGAGAGTTTTTGGATGTGTGGCATATGCACATGTCCCTTATAAGTTGAGGAAGAAGTTGTACAACAAGGGAGAGAAATTCATATTTGTTGTATACAGTGATGAATCCAAGACATAAAATCTCTATAATCCATCAACCAAGAAGTTCATAATCAACAAATATGTGTAGTTCATAGAAGAGGAAGAATGGGATTGAAGTTTATAGAAGACAATCAATTTCAAAGAATGTATAGCACATGACGACAAAGAGGAATTGACAAAAACAAACAATTCCTCAATAGTGATTCCCTCTACACCTATTCAAACACAACAAAACGGACATCAAGGAACACCATCAACAAATATCAAGATAGTGTCACTATGTAAAGAAAGTGCTTCTCCAATCATGCCGCAAAGCGCAACAACAAGTGACATGACAAGCCCATCTTCAACAATAACAAGAAGACCAAAATTCAGAAATTTCAATGAAATTTATAAGCAAGATGAAGTTGATAGTAGCACTAGCCTGAATTCATTATTTTCTCTTTTTTTGTCATGTAGATGACCCAATCCACTTTGAAGATGTAGTGAAAGAATAAAAATGGGTTGTGTCAATGGATGAAGAAATAGGAGCAATAGAAAAGAATGACACATGGGAGTTAGTGAACCTTCCGCAAGGAAAAGAAGTGATTGGAGTGAAGTGGGTCTATAAGACCAAGAGAAATGTCAATGGGTAGATTAAAAGGCACAAAGAAAGGCTAGTTGTCAAAGGATACAAGCAGTAGCATGGAAGAGATTATGCAGAGACATTCGCACCAGTTGCAGGGATGGAGATGGTGTGTACAGTTGTGACTATTGTTGCGCAACATAAATGGAAAGTGTATTAAATGGATGTAAAGTCAACGTTCTTGAATGGAGTGCTGAAAGAGGAAGTGTATGTTGTGCAACCATCTGGTTATGAGGTAGAAGGCCAAGAAGACAAAGTGTATCAGTTGGGGAAAGCTCTTTATGGGCTGAAGCAAGAATCATGTGTTGAAAATAGCAACAAGAAATGTTATAAATAGAAATGCCAAAAATAGAATATTCCTATTTTATTTTGTCATTGAATTAAAATTAAAATTTAGTCTCACCAGCTGCTTGAAAAATAATTAATTAATTCATCATGGATTAATCAATTGGAGAAATTCAAGTTAGAAGTCTTTCTCAAGTCATGCAGCAGTTATCCCTCAAATTAAGGAGATTATCCCTTAATTAAGGAGATAATATTGAGTTGTGTTTGAGTTGTAATTAGTTAACTCAGTTTACTCAGCTAACTCCAGTTAAAATAATTCCAAATTGTTTGAGGAATTAATAGAGAGTTTACAGTCAGTTGATGCATGCGTGCACTCAACAAGTGTATTCTAGTTAACTAATGATTCACTCATCCATGACTCATGCATGTCTATTCTGAGAAAGACCCAGTTGAGATTAAAGGCAAGGATAGCGTACTATCAGTTGCATGTGTTTTCCTATAAAGGAAACACAAGCATGTAGTCAAGGCATAGGTTCCTTGAGGATTGTGCAGTTCTGATAGTGTGTTAGAGTAGGGTGTGAGATTAGTGTGAGTGATCAGACCTATAGTTGGTAATAGTAGGATCACCCAGAGAAACTATGCAAGGAAATAGGAGGCTTGGAGGGTGGAGGAGAAGGCTTGTGAGAAGCCTATATTTCTTGTGAGAATCCAAGAGAGTTATACTGAGAGTTGGCTAGCTATGAGAGCTAAGGTTTTATGTAATTTTGATGTATTTCCACCTTGTATGATAATACAGATAGTGGGATTTTTAGCTGATGCTTTCCCCTGAGTATTTTCATGTATTCTCACGTGTACTGTGCATTGATTCATTCTTCTTATGGTTATATCTGTTCAGCTTGATCTTGCTCAAATATTTTAAGCTTCTGCAAAGTTGATAGTAGAAGTAGGTTATAGTATTTTTATTTGGTATATTGCATTATCGAGTTAACATGAAACACATTCTCTACATGGTCTTAGAGCTAGATCTGTAGAGAGAAAAATTTCTACACCATGTGCATGGTACAAAAGAATAGATGCCTACTTGTTGGACAATGCTTTTGACAAATGTGATGGTGAGCCTACTCTCTAAATCAAAGAGAATGATGGCCAAATTCTTATTGTTGTCTTATATGTAGATGATTTAATTTTTATGGGGAATGATGATTTCCTCGTCACTCATTTCAAGAAAGTCATGAAGAATGAATTTGAAATGACCAGCTTGGGGTTGTTAAGATATTTTTTGGCCATAGAAGTGAAGCAAACAGAAAATGGTATTTTTATTTCTCAAGAAAAGTATGTAAAAGACATTTTTGATAGGTTTAGGATGCAGAAGAACAAGCCCGCACCAACTCCAACTGTCATGGGGTTGAACTTAAGCAAAGAAAATTGCAGCAACAATGTCAATACGACAATATACAAAAGTATGATAGGCATCTTGATGTATTTGACTACCACTAGGCTAGATATAATCTATGCAGTGAGGTCGGGGTCGAGGTTCATGGAGACACCGAAGGAGATGCATTGGCAAGTAGTGAAATGGATTCTAAGTTATGTCAATGGGTCAAAACAATATCACATTTTGTACACCGCAATAAATGATTTCAAGTTGGTTGGTTACACTGATAGTGATTGGGTAGGAAGTATCGATGACAGAAAGAGCATGTCAGGATATGTTTGGAACTTGGGTTTCGGAGCCATTTCATGGGCTTCCAAGAAGCAGACAATAATGTCACTATCAACAACAAAAGTTGAATATGTTGCCGCAATAATAACAATGTGTCAGGCAGTTTGGATGAGAAGAATGTTGAGGGATCTTTGCCACGACCAAGAAGGAATGACAACTATTTTCTACAACAACACATCAACAACTGCATTATCAAAGAGTTCTGTTTTTCAAAAGAGGACCAAGCATATTGATGCTAAATATCATTTTATTAGAGATTTGGTTAACAATGATGAAATTGTGTTGGAGCACTGCAGGTCATAGGAACAATTTGTTGATGTTTTCACAAAACCATTGGCACGTGAAAGTTTTTCTTTTCTCAGAGATTGTTCGGGAATTGTTAATGGCAGTAGTTGTTATTAAGGGGGAGTGTTGGAAATAATAATCCCAATCACCGCCTTAAACACACTGACAAACACCATGCTTGTCTAGTCAACTACTGCACGATTGGGATTTTGTTTGCAGGTGAAAGGACAGAAGTTAGAGAAAAAGTACACCACTGACCATTTTGCAATGGAGAAAAGAGTTTAGGGAATTCAATAAATTTTGGTAAATAGATATGGGCAACCATTTACTCCGCAATTGTTGCCCACACTCCACAACACCAACAACTTCAAAAAACCATTTACTATGTAGAATAACCCATGTTGCGTATTAATTATTTTCTCTATCATGTATTAATATCAAATTTGTATGTTGAGATAAATATAGATGTAAAAGTCATTTGTAATGTTGGGCAAGTTAGAGAGCGAGATTTTGTGAGTTAGTGAGGAGAAAATTGTGGAGGAAATATTGGTGGGTGCATGAAAACCAGTTTTACGGAGTTTTGTAGAAGTTTACTTCACAACCAAGAGTTTTACAAAAGTTTACTCCGTAACCCAAGTGATGCGTAAATCAGTAAGTTTGCTGTGTTTTTCACTTGGAGCTGGAACCTAAATTTATCATGTGAATGCATTTCCTTATGTGTTGACATATAATATAAAGTGTGGCTTGTTCCATTATGGTATTTATCTTACATAAGTAAATTTACCGCAACTCTGTTTTGTTTTACTCTGTTTTTCTCTGCGTAAAATTTATGTTTTAATTAAGTCCCTATGAGGTTGCGATATTCTTGCTGCAACCTATCTCTGGTAATAGAAAATGAAGGGTCACTTCTATCCATAGCACATGATACCTCACGTACCTCCACATGAACATAACATGGAATTGCACGGGACGGGAGTTCATTCGGGCTTGACTGCAATAATAAAGCATGCATGGAAGTAATTGCACATATCTTCCAAATTAACTCCAATTATACTTGAAATAACAGGAAGCATAGGTAGAGTTAAATGGAGTGAAAAATTAAGTGTAACTATGAAATATCCATTTGAATGAGAAGAGTGCCAATTGGATTTCCAACTCCACAAAGCAAGCGAGGCATGGATTGGGTGGCTAATGGGTTGGAAATAGCAATAGCAAAAAATCAAAATTTAAAATGGAAAAAAATTAAAAATTAACACACATATATGAAAAATAAAAATAAATAATAAATAATTCAAAAAAACACATCTGAGATGTATTCATTCCACTTAGCTTACATTACAACCACCGTTGAAATATTCTTTGTCGAAGGCTCACTGCCTTTATCATACCATTTCCAAGTATCATGCAAAGCAATCATTAAACTGAAACATTAGTTTCCCAATTTAACCCAAGGATTTCTTAACTAACCCCTTCACTTATCCTTTTTAACTTGGTCATATTCTTGTCATATTTTATTTCCTTTCATTACTAGAGCTTTTAACAAAAGCATAAACATAATATATCAATAATACTCATTATCATTAGTAGGTCATTCTTTCCCACGTACATAATGAACATTCCACACGGTATGGAATCCCTTAGATAACCACATGGTGTTACTCAAAACATTATAAGTACAGATTATGTTTTCCTACTATTCACATAATGATAAGACAATTACAAAAAAAACTATCTACAAGTCTAAAAGACCATTACAAAAAAAACTAACATATCAAAATATATCATTCCTATCACTTCACAATTTTGATATCTATACATATATGCATAGGACATATAGTCTACAACTAGCACCTACTTGCACACACCAAACAATCACTAGAAAAAGCCAAAAATTGTTACAAAATTCCAAATATGTATGTCCAAAGGTGTACTTTAGAGCCTTTTTTCCTTATTTCATCTCTCATGATCTGATCCAGTCCAAATGTTGAACCAGGGTGCTCTTATACCACATTTAACACTCCCTCGCACCCCTTTGACTACTTACTTCAGGTTGATTGGGAGGTGTTACTTTCAATTAAGCTCAACTCCATAGTCTCCTTATGGAGATGAGATTATAAAATAATCAAATTCAAAAGTTATTAGAGTCAAATTATAATACCATATTCCTTTAAAGCTCTATACTTCTTTATCGTAGTGACTTCATATTGCAAACTTCATAGTGGTGCAGTATTCAAATCTGCCGATTCTCGACCTCCGATATGACATGCCCCTTTTGCTTAGCCCTTCCCACATTTCTCACCACAAGACCAAGGGTCGTGACCTACTCCTTATCCTCAAGGTTCCATAGCATTTAGACTCATGCTAGTTGCCATTCTTCCTTTTTTAAGTTCTTAGTGCCCAAGGTTCTTTAAGTTCCTCCTAAAAATGCACTAGCCAAATATGAGAGCCCCTCTCATTAGAGGCTTCGAATTGGGGAAATAAATTTGGAGTTGTGATATTATAATTCTTCATTATGTTGATAGCTCTTGGTTCTTAGCCATAGATCTACACCTTTGGTTCTTTCAGTCCTTGCAACTGTGATGCTAGCCCAACATTGGAGCCCCCTTATCTGAAAGCTTTCAATTATCATTTTTTTTAAGTGCTCACATCCTCAACCTTTGATATGCGATCTCCAATATGCCATCATCATTCCATGTGGCACCCTATGAGTTATGATAGGTGTCACCCATATTTGTCCCTTAGGCCACCTCAAAATGTGATAACTGACTGCCACATGTCCTTCTGTATCACCACGTCAGATGCCATTGTAGCTTTATCAGAACCAATTCTATGTCACCACGTGTCCGGCTAGACGAGAGATAAGAGGGCTCACTCACCTTTTCTTTTGCTATGAAATCCTTAGTTGATAATTTTCAGTGTTTCCCAGTGTTTTCTAATGCTATCAGACCTCCGACATGCGATCTCTGATATGCATGACATATGATACATTTGAAACTCCAACATGCGATCTCCGATATTCCTAATATGCCTTCACAAGGCTTCAGTCCTTCGAACTTGAGAAGGCCATAACTTTTGATATAGGAGTCTATGTTTGGACTTTCACATATCATTGGAAAGCTTATTTAGAACGCTTTCCAATGAAGAGGCTCTGATTTAGGATTTTATTCGTTTTGAGGCTTGTAATATGACTTTTAATGTCTATTGTAATTTACTCTTTAGATAATTGAAAACACATTTTGCAGCAACTAAAAGCAAGGTCAATGTCGTCAACTCCATTTAGTGTCCCTGGTGTGTTCAAGAGAATTCATCTTGTTGATCTATGATAGAATACTCTAAATATTTCATTTCATGTCTTCCTTTCCTAATATAGCTCCATATCAGCATCATTCTAATCATTTTATATCAATTATGATACATGTTTTGTTTCGATGATGGGGGTGAGATCAAGGCCCTCCTATGACAGATCACTTCTTGTCAACATTAGCACATCATCAAGGAAGTTGACTTAGAAACACACCTTTTGTACCTTGTAACTTTCATACATCAATGGCAATTTTCCTCACTCTCGGTGACAGGTTTACATCATTGACATTTGACTGAAAGATTATGTGTGTTGTTCGACATAGATTCATTTATTCACACCATACGGATTGTACTATAGTACCGTGAGAGGCATTAAGATCATCGGTGGTTTCTCTTGTGTTTGTTAGCGACTTACATCATTGGTCAATAATCATATGGTTTCTACCATGTTAGAATCCAACTCATTGATTCACATGGTTAAACTCTTATATTGGATGGTCATGTGAATGTGATACAAGACCCCATATCTAGTTTCATCCATATGGGCTGCAATTTCCTTATTTATACAAAGATTACAATTTATGTTGGTCATGATCATATAGACAGTCATCGAGTCATGGGTCCACCAGTTGTGGATGCGTCTATTGATCATTATACATTTTACACTAGCTTATGAGATGATTATGGGTATGCCTACCTCAGCAAACAAAGATGTCATATTGTAATTGTATTGTAAAAAATGAAGTTCACCAGTTTTTCTTCATCCCGAGTTGTCACAAGGTAAAGCACTTCAGTCATCAATCATCACCTCTAACTTTGCACTTTAGGGTGAATTCTGCTATAGGCCATTTTTTCAAATCTGATCAGTGAGCCTCCTAATGGGATCAATCAACATCCTATCCCCCCTTGTCAGCATCTTGCACAGAGCCCTAAGCATGCTCCCTTCACCCCCCACAATTTCAGCCCTAAAATGTGTCATATGAGCCAGTTTGAGGACCAATTCTCTGTGTTAGCCTATTGGGGGGTGTTCACCTACATGTTTCTCCATTGTGCCATGCATTGGTCACTAGCAAGCTGCTATGCTTTGCACCTGTGTTGGTTCTAGAAATCCTAAAGAATGATCAATATTCCAGAAGCTTCCCCTTCAATGAGTTTCCAGAAGTTGTTTCAACTACTTACCTTTGATAAAACATTTGTATCCTATACTTCCCTACTTTGTATTTTTGACCACTTATCCTTTGATCCTATCCCTCCATCAAAGGTGGATCTCTTACCCTAGATTGGTAATTAGATAAGAACTCTAAACTTATCTTACTTCTCTATATATTCCTAACCTTCTATGTGGTTTGGGTTTATATTTTAGAGTGTTTTTCTACCCTTACGTTTTTGTAGTGAGTTTTCATCATCTCATGCATTTAGGGTGATTGGAGGTTCATATTGTAACAAGGAAAGGCCAGGTCAACAACTTGGAGGAGCTCTTCTACAAGGTCAACTTCTACTTATGGTTGTAATATCCTTCCATTTATATTAGTGTTTTCCTAGATGTGATGTTGTTATTTCACTTATTTCAATACCATGTTGATCTATTGAATGAAGTTCCTAGATGATACTACATAGATGTCATAGTTTCTTGGCTTGTGTTATGTGATTGTGCAAGTTCTAATTTTGGTATTCATAACTAGAATTTGAGCTGCCAAGCTCAAGTAGGAGTGAAGTGTGTGAAGGATTCCAGGTATGCCTCACTCCATCATGTTTCTACTTTAATTAAAATAATTATGATCCTTGTCTCTCTGTTATTATATGTTAGCCAACGACCTAGGGGAGATACTCTTGTTCGCAATCATCAATCTCATATAACAGGTCCCAAGAGGATGAAAGGGACATTAGATCTTTTTCACAGTGATGTGTTTGCACCTGTGTTTGTTCCGTCACTAGGTAAGTCTATGTACTATGTATCATTTATAGATGACTTCTCAAGGAATACATGGATATATTTCCTCAGGAATAAATTTGAAGTCTTTGATAGGTTTAAATAATTTAAGGCTCCGGTGGAAAACTAGACAGAGAAAAAGATGAAGTTGTTGAGGATAGATAATTGTTGAGAGTTTAACAAGAAGGAATTTGAATAGCTCTATAAGAAGTGTGGTATAGCACAACATAATACTACTCCATACACACCTCAAAAAAATGGAGTCGTAGAAAGAATGAATAGGACATTGATGGAAAAGGAAAGAAGCATGCTCAGTGGTGTGGTGCTAGGATAAGAATTTTGGGCAAAGGAAATCGAAACTGCATGTTACCTGGTTAATATATCACCTTCACGAACATTGGAGAATTGTAATCCAAATGAGGTATGGACTAGTAAGAAACACTCTCTTTCACATATGAGGTATTTCGTTGTGATGCATTTTACATGTTCCAAAGGAGAAAAGAACCAATTTGGATAGTAAAGTTGAAAGGTGCATCTTTATTGGGTATAAGGATGGTTTAAAATGTTATAAGATTTGGAACCCATAAATAAGGAAGGTTTTGGCTTAGGGGGTCCTAACCAAGGTTTAGAGTTAGCTTCACCAACCAACAGAGCCTTACACTACTTTCCCTTTCAGCAACAACCCGCATAGCGTAGGCTACAGTCTCACCCGAAATAGTATGGTGGGATGCAAGAACCAAGTTTCTGCATCCAGATACAAGTGTGATGTCTTGTAGCGCCTCAGATCTACCTTTTTGTAGATCAATAAACCCTTAGGGCTCGGCACTGTAGTTTTGTTAAAACAGCTTCCAGACCTTCATGAAGGTCTATGATTGGTCCTTGCAGACCTGTATTAGTCAATCTATCCACTTACATGCATTGGAGAACAGTTCTCAATTAGACTTTGCATAGATAATCTTACATTATTAATAAACATTAGATAATTCATCAGAGTCTTTGTGAAATTTCATAAACATACTTTCATAGATTATTTAACATTTATTCATTAGAATCGCACACTGTTAGACCAATATTTCATAAACACATTATTCATCCAGAACATATATCGTAAACAAAGATAAACAAATATGCACAGTATTTGTTTGGTAGTCTTCTTTATTGATCTTCAGTTCAACTTGACAGACTCAAAACTACCCTACACTCTCAGCTGCAAGGGTCCACGCACTCAGTTCCAGACTCTACGTAGGCCTATGGGCACTCAGTTACAAACCTTTCCCTCTTATCTGACCCACTTCTCTGTACTATCACTTTTCTCTTACTAACCCATTACATCCATCATTATCTTAGATATCTCCTTTAGAATCTCTAAGACATACCTACTTATACAACCCCATGGTCCACGAACCATGGGTGGATCTCAAAGGCGACTCAAACTTTACATAAAAAGGGGGCTAAAACCCCTTTGACTCCTAACCATCCACACGCTCCGCATCCACAAATCACGGATGCTTTACATTAGTTACAAAATATACATTAAAACTTGGGTTATTTTAACCCCAAAATTGACCCAGGGGACCCCATCACAATAGGAACATTGTGTACAACCGAGATATGGCGTTTAGATAGGTGAAAGATTTTATTAAAGATGAAGTCCTACTAAAGTAAACTGAGAAGATAGATTTTGAACTAAAGGAGGAAGGAATAAAACTCTACAACAAAAGAAGATTAAGGAGATGAAGAGCCACAAACTCTAGCTGTGATAACATCAGTGTAGGTTTTAACCCTGTACAAAAATTATCTGCATACGAATTCTAAAACATAGAAAATAAACAATGCGAGAGCATAACACATAAAACACATATACAGAGAGATTTTCCCCTGGATCCAAAAACCGGGACTACCAACTTGATTTTTCATTATGTTCCTTTCAATGTTACAATACATATTTATATATGTTGAAGCATCCAATACCATGGACCGAAAGCCATCGCGTCCAAAACCATGGACCGAAAACCATCACGTCCAAAACCATGTGTAAAAAATCATGCAAAAAACCATAGGTAGGTCCGCCCAGCCTAATATAGGGTCCAAAAGCAAAATTTTCTGGACCCCATAGAGTGGGGTTACCTGTAACCCTCAAACCCCCTCTGAGGCCCCCCACTACACAATCGACGCAACGAAGGGGGGGGCTCCACCCCCCCTCTACCCCCCAGTTAACTACGTGGGCTAGTTGTGGAAAGAATATAACACAACCCAACATTCTCCCACTTGTTGTTTTATTTCCATAGGGGGCCACAAGAGAGCTTAGTCATTTATCCAGCCCTGCAATGCCCATTGTTTCTCTATACCAAGAGAACTTCTCAAAGTCAATGCATATGCAATATTCTTCAAAGTGTCCAACTTTACTAGCAACACCTTTTGTGTCTTCTATCATATCCCTCAAAAAGTGATACTGAACATCAATGTGCTTTGTCTTTGAATGATATGCAGGGTTCTTTGCCAAGAAAATTGCACTTTGGCTGTCACAGTATATCTTTATAGCTCCTTGTACTAACCCCATACTTGAGCACAATCTCTGAAACCAAACTACTTTCTTCCTTGCATCAGTGGTTGCCATGTATTCTGCCTCTGAAGTTGATAGTCCCACTACAGATTGTTTCTTACTCATCCAATTGACTGCACCTCCAAATAGGTTAAACACATACCCACTTGTAGATCTTCTCTGATCCAGATCTCCAGCCCAGTCTACAACAACAAAGCCACAAACATCCAACACTTTGTCCAATCCTGGTCTTCCTTGGTAGCACAAACCATAATCACTAGTGCCATGCAAATACCTGAAAACCCGCTTCACTGTTGTCAAGTGCTCCTTCCCTAGTTTTGACATAAACCTGCTCAATACTCCCAATGTATGTGAAACGTCTGGTCTAGTACAAACCATTGTATACATCAAGCTACCGACTTCTCTTGCATATGGAACACGAGACATGTCCTCCTCCTCTTCTGGTGTCTTGGGACACTGTTTAGTAGATTACCTCACACCTATAGGAATAGGAACCTTCACTAGTTTACTATCCTGCATATTAAACCTCTACACTATTGTCTCGACATACTTCCTCTGGTTTAACCAGAGCTTCCTCTTTGCCCAGTCTCTTTTAATTTCCATGCCCAAAATATAGTTTGCAGCACCAAGATCTTTCATGTCAAATTTTTGACACCACATCCTTGGTGACTCTTTTAACCCATATAGAGACTTCTTTAACTTGCATACCAATTCTTTCTTACCCTTCACTGAAAACCTTCAGGTTGCTTCATGTAGATCTCCTCTTCTAGATCCTTGTGAAGAAATGATGTGACATCTATCTATTCTACCTCAAAATCAAAAGCAGTAGTAATAGATAGAAGTAATCTAATAGAAGCTACCTTGTCAATAGGAGAAAAAATATCACCAAAATCAATTCCTGGCAACTGGGAATAACCTTTTGCTACCAACTGAGCTTTGTATTTCTCCACCTTTCCTTCTACATTTGTCTTAGTCTTGAACACCCATTTTCTGCCAATGGGTTTCCTTCCCATTGGCAACTCCACGAGATCCCATGCCTCATTTTTGTGCAAAGATGCCATTTCATCAAACATGGCATCTTTCCAGAGTTTTCCATCCTCTGAATCTACTGCTTCCTTCACATTTTTGGAGATCATCGTTAGTAGTAGATAAAGAAAATATTTGAATAGAAAGTAGATGGACTATAACTTTCCGGCTGCCATCTTTCTTGAACTGATCTTCTCACACCCGAAGTTTGTGGCTTTTCATATTTTGCTTCCTCCTTCGTTGTAGAGTTTGATTCTTCCTCCTTAAGCTCAAACTCTATCTTCTTAGGTTCCTTTGGTTGGAATTTATGTTTAATAACATATTTTACCTCTCTGAACACCACATATTGTTTGTACACAACCTTCCTTGTTACTGGGTTCCAAAGCTTATAACCCTTTAAATGATCCTTATGCCCAATAAAGATGTGCTTTTCAGATTTACTATCCAACTTTTTTCTTTTCTCCTTTGGAACATGTACATATGCATCACATCCAAATACCCTCAGATGTGAAAAACAGGGTTTCTTACGAGTCCATACCTCTTGTGGAGTCTTATCCTCCAATGCTGATGAAGGTGATTTGTTGACTAGGTAACATGCAGTCTCCAACGCCTTTGCCCAGAATTCTTGTCCTAACCCAACACCACTGAGCATGCTTCTTTCCCTTTCTATCAACAACTTGTTCATTCTTTCTGCAACTCCATTTTCTGAGGTGTATATGGAGTAGTCTTCTATCGTGCTATACCACACTTCTTACAGAATTATTCAAATTCCTTACTGCAAAACTCTTCACTTTTATCTGTCCTCAACACCTTTATCTTTTTCTTTGTTTGGTTTTCCACCAGAGCCTTACATTCTTTAAAGTTGTCAAAGACCTCATATTTCTTCTTAAAGAAATATATCCATGTATTCCTTAAGAAGTCATCTATAAATGATACATAGTACACATAATTGCCTAGTGATGGAACCTTCACAAGTCCAAACAGAGAGGAAACTCACTCGATTCTGCTTCCCATATACACAATTTTCATAGAAATCAAAATCCAGAGAGATATTACTCATACCTTCTACCATACCTTTACCATGAAGTATTCAAAAGATTTTTAATCCAATATGTCCAAGCCTTTGATGCCACAGCATGGTCTTCTCTCTAGAGACTACTAGATTTTCTGCTCCACTTTCAGGGACCACAGACTATTGCACCCATCAACAAAATTGATACCTTGTAGCTTGTACAGAGTTCCAATCTAAACTCCCCGCATCAATACCAGTTCTCCTCGAACCATCTTGTAGGTTTCCTTCTCGAACACTATTTTTACACCTGCATCATCTAGCTTGCTTACAGAAATTAGATTTCTAACCATTGCAAGAATATGCAAAACACCGAAAAGTGTTCTAACACTTCCACCTTGTAACTTCAACTTTACTTTTTTGCAACCAATGATTCTGACCTTCCTATCATCCCCTAAGAAGACATCACCGCCATCATATTTCTCATACTCGCATAACCACTCTCTATGGGGAGTGAAGTGAAAGGATGTACCTGAGTCAATCGACCATGCCTCATGACCTAAATGCGTACTTGAAGAAGCCAAGTACACATCCCCACTTTCATCTGAGGTGGTTTTCACCTCTGCAAAAGGAGCATCATCAGATCCCTTTCCTTTATCAGGAGCTTTAGATTTACAGCCACTTTTGTAGTGCCCTTCCTTTCCACATTTCCAACAAACCACCTTTACAGGTTTTCCTGAAGATTTAGATCTCCCTCTAGATTTAGATCTCCCAGTCGATGAATTATTTTTGTTTCTGTTCTGGGACCATCCTCGTACAGACAAGGAATCACCATTCTGTCTCTCCCTATTTTTCTGTCTCATCTCCTCCATCAACAAGGATGAGACTATTTCATCAAACTGTAAGACAGTTGCATTACTACCTATTGTAATAACCACACTATCCCATGAATCTGGTAGAGAACACAAAAACTAATGCACTTATCTTCATCTGAAATTTTAATTTCAACAGATAATAACTGACTTACACAATATTAAATGTGTTCAAATGCTCTGTCACTAAGTCTCCATCTTTCATACTCAAGTTATACAAATTTTTCCGTAGGAATAGTTTATTCACCAGAGACTTAGATTGGTACAAAGTCCCTAACTTGTCCCAGAAATCCTTCATCATAGGTTCCCTTGATACATTCAACAGTACTAAATCTGAGACACACAATCGTATTGTGCTCTTTTCCTTCCGATCCAACTTCTTCCATTATTCATCAGACACTCTCATTGGTTTAGTACCCAGATCTACCGTGATCTATTGATCTTTATCCACCAACAGATCCTCCATCTTGAGTTTCCACAACTAAAAACTATGACCATTAAATTTCTCGATCTCTATCTTTCCACTACTCACCATCTTCTTTTACTACTAGAATTGATATCACAGATCTCCGACTAAACGTGGTCTACCATAGGCCTGAGCGGAACCTGTCAGCAACAAAGGCATTCCCTTGAAGCCAAAATAGGTCTAATACCAAATGTAGGTTTTAACCCCGTACATAAATTACCTTCATACGAATTCTAAAACACATAAAATAAAAAATGCAAGAGCATAACACATAAAACACATATACACAGATATCTTCACCTGGATCCCAAAACCGAGACTACCTGCTTGATTTTTCATTATGTTCCTTTCAATGTTACAATACACATTTATACATGCCGAAGCATCCAATACCATGGACCAAAAACTATCGTATCCAAAACCATGGGCCAAAAACCATCGCGTCCAAAGCCATGTGCGAAAAATCATGCACAAAACCATAGTTAGGTCCACCCAACCTAATATAGGGTCCAAAAACAAAATTTTCTGGACCTTGTAGAGTGGGGTTACTTGCACCCCTCAAACCCCCTGTAACCCCCCCCCCCCAACTATTCAGTCGCCACAACAAAGGGGGTGCTCCACCCCCCCCTCTAACCCCTCAGTTAACTACGTGAGCTAGTCATGGAAAGAATATAACACAACCCAACAATCAGTTTGAGAAAGAATACATATGGAAAGGTATAGTCCATATTCCTTTTGTTAAAATTTTGCTTTATATATTATGGATGATGATCCCATAAATGTCAGGGAGGCAATAGATTCAAAGGATGGAAAACTCTTGAAAGAGGCCATGGTTAATGAAATAGCATATTTGGAAAAAAGCGAGGCCTGCGATCTCGTGAAGTTGTTGGATGGAAGGAAAACCATTAGAAGCAAATGGGTGTTTAAAAGGAAGATTAATGCAGAAGGCGAGGTGGAGAAATACAAAGCTCAGTCGGTAGAAAAAAGTTATTCCGAGGTGTTGGGAATTGATTTTGGTGATACTTTTTCTCCTGTTACCTAGGTAGATTCTATTAGAATACTTTTATCTATTGTTCTTGCTTTTTATTTTTAGGTAGAACATATGGATGTGAATACCACATTTCTTCTAGGGGATCTAGAAGAAGAGATCTACATGAAGCAACTTGAATTCTTTGTGGTGAAGGGAAAGAAAGGACAGGTATGTAGGTTAAAAAAGTCTATGTATGGGTTAAAACAATCACCAAGGATGTGGTATCATAAATTTGATACATATATACAAGGACTTGGCTTCACTAGAAGCAAAGCGGGTCACTGTGTGTATTTTAAATTAACTAGTGGCCATGATATTTATCTGGTTTTGTATGTGGATGATTTGTTGCTGATTGGAAATAACAAAGAAATTATCCAGGATTTGAACAGGAACATATGGTTAAACCATAGGAAGTATGTCAAAACAATACTGCAGAGGTTTAATATGAAGGATCATAAACTGGTGAAGGTTCCTATTATTATAGGTGTAAAGTTATCCATTGAACAGTGTCCTAAGGCACAATAAGAGGAAGAGGACATGTACCATGATCCATACTCAAGTGGAGTTGGTAGACTAATGTATGGAATGGTATGTACTATAGCAAAAATTGCACATGATGTAGGAGTATTGAGTAGGTTTATGTCAAAACTAGGGAAGCAACATTCAACAACATTGAAGTAGGTTTTTAGGTGTTTGCATGGCACTAGTGATTATGGTTTGTGCTACCAAGCAAGACCACAGTTCAACATAGTTTTGGACATCCATGGCTTTGTTGATGCAGACTAGGTTGGAGATTTGCATCAGAGAATATCCACAAGTGGGTATGTGTTTAACCTATTTGGCAGTGTAGTTATTGGATGAGAAAGAGACAAAATGTAGTGGCATTTTCAGCTATAGAGGCAGAATACATGGAATCCACTCATGCAGTCATAGATGTAGTTTGGTTGCAAAGATTGTGTTCATGGATGGGGTTATTATATTGATATTTAAGGATAGACTGTTACAACCAAAGTGGAATTTTATTGGAAAACAACCCTGCTTATTATTCAAAGACAAAACACATTGATGTTCAGTATCACTTTGTGAGGGATATGCTTGAGGACAAAATGTGTTGCTAGTAAAGGTGGACACTTTGAAGAATGTTGCAGATGCATTGATGAAGTCTGTTAGCACTAAGATGTTTTCTTGGTGTAGAGAAACAATTGGAATTACAAGGATGGACCAATGAATAGGTTATCATATGACATCCTATGTCGAAAAGAAAACAACAAGTGCGAGAATGTTGGGTGTGGGTTATGTTATTTCCATGACTAGTCACAGAGGGGTGGTATCCCCCTGCACAAGGTCCATGGAAACGCCCCAAGATTTTTTTTTTTTGACCCTATATTAGGTGGGAAGACATACCTACAGTTTTGTGCATCAGGTTTTCACATGGTTTTGGGCATAATTTTCTACCTGTTAGCGCTTGAAATTTCACCTCAGGCTGAGAAAGGTAAACCTCAAGGCTACATCAAACCATTTAGCCTCGTAGCTAGCCCTACGGGGCAGGAGAAGGCTCTCTCAGGTCAATCTCGGCAGATCTTCAATGGGATGAGATGAACAACAAGGTAACATTGATATTAGGCTAGTAAACTGATTAAAAAGATTGATTTGGGGGTTTTTGGTGGCAAATTGAGGAACTGCAATTTAGGGTGCGGGGATTTGACACAGTTTCTGCAGGGGGGTCTTTGGGGCGAGGTAGGAGCCTGTATTGATGCCTTTAGTTTGAAGTGGATGATTAGGAAAGAAAGAGGAGAAGCTAAAGAGAGCAAACAATGAATTTGAACTCTCTTTAGACAGTAGAAAACATAGAAATTAAACAAATTTAAAAGCAGAGCATGGCAGGCATGAATTCATACTTTAACACTTCATTTGTTTAATGTGCAACAGTAAAGAAAGGAAATGAATCACATAACAAAGCTTACAAGAACATTGAGAAACACCATCAACACATGAGTCCACAAGAATCCCAAAGATGACTGCAAAACCCTGGTCTTCCTTAGCCAAAAATTGCAGAGATACAATGAATAATACAATGATAGCTTCTCCCTCAAGAGTCCAACCATGAAAATGAGCAAGAAAGTACATAATATAGATGATCTAACCTCTTTCCCTACCTCCATGGGTCGAGCTCACTATCCTAGGAGCTGTTTGAACCACTTCTAAACAAAGCACTACAAAATAGGCAGTCAAAACAACTTGCCTCTATAAACTTGGAAACCAGTTCATACATTCAATTTTTACCCTTTACATAAAAGAATCTTCTAGAAGTGTTAAACAAGAGTAAAAGTATCTAAAAAGTGTCACAATTTCACCCAAGAGGACCATCATTAACCTCAAAAAGTCAAAAAGAGTCAAATCTGCGTTTTCTGGGCTGAACTGGTCAAATCTGGCAAATTCTGCTCAACAGGTCGCGCCCCTTTTCTCAACGGGTCGCGCCCCTTTGCAGCTCTATTTGAGGCACTTGCAGGTGTCAGACTTGGGTGCAGGATAGCTCGTTGGAAAGGTCTATGAGTCTACTTTCCAACCCAACTGGAATTTTTCAATTTGGAGTTCATTTTCCCTATCAAAAATCAATTCTCCCAAGACTTCTTTCTGCAACTCAAAAAAGGGGCAGAAAGTCAAATTTTGCATGTATTTTGACCTTCTGGAGGCCCAAAACACCATAAAAACTCAAGTCCATCCATGGGCATATGTAACTTTGCATAAAAAATCTAGAAATGCTGAGTTTTTGCAAAAAGGAGCTGCCACGACAAAGGGTCTCACCGGGGGTGAGACCCGTTGAGGAGCCAAAACCTGTAAATTTCCAAAAAATGCCAAAATTACCCAAAATTCTCAAAAGTTTTTGGGATTTGTGCTGTGGCTGAGCTAGTGAGTGCCATGATCTTTGAGGGATGCCTCAGCCAAGATACGGAGTGGATTGGTCTTCTTTCTCCGCCTAAGAGCCTCGGACAACCTCCTCTGGAACATTTTCATTTTGGCCTTGCATACATGCATCCTTGCCCAATAGTGATTCTTCATGTTTCTCAGCAGCTTTTTCTCTTGGTTGGCCTTTGCCAACAGCCTCTCCAAGTGGGCATTCTCCTGAATGAGCATAGACTCTCGGTCAGCAGGCAATGGATCACCGGGTCTTCTACGGTTCAAGACTCGGTCGCTACGAATCCTCCATAGCTCACCAAGTGATTTTTCCTCCTCCAATTGTTTGTTCCGCTGCTCCAGGTAAGTGATAGTCCATTGGGCACCCTCAAGTCTCCTCTGCAAAACATCATTTTCAGCCCTGAGATGCTGAATGATCTCCTTCACCTCTTGGCTAGGAGAACTGGCCTCAAGATCAATCACCGGACCCTCATGAATCATGGGCTCTTTGCCCCTCTGTAGTACCTGTGCTGGTGAAGAAAGTGAGGCCCCTTCCACCTGATGTGGAGATAACACTCGCTGAGCTGAAGATGAAGGCGAGACCCCTTCCACCTGCTGTGGAGATAGTACTCACCTAGCTGCTGCAAATAAGGCCCTCGGGCCTTTCTGATATGTGAGCTGAGGTGAAGAAACAACATGTCTAGTGACCAGAATATCAGGCTGCTGAGACGGTCCCCCCTCCTCATGAATGACCTCGGGATGTGGCTGGGGTGGTGCTGTGAAAAACTCACGGGAGATGAACTCCTCCCATGAGATGCCCTGTTGAGTCAACTGATGTGAGACTATGAGCTGAATCAAACCATAATGACATAAGCTCCTGTACTGCTGGGCCGGGGTCTTCTTCTGCAACATGGGCACCATCCTCTGAATGTTATGAAAGAAGAAGACCGGGATGTTCATCATCCTCACTCGGGTGAAATGCATCAAAAGGCGAATGTGATATGAGTACACCTGTGAAAATCTGCCCTCACAGGTAAAATAATGCATAATAAGCCTCATGATGGGAGCATACTCACTCCGGAGAAATCTGAATGGAAAAACACCTGCCAAATGTCTCACGAATGGTGGCCGGACATAGGGCTCAAAGTGAACAAAATCTAGCAACCTGCGCTTAGGCCACACCTCACCCACATTCGGTATCCCTGTAGCCTGTGAGATCACCTCGGGTGTCAATGTAAAGTTCACCCCTGCCAGAGTGACATGTCCATCATGGAGGTGTAAAACAAACAAGCGGGCCAACTCTCTATGGTGCTGAATCCGAGAAATCCTCTCACAGAACTCATAACAAGACATGTACCGAAAACAACTGACTGCCATAAGACAGGCCTGTAATTCTGCCAAAGAGGTGGGCTCCTCTCGCTTATGATGTCCACCCTTACCACCCTTACGAGGCCTCCTCTGTACCTCAGCCTCTGTAGATGATGAATGGTCATCACTTTGCTCATAAGTTTCAGTTTCTGACATGGTTTAGGAGCAAAGTGGACAAACTGGACTGCTGTCTCTGCCTGCAAAAAGTGCTGAACTCTATGCTGTTTCAAGGGGAAAAAGACACGAGGGAAATGTTAGGGGAGGGATCTTTTAACAAGGAATGGGAATATATAAATATAACAGGGAATTTTTAAGGGAAATTTTGCAAATCATTATGCATATAGGAACACATATTTGTAATTGGGAAATCATTTGCAAAGATTATTGCATATGGGAAAAACATGTATGAAAGTGAACATGGGAATATATGTATACATGTTTAATAGGGGAAAAAAGGGAAACCATGCACAAAACATGCTGACATGTTTACCAACAGTTCTTTTTTTTGTTATTTTGCACATGCATATGGTAGAGGGGAATTAGGGTTTTGAATTTCTGTTTTTTTTTTATGCTTTGGGAAAAGGGTAGGGCTTACATTTTTAGTCATTAGGAATGGGGAAAGATTTGCATTTCATTTGTAAAATAATATGGGAAAGGAGATGAACATATAAGGGTGAGAGAAAGGGAAAGGAGGGAAACAAACCAAAGGTAAAAAATAGCTTGAAACAACATAAACCCTAGCACAGTTTGCTCATTAACCTTGCAGCCATATAATGTCTTTTCACTTGCATGATTTGATCATTCAAACATTTTCAAGACATCCCCCATTCATAACCAACAAGCTTTTTTAAGATTAGACCACCTACCTCGAACAAATTGGTGGCTTGGAGAAAGATTGGGTAATTTTGATTGAAGTTTGCAGCAAAACAGTTCAACGGGTCGCGTAGGCCGCCCAACGGGTCGCACCCCTCCCAACGGGTCGCGCACGTTGCTTTTCTGAACTACGGAAGAGCTCTCAACAGGTCGCGCACCACCCAACGGGTCGCGCACCTGGTTCGACGGGTTGCGCCCCTCTCTGCTGCCCGAAATTGCTTCTCTTTCGCTCCTTTCTCTCAATCACTCTCTCTATCTCTCTTGCAAGCGTTAGAATGCACAATGAGAGTGAAAGGAGGGAATTTGGGCTTTTATAAGTCTCATTTGAAAAAATTTCATTTACAAACCCACTTTCTAATGTTTTTTCTTTTGACACTTTATAACACTGATTTTTGGTTTCCTTTATCCTGAATTTGACTCATTGAGTGCTTTGACTTGATTCTTTTTGCAGGTAGATCATCTGAGGGACTTTGGCAAGGGGACCAGGGTTACTGCTACCCTTTTGAAGACTTTTTGGAATTTCATTCTTTTTACAAAAATTTAACATGACCTCGGCTTTAAAAAACAGAGTTTTTAAATCCAAGGTTAAAAATGAACTGTACATGATGAAAATATCAAAGAAACATGTTTACAATCCTCCCTCTGGCTCGCTGGGCACTCAAGGACTTTCAAAGACATGACCTTGCAGAGATAAATGACCAAAACCCTAGACCTAGGACCTTTGACCTCAAGACAAAACAAGACAAGCTTGAAAGAGCTTAATGACTGATATGACCTGATCCAGCAAAACCAAGAGGGGTATAAATAACCAGCTCCTCCATCAGGGTTATGGCATGCCTAACGGGATGCAAAACTTAACACTGATGAGACACCTACCTATGCAAATGAAAAGAGCTTTGATCACTGATGGAGGGCTTCAAGACCGACACTAACATTGGCTCCAATGGGGATGGTAGCTCCTTGGAGGTATCAAGAACCTTAGACCTCTGGGAGAGCAGACCAGTGCTTTTAGCCATTGGGCAATGGAGTCAAAAACTCAAGCTGAAGTGCATGACTGAAAACCGACTCAAACTAACTTAACAACAAGACTGAAAATGGACTAACAAAGGACTCATGACTCAGCTAAAAACTGATTCAATACTTAAACACAATCGACCAACTGAAAATGATGCTCAAAGTGGAGCTTATTCATCACAACCTACTCTAACAGTTTCATTCATCACCTGATCAAGTGAAATGAAACAACCAATGCAACCAAGTAAGTATCTCATCTGCTGTTTGAAATCTCTGCAAGTTCTCACTTATGACCAACAAGAGAGAACTACTGAAAGGCAACTCCCATGACAACTTAGAAACAGATCCATTGAATGATATAAATTCTCTATCCGCCTCCAAAAACACTGCATAAGGATCATGAAATTCAAGCACACTGGAACTTAGCTCATCTAATAGATTACTTCTCATTTCCTCATACCATGAATGCAAACTTTGATCTGAGTCTTGTGACGAGACCTCTGCTAAAAATGACAAAGAAACTGGCTGCCGGATCAAATTCATATCAGCACATGTTTCAAGCTCACATGTGGTCAATGGAGAAAGACTTTGACTGCAAACCTCATCCAAAACATCAGCTATTGGATCATGAAAAACTTGAAAAGACTGCTGCAATGTATCCATTGAAAATGTATGACATCCTTCTAGCTGTTCATCTTGTTCTTGAGAGATTTTATGAGAATTCTGCCTTATAAACTGAAATGATTCAAAACAAAAGGGTATAGAATCTTCCTGTATCATCAAATCATGTATTTCGGTTGCCACAGTTTCATCTGTAATCTGCCTTTCAATTTCATTTGGTAGCTGCAAATCTGATGCTACAGGCTGCTCAAGAATTTTGTCATCTGTCTCATCCTCAACATTTACACTGAGAGATTGCTGATTTGTTATAGGCTGTCCATTTAAAGATTTACTATACAACCTACCCTTCAAAAACTGAAATGATTCGAAACAAAAAGGTAGGGAACCTTCTTGTATCATTTGATCAAATATGTCAACTTCCATGCCTTCATCTGCAACTTGAAAACCAATGGCATTTGGGGGCTGCAAATCTGAATATGAGAAGTCTGGAACAAGGTTTTTATTGCCTCCAAGATGGTCTAGATCAAGACTTGTTGACAGCTGATTTCTAATTTCATGGAAGTTGTCTTTAATGAACTGACATGAATCAAAACAAAAAGGTAAAGATCCTTCACTTACTTCAAAATTTGCTGCACTTTCCTCATCGATGTCATAGCTGATATGTGATGGCTGAACATTGTATTCAAGCTGCTGAAAATGAACTTCTTCCTCCCACAAACTAGCTGCTGATTTGTCTGTAAGATTATCTTTTGTTTGGAGAACATAATCATCATCATACTGATCAAAACGAGGAAAATCATCATCAAACATACACATCATATCAACAGTTCTCTCTTCTTCACAATGATCTATAAAACAATCACTATGACAACTGGGATCAGAAACAAAATATTTTGAATCAGCAACTTGTTCTTCTTCAATCAGCACGCCATGATCTTGAACATCATAAGCATTTCTTGTGTTGATCTTGTCCATCATCTTTTCCACGGCACTTACCAAAATGTCAAGCTTCACCTCTAAAGATGTTGATTTTTCCGGATCTATGTTTTTCATCTCTTCTTCTTTCAACCTTGCCCTTCAGATCAGCAGATGAGCTTCTACACTTGCTGCACTGTTTTGCATCTCGTGAAGTGTTGCAATATCCCTTTCTCTCAGCTGAAACTCCATCTCCGGATCAAAGGCGCCCGGGTAGTGCAAGAGAGCAGATCTAGTAGTAGGCCTTATATCAACTGGCATTGAATAATAAACTTGGTTAAATCTGGCTGAAAACTGTTGTACTGTCTCCCCTGGCAATCTTTTCAGCTGGTTATACTCTTCTACAATCAAGAAAAGGTTCTGCCCAATCATCCACCTATCGAGAAAAACTTTGACGAACTGCTGGAAATCTAAGATGCTTGCATCAGGCAGGGCTTTGAACCAACTCTTCACTTTGGTTTGCAAAGAAAGAGCAAAAAGCCTTGTACTAACATCTTCTTCATCAACTTCAAAAAGATCTAGAAAATTCTCAAAATTCTGGACATGTTGCTCAGCGTTGACATTCTTACATTCACCATCAAACATCGGCAAGTATAGATCATAGTTTTTGGGGAAAGCATGAAGAACAGAAGGTAAAACAAGAGGTTTATACCGATCTGGAATTTTACAAGGTGTAGGGGTATGTACAACAGGTATAGAATTAGTCTTGGTCTTTGGAGGCTCATCAATTTGAAGATGGTCATCATAAAATTCGGAAGAAAGGTCTTGATCAAGCTCAAAGGTATGCAAATCTTTGGTATTCACAATCTTCGAAGGAAAAGAATTAACTGTAGGTCGAGGATCTCTTCTCAAATACAATATACTTTGCAAAGCCCTTTTTACATTCTCAGGAAAAGAGGAGAAATAATTTAGAACAAAGAACAAAATATCTTGGATGAAATTCCAACTTGAGTACCTGATCTGTCCATATTCTCCTAGCATGTTTTTGCTGGTCGAGATCATCCTCCAGTGGAGTCTTTGGATCTGATCTCAAAACTGATTTAGAGTCGCCAGGTGAATGATTTCAGCCTTTCAAGTGTCTGATCGTTGTTCACCATCAACAATCAGATCTGAACTTGATACATGTACTGGGGTAAAATACAAATGAAGTGTTGTATTCACAAGCTCATGGAGATGGACTGAAGCAGCATTTATCTACTTGCGCTGATGCAAAGCAAGAGCGTTTTCGAAGGCTACCTGGCGTAACTTCAGGCTCCGTCTAAGACTTATGAAACACACACATTAATCAGCAAACAATTTGTTCTCCCCAGTATGGTCACCAGTATGTTAGCGCTTGAAATTTCACCTCAGGCTGAGAAAGGTAAACCTCAAGGCTACATCAAACCATTTAGCCTCGTAGCTAGCCCTACGGGGCAGGAGAAGGCTCTCTCCGGTCAATCTCAGCAGATCTTCAATGGGATGAGATGACCAACAAGGTAACACTGATATTAGGCTAGTAAACTGATTAAAAAGATTGATTTGGGGTTTTTGGTGGCAAATTGAGGAACTGCAATTTAGGGTGCGGGGATTTGACACAGTTTCTGCAGGGGGGTCTTTGGGGCGAGGTAGGAGCATGTATTGATGCCTTTAGTTTGAAGTGGATGATTAGGAAAGAAAGAGGAGAAGCTAAAGAGAGAAAACAATGACTTTGAATTCTCTTTAGACAGTAGAAAACATAGAAATTAAACAAATTTAAAAGCAGAGCATGGCACGCATGAATTCATACTTTAACACTTCATTTGTTTAATGTGCAGCAGTAAATAAAGGAAATGAATCACATAACAAAGCTTACAAGAACATTGAGAAACACCATCAACACATGAGTCCACAAGAATCCCAAAGATGACTGCAAAACCCTGGTCTTCCTTAGCCAAAAATTGCAGAGATACAATGAATAATACAATGATAGCTTCTCCCTCAAGAGTCCAACCATGAAAATGAGCAAGAAAGTACATAATATAGATGATCTAAACTCTTTCCCTACCTCCATGGGTCGAGCTCACTATCCTAGGAGCTGTTTGAACCACTTCTAAACTAAGCACTACAAAATAGGCAGTCAAAACAACTTGCCTCTATAAACTTGGAAACCAGTTCATACATTCAATTTTTACCCTTTACATAAAAGAATCTTCTAGAAGTGTTAAACAAGAGTAAAAGTATCTAAAAAGTGTCACAATTTCACCCAAGAGGACCATCATTAACCTCAAAAAGTCAAAAAGAGTCAAATCTGCGTTTTCTGGGCTGAACTGGTCAAATCTGGCAAATTCTGCTCAACAGGTCGCGCCCCTTTTCTCAACGGGTTGCGCCCCTTTGAAGCTCTGTTTGAGGCACTTACAGGTGTCAGAATTGGGTGCAGGATAGCTCGTTGGAAAGGTCTGTGAGTCTAATTTCCAAGCCAACTAGAATTTTTCAATTTGGAGTTCATTTTCCCTATCAAAAATCAATTCTCCCAAGACTGCTTTCTGCAACTCAAAAAAGGGGCAGAAAGTCAAATTTTGCATGTATTTTGACCTTCTGGAGGCCCAAAACCCCATAAAAACTCAAGTCCATCCATGGGCATATGTAACTTTGCATAAAAAATCTAGAAATGCTGAGTTTTTGCAAAAAGGAGCTGCCATGACAAATGGTCTCACCGGGGGTGAGACCCGTTGAGGAGCCAAAACCTGTAAATTTCCAAAAAATGCCAAAATTACCCAAAATTCTCAAAAGTTTTTGGGATTTGTGCTGTGGCTGAGCTAGTGAGTGCCATGATCTTTGAGGGATGCCTCAGCCAAGATACAGAGTGGATTGGTCTTCTTTCTCCGCCTAAGAGCCTCGGACAACCTCCTTTGGAACATTTTCATTTTGGCCTTGCATACATGCATCCTTGCCCAATAGTGATTCTTCATGTTTCTCAGCAGCTTTTTCTCTTGGTTGGCCTTTGCCAATAGCCTCTCCAAGCGGGCATTCTCCTGAATGAGCATAGACTCTCGGTCAGCAGGCAATGGATCACCGGGTCTTCTACGGTTCAAGACTCGGTCGCTACGAATCCTCCATAGCTCATCAAGTGCTTTTTCCTCCTCCAATTGTTTGTTCCGCTACTCCAGGTAAGTGATAGTCCATTGGGCACCCTCAAGTCTCCTCTGCAAAACATCATTTTCAGCCCTGAGATGCTGAATGATCTCCTTCGCCTCTTGGCTAGGAGAACTGGCCTCAAGATCAATCACCGGACCCTCATGAATCATGGGCTCTTTGCCCCTCTGTAGTACCTATGCTGGTGAAGAAAGTGAGGCCCCTTCCACCTGATGTGGAGATAACACTCGCTGAGCTGAAGATGAAGGCGAGACCCCTTCCACCTGCTGTGGAGATAGTACTCGCCTAGCTGCTGTAAATAAGGTCCTCGGGCCTTTCTGATATGTGAGCTGAGGTAAAGAAACAACATGTCTAGTGACCGGAATATCAGGCTGCTGAGACGGTCCCCCCTCCTCCTGAATGACCTCGGGATGTGGCTGGGGTGGTGCTGTGAAAAACTCACGGGAGATGAACTCCTCCCATGAGATGCCCTGCTGAGTCAACTGATGTGAGACTATGAGCTGAATCAAACCATAATGACATAAGCTATTGTACTGCTGGGCTGGGGTCTTCTTCTGCAACATGGGCACCATCCTCTGAATGTTATGAAAGAAGAAGACCGGGATGTTCATCATCCTCACTCGGGTGAAATGCATCAAAAAGCGAATGTGATATGAGTACACCTGTGAAAATCTTCCCTCACAGGTAAAATAATGCATAATAAGCCTTATGATGGGAGCATACTCGCTCCGGAGAAATCTGAATGGAAAAACACCTGCCAAATGTCTCACGAATGGTGGCCGAACATAGGGCTCAAAGTGAACAAAATCTAGCAACCTGCGCTTAGGCCACACCTCACCCACATTCGGTATCCCTGTAGCCTGTGAGATCACCTCGGGTGTCAATGTAAAGTTCACCCTTGCCAGAGTGACATGTCCATCATGGAGGTGTAAAACAAACAAGCGGGCCAACTCTCTATGGTGCTGAATCCGAGAAATCCTCTCACAGAACTCATAACAAGACATGTATCGAAAACAAGTGACTGCCATAAGACAGGACTGTAATTCTGCCAAAGAGGTGGGCTCCTCTCGCTTATGATGTCCACCCTTACCACCCTTACGAGGCCTCCTCTGTACCTCAGCCTCTGTAGATGATGAATGGTCATCACTTTGCTCATAAGTTTCAGTTTCTGACATGGTTTAGGAGCAAAGTGGACAAACTGAACTGCTGTCTCTGCCTGCAAAAAGTGTTGAACTCTATGCTGTTTCAAGGGGAAAAAGACACGAGGGAAATGTTAGGGGAGGGATCTTTTAACAAGGAATGGGAATATATAAATATAACAGGGAATTTTTAAGGGAAATTTTGCAAATCATTATGCATATAGGAACACATATTTGTAATTGGGAAATCATTTGCAAAGATTATTGCATATGGGAAAAACATGTATGAAAGTGAACATGGGAATATATGTATACATGTTTAATAGGGGAAAAAAGGGAAACCATGCACAAAACATGCTGACATGTTTACCAACAGTTCTTTTTTTTGTTATTTTGCACATGCATATGGTAGAGGGGAATTAGGGTTTTGAATTTCTGTTTTTTTTTTTATGCTTTGGGAAAAGGGTAGGGCTTACATTTTTAGTCATTAGGAATGGGGAAAGATTTGCATTTCATTTGTAAAATAATATGGGAAAGGAGATGAACATATAAGGGTGAGTGAAAGGGAAAGGAGGGAAACAAACCAAAGGTAAAAAATAGCTTGAAACAACATAAACCCTAGCACAGTTTTCTCATTAACCTTGCAGCCATATAATGTCTTTTCACTTGCATGATTTGATCATTCAAACATTTTCAAGACATCCCCCATTCATAACCAACAAGCTTTTTTAAGATTAGACCACCTACCTCGAACAAATTGGTGGCTTGGAGAAAGATTGGGTAATTTTGTTCGAAGTTTGCAGCAAAACAGTTCAACGGGTCGCGCAGGCCGCCCAACGGGTCGCACCCCTCCCAACAGGTCGCGCACGTTGCTTTTCTGAACTACGGAAGAGCTCTCAACGGGTCGCGCACCACCCAACGGGTCACGCACCTGGTTCGATGGGTCGCGCCCCTCTCTGCTGCCCGAAATTGCTTCTCTTTCGCTCCTTTCTCTCAATCACTCTCTCTATCTCTCTTGCAAGCATTAGAATGCACAATGAGAGTGAAAGGAGGGAATTTGGGCTTTTATAAGTCTCATTTGAAAAAATTTCATTTACAAACCCACTTTCTAATGTTTTTTCTTTTGACACTTTATAACACTGATTTTTGGTTTCCTTTATCCTGAATTTGACTCATTGAGTGCTTTGACTTGATTCTTTTTGCAGGTAGATCATCTGAGGGACTTTGGCAAGGGGACCAGGGTTACTGCTGCCCTTTTGAAGACTTTTTGGAATTTCATTCTTTTTACAAAAATTTAACATGACCTCGGCTTTAAAAAACAGAGTTGTTAAATCCAAGGTTAAAAATGAACTGTACATGATGAAAATATCAAAGAAACATGTTTACAATCCTCCCTCTGGCTCGCTGGGCACTCAAGGACTTTCAAAGACATGACCTTGCAGAGATAAATGACCAAAACCCTAGACCTAGGACCTTTGACCTCAAGACAAAACAAGACAAGCTTGAAAGAGCTTAATGACTGATATGACCTGATCCAGAAAAACCAAGAGGGGTATAAATAACCGGCTCCTCCATCAGGGTTATGGCATGCCTAACGGGATGCAAAACTTAACACTGATGAGACACATACCTAAGCAAATGCAAAGAGCTTTGATCACTGATGGAGGGCTTCAAGACCGACACTAACATTGGCTCCAATGGGGATGGTAGCTCCTTGGAGGTACCAAGAACCTTAGACCTCTGGGAGAGCAGACCAGTGCTTTCAGCCATTGGGCAATGGAGTCAAAAACTCAAGCTGAAGTGCATGACTGAAAACCGACTCAAACTAACTTAACAACAAGACTGAAAATGGACTAACAAAGGACTCATGACTCAACTAAAAACTGACTCAATACTTAAACACAATCAACCAACTGAAAATGATGCTCAAAGTGGAGCTTATTCATCACAACCTACTCTAACAGTTTCATTCATCACCTGATCAAGTGAAATGAAACAACCAATGCAACCAAGTAAGTATCTCATCTGCTGTTTGAAATCTCCGCAAGTTCTCACTTATGACCAACAAGAGAGAACTACTGAAAGGCAACTCCCATGACAACTTAGAAACAGATCCATTGAATGATATAAATTCTCTATCCGCCTCCAAAAACACTGCATAAGGATCATGAAATTCAAGCACACTGGAACTTAGCTCATCTAATAGATTACTTCTCGTTTCCTCATACCATGAATGCAAACTTTGATCTGAGTCTTGTGACGAGACCTCTGCTAAAAATGACAAAGAAACTGGCTGCCGGATCAAATTCATATCAGCACATGTTTCAAGCTCACATGTGGTCAATGGAGAAAGACTTTGACTGCAAACCTCATCCAAAACATCAGCTATTGGATCATGAAAAACTTGAAAAGACTGCTGCAATGTATCCATTGAAAATGTATGACATCCTTCTAGCTGTTCATCTTGTTCTTGAGAGATTTTATGAGAATTCTGCCTTATAAACTGAAATGCTTCAAAACAAAAGGGTATAGAATCTTCCTGTATCATCAAATCATGTATTTCGGCTGCCACAGCTTCATCTGTAATCTGCCTTTCAATTTCATTTGGTAGCTGCAAATCTGATGCTACAGGCTGCTCAAGAATTTTGTCATCTGTCTCATCCTCAACATTTACACTGAGAGATTGCTGATTTGTTATAGGCTGTCCATTTAAAGATTTACTATACAACCTACCCTTCAAAAACTGAAATGATTCGAAACAAAAAGGTAGGGAACCTTCTTGTATCATTTGATCAAATATGTCAACTTCCATGCCTTCATCTGCAACTTGAAAACCAATGGCATTTGGGGGCTGCAAATCTGAATATGAGAAGTCTGGAACAAGGTTTTTATTGCCTCCAAGATGGTCTAGATCAAGACTTGTTGACAGCTGATTTCTAATTTCATGGAAGTTGTCTTTAATGAACTGACATGAATCAAAACAAAAAGGTAAAGATCCTTCACTTACTTCAAAATTTGCTGCACTTTCCTCATCAATGTCATAGCTGATATGTGATGGCTGAACATTGTATTCAAGCTGCTGAAAATGAACTTCTTCCTCCCACAAACTAGCTGTTGATTTGTCTGTAAGATTAGCTTTTGTTTGGAGAACATAATCATCATCATACTGATCAAAACGAGGCAAATCATCATCAAACATACACATCATATCAACAGTTCTCTCTTCTTCACAATGATCTATAAAACAATCACTATGACAACTGGGATCAGAAACAAAATATTTTGAATCAGCAACTTGTTCTTCTTCAATCAGCACGCCATGATCTTGAACATCATAAGCATTTCTTGTGTTGATCTTGTCCATCATCTTTTCCACGGCACTTACCAAAATGTCAAGCTTCACCTCTAAAGATGTTGATTTTTCCGGATCTATGTTTTTCATCTCTTCTTCTTTTAACCTTGCCCTTCAGATCAGCAGATGAGCTTCTACATTTGCTGCACTATTTTGCATCTCGTGAAGTGTTGCAATATCCCTTTCTCTCAGCTGAAACTCCATCTCCGGATCAAAGGCACCCGGGTAGTGCAAGAGAGCAGATCTAGTAGTAGGCCTTATATCAACTGGCATTGAATAATAAACTTGGTTAAATCTGGCTGAAAACTGTTGTACTGTCTCCCCTGGCAATCTTTTCAGCTGGTTATACTCTTCTACAATCAAGAAAAGGTTCTTCCCAATCATCCACCTATCGAGAAAAACTTTGACGAACTGCTGGAAATCTGAGATGCTCGCATCAGGCAGGGCTTTGAACCAACTCTTCACTTTGGTTTGCAAAGAAAGAGCAAAAAGCCTTATACTAACATCTTCTTCATCAACTTCAAAAAGATCTAGAAAATTCTCAAAATTCTGGACATGTTGCTCAGCGTTGACATTCTTACATTCACCATCAAACATCGGCAAGTATAGATCATAGTTTTTGGGGAAAGCATGAAGAACAGAAGGTAAAACAAGAGGTTTATACCGATCTGGAATTTTACAAGGTGTAGGGGTATGTACAGCAGGTATAGAATTAGTCTTGGTCTTTGGAGGCTCATCAATTTGAAGATGGTCATCATAAAATTCGGAAGAAAGGTCTTGATCAAGCTCAAAGGTATGCAAATCTTTGGTATTCACAATCTTCGAAGGAAAAGAATTAACTGTAGGTCGAGGATCTCTTCTCAAATACAATATACTTTGCAAAGCCCTTTTTACATTCTCAGGAAAAGAGGAGAAATAATTTAGAACAAAGAACAAAATATCTTGGATGAAATTCCAACTTGAGTACCTGATCTGTCCATATTCTCCTTTCATGTTTTTGCTGGTCGAGATCATCCTCCAGTGGAGTCTTTGGATCTGATCTCAAAACTGATTTAGAGTCGCCAGGTGAATGATTTTAGCCTTTCAAGTGTCTGATCGTTGTTCACCATCAACAATCAGATCTGAACTTGATACATGTACTGGGGTAAAATACAAATGAAGTGTTGTATTCACAAGCTCACGGAGATGGACTGAAGCAGCGTTTATCTACTTGCGCTGATGCAAAGCAAGAGCGTTTTCGAAGGCTACCTGGCGTAACTTCAGGCTCCGTCTAAGACTTATGAAACACACACATTAATCAGCAAACAATTTGTTCTCCCCAGTATGGTCACCAGTATGTTAGCGCTTGAAATTTCACCTCAGGCTGAGAAAGGTAAACCTCAAGGCTACATCAAACCATTTAGCCTCGTAGCTAGCCCTACGGGGCAGGAGAAGGCTCTCTCCGGTCAATCTCGGCAGATCTTCAATGGGATGAGATGACCAACAAGGTAACACTGATATTAGGCTAGTAAACTGATTAAAAAGATTGATTTGGGGGTTTTTGGGGTTTTTGGTGGCAAATTGAGGAACTGCAATTTAGGGTGCGGGGATTTGACACAGTTTCTGCAGGGGGGTCTTTGGGGCGAGGTAGGAGCCTGTATTGATGCCTTTAGTTTGAAGTGGATGATTAGGAAAGAAAGAGGAGAAGCTAAAGAGAGAAAACAATGACTTTGAATTCTCTTTAGACAGTAGAAAACATAGAAATTAAACAAATTTAAAAGCAGAGCATGGCACGCATGAATTAATACTTTAACACTTCATTTGTTTAATGTACAGCAGTAAAGAAAGGAAATGAATCACATAACAAAGCTTACAAGAACATTGAGAAACACCATCAACACATGAGTCCACAAGAATCCCAAAGATGACTGCAAAACCCTGGTCTTCCTTAGCCAAAAATTGCAGAGATACAATGAATAATACAATGATAGCTTCTCCCTCAAGAGTCCAACCATGAAAATGAGCAAGAAAGTACATAATATAGATGATCTAACCTCTTTCCCTGCCTCCATGGGTCGAGCTCACTGTCCTAGGAGCTGTTTGAACCACTTCTAAACTAAGCACTACAAAATAGGCAGTCAAAACAACTTGCCTCTATAAACTTGGAAACCAGTTCATACATTCAATTTTTACCCTTTACATAAAAGAATCTTCTAGAAGTGTTAAACAAGAGTAAAAGTATCTAAAAAGTGTCACAATTTCACCCAAGAGGACCATCATTAACCTCAAAAAGTAAAAAAGAGTCAAATCTGCGTTTTCTGGGCTGAACTGGTCAAATCTGGCAAATTCTGCTCAACAGGGCGCGCCCCTTTTCGCAATGGGTCGCGCCCCTTTGAAGCTCTGTTTGAGGCACTTACAGGTGTCAGAATTGGGTGCAAGATAGCTCGTTGGAAAGGTATGTGAGTCTAATTTCCAACCCAACTAGAATTTTTCAATTTGGAGTTCATTTGCCCTATCAAAAAGCAATTCTCCCAAGACTGCTTTCTGCAAGTCAAAAAAGGGGCAGAAAGTCAAATTTTGCATGTATTTTGACCTTCTGGAGGCCCAAAACCCCATAAAAACTCAAGTCCATCCATGGGCATATGTAACTTTGCATAAAAAATCTAGAAATGCTGAGTTTTTGCAAAAAGAAGCTACCATGACAAATGGTCTCACCGGGGGTGAGACCCGTTGAGGAGCCAAAACCTGTAAATTTCCAAAAAATGCCAAAATTACCCAAAATTCTCAAAATTTTTTGGGATTTGTGCTGTGGCTGAGCTAGTGAGTGCGATGATCTTTGAGGGATTCCTCAGCCAAGATACGGAGTGGATTGGTCTTCTTTCTCCGCCTAAGAGCCTCGGACAACCTCCTTTGGAACATTTTCATTTTGGCCTTGCATACATGCATCCTTGCCCAATAGTGATTCTTCATGTTTCTCAGCAGCTTTTTCTCTTGGTTGGCCTTAGCCAACAGCCTCTCCAAGTGGGCATTCTCCTGAATGAGCATAGACTCTCGGTCAGCAGGCAATGGATCACCGGGTCTTCTACGGTTCAAGACTCGGTCGCTACGAATCCTCCATAGCTCATCAAGTGCTTTTTCCTCCTCCAATTGTTTGTTCCACTGCTCCAGGTAAGTGATAGTCCATTGGGCACCCTCAAGTCTCCTCTGCAAAACATCATTTTCAGCCCTGAGATGCTGAATGATCTCCTTCGCCTCTTGGCTAGGAGAACTGGCCTCAAGATCAATCACCGGACCCTCATGAATCATGGGCTCTTTGCCCCTCTGTAGTACCTGTGCTGGTGAAGAAAGTGAGGCCCCTTCCACCTGATGTGGAGATAACACTCGCTGAGCTGAAGACGAAGGCGAGACCCCTTCCACCTGCTGTGGAGATAATACTCGCCTAGCTGCTGCAAATAAGGCCCTCGGGCCTTTCTGATATGTGAGCTGAGGTGAAGAAACAACATGTCTAGTGATCGGAATATCAGGCTGCTGAGACGGTCCCCCCTCCTCATGAATGACCTCGGGATGTGGCTGGGGTGGTGCTGTGAAAAACTCACGGGAGATGAACTCCTCCCATGAGATGCCCTGCTGAGTCAACTGATGTGAGACTATGAGCTGAATCAAACCATAATGACATAAGCTCCTGTACTGCTGGGCCGGGGTCTTCTTCTGCAACATGGGCACCATCCTCTGAATGTTATGAAAGAAGAAGACTGGGATGTTCATCATCCTCACTCGGGTGAAATGCATCAAAAGGCGAATGTGATATGAGTACACCTGTGAAAATCTGCCCTCACAGGTAAAATAATGCATAATAAGCTTCATGATGGGAGCATACTCGTTGCGGAGAAATCTGAATGGAAAAACACCCGCCAAATGTCTCACGAATGGTGGCCGGACATAGGGCTCAAAGTGAACAAAATCTAGCAACCTGCGCTTAGGCCACACCTCACCCACATTCGGTATCCCTGTAGCCTGTGAGATCACCTCGGGTGTCAATGTAAAGTTCACCCCTGCCAGAGTGACATGTCCATCATGGAGGTGTAAAACAAACAAGCGGGCCAACTCTCTATGGTGCTGAATCCGAGAAATCCTCTCACAGAACTCATAACAAGACATGTATCGAAAACAAGTGACTGCCATAAGACAGGCCTGTAATTCTGCCAAAGAGGTGGGCTCCTCTCGCTTATGATGTCCACCCTTACCACCCTTATGAGGCCTCCTCTGTACCTCAGCCTCTGTAGATGATGAATGGTCATCACTTTGCTCATAAGTTTCTGTTTCTGACATGGTTTAGGAGCAAAGTGGACAAACTGAACTGCTGTCTCTGCCTGCAAAAAGTGTTGAACTCTATGCTGTTTCAAGGGGAAAAAGACATGAGGGAAATGTTAGGGGAGGGATCTTTTAACAAGGAATGGGAATATATAAATATAACAGGGAATTTTTAAGGGAAATTTTGCAAATCATTATGCATATAGGAACACATATTTGTAATTGGGAAATCATTTGCAAAGATTATTGCATATGGGAAAAACATGTATGAAAGTGAACATGGGAATATATGTATACATGTTTAATAGGGGAAAAAAGGGAAACCATGCACAAAACATGCTGACATGTTTACCAACAGTTCTTTTTTTTGTTATTTTGCACATGCATATGGTAGAGGGGAATTAGGGTTTTGAATTTCTGTTTTTTTTTTATGCTTTGGGAAAAGGGTAGGGCTTACATTTTTAGTCATTAGGAATGGGGAAAGATTTGCATTTCATTTGTAAAATAATATGGGAAAGGAGATGGACATATAAGGGTGAGTGAAACGGAAAGGAGGGAAACAAACCAAAGGGAAAAAATAGCTTGAAACAACATAAACCCTAGCACAGTTTGCTCATTAACCTTGCAGCCATATAATGTCTTTTCACTTGCATGATTTGATCATTCAAACATTTTCAAGACATCCCCCATTCATAACCAACAAGCTTTTTTAAGATTAGACCACCTATCTCGAACAAATTGGTGGCTTGGAGAAAGATTGGGTAATTTTGTTTGAAGTTTGCAGCAAAACAGTTCAACGGGTTGCGCAGGCTGCCCAACGGGTCGCGCCCCTCCCAACGGGTCGTGCACGTTGCTTTTCTGAACTGCGGAAGAGCTCTCAACGGGTCGCACACCACCCAACGGGTCGCGCACCTGGTTCGACGGGTCGTGCCCCTCTCTGCTGCCCGAAATTGCTTCTCTTTCGCTCCTTTCTCTCAATCACTCTCTCTATCTCTCTTGCAAGCGTTAGAATGCACAATGAGAGTGAAAGGAGGGAATTTGGGCTTTTATAAGTCTCATTTGAAAAAATTTCATTTACAAACCCACTTTCTAATGTTTTTTCTTTTGACACTTTATATCACTGATTTTTGGTTTCCTTTATCCTGAATTTGACTCATTGAGTGCTTTGACTTGATTCTTTTTGCAGGTAGATCATCTGAGGGACTTTGGCAAGGGGACCAGGGTTACTGCTGCCCTTTTGAAGACTTTTTGGAATTTCATTCTTTTTACAAAAATTTAACATGACCTCGGCTTTAAAAAACAGAGTTTTTAAATCCAAGGTTAAAAATGAACTGTACATGATGAAAATATCAAAGAAACATGTTTACAATCCTCCCTCTGGCTCGCTGGGCACTCAAGGACTTTCAAAGACATGACCTTGCAGAGATAAATGACCAAAACCCTAGACCTAGGACCTTTGACCTCAAGACAAAACAAGACAAGCTTGAAAGAGCTTAATGACTGATATGACCCGATCCAGCAAAACCAAGAGGGGTATAAATAACCAGTTCCTCCATCAGGGTTATGGCATGCCTAACGGGATGCAAAACTTAACACTGATGAGACACCTACCTATGCAAATGCAAAGAGCTTTGATCACTGATGGAGGGCTTCAAGACCGACACTAACACTACCCATGGTATTTTGTAGATACGGTGAAGGGAACTATGATTATGTTCTAATCCAAGGTTAATGGATTGCGGTTTTTGAATGCTTCGACATGTATATATATGAATTGTAACATTAAAATTCATGGGTTTGGGAGTCAGGGGAAAATATCTATGTATTTGTTTTATGTTCCCATCACTTTTTTTTTTCTTTTGAATTATTGTATAGGAAATTTCTATACAAGGTTAAAATGTATAGTTGATAAGTTTGTGGCAAGATGATATACAATCTCCTACATGACCAACTTATACATGTTATACCTTCATAAGAAATGTGATGGTTTTTGGTAGTCGAAGAACCTAAGGTAAGTGTCATCTAGTGAGGCAATTTAATCGACAAATTTTTATACTCAATCCATCACCTCAGGGGAAATGTAGGGGGGTTCTGCCTCAAAGATCATCTGGTAGAAAAATTTGAGGAAGTGGTCAACCAACTTTTCCGTAAATCTTTTGTGTCTACACTCTAAAAGAAGTTTGCAATAAATATTAACAAGAGGCTCTTTGGGTGTCCATTTCTAGCTCATACTAGGAAAATAATTATGAGCACATATGTCATCCAATAGGTATCCAAACATCTAGAATTTGTTTTGCTTGACTTTTGGCAATTTCTTTTAATTTTTCACATTAATCTTAAGTTGTTGAGCCAAAATATCTAACCAATTGAATACCTTACCCTTGGTGAAAATCTAATGAAACATGTAAACCCAACCTTTAGGAAAGGTTCCAATACTCTTCCATCCATATATTAGGAAACATAGAAAAATAGGGTACTAGAACCATTTCTAAGTGATATAGTCATGTAAGTATTACTAGGTGTCTAGTGGAACTTAGCTGGCACTTTCACCAAAGTCTTGATAACATCCATGGTTCGCAATTCGCTATTGACCGCATAGAAATCCGAATCCATATATTCCTCTGGCTCAGGCATGTGATACATCAAGTGAATATAGTGGCTAAATAAGAAGCAAGACATTGCCCACTAACACTAATAAGGGTCATGTTCTTAGTATCCATGTTGGGCATGGAACCCCCCTGAGGTATGTTTTGTGGCTTAAAGACCATGTTTTGACCAAGTCCTTTGTAAAAGCTCCGCGAATTGTGGGCACGAAGCGCGAAGTCATAATAGAGTCACAGGGTTGTCCACCCTACTTTTTGTAATGTAATGTCAGCTTGATATACCTACCCATGATCCATGGACCATGGGATTGTATCAATAGAGCAAGGCTCTAAGGAAGAAGATATAATGATGAATGAAAGAATGATGAGTCTAAGTGCTTGAATCGAAGGGAAAAGTGTGTCTCTGGGTTGTAGAGTAGGAGAAGTCTCTGCAGCTAAGTGCGCAGAGGCCTAGTAGTCTGCATCTGAGTGTGTAGACCCCTGTAGCTTAGTGCGCAGGGCAGGTCAAGTCTGTAACCATTTGAAGAATCAATAAAGAGAAGTTTACCATATTTATTTGTATCTTTTCATCTTTTATTGTATGATTTGGTATAAACTACAAGTGTATTGTTTATTTACATGAACTTATATGAATGTGTTGAATCAATAAATATAATATAAGGCACCTATTTATGCGAAGGTAGCTAATTTGTGTAAGAAGCTAAGTATAATCTCTGGTGTGTCTTAAGGGAATAGCACAGAGTATTGTTCCAATAGTGCAGAAGCTCCATAGCCCCTGGTTAGGGCTACGTGAAGGTAGTGTATGAAGGTGCAAAGGCCTAGGAAGTGCACGAAGCAACCTGTGCGTAGGAACGAACAATTGGACCAGCCAAAACCCTTAGACATCTAAAGGGTGCATAAACCTGGTTCCATTACCCTCCCATACTACTTTGGGTGACACCTCAGTCTGCGTTCCACGAACTGCTGCCGAAAGGGCCAACAGTACGGGGATTTTTTTGGCTAATTAACTTTGAACCTGGGTCAGGCCCCAACAAGCCAATAAATAGTTCCATTCTCAGGACCGAGGTTTGCATAGGAATGTCTGATGTCACATCACTGGAATCCAACTAAGAAGGAAATCGAAGACTAGATTGACAGGAAAATTCACAAATTTGCGGTGCAGGAGAACATGAATTCGCAACTAACAAAAGAAGAGGGGTTAGACTGCTACATATATACAGAGATCCATAAAATTTTATTAACGTCATTCCCCATTGAGCTAAACAAGTGGATCGCAAAGCTAGAAGATAGCAAAGGAAGGTGCAGGCCTAATAGTCCCATTGTGTGGACCCCAGAGTTGGTAAGGAGGTTGGAAGAATCAGAGGATAAGATTGCGCGGGTTGTTGATAATTGGCTCAATTGAATTATAGGAGGATTCATTACTGAATTCGCGGTAGACACTTTAGTCACCTATAGCGAGTGTTTCAGGTAAAACTAGCGTCTTCTCGAATGACTAGTCCTCTAGGTTTGGCAACTACCCTAGAAACAATAGCTTAAAGCAATTCAACGATTTCTTTTATGTGCAACAGATAAGAGAAAAATAAAGGAACCAACCTGGAACTTCCGCTTAATCCCTTGCTTGATCTCTCTCCCCCTTGACAGAACTTGCAACTCTCTCCATACTTAACCCGCTTGGAGAGTACCTACACAAGTACAGCAACAAAGAACCGTCAAAGCATCATGATCTATTACAATATAAACATTACAGAATCAGATTTATAATGAACAAATGATATCATTCACAAATGATAACATTCACAATTGCACAATCATATGGAAGAAAACTTGAAGAAATTTATTAAATAGAAGGGAGAATTACAACCCAATTGTTTGATCCGGCATCATCCTCCCAGCTTCAATCCCTCTTCACCTCATGAAATAGCAAGATCACACCAACAATACAATGCTCTTTCCTTAATTACAAACTATCATCACTTCCTTGCAATTCACAATATTCCAGCCTCCGAACCTCTTAGATGAGGGATCCATTTATAGATGTGTGCAAGGGTGTGATTCATCCATGGGGTTTGATTAGTGTCATTCCACTTGTTACAATTGGTTCCACTTGGAGATTTCTTGGATCTCTTACTCATCTGTGGGTGAATTCGTAGAAGCAAGTGGCATAGGGGAAGTTTGTAGAAGATTCCATGAGCAACCACTTAGCAAACTGTCTTGGAAATTTGTCCATCCTCGCCCATTGCACCCTATAGAAGGCCTAATCAGTATGAATTGCACCCTGGCAGTGTACCACTCAGTATGCATTGCACCCTGCCAGTGGAGCAGTCAGTATGGTTTAGTTTAGGCCATTTCTGGATGGTTTCTCAGGTGGAACTTTTGGGGAATGATGTAATCAGATGACTATGTTATTTTTGGGTATGAAACAACTCTTTTAGGGGTCGAAGAGCCCTAGTTTATCAACATATAATTTTGGGGTTGATGTGCCCAAATATGTCTATAAGAGTCGCCCCCCTAAAGGATGAAGTTGTAAATATTGATGTTGAGTGAAATGCCTTATCATGAGGATCCGAGGTTTCGAACTGGAAGGTGACCTACATAAGTTACAATACAATACATCATCATAATATAATTTTCATGATCTAGCTAAGGGAGGCATTTCCATGCTCATCTTTATAAATTCATTTCATGTACATAGATCAAATAGTCGTCTACAGATGCAAACTGGTGATTCTTTAGATGTAGAGTCATCATCCTTGGTTCAGATGACCATATGTACAGTGCCTTTGTACATTTGATGTTTTTATATCCCTGAATATATCGTAGCCTGGATGGATGAAACTGGATTCGGGTCTTCAAACTTGTTCAATCTTCGCCTAATGTACAAGTCAATCCATGTGAAGAGATGTTCTGAATTTGAAAATGGAAAGACATCACCTGATTACCATCCAATAATGTGAGTTGTTAATAGATGCGAGAGGAATCACTAATGATGATAATGACCCTCAAGGTACTATAGTACAATTCACGTGGTGTGAATATATGATCTGATGTCGAACACCACTCAAAATCTTTTGGTCGCTTGCAAGCTTCAAAGCACTGAAAGGGGTGTTTCTAAGTCAACTTCTTGGATAATGAGTTGATGTCGACAAGAAGTGACTCGTCGTAGGAGGGCCTCAATGTATCCCACATCTATGACACGAGATGAAGCAAATGATTTCTGGAGGTGAAAACGGACTGATGAGACAAGGTTCAGGAATGGCGGTCATGAAAAAATGAAGGTTGGAGGTATTGCAGTGGATGAGACATTAACTGGATTGTGGTTTCTCAATTGAATGACTTCAGTTAAACATGTCAGCGACACTGAGATGGATTGGTATCATTAACCCCAAAATAAGGATGGTGTGAAAGACCAATGGTGAGATGACCGGTGAATGGAATAACCCAACCCAACTCAATAATGGTGATGGAGTGAAATTGTCATGTTCAAGAACGACCTGCTACCATAAATTCTTCAAGTTTCTTCCCTTTTTCCCCAGTCATTGCTGACTAGTACCTCTTTATTTTTTCCAATCTTGAGGAGGATAACATATGCTTGTTCTATAATTCGCCCTTCGGACAAACCTGTCTCTATATTTTAACAAGTCTAGCGACAGTGAAACTCGGTCTTGTCTAGAATGGACAAGTTTGTTGCTATTGTTTTAACAAGTTTAATGACAAGGATAACTCAATCCTTTTCATTTTTAGAGAGTTTGAAAAAGGACGAAAAGAAAATTCCATAATTTCTTTTTCGTAATTAATCCCTCAAGTCCGAAAAAGGATAAAATGATACAAAATGGATGACTTTTCTGATCACTTTAATGAGCCGAAAAAGACAAGAGCTCGACTTTTTCATAAGATAATCCCTCAGGTCCAAAAAGTTATAAAATCATACAGGAGGGATGACATTTCCAATCACTTTAACGAGCTGGAAAGGTTGGCGCTCGACAATCTTTTCATATTTAATGAGTTTGAAAAGGGTTTAAAGGAGACTTGATTTGAGGAATGAGTGGTTTCTAGGGTAGCAACTGGTTTTGATGAATTTGGAACTTCTCAAAACATGGTGAATTCTATGAAGAGGCTGGCTAATAAGACCACTCTTCGTAACTGTTCCTCAAAAGGGGTAAAACAACCAAGTGGAAGCATATGATCAGCCAAAGGGATGGAGGTGATGGGAGGTACACAACCAAGGTTCGAAAGGCTGATAGAGTGGCAATCATAGAGATTAATTACCTGAAGGTGGGTTCATTTTTTGACAAGCTTGAACCATGGGGGAACCATGCTTGGATTTAGTTTTATTTTTTTAAACAAGCTTGAAATGACAAAACTAAAAATTGAAAAGGAAATTGAAAAATGGGTTCATTTTTTGACAAGCTTGAACCATGGGGGAACGATGCTTGAGATGGGTTTACTTGCCCCCAGCAAGAAAAGAAAGTCTCTTGTAACTAGATGGAAATCATTGTGGTGAAGAAGTACGGCTTCATCCAGAATAGACAAAGGTGAATGGTGTGACAGACCAATCACATAACCTATAAGGAAACTTATCTTCACAACTAGGTGCATGCCCCCAAAGCTTCATTACATTCACCAGATTACTCCTGGCTATCAGGTGGGTGGAATGAAGATTTGATTGATACTGTTGATGCAAATGGACCATTTATGGACGATGATTGACTTGTAGCTATTCTTGAACCAGGAAATGAAAGTTGGTCAATGGTGACAATTTTGTCTTGATGCGAGAAATGCATCACTCGAAAGAGTGTTGAAACAATAGCTTCCATGTTGTAAACATAGTCACGCCCCAAAAGTAAATTGTAATCTAACGGTCTTGGGACTATCATGATGTCCAGATGAACAGTTTGCCCTCCCAAAGTGATCGATAACTTAGGAAGGATCCCTAACGGTCGATTGGTTCCTTTGTTAAAGCCTAAAATATTCTGTGTAATAGGCATAAGTAGTGGCGAACCAAGTTCTTTCCAAGTAGTTGAGGAAAGGATACTCACGGATGCACCTTCATTTATGATAGTGCCAGACATGATCATTTTACAAACTTGTACTATGATCCGGAAAGGTGCATAAGAAGGAAGGTAGGATCATGCTAGTCGATTCCAATCAAAGGAATTGACTAGATTACTTGGAGGGGGTACCGAATAGATGGGTGAATTAACCCCTTGTGTTATAAGAACTGGAAGGTTTTCCTCCTATCTAGATGGAACAGGTGAATTGCCCCCAAGTTCATTCGAATCTAAAGTAACAAGGAGAAATTGAACAATATCATTTCCACTCTCTTCGAGAAAGGTACAATTAGCTAAAGGTGAAATTGGGTCAACTGTTGCCTCAACCTATTGACTTTGGTCGGGTATAGACTCATAAGATTCACTTTCAAAGAGAGTGGATTCGATCAATGGTTGATTTAAGTCAGTCAGTTTTTCAACTAAAGAAGGACTTAGGGGGAGTTTCTTGTAACCAGATGGAAGTCGCTGCTGTGAAGTAGGATGGTTATCCAACACTCTTTTGGCTTCATCCAAATAAGGATAATGGTGAAGGGAATTATTACCTTCACATAACCTACATGGAATTTTGACCTTTCCCCTTTGTCCATGAACTTTACTATCACTAGTTGAAGGTGTGTTACCAGCATGATCTCCAGAAGTTGATGACACAGGACGGTGTGAACGGGGAGACTACTCTTTCAAGATCCGAGGAAAGCAAGGATAGTCTTAATGAAAATGGTCACCCGCACAAACTATGCATGGAAATTTGGCTTTGGGGAGTTTAATGTGCAATTTTAGCTAGATGATGCATTCAAAGCAATGGTTGCTTGGATTCCCCCTTACTAAATTGGCTTCTTCTTCTTCTCCTTCCCTTTCTTCTTCTTCTCAGTCACCTGGTTACTAGTATCGCTATTTTCACCAAGCGAAGAGGAAGAAGGGGAGGGAGAAACAAACAAGAAAGAAGGCAAAGGGTCAACTTGAGGATCAATTGGAGGTTGATTTGATTGTGGAGAAATCACAGCATTCTGAACCACAAAGGTTGAAAATAGCCATACTAGTAGGCCAATGGTAAGTCCCAGAAGGGACAATGTGTCCATATAAGGAGCTCCAATATTTCCCCAAGAAGGAAAGGATCTAGGATTCCCCTCAAAAGGGATTCCTTGATCAGTGGACTCCGGATTCAATGCCATATACATCAACCTAAGATCAACTAAGGAATAGGGATGTTATTCCAATTTCAATTAATTTTAATGACGCTTTGACACAACTTTGATTTTTCAGTTTTTAAGATTCGAGAAAAAGCTAAAGATGACTCTAGTCTCCTTCGATTTTTAATGAGCTTGAAAGGACAAGTGCTCAAATGGACCTTTTCTTTTAAGGAGTCGAAAAGGAACGAAAGTGACTACTCTGGAAAATCTAGACAGAGGGATTACCAAACCAATCACAAAACTGCAATATACACCTTGGTGATAAATTAAAGAGAAATTACCAAGGACTTATGTATGGTAGTCAATCTTCCTGAATGTTGTGTTCAGTGCATTGCGATCAATAAAGTAGTAGACTCAGCTTCCTATGGATAAAGGATATAAGCCTATTGTGTTCTCCCAATATATACGTGATGGTATGGGGAGCACAAGTCCATGCTAGTACTTGTCATATCAAGGAAGAGGAATCACCCAACCTTCAATGAAAATGATACCCACTAGTTTTTATTATGCCGGAACACGTCTCTAGCCTAGACCTCTAGATGTGTTGCATTAAGTTCCAAAGTGTTGTTAGGTTCATTGAAATTTATTTTAGAGTTGATCTTGTTTAGAGTTTTCCTTTCAATGGTTCACCGCATGATGATGATTTTGAAATTCCTAAAATGCAATCTACAATGATAAAAAATATTTGTTTATTCTGAGCAATGAAAATCCTAGCTACTAGGGAAAGAAGATTACAATTCTTTCAAACAAAGAGCAAAGAGCACACACTAGTGCATTTTCCTAAATCATTTTTTCGTACTCAAACTAAAAAATGCTAAATGCAAATGCATGTATTTGTTTTCGTTCTCCTTAATGTGAAAAATTCCAAAAAGGAAAACTAAATGCAGCAAAGATCTGAAATATTTTGCTCAAAATGACATTTTCGACAATTTCTTTTTCAGAAGAGAAAGGAAGACTGAATGAAACTTTTCAATTTTGAATTAAAAAAATTCTTTTGACACTTTGAATATAAACAAATCAAATCAAATACATGAAGAAAAGTTCAATTTATTATCAAGGGAAGGAACAATTCACGAAACTTCTCTTTTCGACACAAAAAGACAATTTCGACACTTTTTGTACCAAAGTGATAGATCGATTTAAGCAACTTTTCGACAAAGTTTTGTAAATGATGAAAAATATACAAAAAAATTTGCTAATCCTAATCTAATGGATGCTAATCTATGTGATGTTGGGAGGCTTCAGTAAGGAGGCAATGTTCATAAGTAGAAAAACAACTAAGCAATACTGAAAACAAGGTCAAAAACCCCCAATTTCTAGAATGGAAAAAGGGTTCAATCAGTCATCGCACCTAAGCTTCACAGAAACAAGGATGAATCACACTTACTACACTCAGGAGGTGTGATTCATACTAGGTTACAGTGGAAGATAGTGCGATGGCCCAGGGAGCGCAACTGAAGTGGTTTATGGCTCAGATGTGCAGCTGTTTTCAATGAGTTAAGCTAAGGAAAGTAAAGAGAAAAGTATAGTGGAATATCTTGAGAGGTTACTAATCCACCAAAATGGCATCTAGAATGCTTGTAAGTCAAATGTTTAATTCATAAACTAAACTAGAGATTGACTGAAGCAGCATTCATCTACTATGCAATTGCAGAGCAAGATCAATTCAAAGGCTACCTGCCTGAATTTAGGCTATGTCTATAGTTTATAAAACAAACAATAATAACAAACAAACATCTGTTCTTCCCCAGTGGAGTTGCCAATTTGTTTTGGGGAAAACTAGTGTCTTGTCGAACAACTAGCCCTCTAGGTTTGGCAGCTACCCTAGAAACAACAACTTAAACCAATTCAACAATTTCTTCTCTTTGCAACAGATAAGAGAAAGATAAAGGAACCAACCTGGAACTTCTGCTTAATCCATTTCTTGATCTCTCTACCCCTCGACAGAGCTTTCAATTCCTCTCCATACTTAACCTGCATGGAGAGTACCTGCACAAGTACAGCAACAAAGACCATCAAAGCATCATGATCTATTACAACATAAACATTACAAAATTAGATATATAATGAACAAATGATAGCATTCACAATTGCACAATCATATGGAAAAAAATTGGAAGAACTTTATTAAATAGAAGGGAGAATTACAACCCAGTTGTCTGATCTGGCATCATCCTCCTAGCTTCAATCCCTCTTCACCTCATGAAATAGCAAGATCACGCCAAAAATAGAATGCTCCTTCCTCAATTACAAACTATCAGCACTTCCTTGCAATTCACAATATTCCAGCCTCTATATCTCTTAGATGAGGGATGCATTTATAGATGTGTGCAAGGGTGTGAGTCATCCATGGGGTTTGATTAGTGTCATTCCACTTGTTACAATTAGTTCCACTTGGAGATTTCTTGGATCTCTTACTTATCCCTGGGAAAATTCAGAGAGGCAAGTGGCATAGGAGATGTTTCTAGAAGATTCCATGAGCAACCACCTAGAAAGCTATCTCAAACATTTGTCCATCCTCACCCATCACACCCTAGCAATGTACCACTTAGTATGCATCGCACCCTGCCAGTGGAGCAATCAGTATGGTTCAATTTAGGCCATTTCTAGATGGTTTCTCAAGTGGAACTTTTTGGGAATGATGTAGTGAGATGACTATGTTATTTTAGGGTATGAAACAACTCTTTTAGGGGTCGAAGAGCCCTAGTTTATTGGCATATAAGTTTGGGGTTGATGTGCCCAGATATGTCTATAACAGCGAGGTAGAGCGACACTTCCTCAAAGGACCGCGAGGTAAGTACATTAAGTCTTTGAACACTTGGATTAAAATGCTATTGTGTGAAAAATGGATTATGTGGTTACATTGATGTTCAGGGCTATGTGAAGTGGAAGAACTTACACAAATGAAGGAAGTGCGGAGCTAGAAACTAGCCCCCTGATCTCACCTCCATGAAGGGAGGAGGAAGAGCTTGTGCAGGTATCTCTGCGCAGTGCGATCAACTTGATAATGCAAAGGATTCCATGCATACCACCTCCACCTACACCACCTCCAATTTTTCCACCACCACCTCCATCCTCACCCACCCAAACTCCACCACCACTGCATTGTAATATGCAGAGCTCAATAAAGTTGTCGGTATTCAAAGGAGTCGAAAATGAAGATTTGGACCAATTTTGGTTCATGGTAAAATCTGTATGGGAAGCACAAGAAGTGACAGATGATGCAATCAAGAAGGCTACATTGGTTAGTGCCCTGCAAGATCGTGGATTGACCTGGTACATTAAGCACTCAAGCGATCATCTGAATGCAAGAATTAGAGGGGTTCAAGCTGCACTAACTAAGGAATTTAGCAGGCGAAATTCATAAGCGCAGTCAATAATTAGGTTCAAATAAATCACGATGATAGTAGGTGAGACTCCTTGGGAGTTGGATCAAAGGCTGAAATGTATGATCCGTGAAGCCAACATGACCTTGGTAGATGGACAACACCATGCATGGTTTGTAGCATCACTAGCACCGCATCTAAGGAACGTGTTGTCACAGCAAAGAATTGCAATTCAAGTCAAAGCATTAAATACCACGATGAGGCTGCATGAAACTGCGATATAGGATCCTAACCTAGGAGTTCAGCAGATTCATGTGCAACTGAAGAACTTATGCCTTGAGATGCAGAGCTTGAAACAAGATAGAATAGTTTCCCATTCCCTTGTGTTTGCAAATTACCTCACGGTAGTTGGAACAATGCCGTTGAGGCAAGAGGCACAAGAAAGACCTAGCAAGGTGCTTGCATTATGATGTGTGATTTGATAGATAGGAGGAAATTATGCTACAGATAATTGCCACTTATTGCAGAATCACACACAGAATTCATCGCAGTTGTTTCGTAATTTCTGTAGATCAGTAGGTCATGATGAGTGCACTTGTAGAAGTTATGAGTTGAGGATGGAACGAACTCCTACCTACAGATTTCAAGCTGAAAAATAGCCCCTTGACAAAAATGTAGCAATGGCATGAACCAGATTTAAGGGGCGTGGACGAGGTTGAGGTGGAGGAGGACTCGGAAGAGGTCACAGAAAACTGTTATGTTACAATTACGGAGGATAGGGACATTATTCCCACAATTTTACGAATTTGAAATGACCATCATGCTTGTATTGTACATTGTTTTATCATGAGATAGAGGATTGTCCCACACTGATAGCAAGGTTGCATGATAAGGGAGCACTCCAACCTCCCCCAACTTAGAACCTCCAAATGATGAGGTCTGAGCCATGTGAGGAAGACCCCAATTTAAATATTGTGCTCCGAAGTGGAATTACGATAGGGGATGGCAAGGGAAAGTAGCGTGAAGACAGTACTTGGGTTCACAAGGCTCCAACGAAAGAACCAGAGTTTGATTTGGAGCGCACTAAGGAAACCTTCATGGAAGCTAGGGAGAGCTTTGTTGAGGCCTCCACTTCAGGATGTAAAGCAATGGCAGAGCCAAACATGGACCCATCAATGCTCACAATGTTCCTGGAGATGTGCATGAAGCTATTTTGTGACAATAAGGCTATAAAAGGGCTATAGGAACTCATCAATAGATGCACACGGACCATGCTATGTGAACCGTGCGTAGTCAGGAAGGTTGGAAAGCATGTGATGAGGATAGGAAGAGAAATGAGATTGACTGCGCAAATTGGAGAATATGAGATGGATCAAGTAATTCTGGACGTGGGGTTAGACGCAAACATTCTCCCAATGTAGGCATGGGAGCACATGGCGAGGCCTATGCTGCAATGGTATCCTATCCAATTGTGAACGGCGAACTAGCAGAAAATCCTACCTATGGGAAGATTGTAGGGATTCACTGTAGATATTGAAGGGGAAAGTGTGCTAGCAGATTTTGAAATGATAGAGATTGTTGATGACAACAATCCCTACCTTGCACTATTAGGGATAGATTGGGCCACTGACATGAATGGGGTAATAAATCTAAAGAAGCGCAAGATGATTTTTGAGAACAAGTCTCTATGCGTAGTTGTATTATTGGACCCTGTGGAAGGATCGTGTTACATGGAGCTAGCGTGTGACTATGAGAGAAATGACAATCTAGATTGCATCTACAAGATAACTGTGCAAGAACAAGACTGGATGAACCCAACCATGGATGGGCAAATCTCATGGGAGCGTGAAAGCTCCTGTACATCGAATTCTGATGAAGAAATAGAACAATGGCAGAACCGGTTGCACGAGGTAACCACACTGAACTGTAACATGATGACAAAGTTGTTGCACTGTGTATCAATGAAAGTAAGGGATTTTTCTACGTATGATGGGTTAAGTGAGGTATATGATTTCCTAAAAAAATTCGAAAGAAAGGTGCCTGAATAGCAGCGCTTTGAGGCTTTGGAATTGGTACTATGTGCTATGCCCACAAGGTGGTGGGGTACACACCAAGGAAGATTTGGAGACTCACGCACATGTAGGAGGATGATGCATGCATGGTTTGGGAAGCTGTTGTGGCCAGAAAAAACCCCCCTTCTTATTTAGTTTTATCACTAATACTAAATAAGTGGGGACCCTTATTCAAAAATTTAAAAAATTGATTAATGCTTGTATTTCCTTTTTTAATAAAACTTAGTATCATAAACTTAGTAGAATACCCTCAAAAAATCTAAAAAGACTTAAGTTTTATGACAAGTTGGAATAGAATCACTCCTTAAAGTGTGCCGCATCACAGAAAGGGTAATGGATGCCTTCTTTCAAGTGGAATTCTAAGAGTGTGAAATCATGATGTGAAATCACGCATCAAAAGACCCTCATCGCATTGCATGCCTTAAACATCACTTACACTGAAATGCTTTAAAGCACCAATACGCGATGGTGCATCTCACAAATCACATTTCGTAGAAAACACATTGACAGATGATTACCACACGCAACATATTTGCGATATTGTGATCTGCGATATTGTGAAGCAAATCACAAAATCACCTTATCACAGATCTTCAGGGCTCGTTGTTTGAAAAATCTTTTTCCATAAACCGAGGCCTGGTTATGCTCGTTAATGTTGATGAATGAGTTAGTTGGCAATCATTAATGCAATATGGTTTTGATATGATTGAAGAGCCATTTCACGTAAGGTGGTATATTTTATATGTTTTCCGCATTTAAATCTTTCCCGTCACCTTCTTCTTATCATTATTCTCACCTCATTTGTAAACTGCAGGAGCAAAGAGCAGAGAAATATACGTTACAGTGTTCAGGATATTATGGGAAAGGAGGGTAAAGCTCTGAGTTCTGAAGATAAAGAAATGACACCTTTATACACAGACACCACCTGTAACATTGACGGTAGTATTACTACTTGGGAAGGCATGTACAGTCTACTCGAGGAAGAAAATCCTAAGGTAATGGAGGTTACAACTACTACAGACTCACACGGGTCTTCTGAGGCGACTATTATAGAACTAGCATGTTCATTCTTGCACAGGATAGCGACGAGGCCCAAAATTCTTCCATACACAGACATGGTTAAATGAGTACTAGATAATGTTGATATAATGTATAGAGAATTTAAAGCTCAAAACCACGAACTCACAGAATCATTATTTTCACAAAATTTAAGCTTTATATCCTCTAATAAAAATTGCGCAAGAGGTGAATATCACACCAGGGAAGCCCAGATAGAGAAACGGAGGGAGTTTCTGATGCACGCATCACCAGGAAAAACCCCTTGAGATGGAAAGCCTCTAATTGCTCAGTCGCCTATAAGCCCAGAAATTTGTAGGGAAAAGCGCTAAAGGAAAAAGGAAAAACTTGAACTCTAGACTAGTGGTATTTATCAGATATATCATCAAATGGTATGTAGATATCTACCGATTGTACATCATCTACAGACAAACTAGAGACAGAAGGCTCAAGAAAGGGCAGAGTCAATCAAAATGTTAACCAAGTTGAATTGGGATTCTTACTGGGCATACTTGAAAAAACTACACAGCCAGTCCATGACTCTCAAATGTATCATCAATTCAGCTGAGAAGATGGCGCTAGCACTTGCCAATTCCATTTTCGCAGGATAGCTAAAATCGGAAGTCGGCCAGCCAACTCTCATCAAGTAAATGCTTAATGCTTGCAATTACAAGGAACAGATACATAGATAGTTAGTTGTTAGTTTTAGTTTTAGATTCAGTTTTAGTTTTAATTTTGCTTTATTTTTGCCTGAAATGAGGACGGTCATTTAAAATGTATTCTACATTTTTTTCATAAATTATTTTTAGATTTAGCTAGTAGTATTTAAACCCTTCTCATGCATTTAGAGAAGGGTCCTGAAATTTGTCAAAAACTTGTCCTTAGAACATGCACTTTTGCACCCTCCAAGGAGGTTTTGATGAATGAATGGAATAGGATTTATTGATATTTGCGTTTAATATCTACTAATGATGTTGCACTTTTGTATGCTTAGTGGATGTTGGATTAAGAAGAGATAAATCATTATTGCTTGAAGCTCATGAGTAGAACTAGTTATAAATGGTACTTTTATCTCTTAACTATTTCTGCTTATGTGTTAAGGTGATATTCATGTTCATTTATTTATATATGAATGCGTGAATGATTGAGTTATCATTTGGCACTTCTGTATGGTGATAGCTATTTATTTATGTTTAATATATGAGTATCTTATTATGTGATATGTTTTTCACAACTATTTCGTCTAACCTTTTAAATGAAATGGTTTATCTTTATTAAATTCTTTTCTCATAGCAGTTGAATGATATTTATTACCAACTATTATTTGAAATCATTTTAGATCACATAACAGAAATATTACATCTCGGGCTAGTTTAGAATTAGATATTTCTATTTATTAGAATACAATTGTATGTTGTTAGATTAGATTTAGAATAAAATTCATTTTACTTAGGAACTATTAGAAAGGAAATATCGATTCTCAACACAACACACATATATTGCAAAACTAGTCCCATATCCCCAGTTGGACCCACTATACCAAATGGGAAAGGAGCTGCTAACCAAGGTCTGGACCGGGTGGGTATCCCCCTTATTATAGACCCAATTTTCGGGGCTTCAACAGAACCCTATATTGAGATTGACAAGAAAATATCACTAAAGGGATAGTCCTCACGCGCATCTATCCAAATGGGTACGAGCATATGGAAAACAACCTGCGCAGAAGCACATGAACTTCGCATTGATTGATATGGTACATGCACAGGTGTTGGGAGGGTAGAAATGTAAAAAGCTCCTCAAAATGGAGCAACAAGGTGAACATAAGATGATCGCGCAGAAGGGTAACCATGCCAAGGGATTTAGCGAAGTGTGTGAAGCTTTGAACAAGGCATGTATTTTGCAATGAAGTGATTGGGACCTACGCATACTAGAAGTCTTATGGACGTATAGAGTGATGTGCAAGAAACTGACATAACAGATGATGTTAGGGTCCCACCCTAACCCCCTTATTTATGTCATGGGATCACGTCATAGTCAAGAGTCAATAAAGCCCATATTAATATTTGTAAGTGGTTAACCCGCAATTCATGACGGGACCATAGTTAGTTGCAAATGGGTCGTAGTATTAGATAGATGGTATTAATAAAACCCACGGTATTGGCCCGTGGTATTGCATGTATGAGTCATATATAAAGGATAGAGACTCCCTGCGAGGAGTATCGTGTCTTATTTTGTAATCGAGCTCTGCTCTATTGGAGGTTGCCCCCTCGAAGAGGCAAGTGAACATGACTCTCTCAATAATAAAATCATTGCTGTTCTGTGTTCTGGGTATCTTTTCTTCGCATATTCTATATTGGGTATCATTTTGCAGGTTAAGAGCATAATAAGTGGTATTAGAGCACTTTCCAGGGCCGGTGGGATCACCAATTCTTAGCAATTTTTTTTTTTTTGGCTAGAGACGTGTTCCGGCGTCCTTAAACCACAGGATCTGTTGTTGAGCGCATAAACCTGCGGATTTGGGGAGGCATGCACGCAGGAAATACAAGAGGTGGTCATGTCTATTGGACTCCCTTGTAAACCCTGTGGGTACCCCTTCGAGTAGTAGCGCATTAGACAGAACCGCGCACGGACTGTTTTTCACGTACCCTCTGGGTATATCGGAAGCCCCTAGGCTCCCTTGAAACCTCGCCATAGATAAACCGTCGGCCGTCTTGTGGCTACAGTACACCGAGAACAACACTCGAAGAGATTACTCGCCCGTATGATAGGGTAGTCAGGTTGTACAGCTAAGGGTACGGTCGATCCTCCTTAGTTAGAGCCCTGAAACATTGGGCCGAGTACTACTGCCAGACCCTTATGTATATTGCGATCTGTAGCACCTGACACTCCTCAAGACCATAGTTCCCTTTTCTCTCGGGGGATCGCACATCATCTATTCCAGATCCGCTGGTGCAAAGGGGTGCAGAAGCAGCCGACATCAGTCCCGCAGTCTTGAGTTCACAGATCAGTCATTCCGATCTATTAGAATCAACCGATCTGTAGCAGCAGTGTTTTCTGCCGCCCAGAGCTATCCGATCCGCCATTCAGATCTCTCAGATCCACTAGATCAGAGTTGTTGTGAAGGGTTCCTATATCGAGGTATAATTTTCGCAGGACTTTTGGCTGCATTGACATTTTGAGGATTTGGCGACTGTAGTATTGATCAGGAAGGAGTAAAACTCCGTTAGGAGTTTTCAAAAAAAATATAGTCTGAGATCTTCTAGGGCGCTTATTGGTGATCTAGCCCATCAGAATCAGGACGACGAGCTGAGCACGGTGGTACCATTCAATTATTAATGAAAATTTTTAGGCGGTCCCAATTTTTCATCAAATTTTTGTATGGTAGAAACTAGAGCTCAAGCAATGGCCAATGAAAGGATGGACGAACTTGAAAAATCCGTCCAATCCATCAATAAACATCTTACCGGACTATCTCTCCAGATCTAGCAATTAATCCCGAAGGGCAAGGAGCCAGCCCATGAGGAGGCGTATAATGACAATGAATACAATGAGGGTGAGTCTAGCCACTCTCCTCACGTCTGGCACACCCACCCACCACCCAGTCAGCGACCTCCCAAGTTGGATATGCATAAATTTGACGGCTCTCACCCGTCCGCATGGATATCACAAATGGAGCAGTATTTCAAACTGAATCATATCTTAGATGATGCGACTAAGCTTATGTTGGGGAGCATGTACTTGGACAATGAACGGTGGCAATGGTGGGAATGGCTTCAACGTTGCAATGGACCTTTTAAGGCTTGGACCCAATTTACCAAAGCTCTTTGAGACCGCTTTGAATAGGAGGACTCTTTTATGGGTCGTCTTACTGAGCATCGACAAACAGGTACCGTGGATGAATATATTACATCTTTTGAAGCCTTATCCTTCCGCACTTGGGGTCTCTCAAATGATTTCTACACAGAATGTTTTATCAGTGGTCTTAAAGAAGCCATCAAAGCTCAAGTCTTACTGCACCACCCTCCCACTTGGACAGAGGCTTGCAAGGTAGCCCGTAACGTGGAACGTGCATTAGCAGCCCAATACAGTTGCCCAAATTTCCCCACTAAAGGTCGTCTCCCACAGGCTCACAACATGACTCAAACACTTAAGGTCCAAAAGGTGTCACCTGCGGAAATGGCAGACAGAAGGAAGCAAGGACTATGTTACTACTGTGATGTAAAATACTCCCCAAGTCATAAATGCAAGGAGCCCAAATTTTTTCAAATAGATGCCACTAACTACAGCTCAACAGAGGAGGATCAACCACTTGAGGAACATGAGGCACTAGAAGAAGACAACCCAAAGGAGAATGTCTCTGACGAACCAGTTATTTCGCTGCATGTGTTGGCAGGGATTTCTTCCCCTCAAACTCTCAAAATAAGGGGTTTTCTTAAACATCACCCAGTAGTAGTCTTGATTGATAGTGGAAGTACCCATAATTTCATCCATCAAAAAATCGCAGAAGCAGTGCATTGTTTTGTACGAGCAGTTTCTAACTTCCAAGTCCAAATTGCAGATGGGGGCACAATGAAATGTGAAGGCCGCTGTGAAAATGTCAAACTTCAAATGGGGGATTATCAGTTGAAAACCCACATGTTTGCCATACACATGGGGGGTTGCGACATTGTCCTCGGCGCTGAATGGCTCCGCATGCTTGGGCCAATCACAATGGATTTTCAGGAGTTATATATGAGTTTTAAGCAGAACAACTACACACATACCCTCCGTGGACTCCAGGCGGGAACCCCCTCTATCATCAGCTCGCATCGGATGGAAAAATTGTTAAAAAAGGGCAATCATGGAGTGGTAGCTCAATTTAATGCCATCCAGGTCGTCAAAACCAAGTCTCTACCAATTCATCCTAAGATATAACAGATTTTAAATAACCATCTGCCGGTCTTTGACAAGCCTCATGAGCTTCCACCCTCGCGAGGGGAACATGATCATAGCATCACCTTGGTTCCATGGGCCCAACCCCCAAATGTGTGACCATACAGATATCTGTTCACCCAAAAGAATGAAATAGAAAAAATCATCAAGGAACTTTTGGAAGTAGGTGTCATTCGTCCCAGCATTAGTCCTTATTCATCCCTAGTGGTCATGGTGCTCAAGAAAGATGGGGAGTGGCGGATGTGTCCCGACTTCAGGGCCCTCAATAAGTTGACAGTCAAAGATAAATTTCCCATTCCAGTGGTTGACGATTTGTTGGACGAACTCAATGGGGCTCAATTCTTCACTAAGCTGGATCTTCGCTCAGGCTACCACCAAATTCACATGAAGGAAGTCGACATTCCCAAGACTGCTTTCTGAACTCATGAAGGCCATTATGAGTTCCTGGTCATGCCATTTGGTCTTTGTAATGCCCCCTCTACTTTTCAGAGCCTTATGAATCACATTCTCAAACCATATCTCAGGAAATTTGTCCTTGTCTTCTTCGATGACATCCTCATCTATAGTGGCACTTGGGCTACACATCTTCAGCATGTAGATCTACTCTTAAACCTACTCCGCAAGCATAAATTATTTGTCAAGGTGTCCAAGTGTTCATTTGGTATGGAAGAAGTTGAGTATTTGGGCCACATTGTGGGGTGTGAAGGTGTCAAGGTGGACCCCAAAAAGATCCAGGCAATACAAGAATGGCCTCAACCTAAGACTTTGAAGAGCTTGAGAGGATTTTTGGGTCTCACAGGCTATTATCATAAATTTGTCCGCAACTATGGCCGCATAGCGAAGCCCCTCACTCAACTCCTAAAGAAAAATTCCTTCTTCTGGAATGAGGAAGCACAATAGGCATTTATCGCTCTAAAAAACGCCATGTGTTCCACTCCAGTCTTAGCACTACCTGACTTCACCAAATCCTTTGTCATTGAATGTGATGCTTCGGGGACCGGTATTGGGGCGGTCTTAATGCAGGAAGGGCGACCTTTGGCCTTCACAAGCCAACAACTAAGTGGGAGGAATCTTGGCCAATCTACCTACGAAAAAGAAATGATGCCCATCTTACATGCCGTCAAGACCTGGTGACCTTACTTATTGGGGCGACGTTTCCAAATCCGCACAGATCATCACAGTCTTAAATATTTTTTGGAGCAATGCATATCCTCCCCACAACAAAATAAATGGCTCGCCAAAATGCTGGGATATGATTATGAGATCATTTACAAGAAAGGGAAAGAGAATAGTGTAGCAGATGCATTATCTCGCCAATTTGAGGAAGAAAGTACTCTGCTAGCAATTTCCCTCCCCATTCCAGAATGGATTGAAGAGGCTCGCAAGGAATGGTTTTCACACCCCGGGCTATCCCAACTCATTTCTCAATTGCAGGTAGATCCAAATTCCACCAAGGGCTACTCGTGGTAGGATGATATTCTTCGCTACAAGGACAAAGTCGTAATATCCCCAACATCCACCCTCAAAGGTCGCATTTTGGCAGAATTGCACTCATCGCCCATTGCAGGACATTCGGGCTTTCAGAAGAAATATGCTCGCACTAGAAGATCATTTTTTTGGACAGGCATGAAAAAGGACATCCTTACTTTTGTAGTAGAATGCGATGTCTATCAACGCCACAAAGGGGAAACAGTCAACACACCAGGCACATTACAACCATTGCCCATTCCGACATCCATTTGGACAGAAGTTTCTATGGATTTCATTACAGGTCTTCCAAAGTCAGGGAACAAGTCAATCATCATGGTGGTTGTGGACCGACTATTGAAGTATGCTCATTTCTGCACACTACCCCACCCATTTACACCAACTTTGGTCGCTCAATATTTCATGGATCAGATTTTCAAATTGCATGGCATGCCCACTTCTATTGTGTCCGATCGCGACCCGATCTTCACCAGTAATTTTTGGCAGGAACTCTTCAGGATACAAGGCACTCAACTAAAACTCAGTACTTCCTATCATCCACAAACGGATGGTCAAATTGAAGCCATCAACAAATGTCTAGAAACCTACCTTAGGTGTTTCACTTCAGAAAAGCAACACCTTTGGGTACAGTGGTTACCTCTGGCTGAATGGTGGTATAACACCAACTATCATGCCACCACCAAAATGACTCCCTATGAAGCAGTATATGGTCAACTTCCGCCTTCCCCTACTTCTTATCTCAAGGGGTGCTCCAAAGTACAAGCAATAGATCAACTCCTACAACACCGCGCAACCATGCTCGCCCTTCTTAGAGAGAATCTTCATCAAGCTCAGAACCACATGAAGCAACAGGTAGACCAGCATCGCTCAAAGCGCCAATTTGAAGAAGGGCATCAGGTCTTTTTGAGGCTGCAACCATATAAGCAAACATCACTCAAAGACAAGGGTTGTCAGAAGCTATCTCCAAAATTCTACGGACCATACCAAGTACTTTAGCGCATTGGAGAAGTGGCTTACAAGTTGGCTTTGCCACCTACTGCAAAAATCCATCCAGTTTTCCATGTATCGTGCCTCAACAAAGTGATCTGGAACATTTGCCGAGTTCAAACTAGTCTACCTAAATTGGATGAAGAAGGGTCAATCTGGCTTCAACCCGAACAGGTTCTAGACACGAGACAAACACCTGCGCGGTTGCATGATTAAGGAAGTCCTCGTCAAATGGAAAGACACCTCTCCGGAAGATGCAACTTGGGAACCAGCCACTATTCTTCAGCAGTTTCTGCAGCTTCAGCCTTGACGACAAGGCTAGTCTTAAGGGGGAGGGCATGTTAGGGTCCCACCCTAACCCCCTTATTTATGTCATGGGATCACATCATAGTCAAGTGTCAATAAAGCCCATATTAATATTTGTAAGAGGTTAACCCGCAATTCATGACGGGACCACAGTTAGTTGCAAATGGGCCGTAGTATTAGATAGATGGTATTAATAAAACCCACGGTATTGGCCCGTGGTATTGCATGTATGAGTCATATATAAAGGATAGAGACTCCCTGCGAGGAGTATCATGTCTTATTTTGTAATCGAGCTCTGCTCTATTGGAGGTTGCCCCCTCGAAGAGGCAAGTGAACATTACTCTCTGAATAATAAAATCATTGCTATTCTGTGTTCTGGGCATCTTTTCTTTGCATATTCTGTATTGGGTATCATTTTGCAGGTTAAGAGCATAACAGATGATGTTGAGGCTAGGTTGTGGAGTAACCGCTATACTCCTAATGGAGCACCGTAGGCCTAGTCCACACATAATAGCGCCATGGGATATGAAGGGTTGACATTCCCTAGGAGGAGGGACCGCGCAGTTAGAAGAAATGGAAGAAGAACACGCTAAATTTGATGAAGAGATCCAACAAAATGCTCTTAGGCTCTAGGAACTTATCAAGGAAAGGGTGAGATTAAGGAAGAAAAGTGCTCTGGCAGAAGCGGAAGTCAAGAGGCTGGAGGATGGGATAAGGGAAGATTTTCTCATTAAGGAAACCGAGGTGATAAGATAGGATGGACATGATCACACTGACAATTTTGAGGATTATTGTCATGAATTGGTTAGTCTGATGCCTTGGCTTGGACCACATATTACTAAGCGAATTAACTAGGGTGACGCGCTGCAGATGATAAGGTGCACGACATCTCCAGTAACAGTAAAAGGTGGGTATTTTCTAGGAAGAATGATGGATGACTAGAAGAAATCATATACAGGTGGCACAACCACCTGACTGGCTAAGGGAAGCATAGTCTTAGCACTCCAGGTAGTTGAAAGGAGGTGCATGACAATAAACTATTCTGCTTGGGAGCTATGTGATGTTGGAGCTGCACGCAGAAGCAAAGAGTCACAGGGTCGGCGCCCGCGTAAGAGGGGTCGTGCTGCCATGCAGGTTGGCTAGAAAGTGACTGTTAAAGTCACTATTCATGATGTGATGTTTGACTTGAGACCAAATGGAGCAGGCGATAGGCATTTAAGACATGATTTATAGGAAAAATTTGCAAAAATCTGCCACCAAGGGAGCATTAATGAACTATATCTGGGGGGAGCGATCGAATTCAAATTCAAAAGGCACTATAAATTACAAAGGGCTACCCAACAAACAACACTTGGTAATTTGTGAATTGAGATATTGAGCAGAGCCCTGTTTGTGTTGTGTCGAGCGTTGATTGAGCCCCGGAGTTTGCGAGTGATATATTTCTGGATGGACACTATGGCAACAGTTGAGGAAGTTATGGAAATAACAAGGGTGACTATCGAAGAGGCTGCATAGGCCCTGACTATGGGGGATGCCCTAAAAGGTGCCACAATTATGGCAGAAATACTGAAATCACCGTGCATACCAAGACCAAAGAAGGACAAACAAGCAATGGTTCTCGTACATGTCTCCTCATGAAACCTGTTGCGCACCACGGTGACGATGGATGACAAGGGGAGAGCTATTACGATAGACACTGACGAGGAAGACCTAAACGACCTAATTGTTGATGAAAATGAGGAAAAAGGCACCGAGGAGGAAACTAAGCCTACACACCCTCCAATAAAGTTGCCCACCTATATCCCCCCATGGAAAGGAAAGGCAAAAGCGCCCAAGGATCTCGATGAGAGCAAGAGCTCACTCCTAACCCTGCTCCTCCCAGACAACATCATTTTTTAGGGCAGGCACCTTGGACGAGTGCCAAGCTTGAAATTTGAATATTGGGACATCGTTGACCATGAGAAGTTCCCTTAGCTTGAGACCACGCATCTCATGAAGCCTAAGAACAACACCGCGTCGGGAGTAATACAATTAGAGCTGTGAAAGTGGTTGCACAGAGTGGAAAAGGAAGGGCTACTAAATTTTCTTTGGGTGTCGCATTTCCACTGTGCCCCAATAACAATTCATGATCGGTCAATTGCTCTGCCTGCTGCATGGTGGGTGTTTGTGGTTGGAGGAGCCCATCCCTATCACAAAGCATTTGATTCACTACATCACTCAGCTTCCATGCAAAGTAGAGGACCCCGTGGATATCTCTAAGGGAAAAAGCAGTGATTTGGCCACCGTAGAGGCCATGAAGAGGAAGTATAAACTAGAAAGGAGGAAGAGGGGCTACGCCATCTCCAGCATTAACGAAAAAGAAGTATGGGTGGCGACCCAAATTCTGGCAAGTAAGGTTATGCTCAAGTGCCGTATGGACGAGGTACCAGCACCTTAGGTATCACTTGCTAAACAATGTGCAGAGGGGGTCCAGTTCAACTATTCTGAGTTCCTCTGCAAGGAGTTATTGGAGAATTGCTACAAAGCTCAGGAACAGGGAAAAGTGTTCCACTATGCATGGCTTCTGCTAACCATAGTACTCATGGTAGGGGAATTGCTAGAAGACAGTCAATTCCCCACAATTGACAAGGATTTGCGAGAGGCTGCAAAGTACGATTTGCTCTAGGCCACAAAGGATGCAAATAGGATCCGCGACTGTAAGATATTTTGGGTGCTCATGGAGACAAACCTCAGAATGGGGATCAACCACAAGCTACGGTTGTCACCCACTGTCTACAACAGCCTGCAAAGTTTTGTAGAGTTCAAGGTGGATTTCCACAGCATATACATCAAAGCGTGCAAGGACCCAACCAGGAAATGGACAGAGCTACCCTTTATGGCCATGATCAACGTAATCTTCAATGTATTGGAGACATGGCCACTGGAGTGGTGCACTCCAGACATCATGGGGATAGAGAATTTTTTGGCGTAGAAGAAGAAAGAGGAGACCAAACTATGCATTGCATAGTTGGCAGAAAAGAAAAGGCAGGAGGAAGTGGTAGCCAAAGTGTAGGAGGCACAGGACAGCGCACAAACACCAGCTGAGCAAGACAATGTAATATAGCAGCAGTAGTACAAGAGGTAGTTACGAAGGTGCACGAGGGCCAAAATTAGCCTTCGCATGGGCAGGAAGTAGAGAAAGAAGGGGGAGGCGTGAACCTAGAAACTGCATTAACACAGTTGAACTGCCCACACTTGACCGAGCGGACATGGTCGTGAAAGAAGGTCAAGGCATTGAAGGTGTCTATTGACCCGATCACCCTTACTAAGGGTGATCTACACGACATTGGAAAAACAGTGCATGATGTCACCTTCGAGGCCATCTAGGAATTTATACAGGAGAACCAGATTGTGTGTGGGGCACTCAGAGCATATCTTTAGGAGTTGTAGGTGTGCACTCCTCAGGCTGGTACCCTTTCAACTAGCCTCACAGCCGGAACAACCACAATAGAGAAAATGTTGCATGCTTGGGTGATGAATACCATAGTGTTGCTAGAAGGGGCACTGATGACAAAAAATGAGGCCAACAAGCCTATGGTTAGCATGTTGAAGGGTATCAGCATCAACATGGCTGCACTCTTGCAGGAGACATTATATGTTCTGCAGGATGGGATAACTGCAGAACTGTGAGCTAGGGAGATCCATGCACTGCAAGTCCTCAGTGAGCAGAGAAAAAACATGGAATACTTGAGCTTGTTGTGTGATGAAGTGGTGTCATAGAATCAACAGTTGATATAGGTACTGGATGAAGCTTGTCAAAGCATCCTCGAGCTGGCCATCCCAGCAGACATACCAACAGAAGCGTGCATCCACAAGCTAGCAGCAGGGGTGCGTGAGGCACATGACGAAATAACAAAGGTTCGGCTGGAGCTGAACCTTCAGATCTCAGAGTTGCAGTTAAATTTGTAGTCGTCCACCCCTCCAGAAGTAAGACAACAACGCATCAGTGCTATTAAAATGGGACTAGACAAGATCGATGGTGCAGTGAGAGACTGCACCAGCATGTTGGAGGAGTCACTTGAGGTCCTCAAAAATCTGCAGGAGGACCCCAACATCTAGTGCTTAGAGACAGAGGCCCAAGAACTCCAACAGCAGTATGACAAAATCAAAGGAACTACGTAGATGGTGGCCCTCACTCAGAGGCTTGTGCGAATGTAGCAGGTCAACGCACTGAAATAACAAGTGGATGTGACATGGCACAAGGAAAAAGTGTTGAAGGTGCGCTTTTAGCCTTGGATCGATGAGGCCTTCACCATCACAGTAGCAATTAAAGGCAGGCTCGCACAAATGCAAGGGTGTTATAGACATATTTGGGCACTGCAACCCAAATCACATATGTCCATAAAATAAGGGCTTCTAAACCCCTAAAATTTTTGTTTCATACCCGAAAGGAACAAGGTCAGCTGATTACGTCATTTCCAATAAGTTCCCCCTAAAAAACTGCTCAGAACTTGTCAAAACTGGACCATATAGACTGCTCCATGCTGAGGGTGCGATGCATCTCACCTATTACACATGGGGGGTGCAATGCATACTGAAAAGCCCTTCTGTAGGGTACGATGAGCGAGAGCAGACAAATAGCAGAAGTAGTTTTCTAGGTGGAAACTCAAAGAATCTTCTAGAAACTACTCATATGACACTTGCCTCTCTGAATTCGCCCAAGGATGAGTAAGAGATGATGAAATATCTAAGTGGAACCAAGAACTATCAGTGAAGTGACACTAATCAAAATCCCAGAAGCTTACTCACTCTCCTGCAAACATCTATATATGGATCCCTCATCCTCGAGATCCAAAGGCGGGAATTTTGTAATTTGTAAGGAAGTGTTGTTGGTTTCTCTTTGAAGACATTGCATTGTTGGGTGATCTTGCTTTGTATGAGGTGAAGAAGACTTTCATGCTAGGAGGATGATGCTGGATCAGATAGCTTGGTTGTAATCCTCTCTTCTACTACTTCTATCAATAAATCTATTTGAGTTTTCCTCCATATGCTTGTATATCTCTGAATCTTGTATTTGTATATGCATTTATATGGTTAATGTACATCTAATCCTACATTGTTTATGGTTATATATATCTATGCTTTGATGGTATTTTTCTTCTTTGAATCTACAGGTGTTCTTTGAAGCGGGACAAGTGAGAAGGGAGTGGCAAAAGCTCTATCAAAGGAGAGAGGAAACAAGCAAGGAGACTAGCAAAAGACTGAGGTTCGTACTCTCTGATTCTCTCTCATTTATCTCTCATAAAGGAAAAACACAAGTAACTTTAGTTTGTTTGTTTCTAAGATAGCTACCCATCTTAGTGGGACTAGCAGCTCTAAATGGACACTAGTTTTCCCGATAACAAGGGGACACAAGGACAGATGCATAGAAGCACTTCCGACTTTGTGATCTCAAAACAACGTGTACAATAGATCCAGCAGGCAGCAACTTAGTGCGTTGCCAACCTTGCAGTAGTTCAAGCAGAGTTGGAAGGACTCCACGTGAAGATCTACATCCAACAGAGTGACTCGAGGGTGAGTCATGATGTTTGTGTTGGGGGCTTGTTGGGCATGGACTCCCCTAGAGGCATGTTTTAGGGCTTAAAGCCCAAGTTTTGACCAAGTCCTTCGTAAAAGCTCTATAAATTGTGGGGGTGGAGTGCGAAGTCATAATAGACTCACAGGGTTGTCCACCTAGTTTTTGTAATGTAATGTCATCTTATTAGACCTATGGACCATGGGATTGTATAAATAGAGTAAGGCTCTAAGGAAGAAAAGATAATGATGAATGAAAGAGTGATGAGTATAAGTGCTTGAGTCGAAGGGAAAATTGTGTCTTTGGGTCATAGAGTAGGAGAAGGCTTTGCAGCTGAGTGTGCGGAGGCTTAGTAGTCTGCAGCCGAGTGCATAGGGTAGGTCGAGTCTGTAATCGTTTGAAGAATCAATAAAGAGAAGTTTACCATATTTTTGTGTATCTTTTCCTGTCTTATTGTATGATTTGGTATAAACTGCAAGTATACAGTTTATTTACATGAACATATATGAATGTGTTGAATCCAATAAATATAATATAAGGCACCTATTTATGCGAAGGTAGATAATTTGCGTAAGAAGCTAAGTATGATCTCGGATGCATCTTAATAGAATAACACAGAGTGCAAAGGTAGTGTATCAAGGTGCAAAGGCCTAGGAAGTGCGCGAAGCAACCTGCACGTAGGAATGAACAGTTGGACCAGTCAAAACCCTCAGACATCTCAAGGGTGCAGAAACTTGGTTCCAACACCATCACATATTACTTCGGGTGAGACCTCAGTCCACGCTCCGTGGACTGTTGCCAAAATGGCTAGTAGTATAGGGATTTGTTTGGCTAGTTAACTCTGAACTTGGGTCCAGCCCCAACAAGCCAACAATCCAATTTCTACAAGATCCATTTGATAACATCCGCACAGGGTAGGACTGGGAACCTAGAAGCAGCTCTATGAAAAGAGGACTATCAGATGTTTATGTACACCTCTTTGTCCTCTAGATTTCCTTTGGAGTTGTTTGAATGCATCTTTGAATTTATGCCATGTAATATCTGAGTCTTTTTCAATCAAGAGTTGAGTATCATATAAGATAGGAAGGGTGACTGGAGCGCTCTAAACCACTCAATTAGTAATTGCCTATGTTGTTTCTTTAGAGGTTTATCTCTTTGGATGGGGATGATGATAACTGATGAAAGATGAACTCATGGAAAAGGAAAATTAGCTTAAGAATATCAACTCATCAACCAAGATTAAAGTACCAAAAAAATGAATAAAGAGAAGGATTTCATAGTTTCTGGGCTTTGGGAGTCAGACTGAGCTCTTCAAATGTGCACTGCGTAGTATCAACATACAAAAGTAGAGCTTGAGGCTTGAGACTATGAAATGTGCAGTCTCAATTGGGAAGGACAGGGAAGAGAGGCTAAGGTTTAGGAATGAAGCCAGGAACTGTGTAATGCACAACTGGTCAAGCTAGTGACTATGCATTGTGCAGTCGCATAGGCCATGAGAAAGGCTTAAACCTTGAACTTGCAAAATGTGCAGTTGGAGAGGTAGCAACTGCTCAAGAATTGTGCAATTATGCCCAAGAAAGAGAGAGAAAAACTTCAATATCTGATGTTGGGGTAGGAAAAAGTGTACATTAGCCTCAAGGTCAGCTATATCAATCAAAATAATGGGCTAGAAAAGTTCATGCAAAAGGAAAAACATGCATGCACAAAAGGACCTAGCAACGATAATTACTAGTAGGAAGAAAGAAAGAAGACGATGTAACACTTATAAAAACTAAACGATAAACAAAAAAAAAACTGTACAAGCTAATAATAATATATATTTTTTCTACCAATAAATGAAATAGGAGAAATAACACTCATAGAGGCAAAAGCGACAAAAAAACAAGAAAAAACAACACATGAGAAACTTACCTGGAAAAGTGTTGCAAACCAAGTCCAAATCTCTTTGATCTTGTGGCGAATGATAAGGCTCCAATGTTGAGAGCGAAAATTAGATCTAAAAGTTTATATTACATATATTTAGCCCCCAAGGGGATAGGTTAGGGTTTATGACGTGGATGCTTAAAATCAAGGAAAAAGCGACAATTTTCTTAAGATAAAAAAATATAAACTTTGTGCAATTTTCAAACACTTGTTGTGCATTCTCTATTTTCTATGGATGAGAATGATCTTACTCCATGAAATTACATAGTCCCACTAGCATAAGGGACTACAAAATTGCCATCAACAATGGATTATGCAGTTCACTGACTTAGTGGGTTACGTAGTCTTGACTCTAAAAAGAGAGAGATAGTGCATTTTTCATGCTTAGGGAGTTCCTGTCTTCAAGACTTGTGCAAGTCTGATCCTCAAGTCATAGCACAATTCCTAGTGACAAAGAATTATGTAGTTTCTAAAGGAAAGACAAGCAATTGGTGCAAGATCAGGGAAAATATTAGCTTGTTCTAGAAGTTGTTTAGTTGTTATCAGCAAGAGGTAGCCATCATCAAGACAACCAAATCATGTCATCACACGAATTGTGTGCAAAGATAAATATTCATAACACTAGAAAATCAAAAGGAATACTTGACAACAAACTTTTGGAATTAATCTAATTGGACTTAACTCAGTTAACTGAGCTAATTAATTACAACTCAAAGTACAACTCCTCCTCATCTCCTTAATGAAGAGATAACTTCTTTAATGAAAGGGAAAATCGTTGCATGTCTTCACATAGACTTCATGTTTGATTTTCTACAACTAATTAACTCAAGATGAATTAATTAATTATTTTTCAAACAACTTCTAAGACCAAATTCAAATTTCATTTCTTAATTTTAGTTCAGGGACTAACTAAAATTGGAATGTATCCTAAAATGCTATTTATAGCAGTGCTATTTTTAGCATTTCTTGTTGCTATTTTAAACACTCCCTCTCAACAAGACAAAGATTATCACTCACCCCAATCCTATCTCTGTGGAACTCAAACTTGCATTTTGACAATGCCTTAGTCAAAATATGTGGATCTTGTTCCTTGGTCGAAATGTACAGCAACAACATGAACCTCTTGACCACACAGTCTTGAAGATGATGATACCATATATCAATGTGATTTGAAATGTTGGATTCCGAGAGAGTTTGATACAAATTTTATTATTTCAGTAGATCACAGTTGGATCCATCCTCTAACCAAACAATCCAACTAGAATATTCCACATCCAAATGGCCTCACATGCTGCCTGACTGGCAGCCATGTATTCAGCCTCTGCTTCCTGTTGTACCAAGAAACAATAGCTAAACCAAGGTTGAAGATTCCTCCTGAAGCGCTCTTCCAGTCTAATGGACTTCCTGCCCAATCTACATCTATGAAGCCCTGAAGCTTCACTCCCTCCGTTCATCTGTACCACAATCCATACTGAGATGTGCCTCTGAGGTATCTCAGCACATGCTTCGCTACCTTCCAAAATAGCTTGGTAGGCTGAACCATAGCTTGACTCAGCTAGTTCACCACAAAGCACAAATTTGGTCATATGCTCACTAGGTACATCAATGAACCCACAAGCTACAATTAAACAGTAGCGGCTACTACCTCACTTAAAGTAGCATCCTCATTCATCTAGTTACCAACTAGAGGAGTCTGCATCAGCTTGCACTTCTCCTTGTGGAATAGCCGAAGTATCTCATTGTCATACTTTCCTTGAGACACAAACACTTCCCCATCCTTCTGCCACACTTCCATGCTTAGAAAGTAGTGCATAAGACCCATGTCTTTCATCTCGAACTCTCTTGCAAGGTCCTCCTTGCAAGACTTTATCAACTGATCATCACTTGTCAAATTTAGATCATCCACATAAAGAGCAATGATTAATGGCTTACCTTCTACCATGATGTGGTAAAGGTTCACATCTGCTTCACTCTTGGTGAATCCCAACCCAATGAAATAGCTATCGATCCTAGTGTACCAAGCACGAGGTGCTTGCTTCAGCCTGTACAAAGCCCTCTTGAGTTGGCACACATGCGACTCATGATCGAAGGTCTCAATACCTTCTGGGTGCTCAATGTACACCTCTTCCTCAATCTTCCCATTTAGGAACATAGTCTTCACATCCATCTGATGGATCTTCCAACCCATCTGAGTTGATAGTGCCAACACCGATCTGATAGATGAGTACCTTGCTACAACAGCAAAAGTCTCATCATAGTCAATCCCCTTGACCTATGAGAAACCATGGCAACAAAACTTGTCTTATGTTTCTCAACACTGTCATCAACTGCCTGCTTTACCTTGTAAAGCCATCAAGAACTCACCATTAACTTGTCTTGAGGTCTTGGGACAGCATCCCAAACACAGTTTCGAATGATGGACTCATACTCCTCCACCATAGCATTAACCCAAACTGGTTTCTACACTACTTCCTCAAAAGAAGAAGGTTCAGACTCTACACACTCCCCAACCAGGATCATGTAACCAGTATACCGCTTGGGTGACCTCCTCTATCTGCACTGAGAAGATGGTTGTCCCACATTCTCTCTCACATCAAACATCAACCTGCAAACTTCCCTTGAGTGTTTCTTCCTATCTCTGGAAGACTCAGCATGAGTGGATGTCTCCACTCCTGGATCCTCTGCATGCGGTTGCCCCGCATCAGTCTGAGGCTCCTCCTCCTTAGGAACTAAAAGTTCCTCCACTGCGTGAAATTTGAGCTCCCTCTCAAGTGATACTTGCATGGCATTTTTCTCATCGAACTTCAGATCTCTACATACCATTATCATCTGAGTGGTAGGCAATAACACCCAATAGTTGTGGGGTGTATCAGTGTACCCCACAAGTATCCCCAACTTAGTTGTTGGCTCTAGCTTCTTCCGGGCATCTTTGGTCACATGGCAATAAACCGATGATCCAAATATCCTGAAGTGACTCACATCTGATCTCTTCTCGGAAAAGGCTGCCATTGGTGTCTTCATTCCCTTATACAATGCGGGCTTTTGTTTTGCAAGTATACTATTGTATTGCATGCCTCAACCCACAAATGAAGTGGTAGACTTTAGTCATGCAACATCACTCGAGCTGCTCCCACAATTGATATGTTCTTCCTTTCGGCCACCCCATTCAGCTATGGGTTATTGGGTGCTGTCAACTCCCGTTTAATTCATTTTGCTGCGCAAAAGTCCTTAAACTATTGGGACACATAACCTCCACCATTGTCACTACACAAGGCCCTTATTTTCTTTCTAAATTCTTTCTCTGCCAAGGCTTTAAACTCAAAAAACCTTGAGAAGGTATAATCCTTCTTCTACATAAAGTAGATCCAACATCTATGAGAAAAATCATCAATAAAAATAACATAGTACCTTTGTTTAGTGGTGGAGGCTGTAAAGAATCATCCATACACATCTGTGTGAACTCACTCCAGGATTGCTCCAGCTCTACTATCTCGATCTTGAAAGGAGGATTTCACATACTTACCTAAGGTACAATCTTTGCATGTGTTCGTCTACTCCAGTTTTCCCCTAGGAAGTCCGGTAGAAATCTGTTGCATGATCTTCAAGGCCCCATGGCGCAAGTGGCCCAATATTCTATGCCATAGTTTGACAACAACTTGGATTTGAACCAACTTTTCTTTAGAACTCAATGCAGCACAGTTGTCTACCTCCAGCTTGTAGAGATTATTAACTCGAATCCCAATACTCTTGGTCTGTCTAGTGCCAATATGCCTCAGGAATAAATTTCCTTTACTAAAGACTACATCATAGCCTTTTTCTTCTAGCATAGTGATAAACACAAGATTCTTCTTTAGACCAAGTACATACCTAACATCAGTTAGGGTGAGAGGAGCTCCATGCTCCCTCTGAAACACAACCGTACCTTCACCTAAAACATGGTACTTTCCATCATCACCCATCTCAATCCGCATTTGGAGATCCTTCTCCTCCAAGGTACTGGAAAGATTCTTGTTGCCGGTCATGTGGAATGAAGCTCCATTGTCCAGTTACCAAACACATCCCACCATCGATGAAGCCATGCATGCTGTGAGGGAGAAATCCAATTCGAACTGTCAGGCTAAAGCCTCACCATCTGATCCCTTTGAGGATCCCTCCTTGGATTTCTTCTGTGGACAATTCGTAGTATAGTGGCCCACCTCATGACAATGACAACATCTCACATTCGATTTGTCAAACTTCTTCCCACCATGGGAAGAACTATATTTGGAATAGGATGCCTTCCCTTTCCCTTTCCTTGCCTTACTCACTAAGGATACATTTTATTCATCATCTTGCTTTCATGAAGGTCCATCTCTGGTGCTTCTTCTTATCTCCTCCTCCATCAGATCCAACCAAAGTCATTGTTGAGCCCCAGAACTACCTCTCTTCTACACATTTTCCTAAATGTTTTTCTTCTATTTTCCCATATTAGTGCCTGATAAGCTATCAAAAGTTGTTACATGTTGATTTTAGGAGTGCATTTGAGTGATTTTCAAATTATATCATTTTGTGTGCTATTTGATCTAGGTTTTGTTTACCAGCTACGGAATGTATCCACTTTCCGCAACTAACTCACAATTCCACAACCATTTTCATTCTTCTGTAGGTTACAGGTGTCGGTAGGAGAAACGAGACACATGGGTAGCTCAGAAATGATCCACACATGGATGAGGTCCTATCTGCTTAGCCAAATTCGTGAAGAAAGGTACCAGTCAAAGGGTGGTCAACAGAGAGTCCTGCATCAACTAGGACTATGTTCCTGCACGTAAAAAAGCCCAAAGCCGTTCCTAAACTCATGGATCCAATTTTGCCACCTGCAGGCCATATCCATAATGCAATCCAACATCCACCTTGCGTAGATTTATTGCTCATGGCAACCGAGAGGCTGAATCTCTGAATCCTGACATGTTCATGTGTCCATTGCTGAAGAATTTCCTTTGAAATATAGTTATCTATTTCCTCTATAAATATAAGCTTTTGCGACGCAGATAGTTAGTTCTTAATAATATCGATGTAGCATTATTTTGTTTTTGTGTAACTAAGAGACATATTCCTCTGTTTCATAATACAAAAACTATGCTTTTCACATGATTATTTAAGCGTGGTTTGAAGTGAAAGCGTGTTAGTCCAAAGCTGTGAAGAGGGCCCCTGTGTAGCTGAGGTTCTTCTTTTGTTTTGTATAGTTTTTCATGTATATTTCCTCTTATTTACACTATACATTTCTCATGTTTTGCTTATGGTTTTAATTGTTCTAATCCTGTACATGATTTTGCAGTTGGTTATGTTTTCCACTAACACTGATCAATGCATTTCAAATAGGTTATGCTCGCGATTTTTGATATAGTTTTTGCATCAAGTGGTGATCTGAGACTTGCTTCCTATGCTGGATTTTAGTTTTCAATTCCAGTTGTTATGCTTTTATTTAGTGAGATTTTCTTGCTGCTTTAAGATAGTTTAGATATCAGTTCTTCATGCTTTATGATGACATCTTTGAAGCCTTTAGCTTAACCCGGTTTAGAAGTTAATTGGCGAGCTATTGTGATTATAGGTGAAGTAATTGATTCTTCTTTCATTAGTCTACAAGTAGATAGTTTAGATGTCAGTTGTTTCATGCTATATTATGATATTTCTGGAGTCTTTAGCTTAACCTCGTTTTAGAAGTTAATTGACGAAATATTGTGATTATAGATGGACTAATTGACTTTGCTTTCATTAGAGTGCAAATCAGATAATTTAAATGTCATTCTTTCATGCCATATGATGATAGTTTGGGAGTCTTTAGCTTAACCCCATTTTAGAAGTTAATTGACGAAATATTGTGATTATGGGTGAAATCATTGACTAGTTTCCAGAATTCTTTTCTTTTTAGTCTTGAGTGTAGCAGTTTATTAGATTTCAATTCTATAATTAGGATGGACAGCAGAGATGGTAACCTCATTTTCAGTACTTCAATTTAGCTTGATTTATGTAGTTGCATATTTACACTCTTGTTCAACTTCTGGTTTTCTAAATAATATGTTTTGAGATCTTTGAAGCTCTAAGTTTGGGAATTACTAAAAGAAGCATAAACCTTGTCTTCAACTCTACATCCATACTTGATCTTTAAAAGTATTCTTAAAACTTCAGACTAGGATTTCCATTTGCATTAAACACTTTAGGAGACCAACAAGAACAAAACCCCAAAACAAGATAAAACTGAAAAACAGTGAAGTAAGAAAAGGATTGTCTATCACATAAAGTGCACTACACTTCATCAATTTACAACTCCCAGATTGATAGCTTATGTAGCAATTTAGGACACACTAAATTGACTAAACATTTTGGCACTGTTTTCAAGGAAGTGTAACTAGGTAGCCTATCTCTTACATCCAAAAAACAAGAAAACAAAAAAAAAGAGTAAAAATTAATAATTTCTTGAAGTATGCTCTCCTCTTGCACCTAGTGTGATCTGGAGGATGAGAAAAGAGAATTATTAGTTTAATAATTTCTTGAGTATGCTCTCTTCTTGCACCTAGTGTGATCTGGAAGATCAAAAAAAGGATTATTAGCCCAATTAACAAAATCATAAAAAAAAATGACGTGCATAGAGAAAGAGATTCTAGGAGAAGGTTTATAACTAGGGGAAAAAGTTTGATTTTTACAACTCCAACTACTTCAAGGAATAGACAAGATACACCTCCATCCCAGACTCGTACTCCTAGCCTTAGGATTCCTAGAATCCAAGGGACACAATTGAATTATAAGATTCTCGCACAATATCTACTAAATCTAACCTAGGAGAAGAACCCTTCTTCACCTCCATAGGGGAGCCTATTGCAGTGAAAGTAGTAGAATCACCTAGAGAATAAGAAGAGGTAGAGACTCTCTCTCATCAGCCTTTGATAGAAGAGCTAGAAGATCCTAAGGAAACTATCACAACAGAAGAGGTACAAGATGGATAATTTTCACTATTTGGAGGTAGAGGTAGAGGTAGAGGACATAATGGAGGTGGTAGAGGTAACAATGGAGGAGATAGAGATAATAATGGGGGAAATAGGAAATGAGATAACTCATTTGGATTCCCTATAGTAGATGAGGAAACCCATACAACAATGAAAAAAATTTAACCATATGTCCTCCCAAACTTTTATGGATTGCGAAGTGAGGATCCTGAAACATTTTTATTTGAGTTTGAAGTCTTATGCCGAACCTATGACTATCTAGAAGACTCTCAAAAACTCAAACTGTTCCCTTCAACATTGAAAGTAGCTACTCTAAAATGGTTTATGGGATTAGTCACTCAATCTATCAGGACTTGGAATGATATGACGCAGGCATTTTTGGATAGATATCTGGTTTATTGTATGCCTACTAATCATAAGGATGAGGTATTCAAAATGATGCAAAAGGAAGATGAGAACTTGGAGGATTTGCTTGAAAGGTTTCAGTACAACTTAAAGAGAGAAAAAATGATCAATTTAGATGAGGAAACCTTGAAAGCCCTTTTATTGAAAGCCATTAGAGATGAATGGATAGATATTTTAAACATGATGGGGAAGGGAGATATCTCTCAACTTTACTAAGTGACATAGTTGAACTATGTGTCCATCTCTCAAGGGAAAAATCTAAAACTAGAAAAGGGCCTAAAGATCCTTCTCTTATTAGAGCAAACAAATCTACAATTGGAACAGTAAGTAGGGTAGAGATTGGCAATATGCTTGAGGAGTTCAAAACTGACATTCTAGGGAGCCTTAGTGAACAGATAGACACCCTCAAAATTCAAAACAAGCAGAAAAAAGAAGTGGATGCCCTGGCCATATTTTTCCCAAAATGTAGAAAGAAACATGCTCTAAGAGAATTTCCCTTAGATGCAAATTTTGTAGAAACATGTATGATTTGCTCAGAAAGTCATGAGACCAATGATTGTTCTTCAATCCCAAGACTCAAAGTTGTCTTTCAGGAGGACCCAAGTTCTGTAGAATCTCTTTGTTTCATTTCAAGAAGACCTTGGCAAGGGCAACAAAATCAAGGATTTAACAATCCTATGAATTTTCAGCCCCCACCAAATTGGAAGTCTTGGCAACAACCTTGGCCTCAACCTCAACAACAACCTCCTCAACAAAACCAAAATCTTCAACTCTTGCTTCCATTTCAACAGAAGCCAAATCAACTACCAGCTCAACCATTACCAAATCCCAACAACAAAAACCCTCAGAATTATTACATGGTAGAAGGACAACAATTTCCTACCTATATGATTGTTCCTCTAGATCTTAATGATGTTCAACTTAGATCTCGTAGGATTTTAGAAAAGGAAAAGCCTTCTATAGATGTTCAAGAGAAAGATGCTTCTGAGGAGGATTCTCTGAAAGTAAATAAAAGTTTTGAAGCAACATCCCTTCAAAACCCAACTATTCAAAAAGAAAAACAAAAAGAGTCAACCCCCACAACTCCTATAGTTGAGAAACCTGCATCTACATCCACACCTCCTTTTCCTGAGAGATTACAAATTGACAAGGGGGTGGAAAAACAAATCTTGTTGCCTAACTATGATTTCCTAGATGAATTAAATAATGTTTGTATCAATATTCCCTTGCTACAAGCCATTAGAGAGATTCCTATTCTAGCAAAAACAATAAAGGAGTTGAGTATCAAAAGACCAGGTAGGAAACCAAGAGACACAAAAAGAATCCACCTGGTACGAAAGATAGCAGATATCATGATGGGAAATATTACCATGGAAAAATATGTGGATCTAGGTAGTCCAATTGTCAAGACACACATAAATGGGATAGAAATTCCAAATACATTGATTGACTTAGGGGCTGCTATAAAATTATGAGTAGACAGACTATGGAACAACGTAAACTTCCTAATCTTATTTTTACACCTACTTTACTACAACTTGCAGATAAATCAGTAATCAAACTAGATGGTGTATTAGAAGATATTTTGGTCTCCTTAGTTTCTTGGGAATATATAGTAGATTTTATGATTTTGACTCCCAAGAATAATCTAGGAGGACACCCACTCATTTTAGGAAGATCTTGTCTAGCCACAACTGATGCTTTTATTAGTTGTAGATCTAGTGACATGTACATTTCTAATGCTAGTTCAACAAAGAAATTTACTTGGCATCCTCTAGCAAAAGAAATTATAGAAGTAGGAGACAATGAATGGGTCGATGATGAAGATGCTATACAACCTGTCTTTACTCTCTCCGAAGTTAGTGAAGATAGTCAAATCTTGAACACATTAGAAAATTTTGAAACATCTTCAGGATATGATCACACACAATTTCAGTTAGATTCTGATATTGAATACTTGTCATCAAGACAAATGTGTCTCTTCTCTATGGAAGAGTTTGGCAGTTCTGTAGTTGAAATTTTTCCAGATAAAACATTGAATATCAACAAAAATTTGGAAAAATTACAACAAGAAGAACTAAACAAAATCTTACAAAAACATTCTACTGCATTTGCATGGGAGTATACTGATATGAAAGGTATTGACCCTAAGACTTGCAGCCATCATATCTATATTGAGGAAAACAGTAGACCAAACAGACAACCTCAGAGAAGGATGAATCCAAATCTTAGGGAAATTGTGAAAGAAGAGCTCCAAAAATTACTCAATGTGAATTTCATTTACCCAATCTCAGATAGCCGATGGGTCTCTCCCTTGGTGATAGTACCCAAAAAGAATGGTAAATGGAGGGTGTGCATTGATTACAGGGAATTGAATAAAACAACCTTGAAGGATCACTTTCCTTTGCCCTTTATCAATCAAGTATTACATACATTAGCAGGAAAAAAGTACTTTTCATTTTTGGATGGCTTTAGTGGTTATAATAAAATTCAGGTAGAACCTGAAGATCATGATAAAACCACATTTACTTGTCCATGGGGAACTTTCGCCTACCAAGTACTTCCTTTTGGATTATGTAATGCACCTGCAACATTCCAAAGAGTAGTACTAGGAATTTTTTCTGATCTAATCCATGATTGGGTAGAGGTATTTATGGATGATTTTACAGTCTATGGTAATACATTTGAAGAAGCTTTGGAAAATTTGGAAAAAGTTCTTATAAGATGCAAAGAAAAAAACCTTTCATTAAGCCATGAAAATGATTTATGATGTTTAGTGAAGGTATTGTTTTGGGACATCATATTTTAGGGGATGGGATTAAAGTAGACAAATCCAAAGTTGAAGTCATCTCCAAGTTACTTATTCGAAATTGTTAAAAAGATGTTAGAAGTTTTCTAGGATTTGTTGGATATTATAGAAGATTTATAGAAAACGTTACCAAAATAGCATCTCCACTCTTCAAATTACTTACAAAAGACTTGAATTCAAGTGGAGTCCTAATTGCCAATCAATATTTGAAGCTTTGAAAATAAGAATATCTGAAGCACCTATCTTAAGAGGACCAAATTGGAAACTTCCTTTCCATATTTCTACAAATGCTTCAAATACAACTCTAGGAGCTGTATTGGGACAAAAAGACTTGGTTCCTTATGCCATTTACTATACCAGTAAAAATTTGACTGCCACTAAGTTGAATTATACTGTGAATGAAAAAGAGTTCTTAGTTGTTGTTCATGCAATTAATAAGTTCAGATATTATATAGCAGGCTATGAAACTTTTATTCATACTGATCATTCTGCAATTAGATATCTGATGAACAAACCTATTACTAATGGCAGAGTTACAAGATGGCTCTTACTTTTACAGGAATTCAATATTACTGTGTTAGATAAACCAGGGAAACAAAACACAGTTGTGGATTTCTCGTCTAGGATTCAGGATATCAAAGAAGATTCTCCTGTAGAGGATAAGTTTCTTGATGAATACTTATTTACAGTAACTACTAAAACTCCTTGGTTTGTAGATATGGCTAACTATTTGGTTATATGGAAACTACCTCCACATTTATTTCCTAGTGAAAGAAGAAAGATCATTTAGGAGAGTTCAAGATATTCATGGATTTCTAACTAATTGTTTAAAACAGGGCCAGACTTTGTGATTAGAAGATGTGTCAGGGAAGAGGAAATGCCTAATATTCTCAAAGCATGTCATGATGAACCGTGCGGTGGACACTTTGCTAATAAGAGGACAACTTATAAAATCCTTTCTTTAGGATATTATTGGCCATCCCTCTTCAAAGATGCAAAACAGTATGTCAAAAGGTGTGATAGCTGCCAAAGGGTAGGGAAACCTATCCCCTCAAATGAAATTCCATTACAACCTCAGGTACTCATCGAACCCTTTGAAAAGTGGGCTTTAGACTTTATTAGACCTATTAATCTTCCATCCAAATAGAAAAATTATATATTGGTATGTACTAATTAGGTCACTAAATGGGTAGAAGCCAAAGCATTATTTTTTGCTACTGAAAATTCAGTAGTTAATTTTTTTTATGAGGATATTTTTACTTTGGTGTTCCAAGAGAAATTGTGACAGATTAGGGAATCCAATTCACATCCAGAATGATGGAGAATCTAATGGAAGAGTACAAGGTCAAGCATAGAAAATCCACTCCTTATCATCCTCAAGCAAATGGTCAAGTGGAGTCCACAAACAAAGTAATTGAAGACATCATTACCAAGACTATGCATCTACATGGAAGAGATTGGGTAGAAAGGATTCCTGAAGCCTTTTGGGCCTACAGAACTACATGGAGGAACACAACAGGACACACTCCCTATGAACTTGTTTATGGGAAGGAAGTTCTGCTCCCCATTGAGTTCAAAGTCAAAACTTTCAAGATGGCAATTCAATTAGGAATGGATCTATCAGAAGCCCAAAAGCATAGATTGGAGTAGTTGAATGAACTAGATGAGATTAGACAAGAAGCAATTCAAAGAACTTATATAGTTCAACATCAAAGAGCTAAGTGGCATGACAAATACATCAAGGAAAAAAAGTTTCAAGAAGGAGACTGGGCATTGCTATTTTATTCAAAGTTCAAGGATTTTCAAGGTAAATTTCAGACTCATTGGCTTGGGCCATATGAGATTGAATTTTTTTTTAGCAATGGAGCATTGAGAATCAACACAATTAATGAGCATCAAACTCCTCTCATTGTGAATGGTCACAGATTGAAGATCTATCATAAGCCACTCTCAAAGGAGGAGTTTATCAAAATATTTCGAGATAATTCTGTAATGAGGTTGGTGAAGAAGAATAATTATTTTCCACCAGCCTAGTCTTTGTCCTTTTCATCATCATCTAATAATAATAATAATAATAATAATAATGTATAGGCCTAAAAACCAATCACTGATTGGCAGTCTTATACAGAAAATATAGGGTGAAAATTAGAAGCTTTTGATGCCCTATATTTTCCAAAAAAAAAATCTCATTTCACTCATAGTTGTTTCATTCCATTTCATTTCATTTCGCTCCATCTCACCACCACATTCCATCAATAAAATTTCTTTCAGTTTATCTTCATGTTCACCTTTCCATATATCATTCATACAGTCATTTTTCATTTCCATTCATTTCCATTCATTTCACCAAGTCATATGTTATTCACTATGTCAGTTTCCGCAGCTGAATTCTAATTCTGCAGCTGATTGTTGATTCTGCAGCTAATCCTCTATTACTCTATAGTGACAGTCAAGTGATTAGACAAATAATAATAAAATCAAGATGCAGGTATGGGAGAGGAAGATCTTTTGAAGATATCAACACCTAAAAGCACCTACAGAGGTAGCCAATTAAAATTTAGCAAACAAAAGAGGTATGATTCCAAGGTATGAGAAAAACCATTTTAAAATAGCATTTCAAACACATAATTTTTATAGTTTGTAAATCACAAGCTCCATAATGTGTAATGATTTGAATTGATGGCTACCTTAACTCCACCATATCCTCCACATCAATCCTAACAGTCTCATAATCCACTCCCTAGTTTAACTCGTACTTAGTCGTACATCCGCATTACACTTATTAAAATGGTTAATCATGCAGACGTAAGTTTATTAAATACAACTCTACCTCCACACTTTCACAACGAGTTTTACGAGTCTCGGTTCATGATTTGTTTACACAGACTTCTACTCTGTGAACCCACTCTCATTTTATGCTCCAAATTCTTCCCATTTTGTAATCATTGGTTTTCTCCACAGCCCTCTTCAATTTTCCACTGACATAACTGTTCTGCTCCCGTAAAACCATCATCTACAAAGTTATCGTCGAAGTAAGAAGGAGGAATGGGTCTTATAGTGAGAACAGAGCCTGATGGAGCTAAATTTATGGAGGGATACCTGTAGCTAAAGAGCACGTTGAGGAAGGCAAGATGGTTGCAGTTTATTAAGAAGTTCAAGGGTCATAATAAGGAAGTCACAAAAATGTTTGCAAGATCTTTCAATGGTATGGAAGTCAAAATTGGGGACATCAAATTTTTGATAACAGATTCCTCCATTGCAGCACTAATAAAGCTTCCCCAACAAGGAGAATGATGGTTTAAGAATAAGGACTTGGATGAAAAGGTCTGGAGGGTTATTCTTCGTAATCCAGCTATGGACGTATCAATTTTTAAATGAGGAATTCCTGTTTCAGCCTTAAAGGAAAAATGGACTAGTCTGCTGTCGATCATTCAAAAATTCATTACATGCAAGGGCAGGTATGGCTCCATGTACATGTACCATATAAGATTATTAATGAATTTCTTGGAGAATGAAACCATCAATCTTCCTTATTTCTGGTTGAGTAGTTTGAGAAAAATGTCTAAGACTGTGCAAAAGAATATAGATGATATAGAGCCTCATCTCTATCATCATGGCCTTATTAATATTTTGCTTGAGAATCCATTGAAAGAAAGGAAAGATACATGGAAAAATTCCTAGTTCAGAATTTCTTCCAAGGTCCTCCTGAGGTGCTTGAGGGAAGTTGAACAAAAAAAAGTAGGAGGAAAAGAACAAATTTAACAATACAAGATACTCCTACTAGTATGACCAAGGAAACCAGTAAAGAAGAAATGCTTTTTGAAACATTGACTGATGTTAGAAAACAAGTAAAACAGAAAGGAAAGAGGAACATTGAAGATATTTACCAGACTCCTGAGCCTTCTTTAGAAGAAGAGCAAATGCTTTCTGAGAGACTACTTCATCTTAAGAAACAGTCAACTAAGGCAAAAGAAAAAGGAAAGGAGAAACAGAGCATAGAAAAGGGAGACACAAGCTCACAAGGTTTAAGAAGGAGCTCTAGATTAAAGGGAAAATTGAAGAAAATGCAAATCAAAGGAGCTCACTTCATATACCTGGGAGGTGAAACTCCATATCAGTCACCAGAAAACACTCCTCCCGATCAAAGTCCACATTATTCTCCTTCTCCCCAATTAGATTTTGAAACCAGTCCAAGGAAGACAACACCAGAAATTGATCAAACTCAGCAACTGATGTATGACTTCATTGAATCATTGGAAGAGACTACAACAGAATAGGAGACTTCATCCAATCATCTAGGTACAGCTTAGGAAACTTTGATCTAGTCATTAAAACAAGATATTTATGAGCTGGAAGTCTTGAACAGACATATCCAAAGGGAAAATGAAACACTAAAAGAGAAAAACAAATTGGACAAAATTATCCATGACAATACCATGTTGTGTTTAGGATGATGGCACAAGAAAAATAGAAAATTGAAGAAGAAAAATAGGAGGTTCAATAGAGCCCTCATCAACCTCAAGTACAAACGCATTATGATGAAGGCTAGGATGATAGTAATAGCAAGGAAGAAGAAGAAAAGGCTAGATGTCTTAGCAAAAGTCTCAGATCAAATGAATTGAAGAAAGGATAGTTACAGTTTTGGTTGCATGAGGACATGCAACATCTTCGTAGTGGGGGTATGTTGAGCCCTAGAACTAACTCTCTTCTACATATTTTCCTAAACCTTTTTCTTCTATTTTCCCATATCAGTGCCTCATAAGCTATCAAAAGTTGTTACATGTTGATTTCATAAGTGCATTTGAGTGATTTTCAAATTATATCATTGTGTGTGCTATTTGATCTAGGTTTTGTTTATTAGCTACAGAATGTAGCCACTTTGCGCAGTTAACTCACAATTTCACAGTCGTTTTCATTGTTTTGTAGGTTACAGGTGTCGGTAGGAGAAAAAAGACACATGGGAAGCTCAGAAATGATCCACACATGGATGAGGTCCTATCTGCTTAGCCAAATTCGTGAAGAAAGGTACCGGTCAAAGGGTGGTCAACAGAGAGTCCTGCATCAAGTAGGACTTTGTTCCTGCATGTAAAAAAGCCTGAAGCTATTCCTGAACTCATGGATCCATTTTTGCCACCTACAAGCCATCTCCATAATGTAATCCAACATCCACCTTCCGTAGATTTACTGCTCATGGCAACCGAGAGGCTGAATCTCTGAATTCTGACATGTTCACGTGTCCATTGCTGAAGAATTTCCTCTGAAATACAGTTATCTATTTCCTCTATAAATATAAGCGTTTGCAATGCATATAGTTAGTTCTTTATACTGTTGATGTAGTGTTATTTTGCTGTTGTGTAACTGAGAGACATATTCCACTGTTTCATAATACAAAAACTTTGTTTTTCACATGATTGTTTAAGAGTGGTTTGAAGTCACAACGTGTTAGTCCAAATCTATGCAGAGGGCCCTTGCATGGTTGAGGTTATTCTTTTGTTTTGTATAGCTTTTCATGTATATTTCCTCTTATTTACACTGTACATTTCTCATGTTTTGCTTATGGTTTTAATCGTTCTAATCCTGTACATGATTTTGCAGCTTGTTATGTTTTCCACTAACACTGATCAGTGCATTTCAGAATAGGTTATGCTTGAGCTTTTTCATATATTTTTTGCATCAAGTGGTGATCTGAGACTTGCTTCCTCTACTGAAATTTAGTTTTCAATTCCAGTTGTTATGCTTTTATTTAGTGAGATTTGCTTACTACTTTAAGATATTTTAAATATCAGTTCTTCATGCTATATGATGATATCTCTGGAGCCTTTAGCTTAACCTCATTTTAGAAGTTAATTGGCGAGCTATTGTGATTATAAGTGAACTAATTAATTCTTCTTTCATTAGTCAGCAAGTAGATAGTTTAGATGTCAGTTGTTTCATGCTATATGATGATATTTCCAGAGTCTTTAGCTTAACGCTGTTTTAGAAGTTAATTGACGAAATATTGTGATTATAGATGGACTAATTGACTTTGCTTTTATTAGAGTGAAAATCAGATAATTTAAATGTCATTCTTTCATGCCATATGATGATATTTCTGGAGTATTTGGCTTAACCCCATTTTAGAAGTTAATTGACGAAATATTGTGATTATAGGTGAAATCATTGACTAGTTTCCAGTATTCTTTACATTTTAGTCTTGAGTGTAGCAATTTATTAGATTTCAATTTTGTAATTAGGATGGACATCAGAGATGGTAACCTCATTTTTAGTACTTCATTTTTAACATGATTTATGTAGCTGCATATTTACACTCTTGTTCAAGTTCTAGTTTTATAAACAGTATGTTTTGAGTTCTTTGAAGTTCTAAGTTTTGGAATTACTAAAAGAAGCATAAACCTTGTCTTCAACTCTACATCCATACATGATCTTTAAAAGTATTCTTAAAACTTCAGACTAGGATTTCCATTTGTGTTAAACACTTTAGGAGACCAACAAGAACAAAACCCCAAAACAATATAAAACTGAAAACAGTGAAGTAAGAAAAGGGTTGTCTAGCACATACAGTGCACTACACTTCATCAGTTTACGACTCCTAGATTGATAAATTATGTAGCAATTTAGGACACACTAAATTGACTAAACAATCGTTCCCAATCTGGTAATTTCTCTCTCCCATTTACCGAGTATTGGTAGCTATGCTAGCTCTTAGCAAGACCAAGGAGAGCAAGGCTCACCATGTAATCATTGGCTATCGTGATCCCTACACTTCAAAGCTCATCCCTATAGGTGGTGAGCTTGTTCAGATATGTAGAGATCGTGTCACCCTTTTCACACTTGATTTTCTTAAGCTTGTCTTTCAACGTGAGCTTCCTCTAATCGATGTTGTTCTGATATAGATATTTCAATGTTTTCCACATTGAAAATGGTGTCTCCTTCCATGGAGACTCAAGACTATGTGGTCTCTAACTCCCTCCAGAAGGATTCTCCTCACTCTAGCCACACATTTCTTCCAATCCCCCAATTCTTGGGCATTAGCTGCTACTGGCTTGGGGACTTCTTGATCAATGAATTCCTTTAGACTGTTTTCCTCTAATATCGCTTCCATGTGATCCTTCCAGGCTATATAATTCGAGCTGTCATCAAGGGCATACTCAAGTTACAAACCGTTGAACGCCATTGGTGAAATTTGAGATGTGATAAGAATTCGAATTCTATAATCATGAACTTCAAACTTTGAACTTCTCCCTTATTTGTATATTGTACTTCGCTTTGATCACCTTTGCTCTGATACCATGTAGAATTTCCCACTGTAGATCACCAGATAATGAAATATACTAAAGCAAAATACTTGATCTAGTTTTACAAACAAACTTGTGGAAACTTAATCGATTTTGAGCAAGATCAAATAGAACACATATAACAGAGAATGAGAAATCAATCACACATGAACACAAATGAATAATTTGGGGAAAGCCTCTGCTAAAAACACCAATCAATGTATTATCATACAAGTGGAAATATGTCTGGATTACACAAAGCTTTAGCTCACAAGCTATCCAGCTCTCAGTACAATCCCTCAATGTAGCTCATAGACTGAATAGTCACAACATATGCCTTCCCTCATTCCTCCAAGCCTCCTATTTCCTTGCACAGTTTCTCCTGGGGCACAATGTTGCCACCTGTGTGAATTTTCACATCACACACTCATCAAAACTCAGAAATAACTGCGTAATCCTCAAGGAATGAATTCCTTCTACATGCAAGAGATATCCTCAAATGGAATATTCCTGCAACTGATAGTACATTTTCCCATCATCTAATCTCAACTAGGTCTCTGATTGAACTGACATGCATGAGTTATTTATGAGAGAATATTCAATTATCTGAAGTGCAATAGTTACATGCATGCATGCATTAACTAACTGAACTGACAATCAGTTCCACAAACTATTGGAACTAATCTAACTGGACTTAACTCAGTTAAATGAGCTAAATAATTACAACTCATCATGATCTCCTTAATCAAGGGATAACTTCCTTAATCAAAGGGAAAACTGTTGCATGTCTTCACATAGACTTCATGTTTGATTTTCTACAACTAATTAACTCAAGATGAATTAATTAATTATTTTTCAAACAGCTGCTAAGATCAAATTTGAATTTTAATTCTCAATTTCAGTTCCAAGACTAACAAAAATTGGAATGCATCCCAAAATGCTATTTTTAGTAATTCTATTTTTAGCAGTTCTATTTTTAGCATTTCTTGTTGCTATTTTCAACACAACCTACTCCTAATATAATAGTGGACAATCTAGGCTTTCATAAAACAAAATTTCCAATGGAACCAATGAAGGATTACCTGACCTATATCGGCAAGGGAACCAATGAAAAAAAATATCATCAAGATCCTCACATGAAAAGAAAGATAAAACATGACATGTTTGAAAATTTGAAGACAGAAAATGAAAGAAGAAAAGTACAATAAAAAAGTATTTTCTAAACATTTGGTTGATGCATCATGATGTTTACACACATTGGGATAGACTCTCATATAAAAGAATCTATTCTAATTTCCAATATTGGAAAACATAAAGAAAGACAAGCACTTGTGTTTCACAAAAGAGCTTTCCAGGTATGATTTATCAAACCATTAAGCAACATGATCACAGAAAACAAGTGAGGGATCTTGGGGTTGAGAGATATATTCATTTTCAACTTTTGTGATTACCTCATGAGGGTTCTTCCAAGGAAGAGTATCAATCCAATCATGCTTGAAACAATCATCAAGATTGTAAGAAATTGACATAACCATAAGTGTAGGCTGAAGTATATCAACATATTGACATGGTTCCAAGATATCTGAAGATAGATCATCAAAAATCGATGACTTGGAAAAATCAATAGTTAAGGACACATAGTTATTACTCGATGAATCAATGAAAATATTAAGAAAACCATGATGATAATTTACTTTCTCAAAATGAAAGGATTCCTCATTATCTGATGAATCATAAAGAGTGGCTTATTGAATCAAGAGATTCCATTCTATGTTTCTTCATATTGGTAGAATGAGGGATGTGATAAATCATGAAGAGAGTATCATCACTCACATTGTTTTAATGTAAAATCAACATTCCACCACTTCCGGCTGCAATCAAAATTAACATTCTCAAAAAAATATGGGACATGTGTGATATGTTCATTAAATATGTCACGGTAATGGGTGTGAGGTGAGTCCTTTTGGGGATCAGAAGAAACTGTTATAATAGGTTGATGTAACAGCTCAAGATCTAGAGGATGAAAGGAAATAATGTTGTTGATTGAATCACATTAGAAGTGAAAATTGCGTTCAAATCTTGAATATGAAGGGTAAGAGAAGATGGTGGTAGATTGCAGATTGACTTTCATATCCTCCAACCTCAACTTGTGTGGATGGAATTGTTTGATTTAATGGAGAACGATAAGAAAATGAGGAGTCACATGGAACAACAATTTGTCCTTTTTCAGATTGGAGAGCTCCATAACCAAGAAATGTTGGGAGGCTTTCAAAAGATTTGAATTGTGATGGATTCAAAGAAATTTGAAAAAGATGCTTGAATTTATCTTCCATAAAAATTTGAATAATAATTTAAATTATAAATATAATTTATTCAAATTACATATTTTATAGGTAGTAAATTTTTTCAAGTGTTACATTTATTTATTCAAAAATATATTTTGAATAAACATTAAATTGCAATTTAACTAACAATGTTATTTTCAAATCTCCTTAGATTTATCCATTATCTTTCATTTAATTAGTAATTGTGTAAACTATCCTAGATCCATATTAACCCCATATATCAAGAAATGAGAGGGATCAAAACTCAAGGTGGATGCCTCTTTTTTTAGTACAAAACTTGTGAAAATTTTGACTCCAAGTTTCTTAAGTTTTGCACTAAAAGAATAGGTTTATGCCTCGTGATATTTGATCCCTCTCGACGCTTGATAGATTTGCAGTTAAGATGGATCTAGGATGGTATTATTAATTTACCATAAAATTAATTCTATGTTTTCTCTCAAGAATGTTTATGAACTAAAAACTAAATAACATAATCAGGAAAATGTTGGTAAGAAGATAATTCAATTTTTTCTTTTTGACCTAAAATGATATGGTAAGGATCATACTTCCATGTAAAGATTTCCTTTGAATTCAATAGAGAAAGTGATGCATCTAGAACATCATAAGCTATGAGGCCTTAATGATTAAGTAGCAAAAATAAGAAATAATTTTCCTCCTAACTGATGCAGAACGATGTAGAAATAACTTTTCCTCTTATGCATATTTCATTTACACAACCAAAGAGCATAAAAATAAGAAGTATTATTTGATTCATAACTAGGACCATATTTAAGACATTAAAAAATAAATAAATTTTACCTAGGGTTTATTGACTTGTCCTACCAAAACATTCTTAGATACGCTCATGGTTTATGGAGATATCTTTTGTTACCATTAAATATTTTGAGTGCAAAGCATGACAAGGCTGCAAACAATGTTGGAGTAATGATGTATGTCCAAAGATTAATTATTTCCTATGTTACATGATAATTGATTACATGAATCATTTTATGTTCTAGTATGGTTATCCAATTTTTTTTGTTGATGGTATTGTGTGATTGATTACATAAACTATTTTAGTTCTTATGTGGTTATTCAATGTTTTTTGTTAATGATATGGTATATTCAATGATATTATTTGATTACATTATTCAATGTTAATCCATTAACTAGAGATCATGTATGACCATTGATGGAAATATTAAATACATTATTGTGAAATTACTTTGTTAGTTATAGAATGTATTTGAGTATATCAATTAGTATCTTCTTACTTATTTTAAAATATTTAATGAAAATAGGAAAATAGTTGTTTCTTGATGATATTGGATAATATCATACCTTAGTTTAATGGAGGTATGCATACCCCAACTAGTGTATGGTGTAAGCTTTCACCAGACTACACACTGATGAGGAGCTCTGTTGATTTGAATTTAGGAGACATTGTAGCCCATGGAAGGTGGCATTTTAAAATTTTGGTTGTACTACAAAAGTTCCACTACTAAGGGAGTTGTAGTACCATGGCTAGAATGGGTTGAGTTATTATGCACATTCTAACTCTATAAAGAAGTGTATTTGTATGAAGGTATTAATTTATTATTAGAGGTATTCACTAGTTTGTAAGTTGCAATGTCCTATGTTATCCCATTCGAAGTGTTTTGATACCATAGCGAGGGGAGTGAATTAGTGCTTATGACATTGTAGCATTTTTGGGAGATGTTGATATTCCATTGGAGGTTGTGTCCTTGTACTTATTAAGTATTTATGCTTTGGGGGGATATTTTAAGATACTAGAGGTGAATATCACGACAAACAAAAGAGGGTGGATCTTTTATCATGTTATGATATTTCATATGTTCCTCGATTGATAAGGAATTGAACCATATTGGAAATTTGATTTGAAAAATATTATTCCTATACATATTATTTCTTTTGAAAAATTGGAATAGTAAGTGTTTAAGATGCATTCAAAAAACTGTAAAAAAAAATAAATAAATAAAAAATAATTAAATAAAAATAAAATATAATAAAAATAAAAATAAAAATAAAAATAAAAATCATAGAGAACTATGAGAAATGCTAGGGTTGATGTCAATTCTAGTGAGGGAGGACATAACACCCCTCATAAGCACTACTATGGTGCATATTACAACATCTCATTTATGATTATATTTATATGAATATTTGAAAATGATTATATCAAACTCTTATATTATTAATGGAAAAATATCCTTGATATACATAAAGTTGTCATTTCCTTTCTATAGGATCAGCACTAACCAAAATGAAATTTCAAGAGTGTCCCAAAGTTTTATAGGGAATTAATTTATTTAAATACTATCGTTAATTGCATGATTATGTTTTTAAAGATCCACACTAACTTAAACCAAAGGTTGGGAGAAACCTGAAAGGTTATTAATCTTATTGTGGTTTGACACCTAAAGGGAAGGAATTTAGTGCAACATAGATGACTTGGCCTCTATGTTATTAGTTAGTTTTTAGGTATAAAATGCAATTAAAGCTCAGATTTGGAAATAATATGTTTTTTATATGTTGTTAGTATATGTAGATGAAAGGGGGATGGGATTAGAATAATATGACGTATGTAAATTTACCCTAACCCTAGTTTTCCCTAAATCCTATTTAGGGTTTCTAATTAAAATTTTATGGGGGATTAATTGGATTAACTTGTGAGACAAAGACAGTTTTTATTGATGTGCTATCGTGAAAAATAAGGAAACTAGTATTTTAGAGAGTCCTAGTTTTATATACAACTTCTTAGAAAAAGTGGTGGTGTGTTCACTTGATTGTGGAATAATTATGATATAACAGTTTTCCTCAAATGAATCACCATCTCTACAAATCATGGTGACTAGTTGAATGACTCATTATACAATTTTGCCTAAAAATTCTCAAGAATATGCAATTAGTAAACACCAAATTTCTCTACCCACCGAGAGGTCACAGGGTCCAATCTCTTTGAAGCCCTTGGGGTCAGGCCCTGCTAGTGGGGCTAGATGCCGTTCAAGCTTGATAAGCCAAAAATTTTCCATGAACGTAGTTGTAATTTGTATCCGTAATATATTATATAACCTTCCATTTTTAATCTACTATGTAAACTTATTCATATACTGTGGAATTGATTCATTCTTTTACATTTCCATACTTCAAAGATTTTCCTTAGGTGCCAACTTCTTGTGGTAATTATTATTCTGGTATATTCTTATGTTGGAACACAACACAATACATATATAAACATTAAAAAAAAATATGCAACAAGAATAAATCCTCATTTCAATAATATCAAAGAACCAAAGATGCTTACATACAAAATGGAAATAAGGCAGCTCAATCGATGATAGGATATCTTTGAGAAGAGATGTAATCGTTACATGCCTATTAACTATGTTATAATGTGGATTGAAGGCCAATTTATTATTGAGGAACAATTTAAAACCATAAACATCCAAACACCTAACCTTAGGAGATTAAGAAACAAAAATGTGCGTCCCATTGGGGTAAATTGGTACATCAACTTCCCGGGGTCATAACTTTGCCTTACAATCTCTGTTGATATGTTATTAGAAATATATATCTGACTACAATTTTTGACTGGAAACATTAGTCAAAGATCAATGTTTTCCCGTTTTCTAAAAAGATTTCATTTAGGGCGCCAAAACGACTCTGAAAGTTTAGGACCCGAAAAAACTTCCAAAAATAGTAAACTGTGTATAATTAAGGAAACTTAAAAATTGAAAGAAATAATCATGGGGGTCCTAGTGGAATTGGTTGGTGGCCACCAATATCAACCTCGATCATTCTTTCCCTCTTAGGATGAAATGGTCCCAATTGCATTGAGTTCCTCCATGAGATGGGGAAACTCCTCCTGAAGTTGGTCCCTGGTGAGCCACTTGCCATGGTGTGTAGAAATTTTGAATAATAAACACTTATTCAACAGAGATTATCCTGATTATACACTATTGCAGAATACATGCATAATACATAACCTCCTCTACGTTGATCATCAATTTAGCAGCATCAAAAACAATGAAGCATCAATCGCATGCACACATTAACACAATATGTAACCCGGGGAAAGCTTACAGCTGAAAACCCCACACTATTCGTATATTAATGGTTGAGAACATGTAACAATACATAATAAAATACTCCTCTCAAGTATCCAACACTATCTCCAACTGTTACACACAAAACTAGCTCAGATCCGAACAAGTCACAGGTTCAAATCTCCTCCGCTACTTTACCTGCCTCTATTGCACACAATACCATGTGAAAATCACTCACCCTAGAAATCACGTGAGCACAGGCTATATAACTAGGCATATACTGGGCAATTCTCATGGGCATACTCAATACATTGATTGTGCAAGATCTCATGCACAACTATAGTCACAACTGATAGCAATCTCAACCTCTAACACCTGTCTCCACTGAACTGTACATGCACTGAGTTAACTAATGTATTCTTCAGTTGCATTATGAGTTAATAATTAGTGAATTAATTTCATCAATTAATTCACATCACTCATCACTATTCTATTTTCAGTTAGACTAATTACAACTAGTTTAACAAAGTCAAACTGAACACAACTCCATCAACTCCACATCCAACTCCACAGAACTCACATGCATGAGTTCTAACTGATGTCCTGCATGCAATAGCTCAAATGACTCATAAGAAAAGCGTATTTCCTTCAGATAGCCGCATGTGCCACATCTGTAGCTCAAACTGAAGTGATCCAACAGGATAAGATAAAGTTTATAGTCTAAATATTATTATGAGACATTAACATTTCACTTTTCTATTTTTGACTAGCAGTCTAAAAATAGACTCTGATCACTCCTGTTGTGATCCAAAAATATAAGTCCATCTAGTTTTCCCAAGATGACTAATCATCCATAAAAAACATCCTGCAACTCATAGACCATGATCCATATGTCTAAAAATAAACTTTGCGCCATAATTTGCCTACGGGCCCACTTAGTGAAGGTGACTCCTTTCCACTAAACTCCATCATCTTGTTGCATTCTCAACACTCCCTTTCAACAAGATATGGATTATTAGCAACCCCTATCCTGCCTCGGTGGTATTAGAATTTTCTCCTGGTGAGCGCCTGCGTTAAGATATCAACATCCTGATCCTCCGTTGGAATGTATGAAAGTAACATGATTCTCCACTGCACACAATATCTGATATGATGGTACCTGATGTCGTCCATTGAGCTCCCTGCCCAATATACATCCTCTTGTCTGTACCAAGATCCATATCCCGATGTGCCTCTCTTGAGCCTGCACACATGCGACTCCACCAACTGTCGATAAACAATGGCATCCACTACCTCCGATGAAGTAGCATCCTCCTTCCTCCAACCTTCAGGAAGGAACGCAGTCTTCACATCCATCTGATGAATGTTCCACCCCATTTGCACCACTTTGTAGATCCATCTCGAACCCACCACTAATTTCCCTTCCTGTCTAGGAACAATCTCCCATGCATTATTTTTGAGAATCGAATCATACTCTTCCACCATGGCATCTACCCATGCGAGATCCTCCACAGCTTCCTCGAAAGAAGATGGATCAGTCAAAACACATTTGCCCACAAGAGCCATGTATCCAGTGTACCGATCAGGTGACTGTCTCTGCCTGCGTTGGGCTGTAGGTGGTCCTACAACTTTCTCTGCATCTTGAGCCAATCGCTCAGCTTCTGTCAAGTGCTTTCGCCCTATGATGGTTGGCGCTGCATGAGTGGTCTCTTCCATGAACCTCGTCCTGTTGCTGATCCACATCCTGAAGCTCATCCTTAGGAACTAATAGCTCCTCATCTGCATGCAGGTGTGGCTCCCTCTCAAGTGAACACTTCATGTCTTTCTCCTCCTGAAATTTTATATCTCGTCGCACAACAGTCTTACCAATGTCTGGAAAATACACACAATAGTTGTGGGGCGTATCAGTGTACCCCACAAATATCCCAACCTCTGCGGTCAGCTCCAACTTCTTCCTGGCATCCTTCGTCACATGCATGTAAATGTTAGCAACAAAAATTCTCAAATGAGAAAGATCAGGCTTCTTACCAGAATAAGCCTCCTCGGGTGTACTCATGCCAAGTATCCTATGAGGACAACGGTTCTGCACATAAATTGTTGTATTGCATGCTTCCACCCACAAGTGAAGGGGTAGGCCCTGATCATGCAAAGTCGCCCATGCAGCACCCACGATCGTTCTATTCTTCCACTCAGCAATCCTGTTCTGCTGTGGGTTATGGGGAGCTATGAGCTCTCTTCGAATCCCTTCTGCACTGTAAAATTCCTTGAACTCGCAAGAGATGTATTCACCACCATTATCACTCCTAAGAGCCTTCACTTTCTTCCCTGACTCCTTCTCAACCAGTGCTTTGAACTCACAGAACTTTGAGTATGTCTCGCTCTTCTTCTCCATGGAGAAGATCCAGCACTTACGAGAGAAATCATCAACAAAAATCACATAATACTTGTGCTTTGCTGTCGAAGCTACTGAGAAAGGCCCACACACGTTTGTGTGAATTCTCTCAAGGATCGTCGTGGCGCGACTATCCTTCTCATGAAAGGTGGCTTTCACAAACTTTCCCAAGGTACACCCCTTACACTAATCTGACTGCGCAAGAGTGCCTTTAGGAAGCCCTGTAGTGATCTACTGCAGTATCTTCAAGGCTCCATGGTGAAGGTGACACAATCTCCTGTGCCAAAGCTCACCATCATCCCAGATCACCAATCCTTCTACCTTGCATGCCATTGCTACGCATCCATCTACATGCAACTGATAAAGGTTCCTCACTCGAACCCCTATCTTTCGAGTTTCTCCATTTGTCTTGCTACGTAAGAAAGCCTTTCCCTCACTGAAAACAACATCGTATCCCTTGTCTTCTAACATCACCACAGATATAAGATTCTTCTTCAATCCTGGAACATGAATCACTTCCTTCAATACGAAGGGTTTACCAGACTCCCCCTCAAAGGAAAGGGTACCGATACCGGTCACACTGTATCTACCATCATCGCCCATCTCGATGTGCACTCCAAGATCTTTTTCCTCCAGATCAGAAAACAAATCTCGATCTCCTGTGATGTGAAAAGACGCACCACTGTCCAAGAAACACACCGATCTCATCACACTTGAAACCAAGCATGAGATCAATGAAAAATCAAGCCCAAAATTCAAGGCTAGAGCCTCTCCTGCTGCAGATCCAACAACTTACTTGTTCTTCTTCTTTTACGGACAATTAGTGGCATAATGTCCATGTTGGTGACAGTGAAAGCACTTCACCTTGGACATGTCCTGCTTCTTGCCTTTCACACCAGACTGAGAAGCTTTCTTGCTCTTCCCCTACTTTGATTTGGTAGCCAAAGCGCAATTTTCTTCATCAGCCCCTTTGATGAAGATCTGTCCTGGTATTCTGCGTGATCTCCTCTTGCACAAGATCTGACCAAAGTCTCTCCCATCCTGGAAATTTCTCCCGACCATTGACAGAGTCTTGATGGGAATGCCAACTCTTCGGAAGACCAAGGAGAGCCAAGCTCACCAAGTCCTCGTCATCGACAGTCACCCCCACACTTCCCAACTCATCTCTGCACTGAGTGAACTTCATGAGATACTTGGGCATACTATCTCCCTTCTCACATTTGATGTTTCTGAGTTTATCCTTGAGCCCCAACTTCCTCTGATCACTCTTGCTTTGGAATAGATTTGTCAATGCTCTCCACATCAAGTATGAAGAAGCCTTTCCATGCAGGCTGGACAAAATGTGATCCTTCACGCCCTCCAACAGAATCCTTCGACACTTTGTTGTCTTCTTTTGCCAAGCATCAACTTGCGCAGCATCAATAGGCTTTGGGACATCAGCCTCTATGAAATCCTTCAGCCCATTATCATCCAACATTGCCTCCATCCTGTCCTTCCATGCAATATAGTTCGAGCTGCCCTCAAGAGCATACTCCAATCGCAATCCTTTGAAAGACATTGCCACGTTGATACCAAGAAAACACTACTCTAAATTCGAATTCCACCAGCTCCAAACTCAACTGCCTCCAACCTAAGATTCTTGAGAACAAAGTATTTCTCGTACAAAGATTGACTGTATGGGCTTTTACTAGATATCTCACCTTCCAAAGGAAGGATGAATCCAGAGGCTACCTAGCCCGATTACAGACTCTGCCTGAAGAAATAAGATTTAAACACTTTCTGAATAGTAGGTCTGATGATCAATAACTCTGATACCATGTATAAATTTTGAATAATAAACACTTATTCAACAGATATTATCCTGATTATACACTATTTCAGAATACATGCATAATAAATAACCTCCTCTACGTTGATCATCAATTTAGCAGAATAAAAAACAATGAAACATCAATCGCATGCACACATTAACACAGTATGTAACCCAGGGAAAGATTACAGCTGAAAACCCCACACTATCTGTATATTAATGATTAATAACATGTAACAATACATAGTACAATACTCCTCTCAAGTATCCAGTGCTATCTCCACCTGTTACACACAAAACTAGCTCAGATCCGAACAAGTCACAGGTTCAAATCTCCTCCGCTGCTTTGCCTGCCTCTATTGCACACAATACCATGTGAAAATCACTCACCCTGGAAATCACGTGAGCATAGGCTATATCACTCGGCATATACTGGGCAATTCTCATGGGCATACTCAATACATTGATTGTGCAAGATCTCATGCACAACTATAGTCACAACTGATAGCAATCTAAACCTCTAACACCTATCTCCACTGAACTATACATGCACTGAGTTAACTGATGTATTCTTCAGTTGCATTATGAGTTAATAATTAGTGAATTAATTTAATCAATTAATTCACATCACTCATCACTAGTCTATTTGCAGTTAGAGTAATTACAACTAGTTTAACAAAGTCAAACTGAACACAACTCCATCAACTCCACATCCAACTCCACAGAACTCACATGCATGAGTTCTCACTAATGTCCTACATGCAATAGCTCAATTGAATCATAAGAATAGTGTATTTCCTTCTGACAGCTGCATGTGCCACATCTGTAGCTCAAACTGAAGTTCTACAAGAGGATAAGATAAAGTTTATAGTCTAAATATTATTATGAGACAATAATATTTGACTTTTCTATTTTTGACTAGCAGTCTAAAAATAGACTCTGATCACTCCTGCTGTGATCCAAAAATAGAAGTCCATCTATTTTTCCCAACATGACCAATCATCCATAAACAACATCCTGTAACTCATAGACCATGATCCATATGTCTAAAAATAGACATAGTCAAAAATAGACTTTGCACCAAAATTTGCCTCTGGGCCCACTTAGTGAAGGTGACTCCGTTCCACTAAGATCCATCATCTTGTTGCATTCTCAACATGGTGGTGGATTTGGCCAACTCTGACAACCCAATATAGTTGGATATTTTTCTTGTGAGTGTTATTTATTTTTGTATCCATGGTATTAATAGTAGGGGTTTGTTCAATACAACTTGGGTTGGGCTCTATTGGTGTCATGTGCTCAACAATGTCTAATGTATCCAACAATCGGGGAAAGTATGGTTGCAGGCAATCCACATGGAATACTAGGTGAAAGCCAAGGAATGGTGGAATGCTGAGCTTTAAATCCTTGTCTCCTAAAACATTGGTGATAATGTAAGGCCCATATACGAGTGGAAAAAGCTTGTGGTGGACCCCAGTGGGGTGCTCCTTCTACAAATGTAACCAAAAATTTTCACCCACGTTGACATTGTGTGGCACCCACTATTGATCGTGACGTTGTTTGTACTTAAAATTTCCTACGTCCAATATTTCATAGACCTTTTGGCAGAATTGTGGAATGCATTCAATGAGATGTTATCTTTGTTAGCTTTAGATTGGACATCAGTCGAAGTTTCTTGTATAACTACAAGTGGTATGTCAAGATTAATGGGACACAATGGTTTGAATCTCAATCCTAACTTGAATGTTTTATGAATAGTCAAGTTATCGAGATCCATGTTGTATGTGGTTTGGACATAGGGGAAGCTTTAATCCCATGTGCATGGATTGTATATATGTAGGATGTGAAAAGCCATTTCGTTGACAACCTTGGTTTGTCCATCAGTTTTGGGGTGGAAGGTCGTGGACTTAGTGAGATTGGTATCCAACAACAACTAGAGGGTTGACCAAAATTTACTTAGGAACATGTTATCCCAATCTTCAATGATGGAATATGAGATCCCGAAGTGCACCCACACTTGTTCAAAGAAGGGTTTGGCAATGACTTTTGTTCTAATACTCTTCTTCCAAGCCTCTAGAATGGACATCTTAGATAATTTGTCGACAACCACAAAAACACAATTGTTTCCATGCTTGGTGGAATGGAGACCCATCATATAATCCATGGAGATAGATTCCAATGGTCAGCTAGGTGTAGGCAGAGGAGTATACAAGTCTTACTTATTTATTGTATGTTTGGAAATGACACAGGTAGTGTAGGACCTGATGTACTTCCCCACATCTTGTCTAAGGTTTCGCCAACAAAAATACTTCTACAACATCTCCACGACTTTCTCTACCCTAAAATGTTCAACAACCCGACTATAGTGCGCCTCCAAAATCATCTTGGCATACTTGCTTGAAGGAACGTAGAGGTGTCCCAGGCGGCACAAAAATGTGTCTTGGAGGTGAAAGTTTGGAACTTTCTTGCCTTCAAGGAGCATCTGGTATGTGGTGCCGAATATTGGATGACTCTTGTAAAGGTGCATAAATCCCTAAACCTCATGTCCACAAGAATCGGGCACTGTGGTTAGTGCCATAGCCAACGATTGGATGAGTCAATCTGAAATTTTATGTGTGTTTCCCTTCATGTACTTAATGTTAAAATGGAATTGTTAAAGATATGTGTATTAACTCTATTAAATAGTACACATGTTTGCACAAGAAAGAATATTCTAAAATACATCTAGTATAATGCACAAGTGAACATTTTTCGGCTAAAGACATCACGAAGTTTAAAAATTTTACTTTTTCCAAAGGTCCAAAGTTTAAAAAATTTAAAAATTGAAGACTTCATGATTTTTTCTTCGATAAATGTGAAATGCACAAAAAACCATTCAAAATTAGGGCGATCGAGAAATTGGATGACCAAAAAAATTTGGGATCACTTCACACACTTGGAGGTGATTCCATGACAAGATCTCAATCTAGGACAGTAAAATTCGAGTTTCCTTGGAGACATCCAACTGTCAATGGATCATCTTGTCCTACTCATGACTCATTTTCATTCATAAACCAAGAGAGGGAAGATGGATTCAAAAATTCTATATAATTAGGCAATGGGAGAACCGAAATAAGAGATAATGTTATGATTGCCAGATTTCTATAGGAGGAAACATATATTTCATTGTTGGAACCAAATAAAGTAAGAGCACGAATGTGTTGGCCATATTTCTTCTAAGAAATCAATCATCTTAGTGAGAGGAAAAAAGTCCACCATTGAGAGAGTCTTCATACTTATTTGAGGGAGAGGAGAAGAATGCAAGGATATTATCGAAAAGAACCACCTTGTTAAGTATTGTTTAGCATAATAGGTCAAATAATTCTCTTCAAGTGTTTAACATTAATCTATTTTATTCAAATTCTACTACCAACAGTCAATAAAGGGAGGATTTTCCATTATTTCATTGACTTGTTTGCTCCATTGTGCATTGTTTGTGTATTTATATCTTTGTTTTAGTTCATGTTTGATTTCATTATTTGCAATGATTTGTTTACCTAATTCTATTCAATAAAAACATCAACTATGTTTGTGCCCCTTTGCAGGGGACAACCAACTTTTAAGGCGGTGTCTTTTGGTACATCATTTCCACAAAAAAACTACCGCAGAAATGGTGACCATACATTTGTCTTTTGCTTAATCTAAAGGTTGTGTTTGCAGATATTCTCTATGCATAGTTGGCCTACAAGGTGTGTAATACCTATATGGAAGTTTTATAGGACCTTATGAACGTGTGGTGGGCTCAGAAACAAGTTAATTTACAATATCCAGTTGATTGCGTCACTTATGCTCTGACAAATGCACACTCCATGGATTTTCCAATGACAGTTGCATCACCGCATTTGTGTAATGTGAAGCACATGTGGTTTTCCAAAAATTTAAAAATACATTGTAATGCCAGATTTTTCAAGTGACTGGCAGCCTTTTGTGAATATCCTTCACCTTTGCAATTTTTTTACAGTCAGTTTAGATTTCTTAGCTTCTTTACTAAACAAAATTAGTAGAGTAATTAGATTATCTTTGTTTTTATGCACAACCTTCACATAGCTTAATTAGCAAAAGAGTAACTGGCCCACTACCCACAAATCTTCATACTCACCAAAGAATTAATTTGTTTCCTTTTATGGGACCAGGAGCAAGTGTTATTAAAGAAAGAAAGTAATCTATGCTTCGATTGCATATGTTTTATGAACTTGGGCTTGCGTATGAAAACTTTCTTAAATTATTCGAATTCTCATCTGCATATTTCGAAATTAACATAGTGTAATTGGAAAAGGAGTAAGCGACCCATTATGCACATATCGCTTCCTTTTCATCCAAGAAATAGTTTAAATATAGTATAAGTAGCGGAATATTTGGACGAATCACAAAATATCCACATCTTCTCACACTTTACATTCTCACTTCATCACTTGCATAGAATTATACACCAGACACTAAGCTTCTATAAAATTCATATTAGAAAGCATCGAGTTTCCATAGATTTTGATACTTCGTTTACTTTATCTTACATATCACACCCTAAAGAAAAGTAAGACCCTTAAAATCAACCATAAATTGAACCAACTAAATTCCCCACAAGGCCACCAAAACATTTATAGCTCAGGTTAGGACCACTCGGTGTAGGTATCCCATAAGCCGCAATGGTAACATTACATATTTGAAGCATAACAACAAGCCTTTTATGGAGCTTAAAATCCTTCAATCATCCCATGGGAAAGAATACCTGAGCATGTTAGAGACCCGATCCAGAGGGAGTTCGTCATAGGTGTAGTGCCTGCAGTATTCTTTGGGGCTACTCAACCCATCTAGTGCTTAATACTCATAACTAAATACCAAGAAACTAAATTCTTGAATTCTCATGTGGGACACAGGTACTTTAATGGCCAAAATCTAGGGAACCGTTTCCCTATAGGCGATGGTGCGAAAAACACTTGAGCGTCATTTCCATTACCTTGGTTGATTTTTTGGCTGCTCGAAGACATTATGAGTTATTTTAGGACATTGTCCCAGGACACATCAAAGGATATCTCTACAAGGCCTAGTGACTTTGAGAGTGGTAATTATGTATAGGTCTTCTTAAGATATGGTTCTTCCTTTGGAGCCAAAATCTCCTCATTTAATGCAGGTAAGTCTCCCTCTCAAGGGAACACCTTGTTCCCTTCTCTTCATCAAACTTCACATATCTATGAACATATGCCATCTTGAGGGATGTCAGGTACATCCAATAGTTATGAGGTGTATTAGCGTACCCCACAAATATGCCCAACTTTGTTGGTTGTTCAAGATTTTTACTTGATTCCTTGCAAACATGATAGTAAAATGATGATCCAAAGATCCTGAAGTGTGACACATGTTGGCTCAGGCGGTCCCGACCCAGGTTCAAAGTTAGTTGCACCAACCAACAAAACCCTACACTGCTGGCCCTTTTGGCAAAAACCCACATAACGCAGGCTGCAGTCTCACCCAAATTAGTATGGGGGGATGTAAGGACTAAGTATTTGCATCTAGAGACTAGTGTGATGTCTTTCAATGCCTTGGATCTGCCTACAGACAAATCAATACACCCCTAGGGAACATTACTGCAAATTTGTTAGAGCAATTCTCAAACCTTCATGTAGGTCCATTATCAGTCCTTGCAGACCTTTAACAGTCACATTGTCTACTTATGTGAATCATAAAGTAATCATAAATTAGAGTTCACACATATATTCTTAATTTGTTAGAACACATACGATAAATTACCAGAATCTTGGTGGGAGTGTTAAACATGCATTGTGTACATTATTAAACTTATTCAAGAGAATCACATAGCATTCAATCAATATTTCATAGAACAAGTCATTCATCAGCAGCATATAAAATAAATAGACATGAACATAAATACTCAATAATTCTTTAGAAACTTGTCTTTATTGATCTCAACTCACCGATTACAGACTCAAATTAACCTGCGAACATAGCTGCAAGGGTTCGTGCACTCACCTGCAGACTCTTCCTAGGCCTCCATGCACTCAACTATGGAGCCTTTCCTTCTATCTACGTGCAAAAAGTAGAGCCTCCTTCTTTAACCTAATGCCCTGTCCCACTCCTCCTTGTTCTCCAACTTCTTCCTTAGTTAGTTACCTCTTAGACTCATACAAACTCGACTATTTATAGAATTTTCCATATAATACCATGTCCACAGAGTATGGGTGAATCTCAAAACTCACTCAATACTTAACCAAAAAAAGGGGCTAATCCCCTTTGACTCTTATTCCTCTATGTACTATGCATCCAGAAATTGCGTAGACTTTACATTGTTTTACAAAATTGTACCAAAATTTGGGTTATCTAACTCCAAACTAACCCGGGGGACCCCATCCCAAGAAGCCCCCAACACAAAGATCATGACTCACCCTCAAGTCACTCTGCTGGTGTCATGATCTTATTGTGAATATCCCACAGCTCCACTTGGATCACTGCAACTGTAGCAACGCTCTTTGTCACTACTTATCTAACCTCCTCGATTAAATTTTCACTGGCTAGTCCTTCTACATCCAGCCTCATCATACATTGTGTCTACTGTAGTCCCTTAAGGTTATCGTGAATGGAGAGCGTGATTTGATAAGCCTACTCCAACAAAGACTACAACCTAGACTTTAGCAAGGCATATTTCTTCTGCACTTCCTCTACCTATGCCGATAGCTTCTTTCCTTCCCGTAACTTAGTAAGGGACAGCGCTGGTGCTAAGGTGTACACGGTCACCCTAACCTCATCATATTGGAATTGCATCTCCCTTACATCTGTGTTCAATTTTTGTTGGTTCAGATCCTCCTACAAATTAATCAATTTCCCCATAGACATTCTTCTATTAGGATGCCCAAACCGTAACTTCATCACACACCTGTAATCCCTCTATCTTACAAAACTATCTTTTTGTGTACCCTACCATCATGCAAGCATAGCACGTAGCGCCAAATCTAGTGCTTGAAACCAGTGGCCCTCAGGGAATTCACACTCAAATTCATCCAGAAACAGATCAACGTCAGTTAAGCCATTATAATAAGGTAATTTTATTATTAATATTGGTATGGAAACTGTTGAACTATAATATAGACCTTGTAGCACTCCCTTACGCTAGGAGATGTTAAAGGAAAGAAATTGAGAAAATATTAAAGGAAACTCAATATTTTCAAAAGAATTGCATATAAGAAACCATAGATATGGTGTGAATGATCATGTCTTTCTAAGAGTTAAAGCTAGGAAAAGCTCCAAAAAGATCTAGACTTTCCCCTTAACTTGTAAGGACACTTGAAATCTTCAACAAGATAAACTTATCATCTTGTTTCACCACTAGTAAGGCATATGTACATTTTTTTCAGACATTGTATCCCTAATGTAACTCACATTTCGAATTAGAAAGAACTAAATCATTTCCATGTTAGCAACAAAGGAAATCAAAAACAAAATCATCACACCCACATGCTAAGATACCATCTAATAAACAAAATCTTTAGAGTCCAAGTTTTGCCACTTACAAATATGCAATAGTGATGCACTTGAGGTATCTATTCTTGTATAGTAAATGAGTATTATATATTTTTGTTATCTTATTTCTAATTCAAAAATATTTAAATAGTATAGCGCATGAGTATTATATATTTTTGTTATTTTATTTCGAATTCAAAGATATTTAAATAGGATACAATCTGAATATTTTGTCGAGTAAATGAAAAAAATAGATTTTGTTATTATTTTTTTCAAATTAAAAATTAATTAGAAATGTTTTGTGAGAAAGAGACAAATTAACCAGAAGTTACGAGATTTTTGAGAGAAGTTTAGGGTTTTGCATTAGGTTAATATTTTTACACCATGGCGTATTATTTTAATATTTCTTTTAATAAATTTGAAATATGGCCACAATGACAATTGCAATCTGCCCCATTCACGAGATTTTTGAGAGAAGTTTAGTGTTTTGCATTAGGTTAATATTTTTACACCATGACATATTATTTTAATATTTCTTTTAATAAATCTAAAATATGGCCGCAATGACAACTGCAATCTGCCCCATTCACTCATTATTAGAGAGGATATGTGAGTTAACACTTATTATTCCCAAAATGGGATTCCTCAGTTGCAGTTGTTGTTTGTGAATCATGTTAAGGTGTACAAAATTGCCACTAAATTCTACTATTCATTTTCTTCTTTTATAAGCATTTTTTGGTAAATTGAGGTAAATATCCTACAAGAGCTACAAAGAGTTGTCACTATGCACAAATCTTGTCTTTTGGATAATTATTAGAGGAATAAAATTTCTCTTCCATGGACGGACCTTTAAAAGAAACATTTGAATGTATGTGTGTAGCTGAATCTTAGAAGTTGCAAATAAGCGGAGATAAAATTAAGCAAAGAGGAAAACGAGTTTTTAATTTTTCAACCATGTATTTTATTATTTCATACTACCAGGTTTGTAATTAATAAAAAAATTAAAAAAATCAACACATGATTCCGTTCGAGCTTGATAAGCCCAGAGTTTTCCGTGGACGTAGTTGTAATTTGTATCCATAATATATTATATAACCTTCCATTTTTAATCTACAACATAGAGGTAGCACCACCCGTTGACTAGGTGTCTATGTACCACAACCTAAAATATATATATCTATATATCTATGAAATATTGCAATAAAAAGAGTGTCAATTGGATTTCCAATTCCAGTAAGCAAGCGAAAGTCGGATGGGTGGTAACTTGTAGAGAATTTTTGTTTTCCCTAGATCTGAAGCCTCATGATGGACAACTGCAATCTTCGGGTGATGACATCCCCAGCATTTCTTCGCTCATTATTCCATTGACTAAACAAATGATGAGGATGTCATCATGCCAGAGATATGCAAGTTGAAAAGTATGTATGACAACTCTTCGCAAACAAGATTTGTCACCATGCAAACAGTTGTCACCATGCACGGGTGACAACTCTTCACTTTTTTTCCTTGTACTTTGGGTAAGTATGAGAGGAATAAAAGTTCTGAATCTTAGAATAGTTAACAAGCAAAGATAAAATTGGGGAAAGAGGAAAACCACTTTCCTAATTTTTCAACCAAGTATTTTATTATGTTTTATTACAAGAAGATAGCTAAATTTATAATTAATAAAAAAAACTTAAACTTAAATATATTTATCACGTATTTTAACCAAAAACCTCTCTAGTGGATTATAATCATAGATAATTTGATGGTGAGTTCCAACAATCGTAATTATACTCACAACAACAACGTCTTTGTTTTTAGTTGCATAAGGAGTGGTCTACCCAGGCGACTAATTTTCCCAAGAATTGTTTTCCAATGACCGCGAAACACAAACAATTTCCACAGGTTACGACGCCATTGAACAACGACTCCACAGGTTATGTTTTTCAACAGCCAGGAAAGAATCATTTCGAAATGGCAGAATAATTGTACTAACCCTCTCCATCATTCACAAAGCGATCACAGCTGCTGCAAGATCAATGCACACAACAGTGTGCACACCCATCATGTAGAGAAGAAGCCTCTAGAAGGATTGAGAAAGAGAGCATCGTGTGGCCCTGGAGAAAACGAGTTTCAAAATTGGTCCAGAGGAGGTGAAGTGCCACCATGTGAGAGGTGACAACGGGAGGCTGCGCGCCACTGTGCAAAGAGTGTTGCCGATGAGGAAGTGACGATCTACTCAAGCAAGCGACGTAAAAGGTTTAGGTGCCATGAGACACCTCTACAATATCTCATGCCTCCCACCACACAATATTCATCACTCTTTTTGCACCACCCCCTTTGAAGTAGTCCAACACCACATAAGAAGGAGCGAGGCAGAACAATATACTATCGCCTCTATCCGGGATTCAAAGTTAGTCCATGAGATTATAGTCACTTTCTGTGTATTTGTGAAAGGTCACCAAGGAAGAAGAGTTACAGTGAATGACAAGGATAAAAATGTACATAGTGTGCCAACGAACTAGGGTTTACATAATTTAAGTCTGTGATTTTGAAAAGTTCGCAAAGAAGAACTAGGAACTTAAGTCTGTAAATTTGGAAAGTTACTTACATTAAGAAACACTAGGACTTATTTGAATTATAATGTTTATTGAATTAGTGATTATGTTTTAGATTTATTTTAATTTTAGCAAATTAGATTAATAACTATGACTAAACTAGAAGCTTAAGCCAATTTTTAAAATACATCTTTCATAATGTATATGTCATGGAAAATAAACTAATTATGAATACCACATTTATCAGCAAAATTCACATATAATAATAGCTAGCAAAGACATACTGGCTTGCAACTTTTGAATCATTTAGATAAACATTTTATGACTCTCTTAAGGTGGGAGATATTGGTATGGGAACCGGACCTGTAGCACTCCCTTAAGCTAGGAGAAGTTAAGGGATAGAAATTGAGTGGGACCCAAATTCATTTAGGAAATGGAAGAGAGTATTTTTAATTAAGCAAAGATTAAAGGAAACTCAAAATTTTCAAAAGAATTGCATATAAGAAACCATAGTTATGAAGTGAATGATCATGTCTTTCTAAGAGTTAAAGCTAGGAAAAGCTCCAAAAGGTCCAAACTTTCCCCTTGATTTGTGAGGATACTTGAAATCTTCAACAAGATACACTTATCATCTTGCTTCACCACTAGTATGGCATATGTACATTTGTTTTAAGACATTGTATCCCTAATGTAACTCACATTTCAAATTAGAAATAACTAAATCATTTCCAAGCTAGCAACAAAGGAAATAAAAAACAAAATCATCACACCCACATGCTATGATACCTTCTAATAAACAAAATAAAGTCCAAGTTTACCCACTTAAAAATATGAAATAGTTTTGCACATGAGGTATCTTTTCTTGTATAGTAAATGAGTATTATATATTTTTGTTATTTTATTTCGAATTCAAAGATATTTAAATAGGATAGAATCTCAATATTTTGTAGAGTAAATGAAAAAAATAGAATTTGTTATTATTTTTTTTCGAACTAAAAATTAATTATAAATGTTTTGTGAGAAAGAGATCAATTAACCAGAAGTTGCAGGATTTTAAACAATGGACGATTGTTTTAATATTTCTTTTAATACATCTGAAATATGGTCGCAATTGCAATCTGCCCCATTCATTCATTATTGGAGAGAATATGCAAATTGACACTTATTATTCCCACAATGGGATTCCTGAGTTGTAGTTGTCGTTTATGAATAGTGTTAATGTGTATAGAATTGCCACTCAATCCTAATTTTCATTTTCTTCTTTTATAAGCATTTGCCTGTAAATTGTGATAAATTTCCTACAAGAATACACTACTACATAAAGGAGGGTTTTAAGACAATATTTGAGACAATTTTAGGGTAAATTGTCTGAACTTAAGACAAAAAAAATTGTGTATTGTCTTAAATATTGTCTTTAAGTGTGTGTCTCAAAAATTATTGTCTTAAAAGATTATTGTCTTAAAAAATAGTGTCTTAAAGATTATTGTCTTAAAAAATATTGTCTTAAAGAATATTGTTTTAAAGATTATTGTCTTAAAAAATATTGTCTCTATAAAGACAGTGTATAACACAACCATTATTGTCTCTTAGGAGATAGTTTCATTTTTGTTTCTTTAAAGACAACACATAGATTAGAGACAATGTGTCTTTAATAGTAGCTATTGTCCCTCTAGTGACGATAAAATTTTTATTTAAAGATCAATTTTATCTCTTTAGAGACAATATAAAACAATGAATCCAGAAATATCTCACCATTGAAATAAATTGATATAAAAATGTTTAATTAAAAATGAACTACAAAATCATTGATTAATTCATGTTAGCGCACAGTGGAATCGAACCACCAACCTCTTGCTTGTAAAGAAAACGCTCTTCCATTGAGCTAGCACACTTTAAATAATTATGTGAAGAGTTATGGCAATCCTTAAAATTACATTTATAGTCATTGTTTTTAAATTAAAGAAAAAATATAAAAATTAAAAACTAATAAAAATAAATAAAAATAAAAAAGTTCATATTTCAAAAAAGTTGAGTGAAAAAAAAATAAAAGTGAGTGAAAAATGACAGGCAAGTTGCCTGCTTTTTCTCTAAACTATAGATGCAGATGATAAGGCATTCACAGTGAAATCAACACTTTGCTATGGATTTTTTCTTTTCAAACTTTTAAACTGAGACTTACCTTTTCTTTCAAAAAAAATCAATTGGAAATTAAATATCATCTGCCCTTCACATATCTTTAAAAATTCTACAATCCATTAGAAGCACTTACTTTTTCGAGTCATATTTACAAAAAATCATATAGAATTCACCTTAAAATACCTCTTGGATTAGCCTATCAAGCACATATATCTCAATAAAATAAATAGATTAGAAAACTTAGTGCCATCACCCATCAAATCTACCAGAAGATTGAATGGGAAGAAACTACTCATATATGGGTTGAGGAGGGTGAATATCAGAGAGGTCGACTAAAAGTGGATCAACTAAATTCTTTACATGCCAATGAATGTCATTGGCATTCTTTGATGAGACATGGACTGCAAGTACCATTAAGGCCTTTGAAGGGGGTGCCTTGAAAGGATTTTTTACATGCCAATGAGTTGACATTCTTTGATGAGACATGGACTGCAAGTACCATTGAGGCCTTTGAAGGGGGTGTTTTGAAACGATTCTCGACTACTAAATGCTAGATTCATGTGTGGTTAGCAGGTCAAAGTGTTTGGTAGACGTAAGGCTGGTAAGACAAAGTGTCTGGAAGACGTAAGGCTGGTAAGACACTAGGTACCATTTTGGTTTTTTGGGGACAAGGTAGATCTTCTTTTCAGGACAAAATACTTTTTATCATTTGAAATGCATTTTGCGGGATAATTGAGTGGATTTTAAATGAATGTAGTTGGATAATTGAATGAACTAGCATCTCAACTAAGATGCATCCACTTCAATTTTGAATTTATGTATACATTTTAACTTCGAACTTATGGACAGCTGTGTAATATGATCTTCCATGCTAATCTTATGAAGTGATGTTTCAGAAATTAAATTTGATAGTTTTGTTGTGTAGATCTTCTGCTCAGTTTTAGCAGTCGGAACTCCCTCCCCACGTAAGTTCAAAAGAAACAGAAAAAGCTTTAGATTTCTGTTATCATCTTTCCAAGCTAATAATAAGATTAAAGTGTTGTATGATTCATCTCAGCTTCATTGTTTTTCCTTTTGAAAATTATTTTATGTAATAAAACTACAAATTGAGAATAAATCTACTAGTGCATGTTATAAATTGCAAACAATAGTAAAACTATGATTCCAATGCAAATCGTAATTGGTTAAGGATTTTGGCTACCCTAGATAATTGTTTCACTAGTTGTTTTACCATGCTCAAGGATTTTGCTGGGTTTCCCACTCAACAGATAAAGACTGATAAGGTTTTATTTTGTAAAATTCTTAAGGAAGGCTAACTTAAAAGATGCATTTTGTTTGCTAAATAGAGAACAAGACTTGTATTATTTTATACTGTGGTGCACTTTACTCTGATCACAAACACCATCAATTAAAACCTATATTCAATATTTTGGCTTAAATGTCAGTTTATTTTTAAGGAAATTAACATTATGAAAATTTTAAATTTATAATGAAAGAGGTGAACATACATCTTCGGATCTTACAGCCATATCTACCCACCCAAGACCATAGAGCACCTTGTTTCTCTAGAAAATCATGGACAACCATAACCTCTTTTATTGAAATAATCAATTAAAAGTTTAAATTACTTGATATTTCTTGTAAAGAGGAATAGTACACTGATTTACATGCTAGTGCTTTTTATATAGAAGAAGAACTAAAACTTTCTCTCTTCCATATCTACTGCTATAAATAGAAAATTTCAATGACATAGGGAAGTTAAGTTCATCTTTCTATATCAACAGAAAAACTCAATGATATGGGGACGCTAAATAGTAGTTTCAATATCCACTGCTGAAATAAAAAATCTCAAGGACTTAATACCAGAGTTCCTAGAGTGGAGAACATTGGAAATATTTTCTGATAGAGCTTTGAATTTTGGACATTTCAACTTTAAATAAAAAAGTCTTATGTGCTGTTATGTATATATTATGTATCTTTTCCTCCTCTTGGGCTTCGAGATCGGACAAATTATTTTGTCGGATGTCTAAGGGTTCCTGTGTTCACTCTGCCGAGTATATTCGAGCTCTCCTTACATCTGCAGGAGCCCCCTTCTAAGGACATGTGTTTTCCTGTCAAGCACGATGTATACAAGGATCTCCCAATAGGCAAGGAGATTTTCTTCTGTCTGTCCTCCGATACAGATTGCAGGGCATTTATGTATGAGGTGGTAGGACCCCTCCTCAGGCCTTATAGCAGAAGATATGGCAGAGAGTCTTTCATTGGGTTGTGGGATGATTGCATTAATAGTATCATTAATAAGTTCTGTGCAGTGGAGATTGAGGTGATTCGAAAATCAGGGTACCAAGACTTGGGATCTCAAGAACAATGGCCAAACGTATGTGGGTTCATGAAGAACTTGTGTTTATGGAGAGGTGAGGAGACTAATGCAGTGAGGGAGGGTGATGATCCTGCAGTCAAGATTGTGGAAAAGCTCTTGTGGACTTATGGAGATTTGCCCTACGTTTTAGGGTATTATGTTGTTGGTGACAGTATTAGATTCTGTGCCTTGAGCAAATCACATGATAGGGTCATAAGGATTGATCTTGTGTCAATGAATCTGTCAACTCCTGCTTAGAGGTTGAAAGCTCTAGTCCCTTGCTGGCGTGTATCCAAGATTTTTTCATTGCTTGCAGACTCTTGTCATGGGCAGAAATTTAACTGTACTTATAGTGACTATCAAAGATTGGATAGAGGAAGTGGGAATATTATTGAGATAATGCCTACTCATGTTAAAAAAATATTTCCTAACAGAAGGAAACAGGCCACTGTTAAGGAAATCTATGATTTTCTAGACAACAAAATTCCCCATGTTGAATACATCCATAAATATATAGAACAAGGGTTAGCATTGGTGTTCAAGCTGAGGGATTGTGCAACCAAACCTTCAACTGTCGAACAACTTGTGGAAGCTCTAAAATTTGTGACCAAGGCACTGGTGTCTTTGCACACCCTTTCATTTATACACAGGGATATCAGGTGGGATAACGTGATGAAGAACATTGAATTAGATGAGTGGTTTATAATAGACTTTGAGGATGCAATTGGTGCACCTCAGATTTACCCTCATAATCTTAGTGGCTTGACCCATGCTCCTGAGATGTATAGGGTGTTCATGGGGTTAAAGTTGATGTGTGGAGTATTGGACACTTTATCAGGACAAGTGGGCTAAATGTGTCTGAGCTGTTGAGGAATTTACAGAATAGATGCTTGGAACAAGGCCTAGATCAAAGTCCTTCTGCTGCATATTGCTATCATCACCTTCTTCAGTTGCAGTCTTCCCAGCCTAATTACTACGATTAGACATTGCCAACCATGGTCAATTCCCAGTCCTATGTATCCCATTATTACTATTCATAGGATCTAGAATCACATGATTATTGAATGTTGTATTATCAGAAAATTTGATATATCTAATGAAGAACTTGTTTAAGATTGTACACAAGGAAGACACCCCTTCCTAGAATGCCATTAGTTCACAATGGCGATCTCATGTAAACAGGTTGCACTGTTCATAACATTAAGTTGCGTATCATAGCCTTGACACTCGATTCTAATGGAAATAAGCATATTTCCATGTTGTTCCCTGATAGGGGGATTTTTTAAAATGGGTGTTCTCATTTGTAGCTTTGATATAATTCGATTTTTAATTCAATGAACTACATGATTATTCTGTTAAAATAGAAACGATGTGTTTCACAGTTTGGTGTATGCCACGCTAGAGAAATTGAAACAACAACTCTCTCCCTTTTTTTCATTCAAATAAATTATATATAAAGAAAGATTTTTTTTTTTTATGGTTTATGGTGCAGGGCAGATGATATTTAATGCTCAGCATATCAAACAGTAATGAATGTTAAAGACCCTGTAGTGAAAGGAAAAGCACAAAAAATAATTGAGGAATCAATTGTCCATAATACCCAAGTGCAATTTACCCATGTAGAAGGCCCCACACAATTGGACATCATATAATAACTAAAAAAAATAATAACCTGAATGACCTGAATACAAACATCCCATATAAGACTAGTGATAGAATAACCCAGAGTGCACCAGGTCATTTTCAATTCATTTGGAGATCGATTTCTACAGTCTCATGAAAGAAAATACCTTTTGTAGTTGAAACCCATTTCTAACATTCAACACAACTGGAGATGAATAGCCGAAAGAGAGCAACTCAATGCACCCTATGAAAATTTCACTTTATTTTCCATGTTTCTACATTATATCATATAGACATGTTATGCTCAATTGAAAAAATGATTCATCACCACCACCACAGCAAAGTATCACTGTTTCAATCCACTCCATACTTATTTCATCAACTAGATAGGTTTACACACACATGCATCTTATGATAGAAGAGGAAAAAGCTCTGCTAGGTACTAGAAACTTTAGATTCAATCTTAGAGAGCAAAAGTAGAAGGAAAAAATAAATCCAGAGTTGCAACGTCACTATATAAGTGGAGAAAGGGAAAACAAAAGTGATACAATGAATCTGGTTCTTCCTCAATGTGAATGAAAGTATGAAATTACAAATACAAATGAAACTATGAAATTACAAATACATAATGTAGGAATACTCTACTTGTCATCCGAAATCTAACTTAAAATATATCCACTAATTCCTCCAAGAAAGCTTTCCAGCAACTAATAAAAAACGAATGCAAGAATAAGCCAACTGTTAACAATCATATAGGTAAGGCACGTCTACCCTTCCCTAAGGGCAGGGCAGGTACCAAATAGAATTGATAGCTTTTGCCATTAAGTCTAGCAACCTTGTTAGATCCTTTGGGGCAGTGACTAGGCTGAGAGTACCCCAGGTGACCAGGCCACTATGACCTTATCATAAAGGTGCAGACTGCAATTGAGACCAAAAGGGATTTAGGAGTGCAGCATACTACATTGATAGAGCCTCAGGGCACTAGGTCATTATGAACCTAGTCATGAACAGGCATATTGTTTGGGCGTGAGTTGGTAAAGCTCAAGGTTCAACAAATGTAATATTTTGTGCGATTGTAACTGATCAAGAATTGTCGCACAAAATATTACATTTGTTGAACCCCAAGCTTTACCAACTCACGCCCAAAACATAAATGGATATGGCAAAAAAACTGAAATAACTAACTTGAGGATGCTCTAGTTTCAATTTTTCCTTGAAACAATTTCTTCGACACTATTGGAAAAACAACATATGTAAACCAATCAAAATGTCCATATCCAAAAGACTGAAAGAATATGAAGATGAAGTGTGGGTTTACTAAAAAACCCACTCTTTTCCTCAAACCCACTCTTAAGGGTTGTAACAAATCATTCTCAAGCAGCCCACAGACAAGAAAAAATTCAATCAATCCACAGATGAACTAATAAATCAAAAAAATAATACACACCTGTAGAGGTCCAGCAGCTGCAAGACCAAAAGAGTTATTCTAAAACTTCAAGTTGTAAAAGATTTGACCATCACGCCATATAAGTTTCCCATTGATTTGAAGGCCTTGACATACTGATGATGCAAGTAAAACATGCAATGGAGGCCTGCACAAAGCATTAACCAAATATCACAAGTTTCTTTAATCAGGTTGACTCTTATCATAGTAAATACAATTCACATCTAACAACAATAAAGCCAATTTTTTCCATTTGTTCTTTACAAAATGAAATGGTATTGACTATCTAATACCCACCCAAAGCCTACTGCTGATTAATCTCTAGGGACAAATGCATTGCCTAAACCTATAAAATAACCAAGAAGATCTAGGACAGGAGGTGGAGTTTCTGTTATGGGTACTGCTTTTGATTTAACATTGGGACATTTGGTAGGTGAAACATTGATTTCTATCTTAGTGGCTGATAATTCTTCATATGGAAGGTAATAGTTTACTTGCAAGTTTGGAGGTAACAAGGTACAAGATACATATGGAAAGACATATAGGAGGTAACATGTACAAGCATAAAAAGTTCTTAGAAGAATATATGTGTGCTTTGACTTCTCAGCAACATCAAGGAAAGACTTAATTTCAAAAATAAATTCTTTAATGATCTCTATATATATTAATTACCACTTCAGATAGAAGTGTTGAGTGTGACAACTACCAAAAAAACATATTATTATTAGACATATTCGAAGAAAACTCCTTGAGCTAAGCATAAAATATAATACTTATACTAGAAAAAACCTATACAAATGCAAACATCTCAAACAGTGACATATGAAATTAAGCCTTTTCATTGAAATAACTTACCAATTCTTTGTTATCCATTTTAGAATCCAAACTAAATCCCAAAACTTGAAAGACTAGCCATTCTTGAACTTATTTCCTTCTCATTCTCCAGCTCAAAATGGTGAGCCCCATGCTTGTGATCATAGGGCATAATAGAAATGGCAGCCAACAATCTAGATGATGCCATCAGCTGCAAATTCTTCTATGCTAAATATTTATTGTAGCTTTTCTAGAGGATATAGAGCTTGTACCATGCATAAGCATGATACAAATGACTTTCTAATATCTCAAATATATTTCTTAACTTTGAATAGCAGATTGTCGTCATTTGAGGTTTAGGAATCTTCTTGACCATACACAAGGTCATGAATATCTTCTATAGAGTGAAAAGCTTCCTACATATCATATGCCATCCGTCATAAGAAATAGTACAAGGCAAAAATATATTAAAAATAAAAATAATTTAGCTCACAGATTCTATAGTAGGTTCATGAAATTTCATTCAACCCAAAGCTTCCTCTGCAATAGGTTATTCTCCAATAATTAATTCCTACAAGATCAAACTATATCAACCTTCCCATCTAGAAAAATATAATCCTATATCTAATTAAATGGAAAACATTTTAGATTTCTAGCCCCCATTTGATAATGATACCTTCTTAAAGGTGTGCCAAAAATCTACTCAACATGACATTATAACTATTTACATCATGGGGAATATGGGTAAACTCCCAACCAAAGATAAATAGTTTCTAGAATATTATTTTGCTACACATTTCCCTCATCCCATTTCATAATGGCAGCCAACAATCTAAATGATGCCATCAGCTGCAAATCCTTCTATGCTAAGTATTTATTGTAGCTCTTCTGGAGGATATAGAGCTTTTACCATGCATAAGCATGATACAAATGACTTTCTAATATCCAAAATATATTTGTTAACTTTGAATAGAAAATTGTCATCATTTGAGGTTTAGGAATCTTCTTGACCATACACAAGGCCATGAATATCTTCTATAGAGTGAAAAGCTTCCTACATATCATATGCCATCCATCATAAGTAATAGTATAAGGAAAAAAATATTAAAAACAAAAAATTTAGCTCACAGATTCTACAGTAGCTTCATGAAATTTCATTCAACCCAAAGCTTCCTCTGCAATAGGGTATTCTCCAATAATTAATTCCTGCAAGCTCAAACTATATCAACCTTCCCATCTAGACAAATATAATCCTATATCTAATTCAATGGATAATGTTTTAGATTTCTAGCCCCCATTCGATAATGATACCTTCTTAAAGGTGTGCCAAAAATCTACTCAACATGACATTATAACTATTTACATCATGGGCAATATGGATAAACTCCCAACCAAAGATAAATGTGTTTTTCCTTTTTCCCAAAAGAATTTATTAGCATACCCTTTGTAGTTGAGAGAACATCCTTTGGATAGTGGGATACAATCTTTAGCACTTGTGAGGGCATCCAAAAATCACCCTTGGACAATTGACTGCTAGAATCTTTACAACATTTTTTGCTCACTAACTTGATATTTGTTTCAGGGGAGTTTTCCTTGAGGGTCTTTTGTGCAACACTTTGCCTTAAGGTAAAAGTGTGTATACATTATTGTATGTAATCTTGATCTTCCATATTATTAATACAAGAAGATACAGATCCACCAGTTGAATATGCAATAAATGCGAAATCAGACAGCTCAAACTATTAACATTTTGTGTTTTCATCGAAGTTGGCTGATGTTGCATGTTCTTCATCATAATTTGTCCATATTTGTCCATACTACTATATTTTCTTTTTCTACAGTACAACCTTCATCCACACTGCCCCCTGAATGAGATTTCTCTTCATTCATTTCTTCAATGTTATCCTCATTATACATCATACTGGACAATCATCATTCTATTACAGAACAACCTCTAGATTTTATTGGTGAATAATTATAGTTCATGGGTTCTCATGTAACAATTCCGAATACCAATGGAATAGCATATAATTTGAATCACTCAAGTAATGAATCTGAATTTAACAACATTATAATATAATTACTTTCTACCACAAATACACATGAAGAATGCTCTGCCTTGTAGATTTCAGCACGCATGTATTCGATGGATTTATGGGAATGAAGGGAAATTGGAAAGCCAATGATCTCCTATAGTTATGTATGGCCTTGTCTAGTACCTATGGCCTCTTAGACAACCAAGATCAAGCTCAAACTCACCCTAGCAAAAGAAAATAATGTTTAGGGGAGAGGAAATGACTCTAGTAAGTAGAAATCCACCCAAGAATGGTTAAGAACACTCTAGGTAAGGAGAGGGAAATTCTTAACAGTCGTACAAAAACCAAATTAGCAACTCCTTAACGAAATGAAACAGCTCCAGAACCATGGAAATTGATCTTTAACTCAGCAAGAAAGTGGATTATGAGTAACTCAGATCCGATGCATTTCATAGAGCATCAATCAATAAAGAGTTTCTGAATTATGCTAATAGAAATTCAATGGAGAATTATTTATTTCAGCCATGAGCACAAAGAAAAGGAGAACATATACTATAACTAAGGACCAAGAATGATGATAACTCATACACCATAATTTTATTATATCTTAGCAACATATATTAGATGACAGCCTAGCACATTGCCTTCATTGTCAAAAGAGAGATGTCCATGTGAAAATTAACCCTCGCTCCATGTGAGACTATTGCAGCATAGCTACTATGGGAAAATCAAGGAATTGGTAGTGGTAGTTAAACACTAAATTGAGCTAGTTTCAGTGTTTTCCAATTAGGGCTATTGCATCTTGTTATAGGCAAAGATTGCAGGACATTTCAACATTACAAAAGCAACAATCTAGGCACAACCACTCTTTGTTTAGTTAAGTCAAAGCTAATGGAGAATGATATCCATGAGTTTTAGCCTATATTCGACCTCTTTTGGGTAGCAACCAAGAAAGTGAAAAAGCTCGAAGTCTGTAATCCAATGGGAGAAGAAAAACCAAGGATAAAAAGAAGTCTACAACACTATAAGAAACCGAAGTCTATGACTAAGCTGAATCTCAATCTAAAGTTATCTATTTGTAGCAGGATCTGAATATCTGTGGTAAAGAGTCAAGGGTTTGTTGTAGTAGTCGAAGATTAGTAATAGAAGGCAAAGAGTATGGAATTGGAAGCTAAAGTATTATGATAAGAGACTAAACCTGCAATAAGGACAGAAGTTTGGAAGCTGCTTTTGACTTTGACTGGGTAGATATTCAACTATTGACCTTCACTTAAAGAGGAGGGCCGACTTGGAGGGAGTCTTTGGTCTTTTGTTGGATATCTCATTTTGAATAAATTCAATAACAGGAGGATTGTTGGGTTTCCCGGGTTGAGGGGTTTTGCCCTGGCTTGAAAAATCTTGAAGTCTATAATCCAACAAGAGAAGAAAAACCAAGGATAAAAATAAATCTACAACACTTGAAGAAATCGAAGTCTGTGACTAAGCTGAATCTCCATCTAAAACTATCTATCTGTAGCAGGAGCCAAACATTTGTGGTAAAGAGTCAAGGGTTTGCTGTAGTACACGAAGGTCAGTGATAGAAGGAAAAGAGTCTATAATTGGAAGTCAACATATTATAATAAGAGACTAAACCTGCAATAAGGACAAAAATTTAGAAACTGCTTCTGAGTTTGACTAGGCAGAGATTCAACTATTGACCTTGACTTAAAGAGGAGGGCTGACTTGGAGGGAGTCTTTGGTCTTGTGTTGGATATCTCATTTTGAATAAATTCAATAAGAGGAGGATTGTTGGGTTTTCCCCTGTTGAGAGGTTTTTCCCTGGATTGAAAGCCTAAATCTTAGTGTCTCGTACTTCTTTGTGTTCTTGGAGATGAATGACTTATTCTATGAAATATTGATTGAATGCTATGTGATTCTCTTGAATAAGTCTTAATAATGTACACAATGCATGTTTAACACTCCCACGAAGATTCTGGTAATTTATCTTATGTGTTCTAACAAATTAAGCGTATATGTGTTAACTCCAATTTATGATTACTCTATGATTCACATAAGTAGACAAATTGATTGTTAAAGGTCTACAAGGATTGATCGTGGACCTACACGAAGGTTTGAAAATTGCTCTAACAAATTTACAATAATGTTCCCTAGGGGTGTATTGATCTGTGCGTAGGCAGATCCAAGGCATTGAAAGACATCACACTAGTCTCTGAATGCAAATTCTTAGTTCTTACATCCGCCCATACTAATTTGGGTGAGACTTCAGCCTGCACTACGTGGGTTGTTGCTGAAAGGGCTCGCAATGTAGGGTTTTGTTGGTTGTTGCAACTAACTTTGAACCTGGGTCAGGACTCCCTAAGCCAACATGTGTCACACTTCGGGATCTTTGGATCATCATTCTATTGTCATGTTTGCAAGGAATCAAGGAAAAATCTTGAACAACCAACAGAGTTGGGCATATTTGTGGGGTATGTTGATACACCTCATAACCATCGGTTGGACTTGACATCCCTCAGGATGACATATGTTCATAGATATGTGAAGTTTGATGAAGAGAAGGGAACAAGGTGTTCCCTTGAGAGGGAGATTTACTTGCATTCAGATGAGGAGAATTTGGCTCCAAAGGAAGAACCATATCCTAAGAAGACATGTATATCCTTACCACTCTCAAAGTAACTAGGACTTATGGATATGTCCTTTGATTGGTCTTGGGACATTGTCCTAAAATAACTTGCAACTTCTTCAAGTAGCCAAAAAATCAACCAATGTGATGGAAATGAGGCTCAAGTGTTTCTCGCAGCATTGCCTATAGGGGAAGGGTTCCCTAGATTTTGGCCATTAAAGTACTTGCGTCCCACATGAGAATTCGAGAATTTAGTTTCTCAGTATTTAGTTATGAGTATTGAGCACTAGATGGGATAAGTAGCCCCAAAAAATATTGCAGGCACTAGACCTAACACGAACTCCCTCTGGATCGGGTCTCTAGCATCCTTGGGTATTCTTTTCCATGGGATGATTGAAGGATTTTAAGCTCCCTAAAAGGTCCACTATTATGTTTCAAATATGTAATGTTACCATTGCAGCTTATGGGATACCTATACCTAGTGGTCCTAACCTGAGCTATAAATGTGTTGGTGGCCTTGTGGGGAATTTAGTTGGTTAAATTTATGGTTTCTTTCAAGGGTCTTACCTTTCTTTAGGGTGTGATATGTAAGATAAAATAAACTAAGTATCAAAATCTCTGGAAACTGGATTCTTTCAAATATGAATTTTATAGAAGCTTAGTGTCTGGTGTATAATTGTATGCAAGTGATGAAGTGACAATGTAAAGTGTGAGAAGATGTGGATATTTGGGGATTCATCCAAATATTCTGCTACTTAAACTATATTTCAATTGTTCCTTGGATGAAAGAGAAGCGATATCTGCATAATGGGCCACTTACTCAATTTCCAATTACACTATGTTAATTTCGAAATATGTGGGTGAGAATTCAAATTATTTAAGAAAGTTTTCATATGCAAGCCCAAGTTCATACAACATATGTATAACTATTGCATATTTGTAAGTGGCAAAACTTGGAATATAAAGATTTTGTTTATTAGATGGTATCTTAGCATGTGGGTGTGATGATTTTGTTTTGATTTCCTTTGTTGCTAACATGGAAATGATTTAGTTGTTTCTAATTCGAAATGTGAGTTACATTAGGGATACAACGTCTGAAAGAAAAATGTACATATGCCATACTCATGGTGGAACAAGATGATAAGTTTATCTTGTTGAAGATTTCATGTGTCCCCATAAATCAAGGGGAAGGTTTGGATCTTTTTGGAGCTTCTCCTAGCTTTAACTCTTAAAAAGACATGATCATTCACTTCATATATATGGTTTCTTAAATGCAATTCTTTTGAAAATATTGGATTTCCTTTAATATTTTCTGAATTAAAAATAATTTCTCTTCCATTTCATAAATGAATTTAAGTCCCACTCAATTTATATCCTTTAACATCTCCTAGCTTAAGGGAGTGCTACAAGGTCTATATTGTAGTTCAATAGTTTCCATACCATATTAATAATAAAATTACCTTATTATGATGGCTTAACTGACGTAGATATGTTTCTGAATGAATTTGAGTGTGAATTCCCTGAGGACCACTGGTTTCAATCATTGGATTTGGCGATACGTGCTATGCCTGCATGATGGTAGGGTACGCACAAAGATAGTTTAACAAGATAGAGGGATTACATGTGTGTGATGAAGTTATGGTTTGGGCATCCTAATAGAATAATGTCTATGGGGAAATCAATCAATTTGTAGGAGGATCCGAACCAGCAAAAATTGAACACAGACGTAAGGGAGATGCAGTGCTAGTATGATAAGGTCAGGGTGACTACATACACCTTAGCACCAGCATCGTCCCTTGCTAAGTTATGGGAAGGAAAGAAGCTACTGGCATAGGTAGAGGAAGTACAGAAGAAACAAGCCTTGCTAAAGTCTAGGTTGTAGTCTTTGTTGGAGGAGGCTTATCAAATCACACTCTCCTTTCATGATAACCTTAAGCGATTGCAGTAGATGTAATGGATGATGAGGCTGGATATAGAAGGACCAGTTGGTGAAAATTTGATCGAGGAGCTTAGACGGGTAGTGACGCAGAGCATTGCTATAGTTGCAGTGATCCAACTGGAGCTGGGGGATATTCACAGTAAGATCATGACACCAGCTGAGTGACTCGAGGGTGAGTCATGATATTTGTGTTGGGAGCTTGTTGGGATGGGGTCCCTTGGGTTATTTTGGAGTTAGATAACCCAAATTTTGGTACAATTTTGTAAAAAAATGTAAACTCTACATGATTTGTGGATGCAGAGTGCATAGAGGAATAAGAGTCAAAGGGGATTAGCCCCTTGTTTTGAATAAGTTTTGAGTCAGTTTTAAGATTCACCCATAGTCCGCAGATCATGGTATTATATTGAAAAGTCTATAAATAGTCGAGTCTGAGTGAGTTTAAGAGGTAACTAACTAAGAAAGAAGTTGGAGAAAAAGGAGGAGTGGGATAGGGCATTGAGTTAAAGAAGGAGGCTCTGCTTTTTGCACTTAGGTGGAAGGAAAGGCTCCATAGCTGAGTGCACGGAGGCCTAGGAAGAGTCTGCAGGTGAGTGCGTGGACCCCTGTAGCTATGTTCGCAGGTTAATTTGAGTCTGTAATTGGTGAGTTGAGATCAATAAAGACAAGGTTCTGAAGAATTATTGAGTATTTATGTTCATGTCTATTTATCTTATATACCACAAATGAATGACTTGTTCTATGAAATATTGATTGAATGCTATGTGATTCTCTTGAATAAGTCTTAATAATGTACATAATGCATGTTTAACACTCCCATGAAGATTCTGGTAATTTAGCTTATGTGTTCTGACAAATTAATCATATATGTGTGAACTCCAATTTATGATTACTCTATGATTCACATAAGTAGACAAATTTACTGTTAAAGGTCTATAAGGACTGATCATGGACCTATGCGAGGGTTTGAAAATTGCTCTAACAAATTTGTAGTAATGTTCCCTGGGGGTGTATTGATCTGTGCGTAGGTATATCCAAGGCATTGAAAGACATCATACTAGTCTCTGGATGAAAATACTCAGTTCTTACATCCCCCATACTAATTTGGGTGAGACTGCAGCCTGCGCTATGTGTGTTGTTGCCGATAGCGACAGTAGTGTAAGGTTTTGTTGGTTGGTGCAACTAACTTTGAACCTGGGTCAGGACACCTAAGCCAACATGTGTCACACTTCAGGATCTTTGGATCATAATTTTACTGTCAGATTTGCAGGGAAGCAAGGAAAAATTTTGAACAACCAATAGAGTTGGGCATATTTTTGGCGTAAGCTGATACACCTCATAACTATCGGGTGTACCTGACATCCCTCAGGATGGCATATGTTCATAGATATGTGAAGTTTTATGAAGAGAAGGGAACAAGGTGTTCCCTTGAGAGGGAGTTTTACTTGCATTCAGATGAGGAGATTTTGGCTCCAAAGGAAGAACCATATCCTAAGAAGACCTATACATCCTTACCACTCTCAAAGTAACTAGGCCTTATGGAGATATCCTTTGATGACTCCCAGGACAATGTCCTAAAATAACTCACAACGTCTTCGAGCAGCCGAAAAATCAACCAAGGTAAGGGAAATGAGGCTCAAGTGTTTTTCTCACCATCGCCTATAGGGAAAGGGTTGCCTAGATTTTGGCCATTAAAGTACCTATGTCCCACATGAGAATTCGAGAATTTAGATTCTTGGTATTTAGTTATGAGTACTGAGCACTAGATGGTTTGAGTAGCCCCAAAAAATACTGTAGGCACTAGACCTAAGACGAACTCCCCCTGGATCGGGTCTCTAGAATGCGCGGGTATTCTTTTCCATGGGATGATTGAAGGATTTTAAGCTCCCTAAAAGGTCTGCTATTATGCTTCAAATATGTAAGGTTACCATTGCGGCTTATAGGATACCTACACCGAGTGGTCCTAACCTGAGCTATAAATGTTTTGGTGGCCTTGTGGGGAATTTAGTTGGTTCAATTTATGGTTGCTTTTAAGGGTCTTACTTTTCTTTAGGGTGTGATATGTAAGATGAAATAAACTAAGTATCAAAATCTCTGGAAACTGGATGCTTTCTAATATGAAATTTATAGAATCTTAGTATCTGGAGTATAATTGTATGCAAGTGATGAAGCGAGAATGTAAAGTGTGAGAAGATGTGGATATTCGGTGATTTGTCCAATATTCCGCTACTTATACTATATTTTAATTGTTCCTTAGATGAAAAAGAACCGATATGCGCATAATGGGCTGCTTACTCCTTTTCCGATTACACTATGTTAATTTTGAAATACGTAGGTGAGAATTCAAATTCTTTGAGAAAGTTTTCGTACGAAATCGCAAGTTCATACAACATACGCAATCGAAGCATAGATTACTTGGATTCTTTAATAACACTTGCTCCTAGTCCCATAAAATGAAAGAAATTAAATATTTGATGAGTAAGAATATTTGTTGGTAGCGGGCCACTTCCTCTTTTGCTAATTAAGCTATGTGAAGGTTGTGAATAAAAACAAAAGATAATCTAATTACTCTACTAATTGTGAATAGTAAAGAAGATAAGAAATCTAAACTGATTGTAGAAAAATTGCAGAGGTGAAGGATATTCACCAAAGGTTGCTAGTCACTTGAAAAATGTGACATTACAAGGTACTTTTAACTTTTTGGAAAACCACGAGCGTTTCACAATACACAAACGCAGCGATGCATTTGTCAAAGGAAAATCCATGGAGTGTGCGTTTGTCTGAGCATAAGTGATGCGGTCAACTAGATACTGTAAATTAACTTGTTTCTCAGCCCATGACACGTTCATAATGTCCTATAAAACTTCCATATAAGTATTACACACCTTGTAGGCCAACTATGTAGAGAGAATATCTGCAAACACAACCTTTAGATTAATTAAATGACAAATGTATGGTCACCATTTCTGCGGTAGTTTTTTGTGGAAATGATGTACCAAAAGACACCGCCTTAGAAGTTGGTTGGTCCGTGAAAAGGAGCACAAACATAGTTGATGTTTTTATTGAACAGACTTTGATAAACAAATCATTGCAAATAATGAAACCAACCGTGAACTAAAACAAATATATAAATACACAAACAATGCACAATGGAGCAAACAAGTCAACAAAATAATGGAAAATCCTACCTTTATTGACTGTTGGTAGTAGAATTTGAATACAATATATTAATGTTAAACAATTGAAGAGAATTATTTGACCTATCTTGCTAAATAATACTTAACAAGGTGGTTCTTTTCGATAATATCCTTGCATTCTTCACCTCTCCCTCAAATACGTACGAAGACTCTCTCAATGGTGGACTTTTGTCTTCTCACTAAGATGATGTATTTCTTAGAAGAAATATGGCCACCATGTTAGTGCTCTTACTTTATTTGGTTCCAACAATGAAATATACGTTTCCTCTAATAGAAATTTGGCAATCATAACATTATCTCTTATTTTGGTTCTCCCAAAGCCTATTTATATAGAATTTTTTAATCCATCTTCCCTCCCTTGGTTTACAAATGAAAATGACTCATGACTAGGACAAGATGATTCCATTGAGGGTTGGATGTCTCTCGATGACTTGAATTTGACTATCCTAGACTGAGATCCTGTCGTGGAATCACCTCCAAGTGTGTGAAGTGATCCCTAATTTTTTTAGTCATCCAATTTCTCAATCACCCAAATTTTGAATGATTTTTTGCGTGCTTCACATTTATCAAAGAAAAATTCATGAAGTCTTCAATTTTTAAATTTTTGAAACTTTGGACCTTTGGAAAAAATAAAATTTTTAAACTTCATGATGTCTTCAGCCGAAAAATGTTCACTTTTGCATTCTACTAGATGTATTTTTGAATATTATTTCTTGTGAAAACATGTGTACTATTTTATAGTGTTAATACACATATCTTTAACAATTCAATTTGAACATTAAGTACATGAAGGGAAACACAAATAAAATTGCAGATTGCCTCATCCAATCGCTGGCTATGGCGCTAACCATAGTGCTCAATTCTTGTGGACATGAGGTTTAGGGATTTATGCACCTTTACAAGAGTCATCCAGAATTTGGCACCACATACCAGATGGTCCTTGAAGGCAAGAAAGTTCCAAGCTTTCACCTCCAAGACACACTGTTGTGCCACCTAGAACACCTTTATGTTCCTTCAAGCAAGTATGCCAAGATGACTTTGGAGGCGCACTACAGTTGTATTGCTGAACATTCTATAGTAGTGAAAGTCGTGGAGATGTTGTAGAAGTATTTTTGTTGGCCAAACCTTAGACAAAATGTTGGGAAGTACATCAAATCCTACACTACTTGTGTCATTTCCAAATGTACAATCAATAAGTAAGAGTTGTATACTCCTCTGCCTACACCTAGCTGACCATGGGAATCTATCTCCATGGATTATATGACGGTCATCCATTCTACCAAGCATGGAAACACCTGTGTTTTTGTGGTTGTCGACAAATTCTCTAAGATGTCCATTTTGGATGCTTGGAAGAAGTGTATCAGAACAAAAGTCATTGCCAAACCCTTCTTTGAATAAGTATGGGTGTACTTCAAGATCTCATATTCCATCATCAAAGATTGCGATAACACATTCCTAAGTACATTTTGGTCAACCCTCTGGTCATTGTGGATACCAATCTCACTAAGTCGACGACCTTCCACGCCCAAACTGATGGACAAACAAAGTTTTTCAACAGAATGGTTTTTCACATCCTACATATATGCAATCCATGCACATGGGATGAAAACTTCCTCGATGTCCATAACTTGACTATTCATCAAACATTTAAGGTAGGATTGAGATTCCAACCACTTTGTCCCTTTGATCTTGCCATACCACTTGTAGTTATACAAGAAACCTCGGTTGATGTCCAATCTAAAGCTAACAAAGATAACATCTTCATTGAATGCATTCCACAATTCTTCCAAAAGGTCCATTAAATATTGGACAGAGAAAATTTTATGTACAAACAACGTCACAATCAATATTGGGTGCAGCACATAGTTTTGTTGCTTAATCTTGTAAGGTTAGGTTTTTGGATGTTTATGGTTTTAAATTTTTCCTCAATAATAAATAGGCCTTCAATCCACATTGTAACATAGTTCATAAGCATGTAACCACTACATCTCTTCTCAGAGATAACCTACCATTGCTTGAGCTGCCTTATTTCCGTTTTGTATGTAAGCATCTTCGAGTTCTTTGATATTATTGAAATGAAGATTTATTCTTGTTGCATCTTTGTTTCAATGTTTATATATGTATTATGTTGTATTCCAACATAAGAATATACCAGAATAATAATTACCACAGGAAGTTGGCACTCAAGGAAAGGCTTTGAAGTATCGAGATGTAAAAGAATGAATCAATTCCACAGTATATGAGTAAGTTTACATAGTTTCGTGATGAAATTGGGAGTGTCGGTGTTACTTTCTAGAACAAGATTTGGTAGCTCTATGTCTTTTGGGTCTTCCCAATAACTTGGACAATTATCAAGATTTGGTAAATGGTAGAGAGAAACTACCAAGTTGGGAGCGGTTATTGTCCTATCTAGTAAGGGAAGAAATAAGGTGGAGCAACAGGGAGAGGACTTCATCCAAGTTTGGGGATGAAAAATAATAGAATACTTGATTGAATATTTACTAAAGTGGTTTTTCTCTTTCCCCGATATTATCTTTGCTTATTCGCAACTTCTAAGATTCGGGTACACACATACCTTTGAATGTTTCTTTTAAAGGTGTGTCCATGGAAAAGAAATTTTATTCTTTTAATACTTATCCAAAACACAAGAGATGTCACAAGTGTATAGTGACAACTATTCTTCTAGGAAATTTATCGCAATTTTACAGGCAAATGCTTATAAAAGAAGAAAATGAAAAGTAGAATTGAGTGGCAATTCTATACACGTTAACATGATTCATAAATGACACTTACAACTCAGGAATCCCATTTCAGGAATAATAAGTGTCAATTTGCATATTCTCTCCAAAAATGAATGAATGGGGCAGATTGTAGTTGCGACCATATTTCAAATGTAGTAAAAGAAATATTAAAACAATCTTCCATTGTTTAAAATCCCGCAACTTCTGGTTAATTGATCTCTTTCTCACAAAACATTTGTAATTAATTTTTAATTCGAAAAAAATAATTTTTTTTCATTTACTCGACAAAATATTCAGATTATATCCTATTTAAATATCTTTGAATTCGAAATAAAATAACAAAAATATATAATACTCATTCAATATACTATTTAAATATTTTCAAATTAGAAATAAGATAACAAAAATATACAATACTCATTTACTATACAAGAACAGATACGTCAAGTGCATAACTATTGCATATTTGTAAGTGGGAAAACTTGGACTATAAATATTTTGTTTATTAGATGGTATCTTAGCATGTGGGTGTGTTGATTTTGTTTTTGATTTCCTTTGTTGCTAAAGTGGAAATGATTTAGTTGTTTTTAATTCGAAATTTGAATTACATTAGGGATACAATGTCTGAAAAAATTGTACATATGCAATACTAGTGGTGAAACAAGATGATAAGTTTATCTTGTTGATGATTTCAAGTGTCCCCACAAATCAAGGGGAAGGTTTGGATCTTTTTGAAGATTTTCCTAGCTTTAACTCTTAGAAAGACATGATCATTCACTTCATATCTATGGTTTCTTATATGCAATTCTTTTGAAAATATTGAGTTTCCATTAATATTTTCCTAATTAAAAATACTTTCTCTTCCATTTCGTAAATGAATTTGGGTCCCACTCAATTTCTATCCTTTAATATCTCCTAGCTTAAGGGAGTGCTATAAGGTCTATATTATAGTTCAACAGTTTCCATACCAATATTAATAATAAAATAACCTTATTATGATGGCTTAACTGACATAGATCTGTTCCTGGATGAATTTGAGTGTGAATTCCCTGAGGACCACTGGTTTCAAGCACTAGATTTGGTGCTACGTGCTATGCCTGCATGATGGTAAGGTACGCACAAAGATAGTTTTCCAAGATAAAGGAATTATAGGTGTGTGATGAAGTTATGGTTTGGACATCCTAATAGAGGAATGTCTATGGGGAAATCGATCAATTTGTAGGAGGATCCAAACTAGCAAAAATTGAACACAGACATAAGGGAGATGCAGTGCTAATATGATGAGGTCAGGATGATCTCATAGACCTTATCACTAGCGTCGTCCCTTGCTAAGTTACAGGAAGGAAAGAAGCTACTGGCATAGGTAGAGGAAGTACAGAAGAAACAGGCCTTGCTAAAGTCTAGGTTGTAGTCTTTGTTGGAGGAGGCTTATCAAATCGCGCTCTCCATTCATGATAACCTTAAGGGATTACAGTAGATGCAAAAGATGATGAGGCTGGATATAGAAGGACCAGATTTGGTAGAGGAGGTTAGACAGGTAGTGACACAGAGCGTTGCTACAGTTGCAGTGATCCAAGTGGAGTTGGGGGATATTCACAATAAGATCGCGACACCAGCATAGTGACTCGAGGGTGAGTCATGATCTTTGTGTTGGGGGCTTATTGGGATGGGGTCCCCTGGGTTAGTTTGGAGTTACATTAACCAAATTTTGGTACAATTTTGTAAAACAATGTAAAGTCTAAGCGATTTGTTGATGCAAAGTGCATAGAGGAATAAGAGTCAAAGGGGATTAGCCCCTTGTTTTGGATTATTTTTGAGTTAGTTTTGAGATTCACACATAGTCTGCGGACCATGGTATTATATGGAAAAGTCTATAAATAGTCGAGCCTAAGTGAGTCTAAGAGGTAACTAACTAAGGAAGAAGTTGGAGAACAAGGAGGAGTGGGATAGGGCATTGGGTTAAAGGAGGAGGCTCTAGTTTTGTGCGTAGGTAAAAGGAAAGGCTTCATAGCTGAGTGCACGGAGGCCTAGGAAGAGTCTACAGGTGAGTGCGCAGACCCCTACAACTATGTTCACAGGTTAATTTGAGTCTGTAATCGGTGAGTTGAGATCAATAAAGACAAGTTTCTGAAGAATTATTAATTATTTATGTTCATGTGTATTTACCTTATATGCCGTTGATGAATGACTTGCTCTGTGAAATATTGATTGAATGCTATGTGATTCTCTTGAATAATTCTTAATAATGTACATAATGCATGTTTAACACTCCCATGGAGATTCTGGTAATTTAGCTTATTTGTTCTAACAAATTAAGCATATATGTGTGAACTCCAATTTATGATTACTCTATGATTCACATAAGTATACAAATTGACTGTTAAATGTCTGCAAGGATTGATCGTCGACCTACGTGAAGTTTTGAAAATTTCTCTAACAAATTTGTAGTAATTTTCGCTAGGGGTGTATTGATGTGTGCGTAGGCAGATCGAAAGCATTGGAAGACATCACACTAGTCTTTGGATGCAAATAATTAGTTATTACATTCGCCATACTGATTTTGGTGAGACTGCAGCCTGCGTTATGTGGGTTGTTGCCGAAAGGGCGAGCAGTTTAGGGTTTTGTTGGTTGGTGCAACTAACTTTGAACTTGGGTTAGGACCCCCTAGGCCAACATGTGTCACACTTCAGGATATTTGGATCATCATTTCACTTTCATGTTTGCAATGAATCTAGGAAAAATCTTGAACAACCAATAGAGTTGGGCATATTTGTGGGGTACGCTAATACACCTCATAACTATCGGGTGTACCTAACATCCCTCAGGAGGGCATATGTTCATAGATATGTGAAGTTTGATGAAGAGAAGGGAACAAGGTGTTCCCTTGAGAGGGAGATGTACTTGCATTCAGATGAGGAGATTTTGGCTCCAAAGGAAGAACCATATCCTAAGAAGACCTATACATCCTTACCACTCTCAAAGTAACTAGGCCTTGTGGAGATATCCTTTGATGGGTCCTAGGAAAATGTCTTAAAATAACTCGCGATGTCTTCGAGCAACTGAAAAATCAACTGAGGTAATGGAATTGAGGCTCAAGTGTTTCTCGCAGCATCACCTATAGGGAAAGAGTTCCCTATATTTTGGCTATTAAAGTACCTGTGTCCCACATGCGAATTTGAGAATTTAGTTTCTTGGTATTTAGTTACAAGTATTGAGCACTAGATGGGTTGAGTAGCCACAAAAAATATTATAGGCACTGGACCTAAGATGAACTCCCTCTGGAGCGGGTCTCTAGCATTCTCAGGTATTCTTTTCCATGGGATGATTGAAGGATTTTAAGCTCCCTAAAAGGTCCGCTATTATGTTTCAAACATGTAACATTACCATTACGGCCTATGGGATACCTACACCGAGTTGTCCTAGCCTGACCTATAAATGTTTTTGTGGCCTTGTGGGGAATTTAGTTGGTTCAATTTATGGTTGATTTTAAGGATCTTACTTTTCTTTAGGGTGTGATATGTAAGATAAAATAAACTAAGTAACAAAATCTCTGGAAACTGGATGCTTTCTAATATGAATTTTATAGAAGCTTAGTGTCTAGTCTATAATTGTATGCAAGTGATGAAGTGAGAATGTAAAGTATGAGAAGATGTGTATATTCGATGATTCGTCCAAATATTCCGCTACTTATACTATATTTCAATTGTTCCTTGGATGAAAAAGAAGCGATATGTGCATAATGGGTCGTTTACTCCTTTTCCAATTACATTATGTTAATTTCGAAATACGTAGGTGAGAATTCAAATTCTTTAAGAATTTTTTCATATGCAAGCCCAAGTTCATACAACATACGTAATCGAAGCATAGATTACTTTCTTTCTTTAATGACACTTGCTCCTAGTCCCATAAAATTAAGGAAATTAATTATTTGGTGAGTAAGAAGATTTGTGGGTAGCGAGCCACTTACTCTTTTGCTAATTAATCTATGTGAAGGTTGTGAATAAAAACAAAAGATAATCTAATTACTCTACTAATTGTGATTAGTAAAGAAGCTATGAAATCTAAACTGACTATAAAAAAATTGCAGAGGTGAACGATATTCACCAAAGGCTACCAGTCACTTGAAAAATGTGACATTACAAGGTGTTTTTAGCTTTTTGGATAGCCACGCGCATTTCACAATACACAAATGCGATGACGCATCTATTATAGGAAAATTCATGGACTGTGCAATTGTCTTAGCATAAGTGACACGGTCAACTGGATATTGTAAATTAACTTGTTTCTCAACCCACCAGACATTCATAAGGTCCAATAAAACTTCCATATGGGTATTACACACCTTGTAGGCCAACTATGGAGAGAGAATATCTACAAACACAACCTTTAGATTAATCAAAAGACAAATGTATGGTCACCATTTTTGTGGTAGTTTTTTTGTGGAAATGATGTACCAAAAGACACGCCTTAAAAGTTGGTTGTTCCCTGCAAAGGAGCACAAACATAATTGATGTTCTTATTGAAGAAACTTAGATAAACAAATCATTGCAAATAATAAAACCAAACATGAACTAAAACAAAGATATAAATACACAAACAATTCACAATGGAGAAAACAAGTCAACAAAATAATGGAAAATCCATCCTTTATTAATTGTTGGTAGTAGAATTTGAATACAATAGATTAATATTAAACTCTTGAAGAGAATTGTTTGACCTATCGTGCTAAATAATACTTAACAAGGTGGTTCTTTTTGATAATATCCTTGCATTCTTCTCCTCTCCCTCAAATATGTACGAAGACTCTCTGAATGGTGGACTTTTGTCCTCTCACTAAGATGATGGATTTCTTAGAAGAAATATCGCCAACATGTTAGTGCTCTTACATTCTTTGGTTCCAACAACGAAATGTGTTTCCTCTAGTAGAAATTTGGCAATCATAACATTATCTCTTATTTTGGTTCTCCCATAGCCTATTTATATTGAATTTTTTAATCCATCTTCCCTTTCTTGGTTTAAGAATGAAAATGACTCATGAGTAGGACAAGATGATTCCATTGAGACCCCAGGGAGACTCGAATTTGACTGTCCTAGATAGAGATCCTGTCATGGAATCACCTCCAAGTATGTGAAGTGATCCCAATTTTTTTAGTCATCCAATTTCTCGATCGCCCAAATTTTGAATGATTTTTTGCGTGGTTCACATTTATCAAAGAAAAAATCATGAAGTCTTCAATTTTTAAATTTTTGAAACTTTTGACCTTTGGAAAAAGTAAAATTTTTAAATTTCATGATGTCTTCAGCTGAAAAATGTTCACTTGTGCATTCTACTAGATGTATTTTAGAATATTCTTTCTTGTGAAAAAATGTGTACTATTTTATAGTGTTAGTACACATATCTTTAACAATTCCATTTGAACATTAAGTACATGAAGGGAAACACAAATAAAATTGCATATTGCCTCATCCAATCGCTAGATATGGCACTAACCACAGTGCTCGATTTTTGTGGACATGAGGTTTAGGGATTTATGCACCTTTACAAGAGTCATCCAGAATTCGGCACCACATAATAAATGCTCCTTGAAGGCAAGAAAGTTCCAAACTTTCACCTCCAAGACACATTGTTGTGCCACCTAGGATACCTCTATGTTCCTTCAAGAAAGTATGCCAAGATGATTTTCAAGGCGCACTACAGTCGGGTTCCTAAACATTTTAGGGTAGAGAAAGTCGTGGAGATGTTGTAGAAGAATTTTTGTTGGCCAAAACATAGAAAAAATGTTGGGAAGTACATCAGGTCCTACACTACATATGTCATTTCGAAATGTACAATCAATAAGTAAGACTTGTATACTCCTCTTCCTACACTTGGCTGACCATGGGAATCTATCTCCATGGAATATATGATGGACCTCCATTCTACAAAGCATGGAAACAACTGTGTTTTTGTGGTTGTCGAAAAATTACCTAAGATGTCCATTCCAGAGGTTTGGAAGAAGAGTATCAGAACAAAAGTCATTGCCAAACCCTTCTTTGAACAAGTATGGGTGCACTTTGGGATCTCATATTCCATCATCAAATATTGGGATAACACATTCCCAAGTACATTTTGGTCAACCCTCTGGTCTATGTTGGATACCAATCTCACTAAGTCCATGACCTTCCACCCCCAAACTGATGGACAAACCAAGGTTGTCAATGGAATGGTTTTTCACATCCTACATATATAAAATCCACACACATGGGATGAAAGCTTCCCCTATGTACAACACACATACAACAGGGATCTCCATAACTCGACTATTCATGAAACATTTAAGGTAGGATTGAGATTACAACCACTTTGTCCCATTGATCTTGCCATACCACTTGTAGTTATACAAGAAACTTCGGATGATGTCCAATCTAAAGCTAACAAAGATAACATCCTCATTGAATGCATTCCACAATTCTGCCAAAAGTTTCATGAAATATTAGACAGAGAAAATTTTAAGTACAAACAACGTCACGATCAATATTGGGTGCAACACAACGTCAACGTGGGTGAAAATTTTTGGTTACATTTGTAGGAGCGCCTCACTGGGGTCCACCAAAAGCTTTTGCCACTTGTATATGGGCCTTACATTATCACCAATGTTGTAGGAGACAATGATTTCAAGCTCAACATTCCACCATTCCTTGGATTTCACCTAGTATTCCATGTCGATCGCCTTCAACCATACTTTCCCCCATTGTTGGATACATCAAACATTCTTGAGCACATGACACCAACAGAGCCCAACCCAAGTTGTATTGAACATACCCCTACTGTTAATATCATGGATACAAAAATAGATAACACTCACAAGTAGAATTTCCAACTATATTCGGTTGTCAGACTTGGCCAACTCCACCACCATGGCAAGTGGCTCACCAGGGACCAACTTCAGGAGGAGTTTCCCCATCTCATGGAGGAACTAAACCCAATTGGGACCATTTCGTCCTAAGAGGGAAGGAATGATTGAGGTGGATATTGGTGGCAAACAACCAATTACACTAGGATCCCCACCATTATTTCTTTCAATTTTTAAGTTTCCTTAATTATAGCACAATTTACTATTTTTGGCAGTTTTTTTGGGTCCTAAACTTTCGGAGTCGTTTTGAGGCCCTAAATGACACCTTTTTAGAAAACTGGAAAACATTGGTCTTTGAGTAACGTTTGTAGTCAAAAATTGTAGTCGGATATATATTTTTAACAACATATCCAAAAGAGATTGTAAGCCAACGTTATGACCCCGGGAAGTTGATGTACCAATTTACCCCAACGGGACACATAGTTTTGTTGCTTAATCTTGTAAGGTTAGGTTTTTGGATGTTTATGGTTTTAAATTTTTCCTCAATAATAAATAGGCCTTCAATCCACATTGTAACATAGTTCATAAGCATGTAACCACTACATCTCTTCTCAGAGATAACCTACCATTGCTTGAGCTGCCTTATTTCCGTTTTGTATGTAAGCATCTTCGAGTTCTTTGATATTATTGAAATGAAGATTTATTCTTGTTGCATATTTGTTTCAATGTTTATATATGTATTATGTTGTGTTCCAACATAAGAATATACCAGAATAATAATTACCACAAGAAGTTGGCACTCAAGGAAAAGCTTTGAAGTATTGAGATGTAAAAGAATGAATCAATTCCACAGTATATGAGTAAGTTTACATAGTTTCGTGATGAAATTGGGAGTGTTGGTGTTACCTTCCTTGAAGAAGATTTGGTAGCTCTATCTCTTTTGGGTCTTCCCAATAACTTGGACATTTATTAAGATTTGGTAAATGGTAGAGAGAAACTACCAAGTGGGGAGAGGTTATTGTCCTATCTAGTAAGGGAACAAATAAGGCGGAGCAACAGGGAGAGGAATTCATCCAAGGTTGAGGATGAAAAATAATAGAATACTTGGTTGAAAATTTACTAAAGTGGTTTTCTTCTTTCCCCAATTTGATCTTTACTTATTCGCAACTTCTAAGATTCAGGTACATACATACCTTTGAATGTTTCTTTTAAAGGTGTGTCCATGGAAGAGAAATTTTATTGATTTAATACTTATCCAAAACACAAGAGATGTCACAAGTGTATAGTGAAAACTCTTCTTGTTGGAAATTTATCGCAATTTATGGGCAAATGCTTATAAAAGAAGAAAATTAAAAGTAGAATTGAGTGGCAATTCTATACACGTTAACATGATTCATAAATGACAACTACTTTAGGAATCCCATTTCATGAATAATACATGCCAATTTGCATATTCTCTCCAATAATGAATGAATGGGGCAGATTGTAGTTTTGACCATATTTCAGATGTATTAAAAGAAATATTAAAACATTTGTCCATTGTTTAAAATCCTACAACTTCTGGTTAATTGATGTCTTTCTCAGAAAACATTTATAATTAATTTTTAGTTCCAAAAAAATAACAACAAAATCTATTTTTTTTCATTTACTCTACAAAATATTGAGATTTTATCCTATTTAAATATCTTTGAATTTGTAATAAAATAACAAAAAGATATAATACTCATTTAATATACAAGAACAGATGCCTCAAGTGCATAACTATTTCATATTTTTAAGTGGGAAAAGTTGGACTATATTTTGTTTATTAGATGGTATCTTAGCATGTGGGTGTGATGATTTTGTTTTTTATTTCCTTTGTTGCTAGCTTGGAAATGATTTAGTTGTTTCTAATTCGAAATGTGAGTTACATTAGGGATACAATGTCTACAAACAAATGTACATATTGCATACTAGTGGTGAAGCAAGATGATAAGTTTATCTTGTTGAAGATTTCAAGTATCCTCAAAAATCAAGGGGAATGTTTGGACCTTTTTGGAGCTTTTCCTAGCTTTAACTCTTAGAAATACATGATCATTCACTTCATAGCTATGGTTTCTTATATGCAATGTAACAGCCACAAGTAAATATAAAATTAATTTCCTAATTAAAATCAGAATCAACAAATAAGTACATACCTATTACCTGTGATCGATTTCTGCCAGATGACAACAAGGTTTTTGGGATGACCCTCCACCCAACCGTAGGCTCAATTGCGCAAGGCTTTGCTACAACTGGCCACCCCCGAGCCCTCAATCAACGTACTACTGCCAGTGACTCCTAAGTCTTAGTACACCATTCTCTCAAGAGAATGAAAGATAGACTCTCGGAATGATGGAATGCAAGAATGCCTCTCATCTTCCTCACCATCTATTAAATAGAACAACATTGGAAGAGGAACCACATGCACACACTCCATGTGTCTCATGCAACTTTCTTTTGATTTCTTTCTTTTTGATAGTTTCCTTTTCTTGTTTTATTTCCTTTTTTTTGATAGTTTCCTTTTCTTGTTTTATTTCCTTCTTTTTGATAGTTTCCTTATTCTTATCTAGAGCTTTAGTATGGTTATTACTATTTTGTTTATTTTCTTTGTATATATTTTTAACCTTATTTATTATTTAATCATTTATGATTTATTATTTTTATTATTAAGTGATTTATTTATTATTATTTATAATTTTATTTTTTATTTATAATTTTTATTTATTATTAAGGGGAGGGATATTACATACTCTCCCACTTTAAGGAACTTCGTCCCGAAGTTAAGTTGAATTATTTATTATTTATTATTTTTATTATTTATTATTTATTATTTAATTTACTTCATGTTGCCAACACCCTCTGCTGAACTAGTATAACCAGTAGGCATCGAAAGTCCCCAACACCCCAGGAAATCTCAAGGAATCTCTGTCCTTTTTCCCACTTTCGGCACCAAGCTAAGCCTGACCCGGTCTATATCCTAGTCCAAGGCTGGCCCCAAGGCTCACGCCTGACTCAGACCTCATCTGCCCCAAGGCAGGCATCCGGTCCAGTACTCAATGACCCCAGGCATCTCGTAAGGCTGGCCCACTCCCTCCACAACTACTAAGGCGCACAGCCCCATGCATCAAAGTCCTTTACATCCCTTCTAGACTTCGGCATCCCAATCCAATAACAGGAACCTAGCCTAGAACATCAGGCACTTGGCCTCCTCAAGATGATCCCATAGCTCTTCAAGAGCTATCTATCAAGAGCTATACACAAGATAAAGGAACCACTGGCATATGTAGTGTTGATTGAGTTTTTCCCCAGCCCATATGATGTTACTTATTCTCCCTCGTGTGTATGGGCTCGCACGAGATAATCAGTTAAACTAGCCCTCTCGGCCCATTTATGGAGTCCTGTCAATCATCACACCTCAACATGCAACCAATGCATTAGCTATAACATCATAGTATCATAGAAAATAATCCACATGCGAAGTCTTGCATGTCATCATGAGAACATTCATCATTATGAATAATAACGAACTGCATGCTTATGCATGTCATAAATTTGTATGAAACTATCACATGCTTCACCTCATGAAATACCATCATAAGTTATGACATCAACATATTTACATCAAAGACATATCATGACTTCACGTAATAAATGAGCCACATGTCACTAAACCTCATATTATAGCATCATAATTCCTATGCTACGTTATGCATATCATATCCATCATGAGTATTCAACATTAAATACCTATCATCACGTAGTAAATGAATATGTCAATATACCTAGACATAACATCATAATGCCTATGCATATCATCATCATCATAAGTATACATCATCACTATTGTAACAACTATATAAATATGAACCACATGAGCATGATCACCCTCATACCATCATATGATGAAACATCGTTAATCTGAGATACATTTCAATACAAATATAGAATAATATTCTATAAGTATTCTTATCATGATTCATCAATTTCATTTACTTGTACAAACATTCAACATCCATCTAGGATTTATGTTATCTCGTTAGTGTTATTAGTGTCATGTTTCCATCAAGATACCAATTACTTTTAGATAATCTTTTCATGTTATTTATATTAGGTATACTCATCTAAGTACATCGTTAAATTTCAAATTAGCCTCACCATATTTAGTCTTAATCTCTCATCACTTATTCTTCCTTCCCAATGAAATTTATTGCTAATATGTTACCATTGTATAATCATTTAAATCATCAATATCAAGTTAAAATTCCATGATCACTATACATATTTTTCTTATCCAAATAGCACACATACAAGAGGTCATCTTATTTAAGTCTTAGTTTATGCTTAATCTACCTGCATGAGGGTTTATTGCCCCCTCATGATTTATTCATTAGTTGCATAATTTTCATTGTTCATCCTAAAAAGATTTGCTTTTCTCATCAAGTTTCCACTTGATCTCTATTATCATAGATTCACCCATGTTCAAGTTGGAATAGGGATTCTTCCACTTTAATTTTCACTCATTAAATATTCAGTTTAGACTTGAATGATTGGAACCACTACCATCATTATCATCTATGAATGATTTGGTATGCCCATTGTATTTTGGCAATAACGTCTTTCAATACTAATGACGCGCACTAGTAAGTTGTTTTGTATGAGGTAACAATATATGATCAATCCACTCGTGAGTGAAATTTATTCAATTGCACCCTTTATTAGTTGAATCTCACTTATTTTGCCAATTTATATGTAATCCTTATCAAATTCTCATTATAGAATTTCCAACTATATTTCCAACAATATTTCTTCCTACACTTCATGCTCAATGTTTTCTCATTAGTCTACATCATGTATTTCTTTTTCAAAAAGTTAAACAATTATTATCCTTGGAATATTTTCCTAGTTTATCATTTGTCATTTCTCATTGATTACAAGTGCTTAGAACTTCCTATAATGACACTTCTATAGGCCATCACTTTGACCCTTACCTATCATGTTGACCAATCCACTCCGTGTCTACTAGCTTCAAAGATAGAAATATTATTAAATTGGCCTTGTTTTCTCACCTTTAATCATACTAGTTTATTTTCCTCCTCTCTCTGAAATGTATAAAATTGTTACACTAGGAAATATTGTTACTATCACATAACTTATCTTCTCAAATTGATGAATTTTATTATGGATTCACTTCTTTAATTCAATGTTATCATACCCTTCAGGCCCTTGACAATGACCCTTTTTATTATTCAACTGTGTTAGTTGATCATTAATGTTGCTTCCACTTCTTAAGGTTGTTGTCTATATATTTTTCCATCACCTTATTCTAATAATAGGTTTGTTGTTCTCCCAAGGCTAGTATCTTGTTATCTTAGGTTTATATTTATTAGTTCCCTGAAATTACACCACTATTTTCTCACACCTTCGCCAAATAGCTAGTGTCTCTTTAATTTACATATTAACTAAACTAGTTTTGCATGTATGCCACTTCATATTTAATGGTCTCTTTTACAAGTTCATTCCAAGCTTTTAATTTTACATTATCAAGTAGATAAGATGCATATTTATTTCTTTGTGGACTCATTAATACCACCATAATTTTATTATCATCTTTGTGAAAATAGGTGTGTTGCAAGGAGCATATAAAGAGGTGTCATCCTCATATGAAATTTCTTAATGTTATGAATTGCTTGTTATATCTTCTTTACCTAACCACAAAATTTCCTTCAGGCTATAGTTTATGAAATATAAAAAGATATCAACAGAATTGATTCCACTTTTGATTAATGCATGGAAAAGGAGATGCAACCATAACTATAAACATGCAGAAAATTGGACAAGAAAAATAATCTTCACTAAGTGAAGATTCACATTAATTTCAAAGGCCACCTAATAGCCAACATAATTCTATGTTAAAACACGACTACAAGGAAAAAGGGGAAAAACATTCTAATAGAAATAAAATTAAAACAGGGTCAATATTTCAAAATAATTATACCATGAATATTTTCTTACAATTAATCACCAAAATAAAAGAGGAAAAGAGTAGACAAGTTATTACCCATTACTATTTCATGTTCTATAATTTTCCATTTTCATATCTAAATTCCCTTTTAATATAATGAAATGTCGCTTATATAAATTCATTAATAACTTCTATTACTTTAATAGATTATACAATTTACATACAAATACTAAACATACAACTGTAACATTTCACCAATTTCATTTTTCCTAATCCATAATCATCCTTCATGATTAAATTGATTTTGAAAATATCCATGTAAAGTCTATCTCCATATAAAATTTATTTTGACTTCTATGATATTGACTATTTGTATATTGTATATTTTAATTTCAACACTGAAATATGTGGAATTTAAGAAAAACCAATGTCACTGTCATTGTAAATCATTATAAAAATGGATATTTTCAAAAATGATATTTTGAATTTTAGTTATACTTCAAACTTTTTAATACAAACCTTTATACTATACATATACATATAAACGTATAAGGATAATTCTTAATATTTCTCCATTTTCACTTCAGAATGCTAAATGCAAATTTCATTTTCCAATTTATTTATTTCCCTTAAATTGTATTAAGTTTCATAATCATTAGCTATTATAATTTAGTTGAGATTACAGATTTTCATTATATTGTATAAAGATAGAAAAGTTTTGCAATCCTAATGAGGAAAATATTTTTCCAGATTTTGAAGAACAAGCCAACTATGATCATGTTGCTGAAAATTCTTGCTGAAAATTCTACTTTACTCTAGAAGAACTTTTTGGTACCCTATTTTTGAAGACAAAAGGCTATGGTTTGATGTTTCTTTTAGGATGGATGGGAATAGAAAAGATGACATAGTTTTGAGCTCCTGTAATGAAGAAAAATAAAATCATTTCCAACTTAGATTTAAACGATTAGTTGCCAATTTTAGATTCAAGCTTTGAAGAGTATCCTTGTAGGCCTGGGTTTCAAGAGGAAACCAGAGGAGAGAATTTCCAGCCTTATTCATGGAAATAACAACACATAATTAAAGAATTACACTTTTGGGTAATTCAGTCCAAACAAAACCGAATGGGAGGATAGCAGAAAAAGGAGGCTGGCAGGTTGATTTGACAAAGAAACTCAGTCAGCTAGCCAGTCTGCCAACATAATCTTGACTTTTTTGAGAAATGTTTTCCTAATCCATTCTGTTTTGCTATTGATGAACTAGTTAAAAGTGTTTGCATTCCAAGAGATGACGTCAACAATGTGTTCAGAGTCTCATTCAAAATCAATGGATTGCTGTTTTAGAGGCACATTTTAGTACCTTCTATGACTGGAATCAACTCAGCCTGGCTATTTACTTTCATGCCATTATTCTGTAGAAACACTACCTTCATTAGGCCATTCTAACTGCTGATATGAAACAAAAGCTCTGCTATAAGGAACAATATTTGCATCTATTGAAAGTAATTTTAACTTTAAAAACACTGGCTGTAAATTATGTAATATGTAAGGAGACCAACCATGTAGGTATAGTGCTCTAACCTAGGGCTGATGCCATAATCTCGATGCATTGAATCAAAATAGTAATGTCCTTCCTCAGTTAAACCGATATGAGCACATGCAAACAATATGCCAACAAAGGTCACTTCGTCTAGCTTAAAACTTGCCAGCTGCATTTGTTTATATAGTGTGAAAACTGCCTTGCTACGCCCATGTTGGGCACATCCTACAATCATTGCATTCCATGACACTAAATTCTGGTGAGGTAATTCATCAAAAAGCTGGCAAGCATCTTCTATGCTTCCACATTTTGCATGCATGTCTAAGAGGGCGCTGCCCACATAAGTATTGCTTCCAAAGCCAGTTTTGATGGCACAAGCATGGAATTGCTTGCCCTTTTCCAGAACTGCTAAATCAGCACATGCTCTAAGAACACTCGAGAAGGAAAACTCATTAACCCCATTACATGTTTCTTGCATTCCCCTAAATAGTCTCAGAGCCTCTTCCCCATTCCCATTTTGTGTATATCCTGAAATCATGCTACTCCACAGGACTGCACTGTTTTTCATCATTTTTTCAAACAGTTTGCGTGCATCCTCCATAAGATCACATTTTGCATACATATCGACAATGGCAGTTCCTGCAAATACACAAGACTCAAATCCAAATTTAAGGATCTTGGCATGAAGCATCTTACCATGTTCCAAAGCTGCTAAACTGGCAGAAACCTTGAGAACACTGGCCAATGTGAATTCGTTTGGTTTCATGCCGGTTCGCCTCATCAGGGAGAACATCTTAAGAGATTCCCCAGCAAGCGAATTTTGAGCAAAACCTGAGATAACCACAGTCCACGAAACCAGGTCCCGCTCCGGCATTTGCCAAAACAAATCAAGGGCTTCTTCGCCACTTCCCATTTGGATATATCCTACAATTAATATAGTCCAAGGAACTACACTCGGTTGAGCGATTTCGTCAAACAGTTAGCGTGCAGGTGCGCAATCTCGATGTCATCTCCGAAAAGCAAATTCACGACCACGGTGATTCTTTGTAGACCGCTAAGATTCCAAAGCCCTAAGAAGGATTTGTGGGCTGAACAGTGCGACAGAGTGGAGTTTGAACTGGGTGGCCAAGTGAACTGTGCGGCGGAGTTAATCGTGCTCAAAGCTGAAAGGGAATGCATCATGTGCCTGGTAGATATATGTAACACTTAAATACAACTGAATGTAATAGATATATGTAGGGATTTTGTTTTATAGTGTAGACAGCTCAGGTATATGTTCTGTTAAGAGTCATTTAACTGTACGTTTAAGAGTGAAAATAAGGCAGTTAGTCACTGTATAGGATGGAGTCTTACTTGCAGAAACCTTTAATAAATAGCAAAGAACCCAAGAACTCAAAAAGACCACCGTTACTACTACACGGCATGTTAAAATAACTACAAGAAAAACTTAAAATGACATGGGGTAAATGAGCAGTGACCACTTAGATCCAGTGCAAACTCCACTTTTAGGAAAAAAAAAAAAATTGCAGTTTTAAAGAGGTCAGAAGCCTTAAGCTATGAAGCTCGAAGAGACAAATGTGAAAAATAACAGAAAAATTAAGAACTTTGGGGAAGCAAATGTGAAAAATGACAAAAATGATTGAACGAAGGAAGGGCTATAGTAGTAAGAGAAAATTTGAAGATTTGTAAGTCGACCCTAATTTACATACGGTCTAACCTCCTCCTGTACAAACCTCTCCAAGCCTAATGAAGAATCAGATCAAGGCAATTTCGGTGGAAGTTTGGTCTTTGAATGTCGTGAATTTGAAATAAAAATGTCTAGCGCAAACCTGGGGTGATTTTGGCATAAGTATACTCTTAACTGGCGTAATTTTTCAAGGGCTTGTATTGAATGAGAGCGTGCAAGGCTCTCATAGTTTTGTCAAATGTCTACTTTTTAAATAGAATGAGTTTCAGTTTCAAAGAGATGACGCCATATGCAAATCTGATTTTACCAAAATGGAATGAGCTTCAAAGGGATGATGCTAGGTGCAAATCCGAGTGATGTTCGCTATAATTTTCGATTCGAATGGCATGAATTTTGAAAGGGCTGATGTCCAAGGCAAGTTTGGGGAAAGTTGGCACAAGTCTGCTATTTGAATAGAATGGTATTTTCTTGGATGCGCGTTTCTTGACACACTTACAGAAGAAATAAATCCTCATTCTATACAAAACATTTTTATTTCAATAATCCTCTGTGGATAGAATCATTAGGATGTGACTATAATAAAAATAAAATAAAAATCATTTAGATCGAAGTTTTGTACATTAAAATGTCTATAGGTCCTAAGAGTTGAATCTAGCTCTGATACCATATGTAACAACCCAAAGTAAATATAAAATTAATTTCCTAATTAAAATCAGAATCAACAAATAAGTACATACCTATTACCTGTGATCGATGTCTTCCAGATGACAACAAGGTTTTTGGGACGACTCTCCACCCAACCGTAGGCTCAATTGCGCAAGGCTTTGCTACAACTGGCCACCCCCGAGCCCTCAATCAACGTACTACTTCCAATGACTCCTAAGTCTTAGTACACCATTCTCTCAAGAGAATGAAAGATAGACTCTCAGAATGATGGAATGCAAGAATGCCTCTCATATTCCTCACCATCTATTAAATAGAACAACATTGGAAGAGGAACCACATGCACACACTCCATGTGTCTCATGCAAATTTCTTTTGATTTCTTTCTTTTTGATAGTTTCCTTTTCTTGTTTTATTTCCTTCTTTTTGATAGTTTCCTTATTCTTATCTAGAGCTTTAGTATGGTTATTACTATTTTATTTATTTTCTTTGTATATATTTTTAATCTTATTTATTATTTAATCATTTATGATTTATTATTTTTATTATTATTTATTATTTTATTTATTATTTATTATTTTTATTTATTATTAAGGGGAGGGATATTACATGCAATTCTTTTAAAAATTTTGAATTTCCTTTAATCTTTGCTTAATTAAAAATACTTTCTCTTCCATTTCCTAAATGAATTTGGGTCTCACTTAATTTCTATCCCTTAATGTCTCCTAGCCTAAGGGAGTGCTACAGGGTCCGGTTCCCATACCAATATCTCCCACCTTAAGACAGTCCTAAAATTTTTATCTAAATGATTCAAAAGTTGCAAGCCAATATGTCTTTGCTAGCTATTATTATATGTGAATTTTGCTAATAAATGTGGTATTCATAATTATTTTATTTTCCATGACATATACATTATGAAAGATGTGTTTTAAAAATTGGCTGAAGCTTTTAGTTTAATCATAGTTATTAATCTAATTTGCTAAAATTAAAATAAATATAAAACATAATCACTAATTCAATAAACTTTATAATTCAAATAAGACATAGTGTTTCTTAATGTAAGTTTCCACTCTTTTCTTTATGAGACCAATAAACTTGCATCAAAAAGTTTTAAAATTCTTATTATACCACACCTTTGAAAACCTTAAAAAATATTTAAAAATAAAATAAAATTTAAAACTTATATATATATATATATATATATATATATATATATATATATGAAAGTAGAATGTACTTCTTACTACAATTTGATTATTTAATAAAATTTAAACTTCATATATATAAAATCATACTCTTTATTCAAATAAAAATTAATTGATTAAATTTAAAAATACATTGTTTTACTTATTTTCACCCTAACCCATAAGTTGAATTATATAAATATATAAATATACATATACATATACATATACATATATATATATACATATATATATATATATATATATATATATATATATATATATATATATATATATATATATATATATATATATATATATATATATATATATATATATATATATATATAGATAAATAGATAGATATATATACAAACCAACAGAGTTGGGCATATTTGTGGGGTACGCTGATACACCTCATAACTATCGGGTGTACCTGACATCCCTCAAGATGGCATATGTTCATAGATATGTGAAGTTTGATGAAGAGAAGGGAACAAGGTGTTCCCTTGAGAGGGAGATTTACTTGCATTCAGATGAGGAGATTTTGGCTCCAAAGGAAGAACCATATCCTAAGAATACCTATACATCCTTACCACTCTCAAAGTAACTAGGCCTTGTGGAGATATCCTTTGATGGGTCCTGGGACAATGTCCTAAAATAACTCATGACGTCTTTGAGTAGCAAGAAAATCGACCAAGGTAATGGAAATGAGGCTCAAGTGTTTCTCGCACCATCGCCTATGGGGAAAGGGTTCCCTAGATTTTGGCCATTAAAGTACCTGTGTCCACATGAGAATTCAAGAATTTAGTTTCTTGGTATTTAGTTATGAGTATTGAGCACTAGATGGGTTGAGTAGCCCCAAAAAATACTGCAAGCACTAGACCTGAGACGAACTCCCTCTGGATCGGGTCTCTAACATGCTCGGGTATTCTTTTCCATTGGATGATTAAAGGATTTAAGCTCCCTACCATTGCGGCATATGGGATACCTACACCGAGTGGTCCTAGCCTGAGCTATAAATGTTTTGGTGGCCTTGTGGGGAATTTAGTTGGTTCAATTTATGGTTGTTTTTAAGGGTCTTACTTTTCTTTAGGGTGTGATATGTAAGATGAAATAAACTAAGTATCAAAATCTCTGGAAACTGGATGCTTTCTAATATGAATTTTATAGAAGCTTAGTGTCTGGTGTATAATTGTATGCTAGTGAAGAAGTGAGAATGTAAAGTGCGAGAAGATGTCGATATTCGGTGATTCCTCCAAATATTCTGCTACTTATACTATATTTCAATTGTTCCTCGGATCAAAAAGAAGCGATATGCGCATAATGGGTCGTTTACTCCTTTTCCAATTACATTATGTTAATTTCGAAATACGTAGGTGAGAATTCAAATTCTTTAAGAAAGTTTTCATATGCAAGCCCAAGTTCATACAACATATGAAATAGAAGCATATATTACTTTCTTTCTTTCATAACACTTTCTCCTAGTCCCATAAAATGAAAGAAATTAATTCTTTGGTGAGTAAGAACATTTGTGGGTAGTGGGCCACTTACTCTTTTGCTAATTAAACTATGTGAAGGTTGTAAATAAAAATAAAAGATAATCTAATTACTCTATTAATTGTGATTAGTAAAGAAGCTAAGAAATCTAAACTGACTGTAAAAAAATTGCAGAGGTGAAGGATATTCACCAAAGGCTGCCAGTCACTTGAAAAATGTGACATTACAAGGTATTTTTAACTTCTTGGAAAACCACGCGCATTTCACAATACACAAACGTGGTGACACATCTGTCATAGTAAAATCCATGGAGTGTGCGTTTGTCTGAGCATAAGTGATGCTGTCAACTTGATATTGTAAATTAACTTGTTTCTCAGCCCACCACATGTTCATAAGGTCCTATAAAACTTCCATATATGTATTACACACCTTGTAGGCCAACTATGCAGAGAGAATATATGTGAACACAACCTTTAGATTAAGCAAAAGACAAATGTATGGTCACCATTTTTGTGGTAGTTTTTTTTGTGGAAATGATGTACCAAAAGACACCGCCTTAAAAGTTGCTTGTTCCCTACAAAGAAGCACAAACATAGTTGATGTTTTTATTGAACATACTTAGATAAACAAATCATTGCAAATAATGAAACCAAACATGAACTAAAACAAAGATATAAATACACAAACAATGCACAATGGAGCGAACAAGTCAACAAAGTAATGGAAAATCCTCCCTTTATTGACTGTTGGTAGTAGAATTTGAATACAATAGATTAATATTAAACACTTGAAGAGAATTATTTGACCTATCGTGCTAAACAATACTTAACAACGTGGCTCTTTTCGATAATATCCTTGCATTCTTCTCCTCTCCCTCAAATAAGTATGAAGACTCTCTTAATGGTGGACTTTTGTCCTCTCACTAAGATGATGGATTTCTTAGAAGAAATATGGCCAACATGTTACTGCTCTTACTTTCTTTGGTTTCAAAAATGAAATATATGTTTCCTCTGATAGAAATTTGGCAATCATAACATTATCTCTTATTTTGTTTCTCCCACGGCCTATTTATATAGAATTTTTGAATCCATCTTCCCTCTCTTGGTTTATGAGTAGGACAAGATGATTCCATTGAGGGCTGGATGTCTTTAGGGCGACTCTTATTTGACTGTCCTGGACTAAGATCCTGTCTTGGAATCACCTCCAAGTGTGTGAAGTGATCCCAAATTTTTTTAGTCATCCAATTTCTCAATCGCCTAAATTTTGAATGATTTTTTGCGCGTTCCACATTTATCGAAGAAAAAATCATGAAGTCTTCAATTTTTTATTTTTTTAAACTTTGGACCTTTGGAAAAAGTAAAATTTCTAAACTTCATGATGTCCTCAGTCGAAAAATGTTCACTTGTGCATTCCACTAGATGTATTTTGGAATATTCTTTCTTGTGCAAACATGTGTACTATTTTATAGTCTTAATACACATATCTTTAACAATTCCATTTGAACATTAAGTACATGAAGGGAAACACAAATAAAATTGCATATTGCCTCATCCAATCGCTGGCTATGGCACTAACCACAGTGCTCGATTCTTGTGGACATGAGATTTAGGGAGTTATGCACCTTTACAAGAGTCATCCAGAATTCGGCACCACATACTAGATGCTCCTTGAAGGCAAGAAAGTTCCAAACTTTTGCCTCCAAGACACATTGTTGGGCCACCTGGAACACCTCTATGTTCCTTTAAGCAAGTATGCCAAGATGATTTTGGAGGCACACTACAATCGGGTTGCTGAACATTTTAGGGTAGAGAAAGTCATGGAGATGTTGTAGAAGTATTTTTGTTGGCCAAACCTTAGAAAAAATGTTGGGAAGTACATCAGCTCCTACACTACCTGTGTCATTTTCAAATGTACAATCAATAATTAAGACTTGTATACTCCTCTACATACACCTAGCCAACCATGGGAATCTATCTCCATGGATTATATGACAGGCCTCCATTCTACCAAGCATGGAAACAACTATGTTTTTGTGGTTGTCGACGAATTCTCTAAGATGTCCATTCTGGAGGCTTGGAAGAAGAGTATCAGAACAAAAATCATTGCCAAACCCTTCTTTGAACAAGTATGGGTGCACTTTGGGATCTCATATTCCATCATCGAAGATTGGGATAACACATTACGAAGTACATTTTGGTCAACCCTCTGGTCGTTGTTGGATACCAATCTCACTAAGTCCATGACCTTCCACCCCCAAACTATTGGATAAACCAAGGTTTTCAACAGAATGGTTTTTCACATCCTACATATATACAATCCATGCACATGGGATGAAAGCTTCCCCTATGTCCAACACACATACAATAGGGATCTCCATAACTCGACTATTCGTCAAACATTTAAAGTAGGATTGAGATTCCAACCAATATGTCCCATTGATCTTGCCATACCACTTGTATTTATACAAGAAACTTCGGCTGATGTCCAATCTAAAGCTAAAAATGATAACATCTTCATTGAATTCATTCCACAATTCTGCCAAAAGGTCCATGAAATATTGGACAGAGAAAATTTTAAGTACAAACAACGTCACGATCAATATTGGGTGCCACACAACGTCAACGTGGGTGAAAATTTTTGGTTACATTTATAGAAGGAGTGCCTCACTAGGGTCCACCACAAGCTTTTGCCACTAGTATCTGGGCCTTACATTATCACCAATGTTGTAGGAGACAATGATTTCAAGCTCAACATTCCACCATTCCTTGGCCTTCACCTAGTATTCCATGTGGATCGCTTGCAACCATACTTTCCCCCATTGTTGGATACATCAGACATTGCTGAGCACATGACACCAACAGAGCCCAACCCAAGTTGTATTGAACAAACCCCTACTATTAATATCATGGATACAAAAATAAATAACACTCACAAGTAGAATATCCAACTATATTTGGTTATCAGAGTTGGCCAACTCCACCACCATGGCAAGTGGCTCACTAGGGACCAACTTCAGGAGGATTTTCCCCATCTCATGGAGGAACTCAATGCAATTGGGACCATTTAATCCTAAGAGGGAAGGATTTATCGAGGTGGATATTGGTGGCCACCAACCAATTACACTAGGATCCCCACCATTATTTCTTTCAATTTTTAAGTTTACTTAATTATAGAATAGTTTACTATTTTTGGCAGTTTTTTCAGGTCCTAAACTTTCAGAGTCATTTTGAGGCCCTAAATGACATATTTTTAGAAAATGGGAAAACATTGGTCTTTGACCAATGTTTGGAGTCAAAAATTGTAGTCGGATATATATTTCTAACAACATATCAAACAGAGATTGTAAGCCAATGTTATGACCCCGGAAGTTGATGTACCAATTTACCCCAACGGGACGCACAGTTTTGTTGCTTAATCTCCTAAGGTTAGGTGTTTGGATGTTTATGGTTTTAACTTGTTTCTCAATAATAAATAGGCCTTCAATCCACATTGTAACATAGTTCATAGGCATGTAACCACTACATCTCTTCTCAGAGATAACCTACCATTGCTTGAGCTGCCTTATTTCCATTTTGTATGTAAGCATCTTTGAGTTCTTTGATATTATTGAAATGAAGATTTATTCTGGTTGCATCTTTGTTTCAATGTTTATATATGTATTATGTTGCATTCCAACATAAGAATATACCAGAATAATAATTACCACAGGAAGTTGGCACTCGAGGAAAAGCTTTGAAGTATTGAGATGTAAAAGAATGAATCAATTCCACAATATATGAGTAAGTTTACATAGTTTCGTGATGAAATTGGGAGTGTCGGTGTTACTTTCCTTGAAGAAGATTTGGTAGCTCTATCTCTTTTGGGTCTTCCCAATAACTTGGATAGTTATCAAGATTTGGTAAATGGTAGAGGGAAAGTACCAAGTGGGGAGTGGTTATTCTCCTATCTAGTAAGGGAACAAATCAGGCGAAGCAAGAGGGAGAGGACTTCATCCAAGTTTGAGGATGAAAAATAATAGAATACTTGGTTGAAACTTTACTAAAGTGGTTTTCCTCTTTCCCCAATTTTTTCTTTGCTTATTCGCAACTTCTAAGATTCAGGTACACACATACCTTTGAATGTTTCTTTTAAAGGTGTGTCCATGGAAGATAATTTTTATTCATTTAATACTTATCCAAAACACAAGAGATGTCACGAGTGTATAGTGACAACTATCACTACTACACTGAGGGAAATTTTAAGACATTTTTTTAAGACAAAAGAAATCTTTTTTCTTAAAAAGTCACTTTTTATTTTAATTATTTTACATTAAAATTTAACATCAATTGAATTGTCTTAAATATAAAATTTAAGACAAAAAAAGTTTAAGACGAAATTATTTTAAGACAAAACTTTATATTTAATACAAAAACAACTTAAGACAAATATATTTTAAGATACAATTTTAAATTTAAGACAAAAACAATTTAAGAAAAAACTTTATATTTAAGACAAAAATAGTTTAAGACAAAAATATTTTAAGACAAAAACAGTTTGAGACAAGAATATTTTAAGACAAAACTTTATTTTAAGACAAAAACAGTTTAAGACAAAATTATTTTAAGACAAAACTTTATATTTAAGACAAAAACCTTTGAGACAAAAATATTTTAAGACAAATTTATATTTAAGACAATGGCCACTTAAGACGAAACCCATTTAAGACAATTAACAATTAAGACAAAAACATATCAATTTAAGAAAATATTATCTAACAACTACGAAATTGACTCTCACAGTGCACCCTAAGTCTGCCAGCTTGTAGGCTACTACTGTATCACGCCTATACCAATGCTACTATTTCACTTTCCATTCACGTTATCTTATATAAAGACATCCACTTGTTGGGCTTTTCATTTTGTGGGGGTAGTCGACTGTGAAGAACGCGAAAACTTTCCATGGCAAGATTTCCCACACTTTAATTACTCTTTTGTCCCTTCGATCTCTGTTGAGATTAGAGACAACTTGTATGTCGTTGCATTCGACACTACTACATGGAAGGGAATTTTAAGACAAAATAAATCTTTTGTCTTAAAATTTTCAATATGAGGCGCTAGTAAAAAAGGTAAAGGATTAGGGGATCGTCTTTATGCTATTGATGGGTTCTTCAGGAAGTATAGCAATGGAGGCTAACAACAACTAATGGGTTTTAGGACGATGGAAGCCAACAATGGGGGTGTGCATCGTGAGAGGAGCGATGGAGGCACTTTTGATGAACATGGATAGGTGGTAACATAGTTGGAGTACTTTTCAGGGTCTCTATCGATTGTGTTTTAATATGTTTTTTTTTTATTGTTTTATTTATTTTGAATGCTACTTATATCCATTGGTTGGTTTTGTTACCACATTGTTGTGTTGGATTGGCAACATGGATTAGATTCACTTGAAGGATTGTTGGAAAATGAAGCAAGAAATTCTTAATTTGATTTTGCCTTGATTAAATTGAGAAAATTTGAATTTCCACATCAGCAGACAACTTGGATGCAATTAACTTGTATGACATGGCTTGTGTCACCCATTTTGCTCAATAAATTCGATTTGGAGGAATTAGAGTTTAGTTAAGCATGTGTGATTGCTAATTTGTAGCAATCAAAGTCAAATATCTCAAGTTGTTTTCAGTTAAACTAGTTCTAATTGTTGGAGGAACTAGTGGAAGGCTAGTTGTGCAGTGGGACTTCAGTCAAATACAGTGCTCATCTAGTTATTGATCAATCAGCCCAAAATAGCTAGTGCATGCAAATAATTCAAGTTCCCCAACTATGGTGGAGATTCTAAGGAAATGTAGCATTAGTTGTAAACCAGTCTTGAGCGTACAGGTGTTGCATGCAGTCACATGATCAACCTTAGGAATTGCGCAATTGATCAAGGTGGATGTTGGTGGCCACCCACCTATCCCATTTGGACCCCCACAACTGTCTCTTTTAGTTTTTCTGTTTCCTTAATTATAGCACAATTTACTATTTTTAGCAGTTTTTCGGGTCCTAAACTTTCGGAGCCGTTTTGAGGCCCTAAACGACGTTTTTTGGGAAATCCACCAGCTAGTGATTTTCTGTTTAAATATTGTCTTTTTCGTCGTAGTCCTCAAAGAGATCTTTCCAACGGGCTATCATGCACGTCAAACGGAGATAGTACGACCAATTCGCGACCCCGGGAAGTTGATGTACCAACTTACCCAAAAGCGGGGCCCACAATTTGGCGTTTCATCTTCTAGGGTTAGGTTTTGGAATGTGAAGCGTTTTCCATTGTTTCTCAATAATAAATAGGCCCTCGAGCCTCATTGTAACACAGCTTTTTGGAGAACAGTTTAGAGGCATGTAGCCGACACATCTCTTCTCAGAGATAAGCTACCATCGCCCTAGCTAGGTTATTTCCATTTCTATTTCTAAGCATATTTCAGTGTTTTATAGTAACGAAATGAATTATTATTTCCACTGCATATTTGTCTTTATGGTTATCTCTGTATTTTATTGCGTTCCTGTTTAAATCCGGATCAGCAACCCATTTTGGAAAAATTCCTAAATAATAAGGGCCTAATTTCTCAAGAAATTGCCCAAGGAAATGGGGGCTCAAGCAGAGGAAAGAATTTACAAAGTTTGGGTTTGAGCTTCTTAGTGAGCAGGGAGATAGGTTATTCACTTACAGGTTGTGCACAGTTGAGATCTGTATTCATCAGATTGATGCAAGAAGTCATTAGAGTTTTTATCATATTGCTTTCCCCGAGAAAAATATTTTGTGCATGTGTTTTATTTCTTATTGCATGCCTAAATTTTTTGTTATAAATTGTGACTTAACTTCCGTAGAGCAGTAGAGTAGTTTTGTGTCTTGTGATTTTGAAAAAACTTCATGAGCAGTTGCATATCTATACCATAATTTCTACATCGTATCATAGCAGGAATTTCAAACTTGTTTCTTAGGTGGTTCAAATTTGCAGTTAAGTGTAGCAAGATCTCTTAAGAGCTGAGAAGATGACCTTCAATGGGATGAGGCTAGAGTGTGCCTTGGAAGGAAACTTTAATTTCATTGAATGGAAGGATCACATGGAGGAGGTATTTGATGACAATGGATTGCTAGAATACATCAAGAGAGATGTTACAAAGCCAACAGAATCTGATGCCCAAAACCTTTCTCAGTGGAAGAAAGATGTAGCCAAGGTGTGGAGAATAATATTGGAGGGAGTACGAGACCACATTGTCAGCATTCTCCATGGGAAGGAAAATCCTTATGCAATGTGGTAGGCACTGTAAAATCTATTCTAGAATAGTAGTGGCCACAAAAATATGGTGCTCAAGGATAAACTTTGAAATATCAAGATGTAGAACAGTGACTTTATCCTGCAATATCTGAGGGGGTTCACACAAGTTCATGATGAGCTTGAAGGAGTTTTTATTACTATTTTAAAAGATAAGTTAGTAAGCATAGCCCTTCTGGGCCTTCCCAAGAATTGGCATAGCTATAAAGATTAAGTGAAAGGGAGGGAGAAACTATTGAATTGGAAACACTTATGGTATGATTTGGTACAAGAGGAAACAAGTAAGAATACTAGAGATGGGACCTCATCCAAGGAAAAGGATGAATAAAATTTTTTGTTGGAAATGGAAACAAGGGAAAAGGGAAGAAATCTCAAACCAAAACAAAATCTAGCCAAGGGGGAGAGAAGAAATATTTGTCAAAAAATAAATGCTTTCATTGTCATGAATACAGACATTATGCCACAAAGTGCCCACAGAAAAGGGAAAGCAAGATGACCTTAGGAGGAGTAGCAGGTGAAGCCTCGGCTTCACACTTCGACCTTGACTTTACCCTTATCGCATGCATGTCCAACATAGTGATGGGGAGCATGTGGTACTTGGACTTAGGTGCATTTTTCCACATGACAAGGTGTAGAGATTTTTTCAGTGACCTAGAGGAGAAAGATCTCCATATGCACATCAAGATAGGGGATGACAGAAGGTACAACATGACTGGTATTAGTACAGTCACCTTTCAGAGGGAGTCAGGCTCCCCTTTCAGGCTCAAGGATGTCATGTTTGTTCTAGGCCTAAAGAAAAATCTCATGTCTATTGGAGTTTTGGAAGACTGTGGTTATGATGTGATCTTCAACAAAATGAATAGAATTCATGAGATACATAGCCACGGGACAGGTGAAGAAGACTGGGGTTTGTGTGAAGAATCTGTATAAGTTAGATGTTAATGATTGTGCTACATTGAGCACTAAGGAAGAGAAAGTGCAAGGCTACGATGTAGGTGAACTTTAGCACATAAGACTTGGCCATTTGCATCATGGCACCTTGAATATTATACAACAAATAGCCACTAGCCTCCCTAAATGAGCACTTGAGCAGTAGGATGTATGCAAAGGATGTACCTTGGGGAAGTACATAAAATCCACATTCCATGATCGGGACAACAAAGTGCGTGCAATCCAAGAAAGGATCCACTCTGATGTCTATGGACCTTTCTCGATAGCCTCCACTGCCAGACAAAAATATTTTGTCCTTTTTATTGATGACTTCTCACATAAGTGTTGGATCTCTTCATGCAGAAGAAAGATGAGATGTTCTCCAAGTTTGTAGAATTCAAGGCACTGGTTGAGAAAGAAACCAACAAGAAGGTGAAGGCTCTCGGGAGCAATAATGGAGGTGAGTATGTGTCGAATGAATTTAAAAATTTATGTGTGAAAGAAGACATTTGACGAGAGTTGACAACACCTCACAACCCACATCAAAATGGGGTGGTTGAGAGAAAAAATCGTAGCATTTTGGGAGCAATGAGGGTGATGTTGCATGACCAAGGCCTACCTCTGCATTTGTGGGTTGAGGCATGCAATACAACATTTTGTTTGTAGAACTGAAGTCCTCATTGGATTCTTGGCATGATTACACCAGAGGAGGCTTTCTTGGGAAGAAAGCGGGATGTGTCATACCTCAAGATTTTTGGAGCCTCTGTTTACTACCATGTCTCTAAAGAACCAAGGAATAAGCTTGAGTCTACCATAGAATTGGGGGTATTTGTGGGTTACACCTAAAATCCCCACAACTACCATGTGTACTTTCCATCACTCAGAATCATAGTTATGTGAAGGGATGTAAATTTTGATGAGGAGAAAGCTATGTGGTGCTCCCTTGAGAAGGAGCTTTAGATCCCACAAAAAGATGAGCTTTTAGCTCCAAATGAGGAACCTTAGGAAGTTGTATAGCAGCCACAAATAGAGGAGCAAAGAGTGGAGACATTCACTCAAGCAAAACCATCCAGAGAAGGTAGAAAAATAACTAAGGAAGTTGATAGACTTGTGCAGGATGCGAGGGAGAATGTGGGATATCCTTCAAATTTGTGTAAGAAAAGGAGGTCACCTAAGAGGTACACTAGCTACATGGCTCTTATGACTAAGCTTATAGAGATTGAGCCATCATATTTTGAGGAAGAAATAGAGCAAAATGTTGGGTTGATGCAATGGTGGAGGAATATGAATCCGTTGCAAAGAACAATGTTTGGTAAAAGGTCCCAAGACCAACATATAAATCAATAGTGGGTTTGAGATGGATCTTCAAGGTGAAGCAAGAAATTGACGAAAGTATAGAGAAGTATAAGGCCATATTTGTGGCCAAGGGGTACTCTCAAGTTGAGGTAATTGATTATAAGGAGACCTTTTGTCTTGTAGCAAGGTACTCATCCATTAGATCAATTCTTGCTCTGGCAAGGTAGATGGGGTATAATATCCACCAGATGGGTGTAAAAACAACATTTCTCAATGGGGTTATTAAGGAGGTGGTGTACATAGAGCAACACAAAGGTTTTGATACATTTGATCAAGAGTATCATGTGTGTAGACTCAAGTGAGTGTTGTATGATCTAAAACAAGCACCTCATGCTTGCTACACCAAGATCGATAGCTATCTCAACCGTTTGGGCTTCACCATAAGTGAAAGAGTCACTCCCTCCTTCATACAACTAGAACTCATTGACACTCCCTGTCACGCACTCTTATTCATTCATTTCCATGCATTTTAAGCTAGTACTCCCTTGTGTTTCTGTGGAACTCCCTAATAATCCCTAGCATATGTTGGCACACCCTAGCACCTAGCACATCTTGGCATGTTTCTCTTGCCTTTAGTATGCCTTAGAACTACTTATAATATCTTGTATCTCCCTCCTTAGCACACCTAGGACTCACTGACACTTTCTGTCACAAAATCTTATTCATTCATTTCCATGCATTATGTTGACCTAGTGCTCCCTTGTGTTTCCCTGGCACTTTCTAACACTTCCAAGCATGCATTGGCACACCATGGCACATCTTGGATTCATGTTTCCTTGTCACTCTAGCATGCGTTAGCATTGCCTAACATACCATGTCACTCCCTCCTTAACACACCTAGAACTCGCTCACACTCTCTATCACACACACTTATTCATTTATTCCATGCATTTTGGCCTAGTTCTCCTTTGTGTTTCCCTAACACTCACTAACACTCCTCACTAGTCATTGGCACACTCTGGCACTTGGTACATCTTGGCACGATTCCCTAGCACTCTAACATGCCTTGGCACTACCTAGCATGCCTAATCACTCCCTCCTCACCACACATGGAACTTGCTAACACTCCCTATCACACACTCTTATTCATTAATTTCCATGCAATTGAAACTAGTGCTCCCTTGTGTTTCCTAACATTCCCTAACACTCCATATAATGCATTGGCACCACACCCTAACACCTGGCACAACTTGCCATGCCTTAGCACTTGGCATGTCATGGCATCCATAACATGCCTTGTGTCTATTTATCATGTGTTAGAACGTCTTGGCATTCCCTGGCACACATTGCCACTCCCTACTTGTTATGCCCTTATAGATAGCCTTACATTTTTTGCGACATGGTAAACCAACCAAGTCATTGAAAAAATAATGTTGTGCCTAGCCCAAAGTCTCCCTTTGTTTGAAACTGCTTTGATCATTCCCTTATCACAATCATAGGCTTCCCTCCTGCAAGTCCTGTTCTAAAATTTTCCTAACACACTTCATCCTTAGGACACTTGAATTCGTTGACACTCCCTGACACACACTCTTATTCATTCATCTCCATGCATTTTGACCTAGTTATCCATTTTTATGCCCTGACACTCCCCATTAACACTCCTTGGCATGCATTAACAATGTCTGGCATGTGTTAGCATGTATTTTCATTCCTTAGCATGCCCTGGCACTCCTTAGCTATCATGCTCTCACAACTACCCTTACTTTTTTTGTAACATGGGAACCCAACCAAATCCTACATCGACTACAACAACTTGACCAAGTTATAGTTACTACAACTAGACTATGCCTCGTTCACCTAAGAACTTCCTATAACTCATCTTTGGCTACTCATGTTAAATCTCAACTCATACAACTTAACATGTTACAAAGACAAGGCTCACATCCAACTGTGGTCGTATTTTAACTAGTTCTCCCTTGTATTTTTGTGGCACTCCCTAACACTCCTTTGCACACATTGGCACACTTTCACACCTGGGACATCTTGGCATGTCACCCTGGCACTCTAGCATTCCTTGGCACTACCTAGCATACCTCGTCACTCCCACCTTAGCACACCTAGAACTCGTTGACACTCCCTGTCACACACTCTTATTCATTCATTTCCATCCATTTTAAACTAGCACTCCCTTGTGTTTCCCTGATACTCCATAACACTCCCTAGCATGCATTGACACACCCTAGCACCTGGCATATCTATTTCCCCGACCTTTAGCATGCCTTAACATTGCCTAACATACCTTGTCACTCCCTCCTTAGCTCACATGTAACATCAAGCTTGACCAAATCCACTACATTCCATCCCTAGATTGATAAATAAAAATTAGTAGTCAATAGGATTATTATAGATGTCTTTAGAGTATACAATTGCGAGCATCCATATACATGTGTTGAAATCCTCTATATTGTTAACAGAAATTTGACATAACTCTTCATATTTCTATTGGCCACAAGACTTTTCAGGTGTGCTTGGGGTCCCAACAATTGGAACAAATTGATGTAGCTATATTCATGGTATAACACATGAATATACCTCCTATACCTGGAACGAGATAAGTAAAACAACCAATTTTCTAGAATGTATCTAACAAATTAAACAATGAGTTCGTGATGTTTTGTGGGAAGTTGCCAACTCCAAGTACAAGTAATACACAATCCATTGGGTTCCAAATAAGTTTCAGTTTGTTGATGAGTTATGGTTTGACTTGCATAAAGGGAAATTGAAAAACTCCCATAAGAAGCACATACCACTTTGACAGAAGCCTTAGACGTTACCTCTAAAAAGCTATGCATATTTTGCTTCTTTCTATTGTTGCATACCTCTAGGTAGGTCAGCGTACAATTCCAAAATTTAATGGTAAAAAAATTAAATTTTGGGGTCTGTCAAAATGAAACCTTTTCTTTGATGTAAATAATTGATTGATCATCGGTCTAATAACCAATATGAGGAAGTATGTGATGTCTTAGTATCGGATCTTATAAAACATGCATTGGATGATAAGTCCTTGTGCAAGGTAGCAACAACTACATCTTCCTAGGAAGCATGGAAGACCTCAGAAGTAGAATTTAGTATAAAGGAAAGTGACATAAAGCAACAATTTTGTTACAATTCCCTTAACTTGAATGGGCCTTTTCCATCAGTTGGGTTGTCATATGAACTGATGTGAAGTAATATGGAATCAAAGTTCATTTAAAAACTAATGTTATGAACATAATTGGGTGTTTTGAACATAAAAAAATATTTGTTTGGTCCTTGTCATCCTTTTAGAGACACTTCTTTGGGAATCTACTCAAATATGCATGAAAAATATGAAAACAAGTGATGTTAAATTTCACTTTCAATAATGGTGAAGTCGATAAATGAGTACATTTCTAGAATACTAGATGAAGAGGTCCAAGGATCAATAAGTGATCATCTTGACATCAATAATTTGTAGAGAATGCTAGTCAAATATTGTATTACTAAAGTTTGGAATTTCTACAATGCTAATGAGTCCAACCAGCTTGGGGAAAAAGGACTTCTACAAAGTAGAAGATGGAACAAAAGAACTTCTACAAAGTAGAAGGTTGTTCCATTTCCGTGGCCACATTTCGATGAAAAGCTCTATACTTATAAGGATGTAAGACATCATATCCTTCCTAAGAGAATGATAAGAAATATACATTTTATGGGTGTCAGAACATGTTGAAACATTTAATAGGACGTTGCATGCAAATCTATAACATGAAAGACACACATAACTTTCTTCTCTCTCCTAATGTTCTACTCTATATTCATCTTGTATAAAGTGTTGGATAAATGAATGAAATATGAAGTCATTGCAGAGCTTTTGGTGAATGTCTTGTGTTGATATTTTATAGTTGAGGTGTAATTCCATTAATGGTATCAATGTATGTGAAGCTATGTTCCCTTGTTGAGTGTCATAGTCTTTTTTGTGCTTGTATATTGAACTCATGTTGAGTGGTTACTTTGTTGATTATGCAATGTCTTTACACTTAACCAATGTGCGTTGTAGTTCATTAGGGATATTATAACACACAATATGAATGTAATTCCTTTTAAATGGTTATATCAAAAATGTATGACAAATGCCATAGTTTAGGTGTATCATTTGGAATTGAAGTCATCTCTACATGCCCTTTCCCCTTCAAAACCTTCAAATGTTCTTGCAAACCCATCAACATATCTTGGGTGAGACCTCACCTGTTTGCAAATTTTGAAAAATGCTAATGTGTAAGGGAGGTTTTCTGGCTTAGCTCTGAACCCTAGGTCACCCCTATGCGCCAACAAGTGTTTGAAAGCCTTCAATTAAGACTAAGAAGTCTTTGTTTACTTAGTCCTTTATTCCTAGGGCCCTGGCTGTTGGTAGCATATTGGTGCACTTTGGCATCCTATAACCCATTGTCCTTTCTATGGTTGCCTTAAATCTTAAGCTTCTATTTTAAATTTATGTATATGTCGAGTCACTTTGGAATTAGGTTACTCAATTTCACAACCAATTTATTTGAGTGGGACCCAAATTCATTTACGAAATGGAAGAGAAAGTATTTTTAATTAAGAAAATATTAAAGGAAACTCAATATTTTCAAAATAATTGCATATAAGAAACCATAGATATGAAGTGAATGACCATGTCTTTCTAAGAGTTAAACCTAGGAAAAGCTCCAAAAAGATCCAAACCTTCCCCTTGATTTGTGGGGACACTTGAAATCTTCAACAAGATAAACTTATCATCTTGTTTCACCACTAGTATGGCATATGTACATTTTTTTTATAGACATTGTATTCCTAATCTAACTCACATTTTGAAGTAGAAACAACTAAATCATTTCCATATTAGCAACAAAGTAAATCAAAACAAAATCATCACACCCACATGCTAAGATACCATCTAATAAACAAAATCTTTATAGTCCAAGTTTTGCCACTTAAAAATCTACAATAGTTATGCACTTCAGGTATCTCTTCTTGTATAGTACATGAGTATTATATATTTTTGTTATCTTATTTTTGATTCAAAAATATTTAAATAGTATAGTGAATGAGTATTATATATTTTTGTTATTTTACTTCGAATTCAAAGATATTTAAATAAGATACAATCCGAATATTTTGTCGATTAAATGAAAACAAATAGATTTTGTTATTATTTTTTTTGAATTAAAAATTAATTAGAAATGTTTTGTGAGAAAGAGTTAAGTTAACCAGAAGTTGGGGGATTTTTGAGAGAAGTTTAGTATTTTGCATTAGGTTAATATTTTTACACCATGGCCTATTATTTTAATATTTCTATTAATAAATATGAAATATGGCTGCAATGACAACTGCAATCTACCCTATTCACTCATTATTGGAGAGAATATGCAAGTTGACACTTCTTATTCCCGAAATGGGATGTAGTTGTTGTTTATGAATCGTGTTAAGGTGTACAAAATTGCCACAGATTCTACTATTCATTTTCTTTTGGTAAATTGCCGTAAATTTCCTATAAGAGCTACAAACAGTTGTCACTATGCACAAATCTCGTCTTTTAGATAATTATTAGAGGAATAAAATTTCTCTTCCATGGACAGAGCTTTAAAAGAAACATTCGAATGTATGTGTGTACCTGAATCTTAGAAGTTGCAAATAAGAAGAGATAAAATTGGGGAAAGAGGAAAACCAGCTTGTAATTTTTCAACCAAGTATTTTATTATTTTTTATTACCATGTTTGTAATTAATAAAAAAATTTAAAAAATCAACACAAAATTCCGTTCGAGCTTGATAAACCCAGAGCCTAATATATATATAAGTGTAGTGTTTTAATTAATACATATTTATGATAAACATTCATCATCAACATTTTGGTATAGTTGTAATTTGTATCCATTATATATTATATAACTTTTTTTTTAAATCTACGGCACAAATTGAAATTTTCATTGTTTATTAAAAAATTAATTATTTTAATATTTTTGTAAACCAATATTTTAATAATTTTATTATCCGAATATTATTTTTAAATTAATTCTTTCTACATTCATGGAACTAATTCCAAAGTATCAGTCGGAATAGGAATGATGATTCAAAGAATGCTCTGAATAGAAGCTTAATCCACATCAGCACGTAGTTCCACATCAGCATAATTAACTCAAACTATACTCCACATCATCAAGAGTTGCATTGGACGGTGGTTTATGCATTCGGAATGCACGAAATAAATTCAAATGGTGACTCAAAGTATGCTCTGAATTAACTCAAATTATACGGTAGTTTCTGTGCTTGAGGTTGCAGCGCATGCATGCATGATGATGATTCAATTCGAATACGCATGATGATTCAAAGTATGCACTGAATAGAAGGTTAAGCTTGACATCAATAATAGGGTATTCATGGAATCGCAGAGGGAGAGTTATACTCCAAATATCAGGCAGCAGAGGGAGAGTTATTCCAATGACTAAACAAATGATGAGGATGTTGCCATGCCAGAGATATGCAAGTTGAAAAGTATGTATGACGACTCTTCGCAAACAAGAACTGCGGCTAAATTGCAAACAGTTGTTACCATGCACGGGTGACAACTCTTTGCTTTGGGTAAGTATGAGAGGAATAAAAGTTCTGGATCTTAGAATCGTTAATAAGCAAAGATAGCGAAACCACTTTCCTAATTTTTCAACCAAGTATTTTATTATGTTTTATTACAAGACGAGAGCCAAATTTGTAATTAATAAAGAAAACTTAAATTTAAATATATTTATCAAGTATTTTAACCAAAAACCTCTCTAGTGGATTCTAATCATAGATAATTTGATGGTGAATTCCAAGAATTGTTTTCCAATGACGGCGAAACACAAACGATTTCCACAGGTTAAGACGCCATCGATCAACGATTCCGGTTACTTGACGACGACGTTATTTCACCGTTTCCACTTTGCCGTTAGTGTGGCGTCGGCCCTTTAGGTGGAGCTTCAAATTTCATTACCGCCGCGCCCATCTTAAATTATTCAAAAACTTCCATTACTGCGCATTTGATTTTGAATTTGAATCTCTGTTCTGTTTGTGCCCAAAATATACATGAACCAGAAAGATGCGGCGATGGGAACGTCGTGAGCCACAGTTTGCAACAGTCAGGAAAGAATCATTTCGAAATGGCAGATTAATTGTAGTGACCAGTGGGAAGATATGTGCACACCCATCATCTAGAGAAGAAGGATTGAGAAAAAGAGCGTCGTGTGGCCCTGGAGAAAACGAGCGTCAAAACTGGTGCAGAGGACGTGAAGTACCACCATGTCAGAGGCGACAACGGGAGGCTGCGCGCCGCTGTGCAAAGAGCGTTGCCGATGAGGAAGTGACGATCTACTCAAGCAGGCGACGTAAAAGGTTTAGGCGCCGTGAGACACCTCTGCAATATCTCATGCCTCCCATCACACAAGATTCATCACTCTTTCTGCACCACCCCCTTTGAAGTATTGCAACGCCACAGAAGAAAGAGCGAGGCAGAACAATATACTATCGCCTCTATCGGGGATTCAAAGTCAGTCCATGTGATTATAGTCACTTTCTGTGTATTTGTGAAACGTCAGCAAGGAAGAAGAGTTACAGTGAATGACAAGGATAAAAAATGTACATAGTGTGCCAACGAACTAGTGTTTACATAATTTAAGTCTGCAAAAAATGTACGTAGTGTGCCAACGAACTAGGGTTTACATAATTTAAGTCTCTAATTTTGAAAAGTTCGCAAACAAGAACTGCAAACAATTGTCACCATGCACGTTGACAACTCTTCGCTTTTTCGCCTTGTGCTTTGGGTAAGTTTTAGAGGAATAAAAGTTCTGCATCTTAGAAGTTGCTAATAAGCAAAGTTAAAATTGGGGAAAGAGGAAAACCATTTTTCTAATCTTTCAACCAAGTATTTTATTATGTTTTCTTACGAGAAGATAGCCAAATTTATAATTAATAAAAAAACTTAAAAAATCAACAGCGTTACAATTATCATTATTTTTTATAATAAATTATATAAATTTAAATAAATAAAATATAATATTTTTAAAATAAATGAAATTTTATTGTTTCCAACTTTAAAAATCAACAGCATTACAATTATCATTATTTTTTATAATAAATTATATAAATTTAAATAAATAAAATATAATATATTTAAAATAAATGAAATTTTGTTATTTCCAACTTTAAGAAAAAGATGAAATAATTAAAATTTAAAATATTTAATATATATATGTTTGTATAATTCAATTTAGGTGTTAAGGGTGAAAATAAGTAAAACAATGTATTTTTAAATTTTATTAGATAACTTTTATTTGAATAAAGAGTATGATTTTATATATATGAAGTTTAAATTTTATTAAATAACCAAATTTTAGTAAGAAGTCCATTCTACTTCTATATATATATAAGTTTTAATTTTCTTTTCTTAAATATCTTTTAAGGTTTTTAAAGGTGTGGAATAATAAGAATTTTAAAAACTTTTTGATGCAAGTTCATTGGTCTCATAAAGACAAGATTGGAATCTTACATTAAGAAACACTATGACTTATTTGAATTATAAAGTTTATTGAATTAGTGATTATGTTTTAGATTTATTTTAATTTTAGCAAATTAGATTAATAACTATGATTAAACTAAAAGCTTCACCAAATTTTTAAAACACATCTTTCATAATGCATATGTCATGGAAAATAAACTAATTATGAATACCACATTTATTAGCAAAATTCACATATAATAATAGCTAGCAAAGACATATTGGCTTGCAACTTTTGAATCATTTAGATAAACATTTTAGGACTCTCTTAAGGAGGGAGATACTGGTATGGGAACCGGATGGTGTAGCACTCCCTTAAGCTAGGAGACGTTAAGGGATAGAAATTGAGTGGGACACAAATTCGTTTAGAAAATGGAATAGAAAGTATTTTTAATTAAGCAAAGATTAAAGGAAATTCAAAATTTTCAAAAGAATTGCATATAAGAAACCATAGCTATGAAGAGAATGATCATGCCTTTCTAAGAGTTAAAGCTAGGAAATTCTCCAAAAAGGTCCAAACTTTCCCCTCTATTTGTGAGGATACTTGAAATCTTCAATAAGATAAACTTATCATCTTGCTTCACCACTAGTATGGCATATGTACATTTGTTTTCAGACATTGTATCCCTAATATAACTCACATTTCGAATTAGAAACAACTAAATCATTTCCAAGCTAGCAAAAAAGGAAAAAAAAAAAAAAAATCATCACCCACATGCTAAGATACTATCTAATAAACAAAATATAGTCCAAGATTTCCCACTTAAAAAATGAAATAGTTATGCACTTGAGGTATCTTTTCTTGTATAG